>BSBN01000391.1:40715000-43115000 GCA_027924645.1 Cunninghamia lanceolata | reverse complement strand
TAAATGTTGTCTTCTCAACGTCCTCCTCCATGACCCGAATTTGATGATAGCCGGATCTCAAATCAATCTTTGAGAAGTAGCATGCTCTGTGCAACTCATCTATGAGCTTGTCGATGCGAGGAATGGGCTATCTATTTTTTATTGTCTTTTTATTTAGCTCCTTGTAGTCTATACACACTCTGAGTGTTCCATCCTTCTTCACCAGGACAACAGAAGAAGCGAATGGACTCTTTCTCAGCCTGATGTGCCCCATTTTTAGAAGCTTCTTAATAGCCTTCTCGATCTCATCCTTATACCTCTTAGGATGCCTGTATGGGGTGGTAATAATAGGTTTGGCACCCTCCTTGAGATCAATGACATGCTTAATTCCCCTATTTGGGGGTAGACCTGGTGGAATATCACTAAACACTTTGGTGTGTTTAGTCAATAAAGCCTGAATCGCAGGAGGATATGCATGCTTTTGCTGATCTATAGTTATAGGCATCACCATCACCTTTGCCGCCCTTGACCATGTCATATCAACCACTCCATCCTCTTGAGTGAAACCACTCTCAATCCACCATCTAATATTCCCCTGAGCACATGTCATCTCCCGTTCACCTCCAACTTCATTTCCATAGTCTGCAAGTTGAGAGTGAACTCCCCAATGTCATGCAAGCATCGCATGCCCAAAACAACATCCATCTCACCCATGCTAACCACATAAAAATCTGATTGGCAAGTATAATCATTCAACAAACTGGTTAGATTGGGTATTCTCCTGGTATAGGTGAGAATAAATCCACCTGCCACTCTCTCCTTAAAACCTTCCGACTCTTTTGTCTTGAGTCCTCTCTTAGCAACCGAGCCCTCATCTATGAAATTGTGAGTAGCGCCAGTGTCTAATAGAGTTATCACTCGCTGCCCACAAATTACTCCTCTCATCCTGAACGAACCCTCTCTCTGTATACTGGAGAGATGTGTTGTAGGTAGGGTCGTCTGCTCCTCTGTATCTAATGCCTCAGATGAACCATCTGTGCCTGAGTCATTATCTTCTGATTGCTGATCTAAATGTGGCTCTGACTCCACAGATTCATCTGCTGAAAAATACTCCCCCTGTTTGGCTTTCCCTTGGGCAGCACACTTGTGCTTAGGATCCCAAGGCTCTCAACAATGAAAACAGAGTTTCTTCCTCCTAAGGTCATTCAACTGATCACTAGCCAACCTAGGAGAACTCTTAGGCTGCTGCCTCGATTCCTTCAGAAAGTGTTTCATGTCTTTATCTTTCTTGTGTATGAATCCTTTGGATTGAAATTTACTCCTCCATGCCGAGGACTCCATGTCACGGGCCTTCTTCATGGCCTCCTGTAGTGATGATGGATCTAGACCCTTAATCCAACCATGCATAGGATATGATAGCCCGTCAATGTATAGCATCATTAGCCCGCGCTCTGAGATATCAGAGACCATAATAGATAGGTCCTGAAACTCTAAGATGTAAGAATCCACTGAGCCCACTTGTCTGAGTTGAGCTAACTCCTTGAACTGCAATTCAGGGTCTTTCTTATCAAACCTATCAATCAATTTGGCAGTGAACTCAACATAAGAAGTGATCTGATCGTGACCTAATGTGATCTTACCATTACTCCATTTATGAGCGTTTCCCTCTAAGTGTAAGGCTGCATAAGTTATGGCATCAGCGTCTGGCATAGGGTAGATATGTAAATAGCTATCCAATTTCTGGATCCAAGCTCTAGCAGTGGTTTTACCAGAACCATCAAAATAGGGCAGTCATCTTACTGACTTTCTTTTGGAGCTCCTGATTATGTTGTCTATTACCTCCTCTGGACGTGTTTCATCTTGAGATCAGAATACTCTCTGAAAGTCATCTCTGCTCTGAACTCCTCACTAGAAGCCTACCAGTCTCTCCAAATTTCATCCTAAAATTCTACTTGTGTAGCCTCCCACTCAGGAACATTGTTCCTAGGTGCAAAAACAGGTATACCAGGTTTGTCACCAGCTGTGAACTATGTCGCTCCCCTGTTATTGACGGAGACTTCTCCCTCGTTATCCCTGTCTCTGTGTCTATCTCCATTGTTCCTATCACCTCCATTGTTAACTCTATTCCTATCCCCGTTGTTGTTCCTGTTCCCTCCATTATTATTGTTGTTATTATTATTGTTTCCAGCATTGCCAGGTATCAAACGGGTAAGGATCTATGCCAGTTCTGTTCGTGATTGTTGCATCTAGTCAAGCATATCTCACTGTCCTCTAGCCAAATCATTCAAGGCATTCATCATGCTTCAAAAATCTGCTCTACCCTCGTCATACCGGTCTCTGCTAGACCTACCCTCACAATCACCCATGTTTTTTGAGATGGGTTCCTCTTCGCTATAAAACACTACTGGTTGTTCCTCTGTGGCTATCACCTCTGTATCTGTATCAAAAGGATCTATCTGGGGAACTTGTATATAAGTCTGTGATCTGTTCAGTCTGTGATAATATCTGTGTACCAAGCTGCATGTCTTATTTCATCTTCTACATATCTGTATCTGACCTCACATGATGGCAGGAAGAGTTGTGCTTTGATACCACTGTAATGTGTCGTACCTGTTGATTCTTTTTACAATCTTTTTAGTGTTATTTAAATTTTTTATGTGTTCTTTCAGACTAGACAGAAGATGCAAAAGGGGTTTCAGTTTTCTTGAGATGTTGCCAGATACATTACAATATAACATATGTATTGAAAACCCAGAAAAGATACAATAGATATGAGCAAAATATCAGATACCCAGATCATAGAATAGCATATAACAAATTACTATCACTTACCCATATCAAAATATGCAACTTCGTACAACTGTTGTAGCTGGACCCGCAAATGGGTAGTGTAGGAAACCCTCCAAAGTCACTACAAATAGTAGCAAGATGATATACAATGAAAGATACAAGATCTAAGACTCTGGACATCCCATGCAAGGTGAATACTCACTGCTAAACAAGAAATAGCACCCAACAAGCTCCACATCTTCCCAGACTAAGGTAAGACCTGGCTGTAGCAGATTTCAGTTCCCAAGCAACATGTTAACTCATCAAAAATACCTCAAATATCACTGTTTGATACTGCAGACCCATGGCGACCAAGCTAGAAGGTTGTTTATGCATAAAACCCACACTGCTCTGCCTTCAAGGATAGTACGGCCTACTCATGGAATGGTACGGCCAACACTGTGGAAAGTATGGCTGCTCAAACTTCATACAAACAGCTGCAACTCCATTAAATCTGTCATTTATGACTGTTATCAGCTACCTCACTATCAAATCTGTGAATGATATGATCAACAAGCCCTCAAACCTCCATCAAAATGAACTCCCTTGAAGCACAGTTGCAAATACTGGAATGCAGTTGCCAAACAAGCACCTTTGGACGGTCTTTCACGCTTGTAGAATGCTATCACCAAAGGAAGTTTTCATTCCCAACAGCCTCTAGGTTCAAATCTCTTCAAACCATCTCAAAACCCTAGCAGAGAAAAACAAGCAATTTTCCCATATTCAAGCATAACAAATGAAATCCTTTTTTCATCTTTTCTTCTCCAAGAAGGGCGTTGCTTTTTGAGAGGGAACATTATATTTTAAAAACAATTTATTTTTCCAAGAGGTGGGCACCCAAGTCACTTAAGTCACACTTTTGATTTCGTTCTTTATTCATGACACTTTATCAAATATTTCTAAAGCCCCAATTAAATAAATTAATCAACTTTCGGGCTTTAAAACGGAGCCAAGATAATATCAGAATCTAGTGTTCTATAGCTCGCTAAATAGGTCTCGACGAGACGCATCCATTCCAAGTCTGAAAATCTTGAAACGACAACATTCCCAAATTTACTAAAAATAGCAAGTATGGGCAATAGCAAGCAAAGCCACCTCTGGAAACTGCCAACTGGATCCCACTGAACCCAAACCACATCTATAACACTGAATAACTCATCCAAGGTCAAGCTAATCTCCTGCACCTCTTCTTCAGATTCCTTAGAACAAGACTCTCCCTTCTCACTTTGGAACATGATATTTTCAATTCCAAAGAAGTATTCAAGTACATCTGTCTTTGAACTCTGACCTTTCTTAAATCCAATGTCATCCTTGATCTTAAGTGGTCTTTGACAACTGATTATTTCATCAAGGATGTTCGTACTTTTCTAAAGTTTTAGACCTCTGTCTATTTGTTCCTTTTTTTTCTGATTCTTCTTTAGAGAGACAACTTCTTCTTCAAGTTTGGATCATTCAACTGATTTGTTGTTCATCTTTATATTTAGACAATCTGCAACCTTCCTACTTTCTTCAATTTTAACTTTCAACTTGGCAATTGTATCCTTTGATCTTGTGGGCTTGATCTTATAGTCTTCATTTTCACTTCTTCCAGCATCCAGATCTTCTAGGGTAGAAATGAGTTCTCCTTCATAATCAACTACACAATCTTCAGGATTGTAGGCTATCATATTTATATCACCTTCCAGAGGATTCTTCCCAATAAATCTTAAATTTGTTCCCATGTGTGCCACACCAAGATCTACCATAGTCGTTAGGCTTCATTCAAGGAACCTTGCTCTGATACCATATGTTGAACACAGGGGGGAGTGAATCAGTACTTAATCAAATTACCTTATTTTCTGTAGCATTCAAACTAATATAAATATCCAAGACATGAGAAATGCAAGAACACAAAAACACACAACCATAACACCAAATTTACGTGGAAAACCCAAGAAGGGAAAAACCACAATGAGCAAGCTGCTTGGATCTACTGTCCAAATCTAGCCTCAAAAATAAAGATAAAACAAGACTATAATATTATTTATGGGCTACAACCCAAAGGAAGTTGCAACTCCCCGATCAGTTTACACATTTACAAAGCATATCACTATGTTCTTCATGCAACACAATGCTGATCACTTCAGCTTCTATACTACTGTCTGTCTTCCTTATAACAACAATTCATATCTCTGCAACATCAAAGCATATTCAAGAATTCTTCTTTACCATTTCAGAGCACAACATATCTTCCGCAAATGTATGAACTGATCCTTAGCATTTTTCATCATCATATCTGCTTCTGTTGTAAGTATATTCGCACAATATTGACTCTACTTGTTATAACTCAACTACCTTTGAACAACTTTGATTCTTTATATATATCCTCTGCAAGCGTCAAAGTCATTCTCCTTGGTCGTCAAGATGGAGCATGTAGCGTGAAGCATGTAGTGGTCATATCAGTCGACTCTCAAACATATGCGGTAACTAAAATTCCAATGCGGTTCAAGAACAAAGCATAATCAAGACCTATCTAACCTCAACATACTCTTCCAACTTGGTGCACACTTCAAAACTTATGCCATAACCATCAGCAAACATTAGGTCGGCACAGTTAGCCCTTACTCTTCCTTACATTTAACTCCAGACTAAAAGCCGTATTGGAGGAGATAAAATTACATCATGCAGGCCACTTGCTGATCATTATGTGACTATTAAAACATTCCTGTATACTTCTCTTATTATCTCAAGATGTTTCATGCTGGCGCAAAAACTAGGTCTCTGATGCTGGTATCCTTAGCAACTTCTGCTTGCTCAGTCTTAAGATAAGACTATGAAGACAATACTTGCAGTGAACACAATCACTTGAAAATTGATTATCATGTACCACTCAGTCATAAAAACTCATTATTCAATAACCAAGACCAATTGTCATTGTGCGGTGTATTGCAGTAACATTAACTCTCTTCTTCTATTTGCACTATTCACAACCAAGGCAAGTCTTCATAAAATTAACTCCAGAGAAGCATCTGTGATACATATCATTGCTTGAAACTTGAAATGTACATACTTGTTACTCGTATCTACCTGTCCTCCAAGCCGCAACATCATATCTTCATCCGTAGAGAAATGCAGAGCATTCTCTAGTCACTATGTGATTGTACTTTCCCTGTTTCTTTACTATCTTCATTCTTTTGTCTCCCAAACACTTTGCGGTAAGTATTATGATCTCAAATTAGAAACAGACACCTACGAGTGATACATATCCATTTGTCCCATCCGCATACTCGTATATCTAGATGCGGTAAAGTGCGGTACATTCTTTCGACCCTGTAACACCTTTCCTGACATACACTATACTTAACCAATTCTTCTTCAAGTTTTTGCAACATTATCCATTAGGTGTCAATCACCATGAATTCATATCTGCATAAAAATCCCAGCACTACTAATCATGGTTCTCAAACATAAGTATATCAAGAATGTCAATTTACATATGAGCTTCAACAGATAAGGTATGATAGTGTACAAATAATACTGATCCATTTTCTTTAATTTACAATTCTCTGATTATCATTCTCAGTCTTCTTCTCTGAGTTCTTCCGCACATATTCATCTCTTTACATGTCTGACTCATAATGCTTATTTAGTGATCTTCATTGGTCATCATACTGTTTCAATATCCTTGTTCATCACTTGTACCACTCTTCCACACCGCAACACTTCATACCATTGTTGACATCAATGACAACCTATATGCAACATCCCCATCCCCGCCTTGCTATGAACTAACCCTGGGTCGGGTTATCTCCACACTAGTCGAAACCCTTTGATTTTTGAAGGTATGACAGGACCCTTGACCCTTTATTGCAGGTTCTTTTTGTGAAGAAGAAGATATAGTGCATTCATGAATTTTTCCCTAAAGCCACCTCTCAATCTTATCTAAGACAAAAGAAGACCGAACCTTAATTTTAGTGATTTCTTTCTTAGACCACTGGATACGTGGTAAAGGCTTAGCAGCAACCACAAGAAATTCTTTGTCAATAATATCCAAGTTATCATCCACTTGAAGAGGAATTTGTAAACGCAAATTGAAGACACATATTTGACGCAGAGTCAATCTCATCGAGTCTCTTCTCTGCACCTCCCTTTCATCGTTACAATATTCCCAGTAATCTTCAAGGTGAGGCTGATGCTCATATAGACTTCTTCCTTACAAATTCCTTTTGACAAAGTTCTTTCTATCAAAGAATGATCGAACAAAAAGGGGGCAAAAATTATATTCAGCAAGAATCCTCTCTACATTCTTGGCATTATCATTTGTTTTGCATGTGAAAAATGACAAAGACACAGGGAAAGAATACCCTTTTTCTTCATACTGTGGTATTTGTTATTAACACATGCCATCTGGTGACAAACTTCTAAAAAAATGGAAACGTCACTGGCGTATCTAGGCAATTTCAAAGGGGCATTTTCAAACCTCACCAATCTTGAGGTAAGTAACTCTATCAAACTGAATATAAAAAGTGCCAAACTCCATAACCAACTGGGCAGCTTCTGGAGATATCCTTACCTCGGGATTTCATTCAATTCTCTTCACATTATGCATTAAAAAAGTGTCGATGCATCAGAAATATTTGTTACTTACCTCCTTCTGCAGTTGTGGATAGTATTCATACACAAGTGTGTCTGGGGTCAAAGAACCATGGGCTCTTAATCCTGGCCAAACAACCTCTTTACTGGATAGCACATGAAACGAATATGACCACATATAGAAAGAATTTTTCTGCTGAAAATTTGTCAGCTGGCCATTCAAATGGTCACTAATTATTTTGGCCCAGTCAAGATATTGGTATTCACTACACAACCAAAATGAACTGACACATCCATTTTTCAAAAGAATTAGAGTCCTTATAACCAACCACGTGATGTAGCAATGTAATCATGTATGATATCTCCTCCTTAAAATGTGCTCTCTTCAAATTAGACGGTACTTGAGATTTTCCCTTCTCAATTTTAAGCCAGCTCTTCGCAATGGAGGTCAAACACCAATTTTTCATATTAAGAAAATAATTTCAACCCATATCCACAAACATTTCTACAAATTCTTCTCTTTCATGTAATCTCAACGCACGGGTGATAGTTTCCACATCAATCTTTGCCACCACAGAGCAGTCATAAGCCCTAATTTCTTGTAATTTCAGGTGATAATTCTTTACAAGGTGAGGACCAGGTCTGGGCAAGACACAACTGGTGAGAATCCCCTTGTGCAAGCTAACCCACTTGTGAGGCTTTTCTCCTCCAACGGTGACCTGGGGTTTTATTCCATCCTATCCCAAAAATCCTTCAAATCAATGTCCCAAGTCGGTGTCTCATATTAGCCAAGTCGTTCTCAATAATGGAGGCTATCAGGAAACCATGATATTTGTATTTCATCCTCACATGTTTGAGAAACCAATAAATATATGCTTCCAAGATCACCAACGGCATAAAAAAGACTCCCAAAACATTTGGGGAAGGCTTACAATTCGAATTCATGAAATTTGAATAATTTCCCCACTATACTAATTAAAGAACTTTGTATCCACAGAAGAGAAATAAGTGAAAAGAATTACAGTCAGCTGACCTGGATGAGAGGGCCCGCATACAATGTCGGTAACATGCAATGCACCAAAACACTCAGAAGTAGCATGCCAGCATCAATACAGAATAGAATGTCTGTAAAGATGGCGACCTTTATAGAAGTCCTTTAATAAATCTCATTGAATGGAACATCGCATATGATAGTACACCTCATAAATGAGCCACTAAAATCCTTTAATAAATTATGTGTGATAGAGCATTTCAAAGTAAATCGCATTTAAGATGAAAGGACATGTGCCTCTTTCTCCGTGTACGGTAATAAATGCAAGATCTGCTTTAAGATACGTGGACCAGGCAACTGGGTGGGAAATCAGTGATTTTCAAAACATATGAACCACAAAGTTGAACTAATCGGGAGTTAGGAAGTTTCACAAACTTGTGATTCACTGATCATGAATGACTTAGCTTAGCGAAAGAGACATAAGACCAAGGAAGTGGATTTGGTTTATAACTCGAGGTAGCATCGGCTAATCAGTGAGTTTTGAAAAGTGCGAACTCACCGATAAAGGTTATAAAAAGTTCAAAAAATGCTGATTGCAAAAGAAAAACTTCATAAATGCCGCAAACTTTTTAAAAGGGCGAAACAAAGAATGACTAAGGAAGAAAACATTGAACACCAACATAATAATGCCAAGTTCGAAAATGTGGTAACAAAGTATTGGATAGGTTATTTTAAAAAATTTCTTTTGGTGATATTTAATTAATATTTTCAAATCCCTAAAAGCATATTCATTGTATCCTATAAATAAGTGCATTGGGCACAAGATACTCTTAATGAAAGTTGATGCTATGCTTATGTTACCAAAACTATTGCTCTAGTTGAAGTTATTATTGAATGTGTGTTTTTCATTTCATCAAGTTGAAAGTAAATTGTACTGATTCATGATTTTTAATTGACGACATCTGTCTACCTAAGTTGTGGGTTTAAATATAACTAATCCATTTATTTCTTGAAATCATATGTTTTAGTCCTTTCAAAATCTTCTTTGCATTTAACAATTGGTCTGAATTTTAGCCAATTTGAAGGTGTTGTTTGTGTGTGTTTAGATTAGTTATCCCATCCTTAATATATAGTAAATCTTGTTTACAATGCATGACTATTAATAGTCTAGTGCTTATCTAAAACAAAAACATAGGCATATAATCATTTTTCATTCATGCAAACATCCTTAGTGAATATTGTATGGCATGCATATTTGTATATCTTGTCTATAGTTTTAGTCTAGGGTTAGTTTCGTTTAGTTATATCTTAGGAAGCTTCTCCTTCCTAATTAGAAGAGAGGTTTTACCTCACACTATTCCATCCTATGTGATCTTGCAAAAGACAAATTAAAACACTAACAAAACCATATAAAGTGGGTTGGTTAAAACATGGTGTATAATTGTATATCAACAAACAATATAAACTTATGTTTAGTGTCAATCACAATTTCATTGATGAGATTATTGTGCATACATGTGGTTCCTCTTGATGTATGTGGCATAGGGTTTAGTATCCTATATAGGTATCTTAGATATGTAATTTATTGGGGAAGGAACATCAAATAAGGTGTGAGATTCTTCATCAATTCCTACGAAGGAAAATCAAATATCTCCTTGGTAAGTGCACGTAAAGAAAATGGGTTGAAAAATGCTAGTGGAAAATTTACTTCACTTCTTTTGAGAGATAATCCAAGTATTAAATGTGGGGCTTCTTTTAGTTTAGCTACTAACCAAGATCATTAAAAAATAAAATAATTTTGTACTAGTTTCAAGGGACATGGTAGGTTGGTTAGAGTAGGCAACAACTATGCAAGGCCATGTGTTATTCAAGAGAGAAGTTGAAGAATTATTTCCTCAGTCTTTGAGTTCCTAAGCTTTTGGGGGTCCAAAAGCCTCTTAATTGGGAAGGTGTGTGTAATGTCCCCATTTTTGGGTTCTCTTGCAGTTCAGTCAGAGCTGACTTTCTGGGTTGGTGACAACATAATCAGAGGAATATTTCGATGTCACCAGGGTGTTTGGGTGATCCAATGGAGATGGCTGACACTTTCCGGAGGGATTTCGGACAACTTGTCCGTACTTACTATTTATAGTAAGTGCTTGCATGTCATTAATCTTTCTGGGTTTTTCTGGGTTTGTTCTCTTTGGTCCCCAGTGGTCACTGCTATTTTTAGTAAGTGGCAGTTTGGCGCTGTTTGGGCGACTTGGCAGTCGGCTGTTGGCTCTCATAGACATTGCACTGAGCTCGAAGTTATCAGATGGTTTGTGGATCCAGTTGGCACCCTCTGAGTTGGCTCAATTTGCTTATGGTCGTTACTTACTATTTTTAATAAGTTCGAGATTGGCACCAGAACGGGATTTTGAGAGTGGGGTTGGATTCGTCTTGTTAAGACCTTTCCAATGAGCTATAGATCATTGGTTTCCGACATCATCTTGGCCTCCGTTATAAAGTCCATAAATTAAGCATTATTATTTAATATTGGACCTTGGTGCCTAGGCTCAACAACTTAATGTTGTTTTAAAAGAGGGGACTTTAAGGGTGATGTTGATAAATGAATTAAAGAGAATTATAATGTATTTTCCCTCTCATGTTTTATCCCATATGCAAGAGGATTTTAGAGACTCCCAGTTGGAAAAGTATAAAAGGAGGAAAAGTGCTTTCATTTGGATATGCTTGGTTTATTATTTTCTTCTCTCTTTGAGATTTCCCTTGCTAGGGTTTTGGAGCTTTGGCTCTAGGGTTTGAGGATTCAAACCAGAGGCTCTTGGAGACGGAAACCTCCCTGAGTAGCGGTATCCCACAGGTGTGAAAGATCACCCAACGGTGCCTTCTATGGTGGATATATTCAGTGTTCACAAATGTGCTTCAATGGAGTTGACGGATTGAAGGTTTGATGCAATTCTTGATACATCCTTTGCAGTTTAATGGAGATTTATGTGTGCAGATTGGAAGGACTGTTTTAAAGGCAGATTTTGTTGTGGTTGAGGCGAGTTATTGCTGCTATGTAAAACCTTCTTGTTGGCCGTACATATCTGCATAAGGTCGTACCACAGTTGAGTGATTTTTGGAGCATTTGGGAGCAGCAAACTTCTTCATACTTTGTCGCCTAGCCTTGTAGACTGCAATCAGTTCCTAACAGAAATATTTCAGAGGCTATTGGTCATTCTTGCTGCTGATATACACTTCCAGCCATGGCCGTACACATCCAGGCATGAAGTTGGGAGTTTTGAGCTTCATTTCTCTTTGCGGGCAGCTTCTATTTTGCATTGTATGAGGCGTCTAGAGCCTTATTTATTGTTGTTATCATTTGTATGTTCATCTTTGTATTCTTTGGAGTTTGGAGTGATTTCTGGGTATGCCCATTTGCTGGTCTGGCAACAGCTGAAATATGAAGTTGCAAATCTGAATATGGGTATGTCACAGTAATTCATTATTGGTCATTTTACTATCTGGGTAGTCGATAGTTTCTTTATATCTGTTATATATTTTCCGGGTTTGGGTTATATGCTCTGTATTGTATGCTCCGGCATCGCACATCTGCAGGAAAACATAAAACCCCTTCTGCATCTTCTATCTATCTGAAAGACCACACAAAAATTAATAAAAATCACACATAAAGGATCATTAAAAAATACAAACAGGTACGGCACATTACAGTGTGATCCAAAATTGGGTAATTTAGTGAGTAAATAATAGCTCTTCCATGTACTAGACACTCTTAAGACCCTTTTTTAAGGACAATGTATGAATAGAGTTACAAAGTACAAGTTAGAAGAAAAGGGAAATAAGTCCTCTAAGTTATCTAAACACTTAGGAGGAGGATGGAGCATGTGTTACAAATTATTCATTAGTGG
Organism: Cunninghamia lanceolata; assembly: GCA_027924645.1. Lineage (NCBI taxonomy): Eukaryota > Viridiplantae > Streptophyta > Pinopsida > Cupressales > Cupressaceae > Cunninghamia > Cunninghamia lanceolata. The sequence goes on along the minus strand of BSBN01000391.1, from coordinate 43,102,736 downwards.
TGACATTTGTCCATGGTTGAAACTGTTATAAGAGTTTTCAAATACTACCATGTATTATCTATCAATGTGCAAAAATGGTATCAAGATAGTTTTGTCTATAGCTGCAAATGTCCTAGACAATACAAAAAGGTAGAGTCCACATGATTCAAAGAAGATAAAAATTCAAGATTTAAGAGTTTTAGTTTTGGAGGCTCTTGAGTTCCTCTCGAGCAATTCTTGTAACTCATATTCTATAATACCTCCAAGAATGGTCATTGTAAGGTGCTTTGTTTTAATGGTTTTGGATGGATTGAGCTTATGTTGCTTCAACATATGAGTCATATAGGAGCTATAATTGTGTTATGGAAGTGTTAAGAGTAGTTGAAGGGATTGTAAGGTGTTTGGACCTTGTTGTTTGCATAAGAGATATGCATGAAAGACTTTACAATGCACTAACCTTTGTAATAGCTGATGACAAGGTAGTTTGAAGAGGAGATCCCTTATTCTTTGGAATTGTCTCCTATTTTGCATTTATCCAGGCCCATTGCTATTATTTACTTTATTTTATGGAGGTCCATGCTCACTATTTTGCTTGTATATACCTCCTTTATGTTGCTTGTATTTAACCACAACACATTTAAGACACAAAGACTGTTTTTCAGACTTTTTCCTATATTTTAGACAAGGAAATATAGTTTAAACAATCAAATCATATTAAAGATGAATAGAATTATTATTGATGAATTATATAACGAAATATCCACACAATCAAAAGAACTAAGTATTTTCCAACACTAGATACTAGCCATGCAAAGTATTTTCTTGGTCAAAATGACAAGGCATGCCCATTATGGAGGAATGCATGAAAGAAATTTTTGAAAAGATAAATCTTGAAAGGAGAAAGAAATCAGTTAAGAAGTCTTAACAACTGCAATACCTTACTATTTTCAAAATCAACAAATGGACAACTGACCTCTTCTGAGCTTATAAGATAAGATTTCTCCACAATGTCTAGGTAAGATTGTGATGCTCGTCTTCGAGTGATCTGTAAACATATCAAACAAATTAAATTTATAATAAAGCAATTTTAAAAGCGATTCTATTGAAATTTTGTATAATTTGAGTAATAATAATTGTAAAAAAAAAAAATTGAGTAGGCTTCAAATAATTACATGAGAGGCATAATCTATAGTAGTAGTAGGGGGACAAACATCTAATGTCATGACCATGAAAGATAGTTGAAAAAAATCTATTTAGAAGCCACATTTATTTTTTAAATAGAAAGATATCAAAATTTTAAAATATATATTAATGAAAATAAAACCATAAAAAAGTAGCGTATATAATATTTGCTACACTTTTTAAATAAAAAACTAAACGCAAGAATTACTAAATAATGAAAGGTGGCTTTGGAAAATTAAACAAATGACTAAAAAAATAGCTCTTTAGATGAAATTAAACAATGTAAATAAAACAAGTGCCACGTAGTGTGAGTAACTAACTGCCTTTTGGTGTTGTAATTATAGTATGTGTTTTAGTTGTAATTATAGTTGGTGTTTTAGTTTTATTTTTTTTAATTCAAATTAGTAAACTTTAAATTTAGTATTATAATATAGTATAATATTAATTGATATGATATTTGACTTAATTTTCTTCTTAGAATAAATATTTGTTGTATAGACAAATTGGATTCCAATAATTTTAAACAAATAATTTTTTTTAAAGCTAATATAAATATTATAACAAAATTGTAATATTTATAGTATAATTTATTAAAAAAATTAGTTTGAACATTAATGAAATAGTATAATTAATTATTTATTGATAATAAACAATGTTTATATAATAAATATGATAATAATATATTTATGAGGTCATCTTTTTAGCCAATCACAATAGATATAAATAATTTTTCAATAATTTTTTGTTAAAATTTTATCATCTTGACATAGGAAGAGTTCAAATTTGTATCAAATTTGCCCAACAAGAAAAATAATCGTGTCCTGATTGGTTTACTGTTAATAGATTAATAACTAGATAAGCCTAGCGGATGCAATAGTACTGCCGAAGGCAGATACTAATAAAGTAATTCTTAAATAAAAATACAAATTTATGTGTCTATATATGTATGTATTAAATAAAATAGTTTTAAAGTAAAATAAAATAACTCTTAAGTAAATAAAATCATTTTTAAATAAATGTATTTAAGAGATCTATACTAAGCTAACACAACTTTTCAAGATTTTTCATCTAAAATTTTTTACTTTCATTAAAAACTTCTTCATGTGAAATTCCATGTTTGAAAAAAACTCTTCAATTTTTCAATAACATTTAGCTTATGGTGTTATGTTCCCTTTGTGAGCTAAGGAAATAATTTAATAATTTAACTTAAAATGTCCAAAAAAATAATTTTATATTATATTTTAAAAAGATAACTTATGTTTTATTATCTGCTCAATTTTTTTAGGAGATTTTGTGGAGGTAGTGATCCTATGAATATTTTATTTTTCTACTTAGCAATTATCTTAATTTGTATTTTTTACTATATAAAAACTAAAAACAAATTATTTTAATTTAAAAGGGAAAAAAAAAGGAGGGAAGGAAATATATGCAGCCACATGGCATATTTTTCATTATGTAGTGGTTGCTTATTAGCCCCCCTTTTTTCCACAGCTTATTTGCAATTCCTAAACAGTAGCTGCTCCACAAAAATGAAAGATTCTATATTATCCTTTTCCCATAAATGTGAATTTCCATGGGGCCACTCCAACTGCTTAAATTTAAGCAGAAAAATAACTTAAGCAGCCCCGTAGGGACATGGGGTAAGAATGGAGTTCAAAGAAATGTTATTTAAAAGGTTCTTATCACTTTTTGGAAATGTGTTTTGGAGGGAAAATGAGAAAATAAAAAATAATATTTTATTGGCTAAAAGTGCCTATAAAAAGAGTTGTCCATAAAATGAGTTGTGTAGAAGAAGGATTCTAGTTTATTATCAATTTCTTATTTCCTAAGAATGAACAAGAGATCTTCATTTGTTTAGGATGAAAGCCTTTTTGGAACAAGAGTTCTTCATTTGTTTAGGATGAAAGCATTTTTGGCAAGATGGTTTTGACGATGAAAACCCTGTTGGAATACGCAAGACACTGAGAGGGGGGGTGAATCAGTGTCTTATAAAACAGACATGTTTTTACTTTTACCAACTGTGAACTTCAACCTTGAATGGTGACAGCAAGACATTCATTTAAGAACTAGGATGAACTATCAAAAAAAACTTGTGAGCATGAAAAGACAGAACAACTGTTTGTGAACTATGAGGAATCATTTGAACAGTTCATCAAGACAAACAATAGAGGCAGATTGTTACTTCATTGGACTGAGATAAGCATCAAAGTATTATGCATTTGTATTGTTTTACTAAGAGCATCATATAACAGTTAAATTATGAAATAATGAACAAAAACTCATGAGCAGAACTGGTAACCATAACACAAAGATTGTCCTAAGTGGAAAAACCTCTGGGGCATAAAAACCACTTGAAAAAATGCCTCACTGGCTACAGTTGCCTCACTGGCAAAGGTCATTTCTTGTCTCACTGACTTGACCTTTCAATACATGTTTCAATTATAAAAAAAACAAATACAGAGTGATACTCTGTTTCGCTTTGATCCAGACTAATACAACATCAATAATGCATGTACAATTTTTGCACACTCTCCATCATTCACATTATATCAGTTTTTAAACACTCTTTATTACATCTTGGTCAAGACTATCTTTCTCTCTATAGACAGGTGGAGAATCATAACTGTAAAATGAAACTGATTTGTAGTTTACAACTGATCAGAAGGTTATATCAAAGAACTGCTTCCTGCATCATAATAATATTCAAAAAAAAAACTTTCCTTATTAAGCCATACCCGAATATAACTGAATAGGTAATCATAGTCGATAGATGTCTCAACTGTTTACAACAGTTTGCACCAGAATAATTGTTTGCACCAAAATAACTATTTATAACTGTTTGCACCAAAATTTCAAATGCCCGAGAAAAGAATATATCTTGTGCCTTTATCATTGCACATGGTACAAAAAATAAGATGATCTCTTTTGACAGAGTTCTATCAAGATATACAGACCCACAGGGGAACCTGAATGTATCAAGATTTCATATACTCACAAAGGAGAACAAGATTGTTTGTTTTTCTCACCACTGTCAAAAAGAAAGAGTATAGATCTTGCCACATTTCAAACCAAAACAAATTTTCATCAGTGTATTGCATACCCACAAGTGGGTCTAAAAAGCTCTGCCCATATCACAGAAAAATAACCAGAAGCTCTATTTGCCATTACAGATATTGTAAGTGTTTCAACTTCTGTCATCCTTAATACTTCTGAATAGAATCTGACATTTGAACTAAAAGATATAGCCATAGATTTTTGTGAAACCCTCGACAAAAAAAGATTTTTTATTTAAAACCCTAGTCATCATTTTTAAGGGTATTAACTTATTGTTAAGAAAGTAAAAACCTCTTTTCAAATCTTCAAAACCCATAGCACCAATGACTGTTTTCAAAGGCAAACAAAATGCTGAAACAAATCATTGATAAAAAATGATTATTACTGCCGGGATAAAATGAAAACCAAATAAAATTCAGTTCAAACTTATAATAGCTCGCACCATAAAAAATGGACAAGGATCACCTGGGGCGCCGACAAAAAAAACAGTCAAATTTGTTGATGAATGAATCAAAACCTTTTATCACAAACGTTCAGCACGTCCAGCTTTGTCATATCAACAAGATCCTCAAAAGACTTTCAAAGATTCATGCTAGTATCTCCATTTCGTGTCATGATTATTCTCAGAAAAATGGATAAAATGAAACCCTAAGTGCTGCTATCAAAAACTTTGCAAAATGAATGATATGTGCTTGATTTTGCCCAAATATATCTCATGTAACCGGTGCTCTTGGTAAACCCTAGAAGGGTTGGTGGCTTATGAATGAGAAACCAATACTTTTACCTTGTCCAACTGGCAATGACCTATTCAGGGAGTGCACAACTTAACATGCCAATGAACACAATATTTGCAATATAGAATGTGCTCACTAGAATATGCCTACTAGTAGAGCAAACAAACGTATATCGTGGTCAACACTTTAACATAAGTAAAGGTTATAACCTTTGAAATGTATAGTAGAAATATGACCGTTGTATTAACCTTTGAAAGCCTATTTTGAAAGAGGTTCTCAACTAAAAAATGAAATCAAGATTGTATGCCTTAGCACCAAATAGAGAACCACATCATATCAACTGAAGGAATATCAAGAATATTAACTATCATACTGTCATCATAGATAAATCAATCAACCCAGTCAACTGTACCAAATGTATGTCAAACTGAAACTATGTCAAAAATGTCAACTAAACATGATCATCAAGGATGTCAAACATGATGTGCCAAACTGTATCAAACATGATCAAGTTGCGGATTGTCATCAGAGACAAACAACTGAGGGTGAAGTCAACAAACCCTCCTAGTCATTTGAGTAATTATTTCCCAAAATTACCAGTGTGTTGTAGAGTTTGGATTTAGGGATGAAAACCCTCATCTCAATTAAAACGATTCTATTCTGAAGTCACCAGTGTGCTAAAAAAAATGGATACTGGATTTGAAGTGCAAAATATTTGTATTTTTCAAGTTGTGAAGATAAATCAGATAATTATATTTTGTTATGGTGTTTGGGTGTTATTCAGAAATTATTTTATGTTATTTGTTTGGAGAATTTAATCATAGCCTAGGTTTAAGTGTGTAGGAAGCTACCGAGGGTAGGAAGAATGACATCAATAACCTAGAATGGGCGGTGATGGCCAAACAAGAAACTCCTATGAATTCTATCCGGGAGCATGTGGAGAAAGAAGATTGGCGTGATCACTCGAATATAAAAAACCAACATCCCAAGGGGATGATGGCTAGCATGGGCAACAGGGGTATGAATCCTCTAGGTGATCAAGGGCAATATAATGGCAGGTCTCGATGGTGAAACTTCCCTCAGATGCAGAGAAGGAATAACAAATCCACACAACCCAATCCAAAGGTGGACCTGAGGGACGGCCCCCGAGGCTCGCAGAAACATAATTCCTCATAATCCTGGCGCCACAACGATCATAAGCCTAGAAATAAAAAATCAATGGTCAGCTCAAAGCTATTGGGGCCTTCCATTAGATCGCTCGAGCAGCAAGATATGTTGGTCAAATGGTATGGGTTGAATCTAAATTGTGATAGTCTGACCCGATGGTGGCATAATCGTTGGGGACCAGATCTAAATTTTAAAGTCCTATCAAATGGGTACTTTATGGTGATCTACCCTTCGAGGGATATTAGAGAGGAAATTGTGAATGGTGTTTGGTTGATGGATGGCTACGGATTCTATATTCATAGGTGGGAAATTGGCTTCGATCCGCTACAACACCAAATGGAATCAATCCAAGATTGGTATAAGCTTCCAAATTTCCCCTTGGAATTCTAGCAGTCAGGTATTTTGGAGGAAATCGGAAATAACCTGGGCAAATTTGTATGTGCAGAGGAATGCCTAAACCAGGACGGGGTCAACACACATGTTCGAACCTGCGTAGAGAATAAACCTCAATGTCCACATTGGAGGGAACTAGAGATTGTCATGGATTGGGGAACCTTGCAGCAGCCATTAGAATATGACCCAAAACCCGTCAACCCCCTGATGGAAACATTGGGTTGGCAATCACTGGTGCCTTCCAACAAAGAGGAGTGTTTGGCACCCCATCCTCCCCATCCTAAGACAACCGGGGATGTTGGCTCGGCATCAAGGGCGGTACTTGAGCACAATCATGTGGCCCCACACTCAGCAAACTATGTGGTGCCTACTCCCACTGAACCAGCCATTGACAATCATTGCATTAACAAGGCATTGGATGATAAGCTATCAGAGGTCATTGAGCTGATAGGTAACAATATGACTACAGAAAACCTAAACTCTCTTCTAGTTGTAGGCAAGGAATTGGTTGAATTAGCACAGGAAGCCAAAGAGGCTTCACTAGAAATGCATGAGGATGACCTCAATTCCCTCGACGCTTGGGAAGAAGTTCCAGATCTAGGAGATTTGGACTCCCTGGCAAGGAAAAACAATGGATTTCCCACTCGGGTTGGCTTGGAGTTGTTGGGTATTCACCAGATTGAACTAGTGAAGTCCTCTCCAGATTGCGGTGCCCACAAAAAGCAGAACAGAATTCCAAATTCGAAAAAAATCAAAATTGATGGGGAAGCAAATGGGCAAAAGAAAATCAGCTAAATGTTGAAAGTAGGGAAGGGCGAGTCCCTTCCTGAAGAAGAATGAAAATACTAAGTTGGAATGTAAGGGGCCTAAATGCCCCTAACATAAAACGCCTGATCAAGCATTAGCTATTGATGTCTCAGGTGAATGTTTGCCTTATCCAGGAAACAAAATTGGATCGTGAGGAGGTTTCAATATTTGGAAAAAAAATCCATTCTTGGAATTTGCTGGTGATAAATTCCATTGGTCAGGCTGGCGGCCTAATCACTATGTGGATGCCAAATAGGGTGGCAGTAGAAAAAGTGGTTGAGGATGGTAGGTGGTCCGCTCGCAAGGTATGCAGTACTTCTTCGGATATATGCATCCTTCTGGTTAATGTGTATGGCCCAAATTCTTGTATCTAGAAGAGAGATTTTTGGCGTGAACTGGACCCCATTTATAGTGATCCAGCTTTTGAATTATGCTTTATTAGTGGGAATTTCAATGTGATTTTGTGCCCTCAAGATAAGCATGGGGGTGTGGGCCGAAAATTTCAATCCCAGGTCGATTTTGAAAATTTTGTTGACAGAATTATTCTAGCTGATATCCCGATCGCCAACGATCAGTACACTTGGACCACTAGGCGCAAAGGATTATGTTATATTGCTGAGAAATTGGATAGATTCTTCTTCCGTGGGGATTTGAGTTTGTTTCCCTTCTCTCTAGATTGCAAGATCATCCATGCCTCCGGGTCGGATCACTTCCCTATTCTCTTGGAGATCGTGGGGGATAAAAAGTCGCATCGATGCCCTTTTAAGTTTGAGTGTATGTGGTTTAAAGACCAAAATTTCAAAGATTTGATCAAGTCTTGGTGGTTCGAATCTGTGGTGGATGGCTCAAGAATGTTCATTCTGACTTCCAAGATGAAATGGATCAAACATCGGTTGAAGGAATGGAACAAAGTTTGTTTCAAAAATACCTTTGAGGAAAAAGGCAAGCTCGAAAATGATCTAAGAAACCTGAATGAGGAAGTATGTGCTAATGGGATGGACAATTGTAGTTGCCTAAAGGAAAAAGAGCTTCTCAAAAATTTGGGACATGTGCTAGCAAAAGATGAAATCTACTAGCGTCAGAAATCACATGAGATTTGGCTAAACGCTGGAGATAAAAATACCAAGTTTTTTCATAATTCCGTCAAATCTAGAAGGGAGGTGAACAAGATATCAAGCATCAAAGTTGATGGCGGGGGCTTCCTTGACAAAAGTGAGGAAATTTCAGCCGCTACAGTGGACTTTTTCCAAAATCTTCTCAATGATTGGAGCGGCTCCAGCCTACAGGAGCAAAGGCACATACTTGAGTGTATACCTAGGCTTGTTACTAAAGCGCAAAATGCTATGCTGACAAGCAAGCTCTCGACGGAGGAAATTAAGTCGGCCCTGTTCCAACTTCACCCTGACAAGGCTCCTAGTCTGGATGGGTTTCCCGCCTCTTTCTTCCAACAATACTGGGAGATTGTGGGAAGCGATGTTGTGGCAGCTATTGAGGACTCAAGAGCTTCTGGCAAGGTGTTGAAAGAAATCAACAACTCATTCATCGCCCTAATTCCAAAAAAGGAGAAGCCTGAGAGGTTTGAAGAATTTCACCCCATTGCTCTATGCAATACCATCTATAAGATTCTGGCAAAATCAGTGGCCAATCATGTTAAAAAAATCCTTCCTAGCCTTATCTCAGAAGAACAAACGAGGTTCGTACCTGGCAAGTCTATTCTGGATTTGGGTAATCATAGCTCAAGAAGCTATCCGTTCAATCTCAAGAACCCATAAAAACTCCATGCTCCTCAAGCTTGACATTAAGAAAGCTTATGACAAGGTCAACTGGCACTTTCTCTACAAGGTTTTGGAAGCCTTTGGCTTCAATTCTGGTTGGCTTCACTGGATCTTCAATTCGATTGCATGCCCATGTTTTTCAATTCTCATCAATGGCTCTCCTGAAGGTTTTTTCGAGGCTTCGCGGGGTCCCAGAAAAGGAGATCCCTTATGTCCTTTTCCCTTCATCCTTATGGCAGAAGCGCTGGGATGATCACTTTCTAAGGCCACGGAGTTGGGCAGGCTCAAAGGCATCCAAATCACGCAGGGTGTACCTGTTGTTTCGTATCAACAATTTGCTGATGACACTATGCTCCTTGGACAAGCAGAGTTAGGTGAAGCTAATCTTTTCAAAGAGATCTTGGGCATGTACACTTCGACCTTCGGACGAGAGGTCAATTTGGAAAAGTCTGAGGCTTTTTTCTTCTTCACCTCCCCTCTATTGGAACATCGAATTTTACAAATACTCAACTTCAAAAAGGGCAAGCTAACTTGCAAATATCTTGGTCTACCATTGGCTTCTGGAGTACAACCGACTAATCTGTGGGACTCGCTAGTTGCTAGAATTGAGAACAGGCTATCCTCCTGGAAGGGTAAATGACTCTCTTGAGCGGGGCGGCTCACAATGATCAAGACTATTGTGGCGGCTCTTCCCATCTACATGATTTCATGCCTTCTGTTGTGTTAGGTCACAAAATGTAGGGCATAATCCCTAAGAGGTTGCCAAGCTCTCTTAACGTTTTTGGCTAACGACATGGGGTAGATATGGCTAAAACCCCCTTCACTTCAGGCTCTGCCAGACCTAGGTGGGTGTGCCTGAATGATTAGTGCAGACTTAACTTGACCTTCACCATGGAAAATGGGTGTGAAGTAGCTGTAGTGTTTATGAATTATTCCGAATGCTAATGATTGTAGTTTTGAAAATGTGAATGAGGCTTTGAAAAAGTTGTATTGTGTAATGACCAGTCTTTTATCTATTGGGCAAAGAGTCAAGAGTTACTAGTATGTGGACCTCTAGATTTGACTTAACTCATATTGTTAGGCACTTGTGTAAATCTCTATCTTGTACAGGTGTGCAAGAATGTTGAGATGTAGGGTTCTTCTTATCAAATCCCAATGATATTTCCTCAAGTTGCTATGACCAAGAGAAAGGATTTTAATTCTAACAGGAAGGAAACCAACCAAAATGACTTGTTTAATGGATTTTAACCCTGGGTAGAGACCAGTAAACATAGACTACTTAGTAGGACATAAATCAACTTCGCAGAGAAACCAATCACACAGATCATACAGAAACAGCAAATGTGTACTCATAAATTAATGACATCCTTGATATATTAATTTAAACAACTTGGGAAACCACTCTGGAGACAACTATGTAGCCCATAAATATTAACATCAACATAACAATTGAACATCAATTCTCTGATCCACCGAATAACTCTAATTCCTTTTATGAATTCAGAAGTTCGTATTTGTTTGAAAACATAGATAGATGTAAATAGATATTTTCAAGTATTGTTTTATATTGCATATATATGTATGTATATGAGATAATACAATTGATGATTCCTTCAATTTTGATTTTATCCTTCATATATACATTGCATTTCCAAGGGTCGTGACCCTTGAGATAACCTTCGATGCAATTCTTCACTTAACTAATTATCTTCAACAGATTAAAACATTTAATTTTAACCTTCTTTGTCTCTAAAATGATCTGGTTCTTGCTCACAATTTGTGTAGAGTTAAAACTCTACATTTTGATGTTAATTGGTCGCGGCTATTAGTTTCATTTCTAGTTTGTGTCCCGATTTGTGTTGTTATCGAGGAGTGTAGCAGTGCCATGTGTCTTTTGTTGCAATGTACGGAGCCGGCCGCATGTCTCTTTCTTTAGTAAGCTTTGAAGTGTCGAGGTACAGTATGGTGGGCCCCAAGGTACCATGTCTAAAGTCGCAACGTCACAGTGCATCAAGAGTGACGTCACCTTACCCCTGCGCAACCGCGATAATGTGACATCTGTCTAAGTGGTGGGGCCATAGTTATAAAAGGATCCCACAATAGCGTGCCCATGTAGAAGAATCTTAGCGGGGGCAGGGATTCCTTGTGCTACTGCGCAATTACGCCACGTGGACTATTCCCAAAAGAAATGAAAGGGCTTGCAGATGGTGGCCATGTGGAGGTTCTTTGTGCGATTCCACGGAGCCAAAAGGAAAATGGCCCACTCACTAATGCCTAGCCCCGGAATTGCAACACGTGGCGGGGACTGATGCTTGGAAGGGGAGAAAGGGTCAACGAAGGAAAGTTTGCCCGACTAGAAAAATTATATTGGTGGAATTTTAAGTTTCCAACAATAGCTCTGATTGGGGATGAATGGCCCTGAGGTCATTGCAAGAATTCAGAAAATATTCTTTGGGATGCAGACTAATGGTGATGGGGGGGGTGGAGAAAGGAAATCCTAATCTACTGTGCACGGAAATCATCTTAGAGAGAGAGAAGGTATTTCAGGAATTCTTCATGCACTGGCAATTTCCTGTCCTCTTTAAATATACTATGCATGGAAACATTTTATGAGAAGAAATGTTTCAGGAATTATCCATGCACTAGCAATTCATGTTCTTCACCACTCATGTTTTGTAAGTAATAAGAATCTTCACCACTTGTTAGTAATGACAAACGGTCCTACCCATAATGCCCCAAATTTACCATGTTTTCGCTTATCTTGTGCCCTAGCATTCCACATGAGGACCATATCATCTATTTTGAATTTTCTTTCTCTAGTCCTTTTGTCAAAGAGGTATTTTGTCTGCAGCTGTAGTTTCTCATTTTGTTTCTGGGCTTTAGTCCTTACTTCATCAAGTTCAACTAATTGTTCTAATCTCTACTCCATGGGTTCAAGGATATCCAAATCTTCTCGAAGAATAAACTTAGAGACTGCTATAAGATTATGCATGGGTTGTTGGGAATTATGGTGTCTCAACGTTGGTAATTCCTTGCATTACTTATGTTTGTATATATTAATTCATTGCCTATGTTGTAAATAAATTGTAAATTCCATATTGTCATTTTGTGGGATGCGGAACAGTGATGTGTCATCCTACATGGAAGATGACAACTTATAATTTTGTCCTCACATGAGGAGATAGGCATCCCACTTTGTGGTAGGAGCATTTTGCCATGTGTCATCGTCTTTCATGTTGTGGAAGGGAATGTTTGACCGAAACAGTTATGGCGGATTCCTATGATGAAGTTATGACCTGTAAGAGTCAGAAATAGAAGCATGTAAGACGGGTGAAGACATGTGTCATGAAGCATCTTTGAAAAAGGCATATTTGGGCGTCCCAAGGTGGACTATGACATGTAAGATAATACGCTATTTATAGCCTATGTATGGCAGATTCTCTTACAACTGTAAGTTGTAACCGCTATGACAAATTCTATGACGGTCGTAAGTGTCGTAAGAGCATCTGTCATAGCCCAGTTTGGAAATAGGCGACCTCTTTAGGATGGGAGCTGTGGACAAGTGTTAGGCACATTCTACAATGTTGACCAAGTGTACTTAGGCGTGGGTTTTGGGCCATGAGGCCAAGTTGGACGCCCATTCCAAGATAGGTGCAATATTGCCTTGTATATTCTATATAAACAGGTGCTTGGAGGTGGAGAAGTATCACAGGTTTTGCAGGAACTATTACTCTGTCGGATTGACTCCAGATATGAGTGTCAAAGACCATTAAAGCTTGCATTGCAAGTGTGTTGTAAACATTCTTTGTTTTGATAATACATTGTGCAAGTTTCTGAGTGTGGGGTTTTTCACCCGATAATGGTTTTCCCCAAATTATATTTTTGTCACTCTTCTTCTGTCTTCTTTCTGGTTCATGTGTATTGCTACAATATCTCTGTTAGATGTTCTATGTTGTTGTAGTTGTAAGGATTAATTTCAATTTACATAGCCCTCTCCTCATTAGATTAGTGTAGGAAGCGATTTCCGCACACCTAGCTTTATTTCAGTTGGTATCAGTGCTTGATCACCTTTGGTCCTAGTTGTTGGGTAGGGGTTTTTTGAGCGGATCTTAACTTGAGCGGGAGTCTGTGCAGAGTATTCTGAATTCTATTGCAACAAAGGAGATGGCAAGCACATACGGAAGATTTGAGGTGGAGAAATTCAATGGCACTAATTTCGAGCTGTGGAAGCTCAAGATGGAAGACATGCTTGTAGACCGAGACCTTTGGGAAAGTGTAAATGGAACAAAATCAGCTACATGTCACAAGATGATTGGGATCTTCAGGATCAGAAGGCTAAGGGTCTCATAAGACTTAGTCTTGCTGATTCTGTCTTGTTAAATGTCCATGAGGAGAAAACTGCAAACTTGCTTTGGAAGAAGTTGGGAGATGTGTATCAAGCCAAATCCCTGGTTAACAAACTTTTTCTGAAAAAAAAGTTGTATTCCCTTCGAATGGAGGACGGAGGATCCATTGCTGAACATATGAACGCTTTTAACATGCTGGTTACACAATTGACATCTATTGGTGTAAAGATGGAGGAGGATCGTTGTATGACCTTGCTTTGTTCTTTGCTGGACTCGTGGGATCACCTTGTCATCGCTATTGGAAGCACCACATCCACATTCAAAATGGATGAAGTGGTTTCTTCGTTGTTATCCAAAGAGATACGAAGAAAGTCTTCTGATGCTGCCAAAAAGGCTCTTGCAGTTCATGGAAGACCCAAGGAGAAAGGGAAAAAGAAGAACAAGAAAGTTGAGAAGGATAGATAAATATCCTGTGGGAGATCCAAATCTCCTGGAAAGCCCAAAGCTATATGTTGGAACTGAGGTAAATTTAGGCATTTCTGAAAGGAATGCAAAGAAGAAAAGAAAAGGAAGAAGAAGACCCAGATTAAGATTCCAACAAATCACAAGATGATGGTGATACTTTCATCGCAGCCCTGGCAACCCATGCATCTGATGATGTGTGGCTAATTGACTCTGGTGCATCATTTCACATGACCTGGCATTGAGACTGGTTCACTAAGTATGAGGAGTTCGATTGTGGAAAGGTGTACTTGGGTGATGACTCTCATCTGAAGATTGTTGTTCATGGAAGAATCTCTATCCGATTCCCTGATGGACGAGTGAAGGGGATCTCTGGGGTTATGCACATCCCAGGCTTAGCACAGAACCTTCTTTCTGTAAGTATATTGAATGATGTAGGTGTGCAGGTTGTCTTTTCGAAAGAAGGATGCAAGATGACTAGAGGAGCTATGGTGCTTGCTAAGGGTACTAGGAGAGGTACTCTGTTTCAGGTAGAGGCGTGCATTACACAATGCAATAGTTCTTCTGACTCAAGGAAGAGGGCAGCAGTCACTTCATCCCCACCATCTGAACGAGCAGTTAAGAAATCTATTGTTTCTAGTTCTGATGTTTGTAATCATGCCTTGGAAATTAAGCTTCCTACTGAAAAGACAATGTTATGGCATAAGAGATTTGACCACATTGGTGAGAAGGGTCTGCGTACCCTGAAAAATAAAAACCTTGTTGAGGGGTTACATGATTGTAATCTTAAGTTCAACTTTTGCGAACATTGCATATATGGGAAACAAAACCGTGTTCAGTTTTATTCGAGTTCTCACAAGTCTTCTGGTGTGTTGGACCTTGTTCATTCTAATGTATTTGGTCCTTTTAATGTTCCTTCATTATCAAAATTTGTATATTTTGTATCTTTCATAGATGACTATAGTAGGACATGGATTTATTTTCTCATAAGCAAATCTGATGTCTATAGTAAATTTAAGGAGTTTAAGGCCTTTGCTAAAAATCAAACTGGTAAAAAGATTAAGTGTTTGAGAACTGACAATGGTGGTGAGTTCTGTTCTACAACATTCGATAAATACTGCAAGGAACTTGGGATTCAAGGACATAAGACAACTCCATACACCCCACAACAAAATGGAGTTGCAGAGAGGATGAACAGGACACTGATGGAGAAGGCTAGGAGTATGCTTAGTGGAGCTGGCCTAGAACAAAAGTATTGGGCTAAAGCTGTTGCCACTGCTTGCTATCTTGTAAACAGATCTGCTACATCAACTCTTGTTGGAAAGACACCCATGGAGGTGTGGTCTGGTAGAAAGCCTTCAATAAGGCATCTTCGTGTTTTTGGTTGCAAGGCATATGCACATGTGCCTAGGGAGAAGTGGTCAAAACTAGAGAACAAGGCTGTTAAGTGTATCTTCATTGGCTATGGTGTCGATGTGAAAGGATACAAGCTTTGGGAAAGGATACAAGCTTTGGGACCCTGTGGCTGAAAAAGTGTTGTATAGCAGAAGTGTCATCTTCAGAGAGCTTACACCTTCTTCCACTGTTTTACAGCCAAAAGAAAAAGAAAAGAAAGAGGATGTTATTCAGTTTCCTCCTACCCCTGAGAAGACTGAACAGAAAGACAATGTTGGACCTGATGATGAGGAGAGCTCTAGCAACTCTGAAAGCTCAGATGAAGAAGTTGAACATCAACCTTAGCTCTTGAGGAGGTCTACACAGATAAGAAAGCAAACTGAAAGGTTTGGTTTTACATTGCTTGATTCTAGTTGTGCTTTTTCTTTGCTTACTAAAAGTGATGAACCTAGAACTGTATCAAAGGCTATGGACATGAAACATGCATGTTCCTGGAAGGAGGCCATGGAGGATGAAATGGCTTCTTTGGAAAAGAATCAAACTTGGGAGTTCGTGCCTTTGCCTCCTAGACGGAAACCCATTGGATACAAATGGGTGTTCAAGAAGAAATTTGGTGCAGATGGCAGTGTTGAGAAGTATAAGGCCACATTGGTTGCGAAAGGGGTATTCACAAGTGGAGGGTATAGATTATGGTGACATCTTCTCTCTCGTTGCAAAGCTGACATCCATTCGATTCCTGTTGTCTCTTGCAGCAGCTTACGACTTAGAGGTAGAACAGATGGATGTGAAGACAAGTTTCCTTCATGGTGATTTGGAGGAAGAAATCTACATGTCACAGCCAGAGCATTACATGATGAAAGGTAAAGAAAATTTGGTTTGCAAGCTTAAGAAGTCTTTGTATGGTTTGAAACAATCCCCTAGGAGATGATACTTGAAATTTGATGCCTTTGTGTTGTCTATTAGATTTGTGAGATCAAAATCGGATCACTGTGTGTATTATAAGTTTGATGGTGATCTTATTCTCATTGTTGCACTATATGTTGATGATATGTTGCTCATTGGGAAGGGAAAGAATATGATTTCTGATTTCAAATCTCAGTTGTCAGCACAGTTTGAAATGAAAGATTTAGGGGCAGCCAGGTACATTCTAGGAATGGAAATCAGAAGAGACAGAACCAACAGAAAACTTTGGTTAAGCTAGAGTACATATCTGAAGACCGTGTTGGATAGGTTCAGCATGGCGGATTGTAGACCATTGTGTGTCCCTGTTTCTTTGGGGACAAAGTTGTCTGTTGAGGATTGTCCAAAATCTCCTAGTGAGGTGGAGGACATGAACAGAGTACCTTATGCTAGTGCTGTTGGCAATTTGATGTATGCTATGGTCTGCACAAGACCATACATTGCCCAAGCAGTGGGAGTCCTTAGTTGATTTATGGTTAATCCTGGACAAGTTCATTGGGATGCAGTTAAGCGAGTGTTCAGATATTTGAGGAGTACTTCCGAGTATTCCATATGCTATCATGGTAATGTTACAGGACCTCTGCATTCTGTTGATTCATGGATTTGTGGATTCAGATTGGGCAGGTGACATTGACAACAGGAGATCCACCAGTGCTTATGTGTTTACACTATTTGGTGGTGCTATTAGTTAGATGAGTAAGTGACAACCTGTTGTTGCTTTGTCCACGATAGAAGCTGAGTATATGGCAGAAACTCATGCTTGTAAGGAAGTCATTTGGCTTAAGAGATTGTGTTCCGATATTGCTATTGATGCAGGTCAGATCACGATCAGTTGTGACAATCAGAGTGCAATTTGCCTTGCGAAGAATCCAACTTTCCATGCTAGAACAAAGCACAATGATGTTTAGTTTCACTTCGTGCGAGACATGGTTGAGGATGGAAAGGTAAATTTGCAAAAGGTAGATACCTTGAAGAATGTTGCAGATGCATTAACAAAACCAATGCGCAAAGAGAAGTTCAGATGGTGTTCGGAGTCTATGGGCCTCTCGGCCTATAGCAGTTAAATCATGTTATTCTATTGGTTCTTACAAGGTGTTTGACAAGTGGGAGAATTTTCCGAATTAAGGTGTCTCAACTTTGGTAATTCCTTGCATTATTTATGTTTGTATATATTAATTCATTGCCTATGTCGTAAATAAATTGTAAATTCTATATTGTCATTTTGTGGGATGTGGCACGATGATGTGTCATCCTACATGGAAGATGACAACTTGTAATTTTGTCCTCACATGAGGAGATAGGCGTCCCACTTTGTGGTAGGAGCATTTTGCCATGTGTCGGCATCTTTCATGTTGTGTAAGGGAATGTTTGATCGAAACGGTTATGACGGATTCCTATGACGAAGTTATGACATGTAAGAGTCAGAAATAGAAGCATGTAAGACAGGTGAAGACATGTGTCATGAAGCATCTTTGAAAAAGGCATATTTGGGCGCCCCAAGGTGGACTATGACATGTTGTAAGAGAATATTCTATTTATAGCATGTGTATGACATATTCTCTTACTGATGTAAGTTGTAACTGCTATAACAGATTCTATGACGGTTGTAAGTGTCGTAAGAGCATCTGTCATAGCCCATTTTGGAAATAGGAGACCTCTTTGGGATGGGAGTTGTGGACAAGTGTCAGGCACATTCTACAATGTTGACCAAGTGTCCTTAGGCGTGGGTTTTGGGCCATGAGGCCAAGTTGGACGCCCATTCCAAGATAGGTCCAATATTGCCTTGTATATTCTATATAAACAGGTGCTTTGAGATGGAGAAGTATCACAGGTTTTACAGGTACTGTTACTCTGTCGGATTGACTCCAGATACATGTGTTGAAGACCATTGAAGCTTGCATTGCAAGTGTGTTGTAAACATTCTTTGTTTTGATAATACATTGTGCAGGTTTCTAAGTGTGGGGTTTTTCACCTGATAAGGGTTTTCCCCAGGGTATATCTTTGTCTCTCTTCTTCTGTCTTCTTTCTGGTCCATGTGTATTTCTGCAATATCTCTGTTAGATGTTCTATGTTGCTGTAGTTGTAAGGATTAATTTAAATTTGTATAGCCCTCTTCTCATTAGATTAGTGTAGGAAGCGATTTCCACACACCTAGCTTCCTTTCATGGGTAACCTAGCATGGGCACCATATACTAGTTCAAATGGTGATTTCCCCGTGGCTTTCTTTACAGTAACCCTATCTGCCCATAGGGCTAATCTTAGTTTTGAATCCCATGCTTTTTTGTTATTCTCCAAGACTTTCTTAATTATCTTGATAATATTCTTATTATTGGACTCAACCTGTCCATTTCCTGAGGGTGATATGGTGAAGCATATGAAATTGCTATACCATAAGATTTACAAAATGAATTAAATTCTTCAGATCTAAAACACATGCCATTGTCTATGACAAGTCTTACTGGTACTCCAAACCTAGTAATAATATTTTCTAGGAGAAATTTTATCACCACTTTGCTGGTAGCCTGTTTTGTCGGGATGGCTTCTATCCATTTTGTAAAATAGTCAGTGGCTACCAAAATACATTTATGCGCTCCACTTGATTTCTCAGTAATCTCTCCTATGAAATCAAGTCCCCATTGGTGAAATGGAGCTTCTATTTGCATCAGTTTTAGTGGTAGTGCCCCTTGATACTTGAGTTTACCGGAAAATCTTTGGCAAGCTTCACATTTCCTAACATAACTATGTGCATTTTTTAATACTTCAGGCCAATAGTACCCATCTCTCAGTATTCTATGGGCAGTGGTCTTGGCTGAGAAATGCCCTCCACACACACCTTTATGCATTTCTTGTAACATGTTTTCAGCCTATGTCTTATCTAGGCATAGTAATAAAATACCATCTATGTTTTTCCACTACAAATCTCCATCCACAAAGACATACTTTGAGGCCTGAAGTTTAAGTGTTCTTCTCTGATTATCATTTAGGCCTTCAGGACACTTCAAATTTTTTAGATAGTACATTATATTAGTATACCAAGATGTATGTTCTATACTTGCAATATTGTTACTATCTTTTTTCATCCATGTTACAGACTTGTGTTGCTTCCAAATTTGATTCTACCATCAATCTTGCTAGGCCCTGTCCTCTAACAAGTTTAGTAATTTGGATCTCACTATTGAATTCTTGGATTCTGTTAATCCATCTACATCTCCGTCCTGTAACTTCATTCTAGACAAAAACATCCTTTACTGCAGTATTTGGTACATACACTATCACATAAGCTCCAACCAAATATGGACTGAATGTTTTTACTGCCTTTACTAGGGCATATGCTTGTTTTTCGATAATATCATACTTCAACTCTGCCCCCTGGAGTGATTTACTGAATAATGATATAGGTTGTTCATACCCTTCATTGTTTTTCTGCAGCATTATAGCTGCTATTGTATGAAAAGATGTAAAAGAGAATATTAGGAATGGTTTATCAAAATCTGGGGACTTCAGTACAGGGGCATCTATTGCCTTCTTGATGGATGTAAATGCATCAATAGCTTCTTTAGTCCAGTCTACCTTCGCACCTTTCTTCAACATTTTTGAGATTGGTTTAACAATTTCTGCAAAAATTGATATGAATCTCCTGACAAAATTTATCTGTCCAAAGAAAGATTGAATAGCTTTGACATTTTTTGGAATAGGAATCTTGTCAATAGCCTCTACCCTTTCAGGATCAATCCTTACACCATGCTTTGAGACTATGTGCCCTAGCAATTTTCCTTATGTTACAGCAAAAAGGCACTTTTTTGGATTTACAGAAATACCATATTCCAATGCTCTGATAAATATTTTTTCCAAGTGTGAACAATGATCTTCAACCCTTTTAGAATATGTTGTAAGGTCATCCTGGTAAACTACCATTATTGCGTTGATCAAATCAGCAAAGTCTACATCCATGGCCCTTTGAAATGCTGCCCCAGCATTTGTAAGACCAAATGGCATCCTAACATAAACATAGGTACTCCAAGGTGTAGTAAAAACAATTTTAAATTGTTCAGATTCTTTAACTTTTACTTGGTTATACCTAGAGAAACCATCCATCATAGACAATAATTCACATCCTGTCACTTGTTGCAGCATTGTCTCCATATTTGGAAGAGGGTAATTATCTTTCAGTGATGAGACATTCAAGTTTCTAAAGTCCACACACAATCTTATGTCCCCATTCTTTTTTCTTACAGGTACCAAGTTTGATACCCAAGAAGAGTATCTAATAGGTTTAATAATACCTCCTTCCCTAAGTTTCATAAGTTCTTCTTGCATCTTAGGTGCTAGTGTTGGATTGATGGGTCTTTGCCTTTGCCTAAATGGTTTGGCATTTGGTTTTATTGAAATTTCATTTTGAAATAGATCTTCTCTGTATGCCTTTAGATCACCATAAGACCATGCAAACACAAATTTGTATTTCCTAAGTAAGACTATAAGCATTTCTCTGATTTTTGGACTAATTCTCTTTCCAATGTAAACCTTCTTAGGGGCCATATCCGTTCCCAAATTAATTTCCTCCACATCCTTACAATCCACTATTGCAAGTTTAATATTACATCTGTCCTACCCATCGAATACTCTCTCCAAGGCTACAAGGCCTTCAGGAATTTTGTTTGTCTTGAGTTGGACCACTTCTTTTCCAAAAAGAGTCTCATTGCCATCTACTATTGTTATATGAAGCCTAATCAGACTCGGAGGTTAAATTTACCCCACTTTTATCGGCGCGGTTTCCCCCCAAATTATTTAACGGGGGAATGCAGGGGGGGCACAGCCACTCCTGCGGAGCTTGGGGGCTTATCCCCCTGGGAGGGGCCCAAGGGCGGAGCCCACAGTGGGGGTCTGGGGGCTCGGAGGCAACACCCCTGAAGCAAAAAATGCCTCTTATTTTATAGAGGCACCGGGAGTTATTTTTCTATTAGTCGACATAAAAAAACCCTATTTTTGTAACCGACATAAGGCTTGATAAAGTAGCTAAGGGTTAAGGTTTCTGTTGATATTGTATTGTACCATTTGCAGCAGTATTGAGTTGCAGGGATTGCTAGTTGTAATCGGTTTGATTTACTGGATAATAATATTGGACTCTTTGTTAAGTGGATGTAGCCTGAGTTTGGGTGAACCACGTTAAAACTTGTCTCTCGCTCTTATTATTTCTGTGTATTTCCATTCCTCTGTTTAATGTTTATTTGCATTTAATTGATATCTTCTGTCGGCTAACCCTAACATCTACCTCCTCAACGAATGCATTGAAGTCAATTTCTTGTGATTCATATTGGTCAACACAATGGAGGAACTTAATGAGGTCTTGGTCATCATTCAATATCTGCCACTTACAAATATTATCAGGGATCGTTGGTCTAGCCTTGAATTCTATCTCTACTATTCTTGATAATGTAATATCATCCTTTTTCAAGGCTACATTGGCTAAGAAATCTTCCATTATATTTTTAGACCTTTCTATCCAATCTACACAGAATGCATTGAAGAGTTCTATTGTATCCCACGCAGCATTCCTGTATTGCTTCAGTCTCTTTATTCTTTGAAGAATGTTTCGCCCTGATCTGCGAGACAACTAATTCAGAGTCGCCATACACTACTAGTAGTTTGATTCCATGTTTTAGGGCGATGTTCAAACCCAATAGCAATGCCTCGTACTCAGCGATGTTATTTGTACACTCAAAGGATAACAAGAATGAATATTTGAATGTCTTGTCTGTAGGTGAAAAAAATACTACTCTTGCCCCATTTCCTCCTTTGCTACATGCACCATCAAAATACATTCTCCATACACCATTTTTATCTATTTGAGCCTGTTTTCTTATTGGTTCTATGTTTTGTAATTAAGGATGTGATCTCCAACCCTAAAACTCCCAAGATCTACATCACAGAAATAGTTCATTTGGTTTGGATCCAATCGTTCTATTATATTCTCATATCTTGGCTCTCTGTATATTTTAACTTCTTTACCATTCACTGGTATGGTTGCATATGATAGATCCAACTGGACATTCCCTCCCACGGCAGCAGTCCATTATCTGGATAGTAGCATCCCGTAGTAAAGTGGAGTATCTATCACAGTAATATCAATTATGTAGGTAGGTTCAGGGCATGAAGCTAATTTCAGTTCCACATCCTTCATTATTCCAACAACAGGGATAGACCTATTGTCCATTGCATAACATTTGCCATATGTTGTATCTACCCATAAACCCAATTCTTTTATGACGACAATTAGCGTAATATTTATTGTTGCCCCGAAATCAATCATACAATTTCTTACTATTTTGTTATTTACCAATAATGTTATGTAAAATAGGTCTACCTAAGTTGGATTCTTTATTATGGCATTACCGAGATGGATTTCAGGGGCGTTGATTACTTCCTGTTCAAGATTGTTTACATTTTCATTTGTTCCATCTTTATTTCTACTTTGATGTGGTACGCTAGAAATCAATTTGAGGGCATTGTCCCTGTATTCATCAATTCTCATCATCTCCATCAATTGTACTGATATTCTGATTTGAGACAATGCTTGCATTATATCAAACGAAGGAGTAGCAGCAATCTATTCTAGTTTGGGGCCCTTGTCTTTGGTTTGCTTATTTTTGTCGTCCACCTTATTTTGTTCAATTTTGGGTGGTTCCTTGCGTGTAGCCTTCTGGCTTTCTTCTTTCTTATGGTCACCCACAATCCCCTTTTTGTGATCTATTTCTTTAACAAACAGGCCTCTAGGTGTTCCTTGGTCTGCATTCACAGTCCTATTCCTCAAATTATAATTATTTCTGGCTTGAGCCACAACGGCAACTATAAGGGCTCTCTTTTCCTCCTCAGTGGGTTTTTTCAATTGGAAGTGTGGGGTAACATGAGGTAAAGGGGTGTTTTCCTCATAATTATCTTCTTGGTCAGAAAATACTTCTTGTTCACCCATGTTAATATTGTATCTCTAGTTATCCACATCATACTGACATCCTTCTTCATCAGATGAATAATTGTCATCAATTGAATAAGGCTTAAATCCAACCATATTTATAGTATGCTCATCTCTGTTTTGATCATAGAGTATCTCATTTTCCTACAATGATTTAGCTACCACACAATATTCTGGTAGGTGAGGAAGATTACATGCAGTACAGCATGGAGTGCTATTTGTTACATGTGTCCCATTTTTCTTTAGAGGGTCAAGAGTCTCTTTGAAATTATTCTTCTTCCTGTTGTCCATAGGTCTCCAATCTTTCCAGTTTGTGTTATAAGGCATGTCATGCAGTCTAGGCCTTTCATTCTTACAATAATTTACCAGCTTTGCTTGATTGTTATTTGCATTGGGTAGGACTTTTCGACTATCCCTTCTCCAAAGCTTCCCAGCTGCTCTCCTATTGTTTTAAATACTAATGGCTACCTTCTGAGCTTCTGCCAACGTCATAGGAGCTTTGTTTTTGAGCTTCTGCCAACGTCATAGGAGCTTTGTTTCTAAGCTCATATCCAGTCTTAGGATCAAAAGCATTTAGGTACGAAACCAAGCCCATACGATCTTGAGGCTTTAATTCTGATGGGATCTTATGATATATCTTTGAAAATCTTTTGTTGAAATCAACCACGGATTCATTATAATTCTTCTGGATACCTGTCAACTCATGGACAACAAAATTTTGATCAAACTGGCTCCCATATTGTTCTTTAAATTGATCCTTGAAATTTTCATAAGAACAAATTGATGCATCAGGCAAATTCTTGCACTAGTGCCTAGCATCTTCAACAAGGGATCACAAGAATAATTTCATCTGAACATCTTCATATTGCACTTCAAAGTTATCCATGACTGTCTCAAAACTTCTGATATGCTCTTCTGCAGAGATGGCACTATTCCTAGCGAATTTTGGGAGAGCATTCCTTAGATCATTATCAATAGGGTAAAGACACACTTGATATCCGGACAAGTCAAGGTGTCTGTATCTGTTGATGTTAAGAGGTCCTTGTAATTGTTGGTTCGGTTGGTAATGATTATGAGGCTGCTGATTTGGTTGATACTAACTATGGAAGTGATGTTGCTGTATGTTATGATGTGGGTTCATGCTTATATTTTGATGGTGAGGTGGAACATACTACTGGCCATGAGGTGGATAAGGATAAGCTATATGTTGGGATGTGGTGTAGGCATTTGGGGGTTTTAGATTTCGTGATGGAAGGTTGCGTTGCATATGACTAGTGTTGCTTGGATTATAAGGTGCTCTTGTATTATTTCAGCCACTTGTATTCTGTCATGATCCCTGAGGATTACATGTATGGGTATGCCCACCTTGCTTGTGGGGGGTACATATTTTGAGCTAACTGCTGTGGTTCTAGAATTTATTTGTTGTAGCTCTCGTTTTAACCTTTCCTCTTCTTCTCTTAACTTAGCTAAGTCAAGTTCTTCTTGTAATTTAAGTAGATCCTGCTGCATCTATTCCCTATTTCGCATGTCTATTGGAGGAGTGGATTGAAAGGAAGTTAAGTGTGCAGAAATCGCTTCCTACACTAATCTAATGAGGAGAGGGCTATGCAAATTCATTTTAACCCTTACAACTAAAACAACATAGAACATCTAAAAGAGATATTGCAGCAATACACATGAACCAGAAACAAGACAGAAGAAGAGAGACAAAGATATAACGTGGGGAAAACCCTTATCGGGTGAAAAAACCCACACTCAGAAACCTGCACAATGTATTAACAAAACTGAATGTTGTTTACAATACACTTGCAATGCAAGCTTCAATAGTCTTTGACAGTCGTATCTGGAGTCAATCCGGCAGAGTAACAGTACCTGTAAAACCTGTGATACTTCTCCACCTCCAAGCCCCTGTTGATATAGAATATACAAGGCAATATTGGACCTATCTTGGGATGGGCATCCAACTTGGCCTCATGGCCCAAAACCCACCCCTAAGGACACTTGGTCAACATTGTAGAATATCCCTGACACTTGTCCACAGATCCCATCCCAAAGAGGTCGCCTATTTTCAAAATGGGCTATGAGAGATGCTTTTACAACACTTATGACCATCATAGAATCTGTCATAGCAGTTACAACTTATAGTTGTAAGCGAATCTGTCATACACATGCTATAAATAGCATATTCTCTTACAACATGTCATAGTCCACCTTGGGGCACCCAAATAAGACCTTTTGAAAGATGTTTTATGACACATGTCTTTACCTGTCTTACAAGCTTCTATTTCTGACTCTTACATGTCATAACTTCGTCATAGGAATCCGTCATAACCGTTTTGGTCAAACATTCCCTTACACAACATGAAAGATACCAACACATGGCAAAATGCTCCTACCACAAAGTGGGACGCCTATCTCCTAATGTGAGGACAAAATTACAAGTTATCTTCCATGTAGGATGACACATCACCGTGCCACATCCCACAAAATGACAATATGGAATTTACAACATAGGCAATGAATTAATATATACAAACATAAATAATGAAAGGAATTACCAAAGTTGAGACACCTTAATTCCCAACATTCTCCCACTTGTCGAACACCTTGTAAGAGCCAATAGAATAACAGGATTTAACTGCTATAGGCCGAGAGGCCCATAGACTCCGAACACCATCTGAACTTCTATGTGCCCACTGGTTTCGTCAATGCATCTGCAACATCCTTCAAAGTATCTACCTTCTCCAAATTTACCTTTCCATCCTTAACCATGTCTCGCACGAAGTGAAACTGAACATCAATGTGCTTTGTTCTAGCATGGAAAGTTAGATTCTTCGCAGGGCAAATTGCATTTTGACTGTCACAACTAATCGTGATCTGACTTGCATCAACACCAATATCTGAACACAATCTCTTAAGCCAAATGGCTTCCTTACAAGCATGATTTGCAGCCATGTACTCAGCTTCTGTCGTAGACAAAGCAACAACAGGATGTCGCTTACTCATCCAACTAATAGCACCACCAAACAATGTAAACACATAAGCACTGGTGGATCTCCTACTGTCAATGTCACCTGCCCAATTCTAATCCACAAATCCACGAAAATGAATAGAATTCGGAGGTCCTGTAACATTACCATGATAGCATATGGAATACTCGGAAGTACCCCTCAAATATTTGAACACTCGCTTAACTACATCCCAATGAACCCGTCCAAGATTATCCGTAAATCGACTAAGGACTCCCACTGCTTGGGCAATGTCTAGTCTTGTGCAGACCATAGCATACATCAAACTGCCAACAACACTAGCATAAGGTACTCTGCTCATGTCCTCCACCTCACTAGGAGATTTTGGACAATCCTCAAAAGACAACTTTGTCTCTAAAGAATCAGGAACACACAATGGTTTACAATCTACCATTCTGAACCTATCCAACACGGTCTTCACATACTTACTCTAGCTTAACCAAAGTTTTTTGTTGGTTCTGTCTCTTCTAATTTCCATTCCTAGAATGTACCTGGCTGCCCCTAAATCTTTCATTTCAAACTATGCTGACAACTGAGATTTGAAATCAGAAATCATATTCTTACCTTTCCCAATGAGCAACATATCATCAACATACAGTGCAAGAACGAGAATACGATCACCATCAAACTTATAATACACACAGTGATCCGATTTCGATCTCACAAATCCAATAGACAACACAAAGGCATCAAACTT
The DNA here is from genome assembly GCA_027924645.1 of Cunninghamia lanceolata. NCBI lineage: Eukaryota > Viridiplantae > Streptophyta > Pinopsida > Cupressales > Cupressaceae > Cunninghamia > Cunninghamia lanceolata. The sequence goes on along the minus strand of BSBN01000391.1, from coordinate 43,075,789 downwards.
CAAGTACCATCTCCTAGGGGATTGCTTCAAACTATAAAAAGACTTCTTAAGCTTGCAAACCAAATTTTATTTACCTTGCACCATGTAATGCTCTGGCTGCGACATGTAGATTTCTTCCTCCAAATCACCATGAAGGAAAGTTGTCTTCACATCCATCTGTTCTACCTCTAAATCATAAGCTGCTGCAAGTGACAATAGGAATCGAATGGATGTCAGTTTTGCAACGAGAGACAAGATCTCACCATAATCTATACCCTCCACTTGTGAATACCCCTTCACAAACAATCTAACCTTATACTTCTCAACACTTCCATTTGCACCAAATTTCTTCTTGAACAACCATTTGCATCCAACGGGTTTCCATCCAGGAGGCAAAGGCGCCAAGAACCAAGTTTGATTGTTTTCCAAAGAAGCCATTTCATCCTCCATGGCCTCCTTCCAGGAACCTGTATCCTTCATGTCCATAACCTCTGATACAGTTATAGGTTCATCACTGTTAGTAAGCAAAGCAAAAGCACAACTAGAATCAAGCAATATAAAACCAACCCTTTCAAGTTGCTTTCTTATCCGTGTAGACCTCCTCAAGAGCTGAGGTTGAGGTTTAGCTTCTTCATCTGAGCTTTCAGCGCTGCAAGAGCTCTCCTCATCATCAGGTCCAACATTGTCTTTCTGTTCAGTCTTCTCAGGCGTAGGAGGAAACTGAAAAAACATCCTCTTTCTTTTCTTTTTCTTCTGGCTATAAAATAGTGGAAGAAGATGTAAGCTCTCTGAAGATGACACTTCTTCTATACAACACTTTTTTAGCCACAGGGTCCCAAAGCTTCTATCATTTCACACCGACACCATAGGAATGAAGATACACTTAACAGACTTGTTCTCCAATTTTGACCACTTCTCCCTAGGCACATGTGCATATGCCTCACAACCAAAAACATGAAGATGCCTTATTGAAGGCTTTCTACCAGACCACACCTCCATGGGTGTCTTTCCAACAAGAGCTGATGAGGAGATCTATTTACAAGATAGCAAGCAATGGCAACAACTTTAGCCCAAAACTTTTGTTCTAGGCTAGCTCCACTAAACATACTCCTAGCCTTCTCCATCAATGTCTTGTTCATCATCTCTACAACTCCATTTTGCTGCGGGGTGTATGGAGTTGTCTTGTGTCTTTCAATCCCATGTTCCTTGCAATATTTATCGAATTCTATAGAACAGAACTCACCACCGTTGTCAGTTGTCAAACACTTAATCTTTTTACCAGTCTGATTTTTAGTAAAGGCCTTAAACTCCTTAAACTTACTATAGACTTTAGATTTGATTCTGAGAAAATAAATCCATGTCCTTCTACTATAGTCATATATGAAAGATTAAGATATACAAATTTTGATAACGAAGGAACATTAACATGACCAAATACATCAGAATGCAAGGTCCAACACACCAGAAGACTTATGAGAACTTGAATAAAACTGAACACGATTTTGTTTGCCATATATGCAATGTTCGCAAAAGTCGAACTCAAGATTACAATCATCTAACCCCTCAACGAGGTTTTTATTTTTCAGGGTACGCAGACCCTTCTCACCAATGTGGCCAAATCTCTTATGCCATAACATTGTCTTTTCAGCAAGAAGCTTTACTTCCAAGGCATGATTACAAACATCAGAACAAGAAACAACAAATCTCTTAACTGCTCGTTCAGATGGTGGGGATGAAGTGACTACTGCCCTCTTCCTTGAGTCAGAGGAACTATTGCATTGTGAAATGCATGCCTCCAGCTGAAACGGAGTACCTCTCCTAGTACCCTTAGCAAGCACCATAGCTCCTCTAGTCATCTTGCATCCTTCTTTCGTAAAGACAACCTGCACACCTGCATCATTCAACATACTTACAGAAAGCAGGTTTCGTGCTAATCCTGGGATGTGCATAACCCCAAAGATCCCCTTCACTCGTCCATCAGAGAATCAAATAGAGACTCTTCCACGACCAACAATCTTCAAATGAGAGTCATCACCCAAGTACACCTTTCCACCATCGAACTCCTCATACTTAGTGAACCAGTCTCGATGCGAGGTCATGTGAAATGATGCACCAAAGTCAATCAACCACACATCATCAGATGCATGGGTTGCCAAGGCTGCGATGAAAGCATCACCATCATCTTGTGATTTGTCAGAATCTGAATCTGGGTTCTTCTTCTTCTTTTTCTTTTCTTCTTTGCATTCCTTTCGAAAATGCCTAGATTTACCACAGTTCCAACAGATAGCCTTAGACTTTCCAAGAGATTTGGATCTCCCACGAGATTTGGATCTACCCTTCTTAGCTTTCTTGTCCTTCTTTTTCCCTTTCTCCTTCCGTCTTCCACGAACTACAAGAGCCTCTTTGGCTACATCAGAAGACTTTCTCCGCATCTCTTCCGATAACAACGAGAAAACCACTTCATCCATTTTGAATGTGGATGTGGTGCTTCCAATAGCCATAACAAGGTGATCCCACGAGTCCGGCAAAGAACAAAGCAAGGTCATACATCGATCCTCCTCCATCTTTACACCAATAGATGTCAATTGTGTAACTAGCATGTTAAAAGCATTCATATGTTCAGCAACGGATCCTCAGTCCTCCATTCGAAGGGAATATAACTTCTTTCTTAGAAAAAGTTTGTTAACCAGGGATTTGTCTTGATACACATCTCCCAACTTGTTCCAAATCAAGTTTGTAGTTTTCTCCTGATGTAAATTTAACAACATAGAATCAGCAAGACTAAGTCTTATGAAACCCTTAGCCTTCTGATCCTTGAGATTGAAAGGAAGCTAGGTGTACGGAAACGCTTCCTACACTAATCTATTGAGGAGAGGGCTATGCAAATTCAACTTTATCCTAACTATTACAGCAATGTTAAACCATTAACATGAGATATTGCAGCAAAACACAAGACCCAGAAAGAAGACAGAAGAAGAGAGACAGAGATTTACGGTGGGAAAACCCATATCGGGTGAAAAACCCCAAACTCAGAAACCTGCACAATGTATTAACAAATCTGAAAGAATGTTTACAATACACTTGCAATGCAAGCTTCAATGGTCTTCGACACTCGTGTCTGGAGTCAATCCAGCAGTATAACAGTACATGTAAACCTATGATGCAAACTCCATCTCCAAGCACCTGTTTAAATAGAACATACAAGGCAATTTTGGACCTTTCTTGGAATGGACGTCCAATATGGCATCTTGGACCAAACCCCACGCCTAGGGACACTTGGTCAACATTGTAGAATCTGTCTGACACTTGTCAATAGCTCCCATCTCAAAGGGGTCGCCTATTTCCAAAATGGGCTATGACAGATGCTCTTACGACACTTACGACCGTCATAGAATCTGTCATAGCGGTTACAACTTACAGCTGTAAGAGAATCTGTCATACACATGCTATAAATAGCATATTCTCTTACAACACATCATATTCCACCTTGGGGCACCCAAATATGCCTCATTCAAAGATGCTACATGACACATGTCATTATCTGTCTTACAACCTTCTATTTTCGACTCTTACATGTCATAGATTCGTCATAGGAATCCGTCATAACCATGTCAGTCAAACATTCCTTACACAACATAGAAGATGCTGACACATGGCAGAATATTCCTACCACTAAGTGAAACGCCTATCTCCTCATGTGAGGACAAAATAACAAATTGTCATAATCCATGTAGGATTGACACATCACCGTGCCACATCCCACAATATGACAAAGTGGAATTTCCAATTATTTACAACATAGGCAATGAATAATAAATACAAACATTACAAATGCAGAGAATTACCAAGGTTGAGACACCTTAATTCCCAACATTCTCCCACTTGTTGAACACCTTGTAAGAGCCAATAGAAAAATAGGATTTAACTGCTATAGGCCGAGAGGCCCATAGACTCCGAACACCATCTGAACTTCTCTGTGCCCACTGGCTTCGTCAATGCATCTGCAACATTCTTCAAAGTATCTACCTTCTCCAAATTTACCTTTCCATCCTCAACCATGTCTCTCACGAAGTGAAATTGAACATCAATGTGCTTGGTTCTAGCATGGAAAGTTGGATTCTTTGCAAGGCAAATTGCACTCTGACTGTCATAACTGATCGTGATCTGACCTGCATCAACACCAATATCTGAACACAATCTCTTAAGCCAAATGGCTTCCTTACAAGCATGAGTTGCTGCCATGTGCTCAGCTTCTGTCATGGAAAAAGCAACAACAGGTTGTCGCTTACTCATCCAACTAATAGCACCACCAAACAGTGTAAAAACATAAACACTGGTGGATCTCCCGCTGTCAATGTCACCTGCCCAAATCTGAATCCACAAATCCACGAATATCAACAGAATGCGGAGGTCCTGAAACATTACCATGATAGCAAATGGAATACTCGGAAGTACCCCTCAAATATCTGAACACTCGCTTAACTGCATCCCAATGAACCCGTCTAGGATTAGCCATAAATCGACTAAGGACTCCCACTGCTTGGGCAATGTCTGGTCTTGTGCAGACCATAGCATACATCAAACTGCCAACAACACTAGCATAAGGTACTCTGGTCATGTCGTCCACCTCACTAGGAGATTTTGGACAATCCTCAACAGACAACTTTGTCCCCAAAGAAACAAGAACACACAATGGTCTACAATCTCCCATGCTGAATCTATCCAACACAGACTTCACATACTTACTCTGGCTTAACCAAAGTTTTCTGTTGGTTCTGTCTCTTTTGATTTCCATTCCTAGAATGTACCTGGTTGCCCCTAAATCTTTCATTTCAAACTGTGCTGACAACTGAGATTTAAAATCAGAAATCATATTTTTACCCTTCCCAATGAGCAACATATCATCGACATACAGTGCAACAATGAGAATACGATCACCATCAAATTTATAATACACACGGTGATCCGATTTCGATCTCACAAATCCAATTGACAACACAAAGGCATCAAACTTCAAATACCATCTCCTAGGGGATTGCTTCAAACCATACAAAGACTTCTTAAGCTTGCAAACCAAATTTTCTTTATCTTTTACCATGTAATGCTCTGGTTGTGACATGTAGATTTCTTCCTCCAAGTCACCATGAAGGAAAGTTGTCTTCACATCCATCTGTTCTACCTCCAAGTCATAAGCTGGTGCGAGTGACAACAGGAATCGAATGGATGTCAGCTTTGCAACGGGAGAGAAGATCTCACCATAATCTATACCCTCCACTTGTGAATACCCCTTCGCAACCAATTTGGCCTTATACTTCTCAATATTGCCATCTGCACCAATCTTCTTCTTGAACACCCATTTGCATCCAATGGGTTTCCGTCCAGGAGGCAAAGGCACCAAGTCCCAAGTTTGATTCTTATCCAAAGAAGCCATTTCTTCCTCCATGGCTGCCTTCTAGGAACCTGCATCCTTCATATCCAAAGCCTCTGACACAATTCTAGGTACATCACTGTTAGTAAGTAAAGCATAAGCACAACTAGAATCAAGCAATGTAAAAGCAAACCTTTCAGGTTGCTTCCTTATCCGTGTAGACCTCCTCAAGAGCTGAGGTTGAGGTTCAGCTTCTTCATCTAAGCTTTCAGAGCTGCTAGAGCTCTCCTCATCATCAGGTCCAACATTGTCTTTCTGTTCAGTGTTCTCAGGGGTGAGAGGAAACTAAACAACATCCTCTTTCTTTTCTTTTTCTTCTGGCTGCAAAACAGTGGAAGAAGGTGTAAGCTCTCTGAAGATGACACTTCTGCTATACAACACTTTTTCAGCCACGGGGTCCCAAAGCTTGTATCCTTTCACACAAACACCATAGCCGATGAAGATACACTTAACAGTTTTGTTCTCCAACTTTGACCACTTCTCCCTAGGCACATGTGCATATGCCTCACAACCAAAAACATGAAGATGCCTTACTAAAGGCTTTCTATCAGACCACACCTCCATAGGTGTCTTTCCAACAAGAGCTAATGTAGGAGATCTGTTCACTAGATAGCAAGCACTGGCAATAGCTTCAGCCCAAAACTTTTGTTCTACACTAGCTCCACTAAGCACACTCCTAGCCTTCTCCATCAGTGTCATGTTCATCCTCTCTGCAACTCCATTTTGCTGCAGGGTGTATGGAGTTGTCTTGTGCCTTTTAATCCCAAGTTCCTTGCAATACTTATTGAATTCTGTAGAACAGAACTCACCACCGTTGTCAGTTCTCAAACATTTAATCTTTTTGCCAGTCTGATTTTCAGCAAAGGCTCTAAACTCCTTAAACTTGCTATAAACTTCAGATTTGCTTCTGAGAAAATAAATCCATGTCCTTCTACTGTAATCATCTATAAAAGATACAAAGTATATAGATTTTGATAACGAAGGAACATTAACAGGACTAAACACATCAGAATGAATAAGGTACAACACACCAGAAGACTTATGAGAACTCGAGTAAAACTGAACACGATTTTGTTTTCCATAAATGCAATGTTCGCAAAAGTCAAACCCAAAATTACAATCATCTAACCCCTCAATGAGGTTCTTATTTTTCAGGGTACGCAGACCCTTCTCACCAATGTGGCCAAATCTCTTATGCCATAACATTGTCTTTTTTGTAGGAAGTTTAACTTCCAATGCACGATTACAACCATCAAGACTAGAAACAACAGATTTCTTTACTACTTGTTCAAATGGTGGGGATGAAGTGACTGCTGCCCTCTTCCTTGAGTCAGAAGAACTATTGCATTGTGAAATGCATGCTTCCAATTGAAACAGAGTACCTCTCTGAGTACCCTTAGCAAGCACCATAGATCCTCTAGTCATCTTGCATCCTTCTTTCGAAAAGACAACCTGCACACCTGCATCATTCAAACTACTTACAGAAAGCAGGTTCCGTGCTAAGCCTTGGATGTGCATAACCCCAGAGATCTCCTTCACTCGACCATCAGGGAATCGGATAGAGACTCTTCCACGACCAACAATCTTCAGATGAGAGTCGTCACTCAGATACACCTTTCCACCATCGAACTCTTCATACTTAGTGAACCAGTCTCAATGTGACGTCATGTGGAATGATGCACTAGAGTCGATTAGCCACACATCATCAGATGCATGGGTTGCCAGGGCTGCGATGAAAGCATCACCGTCATCTTGTGATTTGTCAGAATCTGAATCAAGAGCTTTCTTCTTTTTATTCTTCTCCTCTTTGCATTCCTTTCATAAATGCCCGGTCTTGCCACAGTTCCAACAAAGAGCCTTGGACTTTCCAGGAGATTTGGATCTCCCACGGGATTTGGATCTACCCTTCTCAGCTTTCTTGTCCTTCTTCTTCCCTTTCTCCTTGGGTCTTCCATGAATTGCAAGGGCTTCTTTGGTTGCCTCAGAAAACTTTCTCCGCATCTCTTCAGACAACAGCGAAGAAACTACTTCTTCCATTTTGAATGTGGATGTGGTGCTTCCAATTGCCATGACAAGATGATCCCATGAGTCCGGCAGAGAACAAAGCAGGGTCATACACCGATCCTCCTCCTCCATCTTTACACCAATAGATGTTAATTGTGCAACCAGCATATTAAAGGCATTCATATGCTCAGCCACGGATCCTCCGTCCTCCATTCGAAGAGAATACAACTTCTTTCTCAGGAAAAATTTATTGACTAGGGATTTAGCTTGATACACATCCCCCAACTTCTTCCAAAGGAGTTTTGCAGTGGTCTCTTCATGGACATTTAACAACACCGAATCGGCAAGACTAAGTCTTATGAGACCCTTAGCCTTCCGATCCTTGGGATCCCAATCAGCTTGTCATAGTAGCTGGTTTAGTTTCGTTCACACTTTCCCAAAGGTCTCGGTCAACTAACATGTCTTCCATTTTGAGCTTCCACAGCTCGAAATTACTGCCGTTGAACTTCTCTACTTCAAACCTTCCTGATGTGCCTGCCATCTCCTTGCTGCAATAAGATACAGAATGCTCTGCATAGACTCCCACTCAACCTAAGATTAGCTCAAAAAACCCCTACCCTACAACTAAGACCAAAGGTGATCAAGCTCTGATACCAACTGAAAGGAAGCTAGGTGTGCGGAAATGCTACATACACTAATCTATTGAAGAGAGGGCTATGCAAATTCAATTTTATCCTAACTATTACAGCAATGTTAAACCATTAACATGAGATATTGCAGCAAAACACAAGAGCCAGAAAGAAGACAAAAGAAGAGAGACAGAGATTTACGGTGGGGAAAACCCTTATCGGGTAAAAAAACCCACACTCAGAAACCTGCACAATGTATTAACAAATCTGAAAGAATGTTTACAATACACTTGCAATGCAAGCTTCAATGGTCTTTGACACTCGTGTCGAGTCAATCCGGCAGCATAACAGTACCTGTAAACCTGTGATGCAAACTCCATCTCCAAGCACCTGTTTAAATAGAACATACAAGGCAATTTTGGACCTTTCTTGGAATGGGCGTCCGATATGGCATCTTGGACCAAAACCCACGTCTAGGGACACTTGGTCAACATTGTAGAATGTGTCTGACACTTGTCCACAGCTCCCATCCCAAATTGATCACCTATTTCCAAAATGGGCTATGACAGATGCTCTTACGATACTTACGACCGTCATAGAATATGTCATAGCGGTTACAACTTACAGCTGTAAGAGAATCTGTCATACACATGCTATAAATAGCATATTCTCTTACAACACATCATATTCCACCTTGGGGCACCCAAATATGCCTCATTCAAAGATGCTACATGACACATGTCATTACCTGTTTTACAACCTTCTATTCTCGACTCTTACATGTCATAGATTCGTCATAGGAATCCGTCATAACCGTTTCGGTCAAACATTCCTTACACGACATAGAAGATGCCGACACATGGCAGAATATTCCTACCACTAAGTGGGACGCCTATCTCCTCATGTGAAGACAAAATAACAAGTTGTCATAATCCATGTATGATTGACACGTCACCATGCCACATCCCACAATATGACAGTGGAATTTCCAATTATTTACAACATAGGCAATGAATAATAAATACAAACACTACAAATGCAGAGAATTACCAAGGTTGAGACACCTTAATTCCCAACAGAGATCCCAATCATCTTGTGACATTGTAGCTAGTTTAGTTCCATTAACACTTTCCCAAAGGTCTCGGTCTACAAACATGTCTTCCTTCTTGAGCTTCCACAGCTCGAAATTAGTGCTATTGAATTTCTCCACTTCAAATCTTCCAGATGTGCTTGCCATCTCCTTGTTGTAATAGAATTCAGAATACTCTGCACAGACTCCCACTCAACTTAAGATCAACTCAAAAAACCCCTACCCAACAGCTAAGACCAAAACTGACCAGACTCTGATACCAACTGAAAGAAAGCTAGGTGTGCGGAAATTGCTTCCTACGCTAATCTAATGAGGAGAGGGCTATGCAAATTCAATTTAATCCTTACAACTACAGCAACATAGAACATCTAAAAGAGATATTGCAGCAATACACATGAACCAGAAAGAAGACAGAAGAAGAGAAAAAGATATAACGTGGGAAAAACCCTTATCGGGTGAAAAACCCCACACTCAAAAACCTGCATAATGTATTAACAAAACTAAATGTTGTTTACAATACACTTGCAATGCAAGCTTCAATGGTCTTCGATAGTCATATCTAGAGTCAATCTGGCAGAGTAACAGTACCTATAAAACCTGTGATACTTCTCCACCTCCAAGCCCTTGTTTATATAGAATATACAAGGCAATATTGGACCTATCTTGGGATGGGCGTCCAACTTGGGCTCATGGCCCAAAACTGATGCCTAAGGACACTTGGTCAACATTGTAGAATGTGTCTGACACTTGTTCACAGCTCCCATCCCAAAGAGGTCGCCTATTTCCAAAATGGGCTATGACAAATGCTCTTACAACACTTATGACCGTCATAGAATCTGTCATAGCGGTTACAACTTACAATTGTAAGAGAATCTGTCATACACAGGGTATAAATAGCATATTCTCTTACAACATGTCATAGTCCACCTTGGGGCACCCAAATAAGCCTTTTTCAAAGATGCTTCATTTCACATGTCTTTACCTGTCTTACAAGCGTCTATTTCTAACTCTTACATGTCATAACTTCGTCATAGGAATCCGTCATAACCGTTTTGGTCAAACATTTCCTTACACAACATGAAAGATGCCGCCACATGGCAAAATGCTCCTACCACAAAGTGGGACTCCTATCTCCTCATGTGAGGACAAAATTACAATTTGTCATCTTCCATGTAGGATGACACATCACCGTACCACATCCCACAAAATGACAATATGGAATTTACAATTAATTTACAACATAGGCAATGAATTAATATATACAAATATAAATAATGCAAGGAATTACCAAGGTTGAGACACCTTAATTCCCAACATGGATATTATCTGATCTATGAATTCATCTTGAGCCTCTCCACCCTGTTGCAATGACACTTGGTAGTCATACTTAGAGTACTTCTGCATTACTTCCTTTTCAATTTGAGCTTGATGTTCAAGCTGCCTTTAAGGGTCAGGCCTGTATTTGGCTAGAATATCATTAGATTGGGCATGATAACTTTTGGATTGGAGCTCAACTGATTCATGCAAGGGAGTGAAGCTGTTATGAGTTATTATTGGTTGTTCTGAAGTATTCTCTTAGATGTTCTGGTCATTAATATGCTAGGGTTGACTGGGTATCCTAGTTTTCTTGGAAGGTGCCCTTCCAGGTGGGGAAGATTGCAGTTTTTTACCATCAGTTTTAGATCTTCTACCATCCATTATTATTTTTCAACTGATCTTGTATAGAGTCACTACCTTTCCTTAAAGAGGAATGATGTTCTTTTCTAAGTTCTCTTCACTAGCAGAGTTATAGTTTCTTATTTGTTTGACTCTAATAACATGGTCTCCTACCAGGGTTCCTTATGCTAGATTCCCAGTAGAGTCACCAATTCTATTAGGTCACAAAAACGCAGGTCATAATCCCTAAGAGGTTGCCAAGCTCTCTTAACGTTTTTGGCTAATGACACGGCATAGATATGGCTAAAACCCCCTTCACTTCACGCTATGCCAGACCTAGGTGGGTGTACCTGAATGATTAGTGCAGACTTAACTTGACCTTCACTATGGCAAATGGGTGTGAAGTAGCTGTAGTGTTTATGAATTATTCCTAATGTTAATGATTGTAGTTTTGAAAATGTGAATGAGGCTTTGAAAAAGTTGTATTGTGTAATGTCCAGTGTTTTATCTATTGAGCAAAGAGTCAAGAGTTACTGGTATGTGGACCTCTAGATTTGACTTAACTCATATTGTTAGGCACTTGTGTAAATCTGTATCTTGGATAGGTGTGCAAGAATGTTGAGATGCATGGTTCTTATCAAATCCCAATGATATTTCCTCAATTTGCTATGACCAAGAGAAAGGATTTTAATTCTAACAGGAAGGAAACCAACCAAAATGACTTGTTTAAAGGATTTTTACCCTGAGCAGAGACCAGTAAACATAGACTACTTAGTAGGACTTAAATCAACTTCCCAAAGAAACCAATCACACAGATCATACAAAAATAGCAAATGTGTACTGATAAATTAATGATATCCTTGATATATTAATTTAAACAACTTGGGAAACCACTCTGGAGACAACTATGCAGCCCATAAATATTAACATCAACATAACAATTGAACATCAATTCTCTAATCCACCGAATAACTCTGATTCTTTTTATTAATTCAGAAGTTCGTATTTGTTTGAAAACATAGATAGATGTAAATAGATATTTTCAAGTATTGTTTTATATTGCATATATATGTATGTATATGAGATCTTACAATTGATGATTCCTTCAATTTTGATTTCATCCTTCATATATACATTGCATTTCCAAGGATCGCAACCCTTGAGATAACCACCCGATGCAATTCTTCACTTAACTAATTATCTTCAGCAAATTAAAACATTTTAATTTTAACCTTCTTTGTCTCCAAAATGATCTGGTTCTTGCTCGTGATTTGTGTAGAGTTAAAACTCTACATTTTGATGTTAATTGGTCGCAGCTATTAGTCTCATTTCCAGTTTGTGTCTCGATTTGTGTTGTTATCTTCCCTGTGCGCGGAGAGTGCCACATGTCAGCATGGCGGGGTTTTGAAAACCCCAAGAGAAAAGATGAATCCAAAAGACGCGCAGAGCTGCCACGTGGTAAGGAGATTAGAAGCAATAAGAATCATGACCGGGAGTAGCGGACAATGCCATGTGTCTTCTTCTTAGTTCGCAGTTCCCAGGTGCCACAGAACTCCGCCACGTATCTTTGACTAGGTTTCTCTTGTATAATTTCTATCTGTTACCAGAACAAGCCACATGTCGCCCCTGCGAGAATTCACGGAGAGACTTTTGAGAAAGGCATCGAGAAGGAGCGCAGCAGTGCCATGTGTCTTTTGTTGCAATGTGCGGAGCCGGCCGCATGTCTCTTTCTTTAGTAAGCTTTGAAGTGTCAAGGTACAGTATGGTGGGCCCCACGGTATCATGTCTAAAGTCGCAAGGTCGTAGTGCGTCATGAGTGACGTCACCTTACTCCTGCACAACCGCGATAATGTGACATTTGTCTAAGTGGTGGGGCCATAGTTATAAAATGATCCCACGGTAGCGCGCCCCTGTAGAAGAATCTTAGCAGAGGCAGGGATTCCTTGTGCTACTACGCGATTACGCCACGTGGACTGTTCCCAAAAGAAATGAAAGGGCTTGCAGATGGTGGCCACGTGGAGGTTCTTTGTACAATTCCGCAGAGCCAAAAGGAAAACGGACCACTTGCTAATGCTCAGCCCCGGAATTGCGACACGTGGCGGGGACTAGTGCTTAGAAGGGGGGAAGGGTCAACGAAGGAAAGACTGTCCGACTAGCAAAATTATATTGGTGGAATTTTAGGTTTCCAACACGTTGTTAAGTGGTATCAGTGATAAAATCAATCAAAAGATGAAAAATTTCTTCTGGCAGGGTAACTCTGACTATTGGAAATTCCCTCTGATAAGGTGGGACAAGATATGCAAATCGAAGGAGGCGGTGGGCACGGGCATCAAAAGTCCATCTCTTCAAAATAAAGCTCTAAGAGCTAAGTTGGTCTAGAAAATTTATGTGAATTAGGACCTGAAATGGGTCAAAATCGTTAAAGCTAAATATCTTGAGGGTGACACGATGAACATCTTCACCTCCAATGTTTTTCCCAAAGGATCAAGAATATGGAATTTTATATGTAATAGTAGAGAGCTTGTTTTAGACTATCTCACTTGGGACATCAGCGATGGTAACTCGACACTATTCTGGGAGCACTCATGGGGCGACTACAACAAATTGGAGGACAATCCTGAACTAAGGCAGGCAATGGTGGTAACAAAGCAGTCTTGGGGCAGCTGGGTCAGTGACTACATACGTGGTCTCGGCAAGGACGGAGTGCAGGGTCCTCAATGGAAGGATATCAAAATATTTGGCCTAAATAATGAAGTTGCGTCTGCCTTTGAAAAAGCTCTCAATAGCAGAATTTTATCCTTCAGAGAAGGGAATGATGTATTAAGATGGCATGGGGTAGCCTCTGGAAGTTATAATGCTCATTATGGCTATAGAATGTTGGTCAAATAGCAGGAAATGGCATCGGACCTTCCTAGTTCGCTATGCTGGAATAACAATTGTCTACCAAAAGCCGACATTTTTGCATGGGCTGCCATACAAGGTAAGGTCTTAACAGTGGATAGATTCAAGAAACTGGGGTTCAACAGCCCCTCATGGTGTGTTCTCTACAAGTCGGAGGAACAATCTGGTGATCACCTCTTCTTAAACTGCCCCTTCTCTCTCAATTGTTGGCGTTGGCTTTGTGCAAAGATGCATTGGGCCTCAACTTTAGCCAGGGACATTTTGAGCTTATTCAAAGGTTGGTCGATCCTCTTCAGAAATGCATTGTATGCTGGACTATGGTGGATGTGTCCCTTGCTTCTCCTCTGGGAGATCTGGAAGGAAAGAAACTGTCGCATTTTTTAGAATAAAAAGCTACCTCTCCCCTTTTTTTTAAATAAAGTGGAAGCCTGCATTGTTGAGGTTTTGAATTCAAGAATACAGTCCTTTGATAAGATAAAGGTAAACTTTTCAAGTTGGGATGCAAAGATACACCTAAACTGGAACGGTTTGAAGGTCCCTTCCTTTGTTGGCTCGGGTGGCTTTGCAACACAAGTAGATCCGAAAAATGTGAAATGGTCTCCCCCGGATTATGGTTGGTTCAAGATGAACTTTGACGGTGCTTTTAGGGGCAATCTTGGCCGATCTAGGGTGGGATACATTGTCAGAGACTGGACTGGATAAGTGGTTGGAAAATTAGCGAAACCGCTCCCCACTGGCACCAACAATATGGCTGAGCTTCAGGCGGCTCTTATGGGCATATAATTATGTGTTGAACTTCAATTGCCCAACATTGTGGTGGAAGGGGATTCGGCGGTGATTGTCAATGCACTTCGGTTTGGGCATGTTCTAAACTGGCATCTAAGGGATCTGCTAGAGAATGCTATGAATGTTCTTAAAGGTTTCAAGAATTATATGGTCAACCACATCCTTTGTGAAGGTAATCAAGAAGCGGACTCCCTCTCGAACTTAGGTGCGAATGGGCAGTCACTCAAAAGCATATCAATGCCAACTACAGTGTAGAGTGACGGCATCGTGGAAGTATGATTTTAGAGTTCCTTCAAAACTATTTGTGGCAAGCGTAATCTTGGTTTCGTCTCTGTAGTGCTGGTAATGTTTGATCATGGACGATTTAGTAAGCTTTGTATATGTTAGTCTCTCCTGGTCGGTCTGGTAGAACAATACTTGTGTAAGTCTGTTGTAATCTAACCTTGCATGGTCAATTTTAGGTATAAATTCTCTAGTTCGAGGGGTTGGTTGGTTGCTGCGTGTTTGGTCCAGGTCTTTTTGGGGTTTGGTGGCCATGATAAACTTTGGCCTGGCTCAGTCATGACAAGTAAACTTTTTTGCAAAATCAATATAACCTACTCGCTTACTTATCAAAAAAAATATAATTGATTAATAAATATATATAAATATTAAATATATTAATATTATATGAAATGGAACATATATAAATATATATAAATAAATAAATATTACATATTATATATATATATATATGTATTCAACAATTTATTAATATGTATATACATTTTAGAATATTTAATATAATAGTTAAGTATCTCTAATATATTTAATTCAAATTATAAATACTTTATTCGATATAAATAATTTAAATAGTATTGTTTTAAAATTAAATAACTATTATATTAAGTATATAATACATTTAAGTATATAATACATTGGCACTATGTTTCTGTTTTTTAAATGTATTAAGGGGGTGCAAGAGATTTAAATGCCTTATAAATCATTTTTTTAAACACTTTAAAAGTTCTTAAAGAGATCTTAATTAAATATTTTTCCATTTAAGACGTTTTAAGTGGGCCCTTTTAATATTCAATTAGAGCTTCACAAGGGTAAATGATGAGACGTGAAAGCCGCAAATGGTCCAAAATAAACCGGCGAACGAAATAAAAGCAATTTCCGGTGGGGAAATAAAAGCGATGTTCGGCAGTGAACATTTAAATGACACTAACACTTTTCCTGATACGATTTTTTTCCCAGTGTGAGAACAACCGACGAGTTTAGAAACGGTGAAAGAAATAAAATGGTGAAAAATGATCGGATGTACTCCTACGAACAAAAAATGGACGGTGATAAGTCAAATGAGGGCGAACGATCAGATTTCTTTACATCGTCTTGCATCATGTATTGGACATTTTTCGTTGTTGATCTCCTTGCCAGGCCAGTCCCCCCTCATAAAGGGAACGCCTTCGGCATAATTTAAAAAATTAGCTTTATATTCTTTAAATTTAATTACAATTTTTTTTTCAAATTTTATCACTGACAAATTTGTTTTGTGTTTTTTTTTTAATTCAAACATGAACATAAATTTGGTGATATAGGATTTAGATGTGAATAATCTCAATTGCTTATTTTGTAGGCAATTTGAAACAATCAAACATTTTTTCTAGTTTTGCACTTGTATGTAGTAAGCTTGCTTGTGGATTCATGATTCTTTCAAGCCTTTCATACCAAAGCCCTTCACTTGGCACAATGTTTTGTTAGGTAATGGGATGAAATTTCTAACTAAATCCACCAAACATTGACATGATTTTAGAACTAACATTTTAAATTAGCATTTGGAAAGACATGAGTGTTGCTTTATTTCCTCATGTTTCTATGGATTCCAACTGAAGTTGTTGTCAGTGTCTAATGTTCTTATGCAGATTTTAGTTCAACCAAATAAAGTGGCCTTGGCGGTGACACACATCCAAACTCGGCTTGATCATTGGGGGAATGCCCCTTGCATTGTGGCTAAGGATCCACTCATCTCACCTGCTTATTTCAGATCTCCATGTCAGGGCTAGTGTTGTGGACACTCTAACTTTTCTTGGCACCACTCACAAAGCTGTCATAGGTGATCTTCCCCACCATTGGTTGGGTAGCCTTCTAGTTGTTTGTTTCAGCTAGGCAACAAACAGGTTGGTTACCACCTACTCATCAACATAAATGTGCCCCTCCCAAAGGGTAGGACAAATTCATGTGCCTAGCTCTTGCCATTTTCCACAAATGAATGCTTCTCAAACTTTATCATTGCCTGAAGTCCCATATTCACAACATTAGGAAGATGAAGACAATGCTCTCATTAGTTGAGAGCTTATTGATGGAAAAGACTTGCCTAATGGAGGAGGGTGGGATAACCTAGATAATTGAGACCCTCCTCCCAACTCGAACTTTACAGCATTGGCTATAGGGTTTTTAAACACCTTCGACTATTTTGTGATTTTTTTCAAAATACTCTACATTACAACCTGCACATACATTAGACAATGCAGAAGATGGATTTTCAACTAGGAGTGTATAGTTCCACCACTATCATTGAAAAATGTGTAATTCTTATAATTTTTTGTTTTAGACTTGTTTCCAAACATATTAGGTGTGGTTTTCACAATTTTATTATTATATTTACTACAACTCAATTTTTTTCAATGTGAAAAAGCTCTTTGAATGGAAAGAGTTAAAAATTTGTGAAAACAATTCAATTAGAAAGAGGCCAAATATTTTTGATATTTGATATTAACAAAGAAAACCACAAATCACAAATTCTAACACAAATTAACAAATTTATAAATGTCTTACAAACTAATTTAGTTTTGTAATGGTGTAAAAATTCACATACCCGTGCCATTTCCTATTTAGTTTCATGCCCATTTTGAGGAAATATCTTGATACATGTACATATCGATAAATGGCACAATCGTGTGCAAAGTTAGGCTCATTCCCCTAGCCTTTACCTATCATTGTACACACATATCCCCACATATTTAACCCCCACCTTATCTTTATACACACATACTCCTATATATTCACATAAGACTTCTGTTTATCACACTTATCTATACACCTACATCTATATAGTCACTATACACCTAGATTTCGGTATTTTCCCACCTAGGGTTAAGTCCATGATCGTGGGGTCTTTATACTCACATACTCTAATATATTCACATAAGCCTTGTATTTATCACACTTATCTATACACCTACCTCTATATATCTGTTATACACCTAGATCTGACCATCTAACTATTTGCACCTAAGGCCATCTCCATAGTTGCAGGGTCAACCCTGAGGTGGCATACTTGACCTTGCCTTTCCAAAATTCAAAATTTAAGTTTGGCTGCGTAGCCCCTTTATTTTTTCAACCCTATAACCATATAAATGAACCTTACCTTTCCAAAATTCAAAATCCACATTTGACTTACTAGCCCCCTTTATTTTCTCGCCTTAAGCCAACAAGTACACATTTTACAGAATTTAACGTTATGTACTAGTATTTAACTTGGCATTCACTAGTATTAATTTCACATCTATAATCTCTCAATCATCCTCTCTTCTCTGAGCATTCAAAATAATAGCATTTGCATTTAGGGAGGAAACACTTCAATTGGTGCAATAAAATGAATCTAAATCTACATGATCATCTAGGATCTTATGCATGACTAAAGGGGGTTGTCTTTGATCATTTACATATGTTACTGTGGGCTGACATAGGATAATTTATCCCCTTGCAACACAATAGTAGCCTTGCTAAGGCATTTCTAAATGATGCCAAACCTAGATAGTAGAAAAGACAAAAGAAATAGTGGCAAATTAGGAAAAACAAAAAGCACAGTTAAATACAAACTATTAGGTCATTTCTGTAGGCATAGGACATTTCCATGACCATGGATTTGACCTAAATCCATAGACTCAATACTCCACAACATATATAGAATATTTTGATTTGGGGGAAAGTCACAAACTATCATCATCCACTCCTAATCCTACGACAAAAAATTTCATAATATTCAATACAGGCAATTTTTCTTTAAGTACCTTATTATCCTCTGCATTTAATTTCATAACTTAGCATTTAAGTTTCAAAATACATTGGTTCACAAAAGTGTCATTTATTAATCAAGGTTAATTTATGTTTATTTGTATGCATATTATTGCATTATCCTAGATAATGTTTAGGGAAAGTTTATTGGATTTGGCTAGTGCTTTCATTAAGCATTTTCATTACAATATTGAGCCCAAGACATGTATCTCTCAACTCATGCAATGCAAACAAAAGGAACAAGAACCGATTATGGATTATATTTCAAAATTTCAAGCTTTGGCTAATAATATGTTGTCCCCATTATACAATGATGAGTTTCAAGATATATTTATGGATGGTTTACTTCTAATCTTTGAAAGTCCTTTTTCGATGCCGCATAATTTGTTTTTAGATTTATGCACTATTGTATGTAAATGTGAGTGTGCATTATTATAAGATCATCTTTTATATCACTATATTTATAGTGCTGCCCTTTTTCTCCATGAGTCAACATCATTATCACTGTAGACACTTAAATTTGACCATGTCCTAGTGTCACACTAACTCTCTCACATAATTGAATTAGTTAAATAAATCGTATTTATTTAATTAATTTATCCATTCTTCTAATGTTCCAATTAACTAAATAAATTTTATTCATTTAATTAGTTAATCTAGTTATTCTTCTAATATTCCAACATTAATTAAATAAATTATATTTATTTATTTAATTAATCTTATCATATCTTCTTCATAATTCCTTTCCATTCTTAATTCATATCTACTCATTTCCTACCACATCTCTTTCGTGATTCATTTCTAATTAATTAGAAACAAATCAAGCTAATCCATAAAATTTTATCCTTATCAATCCATCCAAAAATAAAACTCTATAAGTATCTCATTTCCTAAGCACATTTCATCTATCGATCAAGTTGTGAAGGCAAAGGCATGTTGCATAATTATTGACAAACCCACGTTCATCTTCTCCATCAACACATCTTGAGCACATCCATCGCATCAAGAGAGTGTTGGTGAGAAGTTTCTTGTCATATTTTCAATTTTTTGCACGATTTTACTTAATTGGAGGTATGGTTTGATTTAAAATAAAGGGTTTTATATTGTTTTAATCTCTTTGCATTTTGTTCTAAATTAGGCTTATACATATTGGCAACTCTGCTAGGGATATTGTCCCTTGTCTAATGTTTTGTGTTGTAGGATTTTGCATTGTTTGATCTTGCAAGTTTTCATTATTTTTGAGAGAGATTTGGGGGTGAGATTGTGTTGGGAGCATCCTACAGCAAAATGAACCTCATTATTGAGTCCAAAAAGCTCGAGAACCCCTATTTTCATATAAAATTTACCTAATTTCAACATCCAAACAAAAAAGACAATTTTTATTTGCAAATTGAATCGTACAATTGCATGTGAACAATGTTTCTAGTGATGATTAGTGTTTCAGTGATGAATAATGTTTCCAGCAGTGAACAATGTTTTGAGTGATGAATAGTGTTTCTAACAGTGAACAATGTTTCTGGTGATGAATAGTGTTTCTAACAGTGAACAATGTTTTTCTATCGTGAACAATGTTTTCAGGCCATGAATAGTGTTTTCAAGCTGTGAATAGTGTTTAGACCCCCTCTTTATGACCCTAAAGTAGCACTTTTTTCAAGTTTGCATTACTTTGGCTTGATATATCATTTTTTGTGTTTTTATTGGAAATGAAAAGCTTATTCGGAGCACTTTACTGTGAATAAGGTACAATGTTTGCTAATTCTACCCCAAATATTAGGTATATTAGTCTAAAGTCTCGTCTTACCATTCACTCTTACAACAAGCATAACTTTTGCATATGAACTTGAAATTTAATGATTTTTTAAAAAATTATTATAAAACTGTAAGCAATCTATTTGTGATCTATCTATTTTACTTTTTGAAAATATTATTTTCTAATTTTTGCAGGGGTTTGATTTTTAGTGCTAACACCTTTTTTGTAGCCATTTTCACTTACCCAAGGCTAAAATTTGAAACTACTAACATGTTTAGGTGCAACTTGCTTGTCAAAGATTTATTTTCACACTAGCATAGTTGCACATATGAACATGTTTAAGGGTGATGAACATTGTATGCCATGTTTGTGAGTGCAAAGTTGTGAATTCTCTCTCCTTGCACTCTTGGGTGATCTTGGATATTAAAAACACATATTTTTACTATTTTTATTGATTTCATCCCAAAAACCCAATTTATATATGCTCTTCCATCATGTCGCAAGGTGATCTTGGGAATTAGAAGCACTTGGACCTCTTTCCTCATAGTCAATCTTCCTAAAGATTCTATCACCTTAGGGGATGACTTGAACAACATGTTCTAGCGAGGTATACAAAGGGGGGAGATTGAAAGATATACCTCAAAGGAGTCCATCATCATGTCTAGCACACCCTTGTCATCCCTTTTCATAAGGAGATAAGGTGAAGGGGAAAGGTACTTGTCCCATGGCACATGTTTGTAGATGGGACTCTAGTTCATAGACTTTGGCCTCTTATGCCATTAGGTATATCAAGGACATCCCTTAGAAAATCGTAAAGCCTAGTTAAGACCATCAACCATATGTGTTTATGGTGCATCAGTTAGTGGTTAGCACTGATAATCTACTCACCCTATGCCACTAGAATTGGGTTTGTATGTTGTGTATGCTCTCCCCTCGTGCCATAGGGCAATCTTGGGTGATAAAAAATGTTTAATGCCTCATCATGGGATTTACACTCCATAAATAGACAAGGCATTAATGGTGAGCCAATAAGCATATACACACCTACTTGAATAAAATAGCCTTATTCATGTGTTTGGTGTGTACTTGTATAAAACCCATACAATCTCAAAAAATCCAAAAAACATTTACAAAAGTCTTAAAACTCAAAAAATCAAATTTGAAAAAATTAAAATCTAAAAATATCCTCAAAAACCAAAATCATCCTTCAAAGGTCGTCCAATCCAAAATCCAATCATCCAAACAATCAAAAAAGGCCTAATCAAAACAAGCATCATGGACTCCTAGTTTGAAAAGTTCATTAAGTAAGACAGAACCCAATTTGTAAATGGTAAGGATAATTATAGCCTTGTAGATTAAGATGAATATCACATCATAGCCATCACAACATATCCAATTTGTTTTGATGAATCCCCTCGACATAACCATGTGAATAACCCCTTTCATAGTGATGAATATCCTAATGATCCCTTTGATGACATCATTTCTAGAAAGCTTGCCATAAGATTCCCTTGCCTAACCATGAGCAATCACTTGAGCCTCGAGACCACATGACAACTAGGACTACCTACCTTGCAAATCATAATCACAAATTGGTCATCCTTATGGTAATTTTTCAAACAAGAGAAACGCCACTCTAGCCCAAGGTCCCCATTGCCAATCCATATCTCAAATCCCCACCTCATGCAAGCTCCTTGAAGCCTCCACATCTTATGCAAATCCTTCACCCTTAAAACCTTTGCAATCCAAACCATCCCATCAATCCCCCAACTCATCATGTCAAACCTACCATCCCCAATCATGCCCTCCATATATAGTTCCCTAATGAATTCTCTCTGAGGACTACTAGCACCAAATCCTAAACATAAAAGAAAAAGAAAAGTTGTGGAGTCATACAACATCACCAGTCCAATGTTATCTTGCACTAGAAAATCCAAGCATGTTCTCAACAATTTCATCACCACCCAACAACTATCAAGAGCATCCAAGAACCTCCTAAAGCCATCATCCCTACAAGTCTACCCATGTGGGAAACCAAATGTTGACCTTTCCATAGGACCATCAAATCCATAATCCATAAGCATCAAAGACCCCTCACCCATCCATGTGGAAAACTAGAGGAGTATATTTGCACATTAATCGCTAATTGTGATGTCAAAGTAAAATGACACTCCATCATATTGACAAACGCAAGTCAAGATGTGTCAAGATATTGTCCCAGAGCATGCCCAACCTTGTTCCCAACCAAATTAGAATCTAAGTACTCAATCTAATCTCTTTCAGATCCCATACACTCTCAAAATCAAGGCATCCCCATCCATACAATCCCCCAACCACAATCCTCACCTTGGTTTAACTGCCTTTATCTAAGGTGGTCTTCTCACAATAGAAGAGAAAATTACAACCACCACCAATTCCTACCTATCTAAATAAGGATTCGTGTCTTGTTTCCAAAGCAATAAGTATCCCATCACAAATTGAATATTTCAAAGCATGAACTATTCGGGAAAAGGATTAGGCCTAGAAATACGAGCAAGGAATCTTGGAGCCCTTACATGTCAAAGAAAACCATGGATTCCACAACATTGACTACAAGTTTCAAGCAGAAAAATCCAAAGATGTTGGTAACACCTCTACAAATCCTAAAGAATCTTCTTCCAACATCCAAGCAGGTGCCTCCCATCGCTCCTACAAAGAGTTTGTTGCCACCAATCCTATCATTCACACCAATCTGTTGATTGACACCACTATCCCTACCATCATCCTTGACCATCCATCACCTAAAACCTCCAATTAAGATCGACTAAAGTCCACATCATTGGACTTATTTCGACATGATGAAAATATCACACATTTTATGGGATTCCAAGATAATATCTCCTCATGCGACCACACCAAAGGCTTTGGAAGAAATTTGGATGCATTAGCATATAAAGAAAAGATCTCATAAGAATCTAAGGATCACCATGTTGCTAAGCATCAACATGTAATATCAAATCAAAATCAAGTTAAAAATCAAAATGGATAAAAAAAGTAACATAGGCCCACAAACAAAAAAAGGAAATACAAAAATAATGTGGGTCCCAAAGTAAAAAGAAGCAACGAATCCAAATCTGCATCTCCAAATGCTAATCCCATCCCTAAATCACAAAATCCCCCATCCCAACCATGAAACACTAAATCCAAATCCAAACATCCCTATCCCACGTGTCAAAATCCTAAGTCCATTTGGGTCCCTAAATCCTAAAATCCATCATCCCAAAATCCCCCATCCCAATCCTAGAATCGACAATCCAACAATCCCCCATCTCGATCCTAAAATTAGAAATTTGGCATTCCCCCAATTTTGAATCCCATACACCCAAAATCCCATATCCAAATCCAAAGCTTCAAAATCCATCATGGTGTGTGCAAATAGTGGTCCTAGTTCCCCTTGGTCCCATGCAATTTCCTCATGCCTCCACAATCCCATCCTTCCATCCACCCCTTTTTTATAATCAAATCCGTTATCCAACCTACATCCACAACTTCACCCCTTTCATCCAAGCTTTCGTATAATCATGTTTATCCTCCATCCAACCTGCCTTCTATTTTCCTTGGTAGCATCCTCTAATTTAGGGGCTACAATGGTACCTTCTTTATGTTTTAGAGAAGCCAACTTAGTGATCAACAAGGTTTCTATCAACATCTATTGAATGTAATGCCAATCCATGTGAAGCAGTTATTCAGAATGAGATACTATTATCTTTTCATGGAAATAGATGCTTGAGTCCAACAATCCTCAATCCAAATCCATCCATCCCACCCTAGCATCTAAAAAATAAATCAAAAATCAAAAAATCAAAATAAAAAAAGTAAAGAGAAAATCATCCAATGGTGAAAACTATTATCATGGCTCCTTGGACAAGCACCCTGATGAAAACCGATTAATGGGTGTCATGCATAAATATGCTATTCATGAGCACCCTACACTTGAGGGAAATCCTCTCCCATCCTATCATTCCTATCCTACGCATCATTTATACCTACATATCTATCCCATTGTACCCATTCCATCCTCCCTTCCTACTTTCAAACTTGATAAGGAAAAGGCATAATGCTAAAACATGCTATAGACATCTCTTGATGTAGCCAATCTTTTAAACCAATCTTGCTACCCTATTGTCACAAACATTGCAGTGCAAGATCATCATGAGTGGCATATCTAGAGTGGGGCATGTTATTCCTATGCAACGTCATCCTTGGAGATCACATCCTAAAACCCCCTTCCAACATTAATCCAACTCCAAATCCATCCCATCCATTATCCATTAAGCTATATGAAAAATGTTGGATGAGATTAAGGGATGCTTCTATATTAGAAGAGAATATAGAAATTTAGAGTTATATGATAAAAAAGTAAATCCTAAAGATCAATTTGTAACAAATATATGTTTCAACCCTAACTTTTAATATTTTATTCTCTTCTATAGTTGTCTTGCTTTATTGTTTATATTATAAGTGGCAGCCCCATTAATATGAGTAGGTGCAATGGTTATCTACAAGTGTAGGGACAAACATGTAGGGAAGTGTGGCTTACCAAAGACTTAAATAATCAAACAATTAAGATGTAGATTTGTGTCACAAGTTTGGAGGGCATAAGTAATATTTTACCTATCTTAAAATAATACAATTTTACTTATATAAATGTATAAACATTACTTGTCTTAAAATAATGTCGGGGACTAAATTAACATCTCAAATATTGCAACTACATATGCTACTTTTTTGAGAAAAATCTAGGTAAAAGACACCCTAAGATATCTATTTTTATTGGGATTTGTGATTTAAGTGAAATAGATGAGTGGAGGATGATATCTCTCAACATATTTACATAACTTGTAAAAGATAAATATACTAGTTTGTGTATACAAAAGTAATAGATCATATAGTGTGGTCTGAAACATTAATGATCAAATAAACTTTTATACAGTTCAATCTAGAAAACTTTTGTATACATTCTTATGGAATGTGAAAACACCATATATTCTCTTATACTAATTTTCTTTGTACAAATAAAAATAATATAAAAAAAATGGTAATATGAGATAGTAATATAAAAAAATGACTCGAATGAAATGGACATAGCAAGCCTGGTCTGAAAATATGTTTATCACTTCCTTAATATATTATTGTTATTATTTTTTATTTTATATAACTTCCCATTATTACAACACATATTACATATAAAAACCTTGATGTGAATGGTTTTGTATATATACTAAAACAATTAGTTGGCCTTTCCCTAGGTGTGCTACTTTTTATGATATAATTTTTTATTCTCCAATTAAATGGATCGTAGGTGGCCTTTCCCACTTTATTCATACATTAATGCAGAAAAGAAAGGAATTCCTAAAATAATCTCAATAGTTCATGAATATGACAAAAGACAAAGTAGGTGGACTCACCTTGTCGTATTTTTTCATTATTTTTGAGAAAGCCAACAAGTTGAGCGAACTGTAGCACGCAGAGATCAACATCAGAAAATACAATAAGTGCTCGCCAGAGATAATAAATATTAAATAATCAATAATGCAGTTTTGTTACCTGTAACTTTTCACGAGGGTCAACTTCTCATAAAATTCAATGCACGCAGTACGAACCATTTCATTGCCTTTCCTGAGATCCTTTCTGCTTAATGTCTGGTTCCCCGGATTGTTGAGGATGTTTCGTATGGTAGACCGCGGAGTGTCGGGGGTAATCTTTATTTTTACATCTCTGATAATCTCAATAGGATGAGGTTTATTGTTAGTTTTGAGCTTGTGTCGGATCTGCCTCTCAGCTGGAGCTGTTCTGGCTGCGGGAGGTTCGAACCCGAGACCGGTCATTTCAATTTCGTTATCTGCTTTTGATTCTGCTCTGGCGTGCATGCTTTCAGTTTCGACGGTGCCGTCGGCGTTGATCACGACTTCATTTATCTCTTCCATATGAGCAGGCCCTGCAAAGACAGTAATGTAAGATTACATGTACAAGGATATTTAGGCAAGTTATAGTCTAAGGTTAGCTCAAATAAAACTTCATATCAGAAACCATGGGGCTGGAATAGGGCAAAGTTCGCTATAAGTAAAATTGTTTATGAAATTG
Source organism: Cunninghamia lanceolata (assembly GCA_027924645.1). NCBI lineage: Eukaryota > Viridiplantae > Streptophyta > Pinopsida > Cupressales > Cupressaceae > Cunninghamia > Cunninghamia lanceolata. The sequence continues at coordinate 43,049,384 of BSBN01000391.1, read as the reverse complement.
TAGAAAGCGATGAATTCAAGCTGTAATTCATGGAGTTTTAATAACAAAAATTGTGAATTTCACAGTAATTTTTTTTTTCATCTTGATCATGGATTACAGAGTATTTTTTGTTGGCTTCATCTTGATCATGGATTACAAAATAGTCAAAGCAAGAGAGTTTTTAGATTCGCTTCATTGAATTTTAAGAGATCAAACATTTTATCTTCCATAATGTTACTGTGTTATCATCAACTTCAAATAATAACAGTAGAAGTTCTCTAATTAAGAGGTGCTGTGACAGTGTGAAGTCACTCGAACATTATCTGACTAAATTCATCAAAATTTCATGTACTGAAAATATAGTAGATTGTAACTGTAACTATCTAACTTAGGAAATAAGATCGATACCAGAAAATTTTCCAGGGGCCGGAGGTGCTTTTCCCTCGATGTTACTGGTCTTAAAATCCTGACCAGGTTTATTGCGCACGATGGCTCTGAAGGCAACCAGAGATGACATTTGTTTATCCAGCTCAGCCGCTTCCTTGACAAGTTCTTCAACTCTGCTCCGATAAAATGAATTCACTTTGTTAAGCTCCTCGTCTAATCTCTTGAAAAAAACCACTTCATATTCAGCCCCTTCCTCTGCAGCCATTAAAAACATCGTTTCATACGAATCCTTCCCGTCCTGTTTCTGACTTTCCACCTGCAAATGAACAAGCAAAATCTTTAGACAAGAAATCTAAGTGCTCCTAAATTAAAGATAAAGCACAAAAAAACTGTTACCAGTATAATTTCTTCTTCTTTGTTAGGGGAAAGAATCCGGTTGCTATCTCGTCTGATGAGACCGCTGAAGGCTCTGAAAGTCATGGCCCTTTTTATCCCTCCGAGGGGAGGAGAAATGGCTTTGAGAGAAGGCTTTGGCCTTGTTTTGTAGCGCATGATATCTTTTAAGACTTCCTTGAGGAAGTTGTAGTCCATGTAAGCCTCGTGCCATTCAGGCACCATTTGTGCCACAAACTCCTTACCAAACTTCATTGAATAATAATGGATTCTTCTGGGCTTTCTCTTTCCAGTTATCGCAGAAAACAAACTGAAAATGCAAGAAGAGTCCAGATATTGCGTTTATGTATAGAAAATTCAAAAAGAAAAAAAAAATTTAACTCCTAGAGATAGATGTTGGATCAGAAAAGGACTCTTCGGTCGGCCCCCGATGATGGACTGGCGTGGGTGGATGAGTGAAAGGCAAGATGATTCCGTATGAAGAGAATTCCCTTCCATCAACTATAAATTCGGATGGGCAGGGGTCGGTGGGAGGAAGTAAATTGCCATACCCTTCGAACTGACTTGTCAGTGGCTTGGTGAGAGGAAGTAAATTGCCCTGCCCTTCGAACCGAGTTGTCAGTGGGCCTCTTCGGATAAGCGCATTTACTTCGGAACGAATGCCATGGAGGGAGAAACAACGGATGACTCAGCTGCGGTTGGATCCATACACATGTCACAGATTTAAGACCAAGATTTGTTAAATGCCCTTGAAGTCAAAGCTTGAGGCCTAGTGGGCTTCTCATACAACATGGAAATAATAACTAACAATCACTTTAGTGTGCAATGGGTATGCCAAGATAGCATGTAGATAAAAGTATTAGTAGTTTGTTAAGAAGAGCATACTATTTTGTCTTTGGTTGTTGTCCATCCATCATTTGAACATTGAAAGAATGTAGTGAAATAAGTTAACATGCATGTAAGTAAAGTTGTTTTTGAATAGTAGTGGGTAAAAGCAAGTGTGTTTATAAAGTTGTTTTTTTGTTTTGCCTAATTATTTACAAGTGATAGTAACTTTTACTAGTCGTCTTCTTGTTTCCCAAGCATGTTAAGCCCATCTAGTTGAAATGGCGGCCCTAAGTATAGACTTGAGAAGAATTCCCATTTATTAAGACTATCTTCTTGCAACATTGCATGTCCTCAGTCAGAAGGAGTTTCATCATCATTGTCTATCAATGGATCTGTAGATGTAGCATTCTTTCCATTTGTTGGACTTTCGAGACGCTGCAAATGTCCATTTTTGGGCCACTTCAATAAGTGACATTGTTTCCCATTGTATTGGTCATGCCATGTATGAATCAATAAAGCTTGGAGATGTGATGTTGCTACTTTTAGAGATAGCCACACTTTACTATGCAGTGGGTACACATGTCATCTTTGCATTGTTGATATGAAATGACTAATTGAAAGTCACTCTTTTTTTAATCTCTCTCTATTCCTCTTTCTCTTTCTTTCTATTTTTGTAAAAGTGTCATTTCATGAGGCTCCAATCGAGCTAGATGATCTGGACCAACCCATACCAAGCACCACTTTTTACATTGTAAAAGTACCATAGCTTGATATTTAATGTAGGGTTTTCCATTAGAATGCTTGACCATAGCCCAAAGTTTATCACACAATGGAACACTTTTTGCCATTATGTTTATGCAGTTAAGCTTAGTTTTGTAATCCCATGATGGTCAATGATTTTTTGTTTTAAGAAATGTCTCTTCAATTGTCATGGATGGTAAAGGTAAAATCTAAAATTAATTACTCATAGGAAGGTTATTTATGTAGCCATGTTTTCTACTTGAAACTAAAAAGTACTTTGAATCCACAAATGTTAGTTCAACATCATACATAAATAAGGATATGGTTTGCCCATACACCCTTTGGCATACTATACACATATTCAAAGAAAAAGTATGGTGGGCCTTTCTCAAACTCTTTAAGCTTTCACTACTAATCCACAAGGTGATCTAGAACTCCAAATCCAACCAATCCTTTAACATGGAGTGGCAAACAAAAATTTATCTTTATTTTCTATAGACAACCTTTGGAAGACATACTTTCTTTGAGATTTATCTTCTTAAATGGTTTTTTGTGATAGATCTCATAGTAATCATTTTCTAAATCTAAGTCCTTTCTTTTATGAAATTTAATTTTCTACACATCCTCTAGGCTTTCATTCAATCCTTGTAAAAACGAAACCATGGTTAGCATGAGTAATCAAACTAATAACCCTAGGAATGTAATTGGCAACATCTCTCTCTCTCACACTCCATCACTATATCTCTATCCCCCCTCTCTTTCTTCTCTCTACCCATCTCTCTTTGTTTAACTCTATTTGTCTCCCCTCTTTGTGTCTCTTTCTCATTCTCTATATAAATATCTCACTCTACTCATCACTCTCTTTTTATTTAACTCTATTTGTCTCCTCTCTATCTCTAACCCCTCTCTCTTTATCCATTATACCATTTCTGCATTAGCATCTACACTTGTGACTACTAAGTGCAAGCCTAAAGTCTTTCTTATGCAACCCATCACAACACAAAATCATTTCATTTGATACATGTATGCTTTGTACCACTACCAATGCACAACTGTACATTAGTCATATTTTTTATTATATAATTTTTATTTCATTTACATTGCACACATTTCACCATTATAACTTTCACTAATCATTATATTTCCTAATGATATGGAATCATATATTCATTCTTTTCTAATGATATGGATTTATATATTAACTATAATATTTGAGAGTTATATGATTGAATTATAAATATTAATTATTATAAAACACTAATTCTATTAAGAAAATAGATTACAATTTGTTTATCCATATAAAACCTACTCTCATTCTGTACTAATTTTGTCCATTACAACATCTAATCCATGTGAACACTGAAAAATAGATAATGTATCCATTATAGATAATATTATTTAAATGATTTAGACTGTCAGTGAAGCAAATTAATTAATTATGTCATGCACGAGATGTCACTATCTTTTTATGTGGATGCAAAACATTCTTCCAAAATAATTTAGGAAAAAATTCAAACTTTCTTTAAGGCAACTACATTGTCTTATATGTATAAAGGTTATAAGTGATGCTCACATTTTAAAATAGAGAAGATAAGATGACATATATACTTGGAAAAGCCCTTTTGAGTAAGAAACCCACCACCGAAAGTAAACCGTAGTATATTCCTTCAAATTAAGCTCACAATAGATTGAGAAACTCCACTAATGTTGTAGCCCGTGTGTTAACACTTTAGTAGCATGTTGATACTTAGACCTAAACTAAAAGCCTACAAATCCCTACAATACAATCCAGATGATATCAAAGCACTATGCCAAGGGTTATATTTAAAAAAAAAATCATCTCTCTCTCTCTCTCTCTCTCTCTCTCTCTCTCTCTCTCTCTCTCTCTCTCTCGATATCCCTCCCTCTCTATCTCTCTCCTACCCTCATTGTGTCTCTCAATCACTATATTCCTCTATCTCTTTCTCTCTTTTCTCTATCTCTCTTTCCCTCTATATCACTTATCTCTATTCCTCTCTCCATCAATCTCCCTCTCTATATCTCTCCCTCTCTATCTCTCCCTATCTATCCCTCTCTATCCCTCCTGTCCCCATCTCTCTCCTCTCTCTACTCATCTCTCTCTCTTTGTTTAACTCTATTTGCTTCCCCTCTTTGTCTCTCTTTCTCGTTCTATATATAAAGATATCCCTCTCTCTCTCATACTCTCATATGACTATAATATAGATCTCATATAAAAATAAATATATAATTAAATCATTACAAGTTACCACTTGGACAATAATCTCTATACCTTTACCTCTCTTTCTCTGTGATGGTCATTTAATGTTCAAAAATTCATTGAAGTGATTCAAATTTTCAGGGCCTAAATTTGAAAGTCGACCCTGCTTGTCAAGAAAATTTTCTATGAAAATTATCAATCTCTTTTATTCTCTCTTCCTTTATCACTCTATCTCTCTTCTCTAGGTTTTATCCCTCCCTCTCTTTGTCCCTCTCTTTCTCTCTCATAATCTCTCTCTATCCCTCTCCCCCTCTCTATTCTTGTACCCATCTCTATATCAATCTCCCTCTCTATTATTCTCTCTTCCTCTATCACTTTATCTCTCTTCTCTCTATTAAAAATATATTTTTAATTCCATTTAAGGTGTTCGGTGGTCATTTAATGTTCAAAAATTCACTAAAGGGATTCAAATTTTTAGTGTCTAAATTTGAAAGTTGGCCCTACCTATCAAGCAATTTTTTTGTGATAGTTATCAATCTACATTATTAAATCTTCCTCTATCTTTCTATCTCTCTTCTCTAGGTTTTTCTCCCTCCCTCTCTTTGTCCCTCTCCTTCTCACGATTTATATACCCCTTTCTATCTCCATATTGTTGAAATGTGAAGTCAATTTGACTTATTCCAGCAGTGACGAACAGTCAACTAAGATCTCATCTAGTGCCCTAGGTACCCGCCTGGCAGGGCCGAAGGACAAGGAAAGGAAACCTAAAAGGTTGTTGGATAAGGGGTTGCAGGGGGCTGGGAGTAGCCCCCCTGCACATTGAAGGCATTTTCTAGTGAGACCGCTAGGCCAAGCTTGGATTTTTTTTTCGCCATGTTCCACGTGTACACCATGCAAAATTGCATGTAGAAGTGCCACTCGCACATTTATGCATGGAGATCTATCTTTATATTTGATCGGTTTTTGCATGTGCTTTTTCGTGAATTTTTAGGGTTGTCGAGCTTGAATCCCAAGGCATGAAAAAAAGTTTTGTAACTGTGAATTTTCTTCTGAGTATAAAATTGACAGATCTTTGCTCGTGATTTTTTTCCTGGTATATTACCAGGTTTTGCACTTAAATCTGTGTTGTCTATTTTGTGCTTTTATTTATAATTCACTGTTATTTCAATTCTGCACTACTTATATTTCAATAGTTGGTATTAAAGCATACAATTTTGTGCAGAAATTATTTTGTGGGTTTTTCCCATCTTTGTGAAAAGCAATGACAGTAGGCACGGTTACCATATTTGAGGTTCAAAATTTTGATGGTTCAAATTTTGCTTTGTGGAAGCTAAAGGTTCAAGCCTTATTAGTGAAGGATGGATGTGCCTTGGCTCTCAAGGGGACAACGTCAAAGCCTACAGCCATGAAGCAAGAGGATTGGGATGAGCAAGATAACATGGCTAGAGCTACAATTCAGTTATCTCTCATTGATTCAGTTTTATTCAATGTTGTAGAGGAGAAAACGACACATGACTTGTGGACTAAGATGGAAAACCTAATTGAGACCAAGTCATTGGCAAATAAAATTCTGTTACAATGACAGTTGTATAATTTGAGGATGCATGACAGTTCTTCAGTCACAGATCATCTAAATAACTTCAACACACTGATTAGCAAGTTGGCTTCAATGGAGGTGAAAATTGAAGAAGAGGATAAAGCAACTATAATATTGTGCTCTTTGCCCGAAACTTGGGATCAACTAGTTATGGTGCTTAGTAACTTAGCACCAAAAGGGAAACTTGTTTTTGAAGATGTGGTAGCTGCAGTAATTTCTAAAGATTCAAGGCGAAAGACATCTCAAGGGACTTCTTCTTCCTCTGATGCCATTTTTGTAAGGGCAGAGCTCCGAAAAGAGAGAAAGCTGAGCGTGGACAAGCTAGGTCAAAATCCAAGGGGCAGAAAAGAGTTAAGTGTTGGAACTGTGGAAAATAGGGCATGTCAAAAAGGGTTGCAGGCTTCCAAAAGCAAACAAAGAAAATCCTATCTTGCAGCTCCATCGGAGGCAAATACAATAGAAGCTGAAGCACCATTGGAAGATGGAGAGGTTTTGTCTACTAATGTGAGAGGTTCATTTCATCATGTTTGGATCATTAATTATGGTGCCTCTTTTCACATGACTCCTCACAGGGACTAGTTTTCTTCTTACTGGTCATGTGAAGGAGGTATGGTTTACATGGTAAATGACAACCTGTGTGAAGCTATTGGTGAAGGAGAGGTCAAAATCAAAATGTTGGATGGGATTGTAAGAACTCTTCAGCATGTAAGATGGTGGTGCTCACCTAGGGTTAGGGTTCTGAAATTGAGTTTGCAAGTTTCTATTTTTATCCCTTCAAACCCTTAGTGCCTTAGGTTAGGTTGTTCCTCGACCCACATGCAATGTTTTACCACTTGTTCCTTTCGCACTTGAGAAAAATGCTAAGTTTTTATATGTGCAAGTGCAAATGTATGTTGGCGGGCTCAAAAGTGCACATCAACTTTCAAAAATGGTGAAAAAAATGAGTCATATGCATTTCGGAATGCATATCGAGTTGCATATACATGGGAGAATCTATCACAGATTCCTGGGAATATTCTACGATTATATGTTATGTTTGCTTGTTTAACAAGTTTGTATGTTCAGACATACAAGTGAAAATATACAAGGGTGGTGGACATGCTTTCGCTACAGTGCGATGTACAAGTGGTCTTGTATACCGAGCTACATACAAAGGGCGTGCATGTATTTGCTACAGTGAAATGGTTCATCGGCAAGATGGGATGCATCGGCGGCTAGTTTCAAAGTTCACTCGATGGCTGATGCATATACTTTTTCTACAGTGCTGGAGATACATGTGGTGGGGTCCGCCTCACATACAAGGCGGAATGTACAAGGCAAATGTGCATTCGCCAATGAAGAGAAATTTGCAAGGGGCCGACATATAAAGGGTGGGGCCTGCAGACATACAAGGTTGTTTGTATGTTGGTTAGATGCATTGGCGGCAATATACAAGAAGACACATGCAAGGCAAGTTACGAAGCTGGGGCCCACTGTATGTATATTGTGTTTGTATGATCAAATATACATTCTAATGTGCAAGCCGAAATTTGAAGGAACATGCAATCCGATTGATAAAGGATAAAGTCCGCTGCTTGTATGTATATTTTTACTTGTATATTGGCGCTGTGCATGCCAATATACATTCAAAAAATGCAAGAGTAAGGTGCAATCCGGATTTGAGAATTGTTTCAATCTGATGGATAAAATGGCTGGGGTCCATTGTATGTATATTGTATTTGTATGATGTGATATGCAAGGAAATGTACAAGTAAGGAGATGCAAACCAGACCCGTTTTGACTTTCAAAGCGCTTCATAGTCATTTGAGGTCTACAGAATGTATATTGCGATTGTATGTTTGCATATACAAAATGAAAATGCAAAGGTTAAAATGCAAGATGGACTTCAAAGCGATTGTAATATGCTTCATCATAATCTGAAGTCCAGGGCTTGTATGTAAAGTGTGTTGTACAAGCCGATGTGCAATGAAAAAGATACAAGCTGGACCCGAATGAAGTTTCAATTTATTCTATATAATTTGGGGTCCACCTTGTATGTAAGTGATTGTATATGCGTTTGCATATACAAAAGTAGTAAAGGTAAAACAGAAGCGGGAGAAGTCAGCGATGACAAGGAGGCATCTACGTGGCACATTTTCATTGACCAGCGGCTTGCCTGTTTGTTTTAAGCCGTAGATTTGGGAGATGCAAGGAAGAATCGATGGTTGTGCTCAAATGTTCGATGGCGAGGGTTTTGCCATGCATATGTAGTGGCATTCTTGGCAGGAAAATCATTTATGCATCCACTGCTGCGTTTCCACAGTGGTTGCGAGTTGGTATGCCATTAATGGCAAGAGTGCAGACAGGTATGGGCCGAAGGGACATACCAGCTACCACCTTCAAGTGGAAAATCTTCTATTAGTGGCATAGGGCTCTAGTTCAAGTACTCCTTGCCCTTCTTCTACTTCTTCCTGTTTTGTCTTCTGCTACATTGATTGATTTGGGCGCCATTCTTGGTTCATTGTAATTGGTAGAATTTTGATTTGACTTTTGTATGGTTCTGTTGAGGGCACACTTGGAGTATATCTGAGGTGTGTGCCTCATTGTTTTGGTTGTTGAAAATTGGACAAACTTTGGTGCTGTAATAAGATACAACTCCGTTTGTGGCTTTGTTTTGGGTGCCTCACGAGTTTATGAGTTGTATGTTGTATGTTTTATGCATAGAATTCATCAGTTTCATGTTGATTTAAATGAGTAATGCTTCATTGCATGTATTTTGTTATTTGTCTCCAAATTGAATGTGTTCTTCTTCTAAATCCGAATAGCTAAGGGGTGTTAGAGATTCTAGGATAAAGGTCTCCTTTGTTAAATGCTTAATCTTTTACTTCTGCTCAAGGAGTAGATTGAATGTTTTGGGTTAAGTATTGGGAAGAATACATTGCAATAAGGATATTAATAAGCAGAAATAACTAAATACTTAGTCTTGGGTAGTGTCTGTAAGGCAGATATTACAAACCCCCCTTGAAATTTGATTATTGTTTTAAGTCTATGGTAAACATTCACACACACACACACACACACACACACACACATATTGACTCTGAGCCCTGGATAGCCACCAATCTAGTTTTGTATTTAGGTTGCAACCCAAAGTCCCAGTCTTGCATCCAAATATTAAACAAAACTCAAACTTCAAATACAAACTTTTAGGACATTAGAAGTAGTTTAGGATCGAAATCCTCTGATTCACAACTGAGCATAGGCCCAAAGCTAGCCCCTTTGCACTTATTTCAAAGTTTTGGTCTGTATAAGAGAGGATTTATCTGCTTTGTGTCAACATCCTAGCTAATTTATAGATGCATTCCATAGATGTTGAATAGGGAATCCCCCCTTGGTTCTGCAGAGCCTAAAGAAGAAGAGATATTTATAGAGTCTATCTCCTGTACTGTTGGCCCCTGGCCCAGGAATCCTGTTGATCAATGATGGCTACTTTGTAGGGATAACTGGGAACAAGCATCCAGTATGGGAAAATAACCAACATAAGACATGTACCAGGATTGAAGAAAAATTTGTTGTCGCTTGGAGTATTCGATGAGCAAGATTACCGATTCAGTGGAGAAAATAACTGTCTGAAGGTAACAAAAGGAGCATTGGTGGTGCTAAAGGGGGAAAAGGTTGGCAATCTCTACAGGCTGGTTGGAGAAACTTGCAGTGGGGAGGCTTCAGTGGTATTACATGCAGAAATGGATTCATTATCTACTTGGCATCAAAGGCTAGGCCACATGAGTGAACGTGGTCTAAAGGTATTGCTAGATAGAAATCTTCTCCTAGGTGTTGAATCTAGAGATTTGAATTTTTGTGAGCATTATTTGTTTGGAAAACAAAATAGGTTGAGTTTTTCTAGTTGCACTACCAGAAGTAAAGAAGTTCTAGATTTAATTCATTCAGATGCTTGGCAAGCACTTGTTACATCAACTGGGGGTTCGTCATATTTTATTTCATTTATAGATGATTGTTCCCGTAAGGTGTGGATTTATCTGTTGAAGAAGAAATCTGATGTATTTTCTTATTTTAAGAAGTTTAAAGCTTTGGTAGAGAATCAGAAAGGTAAGACAATTAAGTGTCTTAGAACAGATAATGGAGGGGAATTTTGTTCAAGGGAGTTTAATCAGTTTTGTAGTGAGCATGGTATTGCAAGGCAGTTGACGGTTCCTAGAACACCACAACAAAATGGTGTTGATGAAAGGATTAACCATACAATTATGGAAAGAGCTAGATGTATGATGAAAGGATTAACCATACAACAAAAATTTTGGGCTGAGGCTATTAATACAATATGTTTCTTGATTAATAGATCACCCACTACAACCCTAGATCATCAAATTCCTAAAGAAGTTTGGATAGGTAAACCTGTTGATTATTCATTTCTTCATATTTTTGCTTCTGATGCTTATGCTCATATTCCCAAAGAGGATATAGGAATAATATGGACATGAAGTCCATGAAATGTATTTTTCTTGGCTATGCAGAAAGTACAAAGGGTTACAAGTTGTGGGATACTTTTGCCCGCAAGATTATTATTAGTTGAGATGTTTATTTTAATGAAAAATCAATGCAAGAAAGTAAAGAACAACAAAGTACAGAAACTGTTCCAGTAGAGGTGGAAAAGTATGAGGGTAATTCAAAGGTGCTAGATGAAAATCAACCACCTGTTCATGAAAATCAACAAGATAATAATCAGAATTAGTTTTTTGATGAGGTTGAACAACAACCAAATGAGCCACAGGGTAACACATTACCCCTTCTGAGGAGATCCACTAAAGTTATCAAACTAACAGCAAGGTATTCTCCTAATTGTAATTTAGCTTATGCTTTACTTACTGATGTTGGTGAGCCTAGCTCATATCAGGAGGCTTGTGAAGATGAAGATGCAAATAAATGGAGAGAAGCCATGGATGAGGAGATGAGAGCTCTACATAAAATAAAACATGGGAACTTGTGCAATTGCCTAAGGGGTGAAAAGCTATTGGAAACAAGTGGGTCTTCAGACTGAAAAGGGATATAAATGATAATGTGGAGTGATATAAAGCTCAGTTGGTGGCCAAGGGGTATGCACAAAAATCTAGTATTGATTTTGATGAAATATTTTGACCTGTGGTATGGTTAAGTATAGTTAGCGTTGTTTTGGCTCTTGTTGCTAGTCTTGATTTGGAGTTACAACAGTTAGATGTTAAAACAACTTTCTTGCATGGTGATCTTTTTGAGGAAATTTATATGCTACAATTGGAAGGTTTTGAGGAAAAAGGCAAGGAGAATCTAGTATGCAGGTTGAACAAATCATTGTATGGTTTGAAATAGGCAGCAAGGTGTTGGTACAAGCGATTTGATTCCTTCATGATGAGTTTGGGTTTTAGTAGATGTGAGGCTGATCATTATGCCTATTTTAAAAGGTACGAAGATGATAGTTTCATCATTTTACTATTGTATGTAGATGATATGTTGGTAGCAGGTCGCAACATGCAAAGAATCATCAAATTAAAAAAACATCTTGTTAGGGAGTTTGAAATGAAGGACTTAGGAAATGCAAATCAAATTCTTGGAATAGGGATACACAAAGATAGAAAGAATAGGAAAATTTGGTTGAAACAGAAGACTTATGTGGAGAAGATTTTGTAGCGCTTCAATATGCAAAATGTACAACCAGTTAGTACTCCATTTCCTGCTCATATTAAATTATCTTCAGAACAGTGCCCTCGCATGGAAGTGGAGAAGACACAGATGTCTTGTTTACCGTACTCATCAGCAGTTGGTAGTCTTATGCTCACTATGGTGTGCACCAAACTAGGCATTGCATAAGTAGTGGGAGTAGTCAATCATTTCATGGCAAATCCAAGTTGTGATCATTGGACAATTGTGAAGTGGATTCTCGGGTATTTGAGGGGCACTTCTAATGCTGCTATCTGTTATAGTGGGAGTAGTCTTCAGGTTAATGGATATGTGGATGCGGATTTTGGTGGAGACAGAGATAAGAGAAAATCTACTACAGGTTATGTTTTCTCCTTAGCAGGAGGTGTTGTTAGCTAGGTTTCAAAGTTGCAGGCAGTTTTGGCTTTGTCTACTATTGAAGCAATATATATGGTAGCGACACAAGCTAGCAAGGAGACAATCTAGCTTCATAGACTCTTGGGTGAATTGTAGGTAAAGAAGGATAACATGGTGTTGCATTGGGATAGCTAGAGAGCTATACACTTAGCACGGAACTCATCTTATCATGCCAGAACGAAACATATTGATGTACAATATCACTTTGTACGTGAGGTGGTGGAAGGAGGATAGGTCTCTTTGTCTAAGATACACACTGATATAAATCCAACAGATATTTTGACGAAGCCTACTAGTAGAGAGAAGTTCATATGGTGCAGAACTTCTCTTGGCTTGTACATCACTTGATGATAGGCATCAATGGCATTGGTCTCTCAATATGAGGAATTATTTGCAAGGTAGAAACATGACTTCAAGTGGGACATTGTTGAAATGTGAAGTCAGTTTGACTTATTCCAATAGTGACGAGTAGTCAACTGAGATCTCATCTAGTGCCATAGGTACCCGCCCAATGAGGTTGAAGGCCAAGGAAAGGAAACCTAAAAGGTTGTTAGAAAAGGGATTGCAGGGGGGCTGGGCATAGCCCCCTACACACCGAAGGCATTTTATGGCAAGGCTGCTAAGCCGAGCCAATTTTTTTTTTGGCCATGTTCCTCATGTACACCATGCAAAATTGCATGTAGAAGTGCCACTCACTCTTTTATGCATGGAGATCTATCTTTAGATTTGATCAGTTTTTGCATGTGTTTTTTCAAGAATATTTATGGTTGTCAAGCTTGAATCCCAAGGCATGAAAAAAAGTTTTGTAACTGCGAATTTTCTTCTAAGAATAAAATTGAGAGATCTTTGCTCGTGGCTTTTTTTCTGGTACATTACTAGGTTTTCCACGTAAATCTATGTTGTCTATTTTGTGCTTTTATTGCTAATTCACTGTTATTTTAATTCTGCACTACTTATATTTCAACACATACCTCTCTCTCCCTCTCTATCCCTATACCCATCTCTCTCTGTCTTTCCCTCTATATATATTATCTCTATCTTTCTCTCCTTCTCTTTCTCTCTTTCTCTATTCCTCTCTCTTTGTTAGTATCCCTCCCTCTCTATTTCTCTCTCCTACCCTCGTGTCTCTCACTCTCTCTTCCTCTATCTCTTTCTCTATTTTTTGTCTCTCTTTCCCTCTATATTACTTATCTCTATTCCTCTCTCTATCACTCTCTCTATCTCTCTTCCATTGTCTCTCTATCCCTCTCTATTCACACACTCTCTCCTCTCTCTATTCACCTCTCTCTTTGTTTAACTCTATTTGTCTCCCCTCTTTGTCTCTCTTTCTCGTTATATATATAAAGATATCTCTCTCACACATATATTGCTGAAATGAACCAAACAACTGAGGGGGGGGTGAATCAGTTGTCTTAAATCTTTAATTAATTATGCACCTTAAAATATTAAACACTTGTCCACTATTTGTTATGAAATCATAAACTCATAAACATAAATACAATTGCAAGATCATACACAAGTGACACCAGATTTTTACGTGGAAAACCCTGTTAAGGGAAAAACTATGGTGGATGTTAGTCCACAAGATATATAAGTTATAACAATACTGAAAATTAGAGGCTCACTACCCTTAGGGCTCACTGCAAAGAAAGGCTCACTGCCGAAGGGTGGCTCACTACCAAAGGGGTGGCTCACTGCCAAAAGGTTGAACTGAGATAACATCATCTACTCCATGCCAAGTTTCAGTTCCATTGAAGCACAAAACACTTCTGCTATGCTCTGCTACCTTACTTCACTTTGTCTTCGCATCTTCGCTCCAGGATTTATTTTCACGACTCAATTACAAGTATTTATACACTACATCAACCTTGGAATGAACATCAAGGTTGGCATCATAAACATCAACTGTTGGAACAATCTCCAAGGTCAGAATTACAAACATTTACAAAATAGGTCTTGACCTAATACAAAATTATGCAAAGGAAATGTAGTAAAGATGTATGCAGATCACTCCATGCCTTAGCATGTACTCAAACATGATCTTCCACACCACGACATGCTTCTACACTCTTTAATAGATCTTCGCAATTACTAGAATTAACCAAGTCAGCTAAGACTGGTTACACGATACGTTATCTAGAAATAATCTTCAAACACGATCTCAATGCGGACCAATGTAAAGGTAGGAACACAATCAGGAGGCATCCACAAGCACGTTGTAATCACCAGGAGCAACCGCACAAACTCTAACGACTTTATCCATGAGATTCTTCACACCGGAGCACATGAACTTCACTGTCTTCAACTATCATGAAAGAAAGATAGATTTCGGACTACCAAATCATGAACCATTGTAGTTGTAGGCACTTATCATCATCCCAGACTTCCCTCTAGAACCACAGAGAAAAATACTTCAATGCGGAGGAATACAGAACAAAATACTTTCTCCCTGTCACCATAGAATAATCAGAAAGAGCAGGTTTTACTCTGGTGAAAGTAACTCACTCAAATATTTATATCGGAGGCCCAAACTCAAGAATTAGCAATCTTCAGTCATGCTTCTAAATAACTTCCAATCTGCAAACCAAGATCTTTAATCTACAGGAAATGCGGAGCAATCTTTTGAACTGTTCTTCAGTATGCAACTCATTGTCTTCACTATGATTCACTGTTTCCTTTCTAATTCTTCTAGAGGGCCTAATTTTCTCAATTTCCTCAACATATAAGGCTTATGATCAAACAAAATATAAGAATACAGTTGACACCAATGACAACATAGATAGTTGAAATCAATGACAACACCGATTAGGCACATACTTGCAACAATCTCCCCCTTTGTCATTGATGGCAACATATGATGTGAAAAACTGTAGCTACCATCAAGACAAGATTCTCCCTCTTTCTCTTTAAACATCTGCATTCTTCCTCTCTGAGTTTTTCACATGATTTCTCTCCCCCTTTGATATCAATGGAAAAGGGTACATACTTGCATTCTGTTGCTCTAATAGAATCAAACTTTTCTTTGACCTTACTTTTATTTATTACTCCCCCTAAATGCTGCAATACTTACTAATCTCATTAGCTACTCCCCCTGAGATGTAGCTACCAAAACATCAATCCAATTTAAAGAATGAAACTGTAAGCACCAACAGATTGATGCACTTATGTGCACCTTAGTTCAGAGCAGGAGGGGTGATGACCCCTAACTTTTTCTGAGATACTCAAAAGTATCCTTAGGCAGAAGTTTGGTGAAAATGTCTACAATCTGATATTTTGTAGATACATACTCCAACTTGACTTCATTCTCTGCCACTTTTTCTCTCAGAAAGTGATATCTTATGGATATATGTTTTGTCCTTGAATGCATCACTGAATTCTTGGGTATTTTTATGGCACTTGTATTGTCACAGAGGATTGTAACTGGATCTTCATACAAAACTCTGATGTCTCTTAATGTCTGTTTCATCCATAACACTTGAGTGCAACTACATGCTGCTACAATGTACTCTGCTTCTGCACTGGACAAGGAGATTGAGTCTTGCTTCTTGCTCAACCATGAAACCAATCTGCTTCCCAAGAAGAATGCACCTCCACTAGTACTTTTCCTATCATCCATGTCTCCAGCCCAATCAACATCTATGTATGCTCTGAGGGTGAAATCATTATCCTTTGGATACCACAAGCCATGCTTTGGTGTGCCCTTCAAATATCTCAATATCCTCTTAACTACCATCACATGTGACTCTTTAGGCTCTGCTTGAAATCTTGCCACAAGACAAACTACATGCATTATGTCACGTCTAGTTTGAGTCAAATAAAGCAATCCTCCAATCATGGATCTGTACCTTTTTTGATCTGTCATAGGTGAATCATCACTTTTGCTTAGTTTGCAACCGGTCACCATAGGAGTGCTTATTGGTTTGGAGTCCTCCATCCCAAACTTTATCAACAACTCTTTCAAATACTTAGACTGAGAAATGAAGATTCCTTTATCACATCTTGCATCAAACTTTCCTAGATCTTCATCTCTCTTGATATAACATTTGCTTCCAAAAACTTTGAAATATTTTACTGTGGGAATTCTTCCATACCACAATTCATAGGGAGTTTTAGTACCATTAACTTTCACTTGAACTCTGTTTTGAATGTAGACAATGGTGTGAATAGCTTCTTTCCAAAAGACTTCCGGCAGACCTTCTTCCTTCATCATTGTCCTAGTAGCCTCCTGAACTGTCCTATTCTTCCTTTCCACAAATCCATTCTGCTAAGGAGTTCTAAATGTGGATAGCTGTCTCTTTATCCCATGCTCTTCATAGAAAATGTTGAATTCATTTGACGTAAACTCACCTCCTCTGTCAGATCTTAAGAATTTGATCTTCAAATCTATTTCATTTTCAACCATTGCCTTGAAGGATTTGAATTTTTCTAGTGCTTGTGATTTATCTCTTAGAAAAGTAACAAAAATTCATTCTAAAATAATCATCAATAAGCAACATGAAATACATGTCAACTTGTAAACTTCTCACCCTTGTAGGACCATAGAGATCTGTACGCACTAGATCCAACAAATTGGTAGAATATTGTTCTTTGCTTTTGAAGCTTGTCCTTATCTGCTTTCCCAACTGACATTCCTTACAAATTGAGTTAGAGGGTTTCACAAGTTTTGGTAAATCTCTCATAGACTGACTTGAGCTTATTTTTACCAGACTATCAAAGTTTATATGACACATCTTTCTATGCCACAACCAACTTTCATCTACCTGAGCCAATAAGCAATAACCATTCGTTCCTTTCAATTGATAAATGTTACCTTTTGTCTTCTTACCAGTAGCAATCACAGTTCCAGAGCTTTCCATGATCTTGCACCCATTGTCTTTGAATCTTAGATCATATCCTTTGTCACACATATGTCCAACACTCAAAAGATTATGCTTCAAACCCTTCACATATAAAACATTGTCAGTATTATGCTTTCCATCAAATGAAATAGATCATTTTCCACATATTTTACTAGCTGTATTATCCCCAAACCTAACCAATCCACCATCATACTTTTCCAGACTTACAAACTTACTTTTGTCACTGGTCATGTGATGAGAGCATCCACTATCAATAATCCATTCATCCTTATCTTTCTCAACTTGAACCAAAGCACTTTCTTCTACTGGTTTTTCATCCTTCACACAGCTAGCAGAAATAGTAGACACAAGATCTTCTTTAATAGCAATAAATAGGCATTCATTTACACTAGTACTAGCATCATTAGATTCATCATCAGTCACTCCATCTTAAAAAAGCTCTGACATAGTAACACTTCTTTGGCACTCTAGGCCTACTCTCATATATCTTCTTATTCCTTTCAATTCTTTTAGGACATCTAGAAGCATAATGGCCTACTTTACCGCATGAGAAACATTTGAAAGGTAATTTTCCTTTGAACTTACTGGAGCATCTTTGAAGCCTATTAACAAATTTGGATTCAAGTTCTTCAAATTCATCATCCACTCTGTATTTCTCAGCTTTGGAGGTCTCAGCTGAAGTATTGGCTTTAAAAGCTGATTCAACTTTAGGTAGGACATCACCAAATTCTCTCATCTCAAAGGCTGTAAGCTTACCATGTAAATGATCTCTATCAATACTTTTTACAGTCATAAATTCTTCAATTGTAGCTACCTTGTGACTGTATGACTTTGGTAGTGATCTGAGAATTTTCATCACAACTTCCTTATCATCGAGAGTTCCTCCCATACCTTTTATCCTAGTGACAAGTTCATCAACTCTTTGCATAAAGGTTGTTATGTTTTCATCTTCATTCATCTTTAAACCCTCATATTTCACTTTCAAACTTTGTAGCTTGGCTTCCTTCACATAATCATCTCCTTCAGACAGATTTTTCATCTTCTCCCATACCTCATTTGTAGTTTCAAGATCCACAACTTTTGTTAGCACTGAGTCACTTAAGGAACTTAACAGAGCATCTTTTGCTTTGACATCCACCTCATATTCTTTGATTTCATCTTCAGTCGTCAAACCATTTGGAGGCATAGTATATTTTGCTTCTGCAGCTTTCCATACTTTGTAACCTAAAGAAAGAAGGTGGATTTTCATTCATACCTTCCAAAGAGCATAATTTGTCCCATCAAAATATAGAGCTTCCTTCTTATAAGACATTTTGGATCTTCCCCAAGCTGTTAGGCTTTCTTCGTAGGAACCTCGCTCTGATACCAATTGTTGAAATGAACTAGACAACTGAGAGGGGGGGTGAATCAGTTGTCTCAAATCTTTAATTAATTCTGCACATTAAAACATTAAACACTTGTCCACTGTTTGTTATGAAAGCATAAACTCATAAACATAAATACAATTGCAAGATCATGCACAAGTGACACCAGATTTTTACGTGGAAAACCCTATTAAGGGAAAAACCCACGGTGGATGTTAGTCCACAAGATATATAAGTTATAACAATACCAAAAATTAGAGGCTCACTGCCTATAGGGCTCACTGCCCAAATTGCTCACTGCAAAGAAAGGCTCACTGCCGAAGGGTGACTCACTGCCAAAGGGGTAGCTTACTACCAAAAGGTTGAACTGAGATAACAACATCTACTCTATGCCAAGGTTCAGTTCTATTGAAGCACAAAACACTTCTACTCTACTCTGCTACCTTACTTCACTTTGTCTTCACATCTTCGCTCAAGGATTTATTTTCACGACTCAATTACAAGTATTTATACACTACATCAACCTTGGAATGAACATCAAGGTTGGCATCATAGATGAAAGGAAGCTAGGTGTACAGAAATCGCTTCCTACACTAATCTAATGAGGAGAGATGTATGCAAATTCAATTTTAATTCTTACAACTACAACTACAACAACATAGAACATCTAATAGAGATATTGCAGCAATACACATACACAGAGAGAGAGAGACAAGATATACGTGGGGAAAACCCTTATAGGTGAAAAACCCCACACTCCAAAACACAACTCAAATGTATTACAGTAAACAATAACAGATTAAAATACAGTTTCAGAGCCAATGCTCTTTCAGGAGTCTTTGAATGTCAAATCTGGAGATATTCCAGCAGCATAACAGTACCTGTACAAAAACTACATATCTCTCATCCAAGTACCTATTTTTATAGAGTTTAAAAGGCAAATATGGAACCTTCTAGAGATGGGTATCCATCTTGGACTCATGCCCCAAAATCCACGCCTAAGGACACTTGTCGAACATCCCATCCCAATGTGGACGCCTTGTCCCAAAACAGGCTATGACAGATGCTCTTACGCACCTTACAACTGTCATAGAATCCATCATAACTGACAACACTTATAGATGTAAGAGAATCTGTCATACACTGACTAAATTGCAAAGGTTGAGACACCTTAATTCCCAACAATAGACATCAACCATTGGAACAATCTCCAAGGTCGGCATTACAAACATTTATAAAATAGGTCTTGACCTAATACAAAATTATGCTAAGGAAATGTAGTAAAGATGTATGCAGATGACTCCATGCCTTAGCAGGTACTCAAACACGATCTTCCACACCATGACATGCTTCTACACTCTTTAATAGATCTCTGCAATTACTGGAATTAACCAAGTCAGCTAAGACTGGTTACACGCTACGTTATCTGGAAATAATCTTCAAACACGATCTCAACACGGACCATTGTAAAGGCAGGAACACAATCAGGAGGCATCCACAAGCACGTTGTAATCCCCAGGAGCAACCACACAAACTCTAACCACTTTAGCCATGAGATTCTTCACACCAGAGCACATGAACTTCATTGTCTTCATCTGTCATGAAAGAAAGATAGCTTGCGGACTACCAAATCATGAACCATTCTAGTTGTAGGCACTTATCATCATCCCAGACTTCCCTCTAGAACCACAGAGCAAAATACTTCAATGCAGAGGAATGCGAAGCAAAATACTTTCTCCCTATCACTAGAGAATAATTAGAAAGAGTAGGTTTTACTCCAGTAAAAGTAACTCACTCAAATCTTCATACCAAAGGCCCAAACTCAAGAATTACTAGTCTTCAGACATGCTTCTAAATAACTTCCAAACCACAGACCAAGATCTTTAATCTGTAGGAAATGCGAAGCAATCTTTTGGACTATTCTTCAGTATGCAACTCACTGTCTTCACTGTGATTCAATGTTTCCTTTCTTATTCTTTCGGAGGGGCTAATTTTCTCAATGTCCTCAACATATAAGTCTTCTAATCAAACAAAAGATAAGAATACAGTTGACACCAATGACAACACAGATATGTTGACATCAATGGCAACACCGATTAGGTACATACTTGCAACATATATCATTACAAGTTACCACTTGAACAATAAGCATGGAGACCTATTTTTTGTAGATGGATTATTGGTCCTTATTTTTGTCACAAATTTCCCATAGTCATTGCCTATCATTCTACATTTTAATCATTAATAAACATATAAAAATTCAATAATTATTGAGTATTACTATCAAATAATTAATCACATTAAATAATAAAGATTTTAAGATTTGAATAGTTTAGCTCGCCCAGGTAGCGGAGTTGGCTTGAGTCTTGGCTATGCTCCCCAAGGTCTTGTGTTTTACTTCAAGTCTTGGGCTTACCCGATGCACGTGGTTTGCGGGCTGTTGTGTGCATTCCTAGGGGATTACTCTCGCCCCAGATCCCCCCTCCCGACCCCAACTTGGCAGCTTGTAAGACCAAGGTAAGGTTGGGTTGGGTTGCTGGGCTGGGCTAGGTCGCGAGGTTACCCCTATGGCAACAAAAGATAAAAAAAATAAAGATTTTAATATTTTTATTAAATATTATTTATCATTTTAATTTTTTAAAATATATATTTTAAAGACTATACATAAATGTTTTAGTTTTATATATTAAAAACTGAGTAACACATAAATATATATTCCAAAATATTTAGAAATATTTAACCTACAATAAATATTTATATTTATCAAAAAATTTATCTATAAAAATCTAAATTCTCAAAATTTAAGTTTCTCTTCGATTTAAACTATAAAATACATAATTAAAAAAAATACACTTTCTTTTAAACTCTTCCCTAAACAAATATATTTCTAATTCCATTTAAGGTGTTTGATGGTCATTTAATGCTTGAGAATTTACTAAAGGGATTCAATTTTTTTAGGCCCATCAAATTTAGGATGATGCTCAAATAACCAAAGACAATAAGTTATTTTATATATAAAATAAATATATAATTACATTCTATATATGTATTTAAAATATAATATATTTAATGGTACGATTCTAAAATATAATATTATATTAAAATATATTTAATAATTTGTATTATATAGTATACAACAATAAATATAAATACACTATATATTTTATATATATAATAAATATACTTAAATTAAATATATAACTTGTACCGAAATACAATTGGTAGGCCTCAACATTTAAATTTGAATTTAATTTAGCTCCGTATAATAGAGCCGACATTGTATGCTTAGCTCCATACATTGGTTTGGAATAATATTAATGTTGCAACATGTACCATGGATCCCATATGGAAGCTAGGCTTAGGAGAAACAAAGCATAATCAAATATAACTCTCTAAAACATAAAATAGTGGGAGTTACCAACGTCACATCATGTAAGAAAGTAAAGCATTTAATGCTCACTCTAAACCGTAAACTATCTATCATGTTGTTTTATTAACTATTTTATCCATAATTACACAATGTCCACAAACTAAAGACAAGATAAATCACTAAATGATAAAATCAAGACTCGCGCCCTATGTAAAGCAACACTTGAAAAATGGTGATGTTTTTTGATGAACGATAAAGGATGCCAGACAGGACGATGTGCACGTAGTCCTGTTGTGATGCTCACAACACGCTCCATTTTACTCCTTAGCAAAATGAGGACCCCTGCTATGGCTTTGCTTTTGCTTTTGTGTGTGGGTCTGTTGGGTGGCAAAAGGGAAAAGAGAGTGAAAGTTACAAACCTTGTTAAAAATAAAGAAAAAATAACATTGAGTACCAGAGCAGAATATGGGTGAATTCCTTGTAAAAAATGAGTGAGGGTTGCTTTTTGAACCATGTTAAAATTCACAATATTTTGCAAGATATGTATGTTTTTGGTAAAATGTACAATAAAAGGGTTTGTATGTTGCATATACAAGGTTGTTTGTATATTCGGTCGCTCATAGACAAGGTTGTTTGTATATCGGATCGCTCATATACAAAGCTGTTTGTATATGCAAAGTCGCTCGTATACAAAATTGTTTGTATATCAAGTCATTGTATGAGTCGCATGTGGGAGTTGCCGGGGTTTCTTTAATCATTATACTTGTATGCATTTTGCTTGCACTTTATTTTTACATACAAGTTGGGTCCGACAGAGTCAAAGTTTAAATGAATGATCGGTTAAAGTCTGGCGGATGCATTTTAAGTTTGTATGTTTGGCAAAAAAGAAAACATACAAAGTGGATATACAATGATATATGCATAGCGCAGAACCGAAAGGATTATAAAATAAGGTTAAGTTGTTGTATGTTTCATGCTTTGTATGTTTCATGCTTTGTATGTTTGAGTGAAAGGAAATATACAAGGAAATGTATAGCATGATATACATGCCGTGGATTCGAAAAAGTATTAAAGTTGGTTTTATTGTTGTATGTTTCGCTGTTTGTATGTGTATGCTTTCGGTTACATACATTTTAGGATACATACAATACGGAATTCAAGAAAGATTAAAATCTGATATAAATGATGCATCACTACTTAACGTATATCGGAAGATGCATTGCACTTTATACATGTTGCAGAACTGAAAGGTGAGTGAACTGTGGTTCATAGAGGTTGAAGTTTGAAAGGACATACAAAGGAGTTTGTATGTATCTTGGGCTTTGTATGTAAAGGTTTGATACGAGTGTTATATGTACCGCAGGAATACAAATGAAAAGAAATGTGGGCTCCACCACTTATCGGCGTGAGTAAGCTTGCCAGAGCAAAATTTTTAGATCATACCAATCTTATGCCTCTCGGCAATAGATACTTTTCGGCAAGAATCACTTGTACTCTCGCCGATAATTTTTTTTGCATTGGACAGATATGTGTGATTGGAGTGAGTTTTTTAGATTGCCCCGACTAAGTGAGTTACTCCGATGAAGAAGATATACAAGCTGATATACAAGGCGGAAGATGCAAAGAATAGATACCAGCCGGATGCGAAAAGAAGTTCAATATAGAAAGGTCTTTGTATATTTAAAATACTTGTATGTTCATAACATACATATCCGAGATACAAAGGAGTAAAAGCATCATGAGGGATAAAAGGTAAAAGAGGGTTTGTATATGTTTTTGTATATGTGCTTGTATATAACGAGACATACAAGGAGCGATATACAAAGTGAAAGGTACAAGTATGGAAAACGGACAAAAGGGAAGGAACGTTAGTCATGGTTGTTTGCATGTATGTTTGTAGGTTAAAATATACAAAGAGAACATACAAAAGGAACATACAAGGAAATGGGTATGTATGCATAGTTTAACTAATGATAAAAAGGGAAGTTTAAAAATGTAAAACACTGCAATTGAAGGCCGAATTAATGGCGCATTAATTGCTATAATTAATGCCCATCTAACATTCTGAAGAAGTGTAAATTGACGAAGTCGGCGTGCATTTTAAATCCATTTTTTATGTCTATTTGTAGGTATGCAGGTAGATATTAAGGTGGAGCTTTAATGGCGATGACATCACAAAGGGCAGATGGGATCGCAAACAAAGCAGGAGGAGTAAAGGATTTCAGTAAGAAGGGATATGCAGATGGAAAGAAGCAAAATTAAATGGGCAAAGAAACAGAAGATATTTTAATGATGAAGATATTTTGATGGTTGTTAGGGTTTCCAATGGGCATCTTTACGCTCAGTATGGGTATGCTGCTCAGAGATTTTTTGGCAAGATTTATTTTCCACCGTTGCTGCTACACTTGGGATGTAGACCGTTGATTGACTAGGGTTTTGGAACCGTATTGGGGATAATCAGATCTATATATTGAACCCGTTTACTTTGTAATGATTTACACAGGGATTTTTGTAGAACAGAGCTGGAAGTTGTAATTTGTCTTAGCATTTTGAATAGTGGAATAGTTTAGTTTAGAATAGAAGGAGGTCCCCTGTGTCTGCAATAAGGAATGCGTGGAACATCTAGCTTCCTTACTGTATCTATAAAGTGTTGTAAGTTTTATGTGAATTTGATTAATGAAGCTAAGCGTCATTCATACATTGTAAATCATGTATGACTGTGTTTTGAATACAAATGAATCTAGAATTCTGCGTCTATATTCAGAGTGTCTTCTGGCTCTTCTTTGTATTTGAAATAATATCTCTTAAAGCTTGCAATCTTGAATGTATGCTCATGAAAATACTCAAGGCTTACATTTAAAGGTTTAGTCTATGGATTTAATCAGGTTTACTGTACCTCTTATAATGTGCATGATAGAACATTTAGATCCTGTAGCAGAATGAAGTTTAATTTAGATTTCTCTAACTTTTCCCAAACCATTTGAAATACTTAGCTTAAATGCAGAGATTTAAAGGAGATTGTCTGATATTTGAAGGAAACATGAACAATTGAGTTGATATTTGATAGTTTTCATAATATTTGAAAAGAAAAGCTTGTTTTAATATAAATCATATAAAGCTTTGTGATACAGTAACAAATTTATGCAAAGGAATGAAGAAAATGTTGATATTTGTGATATTTTGCATAATTAGAGTCCAGTGAATCATAAAACACCTTAAATCAAGTAAGGCCCCTTGCATATTACAGCTTCACATTAACCTACTGAATTATCCACAAGGTCAAGACCTGACCATACAGAAACTTGGGATTAAGTAATCTTAATTGATTTCTTCATATCTTTCAAGACAGTTAGGTTCATTTTGTGAATTTTAACTTTTGTTATGAATGTGTAAAAACAATCATCAATAGTTTTTTGGCGCTAGAAGGAAGGCCTGATAGGATTTAAGGTAGATTTTGTGTAGGCTAGCCAAAGGGATCATTTTAGTTCTTGGAAATTTGAGTGTTATGTTTGCAAATATCTTCTATTTTAAAGAATTTGAATGTTTTTTTTAAAGGTACTGCTCAAACTTCAAAGACTATTCTGATTTTTTTGAGTTTTAATGTTTTATTTTGAGATATGTTAGATCTTATAAAATTTCAAAATCTAAAAAGTTGGAAGCAGAGTGCCATTTTCAATGGACTCATACGAAGACAATTTCCAGGTTAATATTCCTGTCCTTCAGAAAACTTTAAACGAGAAGATTTATCCTGAAAATTTATCTAACTTTGGGTTATTTGGAAGATGCAGGATACATAAGTCCACAAAGCATGGTGAAATTAATTGTCTAACTTTTCTTACAAGGTTAGATTTGGCTTTAAAAGGACTGATCTCTTTCTTAGATGTGTATAGGGCTGAAGGTTGTTAGGAAAATGAGGAGATTATGGAGCAATAGGAGGATGCAATATCAGCTGTCATTAATTGTTTAGATAATGCAAAGATTGAACCAATGCCGGAGATAACGTATAGTAAAATCTCTTCTTTGGAATCATGTGATGGTAAGAAAAATAATATATTTTTTTGTCAAGGTTCAAATGTGATTAAAGCTAATGTTAGGTATAAATATCTTGAAAAATACAGAGAAGAGATCACACCTCATCCTCATTTTCATTTTCTAGATGATAAACAAAGAGGATTTAATGAAAAGAAAAAGAAAAGTGAAGTTAATCTTGATACATTTGATAAATATATGGAATTACTAAGGAATACTTGTCAAGAAGAAATCTCTGGATCTGATTTGAAAAGTTTTAAAGAAAATGATTTGAAAAAAAAATGTAGACAAGTATTGGTAGAATTAAAGTGCACTAAAAGTAAAGAGGTTTCTGTATCAGCAAATAAAGGAATCATAGGAAAAGAAGTAAATCTTGATTTATTATTTGATGGCTTTAAATTGAATGACCAAATCCAGGATTGTTGCAGGATAATGGAACTAGATATTTCGTTGAATAATAGGACTGCATTATTTGAGGAATAATTCTTGAAAATGGAAGATACAAAGGATTATGCTATTGCTGTGCATAATAAGGCACCACTCCAGCATTATTTTGAAAGTGAAATAGGGAAGTATTTTCATGAATCAAACGTTGTTTCACATTCACAACCAAATGATCTAGAAATGATAAATTTAGATATGTCAGATTATGATGGTACTCATTTAGATGCTAATGTGTAGAGAATTGAAGAGAACATTGAGATATTTCTTGAACTTGAGGATAAACTAAACATCCAAAATGAAGAGATAGATGTGGACAAAGATGAAGAAATAATCCATCAAGAGTCATACATCCTTCAATTCCAAGTGAGACCAGACATTGAGCTAAGCAATGAAAGTGCAAAGTTAAATGGAGGACCAGCTGTCAATGAACAAACATGTCCAACAGAACCGGAGATACACCAGGTTGTATTTCTCCCTTCCACAGTGAATAATGTTGAATACTATTTTGATAATGGAAATTCAAAGGATAAGACATGCATGTGGATTAATCATGAACATGATGAGCTTCCTCAATTGCTAACTATCAAAAATTATTCTGTTAAACACAATGAATGTAAAATAAATGAGGATTTTTCAGAATTCAAAGACAAATTTGCTAAGCTGAGAACTATAACTAGTGCCCTGATGTTCCTACGTATTCTGAAAAGGCACTTAAATATGAGTGTTTTTGGTTCTAGTTGTGTGCTTTGTTTGCCCAGTGGTGTCTTGTATATTTTTTTTTTTTTGGGGGGGGGGGGGTGGTTGTTTTTTTTGTTTTTTCTTTGTTTTCTTGTCTTGCTTTGTGTTGTTTCCTTTCGTAGTTAGTTGTTTGTACAGTCCGTTTGTTTTGTTTGCTTTGTTGTTTTCCTATGTGCTGGGGTCTTTATTTTTATTTAGAGTATGCAGGAGCATACTAACAACCACTGAAAATAATAGAAAATTCAGAACATTTAGGTTAATTATTTGAAATTTATGCATAACTTGTTGTGACTATCATGGATGTAGAAAGTTGGTTGACTTGTGAAATTTTGTATTTAATAATTGTGGGTTGAGTATTCAAGGGAATTTTCTCACAATGACACACCTAAAATCCTTGGGTCTATTGAACCTACGAGTGTAGATATTAGGTGAAAAATCAGAGGTCACCCTTGCTACTATTACAATTCTCAACTTAATTTCAGCAAGTGATCATTCCTTGCATCATGAAGTTACAACTGTAATATCTTATGGAATCTCTATCAAATAAAAAAATATAAAAATAAATAAAATAGATTTTACTGAAAATCTAGATTAAGGCATCTAAGTAACTCTACCGGGGCTATAGACACTTGCTAGCAGTGGGGCTCTACTTAGGAGAATTATAACGATAACCTTGTTGGAACTATGGACGCCTGTTGGCAGCAAGGCTCTATCCGGTTGGCTACGAGGGAATGACATCAACAATGTAGTCTAATATCAGTCACTAGTTTGTTCAACTAATTTTCAAGATGAGGATTATTAATCACGTGCACCCACATAAACTGAAAGGAAGATTCATGCACCTTATTGAATACATTAGGTCTCAAGTTAAATGATGGTTTGCAAAAAAGATAGTTGGAAGTTATGAATTTATTTCATTCAGTTTTCTTTAATGTTTTTTAATTTAATTGTTTTGTTTGGTTGCTAGTTGTTGTGATGCTCACAACACACCCCATTTTACTCCTTAGCAAAATGAGGACCCCTGCTGTGGCTTTGCTTTTGCTTTTGTGTGTGGGTCTGTTGGGTGGCAAAAGGGAAAAGAGAGTGAAAGTTACAAACCTTGTTAAAAATAAAGAAAAATAACATTGAGTACCAGAGTTGAATATGGGTGAATTCCTTGTCAAAAATGAGTGAGGGTTTCTTTTTGAACCATGTTAAAATTCATAATATTTTGCAAGATATGTATGTTTTTGGTAAAATGTACAATCATTGGGTCGCTCATATACAAGGTTGTTTGTATATCGGGTCACTCATATACAAGGTTGTTTGTATATCGGGTTGCTCATATACAAAGTTGTTTGTATATGCAAAGTCGCTCGTATACAAAGTTGTTTGTATATCGAGTCGTTGTATGAGTCGCATGTGGGAGTTTTCAGGGTTTCTTTAATCATTATACTTCTATGCATTTCGCTTGCACTTTATTTTTACATACAAGTCGAGTCCGACAGAGTCAAAGTTTAAATGAATGATCAGTTAAAGTCTAGCGGATGCATTTTAAGTTTGTATATTTGGCAAAAAGGAAAACATACAAAGTGGATATACAATGATATATGCATAGCGCGGAACTGAAAGGATTATAAAATAAGGTTAAGTTGTTGTATGTTTCGTGCTTTGTATGTTTGAGTGAAAGGAAATATACAAGGAAATGTACAACATGATATACATGCCGTGGATTCGAAAAAGTATTAAAGTTGGTTTTATTGTTGTATGTTTCGCGCTTTATATGTGTATGCTTTCAGTTACATACATTTCAGGATACATACAATGCGGAATTCAGGAAAGATTAAAATCTGATATAAATGATGCATCACTACTTAATGTATATCGGAAGATGCATTGCACTTTATACATGTTGCGAAACTGAAAGGTGAGTGAACTGTGGTTCATAAAAGTTGAAGTCTGAAAGGACATACAAAGGAGTCTATATGTATCTTGGGCTTTGTATGTAAAGGTTTGATAAAAGTGTTATATGTATCGCAGGGATACAAATGAAAAGAAATGTGGGCTCCACCACTTATCAGTGTGAGTAAGCTTGCCGGAGAAAATTTTTTAGATCATACCAATCATATGCCTTTCGGCG
Organism: Cunninghamia lanceolata; assembly: GCA_027924645.1. Lineage (NCBI taxonomy): Eukaryota > Viridiplantae > Streptophyta > Pinopsida > Cupressales > Cupressaceae > Cunninghamia > Cunninghamia lanceolata. Next base: position 43,020,237 of record BSBN01000391.1, on the reverse strand, counting down.
ATAGATACTTTTCGGCAGGAATCACTTGTACTCTCGCCGATAAAAAAAGTTGCATCGGGCAGATATATGTGATCAGAGTGAGTTTTTTGATCGCCTCAACTAAGTGAGTTACTCCGATGAAGAAGTTATACAAGCCGATATACAAGGCAAAAGATGCAAAGAATAGATACCAGCTGGATGCAAAAAGAAGTTCAATATAGAAAGGTCTTTGTATATTTAAAATGCTTGTATGTTCATAACATACATATCCGAGATACAAAAGAGTAAAAGCATCACAAGGGATAAAAGGTAAAAGAGGGTTTGTATATGTTTTTGTATATGCGCTTGTATATAACGAGACATACAAGGAGTGATATACAAAGTGAAAGGTACAAGTACGGAAAACAAACAAAAGGGAAGGAACGTTAGTCATGGTTGTTTGCATGTATGTTTGTATGTTAAAATATACAACAAGAACATACAAAAGGAACATACAAGGAAACAGGTATGTATGCACAATTTAACTGACGATGAAAAGGGAAGTTTAAAAATGTAAAACATTGCAATTGAAGGTTGAATTAATGGTGCATTAATTGCTGTAATTAATGCCCATCTAACATTCTGAAAAAGTGTAAATTGACGAAGTCGGTGTGCATTTTAAATCCATTTTTTATGTCTATTTGCAGGTATGCAAGTAGATATTAAGGTGGAGCTTTAATGGCGATGACATCACAAAGGGCGGATGGGATCGCAAAGGAAGCAAGAGGAGTAAAGGATTTCAGTAAGAAGGGATATGCAGATGGAAAGCAGCATAATTAAATGGGAAAAGCAACAAAAGATATTTTAATGATGAAGATATTTTGATGGTTGTTAGGGTATCCAAAGGGCATCTTTACGCTCAGTATGGGTATGTTGCTCATAGTTTTTTTGGCGGGATTTGTGGTGCAGGAGCACCTAACACAAGGTGGCCTCCGTGAGGCATTTAAGTTTATGTTTTGTTTAGGAAATCATGTTTCGATTGTAATAAGGTCTTTTTGACCAATGCATATCATTTTTGTTTGTATCTAGACTTAGAACAAACTTTGTAAGTCTCGAGTAATTAGGTTGCATCGTTATTGGTAAGACAATTGGAATCAGTTAGTTTACTCCCAGCCGCTTGGAGTAGGGTTTGGTATTCCTCTAGCGAGATTATAAACCCCAGAGAAATGAATCAAATGCATATAGATATGATATTGTAATTGAATGCAATTGTGCGAATGTAATCAAGCATTGTGAAGGAGAAATCATTCTTTTCTGTGTTGTCAATTTGTTTTCTATTCTCTGTAATTACAAATTGCATAGCTGTAGATCTCTTTTCCTTTCTGTGTTTTCCTGTTGTTGCATTATGTCGATGTGAAGCATTCCACTGATAAGATTTCTGTCGAAATAAGTGGAATGGCTTCATTGTACAGTTATCTGTTTTCATTTTCTATTTTATTTTCCTGTTCGGCGGCGCAGAGGACCAAATTGGAGTGTGCACAGTAAATCGCCTAGCATCTCCATGTGTTACGGTTTGGATTGGAGGAGTTGGAGTTGTTATCGGTGGGACAGGGGCCATCAACGAAGTATTCCTTGCTCAGAGCGACGAGGATAGTCTGGCCGAAGAGAGGTTCAAGCCATTGAAAGGAAGTTGTGGTCTGAGATGCATATCGGAGTGATAAAGTATATCAGCGTAGTGAACCCTAGCATGGCTGATAGTATTTGTCATGCCGACGAGTGTGGTCTGGAGGTAACATCAGTGAGATCGATGTGTCGGCGGAAGAGTTTTCGAGTGTGCCGACGGTATTAAGTCCTGCTGATAGTGAGTTCGAAGGTTCAACGGGTTCGATAGGTTCAAAAGTTGATAAGTGTTCGCTTCCACTGTTTGCTCCCCATCATATTGGTATCAGAGCTAGCAAAAACTCTGGGCAGAGGTGTTGTGTATTTGATTTTTGAAGCCAGATGAATCCTATTCCTATAGTGTGTGGGTAGATGATGATGATGTCTGTCAAGACCATTCACCAATAGAGGTTTGGCTGGAAGAGGGTGCAAAGTGAGGCCACTGCTAGAGAGAGTGGTAGTGCATCTCCAGGATCTGTTGTTGGATGAGAGGAATGGGTCTATGAAGCAGTGTGTAGGATGGACATCTGATTGAGCATTATGTTGTATTCAAATTAAGGATTTGCAGGAGTGTTGGCGTTTGGGTGCTATTTGTGAATGTTTATGTTAGACATAGAGAGTGAAGGAGAGGCTAACAATATGCCTCCAAAGGGGTTGACCATCGAAGTGGTCAAGAAATTTCAAGAGATGGAAGAGATGATCAAAACTGGGGTCAAGGGAGCACTCCAGGAAGAATTGAAGGGAATGAAGATAGGTAAAAGGATAGATGAAGATTTACATGAGGAAGAAGAGAAAGAAGAAGAAGCAGAGGAACAAGAAGAGACAAAGATACCAGCTGAACAAAAACAATTCCTGGAAGCCATCAAGGCAATTGGCAAGGACTCTTCGGAGGCTCGGATAGATATTCCCATGTTCAGTGGAAAGATGAATGCTGATGAAGTTATGGAGTGGATTGAGGCACTGAACAACTACTTCAAATACAAGGAAGTTCCTGAAAGTAAGAGGGTTAAGTTTGCAAAAACTAAACTCAAAGGTACTGCCCTTACATGGTGGAATTACACCCAAGGAGAAAGGGTAAAGAATGGGAAAAGTATGATCTCTTCGTGGAGTAGAATGCTGGAGAAGATCAAGTCCCAGTTCCTTCCATCTGACTACGAGGTGCAGATTTACAAAAAGATGGAGAATCTCAAGCAAAAAGATATGGATGTGGCTACTTACACCGAGGAGTTTCACAAATACACTCTTCGTTGTGGGTACATGGAGGATGAAAAAGCTAAGGTAGCAAGGTACCTAAATGGTCTGAGGATCAATATTCAAGATGAGATAAGTTTATTTACCCCTGAAACTGTGGAAAAATGCTTTCAAGTAGCATTACGAGCTGAAGAGAAGCTGAAGAGGAAAGGTGAGCAGCAGAGTAAAGGAAGAGGTGCCAGAAATTTTTGAGGCAGTTTTGGAGGAAGAAGTCCTAACCAAAGGCCTAGTGGTGAGTCTAGCCAAGAAGAGCAAGTTGGAGACTCAAGTAGCAGAGGAGGCTACCGTGGAAAAAGGCCAAATGAAAGAGGTGGGACAAATGGATCAGGTAGAGAATCCAAGTTCTCCAATATGAGATGTTATAACTATAATTAGATAGGGCACCCAACTTATAAGTGTCCAAAGAAGGCCTCAACTTCTCATGGTAATGAGAGAAGAACCATATTGACTCAAGAGGATGCAAGGAGTGTGACATCTCCTGAAGTGAGTTTGCAATCAAAAGTGGGAGAGAATTTGTTGATCAAGAGGACATTGCTCAAAGAACCAGTGAAGACCGAGCCATCACAGAGGAGAGCACTTTTTAGGATTAATTGCAAAAGCAAAGGTAAAATATGCAAGGTAGTCATAGATTCTGGTTCAACAGATAATATGGTGTCTAGGGAAATGGTGGATAAATTGACCATAGAAAGGATTCCTCATCAAACTCCTTACAAAGCATCTTGGGTAAGTGACAGTCAATCACTTTTGGTAGATGAACAAGCATATGTTGATTTTCAGATTGGAGAATATAAGGGGAAAATTTTATGTGACATTTTGCCCATCGAGTGTTGTCACCTACTTTTAGGTAGGCCATGGCAATTTGATAGGCAAGCATTATATGATGGATATGCTAACACATACACCATCAAGATGGTTGGAAAGACTTTTGTGATGACACCATTGCAGGAGGATACTGAAGAAAAGAAGGCAGCCAAGATCATTTTGGTGGGTAAGAAAGAGTTTGTGAAGATCAATGAAGAAGAGACAAGGAAAGTTGAGGATACCTTAAGGAGTGGGGTTACCAAAGATCATAGTTTGAAGGTGATTTCAGTTTTAAATGATGGAGATCAGATAGTGAGGTCTGAGATGGATCAGATGAAGGTCAAAGAGTAGGTCTGCAAGCAGCCACAAGTTGATTGGAAAGAAGAGGATGCTATCCTCATAGGGACTATTGTTTGTCCTCTAGAGCCAACAAGAGTTGAAAGGCAAACATATCCTACCATAGCAGCAATACAAGAAGCATCAAACCAGATTTTGAATGCAGGTGTTCAGACAGAGATGACAGTAAGGAAGAATGGCAAACAAAGTCTGGGTTTGGTTGCAAGCACTCACTCAGGGCAAGGTGTGAGTAGAGCCTACAATGCTAGGCATGAATTTTTTCCATGGCAGCAAGTTGCAGTCCAGAGATCGTGGGAAAGGCATGAGGCAGCAAAGGATACAGATGGAGCATGACAAAGAATCAACTCATGGGACATAAGTTCTTTTCTAGGTGGGGTGTATGGTACAGGAGCACCTAACACAAGGTGGCCTCTGTGAGGCATTTAAGTTTATGTTTTGTTTAGGAAATCATGTTTCAGTTGTAATAAGGTTTTTTTGACCAATGCATATCATTTCTGTTTGTATCTAGACTTAGAACAAACTTTGTAAGTCCTGAGTAATTAGGTTGCATCATTATTGGTAAGATGGTTGGAATCAGTTAGTTTACTCCCAGCCGCTTGGAATCAGTCTCCCAGCTGCTTGGAGTTAGTTAGTTTTCTCCCAGCCACTTGGAGTAGGGTTTGCTATTCCTCTGGAGAGCTTATAAACCCCAGAGAAATGAATCATATGCATATAGATATGATATTGTAATTGAATGCAATTGTATGAATGTAATCGAGCATTGTGAAGGAGAAATTGTTCTTTTCTGTGTTGTCAATTTGTTTTCCATTCTCTGTAATTACAAATTGCATAGTTGTAGATCTCTTTTCCTTTCTGTGTTTTCCTATTGTTGCATTATGTCGATGTGAAGCATTTTACTGATAAGATTTCTGTCGAAATCAGTGGAATGGCTTCATTCTACAGTTATCTATTTTCATTTTCTATTTTGTTTTCCTGTTCGGCGGCGCAGAGGACCAAATTGGAGTGTGCACAGTAAATCGCCTAGCATCTCCATGTGTTAGGGTTTGGATTGGAGGAGTTGGAGTTGTTATTGGTGGGACAGGGGCCATCGATGAAGCATTCCTTGCTCAGAGCGACAAGGATAGTCTGGTCGAAGAGAAGTTTGAGCCATTGAAAGGAAGTCATGGTCTGAGATGCATATCGAAGTGACGGAGCATATCGGCGTAGTGAACCCTAGCGTGGCCGATAGTATTTGTCATGCCTGGTGGTGCTCACCTAGAGTTAGGGTTCTGAATCAAGTTTGCAAGCTTATATTTGTATTCTTTCAAACCCTTAATGCCTTGGATTTTATTTTTTCCTTAGCCTTCTGCATTGTATCTTCTATTTTGTTGTTGACCTCTTGTAGTGGGTTCCTGGTTGCACTAGTTGTATTTTCATGCCTTAGCACTCATTGGTTGACCGGCCCCATATGCATTGCATTACCACTTTTTCCCATCACGTTTAAGAAAAAATGCTAAGTTTAAAATCACTCTATGCAGTGGTGAAGTCTGTTGAATGTGTGTGTCTTTGTATGTACAAGTGTAAATGTACATTGGCAGGCCAAAAATGTTCAATTGGCCTTCAAAAAAGTGAAAAAATTGATTGTATGCATTTTGAATGCATATCAGGTTTGTATATGCATTGAGGAATCTGTCGCAGATTCTGGGAATATTCCCTGCTTGTATGTGAAGGTTTGCATGTATATTTGTGTTGTATGTTTTGACATGCAACTGCTAGATACAAAGGGAAACATGCAAGAAAAAGGTACATCGATGACATACAAGGAGGATATGCAAAGTAATGTATAAGGCCGATGTGCAAAAGGTGAATGTATATTTGATATACAAAGTGCACATACAATAGCGACATACAAAGGAGATTGTATGTGTTCGGCCTACAAGTCAGACATACAAGGTAATGTGCAAAGAAGGTTAGATACAAAAGTTTTTTCCTTGTATGTCAAGTTGTTTGTATATGTGACATACATTGGTTATGTACAAAGATGAAAGATGCAAGGCCTGGACCCGAATATGTTTTCAATGTGCTTTATAAAATTTGGAGTCAGTGGCATGTAAAAGGGAGATGCAAAGCCTGAACCCGATAGCGATTGTAATTTGTTCTATAATGGTTTGGGGTCCGCCTTGTATGTTTGCGATTGTATGTATATATAATCTTATTTGCATATACATTTGAATGTTTCAAGAGGCGAAAAAGGTAAAATGTTTGTATGTTGCGAAAAGTCAAAAAAGGCAAAGGGGTGCCTGCATGGCATAATTTCATTGGCCGATGACTAGTCAGCGTGAACCAATGCCATTGATCTTGGTAGGAGAAGGGAAATCAACGGCTCCAATTCAAATTTCAGAAAGCGAGGGATTTGTATGCATCCACAGTCGCATTTCAAGTGGGAAGGAAGTTCAAGGCACACAACTGCTGTATCCCGCGGGTTGGTTGGCATTAATGGCAAGTTTACAGAGGCATTGCTCGATGAATGACAAGACAACCACTATCTTTAAGAGGAAAATCTCCAATGGTGGCACATCTCCCGATTCCACCTGCTCTTTCCTCTTTGTCCCTCATCTGCATTCACTGTTTTTGGTGCCATTCTTGGTGCAATGTATCTGGCATAATTTTGAAATGCCTTGCAATTATTGCTGAGTACACAGTCTTGCTATAAGAGGCAAACTGTGTTACTCATTTAGGTTGTTGAAAACTGGACAAATTTTGGTGGAGTAATAAGATACAGTCTTGCTGGTGGCTCTGTTTTGGTGTTCTGTGAGTTTATGAATCATATGTTGTATGTTTTATGCATAATTTTGCTGGTTTCATGTTGTTTTATATGAGAAATGCGTTTGTTGCATGTGTTCAGTTATTTGTCTCCAAGTTGTGGGCATCTTTTCTTTTGAATCTAAATAGCTAAGGGTTATTTGGGATTCAGGAATACAGATTTTCTGTGTTGATTGTTTAATCTCTTACCTTTGTTCAAGGAAAAAATTGAATGTTTTAGGTTAAGCATTGGGAAAGGTATGTTGCAATAGGGATATCATTAAGTATGAATGACTAAATACTCAATCTTGGGAAGTATCTATAAGGTAGACACTATAAAATCCCTTTGAAACTTAGTTATTGGTTTCAGTTTATGGTAACCATTCACATGTGTATGTCTATTGACTCCGAGCCTAGGATAGGCACTAGTCTGGTCTTGTATTGAGGTTACAACCCAAGGTCCCAGTCTTGCATCCAAATACAAAATACAAAATCCAAACTTCAATCACAAACCTTTAGGATATTAGAAGTAGTTTTAGGACCAAAATCCTCTGTCTCACAACTGAACATAAGCCCAAGGCTAACCCCTTTGCACTTATCCCACAGTTTTGGTCTGCATAAAAGAGGATTTATTTGCTTTGTGTCAACATCCCAATACGTTCACAGACATATTTTGTGGATGTTGAATAGGGAATACCCTCTTTGGTTCTGCAGAGCCTAAAGAAGAAGAGGAGATATTTATAGAGTCTATCTCCTGTATTGTTGGCCCCTGGCCCAGAAATCCTATTGGTCAATGATGGCTACCTTGTAGGGATAACTAGGAAGCATCCAGTTGGGAAAAAACACCAACAATGCCGATGACTGTGGTCCGAAGGTAACATCGGTGAGATTGGTGTGTCGACGGAAGAGTTTTCGAGTGTGCCAATGGTATTAAGTCCCGTCAATAGTGAGTTCGAAGGTTCAACAAGTTCGACGGGTTCAAAAGTTGATAAGTGTTCGCTTCCATTGTGTGCTCCCCATCAATTTGTTTTCCACCGTTGTTGCTGCACTTGGGATGTAGACTGTTGATTGACTAGGGTTTTGGAACCGTATTAGGGATAATCAGATCTATATATTGAGCCCCTTCACTTTGTAATGATTTACACAGGGATTTGTAATATAGGGATTTGTAACACAGGGATTTTTGTAGAACAGAGTTGGAAGTTGTAATTTGTCTTAGCATTTTGAATAGAGGAACAGTTTAGTTTAGAATAGAAGGAGGTCGCCTGTGTCTACAATAAGGAATGCGTGGAACATCTAGCTTCCTTATTGTATCTGTAAAGTGTTGTAAGTTTTCTGTGAATTTGATTAATGAAGCTAAGAGTCATTCATACATTGTAAATCATATATGACTGTGTTTTGAATACAAATGAATCTGGAATTCTGCATCTATATTCAGAGTGTCTTATGGCTCTTCTTTGTATTTGAAATAATATCTCTTAAAGCTTGCAATCTTGAATGTATGCTCGTGAAAATACTCAGGGCTTACATTTAAAGGTTTAGTCTGTGGATTTAATCAGGTTTATTGTACCTCTTATAATGTGCATGACAGAACATTTAGATCCTCTTGCAGAATGAGTTTAATTTAGATTTCTCTAACTTTTCCCAAACCATTTGAAATACTTAGCTTAAATGCAGAGATTTAAAGGAGATTGTCTGATATTTGAAGGAAACATGAACAACTGAGTTGATATTTGACAGTTTTCATAATATTTGAAAAGAAAAGCTTGTTTTAATATAAATCATATAAAGCTTTGTGATATAGTAACAAATTTATACAAAGGAATGAAGAAAATGTTGATATTTGTGATATTTTGCATAATTAGAGTCCAGTGAATCATAAAACACCTTAAATCAAGTAAGGCCCCTTGCATATTGTAGCTTCACATTAACCTACTGAATTATCGACAAGGTCAAGACCTGACCATATAGAAACTTGGGATTAAGTAATCTTAATTGATTTCTTCATATCTTTCAAGACAGTTAGGTTCATTTTGGGAATTTTAACTTTTGTTATGAATGTGTAAAAACAATCATCAACAAGTCCAAGCTCGCATAGGGAATCTACAAAATAGTAAGTAACGTTTAGAGAGATGGTCTCTGGGTCTCCAATGGTTTGGGAATACATTTTGTAGGAGTTAAGGGAAAAACGGTGACGAAAAATGAGAAAATGATGCGACGGAAAAGATATTTTTAGATTTGATAGCTCTGATAAATCCTATTGTCTTGCATGCCTCAAAGAGAATGTGAGCCATCGATTGTCGATGCCAGAATGGTCCCTCTTACATAGGGAACGCCTTCAGCGTAAAAATGGGTGTGGTGTCTACATTATAATTAATAGAAAAGAAACCCTAGACCAAAGATTAGCATGCTTTCATCTCAAATATCTAATATCCCATGATTTTCCAAAAACCTATTTTAAAATTAAACAAAATTTCACATCACACCAACTAATCTCTTGCTATAATTTTTTTTAACTTCTAAGGAAGACATTTGAATGGTTCAAAGTATCATATCTACTAGTAATCACACAAATGTGCAATGGGCACGCTGGTAGATATTTCCATGTAGTATTACATTCTTAGAAGGAGAAGATTAATGATAGAAGAACAATTTTGTCTTGTACTAGGATTTCTAATATAAATGATTATTAGGAAAGTATGCACACCAAAATTTACATGAGGCTACAATTTTGGGGGTGAGAAAAAAAACACAATATACATGATTTGGAGTGGATTACTATGAAGCGCATAAATAGACAAGACTGCTATGGAACCATGGCTTCAAGAGCCTTGAGATGTACCTCATCTCTTTTCAAGATACAATGTGTATTCCAATTTGAGATATTTTTATTTGTTAATCTAGTTGAAAATTAATGGGCATGGATATAAACGTTAAATTATTAAATAATTAGCCGAAATATGAATATAGAAGAACAAAAACAAATGATTGCTAGGAAAGTAGTTAGGTGAAAATGTACAAGAGGCACCTACAATTTTTGGGGTGAGAAAAATAATACAATTTAACACATGATCTATAGTGGAGCACTATCGAACACATGAATAGACATGACTATTATGGAACCAAGGCTTCAAGAGCCTTGAGATGTGCCTTGAACATGCGCCTACCATTGAGATAATTGCTTGGAAGGACCAAAGTGTTGTGGATTACATAAACACCTATGTCTTTGCCTGGAATCCATGTGGCATTGGGAAGAGAACATCAATGTTACATCAATCCATTTTAGATGACCCTTGTTTGTTGGACATAGAGAGAATCTTGACGATGGATTCTTCCATGGATCATGCTGAGTTAGTCAATCATGTTGAACGACATACCAAGTGCACCAAGGATACATGCAATGAATTCTAATATATTTGATGCAATGAATTCTAATATTGATATCTGAGTATATCTAAACTATGATTTTGTCCCAAGGAGTTAATTTATAATTTATTTATTTCTCAGCATACTAAACTAAGATTATATCTATAATTATTTCAATTATAAGACAACTTTTATAAAAGGCTTATGAAATAAAAAGTAAACTTAAAGTTGAGAAAAAAATGGCATATCTGTTTGAAAAGTGAATTTAAAATATTATTTGTTGCAAAAGTTTAAACTATGATATTTTGCATGTTGATACTATTAAAGTGGATTTAATGTCTAATAGCCCAAAATGTTGAATACCATTAAACTACTTTATACGTATGTTTAACACTCCATCAACTGGGTAGAGAATTGAAGAGAATAGAAAATAACAAACAAATATTAACCAACATGTAACACTTATTTAAGAGGTCCTTCCTTTAACAACTACCTAAAAAGACACTCATGAACGAAGAGATTGCTTAGCATTTTTTTGGGTTTCTTCTTAAACATAAAGGAAGCATGGATTAAAACAAAACGAAAGCAAAGTCATAGCAACAATATACCTATGAAACAATTACAAATCAATACATACAACATTCCATGTGATTGAGGACATTTTATTCCCTAACTTAGGTGACAATTTTCATTCAAGTATTACGGAGTGATAGAATGCATTAGATTAGGTAAAAAATTTCATTCAAGTATTACGGAGTGATAGAATGCATTAGATTATATTTTCTAGGTGGAAGTAAAAAGTTCAGAACTTTTTGAAGCCAATACACAACTTTCAAGAGTGTTGGGTAATGAATAGCAGTTACTTACAAAGATTTTTCATCGGCTGATGGGTTTTCAATCCAAAACATTCTCATTACATTGCCAATTAAATATAGTTTTGGAAGTCTATTTACAATATTTTTTGCAAAAAGTTCAAAATTTTTTGAAGCCAATACACAACTTTCAAGAGTGTTGGGTAATGAATAGCAGTTACTTACAAAGATTTTTCATTGGCTGATGGGTTTTCAAGCCAAAACATTCTCATTACATTGCTAATTAAATATAGTTTTGGAAGTCTATTTACAATATTTTTTGCTGATTCAGAACATTTGGACTTCCAAAATTATTTTTAAGTGGCAATTAAAAATACAATCTATAGGCGTGCCCATTTGCGAAATGTAAATTTTGTTATTTTAATTTTTAGGACACTACTTATAAATTGTAATTAAGCACTAATTTTTAATACCTAATATAATTAAGAGTTAATTATTTGAAAACCTATAAACAACTCGGTCTAATTTCAAATCTGCCTCTAGCTTTCAAAGGAAAACGTCTTTGATTTGGAAATTTGTTAATAAACTTTCCCTTCTAGATTGCTAAGATTGGTATGTTTCTTAGGTATGTTATATGCAAGTCTATTAGATAGATCATATGTAGGATATGGATTGGGTGACTGCAAGAGAGTGCAATTTTGTTGAATGTCAAAAGACACATGTGTTATCATTTCCAAACATATGCACATATTGTATTCACATTTCTCGACCCAAAAGACGCACACTCGATCAATCATTTATTTTAGAATTTGTGTTTGTTCCTCTATTTTTAGTTTGGTTCATTGTTTAATTATTTAAGGCTTATATTTGTGCCCATCAATCTTCTAGCTAAATTAACAAATTAAAAAATTACTCGAATTGGATTACGCATTGCATCTTCAAAAGGGAGGAGGCACGTCTCAAGGCTTTTGAACCCTTAGCTCCATAGTACTCTAGTCTATTTCTATAGTTGATTGTGCTCCCCTCCAAATTGTGTATATTCTATTATTTTTCTTACCGCAAAAATTGCACCCTCATGTAAATTTTGGTGTGCATATTTTCTCACCAATTATTTGTTTTTCCAAATTGTTGTGCATGGGAAAGTCACCTTTTTGTTATTACTCTTCTCCTTTTAAGAAAGCAACACTACTTGAAAATATCTAAGACTAGTATGGAACTGATACAAAAAATCACCTTGCATAAGTTCATAAACAATAGTAAAATGTACATATTCTAAACTAAACTGCTAAAATTATAATATTATTATTTTTATGTTTGTTTGAAAAATACATAAAGTGTAGAACTGATACAAAAAATAGACTTTCATAATTTCATAAACAACAATAAAATGTACATAAAACTATCTAATGGTATCTCAAAAATCCTTCCAAGGTTGTATTCTTATATGTGAATTAGATGACAGTAATAATGAAGCATACAAAGTCTATAATTTTTTCAACATTAGAAATTCAGGTCATCAATATCAAGTACACCAAATTAATTCAAACAAACTGAATATATATTTAATTACAAAATTTTTATTTTCCAATTCAAATAGTTATTTGATAAGTTTAGTTCAATCCTAGGATATGAAATTCCATTAGGTTTACATATGAAACATAGTTTTTCAATTCAATAGCAATATGTGTTATAAAATAGTTTTCAACATTAAAAAAATAGTAACGAACCAATGATCATTAAATCCAAATGGAAGCACATTATGATCAAACTTTAATCAAGAGAAAACTACATTGAAGACTTATACTAATTCTAATCTAAATTGCTAAAAGTATAATATTGTTGTTTTTATGCTTGTTTGTAGCCCTCATAAAAAATACATAAACTATAGAACTGATAAAAAAATAGACTATAAACAATTGAAGAAATGGTATACAAAATGTTTATAAAGTGGGTAAAATGACATAAACTATAAATTGTGCAATTAGACTTCCAAGTAGTTTCTATACTACTTGGAATTCTGATTTGATGTTGTAGATTAGGGGAAATCAGGGGAAAATGCATGAATCATCAATAGCAACCACAAAACTATCTAAAATCAAGCCATAAAGACCCTAATCTAACAATGAAGCACAAGATGACAATAGAAATCAAATGATACCGCCTTAATATCTGGATTCCTATGCCAAAGTTGATTCTCATCCATTGCTCTTCTCCATTTTGCTTTGATTTCTCTCAGATTTGTAGTATGCAAGATACATGATAAGCTCAATATGGATGTATGATAGCAAAATATTGAAGATTGTTGTCTCTTTGATGAATGTTTGATTGGTTGGAATGTTGATTGCTCACTTCTGTAGCATAACAATGATAGGCAAGAGGACCTAAAATTATTTGGACAGCATAATGATACTTGAAATGTCCCTCCCCAAATGGCTTGGGTGAGGCTTCATTTATAGGAGATGAGTGATATGAATGAACGACTAGGATTAAATTAGGAATGGATGGATAGGATTAAATGATACAAGGAGTTGTAGTCATTTGACAAGTGTCTTATGAGGGTTGAATGAGAGGAATTAAAGTCAAATGGCTTCCACCTTACAAGGATTAGAAGCTTCTAGCCATGTGAAGATAGAGATAAAGGTGGAATTAAATAATTAAACTATTTAATTTTGGAAAGGAATGATGTGGAATACATTAATTAAATAAATGTTTAATTTATTTATTTAATTTGGATGAGGGGTGATGTGGAATACATTAATTAAAGACATATTTAATTTATTTAATTAATTTGGATGAGGGAAAAGTGGGAATTAATTAAATAAAATAATTTATTTAATTAATTGGCTATGAGAGGATAAAGGTGAGGGCTAATTTAAATAAATATTTTTCTTAATTAAGTTAGATGACAGAGGAAATGAAAAATTATTAAATAATTGAAAACTGTTATTTAATAATGTATAGAGTAAGAGGAATAAGGAAAAGTGAATTAATTTTTTTTTTTTTTTTTGATCAATGAACGGCCGAAGCCTTTGATTATATTTAAAATAAAATTTACATGTCCTCCGTTCAAACGGGCACTGGTAGGAAAGAACGGGGAAGAAAACCTCCAGTCTTGCCCGGGACATTAGTCCAATACATACAAGGAAAAGTGAATTAATTAAATAATTCAAAATTATTTAATTAATAGAAGAATATGACATTAGGAAATAGTTAAATAATTAAAAACTATTTAACTATGTGAGAAGAGATAGAAATTACTGTGAAAATTTTACTCACAAACTCGGGACAATTTTGAGTGTCTATAGGTGCAATGATTTCTAATATACTGATATCTTAATATATCTAAATTATGATTTTTTTCTAAGGAGTTCTTTTATAATTTTTTGATTTCTTAACATAAACTAAGATTATATCTATAATTATGAATTTAAGGTTGACAACAACTGACACATTTGTTTAAAAACTGAATTCTTGTTGGAGAAACACATATTAATTACAAATGAAAAGTACAAAAAATGAAGAGCTAGACACCATCAACAACTGATGTATCCTCTACCAGTATTTCAATAGATAGATTTAGGTTACCTCATTATTTTAATATCAAAACAACTCATGCAAAAGTGAAAAACTAAAACAAATAACTGGACTATTCAGGTGATGGCGACATGTTTTCTTCGTATTGGAAACAAATTTGAGTTGAATCACAAACATAATTTGAACATCACTAAACACCATATTACTTTCAGTGTTCTCAGTCTTAGCAATGACATTGGAAAATAATAATGTTTTTGGCTTTTGCATAGGTCTTTTGTGGATCCTCTCTTTGGTTTTATTCCTCATTTATGAACATTTAGATGAAATAAAGGCTGAAAAAATTCCTTCCAATCTACCCACAATCTAACAATATTAGCTGCAATACACAGATATTTACAATCATAGTGTTACATCCCCAAACTTTGACTATGTTTTATTTTACTTTCATGTGATTAAGTGGATGAGTCATCGTGGATTAATGATTTGAGGTTTAGGAAAATGTCAGGATAAATCATTGATTTCATGAATTATGGCTAATGCATAGAAAATTGACAGGAGATCAAGAGATACTGAGATTATGTAATTATGATGTATAAAGATTTGTTGATGATACACTAATCATAGTTTGTATGACTGTTAGTGAAACAAGAAATAGATTTCCACCTTCAAGACAGGAAGGAGAGCATCATCAAAGAGAAAGAAATAGATGTTTGGAAAGAGATAGGTTTGCCATTTGAGTTCCAAGTTGTATATCTCGTGAACCTTCTTGAGATGGGGTATGTGATAGTTAACTCTCCTTGATGAGTCAATCTCAATTCAACCATTGTCAATTTGTCATTAGGAAAGGTTTCTGACATTGAACTTCATTTGATTTGATTGAGAAATGTTCAGGGAACATTATTGATGTGTAGAGTTTAATTATCTTCTTTTTCAGAAAAATATATATATTATTCCCTGTGAGTATCGATTTAATTAATATATGTTTGTGCAAGGTTGCAATGGGGGAGCAAATCTCAACCCCATGTTCGCATTTGATCATATGATCATTCTTTTCCTCAACCGTATTTGTGGTATTTCTACCATCGTATTAATATAGATTTTAATTGTTTATTATTTTGTGTATTTTATATATATGAGTGAGTTATGTGATTGTATATTGTTGGGAATTAAGGTGTCTCAACCTTTGCAAGTTCTTAATGTTGTATTTATTTATTCAACACTATGTTGTAAGATCCAATGTTGTGTTGGCATAGTCAACACCTTGTGTACATGCAACAGGATAAATTTTGGTTTGGGAGCCGTGGTTTCCCTGTTGAATAATTAACGAGGGTTTGGGGGCAGCACCCCCAAGATAGGGTCAAGAGGTAGCACCCCTTGCGGGGTCCAGAGGCAATACCCCTAGCGCGCTCCCTGTCGTGATACAGGACAGGGTCGAGGGGTAGTGCCCCCGAAACCTTAAACAACTTTTATTTAATAAATGTGTCGGTGGTTAATTTTGTTAGTTGACAAAATGAAAAATGACATTGTAAAGCCCTAATTTCTAGAAGCTTCTAAAAAGCTTGTTATAAGTGGCTGGAGAGTGTGAAAGGTCACGGGATGCGAATGAGAATCGATAGTGTGTACTCCTGTAAGAACTTGCATTGCCAGTGTGTTGTAATCATCTTTTTGATTTGATAATACATTGTACAGGTTTTAGAGTGGGGTTTTTCACCCGAAAGGGTTTTCCCCACGTATATCTTGTGTTGTGAGTTTTGTTTGCATTTGAATGTTGTTATTATCTTCTTGTTAATGTGCATCTTAATCTATAACTGTAAAAGGTTAAAATTTGCATAATCTTTCCTCAGTAGATTAGTGGAGGAAGCGTTTTCTTCATACCTTGCTTCCTTTTAGTTGGTATCAGATCCTGATCACCTTTGGTTCTAGTTGTTGGGTAGAGGTTTTTTTGAGCTGATCTTCATTTGAGTAGGAGCTTGTGCAGAGGGTTTTAAAATCTTTGTTGCAGGAAAGAGATGGCGAGCACATCTACGAAGTTTGAGATAGATAAGTTTAATGGAGGCAACTTTGAGTTGTGGAAACTCAAGATGGAGGAGTTATTGGTGGATAGAGATTTATGGCTCGCAGTATCTGGAACCATGCCATCAGGCATGAAACAAGAAGATTAGGATTTGATGGATTAGAAGGCTAGGGGTTTGATAAGACTCTATTTGGTTGATTCAATGCTCTTGAATATCCATGAAGAGAAGACTGCAAAAGATCTTTGGAAGTAACTTGGAGATGTTTATCAGGCTAAATCCCTGGTGAACAAGTTATTCCTACGAAAGAAATTGTATTCTCTGAGGATGGAAGATGGAGGATCTA
Organism: Cunninghamia lanceolata; assembly: GCA_027924645.1. Taxonomy (NCBI): domain Eukaryota; kingdom Viridiplantae; phylum Streptophyta; class Pinopsida; order Cupressales; family Cupressaceae; genus Cunninghamia; species Cunninghamia lanceolata. The sequence continues at coordinate 43,003,360 of BSBN01000391.1, read as the reverse complement.
TCATTGATCACCTGAATGCTTTCACTATGCTTGTTGCCTAGTTGAACTCCGTTGGTGTGAAGATGGAGGAGGAGGATCGATGTATGACATTACTATGTTCCTTACCAGATTTGTGGGACCACCTTGTTATGGCCATTGGGAGTACCACTACCACCTTCAAGATGGATGAAGTGGTTTCTATGTTGTTTGAAGAGATGCGGAGAAAATCTTCCAAGTCAACTAAGGAGGCTCTTGCATTTTGTGGTAGACCTAAAGAGAAGGGAAAGAAAAAGGATAAGAAGAAGGAAGAAAGAGGAAGATCCAAATCTGTTGGGAGATCTAAGTCTCCTGGAAAGTCCAAGAATATGTGTTGGAATTGCGGCAAACCTGGTCACTTTTGCAAAGAGTGCAAGGAGGAGAAAAAGAAAAAGAAGAACTATGATTCAGATTCTGACAAGTCCTCTCAGGATGAAGGTGAAGCATTTGTCGTTGCCTTGGAAACACATGCATCTGAAGCTGTGTGGCTTATTGACTCTGGTGCATATTTTCACATGACCTCTCATAGGGATTGGTTTTCAAAGTATGAAGAATATGACGGTGGGAAGGTGTACTTGGGTGATGACTCTCACCTGCAGATTGTTGGCCGTGGAAGAGTCTTGATTCAATTCCCCGATGGAAGAGTAAAGGGGATCAATGGTGTTCTACATATCTCTGGTTTGGCATGGAACCTGTTATCTGTAAGTAAATTGAATGATGTGGGTGTGCATATTGTTTTCTTGAATGGAGGATGCAAGATGGCTATAGGATCTATGGTTCTAGCTAAGGGTGTTTAGATTGGCATTCTGTTTCAACTTGATGCATATGCAGTATAGTGCAATAGTGCCTCTATTTAAAAGAAGAGAACTTCAGAGTCTTCATCCTCACCATTAGAACCAGCAACAAAGAGGACTGTTGCATCTACTTCTGATGGTCGTGCTTTCTGGGTACCTAAGGGTGCTCATTATATGGAGATGAAACTTCTAGCTGAGAAGACAATGTTATGGCACCAAAGGCTTGGTCACATTGGTGAGAAGGGTTTGAGGACCCTAAAAAATAAAAATCTTGTTGAGGGTATGAATGATTGTAACCTTGAGTTTGATTTCTGTGAACATTGCATATATGGAAAACAAAACCGTGTTCAATTTTATTCTAGTTCTCACAAATCTTCTGAGGTGTTGGACTTAATTCATTTTGATGTATTTGGTCATGTTAATGTTCCTTCAATTTCAAAATTTGTTTACTTTGTTTCATTCATTGATGACTATAGTAGAAGGACATGGGTGTATTTCCTTAGAAGTAAATTTGAAGTCTTTAATAGATTGAAAGAGTTCAAAGCTCTTGTAGAGAATCAGAAGGATAGAAAGATTAAGTGTTTGAGGATTGACAATGGTGGTGAGTTTTGTTTAGCAAATTTTGACAAGTTCTGTAAAGAAAATGGGATTGAGGGGCACAAGACAACTCCGTATACCCCTCAGCAAAATGGAGTTGCAGAGAGGATGAACAAAACATTGATGGAGAGGGAAAGGAGTATGCTAAGTGGAGTTGGCCTTGAACAAAAGTTCTGGGTTGAAGCTGTTTATACCGCTTGTTACCTGGTTAACAAATCTCCTACATCAGCGCTTGTTGATAAGACACCTATGGAGGTGTGGTCTAGTAAAAAGCCTTCATTGAGACACATTCAAGTATTTAGTTGTGAGGCATATGCACATGTGCCTAAGGAGAAGAGGTTTAAGTTGGAGAACAAGGGTGTGAAGTGTATCTTCGTCGGTTATGGCATTGGTGTGAAAGGGTACAAGCTTTGGGATCTAGTGGCTGAAAGAGTTCTGTGTATCAGAAGTGTGATCTTTAGAGAGCTCAATCTTTCTTCTATTGTTCTACAACCAAAGAAAGAAGAAGAGAAAGAGGATGTGGTTCAACTTCCTTCCATCCCTGAGAAAGTTGAACTGAAGACATCTATTGGACTTGATGATGAGGAGAGCTCTAATAGCTCTGAAAGTTTAGAAGAAGATGAAGAACATCAACCTCAACCTTTGAGTAGGTCCACACGGATAAGGCGACAACCTAATAGGTTTGGTTATTCATTGTATGATTCTAGTTGTATATTTTCTTTGATTTCTACTGCTGATGAGCCTAGGACCGTAAGGGAGGCTGTAGGTATGAAAGATGCAGGTTCCTGGAAGGAGGCCATGGAAGATGAAATGGCTTCTTTGGAAAAGAATAATACTTGGGACTTGCTACCTTTGCCTGAAGGACGTAAACTTGTTGGGTGCAAATGGGTGTTTAAGAAAAAGTTTGGTTCACATGGCAGCATTGAGAAATATAAAGCAAGGTTGGTCGCAAAGGGGTATTCACAGGTGGAGGGAATTGACTATGGTGAGATTTTCTTTCCAGTTGTGAAGATGACATCCATTCGGTTCCTGTTATCTCTTGCAGCAACGTATGATTTAGAGGTGAAGCAGATGGATGTGAAAACAACTTTCCTTCATGGTGATTTGGAGGAAGAGATTTATATGTCACAGCCAGAGCACTACATGGTAAAAGGTAAAGAAAATCTAGTTTGCAAGTTGAAGAAGTCTTTGTATGGTCTTAAATAGTCTCCTAGGATGTGGTACCATAAATTTGATGCCTTTGTATTGAGTATTGGATTTCTAAGATCAAAATCAGATCATTATGTTTAGTTCAAATTTGACAATGATCGCATTCTCATTATAGCATTGTATGTTGATGATATGTTGCTAATTGGGAATGGTAATGGTTTGATTTCTGATTTGAAGTCTCAATTATCAACATAGTTTGAAATGAAAAAATTAGGGGCACACAGGTACATTCTGGGGATGGAGATCAGAAGAGACAGAGTAAACAAAAAACTTTGGTTAGGCCAGAGAAAGTATGTGAAGACTATGTTGGAGAGATTCAACATGGTAGATTGCAGACCATTGACTATTCCTATAACAATGGGGATAAAGTTATCTGTTGCAGATTGTCTAAAGTCTCCTTCTGAGATGGAGGATATGAGTAGAGTTCCTTATTCTAGTGTAGTTGATAGCTTGATGTATGCTATGGTCTGTACAAGACCAGACATTGTCTGAGTAGTTGGAGTCCTTAGTCATTTTATGGCTAATCCTAGACGGGTACATTGGGATGCAATCAAGAGAGTGTTTAGATACTTGCAGGGTACTTCTAAGTATTCCTTATGCTACCATGGTTATCCTACAAGGGATTGGCATTCACTTTGTATTCAAGGATTTGTGGATTCAAATTGGGTAGCTGATATTGATAGAAGGAGATCCACCAGTGCTTATGTGTTTACTATGTTCGGTGGTGCTATTAGTTGGATGAGTAAGCGACAACCTGTGGTCGCTTTGTCCACTATTGAAGTAGAGTACATGGCAGCAACTCATGCTTGTAAAGAAGCCATTTGGCTTAAGAGATTGTGTTCTGATATTGGGTTTGATGCAGGCAAGATTACCATTTGTTGTGACAGTCAGAGTGCTATATGTTTGACAAAGAATCCTACTTTCCACACGACAACAAAGCATATTGATGTCCAGTACCATTTTGTTCATGACATGGTAGAGGATGGGAAGGTAAATGTAGAGAAAGTTGACACTTTGATGAATGTTGTAGATGCCTTGACAAAACCTATGAGCACAGATAAATTTAGATGGTATTTAGAGTCTATGGGCCTCTTGGCCCCTAGCAGTTAAATCCTTTTATTCTATTGGCTCTTGAAAGGTGTTCGACAAGTGGGATAATGTTGGGAATTAAGGTGTCTCAACCTTTGCAAGTTCTTAATGTTGTATTTATTTATTTAGCACTATGTTGTAAGATCCAATGTTGTGTTGGCATAGCCGACACCTTGTGTACATGCAGCAGGATAAATTTTGGTGACTTTGGTAGCCGTAGTTCCCCCCTTGAATAATTAATGGGGGTTTGGGGGCAGCACCCCTGGCGCACTCCTTGTCGCGATATAGGGCGAGGTTGAGGGGTAGCGCCCCCGAAACCTCAAACGACTTTTATTTAATAAATGCTTCGATGGTTAATTTTGTTAACCGACAAAATGAAAAATGACATTGTAAAGCCCTAATTTCTGGAAGCTTCTAAAAAGCTTGTTATAAGTGACTGGAGAGTGTGAAAGGTCACATGATGCGAATGAGAATTGACAGTGTGTACTCCTGTAAGAACTTACATTGCAAGTGTGTTGTAATAATCTTTTTGATTTGATAATATATTGTGCAGGTTTTGGAGTGTGGGGTTTTTCACCTGAAAGGGTTTTCCCCACATATATCTTTTGTTGTGAGTTTTTTTTGCATTTGAATGTTGTTATTATTTTCCTGTTAATGTGCATCTTAATCTATAACTATTAAAGGTTAAAATTTGCATAATCTTTCCTCAGTAGATCAGTGTAGGAAGCATTTTCTACAGACCTTGCTTCCTTTCATATATTTGAAGTTTTGAGACCTTATCATATCATGATAGGGTCAGTTGTTGCCATTTATTCCACTCATAATGTGGAAAAGACTCCATACTCCACGAATAGTCCACAGAGAATGGAGAGTTGATTGTTAAGATCGAAGTGGGCTCGATGTAGTGGGAGCCCGAATTTCCTTGCATGCTCCTCAAAGGAGACTTAATAGGAAGAAAGTAGTTGCTGCCATAGGTGGCAAGTAAGGAAAAGAAGAGATTCTCATCCTCAAAAGAGTAGTATGGATAGGATCTAAGAAACAAAATTTAGAGAGAACAATGAAAGAAAAAGAAAGGCGATAAGCTTCACAAAAACAAAGACATCATAATAGTATACTAGCTCAGCAAAAACCACGGAGGAGCTTACACAGGTATATATATATATATATATATATATATATATATATATATATATATGATGTAGTCAATTGGTTAAGTTTAATGCATGTATTTGTTATGGTTTTATCCTATTCGATATGCTATGTCGATTACTTTGAAGCTATAAGGGGAAGATAGTCTGGAGATTATATTGTATTCTATCTTGCCGTGTTTAAACAATGATAACAGTAAGCTTGCGATGTCCATAAAACTATCTTGCTATTATACTATTATAAATAGTGTTGTGACGTCCATAAAACTATCTTGTTGTTATACTTATTTACATAGTGTTTTGGTTTCATTAACCGATAAAAGAGAAAATTCTTTTATGAGAATAGCTACTCAGACAATAGAGGTTTATGGGGATTAGACTTTATTATAGTCTTGCATACTTTATAATGATTTATGGTATGTTGTTGTGGCTATCTTTAGCCACAGAAGTGGTCTAGCCATGACCTGAGAACTTGATTTAGATCTTTGAAAGAACATATGCATGACAAAGAATAAAGCCATTAAATATATCAATCTTATTAGTCTGCTAACTGGGTGTTTAGACTTATACTCTTTTGACTGTGAAAGAATTTCACATGTCTATGGGTAGAATAAAAGAGTCAAGAATTAGATTCTTGATCCCTAATTTTTAGAATGAAAGACTCTCAACCCATATTATGAGTTGATAAGTTCTTGAATCTCTTGATTATAACATATTATTATTATTTTGAAAGAAAAATAATTAAATTATGGGAAAAGTATTGCTGTAGTTAATAACATCCTTTGTGTACTAATATGGTACCAAAACGACCAAATTATGATAGTTTAGAGAAGACTGTGGTTGATAAAACTGTCACACAATGACATCTACAAAGCCATGACTTGGTAAGTAATATAATGAAAGTTGTGTATTGAAATTTGTATTATTATTCAAGACTATGTGATCTTTTATATGTGACACAGGTTTTAATTATCATTATGTAAGGAGGGATTAGAAAGGATAGCTCTCTAAGAGTATCCCAAAATGCAAAAGGAACCTATATTTTTCTACTCACAAGCATGTGGTTGACTTAAAATAGGAATTTTAATGTCAATAAGATTTAATTAAAATCTTTGAACCAAGATTACTACCTAGGAAAAATTTATGAAGTCATAGACAAAACCATTCTTATGTCAAGATGAGACATAAAAATGAAGTATATATAAACTTTTGAAGCAAGGGAATAGAGTGACAAAGAGTCATAGATTCCATCTTGCAGGTGCAAAAAGAAACTTCTTCGAAAGATTTAGACCTCAATCTGAACCTTCTTGGTATTGTACTCTAGAAATCAGAGTTAATAACCTAAGTCAGGAGGACTATGGATGAAATTTATTTATGACATCCCATGACTAGAATTGGTCAAACTAAATTCACTATAGGATGAGATAGTTTCTCAGTCGAGTTAGAAGTGTGTGAATAATTGACTACATTGATTGTGAAACGTCTATTTATATTAAATCTTTGGCCAAAGTAATGCATCAATCTCTGCATGCATTAGTTGGTTCAGTATGCTCCAGACTTGCATAACCATCCAGCAATGTCATACTTAGTTAGATGGTATCTATAGTTGTATGATCATGTTGGTTATGTAGGACATGACACTAGAAACTCAGATGGCAAAACTTGTTGGTTCTTTATATCTATTCCCTTCGTGAAGGGTAGGGCCACTTCCCAAGTAGATGACAAGCATCAACCTAAAAGCATCAATGACAATAAATGGAGTATATTTATTATGATGCTCAGGTGATGCTTGTCTGTGGTTGGAGGAAAAGCACTCAGGTGATGTTCTCCTTCCAAAGTAGATGACAAGTCAAGACTTATGAAGACAAATATAATAAATCCAGATGTAGTATATTTATTATGATGACTTGATAGTCAAATTTATGTAAACTATTCTAATTGACATGGGAAAATATTATAATTGTAAAGTGAAATAATTCACTAGAATGCTAACTTTGAATATGTTGAAATTTTTAGTTTGAAAATATTCATAAAAGATATGCTTTTATTTATTGATTATGCAAATGATTAATGTGTTAGTAAAACAAATGATTATGATGATTACATTTACTTTCTAGTAAATTTGGTGTGTAAATCTGGGTAATATGAGAAGACATGTTACAAATAGCATTGTACTTGAAATGAGCACAATCAAACAAAGCATGCATATTAAAATGATAAAGATGATGAAACACATTTTCTCTTAACCTACCAACTATATAATAATAATAGGCACAATTAAAGAAATAATAGCAGTGACCACCGAGTGGATGAAATCTTAAATCAGAACAATCAAACAAGGCTCAAAGAATTTTTTTTAAATAAAAATACTAGAAGTAAACTATAGATGTGCTAAGCCCTAGAAACCATTATTCTCCTTATGTAAATTAGAAGTCACTAAATGACAATGCCATAACGTTTATGTATAACAATTAAAATGAAAGATTTTATTCTTGTAAACTATTTACAATGTTCTTGTTATCCTATTTTGCCTTTTGGCCAAATAGCCTAAAGATCCACAAGATCCTAGTGTTCCCACCCTTTGTAATGCAAGAGAAAACCACCCAAAATGGCTAAGTACCGGAAATCCTAAGTGTTCCTTGCATTTTTTTTGTCTTTTCAGAGTTTCAGAGTTCTTCCCTTCACTCTGCCATCCTAACTGGCTCTGAACTCCATGTTGTCCCTTTGTAAATTTGGCTAAGTGTTTTAGGCATCTGACTTCAAGGTTTCTTTCTTCTGTGTTCTCTTTTGGTTCCTTATCAAGTGAAGATTAAGAACTAAGAAGAAAGGTAAAAGGTAGTGATATGCTTGCATACTTCTATATTATTGAATTGCAATCTACATTTCGAAATGAAGTATGAGTATTTTTGAAGAAATTCATTTAGAAGATCTTAGGCAAGATGAGATAGAAATTTGCATTGCAAAAGATTAAGATCATGTTGTAAAAGGAAGTTGAGTTTGTCATATGTAACTGCAAAGTTAATGTGAAAAGGCTTGTAAAGGCTTATGAAATTGTATCATCAACCTATGCATCCTTATATGGATCCAAATGTAGCAATGCACATGTGCAATCCCATCTATGTTATCAGAGAAGTTTTGTGATTGAAAGACATAGAGCCATAAATTTCGGTAATATATATGGTTTTCCAAATCATATACCATATGACATCCAAGATAGAGTACCAAAGTTTAGTGGCAGTAAATTTGAATCAGCAAGTAAGCACTTGCAGGATTTTTGTGACTTAATAGGAGATTATGAAATAAATACAGAGGATGTGGTCATGGAATTATTTATTCAGTCCCTGAAAGGAGATGCTAGAGATTGGTTTACTGATCTGCCTATCCACCACATTTCTTCATAGCAAGATCTCAAAGTGATTTTTATAAACCAGTTTGGTGAAAGGGTTGATGTTATCCTATTGATTAGTAAGCTCATTCATATTGAAAAGGATGAAGAAGAATCAGTTCCAACTTTTAATCTAAGGTTTGCAAAGGTGATAAGATTTAAGAATTTCTATCATAGGATTTGTGGTAGTCTTCACTAAATCTTCAACAAGCACCTGTGGACTTCTCCGTACCCTCTAAAATCTAGCCTTTAATTATTTTAATCCTGTGTCTTTCATTGATCTCTTTACCTGCCCATTATTGCAAAATATTAAGCAGCCCTATTTTCCTAGGTGATCTTCAAGCTCCTTCCATATTTCTTTTCTTTTTTTTTGTTACCTATTGATTACAAGGATTCTAAGTCTTTTTCAACACACATTCCAAGTGAAATCTGATTTACATCTTATGATCTCCTCCACGACGTACTGTACAACTAGTAGCATTATTAAATAAAGAGCATTTTTGTAATGTTAACTAAAACCTCTTTTTGTAGCACATAAAACATCTTTCATTTTTGTTAATTATATTTACAAGCCTACCTATGAGGCTGTACGACTTGTTGAGTTGTATATTGCTTAAACTCACATTAAAATTTAGTAAGTTTCCTTATTACTTTCTCATAGTTAAGCAAAATAGAAATCTGCAATAAGTGGAAGGACTACTTTTATATTATAGGATAGTTTTGATAATTCGAACAAGTTTAAAGAGAAATATGCAATAAGTGGAAGGACTATTTTTATATTATAGGATAGTTTTGATAATTTGAACAAGTTTAAAGAGATATTTTCTTATTTATGCTACAATAAGTATATATGTTTTTAATTATAAATGTATTGTGGTATTGGTGGTTAAGTAAAGTTAGATAAATGATGTTAATTTCTATGATGTTTTAATACTAAGGGTAGTCAATATTGTTTTCCTTATTTTATTCTTATAATGTTCTAATGAAGTGTTGAGATAAATATGCCTATATAACTTATTTTGGTTTAGTAGGACAATAATCTATATTGATTAGAAGGTGAAGTAATCAATTTAGTTAGAATGATTAAAAATGTTGATTTAGAATTAAGGATCCTCCTTAGATTTAGTATTTTAGCTAAGTGTTTGATTATGTAAATTTAGTAAACCCTTATTTGCATTATGAACTTTAGTAGAGGTTTATACAAAATAGTGTAATTGTTAGCTTATAAAAAGGAATGACTCAATGTAGGAATTTGTTTTCTTTTGTATGTCAAAAATGAAAGGTGGAAAGATAATTTGTTAGAGTGAACTAGGAGAATCTTGAGATGATTAGATTATGGATTAGATATGATAATGAACCTATTTACTTAAGTTTGGCAATATGGATTAGATGGCAATTTATGATTAATAGGTTTTTGGATAAATTCTCTTGGATTTTAAATGACTATAGAATATAGATGGATTCTATACATGCATTATATAATTAGGTAGGAAATCTATAGAAATTAGTTTCTATTTTCCATATGGTTCAAATACCAAAACATTCCAATTATTGGAGCTAAATGATTCCATTGTATTATTTAAAAAAAAACTAGAATGAGTGAATTGTCTTGTTTAGGACATTATTTAATTTGATAAAAATATGGTATAGTCTCCCTTATAAGATCTAAAGATTATAAAGCTATTATTGCATAAGTTAACCCTAGTTTTGAAATCTATGATACCATCTTGTGGTTGCAAGTTATAGTCCCGAACTATGAAGCCTCGGCACTACGCATACGTAGGCAAGGTCATCACAGATGAGCCCCCGAGGCATGAAGTAGGCCCCTTAAGGCCTTTAGGTTCATGCATTGATATCAGATATGTCATTTATCAACTTTGTGAAACTAATGATTATATTGAGTTGTGCAGATTTAGAGCTATTACTTGTGTAGGGTACTAGAGCTAAGAAAGAATTTCCCTCATTCTTGCAAATAGATGATCATGTGGTGTTGCTATAGTAGTATATAACTGTGCAAGAAAAGTTTAAATTTGATTCTCTTATAGGATGAACAAAACAAACTTATGTTAATGTGTGATATTATTAAATGTTCATCTTACTTATGGAATAGCAATTTAAATAAATTGTGTTATGGTCTTTTATGTTTTGAAGTTAAAGTTAAAATTTTGTATTTAAAGTGTGATATTAATCTATGTTTAGAGGTTCTCATTCTAGTGTTACAAGTTGGACATGACATCTAATAGAGGCCAGGATAGAAAAATGGAGAAATTAAAGGGACCGTTTTTTTTAAATGCGCTTGGTAAACTTTTTAACGTGACCGGCGATGCTGGTGCGACACGCCCTCTGGCTCCACGTGAATGCTTTTGCCCAAAGAAATGAACTGGTGAGGCCACAACATGGGGGACCTCATCCCCTAGCAAGAACACTTCAAACCCACAAGCTCGTTGGCCCAGCGAAGGTGTAAAGCCTATGAGCTTGTTGGCCCGGCAAGGGTTTGAACTCTAGTGGCCACCACTACAACCGAGCGACTTAACCATCGAACCATGCCCTTATCAGCAATTAAAGGGACCGTTTTGGCCACAATACACAGCTCACATTAATCAAAGGTAGACACAGTGCAAGAATAATGAGAGAGGCAAAAATATCAGTTTGTATTGATTATAAAGGCTAAATAGCCATTACAAAAGAGAGAGAATCATTCAAAATAAATAGACACTAAATAATCAAGTACATTCATTGTTGAACTATCAACTAGAGACATGAGAGGCTCAATAGAAGAGCACAGTCCATCAAATCCAGTTGGTCCATGCAATTGCATTATAGAGGTTTGGTCACAAGAATTCTCCAACCTGTAATAGCCCAAAAGAATAGCTAAAAGAAATACATTGCATTCTAATGTATATATATAATTTCATTTTCCCACTCTGCAATAGTGGCACTTGAAGCTGGTCAATTGCCTAGGACAACCCACGTCTCATTAAATTTTTGGTTCAGAGATCCCTACAAACTAGAACAGAACCCATGCCCCTGATGGGCCTACAAATCTGCAACAGAGATTACTTGCACGCATGGGTGTCAGGCATTAAAGAGTTAAGTTTGGAAGTCTTGCTTTTGTCCTCACAAATCTTCCTTGTAGCTTCATTTGCACCCCAACATTGAAGACTTCACTATTTCAACTACCCTCATTTGGTCTTGGCTTGCAAAATTTTAATGCTACATACATCTCCCTGAGAATATGGCGTGATTTAGGGAGAGGCAAGATTTTACAACACTTCAACGTGTTGTACCTTCTTCATTCATGGTGCCTCTCTACATTTATATTCTTGCGTATGATTTTTTAGATTGGTGAATTCTTCAGAACTATCGGGTTCCATTTTCATGATTTTCCTCTATTTCACCTTCGTGGACTATTCTAGCTCTATTTTGCCTTATCAGTGAATTTTCCCTCTATGAAACTTTACATTTGGGTTCATTTTCACCCTGTCGGTGATTATCCATCTCATGAACCAAGATTTGTTTCATCTTTGATCTTCATGGTGCCATTTCTATCTTTATTTTACTCTATCAGCGAAAGTCTCCCTTGCCGAACCATGCTTTCTCTATTGGCAAACGTTACTTTGTTGAACTACTTGTTTCTCTGTTATTTTGCCTTATCGGCAAAAGTTGCCCCTGACGAACCATCGCCTTTAGCTGACCTCTCCTCTTTATCGACAAAAATGCCGCGTCTTGAATTCCAGAAGCTTAATCTTTATTTGCTTTGTCAGAAAAAGTGTCTCCTGCCAAACCAAACTTACTTTTTCCTTATTGGCAAAATCTCAATCTTATGAACCATTTTTGGCTTGCTTTTTGCCTTATCGGCAAAAAGCCATCTTTATGAAGCTTGGCCTCTTTATTGGCTTTTCACCCTATCAGGGAACTATGGAAAAGATGAACTTTTGAAAAGTTCCTTCATTCGCTGATTTGCCGACTTGCCTTAACCATTTTTCGCCTTGTCAGCAAAACTTTATTTTTCTGAACGATTCTTTACTTCACTCTTGATTATGTTAGCCAAAAGAGATATCGGTGAACTCTAACAAATCAGAACTATTTCATTAGTTTGGTCTCCTACCGATTCCTAACAAAGGGAAACTTTCCTTCTATGCCTTAGCTAATTTTGGAGCCTTTTTTCTTGCTTATCAGAAAAATGACCAAATTCTGAACTAGATCATCTTTGTCAGCAATTTTTTGTTTTGCCAAACCACTTCACTTTATTGATGCCTTCATCCTTTGCTTAATCAGTGATTTCCTTCATTTCAAAACTCGGCCATCCTTCTTCATTATGTTGGCAAAGTCGTTGATCGACGAACCTTTGGTTCACCGAACCATCACTTTGCCAATAATGCAAACACTTGCTCCTTTTTTACTTAGCTGAATATTGATCTCAACCTGCCCCCTTGCCTTATCAGCAAATCGTCGAATTGGTCAACCTAGGGAAAAGTGAACTCTGGAAGAGTTCATAAAATATGAAATTTTCTGATTAAAGGGAGAAAACTCTCTTTCATGCCTTAGCCAAATTTTGGTTTTTTGTAAGTTTAGAAACCTAAACTTTTGCCGATAAAGGCCAAAAGGGTCCGTAAAACTAAGGCAAGAACCTGGATTTTTCTGGGTTTTCTGTAAAGATTTTCCACATGAAATTTTGGGGATTTTCACAAGGGAATTCAATGGATTTTGAAGGTTTTGACATTTTACCTCCTTCTATTTGGATTTTCTCTGATTAGATCTTTTTGATGGAAGGAGAGGGGTTTGGAATATTTTTGCTGGGAAAACATGACAACAATTTAGCGACTATGTAGGGTTGCTTGCCTACTAAACACAGGGGTCCAACTGCCTTATATAGTCCATTGGGCATAGAGTCAAAAGAAAACAACCTCATGACCAAACCAAACTGAAAATGCCTCCACAAAACAAGAGCAAAACAAACAAGGCAAGTCTTCTCCTAATGAGAAAGCTACTTGTGCAACAACACTTGGAGGAAAAGAAACCTAAAATAGAAAGCAAATCTACTCTAAATATTTACATGAATCTCAAGACCAAACTCAGAAGTATGGTTTGAGATGAATCCCATTCATTGGGATTAGAAGTTCCTCACCAATCAGTTTGGAGAGTTGAAAAGCATTGGCCTACTTGTAACTGGTGATAATGTAGGGGCCATTCCATATAGTATCAAATTTGGAATGTTTTCCTCCCTTGGCCCTATCTTCATCCCATTTCAACACCAAATATCCCTCTTGGAAGACTCTATCAACTAATTTTCTATCAAATATCCTCTTGACTTGTTCTTGGTGTGCCTCAAGGGTTTTCATGGCAGCATTCCTCTTCTCCTCAAGCTCCATCAGTTCAACTAGTCTGACTATCATGGCATCATTTTCAAGCAATCCTAACTATTGGGCCAGCTCGAGGGAAGGTAACTCTAATGATAATGGAAGCCTTGCTTCCTTCCCATATACTAGCATGAAGGGCAAATTGTTAATCGCCCTCTTAGGAGTGATCTAATCAACCCAAAGAGTTGTTTTAAACTTGGCATGCCAAGTTCTCTGATTGTCATTCACTGTCCTCTTGATGATTCTGATCATATTTTTATTTGTGGACTTAGCCAAGCCATTCCCTTGGGGGTAGTAGTTGGATGATGTTTTCAAATAAATTCCATAGTTTAATGCCCATTCACTAATTTTTGTGCCTAGAAAGGCCTTAGCATTATCAAAAATAATAGTGAATGGAACACCAAACCTAGCAACTATACCCTCAAGAAAATCTAAAATAGAGGCCTCCGTGGCATCCTTCAATGCAACTGCTTCTATCCACCTTGTAAAATAGTCTGTGGCTGCTAAAATCCACTTATGGCCAACACTAGATAGTGGATTAATCTGTTGGCAAGAGACACTGCTCTGGTATGGATCTGTATGTTGTCATTGATGGCAACAAGGCTTAGAGATCCTATCACCATGATAGGAAATGATATCTATGTTGGATTCCAGGTCTGGTTGACATAAAATGGCTAAGTATGGAAAGTATGCAGAGTAAAGGACAGTAAGCTGGACAGTATGCCTCTGCAGATGATGATTCGGTAATGCAGTTCAGGTATGATGTTCTCAATTGTTTGATAGTATTATGCCTTGGAGATTAAGTCCTGATCCTCTCTGGAAGTCATCTTGAAGAAATGTCTAAGTCTGGGTAAGCAAAGGTGTAGTAGGAATAGTGAACAGGGTCTAGTGCAGTGGTCCGCATTCCTCTATAGACAAGTATTTCATTATGCGGTTTTGAGGTGATGTAAACACCTATATGAAGTGTCTTATTCCAGAGTTAGGAGATCTAAAGTTCACCGAAAGGAAAGCTACAAGTTGTTAAGTATTGACATAGTGTTTGACAGAGTTTGACGGAGATAGAGTCTAAGTTCTGATGCTCCGCATTTCTCTGCAAGATGATATAATGCCTTGTGATTCTAAGGGTAGGATTGAGAATGTATAAAGAATCCTTGATATGTTTTTGGAAGGTGTTTTGAGATCCTCAATAAAAGTTGTAAGTCAGCAAATGAAGTTGTTAAGCATACTCTTAAGGAAGAGGCCGAGAAGTATATAAATAATTGTGCAGAGAAGATTTAAAGTTTGGAGGATTTATGTAAGTAATTTAATGATTAGAGCTGACCTATATGAACATGCTTCAAAGAAGATTTGGGTCCGCATGACACATAGTGCATTGGATTGAGCGACAAGGTACATCTTTTTATGTACACGTTCCACTTCTTGAATGCTAACCTGATTATGGATTGAATCATGAGGCAGATATATATATATATATATATATATATATATATATATATATATATATATATATATATATATATATATATATATATGATCTTCGGTGGTGTGGTGTAAGTATGTTTGTGTTATGCGAAGATGCAAATAGTGGAGCAAAGTTAGAGGATCAGTAGCGATGAAGACTTAGGATTCAGAATACAGTTGTTAAATGACTGCACCCTGGCATAG
This sequence comes from Cunninghamia lanceolata, assembly GCA_027924645.1. Classification (NCBI taxonomy): domain Eukaryota; kingdom Viridiplantae; phylum Streptophyta; class Pinopsida; order Cupressales; family Cupressaceae; genus Cunninghamia; species Cunninghamia lanceolata. The sequence continues at coordinate 42,988,098 of BSBN01000391.1, read as the reverse complement.
TGGAAAATGCTTGAGCAGTATTCAATTTTCATGTGCAATATGATTGGAAGCATGTTTTCATCCTCAAGGCAGTGAGCCTTCAATAGGGTTTAACAACGCTTATTGTAATCTTGCTAGGTTTAGGGTTGAGGCAGTGAGCCCGCTAAACTTAGTTGTACTTCATGGCAGTGAGCTAGTATGTTAGGCTCATGGAGTGACCAAGCCTAAACATCATTTTGTAAAGATTGCAATATATTTATGAGAGCTAATCCTCTTCGTGGTTTTTCACATTTTGGGTTTTCCATGTAAAATCTTGGTGTTGTGTGTCATGCTTTTGTGGGTGCTATTCATTTGTATATTATGCTTCTATTTGATTAATCCTTTGAAATGGGTAAAGGTAAAAGTGCAAGAAAAAGTTTATAGAACACTGATTCACCCCCCCTCTCAGTGTTCTTGACAATCAACAATTGGTATCAGAGCAAGGTTCCTTTGAAAAGTTTAACATATTAAGGAAGATGTAGGATAGCGTGATCATGGCAGCAAGAAGGTATGGAAATTATGAGAGATACAACCAACTAGAAGTAGCTCTTATGGATCTTGAAAATTCTGAAGCAGAGGTCAGGGATCTGAAAGAAAACTTGCATCAAGCTAATGAATGCATCTTAAAGATGAAAGATCAAGTCAAGAAATTCAAAGACAAATACAAAGAAGTCAATGACCAATTGTTATCAGCAAATGAAGCCCTAAATGACTTAGAAGCAGAAGTTACAGAAAGAACAAGAGCAGAAGATGATCTAAATTTGATTGTGAAGAACAGATTAGAAGATTGTGCAAAACTTGAAAAAGAAATTATAAGTTTGAAAACAGATGTGGAAAAGGGTAGAAATTTTGAAGAGAAATTCAAGATAAGTACTGCAAAGCTTGATTAAATGATTGCTAGCCAGAAGAGTGCTAATGACAAACATGGTTTAGGATTTAAAAAAGGAGAAAGTTCAAACTCTGGTCAAATGAGCATGAGTCAAGGCAAAACAAAGGATACCAGTTTAGAAATTCAAGAAGAAGACCTAGAAGACCTCTGATCAGACAACCAAATGCTCAAAGATACCCATCTTTCAATGGTTATTGTAATTCATGCAATAAGTTTGGTCATAGGGCTACTCAGTGTAGGAGCAAAATGAATCAAAAGACTCCATTATTCTCTGGTCAGTGTTTCAATTGCAAGAAAATTGGTCATAGAGCAAATGAATGTAGAAATTAGATCAGGAGAAATGAACAATCATTCAAAGATAAATGCTTCACTTGTAATAGAACTGGTCATAAAGCCATTGTATGCAGAAGAAAAGTAAGTCAGAACTCTATTAGGTGCAATGCATGCTATAAAATGGGACACAGATCAAATGAATGCAGAAGCTTTGTAAGAACTAACTTTCAAAATATAAGGAACAGTCAACCATTTAATGGAAAGTGTTTTACATGTAATAAATTTGATCACATGGCTAATTAATGCAGATCAAATTCAATGAATAAAAGGATTCAAGGACAAAAGAGTGTGGTGTACTTCAGTTGCAACAAATTTGGACATATTGCAAGATTTTGCAGAAGCAAAAATGTGAAGAAAAATTACTATTCTAAAGAAAGAGAAACAAAGTAGATAAATGACAAGGGAAAAGAGGAAGTTGATCCAGTTGAAACAATGGACAAAGTATGGATTGATAAGGAAGTAATTTTAATTAAGGATGGATCCGCACCAACATTTGATATGGATACCTTCTTTGAAGAATGAGTTTGTGAGCACTGGCTTAGGGGGAGCAGTATTGGAAATCCAAACTCCCCAGCCAGGTAGTTGATTTGGATTTTAGCATAGAGATTCTTGGTAGAATTTGACAAGACAAATCCTCTAAAAGAAAAACCAGAAGAAAATAAGCTGATGTGACATTTTGCAGAGCAATTCTAATTGACTGTGTCCATCTGGGATAAGTCAAGCAGCTTTTTGAAAAAATAGCATTTATGACAATTAGGTCAAGTGTGGAGGATAAAAGGCAAGTCTTTTGGTCTCAATTCACTTTGCATTCAAAGTTTTCAGACGTTAGAAAGAGATTGAAGCAAGAATTCAAGGTGCAACAAAGATTCAAAGATTAGATTGATTCAGGTGAAGGAAACCCAATCTTAGCATCTCAAGGTATTTATCGTAGAAACCCTCATTGGGAGTCTATTGAATCTTTGTTATGGCGACTCCACAAATTATAGATATTACTGAACACCCTCAAACAAGTTCAAGAAACACTCGCATAAAGCAACTGAAGTGGATCAAATGGGTGCATTTTTAGGTATACCCTATGGAGTCTTGTATGTTGAAGATGTTAGGGTATATATTCATGTTGCCCTAGATGAACACATCAGCATTTGTCTAATAGATTTATATCTCAAGCATCTAACTAATGACCAGTTTGACCTCAAAGAAGAATACAAAGCCCTAAAAGAAAAGAAGTTCATTCAGTATGTGGATTTTCCTACGTTTGTTGAGGATGAATGGGTAAGGTACGTTCTAAGCCAAATTCATGATGAATTCATGTGGTTAGGGCAACCCTTCAAAATCACCAGGGAAGAAATTAAGGCAGTGACAGGATTAAGTTCCACCGGGAGTGTGCCCTTGTTGAAGGCTATGAAGAATCAGACTGTTACAGAGGCCACTGGAGCAAGGTTTGACAAGAGGGCACTAACTATCAATGATATTAGAGATCATGATGTAAGATTCGCCTCAATAGTTTTGGCCTATAAGATCTATTTCTCCAACCGAGAGAATTCCGTCTCAGGAAAAACAATCTATACTACATATCAAATGGTCAAAGAGAATGCAGATTATGATTTGTGCAAACTACTACTAACCCAACTATTGGAGAACTTGAAGAAGATAAAGGAAAGAAAGAACTACCCCTTCACATATGGTATGTTGGTCATCTGCTTATTCTTTTATTTTATGAATGAGCTACCAAACATGAAGAATTTGACCTGGTTAATCAGTGAACCAGTAGCTGCCCAAATAAGAAACCATCTAAATATCATCGGAAGTGTTAATGAGAAAAACACAACATTATGGGGGTACTTAAAATTTTTTTAAGGCTTAATGCAGGCTAGAGAAAGAATTCCTAGGAAAATTGTGGACAAATATAAGGATACTATCTGTTTCATGGTTACAAAAGACTAATGCCTAATGGAAGTTGTTGAGCCTAGGACTGTCTGGGTAATGCCAATGGGGTATGAAGTAGATGGGAAAATTTTGGAGAACTATGCTCAATACATGTTAAGTAAACCCAAGGATAACAGAGAAGAAAGGTTTGGAACTTATGAAGAGATATCCATGAAACTTCATGTTGAGTTTAGAAAATTTGAATCGACTAGAAAAGTAAGAAAAGAGGTGGAAGAATTTTCTGCTAGGTATGGAATCACCAAAGAACAACTGAAAGAAGTAAGAGAAAAAGTAGAGAAAGTAGAAGAAGAAAAGCAAAGGAATAAACTGGTGCAAGTTCCAGAAAAATCACAGGTGAAACAAGATAAGTCTAAGAAAGTTTAGAGGACTACCAGAAGCTCTGCACTTCCTCTGGCGCCACAGCTTCAATAAACCTAGAGAAAACATCAAAGGAATTCTCTGTCAAAGACATGAAGAGAAAGAAGATGAAGGGAAGAAGACTTTATATCAGTGTAAGTGAAAAAGGTGATGAAGAAATAGAGTCAAATAAAGAGGTCAAGAAGATGAAAGATGAAGCTATCAAAGTCTCTGGAATTAGTAAAGAAAAGTCCTCCGGAAAGGATAAGCCTAGTAAAAGATAGAAAAAGGAAAAGCCTCCACCACTTGCAGATGTAATAAAATCTGTCACCATGGATGGGAATTTAAAACCCATGATTGAGTACTATGATGGATATAGTGATATTGATAAAAGAAGTCTGGAAGAAGCCACTGTGAAGTATCTAAACATTTTCAACAGAGCCCTTATTGAGATTATCTCTGAAATTCCAAACAACCTAGCAAATCTTCTGGGCATCAGAAAGGAGACTGCTAGAGCCAAAGATATTGAGCTAAGAAAACATGTTCTGACAAGATTGTGTCCTGAGATCAGTCCGGAAGAAGAGAATTTGATCTCTAAGGAAACCAAAGAGAAATTTAGAACCAAAACAAGGATGAACTTGTTGATGCTGGGAGAAATTGACAAAGTAGTCAAGGAGATAGAAGAAATCACTTGGGAAATATTGAGAAAATACAATATTCCTACCACTCATGACAATGCAGCAACATATGGTGGAAATTGTACACCTGTTCTGGAAGTAAATCTGGAGCAAGAATTAGATAAAAATGACAAAGTGACTGAGTAGGAAGAAGCACTTGCTGATGATCTTGAGATAAGGCCCTCTCCGGTACATCTTGTTGAGGATGACACTGACAAGGAGAAGATTGAGAAAGAATAGGTCATGGAAATTCATCCATCGAAACAGGAGGAGGATACTAATATGGATCAAGAGGATCTAGAGCAAAGCTGCAAAGAAGAAATCCCTATCACATCAAGACACTACAAAGCCTGCAAAAGAATTGTTGGAGAAAAGAACACAAGCTTTGGATGAGCCAAAATTTCTACATGATCCAATAAACTTGGACACAATGACACCGGAACAGAAGTTTAAGTTGGTTACAATTGTTCAGACAAAGGATCAAGAAGAGATATTAAAATCACATATTGAGGATAGTGAACTGATTGATGAAGCATCTAGAATTTTGGAGAAGCTGCTACCCACGTACAAGAGGGATTCATCCATGCCCCCAACAAGTCATCTAAAGGGATTAATAAGCTCCATAAGAAAATAGTTTGAATCATTTGAAAAATCTACAGAAACAAAGGTGAGACAAGAATTTGATGAAAAACATCTGGAACAATTAAACATAATGATAGCAAGAGACAAAATCTCATTAAATAATACAATAGCCAACATTCAAAAAGCTGTGAAGGATGCTAGAGATGTGTACAAGTTTTGTTTGTCTTGGCCCACAGCTGCTCAAGAGATTGAAGAAAAGATCAAAGATTTGGAACAAAAACTGATGGATATTTTTGAGAAATTTGATCTAGAAACAGAGTCAGTCCTAAGGAAAGAAACAAAAGTCATTAAGATTCACAATGACTTGACTGACTAAATAAATCAGAAATACCAAATATAAAGTAGGATGGGACAACTAAGAAGACTAGTCTGTCCAAAGTTAGATTGAATGACAAATCTTATTACAGAGGCTAAGTTAGTTGTCCAAGCAGACACAACTTCTGAACTTAAAAAGGCATAAGCCTCAGTTTTTCTTCTCAGTGGTCAAATTCAGATTATGGAAAATGCAAAGAAAAGTTGGGATGCTGAGTGGAAATTGATCAAAAACATATTTAATGATGTGCTTAAACACATGTAATACTAAAATGAAGATTGCACTTGTAAATATGCGACATAATATATAAATTTTTGGAATTTTGACAAATTTTTGTCTCTGGATCAACACCCTTTGCCATTGATGTCAAAGGGGGAGAAGTAGATCAGTAGTGAAAAATGGATAATCATCTTAGGGGGAGAAAGAAATTATAGTGTATATAGTAAGGGGGAGCAGTCAGGCATTTTTCACTAAGTGCTTCCATCAATGCCAAAGGGGGAGATTGTTAGCAAGAGACACTACTCTGGTATGGATCTGTATGTTGTCATTGATGGCAACAATGCTTAGAGATCCTATCACCATAACAGGAAAAGATATCTATGTTAGATTCCAGGTCTGGTTGATAGAAAATGGCTAAGTATGGAAAGTATGCAGAGTAGAGGACAGTATGCCTCCGCGGATGATGTTCCAGTAATGCGGTTCAGGTATGATGTTCTCAATTGTTTGACAGTGTTATACCTCAGAGATTAAGTCTTGATCCTCTCTGAAAGTCATCTTGAAGAAATGTCTAAGTCCGAGTAAGCAAAGGTGTAGCAAGAATAGTGAACAGGGTCTAGTGTAGTGGTCCGCATTCCTCCACAGACAAGTATTTTGTTATGTGGTCTTGAGGTGTTGTAAACACCTATATGAAGTGTCTTATTCTAGAGTTAGGAGATCCGAAGTTCACCGGAAGGAAAGCTACAAGCTGCTAAGTATCGGCATAGTGTTTGACAGAGACAAAGTCTGAGTTTTGATGGTCTGCATTTCTCCGCAAGATGATATAATGCCTTGTGGTTCTAAGGGTAGGATTGGGAATGTATAAAGAGTCCTTGATATGTTTTTGGAAGGTGTTTTGAGATCCTCAGTAAACGCTGTAAGTCAGCAGATGAAGTTGTTAAGCATACTCTTAAGGAAGAGGCTGACAAGTATATAAATCATTGTGCGAAGAAGAGTTAATGTTTGGAGAATTTATGTAAGTAATTTAATGATTAGAGCCAACCTATATGAACACGCTTGGAAGAAGATTTGGGTCCGCACGACACATAGTGCATTGGATTGAGTGACAAGGTACATCATTTTATGTACACGTTTCACTTCTTGAATGCCACCCTGATTATGGATTAAATCATGAGGCATATATATATATATATATATATATATATATATATATATATATATATATATATATATATATAAGAGTGATGATCTTCGGTGGTGTGGTGTAAGTATGTGTGTGTGATGCAAATAGTGGAGCAGAGTTAGAGGATCAGCAGTGATGAAGACTTGGGATTCAGAATACAGTTGTTAAATGACTGCACCCTGGCATAGTGGCAAATGCTTGAGCAGTATTTAGTTTTCATGTAGAGAATAACTCCGAGGCCAGACAAGAAGAGGATAGAAGAAGCTATTTGGTGTTGGAATTATCTTGGGACATGAAATAGGTCATGCCACCCAAATTTGATGGGCCTGTAAGCAAAGATGCCGCAGAGGCATGGCTTACTAAGATGGAAAAGTATTTTGAAATAAGAAATTATACTAAGATCACTAAAGTGGTATGGGGAGCATACCAATTGGTGGGTGAAGCATCCACATCGTGGACGAACAAAAAGATGGAGTTAGGATTAAGGTCTACAATTCTAACCTGGGACAAGTTTGTGGAACTCTTTAGGCAAAGATGGTTGCCTCAACTGTTTTATGACCAGAAGCTAATAGATTTTTAGAATTTGAAATAGGGTGAATTATCTGTGAATGAATACTAGGAAAAGTTCACTTGCCTACTTAAGTATGTGCCACAATACCAACAGAATGAGATATTTCGCATCTGAAAGTTTATAATGGGATTGAACACCTAGATTGGGGGTGAGGTTGACATGCATCATCCCACTTCAATGGACCAGGTCTATGAGAAGTCCATCAAACAGGAACAAAAATTGAAAGCTATGCCTGCCTATAGGGAAAGAAACTGAAAGAGGTATAATTGGTCCCACTCCTCCCAATCTTTTAAGAAAAAGGGAAAAAGTAGGATTTTACTATGAAAAATGATAAAGGGGCCAAGAATAAGCAAACTAAATTCAAGGGGGAGAAGAAGGGTAATAACCACTCCAAGAAAAATGGAGACAATTCTGGGAAACCTCAGAAGAGGTGAGGACCTGTGGGAGGGTGCTATTCATGTAGTGGAGATCATTACGCCAATCAGTGTCCTAATAAAATATAGGAAGCACAGCCATGAGGAAACCCTCTGCCCTCTCAGCAGGTGGCATTCTAGCAACATATACATACAGCATTGGACAATAGGCTGTCTGAATACCAAATTACTCCCATTGAAACTACAAATATTTTATCTGGTCTTCCAATTTTAGTTTTGATACATACTGGTGCTACTGAATGTTTTTTTCCCCAAAAATTCTACGAAAAATTTCTAGAAAGGTTGGATACATGGCAAATACTTAGTTAGTTGAATATGCAAATCAGACCAAGGCTCAGGTAGAGCAATGCTTGTTTGAGGCTAAGGATGAACTTCCAAGTTTCTCGACTAAAGTGAACCTTTATGTAGCCCAACTAGGCTCATACGATGTTATCCTTGGGATAAATTGGTTATGGAGACATCGAACCAAAGTGGACTATTATGCCAAAACAATAGAATGTCTAGATGTGGTCCCTCACCATCCTTTTTTGCATAAAAATACCAAAACAAATCCCACCCAGAGATAGGGATTGTAGCATGATCCCGACACCCTTCTGCTGCGTCTCTGAACATCTTCTTTGGACCCTTGTCTATGGATTGAGGCAATACTTCTAGCAGAGATTTTTGAAGTGGTCTTTTCTTGGGAACTACAGGATCATTACCTTTATTGGTAGACTCAGACCTGTTAGGTGCCATGTTTGATGACTTGAAAAGGCTAGGGTTTTTCAAAATTCAACTTACTGTACCAGCAACTGAAAAACAAAGTGAAATATACACCAACTTCTAATTAGAGAGTGTAGGAATGAACTTACCTGGTTAATTGTCATTTGCAGGAAGCACACTGAGCTGAGTTGTGCCTTCTCTAAGTTATGTCTGAATTCTCTGAAATGAGCAAATGCCAATAAATCTTCAAATCTTATTCAGCCAAGGAGTTCATCATATCACCATTACTCTGGTTCATGCCACGAGATCAGGAAATCTTAGCATTCAATTCCTTTCAAATATTGGCCATTGATTTGATTTGATCTGATGACTGGGCATGCATATCAAGATTTGATAGCAATTCTTAATAACTGCGACCCTGCATTGAATGTGCTTTCCATTTATTTCTTTTACCGTGTCGCTGCAAGGCTCACCCAGATTGACTACGGGATAGCGGGGGCTTACAACCACTACACTTCTATTTCATCCTTTATTACCAGACTGCAAATGCTTAGATTGACCCCTACGGTATCGTGGGAAATTATTCCCTGATGTCCTTCTATTTACCATACACTCACAAATGTTATGAATGACCATCGCGGGATGGTGGGGCAAAAACCCATTACATTCTCCTCTTGCCGCTGTACCACGGGCCTTGGTTGAAACTGTTGCAGGGACATGGTAAGTGATACCTCCTGATGTTATTACTGCAATGCTGTTGGTTACTTTTCAAACCTCTACGGGACCACGAGAAGATACCATCTACACCTAAACATCGTCAAGCTGCAAGTTTGAGATGAACCGTCCACGGGGTAGCGGCAGCTTCTTCATATCAACCACTTCCTACTGCCAAGCCGCAACCTGTTCTTTTATAATCTATAGGAATGTGGTATTTGCCATATTTCATTCCTCTTGTTCCCACATAACTACAAAAGATATTCAATTAACTTGTGGGACAGTGGTAATAAACAAAAACACTCATATAGTAAAAAATAGTCAAGATTGTTTCACAATGGCCATGATATATATTCTAGAGACTGGATGTTAGAGCATTTTGGCAAAAGTATAGGTTCCAGTCTTTCTGCAAGGGAACCCTAGGGAAGTCAAACTAAGATAAATTTCTATCCTACAAATGAAAAGAGCTCAAAGAAAAGGATGCCAGCTTTTTGCTGTCAAAATGGAAAAACTAAACAGATTTGAGGAAACCAATATCCAAGATGATTTAATGTTTTATGATTCTCAGAAACTCAATGGAGTTGGGAAGAGGGAACCCATAGATCAAGAGAGATCAAATATGGACATGTACCCTTTTCTTAGAGATTTTGAGGACATATTTTCAAATGAGCTACCGAGATTACCTCGTAAAAGAGCTTTTGATTTCTCCATAGATATAATTCCAGGATCAGAACCTATATCTAATGCTCCATATAGAATGACTACTATAGAGTTAATGGAGCTAAAGGCTCAATTGCAAGAATTGTTGGATAAAGGACTAATTAGACCCAGTGTGTCACCCTGGGGAGCAAGAGTAATATTTGTGCAAAAGAAAGATGGTACCTTGCGGTTATGCATATATTACCGCATGTTGAATAAAGCAACAATTAAGAATAAATACCCATTGCCCCACATTGGTGATCTTTTTGATCAAATGAGAGGAGCAACTGCATTTTCCAAGATTGTTCTTTGGTTTGGGTACCACCAATTGAGGTTAAAGGATGAGGACATCCATAAAATAGCCTTTAGAACAAGGTATGGGAATTATGAGTTTACTGTCCTTCCTTTTGGGTTAACAAATGCACCTACCGCATTTATGAATTTAATGAAAAATGTGTTCAGGGACTGTTTGGACAAGTTTGTCCTAGTTTTCCTTGATGACATCCTAATCTACTCTAAAAATGAGGAAGAACAGCTTCATCATTTAAGGATTGTTCTCTAGAGGTTGAGAGAGCATTAACTATATGGTAAGCTCTCTAAATGCACTTTATTTCAAAGGGAAGTATAGTATTTGGGCCACATAATTTTAGCTAAGGGAATAGCTGTGGATCCAACTAAAATTAAAGCCATTTTGGAATGGCCGATACTAAGGAATGTACATGAGGTCTGAAGTTTCATGGGCCTGGCAGGGTACTACAGGAAATTTGTGAAGAACTTCTCAAAAAAAAATTATCCTATAACTTCTTTGTAGAAGAAAGGTAAAAAGTTTGAGTGGTGAGACAAGTGCCAGGAGGCCTTTGACCAACTGAAGGAAAAATTGACTTCAGCACCAATTTTGAAAGTACTTGACCCAGAAGGTCAATTTGTAGTCATTATCGATGCCTCAGGAGAAGGCTTAGGTGGTGTACTAGTCCAGGATGGACAAATCATTGCATATGAATCTTGAAAATTGAAAACTTATGAACAAAACTATGCCCCTCATGATTTGGAGATGACAGTAGTCATTCATTCACTGCAAATGTGGAGACATACTTGCTTGGAAAACCCTTTGAGCTAAAAATAGACTATCAAGGGCTCAAATATCTATTCACTCAACCACATCTAAATGCTCGTCAAAGAAGATGGTTGGAGTTCATCTTGGATAATGATTTCAAGATTAAATATATTCAAGGAAAGGAAAACTAGGTGGCAGATGCCTGGAGTAGGAGAAGACATATCTCCTTAATGATCTCCATACATTTTGATTTTAAGAATCAGGTACTACAAAAGTCTAAGGGAGATGAGTTTTACAAGTAGGTAAAACAGGCCCTTTTTGAAAACCCCCAAAATCCAAAATATGATGGATTTTACCTTGAACCAGATGGGTTATTAAGGCATAAAGGAAGGATGTATGTACCTAACTCTATGGTGTGAAGGAATATGGTGTGGAAGGAGGTTCATTTTGCACCGTATTTGGGACATCCTGGAGTAACAAAGTTACTTACCGATGTGAAACCCTTATATTTCTAGAAAGGAATGAAGAGGGCTACCACAAGTTTTGTAGCTACACATATAGAATGCCAGAGGGTGAAGGCAGAACACCATCACCCGATAAGACTTTTATACCCTCATGAAATTCTAGAATGGAAATGTCAAATCTTAAGCATAGACTTTGTGCAAGGACTTCCTATGTCAAGGAAAAGGCATAATGCTATTTTGGTTGTGGTGGATAGACTCACCAAAGCCGCACATTTTATACCTAGGAACTTGATGGATGGGGCACCTGTCATAGCCTGAAAATTTGTTCAAGAGTTTTTTAGATTACATGGCATTCCTAAGAAGATTATCTCAAATAGGGATGCTTGAATGACATCGAGGTTTTGGAAAACCTTGTTTTCTTCACTTGGAACCCAATTGAATATAAGCTCTACTTATCATCTTGAGATGGATGGTCAAACTGAAAGGGTAAACCAAGTACTGAAGGATTTATTGATGATGTATTGCATGGACTAGTAATACAAATGGGAAGATTATCTTCCTTTGGTGGAATTTACCTATAATAATTCCTATTATTCTGCTATTAAGATGGCTCGATTCAAAGCATTATATGGAAGAAACCCCTATAAGATAGGACAAACTAGAAGATAGGGTTAGCCTTGGTCCACAAATGCTATCAGAAATGGAAGAGCAAGTCCATCTGATTAAGAAAAGGCTAGCGGAAGCCAATGATAGGAAGAAAAGTTATGAGGATGCTAAATGCATCGAAAGATATTTCTCAGTGGGAGAAAAGGACCTTTTAAGGGTAAAACCTCAAAAAAACTCCATTAAGTTTGGGAAGACATCCAAACTAGCTCCTAGATACATGGGTCCCTTTGAAGTTCTCAAAGAGGTCAACCCAATCACCTATAGAATTGCTCTATCACCAGCTCTTGCCATGATGCATAATATTTTCCATGTTTCTTATTTGAAAAAGTTTAATGCAGGAGATAATCATATCCCTATTCTTGATTGGAATGCTATACAGGTGAAGCAACTAGAGGTGGTAGTGATCGAGCCCATCAAGGTGCTCAAAATGCGTAAGCTATGCTTACATAACAAAGAGATACTCAATGCAAGGTCTAGTGCGACCAGTATGTAGAGGAAAATGCCACCTGGAAAACTACGAGGATATTCATTCGAGATTTCCCCACCTCTTTTGAAAAACTTTTTTTGTGCTCACATAACACTTTTCTTGTTATGATGGTTGACTTTGAAGACATTTAATCATTGGGGACGATGATTCTTATGGGGGGAGATATGTTACATTCCCAACTTATGATTTAGCTTAATCTTACTTTTGTGTGCTAATCATGATGATTAATCATAGTTTAATGATTAGATATTTATGGAAACTATCAAATTTAATCGTTGATTATGTGAATACTGACTAATGATTAGTTAGACATGAGATTACATGTTGACATGATTATTTAACTATTATGATTTACGAATTAGATGATGATACACTAATCATGATTTTATGATGGTGAGTGTGATAAAAAAAAGAATCCTCCTTTGGAGATGGAAGGAGAGTATCATCCAGGAGGAAGAGATAGATGTTGGGAAAAGGTTATAATTACCATCTAAGTATCAAATATAGTCTTGAAGAATCCTTGCAAGTCAGAGTGAGTTGCGTCTCTCCTTGTTAGTCATTTTCATTTCTGTGTCGGTTGACAATTTGATCTTTCTCGACACCTTCTACGTTGATTTGACTAAACGATGATGTTTTCAGAATGTCCATTTGAGTCATTTGACAATCTCGGCAAGTTGTCAAGAACTCCCTTGATTTCCTTGTCCATTTCCATATTAAGATTTGCGATTATTATAACTTTTCTATTTTTACTTATGGTTATCATGACGGTGACGAGGGAGTGGTACTCGACCCTGAAATTGTATTTTAAGAATGTGTCATCTTTCTAATGGTGTTAACATTGACAACACCTTGGTTTATTTGATAACCCTTAATTTCATGTAAGAAAATTATTGGTTTTATAATTGTTATAACCTCCTTAGAGGTCGATCACCTTGGTATCAATATTATATATTAATATTATATTATCCATGTTTATATGTTGGCACCCAGCTAGTCACCACCCATTAGGAGTGGGGAGAGAGAGTGAAGGCTGAGTGGTAGCCATGTTCGAGCCTATTTTGTAGACCCCTTGAGCGATGATGGGAAGTGTTAGTTGCCGTTGTACCAAAAGATCGACCTGTTAATGCGCGATACAACCACTTGACTTAACAAGCACGGGAGGTGGTTAAGCCCTTATCACAAACCACCGTAGCGCAGGGCTAAACAAGAAGACCAAGGGTCACACCTTGCAACAATCCCCCCCAGTGCAAGCATGGGGTTTGAACCCGTGACCTCGGCTCTGATACCAACTGTTAGTTGCCGTTGCACCAAAAGATCGACCTGTTAATGCCTGATACAACCACTTGACTTAACAAGCACGGGAGGTGGTTAAGCCCTTGTCACAAACCACCGCAGCGTAGTGCTGAACAAGAAGACCAAGGGTCACACCTTGCAACAGGAAGAGTGGATCTTTTAGATCCCGCGACGTAGCAAACTCTTGGGACATGCAAAGTATTGGGAAGGCATGCAAAAGGTATCAGTGATACCAATCTTGGTGGTTTTTTCTTGAGATTTTTGGGGTGTGTCGAAAGGGAGAACAAGTTGCAGGAGAGTGCCTAAGCTGAAGCACTTCTACAGGAGCAATGTGGGGAGCAGGAGAGCTTAGTCTTTGTGCATGCTTAAAATCTTTTCAACAACAACCTTACACTAATGTATTTACACCTACAGGTATGAATCCTTGAGGAATATTGAATATAATTTGTTAGTGTATTGAGATTTATCTCTGCTAACAAAGATTACATCAACTGTGTTAACTCATAGCTATTATAAGTTATTGTTAATGGCCTTTGAGGCTGTATATGTTTATAATGTCACTTATTGTGATAGCAGTTGTGGTTTTAAACTATTATTAATGGCTTGAGGCCGCAAATGCCTTCTTTGCATTATCATATGTAACCTTTGTGTCATGGTGTTACTCATCCAACTTTGAGGCCGTTGTCCATGCAAGACTATCGTATGCCATTGGCTAGAATAAAATTATCTTTTATACCTTTGAAGCTTCCCTGTTAATGTTTCATAATAACTGTTTAAGAGCCCGAGAGGGCATTGATATATAATAATTATGTGAGACCCCACGATGGTATCTACACATGATAACTATGCTATCATGCCAGGTAACTGATAATGAAAATGGTCAAAGCCGTATATGAATAATGACCACCCTGTGGACAGTGGTAAACCTTTGTATGTGCCGAGTGCACTTAACACACACACACACACACACATATATATCAATCTCGAGGTTAACTTATAACAGTCCTCGACTATTTAGTATAGATAATATGACAATCTTGGTGCATGTTATGCATGCAATGATATAATGACTCCTCAATGAAGTAGGAGGGTATTATATAAGGTAATTGTATTGTTTCCTTGGCACCAATGAATGCATGCCATGTTTCCTTTGGAGAAGTTGTATACACTTTAAATTGGCCCGTGTCAAACTAAATAAATATTTTTAATATTTATTTTATATTATTCTTCGATCAATTAAATAAATATTATAATTTATTTTATTGGTTCATTATCCCTAAATTAAATAAAATCAATTTATTTATTTTAATATTCCCTATTTCTTCTATAGTCTTATCTAATTAAATAACCCCAAAATTATTTAATTAATCCCAAATTCCTCTATCCCAAAAATCCACATCACCTTCCCACCTCACCTTTCCACCTCACCATGTTGCACACATAATTAAATATTTTAATATTTAATTACCTAATATTTCCTCACCCACATGTCCTATTTATCCTCCAATCAAGATCAGTTAACTCATCAATCAAATCAGTTATCTAATCAATCAATTCTCTTAACTGGTCAGTCTATTCAGCTAACTCCTCAATCTAGTCTGTTAACTCCCATAACCCATGAAAGGAGCTTGGACACTTGTCCTCTTCTGCTTCATGCACATTCTCTCAAGCTTTCTCAACGATACACCTCACAGGTAATTCCTCCAGTCATGGATCTATTGACACTTGGATTTGGTCTCTCTTGAGCCTATAAAAGGAACCCTCATTCCCTCATTTCATACAACTCAAGCTTTCGTAATCTTACTCTACAGAAATCCTACCAGCATGCCTTTGGCAAAGTATCCTCATTTGCATTTACATAATCCCATTATCATCATAATCATCCAACCATGTCTCCATCATCCATCATCCATCTTCATTAGAATTACATTTGTAGTTTAATCTTCATTGCATTATCCATCTACAACCATTCTCCTATTGTCATCTTCAACAGCAAGGAAGTACAACTTCTAAGAGCTCAAATCATACACAAGATCAATATGAGATAGGCAACAATGGAAGCTACGAGGTAAATTGGTCTACAAAGGTAATATCTTTGTTTATTGTATTTGCATCAATTCCATTGAGTTATTGGATATTTAGTTGTTTAAAACTATTGTTCATATTTCCTCTAACATTTCTGGCACCCACCGTGGGGCCTAGCCCCGTTTTTAATCTCTATTTTGAGTTTTTGGTCAAGTTGCAGGCGTGACAGGTCATTCCGGTGCATATAAACATTCTTTCTATGCATCTGACCACTCTTTCAGCGCATTCATCCTATCTGCGCATTCAAAACTTCTTCTTGCACATATGTTAGATCTTTATGCGCATTTGTACTCCTATGCATTCATTCTGTCTTTCTATGCATCCACCCTCTATTTCAGCACATTTGATTCCTGTCAAAAAATTGTATTAAATTTGTAAAATCTTCAATACTAACCTTGGTTATAGGAATATTAGTCATCAAATGGAGGCCTTTAACACAATGATCTTACAGGTGTAGGAGCTTGGTTTAGTCATTTAGTTGCATCATAACTTCATCTAGATCTAATTAGGAGGAAGAAATCTGATATCTTCATGCAAATTTTCACTTAGATCTAATTAGGAGGAAGTAATCTATATTGTTGTATTATAACTTGCACATAGTCCCAACCTAGGTGGATAAAAATTAAACAAACCTTTCAAGTCAATCTTGCAATTACAAATCTCTCATCTAGCTTAAATTAAAGGAAAGTAATTTGTTTCATCCTTCAACAATAATCTTCACATAGATTTGTTTAGGGGGATAAAAATGAACCATCTTTTCAAAGTTTTTACTATCTTGTCAAATGGATTTTGCTTGGTAGAGTAAACACACTTAGTTTTTTATTTTTAACTAGGAGGATAAAGAACTAGTGTACTCTATGCTTGGAAATGATGATAGGACTATGCTCTCCCCTTCTTGGGTGACCAAAATGCCAAACTCATCATTTCATGTGTTACCTTTAGAAGAGGCTTACCCTTGGAATTCCTTCCTTCCAAGCGGGATGACCTCGAGTGATAATGGGCTAAAGTCAAGCCACTTCCAAGTCGCTATAAATAAATTGTGTTTGTGATGAAAATTGCAAACAACAGGTATTGTTGTGTTACACCGACAAATGTTTCCCCCAAAACCTTGTAGAGCATAACCTCTGTGTAGGAGTACAATCAACACTGAGAGGGGGGGTGAATCAGTGTTGTGCGAATTTTTAAATCTTTTTACACACTTTAACTTTCAGAGCACAAGGAGAGAAAGATAGCATTGATCTGTCAAATACATATGCACATGACTGTGAATACAGAAAGAGAACAAAACTTCTTAATTAAATCATACATACACAAAGAAGATTATGACATAAGAATTGCATGAGTGGAAAACCCTCCAGGGGTAGAAAAACCACTCTAAACTGCCTCACTGGCTTAAATGAAAAAACTTCTTACAAATGTCTCACTGACATATACAAGGTCTCATTGACCACAAGCTTCACTAGCATAGAAAGGTCTCACTGACCACAAGCCACACTGGCATATTGTGCCTCACTGGCAAACCAAATTACCAACAAATGTAATAAGCAAATCAGAGGGATACTCTATTTCCATCCAATACAAACAGATGTCTGTCAAATACCCATTCTATTCAATCTGACATCCGCATACACTCAACAATCCTTTATTCTGATCCAATCATCACTGCATTCTAATCCATTCAACAACACTGCATATCAAATCTGTATTCTAATCCAACACTTCACAACACTGTATGTTTCATCTCTATCCTTCTTAAATTTTTTTTTTATCAATGCACTTGAAAAAACAACTTTATACAAGTTGAATATCTTTTCACCTTTCCTCTTCTGTATGAACATTTTTATCTTCTCTCAATGAAGAACCTGCAAAAACTTTTCACCTTCTCTCTGCAATTTTTCTTATTTCAAAAATCAATCTCTTGTAATAAAAAAATATTATTTCTCTGTCTAAACAAAATCTCTTTATATTCCTTCGAAGATGACTCTTCAATCTCTTCAATCTAATTTCTCTGCAACATTATTGACAAGATCATTTCATATTCTTTAACATTTCAATCAGGACTTGTAGGAGAAAAATAAAATCTCTTTGAAGATTTAGTCTTTTCATTTTTATCTCCTTCTCTGCAAATCCTGCATTCAAATTCTTTATCCAATCCGCCTTTCAAAAGAAAATCACCTCAAATTCTTCTCTGCAATTTTTTCATAAAAAAAATCTTTTCCTTCACAAAAATTTTGTTCATCTTCTCTGCAAAAATGATCCTCATAAAAAATCGATGCCTTTTAATATAACATGCTCCCCATACTTTCTAAACTTTTCACTAAAAATGGGGCCGATAAATGTTAGAAAAAAAAACTTAATAAAAAATCTTAAGGAGGTTGAATAAGTTTTAAAAACAACTCTTCACATATTGGCGCTCAAAGAGGAGACCGGTGATGACGGTGATCAATGTGAAAGGGGCCGGTCCCCAAATGTTTTAAGACCCTCCATTAAGTCACTTAAGTGATTATGACTTGCTATAACAGGTCAGTCTCTCAATATAACAAAAAATGCATTTCAAAAGGGGATAGGCATGAGGAAGTTTCAAAGGCACTTAAACAACAAAAACACCCTTTGAAAAATGCTAAACTTTACTCACAAATCTAACATAGAAGACCTTCAATAAATATTATTGATACTCTGCCTTTGTAGCACCTCAAAACATATCTGAATTCTCTACTATTATTCCTCCAAAACAAGTCAAGATGACCTCAGATCTCATGACATCATTTGTGGTTGGAGAACAAACTAGAAAGAACTACACAATTAACTCAAACCCAAACAATCTTCAAACTCAATTCTCCAAAACAATATATCAAAATTTGGTGGTCTTCAACACATTGCAAACCTTTGAATACCAACAACTGATATCATCAACCTTGTCAAGAACCAACACATTGCAAACCTTTGAATACCAACAACTGATATCATCAACCTTGTCAAGAACCTGATGAATAATGAAGACCATGCCTACAAAGAATATGTCATGTTCACTGATAAATCATGACATTGTGAAGAACACATCTCTCCAACTGATTGTATGAACTAAGTAAACCATGAATGAAGATCACACAAGATGATGTCTCATGCTCCTGCTCCTATCAACAACAAACAAGATGATGTACTCCTGATGATGCAAGATCAAACCTGTGAAGTATAAAACCATTCTCTATATCTGTAAGATGATTTCTCATGCTCCTGAACACTTTTGACATCAATGACAACCTAACACCATCACTTTGCAGGCTGGGAAGCCTCCTTATCGGAGTGAATTTCTGCACATGTAACCACCCAAACAAATGACCATGCTAAAAAGCCAATTGTTTTAGAAAGCCAAAAACCCCTATTTGTTGACGTAGGAGGAAGTCCTCTGAAGCCATCCAATGTCATACACTCATCTAGTGTGGAGACAAAAAGTTTAACTCTTCAGAGCAATTGTAACTTGGTATGTGTGAGAAGTGAGTGCCGTGGAGGGGAGCCGATTCTACCAAGTTACAAATATTGCCCTTGCCATCCTTAGGATTGTACTTGCTTATTTTTACATTTATCAAATGATCATGGAAACTTCTTGTTTATTGTGTTTTCTGGCAATAACTTGAGGCAAAATTAGTACCGCAAAAAAAAACCTTGGAAAATTCTAGAAAAGCATGCAAACAAGTCAAGATTGACAAACTAAAACAAAACCAATTTTTTTTTGTAGACCTGCGCATACACAAAGTCTTGCTGCGCATTTACCATATCTTGTTGTACATTTAAACAGTCTTTTTGCGCATTTACACCATTTCGCTACGCATATACCATTGTTGTGCATTCAAAGAATAGACCTGCTCATACAGAATAGTGCATTCAATAAATAGAGCTATGCATTTGATCCCTATTTCTGTGTATTTGAACCTGTGTATTCATAACAAAGAGCTATTCTATACATTTTGAGACAAAGCTAAAACCATTTCTAGATACCCTTTTGCCCTAGATCACACTTGGAAAGTTAGTTCAACCATTTTAGATCGCCTTCATACCATTGTCTTGCTATCCGAACATGTCAAACCAAACCAAAACTTGCATCAAGGCATTATTGAGACTCTCCCAAATTCAAACAAAAATCTAGTTAGTTTCATATCAGGATTCCAATCATCCTTCGCATCGAAACTATACTTGTGTATCTTGATAGAAGAATAGTCTACATCAAATAGTGGTGATCAACCATCCCTATTTTGACTACCATTTAGCTCAAGAACACCTTGTTTGGACAAATAGGGTCAATCGAAAACCTTAGCAAAATCTTACAAAAACCATATCCAACCAAATCATTTTCACACCCAAAACATCAAACCAAGTCTACCAAGTCTCACAATCCAACTTCTCTTCATCCAAAAACTTTATGGTTCAAACTAGATCTGAATCTAAACAAAAGAAAAAAATGGGTTCCCTTCACAATAGTGGGCATAATTCTGATGATGAGGAGGTTAGTAAAGAGGAAATCCTTAAACAACTTCAAGATCCAAAATTTATAAAGATGATAGATAGGGTAGTTGCCATAGATCCTCATAAATACTTTCTTATGCTAGCTCAACAAGGAGCTAAGTTACCCTTAGATTTTGATGTCTCAAATCTAAGAGAGAACAATTCCTCAAATGAAGCTGAGTCTTCAAAAGATGGCTCCAAAAATGACAAAATTGACAAAGACAGTTCTAAAACAGAAAAGGCTAAGGATACACCCAATCCCTTAGACACATTAACAATACAAATCCAAGCCTTGCAAAATAAGTTGATGGACATCCAAAGTGGGATACCAATAAAACATTATTCTCTTGAGGATATATCTCCATATCCCTTTGATAAATCTTTGCTCATGATCTCTTTTCCCTCAAGGTTTGAGGTTCCAAAATTCGATAAGTATTGAGGAAAAGGTGATCTAGGAGATCATATAAGGGAATTTAGCGCAACATGCCTAGAAGTCACACACAATGAAACATATCTTATGCGACTATTCCTGACAAGGGTCGTTGGTCCTCGGCATTTAATCTTATTTTCATGTGTCAAATCCAGGGTTGTGTCCTTGGCTGTCTGCAATCAGGAATCCTACAGTTTCCAGTTTATCTAACTAAATCTAATGATCTCTACTGATTGAAGAAATTAATGCTACTGATCTATCTACTATGAAAATGAATTCTAGGAATATTGAAAACAAAGCTAAAACAATGAATTGCTAATGTAGATCTATACTATTCCATACAATTGAAACATACATTCATCTATGAGAAAACAATAACTATCTTTCTAAACAGAATCTGAAATAGAACAACAAACAACAAAATATGAAATAGAATAATAAACAACAATACTAGACTTCTGCCTTGATGGTGGGAGTGGGCCATTGCTCCATACCCTTAGGGTTGAAGACTAAAGCAATGAATCAACACAAGAAGATAATATCACAATTCACTTTCAGTCCAATGCCATTAGTACCATTTGTATTTAGAAAAGTATCTATATCAAAATTAGATCAGAATAATAATAATTCATCCTCTGTGTATTCTACTGCTACCTTTTGTAAGTTTATATCTGATCCAATGATGAGATATCACTTACCCTAACTACTAGACTTAGTGGAACAACAGTCTCACTAAATCTGAGTCTTAGTTTCAAATACAACTGGGCAACGAGGCCCTGAAATATAGGTACTTAATCAGTTTGTAGAGAACTCATGCAAAATAAAAAAGAGAAATAAAACTTCTAGCAGTTAACTATGGTCTTCATTCAATTACTTAGGTGCTGATTGAGTAATATTTGGAGCACCCCAATTACTATTGGAAGTGTTGACTAGCAGCAGCGTTGGAAATCTGTATTGGTGTTGAGGAGACTCCAAAGGTGCGTGCTTCTGTCTGCAGCTCCAGAGATATGCTTTATGGCTTTCTGTTTAGGTCTGGAGATATGCACATGACTTCAGTTCAGCTCTAGAGATGATTCACCCCCTTATCTCAAAATCTCTCCAATCATATTGGAAATTATTGGAGACTGGTGTAGTATCCATATGTCAGCTCCGGAGATTATTAGGACCACCTCCGGAGATGACCAAAATTGTCTTTGCCCAAACATCTGCACCTGTAGATTAAAAAAGAGAGAATTTCTACATATTTCCATTAATTCAATGCACATTAGTCCTTTAATCAGAAATCATGATTTTAAGTAATTCATCTCTCATTAATCATAATTAGAACAATCTTGTTAATCTACTTTGGTGTAGTCATCAGGACAATGGAATAAGAAGGAAGGAAAAAGAGGGGTAAAAAGGTGTATTTCATGGGTGCTACCTGACACTCATTAATTCCCACGAAGCTTAGGAGGCCAAGCAATGGAATGGTTCTCCTGCCTACCTCCTGACATCTGCACTTTTGATGAGCTAGTGGATAAATTTGTAACACATTTCTCATACAATATTGAACACGAAATCTCCATGTTGGACCTTTGTAATAACAAGCAAAAGGGGGGAGAATCCTTCGCCTCTTTTCTACAAAGATGGAGACAACTTGCAAGCAAGTGTCCCTACCACATACTGGAGAAACAAATGATAGAAATGTTTGTTCACAACCTAACCACAGAACTGAGTTATCAAATCCAAATATAGTGCCCAACTACTTTTAGTAAGGTCATTGAAATGAGGCTACTCATTGAGAAAGCCTTGATAACAAAGGGGCAAATTAAGCTATACAAAGACACCCCTAGCTCTAACAACAATGCGGACAAGTCACAATTTTAGACCAAGAACAAACCCATTGTAAATGAAGATGTGGTGGATGCTAAAAATGTGGTGCAAAAGCAACCTATATTCAATCTATCAAAACCAAAAAACAATACACCATCCAACAAGCCCCAAAGCAATGAGCAAAGACCCACCAACTTTCCTCCTAGGAGAAAATTCACACCACCAGGAGAGTCTCTCGATTATGCCCTTAGGAAGTTAATTGTGGGTAACCTCATAACATGTCCTCTGGTGTGTGAATATGAACTAAAATTCAAACCCGCTTGGTGGAATGATGCCAACTTTTGCGAGTATCACAAAAACAAAGGACATAAAACAAATGATTGTCAAGTGCTAAAACATGTCGTTCAAGACCTCATTGACCAAAAAGTAATAAAAATTAAGGGGCATACCACTAAAGGTAAGAGACACTATATGGATTCATGGTTGTTGTCATTGATGGCAACAAAGGTCATCCCACATATCCGCAAGTCATGGTGTGCCTCTACCGGAAGTCAGGATGAAGAACTGTTGTGGTCCGGTGAACAAGAACAGAGCATGTGGCAAGGTCCGACAGATTGGTCCGGATCTCTCAGAGGAAGTGTCTTGGTGTAGTGCATATTTGGGGAAGTCAAGAGGACTACCTTGAGTAGTATATTCCAAGGATTTAGCCTCCGGTGATGAACAAGGAAAAAGATATGAATAGTTGAGTACCGGATTCCTGAGAGACAGTGAGAACAGAGGAAGAACTGACTGACAGAGTATCAGACTATTTTCTGGATGTGTTACTGTTGATGGTAAAGGTTGTGAAGGCATGAATCATGTTTGGCTGACATGATTAATGATATCTACAAGTATATGCTTGATCCGCATTGCTTGGTGAGCAAGGATTCAGCCGACAGAACAGAGTTTGTAAGAAACTAGACTGTTCCGGATGCCGACTAGAAAGGTGATGAAATTACTTGTGCGGATATATATAGAGGATGGATTTAGTTGTGAAGATAGTAATTGTGTGATGGTGTATGTGAATAAGTGCAGAACAGAGCAGAGGTAGTAAGAAAGATCCGGTATGTGAAAGGATAGCAGAATAAAGAACAGAGGAAAGATGAAGTGCAGCAGATCAGTGTACTGAGCCTAACCGGAACTGAACTCCAGCATATGTAGATGCTTCCAATCAGTTCAAGACTGTGATTCTTATCACTTTGTAGACAGTGTATCTCCTTGTAGGCAGTGGGCCTCTTTGTGAGCAGTGTGCTCGGGCAGTGAGCCCTAATTGGCAAGTGCCATTTTGTATTTCCTTATTCTTCTAACAGAGAATAATCTTTGGGTTAATCACCCCGTGGTTTTCTCCCTTAACCTGGTTTCCACGTCAAAAATACTGTGTCATGTGTTTCTCATTTCATGGTAATGTTTGTTTGTTTGATTCAATGCTACTTTGATTAATAAGAAAGTTCAAAAGAAGAAATAATTAGGATAACTGATTCACCCCCCCCTCTCAGTTATCAACAATTGGTATCAGAGCAAGGTTCCTCCTAATAGAGCCTAACAGCTTGAGGAAGATCTGGGAGTTCAAATGGATGCATATGGTTTAAGGGAGCAACTCAAGACTGCCCTTGAGGATCTTGAACAGTCAAATTCTGAAGTCAATGAATTAAAGGAAAGACTCAAACAGGCTGATGAATTCATGAGAGAATTAAAGGACAAATTAAGTCTCTCTATGAAAAAGAGAAAGGAGCTGCTCCAACAATTGGCAAGACAAAGTGAAGAAAGCAATACAGATGAAGAATTGACTGAGAAAACCAAGTTATGTGAAAAGTTATCAAAAGAAGTCATTATGTTAAGACATGAAATGGAATCAGGAACTATAAAGTTTACTCAAGAGATTGAAGAAAAAAGAAAAGCTGAAGACAATCTAAGACAATCTCTTAAAGAGAAATCAGAAGAATGCCACCAGATGGATAGGATTATCAGACATCTTGAATCTGATCTTGAAGATGCCAAAGATAATGAAGAAAAACTTGAGGATCAAATTGTCTCTCTCAAAAGAGATCTTCAAACAACAAATGAATATAAAGAAAAATTCAAGATAAGTTCTGCCCAACTTGAAATACTTCTTGGAAGTCAAAAGAGGACAGATGACAAGTATGGTTTGGGATATGAGAAAGGAGAAAGCTCCGGATCCGGTCAAAAGAATTTTGGATCAGAAAATCCAAGGAATAGGCCTAGAAGACCTCCGGTAAGACAGCCCAATGCTCAAAGATATCCATCTTTCAATGGATACTGCCACAGCTGCAATCACTTTGGTCACAAAGCTAATCAGTGCAGAAAAAAGATGAATCAAACTAATCCATCCTTCTCTGGATAGTGCTTTAACTGCAAAAGGTATGGACACAAGTCTCATGAATGCAGAAATATGCAAGTAAACAAATCATTCAATGGTAGATGTTTTAGATGCAATAGAGTAGGTCATATGGCTAATCAATGCAGATCAAGAGGTTATCAGTCAAATATGCAAAGAAATATTATTTGCCAAATCTGTAATAGGTCCGGTCATGGTGCAAAAGTCTGCAGAAGCAAGAATCAGGACAAAAGAGGTCCGGTATACAATCAGAATCAAGACAAGGGTAAACAAAAGATGAATGTGGATGAAGTTAGGAATCAGATGAACAAGATTTGGGTGAAGAAAAGTTCAGAGAATGTAGAGGTTGGATCCGCACTAGACTCTGGTGCTGATATTTCTTCCAGAAATTAAAAAGTGAGCTCTGGCTCAGGGGGAGACTCAAAGAAAATCCTGTTCCCCCAGCCAATCAAGTGGTGCTGGATGTGACACAAGATGCGGAGTAAAGGGTTTGAAGATATAAGTCCTGAGATGATCCAGACAAGATTTCAGAGGTCCGCATGAAGATGTAAAGAAGTTGTGATTGATCAAGTAAGACCTGTTCCGAGAGATGCTCTGGAATGACAGAGGACTACAAAAGGGTCCGGAGAGATCTGGAAGTACATTATTTTGCTCTGCGGACTGGACAGAATGTTTGGGATGTTCTTGTAATGTGTCATCTCGATTTATTCATGATTGAAAGATCCGCATGATGTTCATAGATCAGAACTGATCCGGGATACTCCAAGCTATCCGGATAAGGCAAACCGGAATAATATAGGTGGAGCATTTATTGCAAACAGATATTAGGGTTTGCAAAATGATATAAGGGATTTCTCAACAATCACTTGATCATTCCACATCCAAGAAGAAGCGAAAAGCGGAGCTCTGCAACAAAATTCATCAAGTTTACCGAAGATCTCCTGCCGAAGTCATTACATACAGAAATCAATCCAGCTACTTCGTGCAACCGAAGACGCAAAAGGTATTTTCCACTTTCGATATCTTGCTACAAATCTTTTGAAGAAATGGCTACTCCAAATATAGTAAAAATCTCAGATAGGCCCCGACCTGAATTTAAGAAACATCCATACAAGTCATTGGAGGTAGATCCCTTAGGAGCATTTTCCAGTGTTCCTCATGGAGTTTTACACACAGAAGACATTAGGGTTTACATACATGCAAGCATTGAGGAATTTGGGGAATTCAAATTGACAGATCTCTATCACCAACAACTGATAGACAATGCTTTTGAGCTTAAACCAGAGTATAAGGGTATCCAGAAAAAACAATTTGATCAATTCATTCATTTCCCCTGCTTTGAAGAAGATGAATGGGTCCGGTATGTACTGAGCAGGATGCATGACAACTTCCTATGGCTGGATAGACCCTGCAAGATCACAAAAGAGGCAATTAGAGCAGTAACTGGTCTATACTCTTCCTGAGGGATACCTATCCTCAAATCTGTCAAAAATAACATTGTAACTGAGGCCACCGGATCAAAATTTGATAAGAGGGCAATGACCATTGAAGATATTTCTGATCCGGATATCAAGTATGCGTCCATGATAATAGGATACAAGATCTATCACTCCAGCAGGGAGAATTCTGTATCCGGAACTGCAGTGTATACTGCCTATGAAATGCTAAGGAAGAATGCAGAATATGATCTCTGCGAACTGCTCTTAAGCCAATTAATGGAAAATATACAGAAAATCAAGAAGGACAAGAAGAATTCCTTTAAGTATGGTACTCTTATATTATGTCTATTCTTCTACTTCATGAATGAGCTGCCCGGATCAAGTGGATGGGCATGGCAGAATGACAAACCTGTTGCAGTCCAAATAAGAGACTATCTACATGGGCTTGGGGATGCCAAAGCAAGAAATACAACCCTATGGGGATACTTCAAAAACTTCCAAAGCATGATGCAAGCAAGAGAAAGAATTCCCCAGTCTCTTGTTGAAAAATACAAAGACTCAGTGTGCTTTATGGTGGACACTGATCAGTGCCTAATGGAGGCAGTGGAGCCAAGGACTGTCTGGATCATGCCCATGGGGTATGAAGTGGATGAACAGATAGTGGAGCTGCATGTTCAACACATGCTAAGTCAGCCCAAAGATCCAAAGGCAGAAAGGTTTGGAACCTTTGAGGAGCTGAGTGTAAAGATCCATGTAGAACTCAGGGAACCTGAGATAAAGAGGAAGGTGAGAAAAGAAGTAGAGCATATTGCTCAAGGCCTAGGCATCTCAAAAGAGGCACTTGATGCCAGCCGGGAAAAGAGGAGAAAGGCTGAGGAAGAAAAGAAAAGTAAAGAAAGTGTTCCGGTTGAAACTTCCACCCGGACCAGATCATCAAAAAGATCTGCACCTCCCACAACCAAAAGTTCAAAACCGGAAGTCCAGGCATCCGGTAAAAGATCTAAGACAAAAGCCACAAGGGCTTATGAAAGCCAAAAGGATGAAGAGGAAACTGAGTCAGATGAGGGAGTAAAAGAAATAAAGAAGTAGAAGAAGAAAGGATCTGGTAAACCCTCCACAGGCCAAGACAAGGATGAAATGGCAGAGGTATTTGTTGAAAAGCCCACTCTGTCTCTAGAGAGTGTAATCAAGTTGGTTACGGTGGATGGAAACCTTCAACCAATGACTGAATTTTATGATGACTACAATGAGGCTGACCAAAAGATTCTGCAGGAAGCCACAATCAAGTATCTGAACATATACAATAAGGCTTTCATTGAGATCATATCTCTAATTCCTAAAAGCCTAGAAAAGGAATTAGAAATAAGAAAGAATAATGCTCAGGCAAAAGATCTTGAGATCTGGGAACAGATAGCTATTCAGCTATATCCTCAAATTGATCCCAAGACAATGAACATAATATTCAAAGACTGCAAAGATGAGTTCAGAAGTAAAGCCAGGATGAATCAACTCATGCTTGGTGAGACTGACAAGGTGGCCAAAGAGACAGAAGAGATCCTCCGGAAGGCCTTCAAAAGGTTCAATCTTCCTGTTGTAGAGGACTTAGGTGCAGAAACAGCTGTGGACTTGGAACCCTCTGCTCCAGAAGAAGTGGCCTATGAACAGGCTAGCATCTCTCCTTCGGTGTCCCCTACAGTCTCTGGATCCAAAGAAAAAGAGAAATTACAGGAGAAGGAAGCAGTAGTGAAAGATAAAGAGGTTGACAGTACCAAGGGTGCAGAGAAAGAGAAGACTCCATCAGAGAAGACCATGACTGATAGTGGTAAGAATGTGGAAGGAGAGAAAATCCCAAAGGACAGTTCCAAGACTGCAGAAGAAAAGAAACATCTGTCTCCGGCAAGAGACACTACACAAACTGTTCAACAATTTTTGAGCAAAGAAACAATAGAGATCGATGAACCGGAGCTACTACAAGGCCCATTCAACTTTGATTCCCTCTCTCCGGTGCAGACAATGAAGATAGCCTCATTTGCAAATGCTAAGGCAAATGAAAAGCTCCTAAAGTCTCATATGGAAGACTGTGAGTTGATAGAGGCTGCTTCCGGAGTGCTTGAGAAGATTATGCCATCGGTCCAGATAGATCCGGCAGCCTCCTCTTCCGGTAATCTCAAAACCTTAGTCAGCAGTGTTAGTACACATTTTGAATCTCTAGAAAAATCAGCTGAAGAAAAGGTTCGGAAGGAGTTTTTTGATAAAAGGTTCTCCGAGGTTCAGGGTTTGATCATTAATGATAGGAGAAACATGAACATTGGGATAAAAAGCTTAGAAAATGCTCTTAAGGATGGCGGTGAAATATACAAATTTTGTATCTCCTGGTCCAAGGTAACAGTGGACATTGAGAAAAAAATAAAAGCGCAAGAGGACACACTACTAAGCTTGTCTCAAAGTTTTGATCCTCTTTCTTCCTCTATAACAAATCAAGAATGTCAGACTATTGCAGTCTTGAGTGAAATCAAGAAACTGGAGAAGGAAACGAAAAATAGAATAAGCAGGTTGAGTGAGCTCAGGGGGTTAATTGTCCCTAAGCTAGAGGCCATGCATGAGGCCATAGCAGAAGCTCAAATCACAGCCCAGACAAGTGATCCGAAAGATCTAAAAAGGGCAGATGCATTTGCATTTTTGTTGAGTGGTCACATTTCAATTTTGGATAGAATGAAGCAAAGTTGGGCTACAAAACTGATCCAACTGAAGACGTCTTTTGCAGACATTCTTCAGTATATGTGAGTATGTAAATATGCGGCTATGTATAGAAAATTTTTGAAAATTTTGGTGTGCGGACCCTACCCTTTGCCATTGATGTCAAAGGGGGAGTGAGGAGCAGTGAAAAATGAGGAATCCAACTAAGGGGGAGTTCCAAAAATTGTATATAAAGACAGAGCATCAGCAAAGGGGGAGCATAGTGTAAACACTTAGTCATTTTTCACTAAGTGTTGCCATCAATGCCAAAGGGGGAGATTGTTGGCAAGAGACACTATATGGATTCATGGTTGTTGTCATTGATGGCAACAAAGGTCATCCCACATATCCGCAAGTCATGGTGTGCCTCTACTGGAAGTCAGGATGAAGAACTGTTGTGGTCCGGTGAACAAGAACAGAGCATGTGGCAAGGTCCGACAGATTGGTCCGGATCTCTCAGAGGAAGTGTCTTGGTGCAGTGCGGATTTGGGGAAGTCAAGAGGACTACCTTGAGTAGTATATTCCAAGGATTTAGCCTCCGGTGATGAACAAGGAAAAAGATATGAATAGTTGAGTACCGGATTCCTGAGAGACAGTGAGAACAGAGGAAGAACTGACTGACAGAGTATCAGACTATTTTCCGGATGTGTTACTATTGATGGTAAAGGTTGTGAAGGCATGAATCATGTTTGGCTGACATGATTAATGATATCTACAAGTATATGCTTGATCCGCATTGCTTGGTGAGCAAGGATTCAGCCGACAGAATAGAGTTTGTAAGAAACTAGACTGTTCCGGATGCCGACTAGAAAGGTGATGAAATTACTTGTGCGGATATATATAGAGGATGGATTTAGTTGTGAAGATAGTAATTGTGTGATGGTGTATGTGAATAAGTGCAGAACAGAGCAGAGGTAGTAAGAAAGATCCGGTATGTGAAAGGATAGCAGAATAAAGAACAGAGGAAAGATGAAGTGCAGCAGATCAGTGTATTGAGCCTAACCAGAACTGAACTCCAGCATATGTAGATGCTTCCAATCAGTTCAAGACTATGATTCTTATCACTTTGTAGACAGTGTGTCTCCTTGTAGGCAGTGGGCCTCTTTGTGAGCAGTGTGCTCGGGCAGTGAGCCCTAATTGGCAAGTGCCATTTTGTATTTCCTTATTCTTCTAACAGAGAATAATCTTTGGGTTAATCACCCCGTGGTTTTCTCCCTTAACCGGGTTTCCACGTCAAAAATACTGTGTCATGTGTTTCTCATTTCATGGTAATGTTTGTTTGTTTGATTCAATGCTGCTTTGATTAATAAGAAAGTTCAAAAGAAGAAATAATTAGGATAACTGATTCACCCCCCCCCTCTCAGTTATCAACAATGAAGAGCATATAGCATTCAAAAATCCTCTTCCACACTAAGAGAAAGGAGGATCATCCAATCAAAACAACAACAGTGCTGACAAAGCAAACTATAATAACATTTCTTATGAGTACACCGTCAATCACGTCTCATGTAGTGATTCACACATCAACGTAATCACTATAAATAATAATCCTGACTGTAATGTGACCACTCATCATGGAAACATTACTCTACAAGGAGCTCCACCCAAGTCATCATCCACATCAAACCAATATAACATCCTTGACCAACTCCATAAAACACCCGCACACATATCCATTTTGGAGTTATTGCGTCTATACCCATCCCATAAAGCCATCTTAGAGAAAACTCTCTCGAAAACAACTATTCCTACAAACATTGCTCAAGAGCAATTCTAAGCTATGATAGGTCATCTAACCACACCACATTTCTTATCCTTCATAGAGAAAGATGATATGTCCATCAACCAACCACACAATGCATCCCTCCACGTTGAGGCCCAAATCCACAAACACCGAATAAAAAGTGTCCTAATAGATGGAGGTGTTGGTTTAAATATATGCACATTAAAGTTAATCCTTGCATTGGGGTTTTCACAAAATGTCGTTGATCCTAAAAAGAAAATAACTATCAAGGTATATGATGAAGAAGAGAGAACTTCCAAAGGAATTGTGGTCTTGACAATATGGGTTGGACCGGTAGAGAGAGATGTTGTGTGCCAAGTCCTAGACATGGAGCTATCATATAACATTCTTCTAGGAAGACGTTGGATCCATGCAATGAAGGCCGTTCCATCAACATACCATCAATGTATCAAGTTCCCACACAATGGCCAAGGAATTACCATACAAGGGGACCCTGATCCATTCTAGTATTGCGACAACATCCAATCAAAACCAGAAGTTGTAATCCCTTCAAATCGAGCAACTTCCTCTTTTTCACACCATGTGGATCTAAGCTCTCTAGCTTCTACCTCCAAAACATCATAGCTTAAAGTCAATGTCAAGGACAAGGGAGTTGGAGAGTATGTCATTGAACAATCTTTCTATCTAGCACAGTTGCCTATATCACTAAAATCCTATGGAAAACCATTACTGAACAAGTCCAAGTCAGTGGAGACTTCTAAGGGTCCTTTCATTATATGGGGAAACTTGTCAGATGAGAGTGATGAAAAATATCTCTTACAGTGGATTTACAAAGATGAAGATAGTGAAACCACACCAAATGATCATCAACCTAAGCTACCCACTGCACAATATGGTCAAGGGTTTTCTATTTTACAAAGGATGGGATATGAAGGACATGGTCCCATAGGATTAAGGAAATATGGTATCACAGAACCAATTCAACCCTCTACTTCCATAGCCTGAGACACTACTAGGTTGGGATATAAGGGTAAAGAGAAGATCAAAGGTAAGGAGAAACTCCAAGAAAAAGACAAACAAGCAGTTACCACTAACTTTATAGAACAGCTTCACCGACTACAAGAATGGAGTGAAACATATTTGAATGAGTATGAATTGGACAATCTCTCATAAATGTCTTGGGAAGATAAAGGGGTTGACATGGTTCAACAGTATAGCTCTACTTATACGACATATTAGGGACAAAACTCTAGGGCTAGATCGCTAGAGTTTGATCCGCAATATGACGAACATGAACTTCATGAGGAGAGTATGATGTCACACTTGACGAACCAACTTGAGGAGAGTACCAAAATAGACCTTGTCAATACCTCTACCTATTCAAATGAATCCTCCATTCTAACCATCACCACCCTTGAATCGAACCAACCAGACAATCCATTACCCCTAGTACATCCTGAATTGATAGACTGGGATTTGCAAGACACCACCCCTAAACTAGATACATTCCAAAATGATGACGCTATCATCGATTATCTAGAACTTAGGGACCATTTACCCATAGGAGACCACAAGGCTAGCTTCATCATCGAACTTAACGACGTGGAATACTTTGGAGAGAGTGCCAATCATTTCAGTCAAAAAAATATAAAAATAAAAAGTAGATCTAACGGTGAAAACTGCTCTGCGGCAATGTTAGATCACGAAAAAGTAAAAAAGACAAGGCGTATTTGGTGGTGAAAACCTCTCTAAGGTGCCAATAGATGAAGGGATTGACACTCTCCTCTACCATGCGCATCAGGAGAGATCTTCAATATTGATTGAACCAACTCAACTAATAAACATCATCATAGAAGAGAACCCAAGGACAATACATATGGCACAATCGTTATCTACACAAGAAAAGCCAGAATTCACTGAATTCTTCAAGCAAAAACAGATTAACTTTGCTTGGTCATATGTGGATATGCCAAGACTAGATCCAAACCTTATAATTCATCATCTTTCACTAGCTCTAGGAGCTAAGCCAGTTAAGCAGAAACTGAGAAAAATGCACCCGCATACAGCATTAATGGTCAAAGAAGAACTAAAGAAACTACTAGATGTGGGGTTCATCAGAGCCATTGATTATCCAGAATGGGTTTCTAACATTGTACCTATTTCTAAACCTAATGGGAGGATAAGAATTTGTAATGACTTCAGAGATCTAAACAAGGCTTGTCCAAAAAATGACTTTCCTCTACCAAACATAGATATCATTATCAATCTAACAACATGACACATCATGTTGTCATTAATGGATGGGTTCTCCAGATATAACCAAATCAAAATAATGCTGGAGGATCAACACAAAACATCATTCACATGTCCATGGGGTACCTATTGTTGGTGCGTCATGCCATTCGAACTAAAGAATGCGGGGGCAACATATCAGCGAGCAATGACTACAATCTTCCATGACATGATGCACACCATAATGGAAGATTATGTAGATGACATCCTAGCCCAGTCGCTCACCAGAGAAGGGCATCTCCAAGTCTTGGACAAGATCTTCACAAGATTAGAATAATTTAATGTACGGTTAAACCCAAAAAAGTGTGTTTTCGAAGTCACATCCGGTAAACTCCTTGGATATATCGTATCATCTAATGGAATAGAGGTGGATCTGACCAAGGTAAAAGCAATCATGGAAATGCCACCACCTAAGAATTTGAGTCAGTTGCAGTCTCTACGAGGAAAGTTGCAATCCATCAGAAGGTTTATCTCTCACTTGGCAGATAAGTGCCATCCATTCACACATCTCTTGCACAAAAATGTTCCATTCAAATGGGATGACATATGTGAGCAAGAATTTTAGCATCTAAAGGAGTATCTAATGAACCCACCAGTCTTGATGCCGTTGATTCAGGGCATGCCATTGCTACTCTATATCTCAGCTACACCCATAGCTCTTAGAGCTCTTCTATCCCAACAAAACCACGAAGGAAAGGAACAAGCAATCTACTACATCAATAGGACACTAGTAGGTTACAAACTACAGTATACACCAATTGAAAGAGCATGTCTTGTTGTTGTCTTTGCTTCACAAAAGTGGAGACACTACAAGCTCTCACACTCTATCAAGCTAGTGGCGAAGATTGATCCATTAAAATACCTACTCAGCAAAGTTACCCTAACAGGTAGAATATCTAAATGGGTCATGATACTCAGTGAATTTGATATTGAGTATGTAGATAGAAGAGCAATAAAAGGGTAGGTCATTGTGGATTAGCTGGAGGATGCACCTTTGACAGACAACAATCCATTAAGTTTTGAATTTTCAGATGAGTCCATCTTCAACATCACCACCTCATCCTGGAAACTTTACTTTGATGGGCCATATACTCAACATAGATCTGGAGGAAGAATCTTGTTGGTAACACCACAAGGAGATACAATCCCCAAGTCATACAAACTTATATTCCCATGTACCAACAATGTGGCCAATTATGAAGCACTGGTTATTGGCATGAAGATGGAAGTAGATTGGAAGGTCAAGGAACTTCATGTCTACGGGGACTCACAACTCGTCATTAATCAAGTAAATGACAATTATCAAACTAAGGATGAGAAGCTGATACCATACAAGCATATGGTGGATGATTTCAAAGAGTATTTTGTTGTGATATCCTTCGAGCAGATACCAAGCTTGGAAAACAAAGTAGCGGATGCGATGGCTACTATTGCATCCCTTCTTGACATACCTAAAAATCATTCTCGTTATGAGTTTTTGGTGATGAAATCCTAGAAACCAGCACCATTTACCACATCGTAGGGTCTGATTCTCCCTTGTATGGCAAAGTTTACACCTATCTAAAAGAGAATATCCTACCACATGACCTATCAAACAACCAAAAATGAACATTTATATGCCAAACATCCTGATATACCATCATTGCAGACACCCTATATCGATGAGGTTTAGATGGTACTCTCCTTAGGTGTTTGGATAGTGAGGAGTCTCAGATCGCTCTGAGTGAAGTACATGAAGGAATATGCAGGACACACTCTAGTGGTCCTACCTTGGTGAAGAAGCTCATGCGTCTCAGATACTATTGGCCAACCATGGAAAGAGACTCCTATCATTTTGTGAAGAGATGCACTAAATGCCAAATCCACGGGAACCTCATACATGCACTAGCATAGGAGCTGCAGCCTTTAACGACACCTTGGCCCTTCTACCAATGGGGTTTGGATCTAGTAGGAAAGATTCACCCTTCATCCTCCAACGGCCACAAATTCATTATCACAACCACTGAGTATTTCACAAAGTGGATTGAGGTTGTTCTGTTAACCAATGTCATAGGGAAACAAATGTCTTCTTTCATCCTTAACTACATCATATGCATATATGGTATTTCATTATCCATTGTCACAGATAATGGGTGACCTTTCAAGAATCAGGATGTAAAAGAACTCTGTGATAAATGTCACATTCAACATTGCTTCTCCACTCCATACTACCCATAAGGTAACGACCAGGCTGAGGCATCAAACAAAACTATCCTGAAGATACTTAAAAAGATTGTCGATGACGCTGGCCGTGACTGGCACATGTAATTGAGCCCCACTCTGTGGGCCTATAAAACCAGTATATGCACTCCCACAAGTGTGATGCCATACACCCTCGTCTATGGCTTTGAAGCCATCTTGCCTATAGGAGTTGAGTTACCTTCCCTCAGGGTGTCGTTAAAGGGTCTCATAAATGATGAGGAATACAGAGTATCAAGACTCTAGGAGCTAGAGCTGCTAGGAGAACGAAGACAACATGCCTTCAAACATCTTAAGGCATACCAGCAGAGATGTCAAGAAGTTATAATCACAGGGTCAAACCATGAGTCTTCCAGCTGGGTGACTTAGTTCTAAGAGAGAATCCAAGAAATCAGCAAGATAGAGAGAAAAAGGGAAAATTTGAACCCAATTGGTTGGGTTCCAATGTCATAGTTGCTGCCTATGGATCAGACGCTTATCAACATTAAACATCAGGAGGTGAACTATTTGATGATCCCATCAACAACATGCATCTTCGCAAGTTCTACACCTAAAACCCCAATGCAAGGGAGTCAAAAACAAAAAAAATCAAAAAAATAGAAAAATAATAAAAAATAAAAAAAAAAGAAAAATAGCAAAAAAAATTGTCCTCTAGTGAAAACCTAGTAAACAGGTGCCTTGGATAGATACCATGATGAAAACTTGGCAAACATGCGTCATGTGTATTTTAACTATCGTGCAAATAAAAGCAAGTGGTGAAAACCTAGAAACATGCACTAGTTGTGATAAACCAATCCCTCCATCTTTTAGGACTTCCGTCCTCATCCAGTCTTTTCTAAACTACATACACCCAATCACATCAAGATACCTACCATGGCTTGTTATTCACTCATCCTTATCACCTCGTCCCACCAGGCTATTGATCCAAACTTGCATCCATCTTTTCATCCATCCTCAACCCATCCATTGAACTGTTGACGAACTACATCGCCTTTAAGTTATCACGTAGGAAAGGCCATCATTGATGCACCCCCGAGGCTCCCTTCCCATCCATTCCACCCCTCATCACCCATCCTTTTATCCATCTGAGTCCCATCACCTAGGTCCTAGGTCCACATAGTCCACACCCCGAACTACGTTGCCTCTGCGTCATCACATAGGCAAGGCCATTTATTAGTGAGCCCCCAAGGCACTAGGTCAGTCCCTTAGGGCCCATTTCTTCATGTCTATTGTTAGTTTGTCCATAATAAATTGATCCTTTAATTGACTGGGGGCAAATCCTCGACCTAGTTAGTGAATTAGTTTTTGAATGCTACAACTCAGAGCATAACAAACCAAATTGTGGTTTTATGTCTAAACAACAAGCAGCGTAGCAAAGCAACCTTTTTAAACATCATCCTGACAAAGAGACATTAAACTAAACTTGACAACACCATCCTGCCTAAAACTATCAAACGTGACTCTATCAGTTATTGCTTAATAAATACATCTATGGCAAGAAGGTTTAATGGTTGTTTTAAGTCTTATATCATGATTTTTGTTATTATGTCTTTTTATGCTCCTGAAGGATGTCAAAACCTAGAGAAGCTATGATGGGGGCATAATTATTTTATTTGTTTGTTGTTTGTGGGTTTATCTTTAGTAATGTGAGGCCTTGACTAAAGACATGATCAACATAATGATCATCGAGGACATCAGAGATCTAAACATGAAACATGTGTAATCCTTGTCTGTTGATATGCAAGAAATACTCAGGTCATCTTGGTTCAAGTATACTTAGATGCTTGTATTAACTTGCTAAATCAAAATCCATGTAAGTAATACTCAGGTCATCAAAGTTTAATTATACCTAGATGCTTGTATTTTCTTACAACATTTTAAAATCTCAATGATGAAACAAAGTACTTCAAAAACTTGTACACGAAGATGACAAAATCCACTATCATACATACCAAATTGCATTTCATTTCATTTATAAGCATTTCATACATACCATTTATCCAAGTGTCACAAAGATGCAAATTCTATCCGTCTATTACCCATTTGTTCCAATTCTTCTACCTACATTCTTCTAAGTGTTGTTTCTTTTATGGTTGAGTATACTTGGCATAACAAAAATAATCATTTTGCATATTATAAGTATGTACATCATTAGTTCATTATCATTTAGGTGCATCAGTGGCCTTAAACATTTAGATCATGATAGTTATGTCATTTATCCACATAGATTGCATAACATTTCACACCAAAAATCTACAAAAAACATAGATGTCAGAGTGTTTCCATATTAGATCATCATCCATACATAAAGCAATTAAACCATCACATGTTGCATTTTACAATATCACCACAGTGTGCATTAGTCCATAGTAACATATTAGCATATAGGATCATAAGCATGCATATAAGTCATCATGTCCATCATGTATCACATAAAAAGCATCATGTCACATAGATATCAAGTGCATCATAGGGTCGCATAAACATGTTAGAAGCATCACATACAACCATAAGCATAATAAAGAAACCCATCCATAAGAACACATGCATGTAGCACGTTGAACTCATGTAGATCATCATCATATATCAAAATAATAATAAAATTCCAAGTATACAATGATGTCATAAAAAGTATCTATCTCAACTGGTCAAAAATGGAGTATACAAAAAATGGCATAACATGATACATGTCTAAGCAAGTGACTATGTGGAGCTAGCTTCAGACGATGCTAGATCATGTGGTTGCTGTGGGTGAGGCTGGGGCCCTATAGGACCTGTCCTTGGTGGCCCATGAGGAAGTGGTGGCCTCATCCCTATACTCTCTGTCTGCGTTCGCCTTAACCTACTGCGTGAGCTAGGATGAAAACTACCGACCCTTTGCTCTATTGGCACGGCCTGCTCATATAACCCTCTCCAATAGGATATCTCCTATCCTACCCTAACCATATCTGCCACAATCTAGCTATGTGGACCCTGGACTACCGTCTGCTGCACCTACTGTAATAGGGCCTCTACCCTAGTATATCTCTATATGGCCGAGTCTCGCTCAAGAATCATTATGTGAACATCACCCTGCAACTGTGTCACTTGCCTCTATAACCGAGCCACCTGGGCTCGCAAGGATGTCATCTCACCGCCATCCTACCCCTACAACTGTGCCAACTGTGCCTATAACTGAGCCACTTGGGCTCGCAATGTTTCTGCCTCTCCATCACCCTACCCACCCTGTGCCTATGCATGTGCCTGTGCATGTGCCTGTACATGTGCCTGTACCTGTGGTTGCACCTGTGCATGTACCTGTTCCCATGCTTACATTTGAGGCACTCTCCTCTGTCTTACTCTCCTCTGACAGCCATCATCCCCACTGTCATCCCTGTTGTCTCCTCTGCCACTCCCACCTCCATCATCTCCTCCTCCCCTACCACCTCTGCCACCCCTCCCGCCTCGCTGTCATCCCCTCCTCTATCAAGGGGCATCATCCTCATCATCATCCTCAAGTCACGGAACCAATTCTTTAGGACCAGAGTATCTAGGAACCGAGTGGGTAGTAAAGTGTGCCTCAGAATCTATTGTCATACCCGCGTCCACTATCTGCCACCTCATATCCCATGCCTGGTAGGTAATCTACAGAAAATTAGTCCTCGCTATCTTATACAATTCCACAGGACCCCACAGTGGATGCTCCTTGTGCGTTCGAGCAAAAATAGCAGTACCTTGGGGCATACCCTGAATCCTACCAAACTATTGGAGCACACAGCTAACAATGTGGCACTCTAGTATGTAGGGAGTCCTCCCTATCAACCATTGAGTCTGGAAGCAATAAGGCAACTTTGCTGCATCCTCGTCCCACACCTCGCAGTCTAGGTATGGTCGCCATATCACCTTGTCCACATTATCCAATGTGTGATGCCAGTACTCTAACTTTCCCAGCTTAGTCTGGGAAAGAGTCTCCTGAAACATATAAGAGTAAGTTTGGTCATGTCCCCTCACTCCCATGCCAATCAGCTGTGTCACCGCTATGTGCAGCCAAGCCCAAATTTGAAGCAACGAAACACCAACAAAAAGACTAGCAGCTCCATCATATACCAACTAATGCAAATCATGGTACAAATGAGCTAAGATTTAGGGACCCCAAGCAAACCATGTCCCCTCCTGAACCATCCTCTCTAGATTCCATCCCCATCCAACCTGGAAGCCACGGGATCTCGTGTCGAGACATACAACTCCTCCAATCAAACCTACTAGTATGGCTGGTAGGGGCTCATAGTACTCTGTAATGTCTTCCCAGCTAATCTTTGTGCCTTGTAAGTCTAGGTCATCGAACACTCATCTACACTCAGGTAATCCATCTCCAGAAGTAGACTCGTACTCAACTAGCTCACCCTGAATAGGAATCTGTAGAATTTGATGTACATCCTCTAGCGTCACCATCATCTCTCTAGTGGGCAGGTAAAACGTGCCCATCTCACTGTGGTACCTCTCACCCAAAGCAGTCAATAATCTGAGGTTATCCCGCATCTCGGGCATGAAGCAAACATACCATAAGCTGGTGGACCCAAGCACCAAATGGTTAGTATCAATCAAGTAGGGCCTAAGCAGTTGCGTCAGAGGGAATCTCTCCCATGACATCAGTACATGATCTAGAATCTCCTGCAAAATTGATAACAAAGTGCGTTAAAAAACCAAATCAAACTAAGCCATAAATTTAACAATTCAAACAAAGAACTTAGCTAACCTATCAAGAAACCTATCCTATCCTCTCTTCTGAGATTAAACCAATCTCGAAGATGACCTATCAGTTGGCCATCATCGATCACGATGCCAACTTTGTCAAACCAGCTAAGTATTTTACCAAACCTATCAGATGCGTAACTTTGCATCAAACACGTTGAATCCCCTATCATTTGCACTATTTTAGGCAATTACACAAAAACAATGCTCATTTGCACATTTTCACATCAAATGCGCAACTTCTTATCAATTGTGCTGATACACTGCTTATTTGCACGATTTTGCAATGTTTGCACAACTCTATACCACATGCGCAAGACTGTTGCTTGATTGCACTTAAAGACTTAAATGCACGTAAACCCTAGTTGTTTGCGAAAGACTCCCTATCATTTGCAAAAATTTCTCATATGCATTGATTCTTGACTCAGATGCGCCGAATCAGAGTATGTGTGTAGTAATGGCTTATTTGTGCCGAAACACTAAACCTGCGCATTCAAAAATGACAACTTTGACCTACAATTTGGCCACCATAAATGCAAAATTGACCAAGTTTTGAGGGGTACATATCGGGGGTCTGTACTCTGCTGGCTGCCCGAATCATCAGATCCTCTCAAATAAGTGACTGGCTATTGGAATCTAGTCCATCTCTGCTGATTGCTTTGCACTGCTACCACACCAGAGCTCCTCAAATCTCTCCACAAAAGACAAGTGTACAAATGACTAGGATTGTGACCCCACATACCTATATATAGAAAAATGAGCCCTAATTGGAGGGGTTTAACCTTGTACATGCTGGGGCATGGTTGTTCTCAGATTTTCACCCGTTGTTAGCCAAATTATTCTCTCGTTTATCCTATTAACCTATCTCATTGTGAGATTGTGTGTCATCCTGTTGTCGCATTCTTCCTGTCCAATCTCCTGAGGGGGCATCCTATCAGCATAAACTTGTTCTAGGGGCAAACTGGGGTGGGTATCAATCGCATAAAATTTTTATTCTTTGAAACAACGTGATAAAACATATTGTCTCAAAGAGGGGCAAAATGTATACCTAAAATTGGCTCGTGTCGAACTAAATAAATATTTTTAATATTTATTTTATTCTTATTCTTCTATCAATTAAATAAATATTATAATTTATTTGATTGGTTCATTATCCCTAAATTAAATAAAAATCAATTTATTTAATTAATATTCCCTATTTCTTCTATAGTCTTTGAAAGGAAGCAAGGTACACGAAAAACGCTTCCTACACTAATCCACTGAGGAAAGGTTTATGCAAATTTCAACTTTTATAGTTACAGATTAAGATGCACATAAATAGAAAGATAATACCAACTTTCAAATGCAAACACAAAACTCACAACACAAGATATACGTGGGGAAAACCCTTTCAAGTAAAAAATGTCACACTCCAAAGCTGGCCAATATATTATTCAAGAATCACGAAGATTACAATATACTTGCAGAGCAAGCTTTTACAGGAGTATATCCAACCAGAGATCCAGGAGGTAATTTGTCATCTATAAGATTCTTACACACAACCTCCATCTCAAGCTCTTGATATATAGGAGATACAATACAGTACACCGCCAA
The DNA here is from genome assembly GCA_027924645.1 of Cunninghamia lanceolata. Taxonomy (NCBI): domain Eukaryota; kingdom Viridiplantae; phylum Streptophyta; class Pinopsida; order Cupressales; family Cupressaceae; genus Cunninghamia; species Cunninghamia lanceolata. The sequence continues at coordinate 42,946,465 of BSBN01000391.1, read as the reverse complement.
CGGTAATTACAAAACCATGAACTAAAACCACCCAAAAGTGGTGCCTAAATTATCTCCAATCAAAGATGTCTTGTGATGTGCCAAACCACACACCAACATGTGTAAATATCCCCTTTACATCTCTTTTATGTGTCCAACACATTTTTACATTTCCCAAAATAGAAGGTCCAACTTTCAGAGGCCATAACTTTTGATCCAGGTGTCCAATTGATGAACTGTTTAATGCATCAGAAAGCTCGTGAAGAGATATATCACCCTATAACTGGCTATGCCGGTTATGAAAATTTTTGGGATGTTTAGAGAAGTTTCAATTCTGGTAATTGAGTTCAAAGACTTTTTTTGGCAGTTTCAAAAAATAGAAACCTTAATATCTCACAATCCTGATATGATCTTGAGACAAAACTCACCTGAGATGTTCACTTACATGTTCCGCACCTTCTAGGAAAAATTTTAGGCCAACCTGAGCTCAATCAAAGAACTTGCTAAAAATAGTAAGCCTCACTATTTTTAGCTCATTTGGAAACTTTTGGAAACTTTGAAGGTTCTAGACCATTCTCCAAGATAAAAGGTATTCAAAAGACCAAAACTGGGAAGAATAATAATCTTTCAAAGTTGCAAGGTTGAGACACTTTTCTTAACATTCTCCCACTTATCTAATACCTTGCAAGAGCAAAGGGAGTATCAACACCATGATTTAATTGGTAGAGGCCGAGAGGCCCATAGACTCTAAACACCATCTGAACTTCTCTATGCTCACAAGTTTTGTCAAGGAATCTACAACATTCATGAAAGTATCAACTTTCTCCAAGTTTACCTTCCCATCCTCTACCATGTCATGAACAAAATGGTACTAGACATCAATATGCTTAGTCCTTGCATGGAAAGTAGGATTTTTCGCCAAACATATGGCACTCTGACTGTCACAATAAATAGTAATCTTTCCTACATCAAACCCAACATCAGAACACAATCTCTTAAGCCAAATGGCTTCTTTACAAGCATGAGTTGCTGCCATGTACTCAGCTTCAGTAGTGGACAAAGCAACCACAGGTTGCCGCTTACTCATCCAACTAATAGCACCACCAAACATAGTGAACACATAAGCATTGGTGGATCTCCTGCTGTCAATGTCACCTGCCCAATCTGAATCCACAAATCCACAAATACAAAGTGAATGCCAAGGTCCTGTAGGATAACCATGATAACATAAGGAATACTTAGAAGTACCTCACAAATATTTGAACACTCTCTTCACTGCATCCCAATGTACCCATTCAGGATTAGCCATAAATTGACTAAGGACTCACATTGCTTGGGAAATGTTTGGTCTTGTACAGACCATCGCATACATCAAACTACCAACCACACTAGCATAAGGAACTCTACTCATATCCTCTATCTTAGAAGGATACTTTGGACAATTTTCAATAGATAACTTTGTCCCCATTGTAATAGGAACAGTCAAAGGTTTGCAATCCATCATGCTGAATCTCTCCAACACAGTGTTAACATACTTACTCTAGCTTAACCAAAGTTTTCTATTTTCTCTGTCTCTTTTGATTTCCATTCCCAGAATGTACTGAGCTGCCCCTAGATTTTTCATCTCAAACTGTGCTGACAACTGAGACTTCAAATTAGAAATCAAACTTTTACCATTCCCAATGAGTAACATATCATCAACATACAATGCAATAATGAGAATGTGATCATTGTCAAACTTGTAGTAAAGACAATGATCTGATTTTGATCTCTAAAATCCAATACTCAACACAAAGGCATCAAACTTCTATTACCACATCCTAGGAGACTGTTTCAAACCATACAAAGACTTTTTCAACTTCCAAACCAGATTTTCTTTACCTTTCACCATTTAGTGCTCTGGATGTGACATATAGATTTCCTCCTCCAAGTGACAATGAAGGAATGTTGTCTTCACATCCATCTGTTCCACTTCAAGATCATACACTGCTGCAAGAGATGACAGGAACTGAATAGATGTCAGCTTTGCAATAGGAGAGAAAATCTCACCATAGTCAATTCCCTCCACCTGAGAATATCCCTTCGCAACCAATCTAGCCTTATATTTCTCAACACTGCCATCTACACCGAATTTCTTTTTGAACACCCATTTGCATCCAATAGGTTTTCATCCTTCAGGCAAGGGTACCAAGTCCCAAGTATTATTCTTTTCCAAAGAAGCCATCTTTTCTTCCATGGCCTCCTTCTAGGAACCTACATCTTTCATACCTATAGCCTCTTTCACATTTCTAGTCTCATCAGTGTTAGAAATCAAAGCAAAAATACAACTGGAATCATGCAATAAATAACCAAACCTATCAGGTTGCTGCCTTATCTGCGTGGACCTCCTCAAAGGTTGAGGTTGAGGTTCTTCATCTTCTTCTAAAATTTTAGAGCTACTAGAGCTCTCCTCATTATCAGGTCGAATAGATGTTTTTGGTTCAACTTTCTTAGGGGTGGAAGGAAGTTGAACCACATCATCTTTCTTCTCTTCTTTCTCTGGTTACAAGACAATAGAAGAAGGATTGAGCTTTCTGAAGATCAAACTTCTACTATACAGAACTCTCTCAGCCACTGGATCCCAAAGCTTGTACCCTTTCACACCGATGCCATAACTGATGAAGATACACTTTATAGCCTTGTTCTCCAACTTAGACCTCTTCTCCTTAGACACATGTGCATATGCCTCACAACCAAATACTTGAATGTGTCTTAATGAAGGAGTTTTACTAGACCATACCTCCATAGGTGTCTTATCAACGAGCGCTGATGTAGGAGACCTGTTACCCAACTAACAAGTGGTAGCAATAGCTTCAACCCAGAACTTTTGTTCAAGTCTAGCCCCACTTAGCATACTCCTTGCCCTCTCCATCAATATTCTATTCATACTCTCTAAAACTCCATTCTGCTGAGGGGTATACGAAGTTGTCTTGTGCCTCTCAATCCCCTATTCTTTACAAAACTTGTCAAAAACTGCTGAACAAAACTCACCACCATTATCAGTCCTCAAACACTTAATCTTTCTATCCTTTTGATTCTCTACAAGAGCTTTGAACTCTTTGAATATATTAAAGACTTCATATTTACTTCTAAGGAAATACACCCATGTCCTTTTACTATAACCGTCAATGAATGAAACAAAGTAAACATATTTTGAAATTGAAGGAACATTAACATGACTAAACACATCAGAATGAATCAATTCCAACACCTCAGAAGATTTGTGAGAACTGGAATAAAACTAAAAACGGTTTTGTTTTCCATAAAAGCAATGTTCACAGAAATTGAACTCAAGGCTACAATCATTCATACCCTCAACGAGATTTTTATTCTTTAGGGTCCTCAAACCCTTTTGACCAATGTGACCAAGCCTTTGGTGCCATAACACTATGTTCTCAGCTAGAAATTTCATCTCCATAGAATGAGCACCCTTAGGTACCCAGAAAGCTCGACCATCCAAAGTAGATTCAACAGTCGTTTTCACTGCTAGTTCCAATGGTGAGGATGAAGACTCTGAGGCTCTCTTCTTTGAAACAGAGGCACTATTGCACTAAACTACACATGCATCAAGCTGAAATAGAGTGCCAATCCAAACAACCTTAGCCAACACCATAGATCCTCTAGTCATCTTTCATCCTCCATTTGAGAAAACAACCAACACACCCACATCATTCAACTTACTTACAAAAAGAAGGTTCCATGTCAAACCAGGGATATGTAGAACACCATTGATTCCCTTCACTCGTCCATCAGGAAATCGAATCAAGACTCTTCCATGGCCAACAATCTTCAGTTGAGAATCATCACCCAAGTACACCTTTCCACCATCGTATTCTTCATACTTCAAAAACCAACCCGGATGCGAGGTCATGTGAAAAGATGCACCGAAGTCAATAAGCCACACATCCTCAGATGCATGTGTTGCCAGGGCAGTGACAAATGCTTCTCCTTCATCTTGAGAGGACTTGTTAGAATTTGAATCATAATTCTTCTTCTTTTTCTTTTTCTCCTCCTTGTACTCCTTGCAGAAGTGACCAGGTTTGCCGTAGTTCCAAAACAAGGCCTTGGAATTTCTGGGAGACTTAGATCTCCCATAGGATTTGGATCTTCCTTTTTCTTCCTTCTTCTTATCATTTTTCTTTCCCTTCTCTTTAGATCTACCATGAACCGCAAGAGCCTCCTTAGCTGATTCGAAAGACTTTCTCTGCATCTCTTTAGACAACAGCGAAGAAACCACTTCATCCATCTTGAAGGTGGTAGTGGTACTCTCAATGGCCATAACAAGGTGGTCCCACAAATCTGGTAAGGAACATAGTAATGTCATACATTGATCCTCCTCCTCCATCTTCACACCAATAGAAGTCAACTGGGGAACAAGCATATTGAATGTATTCAAGTGATCAGTGATAGATCCTCCATCTTCCATCCTCAGAGAATACAATTTATTTTGCAGGAATAACTTCTTCACCAGGGATTTAGCTTGATAAACATCTCCAAGCTTCTTCCAAAGTTCCTTTGCAGTCTTCTCTTCATAGATATTCAGGAGCACTGAATCAGCCAAATAGAGTCTTATCAAACCCTTAGCTTTTCGATCTTTGAGATCCCAGTCTTCTTGAGACATTGTCATTGGTTTTGAACTAGATATGGCTTCCCATAAATCCTGATCTACAAGCATGTCCTCCATTTTGAGTTTCCACAACTTGAAATTACTACCATTGAACTTCTCTATCTCAAACCTCCCAGATGTGATCGCAATCTCTTACCTGCAACAAATATTTCAAAATCCTTTGCACAAGCTCCCACTCAAACAAAGATTAGCTCAAAAAACCCTCTACCCAACAACTAGAACTAAAGGTGATTAGGCTTGGATACCAACTAAAAGGAAGCAAGGTACGCGGAAAACGCTTCCTACACTAATCTACTGAGGAAAGGTTTATGCAAATTTCAACTTTTATAGTTATAGATTAAGATGCACATAAACAGAAAGATAATAACAACTTCCAAATGCAAACACAAAACTCACAACACAAGATATACGTGGGAAAAATCCTTTCAGGTAAAAAAACCCACACTCCAAAGCCACCCAATATATTATTCAGAAATCACAAAGATTACAATATACTTGCAGAGCAATCTTTTACAGGATTATATCCAACCAGAGATCTAGGAGGTAATTCAACATCTATAATATTCTTAGACACAACCTCTATCTCAAGCTCCTGATATATAGGAGATACAATACAGTACATCGCCAACGGTAATTACAAAACCATGACCTAAACCTACCCAAAAGTGGCACCGAAAATATCTCCAATCAAAGATGTCTTGTGATGTGCCAAACCACACACCAACATGTGTAACTCTCCCCTTTATAGATCTTTTATGTGTCCAACACATTTTTACATTTCCCAAAACAGAAGGTCCAACTTCTGGAGGCCATAACTTTTGATCTGGGTGTCCGATTGATGAACTATTTAATGCATCGGAAAGCTTGTGAAGAGTTATATCAGCCTATAACTGGCTATGCTAGTTATGACAATTTTTGAGACATTTATAAAAGTTTCAATTCCAGTAATTGAGTTTAAAGACTTTTTTCAGCAGTTTCAAAAAATAGAAACTTTAATAACTCGCAATCCTGATATGATCTTGAGACGAAACTCATCCGAGATGTTCACTTAGCTATTTCGCACCTTCTGGGAAATTTTTTAGGTCAATCTGAGCTCAATCAAATAACTTACTAAAAATAGTAAGCCTCTCTATTTTTAGCTCATTTGGAAACTTTGAAGGTTCCAGACCATTCTCCAAGATAAAGGGTATTCAAAAAGACCAAAACTGGGAAGAATAGTAATCTTTTGAAGTTGCAAGGTTGAGACACTTTTCTTAACAGTCTTATGTAATTAAATAATCCTAAAATTATTTAATTAATCCCAAATTCCTCTATCCCAAAAATCCACATCACCTTTCTACCTCATATTTCCACCTCACCATGTTGCACACATAATTAAATATTTTAATAAGTAATTAGCTAATATTCCCTCACCCACATGTCCTATTTATCTTCCAATCAAGATCAGTTAACTCATCAGTCAAATTAGTTATCTAATCAATCAATTCTCTTAACTGGTCAGTCTATTCAGTTAACTCCTCAATCTATTCTGTTAACTCCCATTACGCATGAAAGGAACTTGGACACTTGTCCTCTTCTAATTTGCACACATTCTCTCAAGCTTCCTCAACCATACACCTCACAGGTAATTCCTCCAGTCATGAATCTACTGACACTTGGATTTGGTCTCTCTTGAGCCTATAAAAGGAACCCTCATTCACTCATTTCATACAACTCAAGCTTTCGTAATCAACCTCTATAGAAATCCTATCAGTGTGCCTTTTATGAAGTATCCTCATTTGCATTTGCATAATCCCATTATCTTCATAATCATCCAACCATGTCTCCATCATCCATCATCCATATTCATTAAAATTGCATTTGTAGTTTAATCTTCATTACATTATCCATCTACAACCATTTTCTTATTGTCATCTTCAACAACAAGGAAGTACAACTTCTAAGAGCTCAAATCATACACAAGATCAATATGAGACAGGCAACAATGGAAGCTACGAGGTAAATCAGTCTATGAAGGTAATATCTTTGTTTATTGTATTTACATCAATTTCATTGAGTTATTGGATATTTAGTTGTTTAAAACTATTGTTCATATTTCCTCTAACAGAAGTTATTCTTCCTTGACACTTACTTTATTATAAGAGCCAACCCTATACCATTATGCACTCTTGAGTTTAAAAGAAAATGAATGACATCTTCTTGTGAATGGCAATACTTCTTAAAAAATGTATAAGGTATCAGAAATTCACATAGATTCCTTGAGATAAAACTTTTTTAGTGGAATCAACCCATTGGACCATTGAAAGTACCCTTCTAGATAATATGGATTGAGAGTAAACCTTGGGATAATGCAAATAATGTAATCATCAATCGGGGAAGGTCACGAGTCAAAAACATGATTAAAATTATGTCATTATGAAAATACGGGAATAGAGTGATGTGGAGCATAGATTCCCTTCTACAAAAGCATCAAGACATTATTGAATGCGCTCCCAAGACAGGAGTTGAATGTCCAAGGGATGGACTATGAATGTATTGAAATTATTTATCCAAGACCGTGAAAGGTTGAATTATGAATACTATAGGATGAGACAACTTCTAAGTTGAGTCAAGGGGGTGGACATACGACTACATTCATTGTGAAACATACGTGTATGTAAAACTTTAGCCAAATTAATGCATCCGTCTCTACGTGCATTAATTGGTCCATAGTGCTCCAGATGGCATAATGTCTCCAGTAGTGTCATACATAGTTAGAGTGAATCTATAGTTGTGTGACTGTGAGACATTATAAAGGACACAACACCAGATACTCATATGGAAAACCTAACGGTTCCTTATATCTATACCTTTCGTGAAGGGTAGGGCCGCTTCTAGGTAGGAAGTTGTGCAGGGGACTGCCAGTCTGTGGTTGGAGGAAAAGCACTCGAATGATGCTCTCCTTCCCAAGTAGAAGACAAGCTGAGGCTTATGAAGATAGATGTCAAAGATCCAGATGTAGTGCTTTTCTTTATATGATTTGATAGTTAGTTATTATGTATATTTCTATATAAAATTTGATGCCTTGAACATAGCTTTTTACATGTATAGTGAAGATCATTCACTAATGAAGTATCATTGGATATTGTAATTCTAAGTTTTGTTACATGTTCTGGAAAAGAATAACATGCTTAATTATTATGATGATATTAATTCATTCTTATTTAACTATGATTATGTTAATCATGATGTATTCTTACTCTTAGTTTTAAGATGGATAATTATGGTTATTTTTTGGTAATGTGAGATAGCATGTTACACCAATGAAAGAGGGAATGAAGTGTAAAGAACCCAAATTATCACCAAGACATGCATTGGAAGAACAAGAATTCAAGTTATTGATAGAATCATCAACATACCTTGATGTTGACGTAGTTTATTTCAGTGAAGAAGAAGGAATAAAACTTTGGAGTGTAGGAGAAGTGCTCTAATGCTCAAGATCTATCTATTGACAATACTATAAAGGATCTAGATCAACTTTAATCATGATTGTCTTTTTACCATAGAAAATTTTTATAGATTGATGTAAAGTAGATGGAACCATGCCCATGGCATGAGTCCACAATATACCTAGAAGAAGATTGTATGAAAGAGCTCTAAGCATCACATGTACCATAATGGGCAATGTAACAGGGCCCAACTCAATAGGAAACATTATCGTGCTAAGATTTTTCCAACTTATGTTATCAAATCCATGGATAGAGAGATTTGTTGGAGAGATGTAAGATGTATCTATATTGATGCAGTTCAATAGGTATACACCACACACATTGAGACTAAAATCATTGTCAATGAGAGTATGCTTGACACCAATAGATTTTATACAAAAAATAATGAGGATGGGCTCATTTTTGTTTCCAACCTCAAGGGAAGGTAGCTCATATTATTAAAAATAATATTTCTAGTGTTTGTATAGATACAATCAAGCAAATAAACTATCTCATTCATCTTCACAGAAGATGACATAGGGATCTTTTGCAAAGCCTCTTGGAGCATGCCATGATATGCAAGAGAATCTTAGATTGAGTAGCACGAAGTTGCTCAGTAAGATCATAATCTCTAATAGTCTTGTTAGAAAGATGGGAAGTTGACAAAATAATAGAAGTAGGAAGAGAAATGGGAACATATGTAGCTTATTGGTTTATTCAAGTGTTGTACATGTGGGATACTATATGGAAGTCAATAGCCATAGGCATGTTGCATGTGTTAGATTTTGTGATACGAGTATAATAATCTAAAGGGTAAGGCATATTAGGAACACCTTGAATAGTGATTGTTGATCTAGAAGGTTGTGGTATATCTAGATGACTATGTGCAATAATTTTTAGTTTATAAAGCTCTTGTGTGGAGCTGGAAATGAAAATTGTTTTAATAAAGTTCTTAGAAGAAGAATTTGACAATGTAGATGAGGAAGAAGTAACATGTATAAAATCATCGAGGGCCTCATCTAACATATCAAAATCTTCCTTAATGAAAGATTTATCAAAAGTGGGGAAGGTTGAGAAAAAGATATTCGACATGATTAGATGCTCAGGTTCACTAAAATGTAGTGTATAAGTATTCAATTTAGTTAAGATAGATTTTTTCCAACTAAATATTTTCAATGGCACTACTCTAGGATTAAACTAGTTTTAAAGAGAAAGTATTTTTTTACTATTCAAATAGAAAGAAATAATAATTCTAGAAAATCCCAGAAATGATTTAAAGTTGAAAAAACAATATTTTCAATAAGCTAAAGCATAGAGGAAAATTGAAATGAAGTTGATTTACATATTCTATCTAATAATTTTTTATTAAAATAAAAGCAAAACTATAAATGACAAATCAAAAGGAACCTGGGACCAAAGTTTGAGCAACACTATCCAGGATGCTAGTGCATCACGTGGGTGTCTATGTGTTGCATTGTCATTTGTACAACCAAAAAGCTAATAGAATTCCAATAAGTTGTTCATTTCCAATCCAATCTCTCACCCATTTTGTACAACAAGAAACAAGAAAAGTGGACATAAAATTCCAAGTAATAAGATGAAGTGGAAAGGAAAGGAAATAACAATATTTAAGTATTTAAAATGAAGAATAGAAATAACCAGCAAAAGAGGAAACACTTGCAAAACTTTGTGTAGCTAAATGTTTCCCAAATACCTGCATCTAAGGGAAAATAAAATTAATTGGGGTTGTTTGGGAGATTTCCAAGAGTGGTCAAGCCCCTATTGGTCTTTTGACCTCCATGGACAACTAAGATTAGAAAAATGATAAAAAAAAATCATGTGCTCTTACATCCTAAGTGTGTCTAGGAAAATAAAAGCAATGACAATAAAATAAATCTATGAGTATCAACCATGTTTTATGGGGAAGAATACCCTAGTGTGCATATGATAAAATGGGTGGTGATAAACACCAGGAGATTTTCCAATAGATCATGTAAATGCAATAGAAAGCTTGAAACAATATTACCAGAAAAATGATATAGAAGAGAATGGGTGAGCCCTTTGAAGGAGTCAATTGAAACAAGGAAATGTGAATCCTTACGAAATCTTTGACAATGGTGAAGTTGCAGCAATGTGTTTCCAATAGAAGATGATAAAGAGAGATGTTTCTCTAGCTAAGAAGGTTTTTAGATTTTACCCAAGAGAGAGAGAGTATCTAGAATGGAGATGAAAAGATTAGATTTCAAAATTTACTTTTTCAATGGGTAGAGAGGGAAGTTAAAGGGTCAAATGCGGATGTAGGACTCTAGCAGATGAACATTACAATAGGTGGCAGGAAGCAACTTAGTGGGAAACCAAATGTTCAAATTTTGAAAACTTCCAAGATGCTAGCAAATCACATGGAAGTTTACACATTGCACTAGCATCCTAGGGAAATTCTCCAAAATTTGTCATGTGTCTCTATGACATTGGCAAGAACAAGACTACACAAAATCCTAGCAAACCTTGGTGAGGGAAAAATAGGCCAAGGTTAGGCTCAAGTGACCCTAGGAACATGTTGTGCCCTGAACACACACCCCATTTTGCCAAAATGAAGACACCCTCTTTTGTGTTTTTCTTTTGGCCTGAGTCTTGAATTCTTGCTCTCTTTGCCTTGAGGAGACCCAATAGGTTTGAGTCAAGACACTTTGGTTATTTGAAAAAATTGGCTTCAAATGGTCTTTATGGAGCTCATCTTTGAAAATCTTCATTCTCATCTTTTATGAAGCCTTTAGATCTACATGCATATGTTGTTGCCTTTGGGAGTTCCATGTTTTGATCTTTTGCATTGATTTATGATCTAACTACATATTGCGGAGGTTTCTAAGCCAACCGGATATATTTGGTTATGGCATTAAGACCTGCATTCCTTCAAAAACCTATAAATTCTACCAAACATTCTGAAAGTTGAAGTTTTTATGTCTAATGGATATTGCGTAGAAATCTTTGTCATCAAGATATATCCCTTAACATTTGAAATCCCCACCTACACACCAAACTTCATCTTTTCTCATACAGGTGGAGCTTTCATTACCTGTAGGACATTGTGGGACATTTGTAAGATAGAAGATTTTATCCACTTGTACCCCAATTCTCTGCATATCCAATTGTGGTGGTAAAACCCATGTTCTACCTCCTCATGGTACTCTCCATGTTGTCATCATAGTGTCAGAATTAATGGCAGAATGTCAAGTATATTTAAGTCAAAATTCTCAGTCTTTTCACTTTTCAGAGTCATTGCAATTTGATTTTCAAGAGCTCTTGAGGCATTTTTAGAACCTAATGATCGTGTGTAATGTTTCACAGAGGATTTTCTGTTGGTAAGAGACACTATATGGATTCATGGTTGTTGTCATTGATGGCAACAAAGGTCATCCCACATATCCGTAAGTCATGGTGTGTCTCTACCGGAAGTTAGAATAAAGATTGTTGTGGTTCGGTGAACAAGAACAGAGCATGTGGCAAGGTCTGACAGATTGGTCCGGATCTCTCAGAGGAAGTGTCTTGGTGCAGTGCAGATTTGGGGAAGTCAAGAGGACTACCTTGAGTAGTATATTCCAAGGATTTAGCTTCCGGTGATGGAGAAGGAAGAAGATATGAATAGTTGAGTACCGGATTCCTAAGAGACAGTGAGAACAGAGGAAGAACTGACTGACAGAGTATCAGACTATTTTCCGGATGTGTTATTGTTGATGGTAAAGGTTGTGAAGGCATGAATCATGTTTGGCCAACATGATTAATGACATCTACAAGTATATGCTTGATCCGCATTACTTGATATGCAAGGATTCAGCCGACAGAATAGAGTTTGTGAGAAGATAGACTATTCTGGGTGCCGACTAGAAATCACTAGTGCGGATATAAATAGAGGATGGATTTTGTTGTGAGAAGTGAAGTTGTGTTATGTGGTATGCAAATAAGTGTAGAGCAGAGCAGAAGTAATAAGAAAGATCTAGTATGTGAAAGGAAAGAAGAATAAAGAGCAGAGGAAAGATGAAGTGCAACAGATCAGTATACTGAGCCTAACCAGAACTAAACTCCAGCATATGTAGATGCTTCCAATCAGTTCAAGTATTGTATAAACATTCTTTTGTAGACAGTGTATCTCCTTGTAGGCAGTGTGCCTCTTTGTGAGCAGTGTGCTCAGGTAGTGAGCCCTAATTGGCAAGTGCCATTTTGTAATTCCTTATTCTTCTAACAGAGAATAATCTTTGGGTTAATCACCCCGTGGTTTTCTCCCTTAACCGGGTTTCCACGTCAAAAATACTGTGTCATGTGTTTCTCATTTCATGGTAATGTTTGTTTGTTTGATTCAATGCTGCTTTGATTAATAAGAAAGTTCAAAAGAAGAAATAATTAGGATAACTGATTCACCCCCCCTCTCAGTTATCAACAATTGGTATCAGAGCTAAGTTCCTCTTAATAGAGCCTAACAACTTGAGGAAGATCTGGGAGTTCAAATGGATGCATATGGTTTAAGGGAGCAACTCAAGACTACCCTTGAGGATCTTGAATAGTCAAACTCTGAAGTCAATGAATTAAAGGAAAGACTCAAACAGGCTGATGAATTCATGAGAGAACTAAAGGACAAATTAAGTCTCTCTATGAAAAAGAGAAAAGAGCTGCTCCAACAATTGGCAAGACAAAGTGAAGAAAGTAATACAAATGAAGAATTGACTGAGAAAACCAAGTTATGTGAAAAGTTATCAAAAGAAGTCATTATGGTAAGACATGAAATAGAATCAGGAGTTATAAAGTTTACTCAAGAGATTGAAGAGAAAAGAAAAGCTGAAGACAATCTAAGACAATCTCTTAAAGAGAAATCAGAAGATTGCCTCCAGATGGACATGATTATCAGACATCTTGAATCTGATCTTGAAGATGCCAAAGATAATGAAAAAAAAACTTGAGGATCAAATTGTCTCTCTCAAAAGAGATCTTCAAACAGCAAATGAATATAAAGAGAAATTCAAGATAAGTTCTGCTCAACTTGAAGTTCTTCTTGGAAGTCAAAAGAGGGCAGATGACAAGTATGGTTTGGGATATGAGAAAAGAGAAAGGTCTAGATCCGGTCAAAAGAATTTTGGATCAGAAAATCCAAGGAATAGGCCTAGAAGACCTCCGGTAAGACAGCCCAATGCTCAAAGATATCCATCTTTCAATGGATACTGCCACAGCTGCAATCACTTTGGTCACAAAGCTAATTAGTGCAGAAAGAGAATGAATCAGACTAATTCATTCTTCTCCGGACAGTGCTTTAACTGCAAAAGGTATGGACACAAGTCTCATGAATGCAGAAATATGTAAATAAACAAATCATTCAATGGTAGATGCTTTGCATGCAATAGAGTAGGTCATATGGCTAATCAATGTAGATCAAGAGGTTATCAGTCAAACATGCAAGGAAATATTATTTGCCAAATCTGTAATAGGTCCGGTCATAATACAAAAGTCTACAGAAGTAAGAATCAGGACAAAAGAGGTCCGGTGTATAATCAGAATCAAGACAAGGGTAAACAAAAGATGAATGCGGACGAAGTTAGGAATCATATGAACAAGATTTGGGTGAAGAAAAGTTCAGAAAATGTAGAGGTTGGATCCGCACCAGACTTTGGTGCTGATATTTCTTCCAGAAATTAAAAAGTGAGCTCTGGCTCAGGGGGAGACTCAAAGAAAATCCTGTTCCCCCAGCCAATCAAGTGGTGTCGGATGTGGCACAAGATGCGGAGTAAAGGGTTTGAATATATAAGTCTTGAGATGATCCAGATAAGATTTCAGAGGTCTGCATGAAGATGTGAAGAAGTTGTGATCAATCAAGTAAGACCTGTTCCGGGAGATGCTCCGGAATGACAGAGGATTACAAAAAGATTCGGAGAGATCCGGAAGTGCATTATCTTATTCTGCGGATTGGACAGAATGTTTGGGATGTCCTTGTGATGTGTCATCTTGATTTGTTCATAGTTGGAAGATCCGCATGATGTTCATAGATCAAGACTGATCCGGTACTCCAAGTTATCCGAATAAGGCAAACTGGAATAATGTAGGTCGAGCATTTATTGCCATTAGATATTAGGGTTTGCGGAGCAATATAAGGGAATTTCTCATAAATCACTTGCTCATTCTGCACTCAAGAAGAAGCGAAAAGTGGAGCTCTACAACAAGATTCATCAAACTCACCAAAGATCTCCTACAGAAGTCATTACATACAGAAATCAATCCAACCCCTCTGTGTAACCGAAGGCGCATAAGGTATTTTCCGTTTTCAATATCTCACTGCAAATCTTTAAAGAAAATATATGGATACTCTGAATATAGTTAAGATCTCTGATAGACCTCGCCCCACATTCAAGAAACATCCATACAAATCTTTGGAGGTAGATCCACTAGGAGCCTTCTCTAGTGTTCCGCATGGTGTATTGCATACGGAGGACATTAGGGTTTACATTCATGTGAATTTTGAAGACTTTGGAGAATCAAAATTGATGGATATCTATCACAAACAGTTGATAGATGACTCCTTTGAGATTAAACCTCAGTACAAAGCCATCCGGGATAAACACTTTGCACAGTGCATCCATTTCCCCTATTTTGAAGAAGATGAATGGGTCTGGTATGTACTAAGTAGAGTGCATGACAACTTCCTATGGTTGAACAAGCCCTTCAAGATCACCAAAGATGCAATTAGGGCTGTAACCGGTCTGCACTCATCTGGTGGATTACCTATTCTCAAGTCTGTCAAAAATCAGACAGTTAGTGATGCAACCGGATCTAAGTTTCACAAGAGAGCAATGACAGTTGAAGACATCACTGAACCGAATGTCAAATTTGCATCTATGATAATTGGTTACAAGATCTATCACTCTAGTAGGGAAAATTCAGTACCGAGAACTGCAATTTACACAACTTATCAAATGCTAAAGGAGAATGCAGACTATGACTTGTGTGAGCTTCTTGTAAACCAACTTTTTGAAAACCTGCAGAAGATCAAGAAGGACAAGAAAAACTCCTTCAAGTATGGCAATTTGATCCTTTGTCTCTTCTTCTATTACATGAATGAGCTTCCCGGATCCAGTGGATGGATATGGCAGAATGACAGACCAGTTTCCATCCAAATCAGAGATTATTTGCATGGACTTGGGGATGCCAAAGCAAGAAAAATAGCTCTATGGGGATATTTCAAGAACTTCTAGAGCATGATGCATGCAAGAGAAAGAATACCCCAATCTCTTGTTGAAAAGTACAAAGACACAGTATGCTTTATGGTAGAAACAGATCAGTGTCTAATGGAGGCAGTAGAACCAAGAACTATGTGGATCATGCCCCTGGGGTATGAAGTGGATGAACAGATAGTGGAGCTGCATTTTCAACACATGCTTAGTCAGCCTAAAGATCCAAAGGCAGAAAGGTTCATAACATTTGAGGAACTAAGTATAAAAATCCATGTTGAACTCAGAGAATCGGAGATCAAGAGGAAGGTGAGAAAAGAAGTAGAGCATATTGCTCAAGGCCTAGGCATCCCAAAGGAGGCACTTGATGTCAATCGGGAAAAGAGGTGAAAGGCTGAGGAAGAGAAGAAAGAGGCAGAAAAGAAAAGTAAGAAAAGTACTCCGGTGGAAACCTCAACCCGGACCAGATCATCAAAGGGATCTACACTTGTCACAACCAAAGGCTCAAAAATGTCAAAACTGGAAGGTCAGACATCCGGTAAAGGAGAGAAAAGATCTAAAATAAAAGCCACAAGGGCTTACACAAGTCAGAAAGATGAAGAGGAAATGGAATCAGATGAGGGGGTAAAAGAAATAAAGAAACAGAAGAAGAAAGGATCCGGTAAACCCTCCACAGGCCAAGACAAGGAAGAAATGGCAGAGGTATTTGTTGAAAAGCCCACCCTGTCTCTAGAGAGTGTAATCAAGTCAGTCACAGTGGATGGAAACCTTCAACCAATGACTGAATTCTATGATGACTACAATGAGGCTGACCAAAAGATTCTGCAGGAAGCCACAATCAAGTATCTGAACATAAACAATAAGGCTTTCATTGAGATCATATCTCTAATTCCTAAAAGCCTAGAAAAGGAATTAGAAATAAGAAAGAATAATGCTCAAGCAAAAGATCTTGAGATCCGGGAGCAGATAGCTATTCAGCTATATCCTCAAATTGATCCCAAGACAATGAACATAATATTCAAAGACTGTAAAGATGAGTTCAGGAGTAAAGCAAGAATGAATCCACTCATGCTTGGTGAGACTGACAAGGTGGCCATAGAGACAGAAGAGATCCTCCGGAAGGCCTTCAAAAGGTTTAATCTTCCTGTAATAGA
Organism: Cunninghamia lanceolata; assembly: GCA_027924645.1. NCBI lineage: Eukaryota > Viridiplantae > Streptophyta > Pinopsida > Cupressales > Cupressaceae > Cunninghamia > Cunninghamia lanceolata. The sequence continues at coordinate 42,929,994 of BSBN01000391.1, read as the reverse complement.
GGACTTAGGTGCAGAAACAGCTGTGGACTTGGAATCATCTGCTTCGGAAGAAGTGGCCCTTGAACAGACTAACATCTCTCCTCCAGCTTCCCCTACAGTCTCCGGATCCCAAGAAGAAGAGAAATTACAGGGGAAAGAAGCAGCAGTAAAAGAAAAAGAGGTTGACAGCACCAAGGATGCAGAGAAAGAGAAGATTCCAACAGAGAAAACCACAACTGAAAGTGGTAAGAATGTGGAAGGAGAAAGGATTCCAAAGGACAAAACTATAGAAGAAAAGAAACATCTGTCTCCGGCAAGAGACACTGCACAAACTGTTCAAAAATTTCTAAGCCAAGAAACAATAGAGATTGATGAACCGGAGCTTGTAAAAGGTCCATTCAACTTTGACTCCCTCTCTCCGGTACAGACAATGAAGATAGCTTCATTTACAAATGGTAAGGCAAATGAAAAACTCCTAAAGTCTCATATGGAAGACTGTGAGTTGATAGAGGCTGCTTCCGGAGTGCTTGAAAAGATTATGCCATCAGTCCAGATAGATCCGATAGCCTCCTCTTCCGGTAATCTCAAAACCTTAGTCAGCAGTGTTGGTACACATTTTGATTCTCTAGAAAAATCAGCTGAAGAAAAGGTCCAGAAGGAATTTTTGGATAAAAGATTTTTAGAAGTACTAGGATTAATCTCTAATGATAGGAGAAATATGAGTATTGGAATAAAGAGCTTAGAAAATGCTCTTAAGGATGGCGGTGACATTTACAAATTTTGTATCTCTTGGTCAAAGGCAACAGTAGAAATTGATAAGAAAATAAAAGAGGAACAGGACAAACTACAAAGTTTGTCTCAAAGTTTTGATCCTCTCTCTTCCTCCATAGTAAATCAAGAATGTCAAACTATTGCAATCACAAATGCAATAAAGAACTTTGAGAAGGAAAGGAAGAATATAACTAACCGGATGGGAGAACTTAGAAGGATTATAATCCCTAAGTTAGAAACTATGCATGAGGCCATCAGTGATGCTCAGACTACCGCCCAAACAAATGATCCGACAAATCTCAAGAGGGTAGAAGCTTTTGCATTTTTGTTGAGTGGTCACATTTCAATTTTGGATAGAATGAAGCAAAGTTGGGCTACAGAACCGGTCCAATTGAAGACATCCTTTGCAAACATTCTTCAGTTTATGTGAGTATGTAATATGCGGCTATGTATAGTAAATTTTTGAAAATTTTGGTGTGCGGACCCTACCCTTTGCCATTGATGTCAAAGGGGGAGTGAGGAGCAGTGAAAAATGAGGAATCCAACTAAGGGGGAGTTCTGAAAATTGTATATAAAGATAGAGCATCAGCCAAGGGGGAGCATAGTGTAAACACTTAGTCATTTTTCACTAAGTGTTGCCATCAATGCCAAAGGGGGAGATTGTTGGCAAGAGACACTATATGGATTCATGGTTGTTGTCATTGATGGCAACAAAGGTCATCCCACATATCCGCAAGTCATGGTGTGTCTCTACCAGAAGTCAGAATAAAGATTGTTGTGGTCCGGTGAACAAGAACAGAGCATGTGGCAAGGTCCGACAGATTGGTCCGGATCTCTCAGAGGAAGTGTCTTGGTGCAGTGCGGATTTGGGGAAGTCAAGAGGACTACCTTGAGTAGTATATTCCAAGGATTTAGCCTCCGGTGATGGACAAGGAAGAAGATATGAATAGTTAAGTACCGGATTCCTAAGAGACAGTGAGAACAGAGGAAGAACTGACTGACAGAGTATCAAACTATTTTTTGAATGTGTTACTATTGATGGTAAAGGTTGTGAAGGCATGAATCATGTTTGGCCGACATGATTAATGACATCTACAAGTATATGCTTGATCTGCATTACTTGATATGCAAGGATTCAGTCGACAGAACAGAGTTTGTGAGAAGATAGACTATTCCGGGTGCTGACTAGAAATCACTAGTGCGGATATAAATAGACGATGGATTTTGTTGTGAGAAGTGAAGTTGTGTTATGTGGTATGCGAATAAGTGTAGAGCAGAGTAGAAGTAATAAGAAAGATCCAGTATGTGAAAGGAAAGTAGAATAAAGAGCAGAGGAAAGATGAAGTGCAGCAGATCAGTATACTGAGCCTAACCGGAACTGAACTCTAGCATATGTAGATGCTTCCAATCAGTTCAAGTATTGTATAAACATTCTTTTGTAGACAGTGTATCTCCTTGTAGGCAGTGTGCCTCTTTGTGAGCAGTGTGCTCAGGTAGTGAGCCCTAATTGGCAAGTGCCATTTTGTAATTCCTTATTCTTCTAACAGAGAATAATCTTTAGGTTAATCACCCCGTGGTTTTCTCCCTTAACCGGGTTTCCACGTCAAAAATACTGTGTCATGTGTTTCTCATTTCATGGTAATGTTTGTTTGTTTGATTCAATACTGCTTTGATTAATAAGAAAGTTCAAAAGAAGAAATAATTAGGATAACTGATTCACCCCCCCTCTCAGTTATCAACATTTTCTACATCAGATTCAATGATCAGTGGTGATCACAATACCCAGGTCAGCCTCTTTTCTCCCACACTCCTTACATTTGTAAGATTTCAAAATCCCTATGTATATATCTGTGTGTTGAGAGTGTATTAGGCATGAAGGGTATATGAGTTTTCATTATTTGGATGCTCTTTTTACTATTGATATGATGTCGAGTATGGATGGAATAAACCCTAGTGAGTTTGAGTTGCTTGTTTTCCTTTAAAGAGTTGGGTTTATATGCTTTGAATCATGAGGAATTTGAGTTTAGGATGTTTTGATTGTATGTTGTGCAATCGAAGCAGTACTAGGTTAAAGCTAGGATATTATTCATATTTAGGGTTCTAAACTTTGTTGGATTTAGGTTTGTCATTGATGTCAAATGGATTTTGCCATTGATGTCAAAAGGTCATTTGTTGTTGTTTTCATCAAGACAAATGTTATCATTAGGACAATTGTTGTCATCAGGAGAGTTGTCATCAGGAGATCACTTGTCTGTTAGAGGTTGTTTGAGTGGACCAATGTGACCAATGTCAATGTAGTGGACCAATGTCAATGCTTAGTCATAAGCTTATTACCTTCTTCATCAGAGATCAGGTGTGGTATCATACTTCTTCACTAATCATCAGAAGATTAGGTTTAGTGGATTTGCATTACTTTGAAGAATCAGATATATGAGATATGGAATGATCTCAGTTCAAGGTCAATTCAATGATGATGTGGATCAATTCAATGATGAAGTGATGATCGTAGGTTACTGATCAATTGATTTCTTAATTGATCATTTGATCAATATTTTGCATAATGAATTATCAGTTGTATACATGTCCTATATCCTAGGCACTAAGGCTATACAAATCATGTGTTTGGATAAGAAGTTCAAAGGTATTATGAAGTATTGGTATGTTTGGATCTTGATTGCTAGAATTTCTTTTTCATGCCAACATTCTATGTCTGCAGAATATAGTTTATAGGTGATAGAGTCTTAATGATAAATAATAGGCTTTGTAAATTTTTTGAATACCTAAGGTTCTACATTCCTAAAACCCTAGTTCTATCCTAGAAACCCTAGCATCCTTAAAACTAAAGCTTATATTATGATGGGTTTCCTTTTTGTTCTTTTTGAATGGTGACTTGTGATCACCAGTTGTCACATAGCTTAAGTGACAACTTATGTCACCATCCACATTGGTTAATTGGCCCCCCTTGACCTAAGGTGACTGGGTGGACCAAGGTCTAAAAAGAAATCGGGTGCCAACAATGTAATTGAGGGTGAATATTTAAGTTTTTTGAGGGCGCGAAGTATTAAATCAATGACGGTTGTTTAAACTTTTTTTAAACTTCAACGATCTCCTTCCATGAACGTAATTTGATGGTCAGTTGAGTGTATGCTCTGTAAAGGTAGCTTTGATAGTTGTTTTAACTATCTTTGTTCTTTGTTTTGGAAGAGACTAAAACCCTAATAGTTGGGTATGTTCAAATTTTTTTTTTGATGTGGTTTTTTGAAGTGAGATGGAGGTTTTTTTGAGAATATGTAGAAAGATGTATTTTGAATGAAAAGAAACAACAAAAGAACACTGTTTATAGTCAAGGACATGTGTAGATAACCTAGAAGACTTCTTTGTGAACAAAGATGTCAGATGGTATGAGAGGTATTTCTATGTGTGTGTAGGTTGGAAAATGTATATGCAGAGATAATGATGGAAGATGAAAATGGGTTTTGTTGATGTAAAGAAGATCTAGGAAGCTTGAAATAGTTTGAAGAAACAAATGCAGAGATGTGGATAGAAGTATGTGCTATAGATAGAGAAAATTAATGCAGAGGGTTGTGATCATGTTACAGAGGTAAAATATTTATTTCTCACATTATGATAAGGAGTTCTTTTTAGTGTTTTTTTTTGTGTTGGCTTTATACAATTTTTGAGAGCATTGATATGATGATACAAGAACATATGTTTGTGTAAAGTGGTTGTATGTATGGTAGAGAGATTGTGTAACAAGAAAATGATGTATTATGTAAAGAAGGGATTCTTGATCTAGGTATGAGTGTCTCATGGGTTTAGGAGATCTTGTATTGTCCTATTATGCCAAAGCAATGTACTTTTATGTTGAGTGAATGATGGGTTGTTTGAAGAGAAATTTTATGTAAAAGAAAGGAGTTTTTGAGATATTCATGCAGATCTAAGAGAGTAGACATGACTGAGTAAAAGAGTTATAGAACTCATCTATAACCTAGGATTTCAATGTAAACAGAGTAGTACTTTGTATATCTACTTGTTTTGTGTTTAGAGTTGGTGATCCTAGTTTGTGTAGAGTTGGTGTTGTTGATGTAGGGCTTAGTTTTCCTATCAAGATGTGATTAATGAGATCCTTGCCAATGAGGCATGAATGTAATCATTGAGATTTTGGTTAGTGAGACCTAATAAAGATTTTGATGAGGTTGGATAGTGGTTTTTCCCTATTTAGGGTTTTCCACTTTAAATACTTGTGTTATGGTTTCATCATTGTGATTCTATTCCTTTCTATGTCTTTGGCATGTTGGTGTTAGTAAATGTCTTACAAAGTTGATGAATGAACTAGTTTTATTAGATCATTGATTCAACCCCCCTCTTAGTGATCCATTGTATTCTGACAAATTTGTGGGAGCAAAATTTAAATCATTTACATTTGTATCCTTTCGGGGTTCTAGATCTGATAACTAACCTTGGTGTAAAAACTCATTGCAAAAAATTTATTAGGTATAGGACAAAATCCCCTTCCCTTTGATTTTTCTACACTTCCTTTAAAAGGGAAAAATCCCTCTGTAAATATCTTAAGCAGTTTTAAATGCTACTTTGAGGGGATTTTAAGGTGATCAGATATTATCTGTTAGAGGGCTTAGGGCTTGCTTATCTTGTAGAACAACAAAGCCCCACCTAGAACCTTTAACGATCTAAAATTGTATTTTGCGGGAAGTTATGACTCATGTGGATTTTATCCACTTAGGGCCAAAGGGCCCGCATATCCGGTTGCTCCTAATTTCCCTGCATAGTTGCTTGAGCATCCAATACCCACTTTCTCATATAAAACGATTGGTGGATATTGGAATTTATCTACTGAACCCTTATTCCCACATATCAAGTTGAGTTACTTTCCTCCACAAATCCACTTGCTGACTAGTTCTTTGCATCCATACTAAAATTCTCCATAGAACTTTAACCTGCTATTAGACAAATCCACTTGACCCCTTGATTCCCGTAAATTTGGTAGGGCACGAAAAGCCCACTTATCTTGTTAGGGTTCTATGATCCGCTTTTGAATGAAATAATCTATGTGTCCTATTGAGACCTATATGCCCTCTTTTGATGAAACTATTGCATATCCAGATGGGTATAAAAACCCCACTACTCCGTTAAGGTGATTGAATTGGTTTGAGAACATGAGACTAGTTGAAGGTGATCTAGGAGCTATGCATTTGGTTTTGATTGTATGTGATGCTTATATCCTATAGGAGCATAAAGACCTGCAATTGTTGATACTATGGAGAATTGATCCTTTTGGTGAAATTGGTCACATAGTTTAATGAATGCATTTTATTTGACTGATTTCAAAGTGATTTCTATGGATTTGAAGTTGATATATGGGCATACTAAAAATTATTAGATGAGTTATTACTTGTTATTCATTAAGATGTCTCATGCAGGGTAAATGTCTTCCTAACTTGCAAACATGAAGTATGTATTCAAGGGAGTCTCCCCGGCTTCAAAAATCACCTCTAGCTAGAACATTGCAAATACTGACCTAGGACACATTGATCTAGAGGACTTCAAAATGAGAGTGTTTAGTTTGGATCCTACGGATTAGGCAAGGAGAATGGGAGAAAATGGTATTGCACAAGTTGTTGGATTCCCTACTATAGTACAATGCTTAGAGCTTATTATAGCATGTGGAGAGAAATATCATCCAGAGTCTAGAATGGTGGTAACCCAAGATGGAAGAGTAATTTCCAACTTCACCATACAATCTATTACTAAGGCTTTTGGCATTCCTGTACACCCTAGGATGTCCTCCATAACCAAGGAAGAAAGTCAACATTTGTATGATCAAGACCCTGAGAGGTGTAGGAGGATTATTAATTATACATGGATGAAAGGATGAAGGGTTGCTCTTGCCAAACTACCACATGTATTGTATAGAAGTGTTTTCAAATAGGAGGTGGGAGACATGGTGACTCTATTGAGTAGAATCATAGGACACCCAACCGCATCAACCTTTGAAATTTGGATGTTTGGGTATGTTGAGGATGTCAAGGGAGATAAGAAGATATATTGGGATCAACTAATTAGTAAGAAAATTCATAAGGACTTCTTGGCTTTGGTAGAAACTAGAATTTTCCACTTGTCCTCTTATATCGTATACATGTTACTATGGAACTTTGATTACCATGGTCTCACTAGATTGGGAAAAGTGGGTAATGTTTTTGGTGAGTTTAAGGTATATAATTGCTACCCACAATTGCAATAGGTAAGTTCATTGGTCCATTACAAAAGATTGAATGATGCCTTAACCATGCATATAACTAGGATGCTACAAGGATACTTGTCTAGAAGAATATCAATTAAAGAAGCCAATGTGATACATAAATTTGGATATTGGTTTATACAATTCCCAAAGTTCACATACCTTAGGATACAAGGCTTTAAGGGAGATCCATATAGGCTACCAAAATACCCAAATGATAAGGTGGTAATGTTGGAGTTAACAAGACAAATATGTACATGTAATAACTTGTTGAAGGGATTTCATAGAGTTGCAATCAAATTTCCAATTGTCTTGGGCATAGGACTATTTACCTGCATTACTATTAGTGCTCAAAATCATAAGATGTAGAGTTACAACAACTTCACTTGCTCTTCTACAAAGTGAGATCTCACTTTGATCCTTTCCATACACTTGAGCAAAATGTCAGCAAGAAATACTTTCATGTGGAGGACCTAGAGGATTTTTGGGAAAACTGTAATGATGAACATGAAGTAAAGAAGAGGAAATGTTCTAGGCTATCCTTGGACTTCATCAAGAAGTTCCAAATAATCCTTATCCTTGACCAAGTTGTTGAGGATGGAGAAGTTGTTCAAGAAGTGGAGTGGAGAAGAGTATTTGGCCATCCAATCCCAACCCCTAACTAGGTTGAAGCTAAGGATAGCTACCTTGAGGAGATAATGAGGAATTCCATCAAATATAGCCAAAACTAGGTTAATGCTCAGATAGCACAATTAATTGTTGCAAGAGTGCCTCAACATACTTAGATCCTCAAGAAGAAAAGGTTAGTGAATGAAGAGGATGAGGAGTTAATTGAAGAAGCTAAAGTAGACCCAAATGGGAAGGAAAGGTCCTCTAATAGTGAGGAAATTGAGGACAAGGTTCCTTTGGCTGATAAGAAAGGTAAAGGAAAAGAAATAAAAGAGCTAATGAAAAAGAAGATAATGAGGGGGAGTGTCTCTGTGATCAAAACAAGGACCTATAAGAGGAAATCAGTCTAGATTGGGGAAGTCGAAGGCTCAAAACCAAAGACAATCAGGGCCAACAAGAAAAACAAATCTCCTCCTACATCCTCAGCCCCTCCTACTACTACAACTATCATTGTTGCTCCTGTCTCTACTATTGATGTACCAACTGTATCTAGTGTTACTACTATTATTCCTATTTCTTCTATTGTACCTAATGCATCCAATGTTTTTGTATCTTCTATGCCAATTTCTTCTGTAGTTTCTTCTACCCCTCTCACTCCTACCATTTCATCCATTCCTATCACATCATCTACACTAGTGATCATGTCCGTGTTGAAATTAGGGTAGACAACTGAGGGGGGGGTGAATCAGTTATCACAAAACTTTTATCTTTTGCTTCAGGCGCACTGCCTAGAGCTCACTGCTTAAAGGAGGCTTACTGCCTACAAAAATATTCACATGATTAACATTGAAAGGTTGAACTGAGAAAGAACATCTTCTCCATGCCAAGGTTCAGTTCTATAGAAGCTCACAACACCTCTGCTCTACCCCCAAACACTTCCTCATTATATCCACATCTTCCCACACGTTGGCACAATTACATGACTTCATTACACTTATTTATACATGACATCGACTTTGGAATGAACATCAAAGTTGACCTTACAATCATCTATCTGGAACATTCTCCAAGATAGGCATTACAAGCAATTACAATTACAAGACTTGACTTAATACAAAATGCTACACGCAAACCACTACACTATCGACCAAACATAGCTAGGACTCAAATCTTCCTCAAACAACATGCCATGCTCTATATAACTTCTCTTAGATCATCCACAACACACACCAAGAATCTGGTCGGCCAAGACTGGAAAGAACAGAAACACCCAAGGAGAAATCTTCAACTACGAGCTCAATCCTCAATGCAGACCACAAACACAATAGGCACATGATCCAGAGACCTCCACAAGCACAATGAAATCAACAAGAACAACCGCACCACCTCAAATCACCAGAATCACTTGTATCTTCATACGGGAACTTAAGAACACTAACAGTCATGACTGCCACACTAGAAAGATTGCTTGTGGACCTCCAAACAATGAACCACTTGAGTTGAGGATACACACCAACATCCCAAACATACTCTAGAACTGCAGACCATAATATTTCAATGCGGAGCAATCCAGACCTAATTCCTGTCACTCTATTATCTCTAAACAACTGCAAAACCCAATTCTACTCAAATGGTCATAACTTCACCAATCCTTCATGCAGACCTCTCAAATCTTAACTGGATCAACTTTAGACAATCCTCTACAAACCCTTTAATCTGCATACTCTGATCTTTGTCTCACTAGAAATACGGAGCAATCTACTTTGCTGAAATGCACTGTCTTCACTGTCTCTAACAAAGAGATATGTTGACATTAATGACAACACATCATAGGCACATATTTGCAACAATCTCCCCCTTTGTCATTGATGTCAACATATGATGTGAAAAACTGATTCAACCATCAAGACAAGAACTTCTCCCCCTTTCTCTTATCACACCTATAACCACTTTCTTCACTGCTCCCCCTTTCACCAACAACTACTCACTTCCATCCAAGTTTTTCACATGAATTCTCTCCCTCTTTGACATCAATGGTAAAGGGCACATATTTGCAATCATCTCCCCCCTTTTTGTTTCTTAGATAAAACTAAAATAAATTCTAGACTTAACATACTGACTACTCCCCCTGAGTAGCATCCCCTTAACACCAATCTAGATCACAAGATATGACTATGAGTTCCACCGGATTGATGGACACCAGTGCACCTTAGTTCTGGATAGGAGGGGTATTAACCCCTAGCTTCACTCTAAGATACTCAAAAGTATTTTTAGGTAGAGGCTTAGTGAATATATCTACAATATGATCCTTAGAAGAAACAAACTCCAATCTAACTTCATTCTCATTTACTTTCTCTCTCAAAAAGTGAAACTTGATGGATATGTGCTTTGTCTTTGAATGCAACACCAGATTCTTTGAGATGTTTATTGCACTTAAATTATCACAAAAGATTCTAATAAGATATTCAAACACAATTTTGATATCCTTCAACATTTGCTTCATCCACAAAACTTGAGTACAATTACTTACTACTGCTATATACTCTACCTCTGCAGTAGATAGAGATATTGCTTCCTTCTTTTTGTTCAACCAAGAAACCAATCTCTTTCCCAAGAAAAATGCACCACCACTAGTACTCTTCCTATCATCCACATCTCCTACCCAATCAGCATCTATATATGCATGAAGAGTGAAATCATCATCCTTAGGATACCATAAGCCATAATCAGATGTTCCCTTCAGATATCTAAAAATTCTTTTGACTGCTCCAACATGAGACTCTCTAGGATCATCTTGAAATCTAGCAACAAGGCCAACTACATTCATAATATCAGGTTTGGTATGAGTCAGATAAAGCAGTCCTCCAATCATTGATCTATACCTTTTCTGATCTGCCTTAAGGGAATCATCATCTTTACTCAACTTGCATCTGGTTATCATAGGAGTACTCACTGGTTTTGAATCCTCCATTCCAAACTTTTTCAACAGCTCTTTTACATACTTAGACTGAGATATAAAGATTCCCTTATCTGACTGGATGATTTGTAGACCCAAGAAGAAAATCATTTCACCAAGCACGGACATCTCAAATTCACTTTGCATTTGATCAACAAATTTTTTACACATGCTCTCATTTCCACCAAAGATAATATCATCAACAAATACCTCAACAATCAAGATGTGTTCATGACCAATTTTGAAATAAAGATTATTGTCAGTTGTGCCTTTACTAAAACCTAACTTTAGCAGATAATTATCTAATCTTGCATACCAGGCTCTTAGGGCTAGTTTAAGTCCATACAATGCTTTCCTCAACCTGCAAATCATATCTCCTTGATTAGACAACTAGAATCCTTCCAGTTGCTCAATATATACTTCTTCTTCCAAATCTCCATTTAGGAATGTTGATTTGACATCCATTTGGTAAACTTTGAAATCTTTGTAAGCAGCAAAGGCAAGAAATAATTTGACTACTTCGATTCTTGCCACCAAAGAAAAAGTTTCTTCAAAATCAATTCCCTCTACCTGAGAATATCCTTTGCACACCAATCTAGCTTTGTTTCTCACAACTTCACCATTTTCATTCAATTTATTCCAGAAAACCCATTTACCTCCAATTACATTTTTGTTTTTAGGTCTAGGAACAAGATCCCAAGTATGATTTTTTTCAATTTGCATTAATTCTTCTTCCATTGCTTTTACCCAACTTTCATCATTACAAGCTTCATTCATTGATTTTGGTTCAATATTTGAAATCAAATAATACTCTTCTTGTTCTTCAACAATTTTTATTCTAGTTTGAACACCTTTATTTCTATCTCCTATAATCTGATCTTCAGAATGATTCAACCTTACATACCTGGGAGTTTTGGGACTTTCTTGAACTTCTGATTCTTGAACTTTTTCCTCAACATTTGCACTAGCTTCTTGAGTCACTGGATTCTCCAGAGCAATCTAAATTTGAGTTTGAGTTTGAACTTGTTTTCCACTATTTGGACTTTCATTTTGATCATCTGACTCATATCCACAAGACTTGGAAGGTCTCTCCTTGCTTTCATCAACCTTGACATTAGCACTTTCAACAATCCTTTTGAATCTCTTGTTAAAGCATCGCTATGCCTTGCTTTGGTTAGAATAACCCAGAAATATTCCTTCATCACATCTTGCATCAAGCTTGCCTAGATCTTCATCTCTTTTTATATAGCATTTACTACCAAAAACTCTGAAGTATTTCATAGTAGGAGCATTACCAAACCACAGTTCATAAGGTGTTTTACGAGTATTACCTTTGATCTGCACCCGGTTAAGAGTGTAGACAGTAGTACTCATAGCCTCTCCAATAGACATGTGGAACATTTTATTCCATATCATGGTTCTAGCAGCCTCTTGAATAGTCTGGTTCTTCCTTTCCACAACTCCATTTTGCTGAGGAGTCCTAGGAGTAGATAATTGTCTTCTTATTCCATGCTTTTCACAAAATGCATTAAACTCACCAGAGGTAAACTCTCCACCTCTATCAGATCTTAGACACTTTATCTTCACACCAATTTCATTCTCCACCCTAGCCTTGAACACCTTGAATCTATCAAGAGCCTCTGATTTCTCTCTCAAGAAAGTGACCCACATCATCTGGGAGTAATCATCAATCAGCAACATAAAGTATCTATCTCCTTGTAAATTCCTAACTCTGGTAGGACCACACAAATCAGTGTGCACAAGTTCCAACAAACCACTTTAAAATTGTTCTTTACTTTTGAATGTAGTTCTGCTCCGTTTGCCCAACTGGCATTCCTTACACATGCTATTAGCAAGTTTCACAAGCTTTGGAAGATCTCTCACAGCCTAAGTAATACTCATCTTGACAATATTATCAAAGTTTACATGACACATTCTCCTATGCCATAACCAACTCTAATCAATCTTAGAAATCAAACAACTTTTACCAGTACCACTTAAATGAAAGATATTACCTCTAGTCTATGTACCAGATGCAATCTCAGTTTCGGAGCTTCCCAAAATTTTGCATCTTCCATCCTTGAATCGAAGATCATACCTTTTGTCAACCAACTGACCAACATTGAGAAGATTATGCTTCAACCCATCTACGTACAAAACATCATTAGTGTTATTCTTACCATCAAGAGAGATGGATCCTCTACCATGGATTCTACCAGCTGAATTGTCTCCAAACTTCACAATTCCACCATCTTATCTTTCCAAACTTACAAACTTACTTTTATCACGAGTCATATGATGAGAACATCCACTGTCAATCACCCATTCATACTTTTCTTCAACCTGAGCAGCCAAGACACTTTCCACATTCACATAACTAGCAGATTCAGTAGGCACCAGATCTTCTTCTTTGATAGTAATGAACACCCATTCATTTCTAGAGGTACTTCCCATATCAGATTCATCATCTGTTACCCCTTCATCAGTAGCTTCTTGGACATAGTAACACTTCTTCTGAACCCTAGGTCTATTAGGGTTTGGCTTTGAAACCCTCTCCACACATCTTGAAGCAAAATGACAAATCTTATTGCAAGCAAAACATTTGAAAGGCAACTTTCCTTCATACTTACTGGATCCTCTTGGTAATCTTTTGGAAATAAGGGCTTCAAGTTTTTCCAGCTCAGATTCATCTTCTTCAAGTTCCTTTCTTGCCTTCTCATATTTGGTTAGTCTTCTTGAAGAGCTTTCACCTAGATCAAATCTTTGCTTCCCAAAAATACTGGCCTTAAATGTAGATTCTAATTTAGGAAGAGAATCACCAAACTCACTCATTTCAAATGTTGAAAGCTTGCCAACCAACTGATCCATTGTAACATTTGTCATAGTCCTGATCTCCTCAATAGCAGCAACTTTGTGCTTGTATGAAGCAGGTAAGGATCTGAGCACCTTGCCAACAATGTCCAATTCTTCCAGTTTTCCACCAGCACACCTGATACTGCACATAAGTTCATTCACATTCTGCAAGTAGGAAATGGTGTTTTCATCTTCACTCATCCTTAAACTTTCATATCTATCCTTTAGGCTCTGTAACTTAGCACATTTGACAAATACATCACCTTCATATAGAGTTTCCAACTTCTCCCAAATTTCATGAGTAGTTTGCAATTTCAAGACATTTGTCATTTCTGTATTAGTCAGGGCACTCAACAATGCTTCTTTAGCCCGAATGTTGTTTTTAGTGTCTTTGATTTTATCTGGAGTTGTAGGACCATTCTGCGGAGGAGTATACTTATTCTTGTTTATCAACCAATAAGGATCACCCATGCATTGCAAATGACATTCCATGCGATTCTTCCAAAGAGAGTAATTTGTTCCATCAAATCTCAGACTATCCTTCTTGTATCTCAACATCCTGGATCTCGTCAAGTGGTCAAGCTTCTTTTAGATGAACCGGCTCTAATACCAATTGTTGAAATCAGGGTAGACAACTGAGAGGGGGGGTGACTCAGTTGTCACAAAACTTTTATCTTTTGCTTCGGTCGTACTGCCCAGAGCTCACTACTCAAAGGAGGCTCACTGCCTACAAAAATATTCACATGATTAACATTGAAAGGTTGAACTGAGAAACAACATCTTCTCCATGCCAAGGTTCAGTTCTATTGAAGCTTAGAACACCTCTGCTCTGCCCCCAAACACTTCTTCGCTATATCCACATCTTCCCACACATCAACACAATTACATGACTTCATTACACTTATTTATACATGACATCGACTTTGGAATGAATATCAAAGTCAGTCTTACAATCATCTATCTGGAACATTCTCTAAGATAGGCATTACAAACAATTACAAATACAAGACTTGACTTAATACAAAATGCTACACGCGAACCACTACACTATTGGCCAAACATAGCCGGGACTTAAATCTTCCTCAAACAACATGCATGATCTATAGAACTTCTCTTAGATCATCCGCAACACACACCAAGCATCTGATCAGCCAAGACTAGAAAGAGCAATAACACCCAAGGAGAAATCTTCAATTGCGAGCTCAATCCTTAATGTGGACCACCAACACAATAGGCACATGGTCCAGAGACCTCCACAAGTACAATGAAATCAACAAGAACAATTGCACCACCTCAAATCACTAGAATAACTTGCATCTTCATATGAGAACATAAGAACACTAACTGTCATGACTGTCACACTAGAAAGATTACTTGCGGACCTCAAAACCATGAACCACTTGAGTTGAGGATACACACCAACATCCCAAACATACCTCTAGAACCGCAGACCATAATATTTCAATGCGGAGCAATCTGGACCAAATTCCTGTCACTCTATTACCTCTGAACAACTGCAAAACCCAGTTCTACTCAGATGGACATAAATTCACCAATCCTCCATACGAAACTCTCAAATCTTAACTGGAGCAACTTTAGACAATCCTCTACAAACCCTTTAATCCACAGACTCTAATCTTCGTCTCACTAGAAATGTAGAGCAATCTACTTTGTTGAACTGCACTATCTTCACTATCTCTGACAAAGAGATATGTTGACATCAATGACAACACATCATAGGCACATATTTGCAATAGTCTATCCCTACCACCTCCATTACCATTGATGTTTCTTCCACAAGTTCAATTATTGTTTCTTCTTCCACCTCTTCACCACCTTCTTCCATACTATCATCTATTGATGTATCCACTGCTTCACCCACCTTAACACTTGTCATCACTTCACTTCCCATTTCTTCCATCTCTTTACTTACATCTCTACCTCTACCATGTATTTTATCCATTATCTTACCCCCATCATTCTCTCTACAACAATTAAACTTGTCCATCCCAATTGTCATCCCTTCCATCACCTCCTATCCATCCATCACACCATCATTGGGGTTTGCCTCATTTTCTAATCTTTCCAGGGTGTAACTCCCTTCTCACATTGTTAACACATTCTTTGAGATAAACAATAACCTTTCTCAGCCATTCTTGGACTCTACTGAGTGATCTTCCCAAAGGTGCCACTGTTAGAAGGAATTGAGAAGGTTTGAGCTGAATTAAATATCATAAGTGAAATAGTAGATAGCCAAGATGTATCGAGTACCTTTATCCTTCAGACCAATGTTGCAGAAATCATGTAAATTAGTGATAATAATCCTAAGTAGCAACAACAAGAATATCAAGTGGACATATTTGATGAGGCAGAGAAAGAAGTTAGAAAAGAACTGGGGAAAAATTATAGGTCGAAGGCCATCTTGAAATTTTGAAAGAGAACACCCAAGATTCTATCAATAATGATTCAACAAATAAGGATTTAGCCAATAAAGATGTGAATATAGAGAATCTTAAGCACTTTGAGCATCAAGAAGAATTAGCAAAGAGAAAAGAAGATTTACTAGAAAATCTTGTATCTCTTGCTCCTTTGACAGCCAATACAGTTGTAGCTCCTGATTCACTAAAAAATAGGTTGCAAGGCAAGAATCTAGAGATTGAAATTGTTGAGAGCTTTATTACTCAATTAGAAAAGCCTAAGAAGAAGAAGAAAGCTAAAGTATAATCATGTATTTATAGAGATGCTTCTTGATCCAAGATCGCCGAGATTTATACACCTATTGTAGAGAAGAACAAAGGGGAAATAAGGTTGGATGAAGATTGCATATCTATAGTCAATCTGGGCCCATCTAATAAGGCCCAAGAAATAAAAGAGTTCCAAAGTGTGGCCTAGGCAATAGTTCAAAGATTGGACAAGGATGAACTCACTAAGTAGCAACGCAAAAGGCAAAATGATGAACTGCGAGCCTTTATTCAATAGCTATTGGCTCTTGTACAAAAAATGATAATGCCGCTACCCCTCCTACAATTTTGTTTCGTACTGTAGGTACCAAATTTGATAAAATGAAGCATGCAACAAGGGCTACTCAGGAATGGATCGATGAGGCTACACAAGCTTGGAGTAACTTTTTGGATTTATGGAAAGATTTAAAGAAGTTAATAGATTATTGTGATAATAATGAGGAGAATCATGGTGATATTTATCCTAGGCTCAAAGCGATTAGTAAGTTACCTCTAGACACCCTAATAGAGGCCAATATTTTGACTCAGTCAGAGATGAAAGAACCTTTTTTCTAGATGAAAGCAATGAAGCACCAAATGGAGGTTGCCCACAAGGCAAAATCAGAGGCTACAAATTTGTAAAACCAAGTATATGATATTATGGGTGAATGTATTTATTTATTATGGGATTTGATAGGTACATATGTAGGTACCAAAGAGGATATAGAGGTTGGTAAAATTATGGAGTTAGACCAATTTTGGTGCAGTCACAGTAGGAGGGTTCACAGAATGAACTGTCCACACAGAATGAACTGTCCAGACCGTGCAACAAGAGTAAACACAACAGAAACAACTCAAAGATATTAAACCAATGAAAATTCAGTCATTCAGTATATCATAGAATTCAAATACAATATGGCTGGCAACATGCGGGCTTACAATTAGGGGTCAAAAGCCTGATTACAAAATATCAGAATATGCGCAAGATATAGCTTTGAAGCTCCTTTGCACAAAATCTAAACTAAGGATTATGAATCAATCGCTAACTTCTTTTCTAGGGATCTATTACATCCTTATATATCATCTCCAGATCATAAGCTTCCTCTGCGTCGGCCAAGGAAGATCACAAACTCCAATGAAGAGCTGTAACATGTGTACACGAATAGGTCAGAGCTAATCATGAAGAATTCCTCCACAAATGAATGGAATGATGTGCGGATCTCGGGGAAGGTCGGCCATGAACCAAAGATCATTGAATGATGTGTCATTAAGCTCCACAAGTCAAGGAATGATCTACAAGTCTTTTCCTTTAGCTGATTATCAAAGATTGTCAGGATGCTCTATTCTGAGAAAAGTTGATCTTCTGATAGCGATAACTTTCTGGTACTTAATCCAAATACTCTAAATTCTGGATATGATGTAGATGAATGAATCTAGATGCTAAGTCTAGCTCTGCAAGATGTGAAATGCAACTATAGCAGAATGCAGACCAAAATACAGAAACTGCTTCTGACTGAACTGACTGAACTGAACTGGAAAATGAAAGGAAACAAACTAAACTACAAAAAAATTGAAATGCAAATGTTTTTGGTTGATGCAAGATTGTTCTTGAACTAGGGATGCTCCTGCATTAGACATCTGAAGTTATTGAAAAAGTGAGTCCCTCACTTTGCTGGGGCTAGAGGAAAATCAAAATGGTCCACCTCAGCCTATCCATGATGAATCTTCTTTCGGTCTGCCTTTCCACTTCACAAGGTATTCTTTGTATTGTCTTCCTCTGGTGCTGCGTCCAACTTTGCTATCCAAAATGTCCTCAATCTGTTCTGGTGCTTGTTGTGGTAACTATTTCTTCAAGTCTTCTTCCATGCTATCACTGAACTCTGCTACATGATACTGGTATAGGTCTACAATATTGAAAATAGGTGATATGCCTAATGTCTCTGGTAATTCCACTTCATATGCATTTCCTGAATCAATGTTTTTGTGTATCTTGCAAGGTGCAAACTTCTTCATCTTCAACTTGTTATATGTTCCAACTGGAAATCTTTCTTTTCTCAAGTACACCATCACTTCATCTCCAACTTCAAATTCTATGTGTCTTCTCTTCCATCTGCTTGTTCTTTATATTTACTATTCATATCCTCCAAATGCTTCTTCACTCGATCATGCACTATCTTCATATGTTCTACAAATTCTTCTACTTCTGCACTTCTCTTTTCTTCCAAACTGGTATCTCTCAATTCTGCAACTCCTTTAGAGTTTACTTTGGTAACAATCTCAACAGGTGTTCTTCTAGTACTCCTATTTAACTAAATTATTATATGCAAACTCTGCTTGTGAAAGAATCAAGTCCCAGCTTCCTGTCTTTTCTCCAACTAAACATCTCAAAAAGTTTCCCAAACTCCTATTCACTACCTCTGTCTGTCCATTAGTATGTGGATGAAAAGATGAACTAAATTTCAAATCTATCTTCATCTTCTTCCAAAGTGTCTTCCAAAAGTATCCAACAAGCTTTGTATCTCTATCTAAAACTATGCTCTTGGGTAATCCATGCAATCTCACAATCTCCTTGAAAAATAGGTCAATTACATGCACTGCATCAGTTGTCTTCTTACAAGGTATGAAATGTGCCATCTTTAAAAATCTCTCCACCACTACAAATATTGAATCATGTCCTCTCTGTGTCTTGGGTAATCCCATCACAAAATCCATGCTTATGTCTTCCTAAGGTCTCTCCGGTATTGTCAAAGGTTTATACAATCCAGTATTCTGACTACTTTATTTTGCAACTTGACAAACTCCACAACTCTGCACAAATTTCCTAACATCCTTATGTATCTGAAGCCAAAAGTAATTTTTACTTACCAAAGCCACTGTCTTATCAATGCCAAAATGTCCTACCAATCCTCCACTATGTTTCTCCTTGATCAAATCGTCTCTCATTGAACTTCTAGGTATGCATGACTGATTTCCTCTAAACAACATATCTTCCTGAATGAAATAGCCCAACCACTTACTCCTATCTGTCATAATAGGTTCCTTACATGCTTTCCAAGGTTCTGCAAATCAATGTCTTCCTCATACATGTTCTTCAATTCATCAAATCCCAATACTTCAACTCTCATTTCTATCAACAAGTTTCTTCTCCTACTCAATGCATCAACAACTTTGTTTGATTTACCACTCGTATGCTTCAACACAAAAGTATATCTCTACATGAAATCTACCCATCTCATATGTCTCTGATTCAACTTACCTTGACTATTCAAATATTGCAAAGCTTAATGATCTGTATAGAACACAAACTCCTTAGGAAACAAGTAATGTCTCCACTTCTTCAAGGCTTGAATTATGGCATGGAACTCTCGATCATAAACTGAATATCTTTTCCTTTCATCATTCAACTTCTCACTGAAATATGCTACAGGTCTACCTTCTTAACTTAACATTGCTCCAATTACACTCCCACTTGCATCACAATCAACTTGAAATACCTTATTGAAATCCAGTAATGCCAAAATAGGTTGCTCTGTCACCTTCTGCTTCAACAGTTCAAAAATTTTATCTGCTCCCGATGTCCACTTGAAATCCTTTTTGTCACCTCTCAGTGTTTCTATCATAGGGTTACAAACTGAACTAAAATTTCTGATGAACTTCTGGTAGAAACTAGCTAATCCATGAAATGATCTGACTTCTCCAATGCTCTCCAGTGTAGGCCATTCAACAATTGCTCTTACTTTCTTAGGGTCCATCTTCAATCCTTCCGTAGAAATCACAAATCCCAAATATACCAATTCTTCTTTCATGAAACTGCATTTATTGATGTTTATCAACAGTTTCTCCTCTCTCAACCTCTGTAAAACTTGTCTAATATGCCACAAGTGTTCCTCCTTTGACTTACTGAAAATTAGAATGTCATCCAAATATACAATAACAAACTTACCCAAGAATTTCTTCAAGACCTCATTCATCTATCTCATGAAAGTACTAGGTGCATTTGTCAATCCAAAAGGCATCACTAACCACTCATACAATCCTTCATTTGCCTTAAAAGTAGTCTTCCATTTGTCTCCTTTTCTAATTCTAATATGATGGTATCCACTCTTCAAATCCATCTTGGTAAAATATTTTGTTCCACTCAAATAATCCATGATATCATCCATCCTAGGTAAAGTAAATCTATACTTAATTATGATCTTGTTTATTGCTCTAGAGTCCCTACACATTCTCCATTCTCCATCTTTCTTTGGTGCTAACACTGCAGGTACTGCACAAGGACTCAAACTTTCTCTGATCAAACCTTTCCTCAACAACTCTTGTATCTATCTATTTAGTTCTTCATTTTCTATCGGTGTCATTCTATGTACTGCTTTGTTAGGCAAACTAGCTCTTGGTATAAGATCCATGTGATGACTGATACTTTTGATCGGTGGTAATCCTTCCGGTACATTATCTGATATGATGTCTTCATACTCTGTCAGCAACTCCTTTATCTCCTCTGGTTGTGATTCTTCAGTCTCCTTTTTCAATGCTTTAGGATTCTTAGGGATCAAAGCATAACACATATTCTCATGTCTCAAACCATCTGGAAATTTTCTTTCATCTACCAAACAGATTCTAGCATTCCCACATACCTCACTCTTAGGATCATCTTCCAAAGGAATCAAAGTAATTCTCTTCCCATTTGATGTTATAGTGTATGTATTCTTTCTCCCATCATGTATAGATTTTCTATCATACTGCCAAGGTCTACCCAACAAGATATGACATACATCCATAGGCATAATATCACACAATACTTCATCATGATAAGATCTAATATGAAATTTCACCAAACATTGTTCACTCACTAGTACCTTATGATCATCCTGAATCCATGCTATCTGATAGGGTTTAGGGTGTGTCTTTCCAACTTCAGCTTAGTCACCATCTCCTTTGAAACTAGGTTATCTGAACTAACACTATCAATGACAACTTTACAACATTTACCTCCTGATTTGCATCTTGTTCTAAACAAACTTTTTCTTTATGGTGGTTCCTCATTTGTCTCTGCTTGAAATAGTGCTCTCCTCATCACAAGTGACTCTCCTTTCTTAGGTTTGCCAATTGAACTAGGTGATCCAACAGGTTCTTCTTCCACATAGGCTGCTCTTCCACTATTCTCTGTTATCTTGCTTGTACTACCCTGATTACACTCAAATGCTCTACGTCCTTCACTTCCACACTTAAAATAGGTACCTCTGAATGTCCTCTTATCAAATCCTCTTCCCTCTCTTCTATATCCTTCATTCCGGTATGAATTGTAATTACCTCTGTGATGAAAATTTCTGTCATTTCTCTAGTATGCATTGTTATCTTTGTCATCCTTCTCAAATGTGATCTATCTCCTTCAGAAAATGCTCTACCTCTCTAAAATTTACCTCCCCTGCCTCTCTATCTCTGATCATGCCTCTTGTTCAACTTCTCTTCAACTTTCAAGGCAAACTGATATGCTTCTTCCAGAGATGACATCCTCACCAAACTCAGTTCCTCTTGAATGTTCAATCTTAGTCCATTGATGTATCTAGCCACTTTATCCTTGCTCGCCTCACTATGCCATGTCCTTATAATCATCTTATGAAATTTTTCAGTATACTCCTTCACAGATTTCTCCTTTTGTCTCAGGTTTTGCAATCTTTTCAACAACTCCAACTCATAGTCAGTAGGTACAAACTGATTCTTCAATTTTGTCACCATCCTGTCCCACTTTGTGATCTTTTCTTTCCTCTTCTATTTCTATCCAACTGAACTTCTTTCCACCATATAGAAGGATGTCCTTTCAATTTTTTCTTTGCAAATTTCACCTTCTCTGGATCTTCAACTTCTTCATATTCAAAGTATTCTTCCATGTCATTTATCCAGTCAATCAATTCTTCAAGGTTCAAATGACCAGTGTAATTTGGTACATCAAATCTCGGTCTCTTTCTAATTTTTGAAATAGCTCGCAACATTTTTACTTGATTTGATTCTTCTTCTTCATCACCTCCTAGGGTTTTGCCAATTTGTTCAACAGATTGAAATTCTTCTTCATCATCACTTTTAACATTAGGTCTCAGTGTCAATCCTCTTCACCTATCTTCTTCAACAGCATCCAATTGAATTCTCATTATTTTCATCATTTCCATCATCTCATCCATTCTACCATCCATTGTTCCAACAATAGGGATTCTCCTTGGCGACATTCTTCTTAGGATCAAGTGCAAACTGCTTCAAGTTCGACGATCAGGTTATAAGGTGACAACTACCTCACAATCGGTGATCAGTTGCAACACTAGTAACCTACCTCAATTCAGTGATCTGTCTGCAGCAAGATCTGACAGAATTCCCTCACCAACTTTGCTCAATTGTCTCCCAAAGATTTGAAACGTTCACTTTGTTACCACTTGGTGCAGTCATGGTAGGAGGGTTCACAGAACTATCTAGATCGTGCAACAAGAGTAAACACAACAGAAACAACTCAAATATATGAAACTAATGTAGATTCAGTCATTCAGTATATCATAGAATTCAAATACTATCTGGTTGGCAACATGTGGGCTTACAATTAGGGCTCAAAGGTCTGATTACAAAATATCAGAACATGCACAAGATATAGCTTTGAAGCTCCTTCGCACAAAATCTAAACTAAGGATTATGAATCAATCGCTAACTACTTTCCTAGGGATCTATTACATCCTTATGTATCATCTTTGGATCATAAAATTCCTCTGTGTCAATCATGGAAGATCACAAACTCCAATGAAGAGCTGTAATGTGTGTACACAGATAGGTCAGACCTAATCATGAAGAATTCCTCTGCCAAAGAATGGAATGATGTATGGATCTCGAGGAAGGTCAGCCACGAACCAAATATCATTGAATGATGTGTAATTAAGCTCCATAAGTCAAGGAATGCTCTGCAAGTCTTTTCCTTTAGCTGATGATCAGAGATTGTCAAGATGCTATGTTCCAAGAAAAGTTAATCTTCTGATAGCGATAATGTTCCAGTACTTAATCCAAATGCTTTGAATTCTAGATATGATGTAGATGAATGAATTTAGATACTAAGTCTAGCTCCGCAAGATGTGAAATGCAACTATGGTAGAATGCAGACCAAAATACAGAAATTGCTTTTGACTGAACTGATTGAACTAGACTAGAAAATCAAAGGAAACAAACTGAACTACAAACAAACTGAAATGCAAATGTTTTTGGTTGATGCAAGATTGTTCTTGAACTAGGGATGCTCCTGCATCAAAATTAAAAGATGCTAAAAAGAAAAAATAATGGTTGGATTGCAATAATCTCCCTGCAATTTTGATAAGAATAATATGAAAGCCACGTCCAATTTTTCTAATCATATCCAACAATTTCATAAGGGTACAGATAGGAAGAAGGCTTCTTATCATTATTTTGTTAGAACATATGATACTCATTTTTGCCGGATGTGTTTTACCAAGGCACCTCTTCCTGATGAGATCAACCCAGTTTTGGCCACATTATATCAGATTGGAAGGGAAGAAGATCATGGTATCCATTGATGATTGATTCTCAATTTTCAGACAAACTAACTGTAGAATCAGTTTTGGCAATTTTTTCAGAATGTTGTTCAGACATCAAATACCAAATCTAGTTGGCATATCATTACTAAAACGTGCCACATGGCCTTGTTATTTTTTCAATTCATTGCAAATTTTATTATTCTTATTAGACTTATTGAAAAGGTGTTATTTTGTCCTATTCTCATGAGTTAAAAAAAGTAATTATGTCTTTTTTCTAAAGGACAAAACTAAAACTGAGTTTGTAACAACTTACCACAAAATTTAAATGTTAAATGCATTTGGGCCTTTGGTGATGGATTAATCATCACCCTTCATTGTAAACTCAGTGTACTTGCCTCTCCTATATAAAGGCAGTCACTTTCTTCATTTTATAAGTGTTGGAGCAATGAATTGTTGAGACTCTGTTGAAATTTTGATTAATAAAAAGACATATTTACAGGTGTTGCATAAAATTTGTGTTATGTATGATTGAGTTTTAGATTTCATGGTTTATTTGCACATGAGTTAAATGAAGTTTAGTTACAGTTTAATGGATGTTTTAGGTATTGGATGGGTTTCCTATTCATACCGTTTGTATCTCGCTGATTGTATGTTACTTTTCATGGTTAGCCTGAACAAACTTATTTGAGCTAAGTTCGATTGTATAGATTTGTTAAACTATGCCAAATATTGGGTGTTTGGTGAATCTATATGATTTGAAGATCTTTCACCACCTTTGAAGATTGTACTATTTATGTGGCATTGTGGGTAACCTGGTTAAGTAGAAATTGGTCTCAATGGGAATCTATCTATCTAGAACATTACATTTTAGATCTAAAATAGTTTAGGGTTTATATTAGTGAAAAATATTGTTTTAAATCCTTGAGTAATCTTAGTTCATGTGTAAGGCCCCTTGATTGGAACATCAGAACACACATCATACTAAGTTATCCTACAGGTCAAGACTTGACATTATAAACCTTGGGGTAGTCATTTTCTAGGTTACTGGGATTAGATTCCTTTCAAGAGAGTTGAAATACCTATTATTTCATCTAAGTTGTGCGAAAAAACACCCATCAACACATGTTATGGGAACAAACACTAAAATAGGTTCAAAACACAACTCGGGTGTGCAATTTTCTACATTATAATGGTTTTGAAAAGACCAACAACAAAAAACAAACTAAGAAATTCAACCCATATAAGCACCTAAAGGGCATGGTGGTTAGACACAACAAAATCTCTAGTCTAAGGAGAAAAAAATAAAGGTGAGTTATACATGTAGCAAGGACCATGTCAAAGAACTATGTCTACATGGTTAGCTTCCACAACTTTCAAAAGAGGGAAAAAAGTTTGGCTAAATTTTGGATAGCGTCTAGTTTAACCCCATGGGGGATCCAAGAAGTATTCACCCAACTATGTAGCATGCTTTCAAATAGAATATAACCTCCAAAGTAACTAATAAGAGTAAATTTTTCTAACCACTTGTAGGCATTATCAAAATCTAAAATTAGAAAAATAACATTTGGACAGGTTTCAAGGCCCATACCTTGTAGAACACCTTATATAAAAACTTGTGAAGTTTATTTACAAAGGATAACATTACTCATTCTAATCCCCACCACTCTAATATTAATAGTTGAATGGGAAGGCTTATGCATCATTATAAAAAATTGGCCACCATGAGGATGAGAAACCCTTAGAGCTTACATGTAATAAAGATAGATAAGATAATCAAATCCCATTACAACATTGAAAAGTGATCTGAAAAACAAAAAGAAAAAATATACATCAAACCAAACCAACCTCTCTTAATTTTGACTCATTTTTTCAAATTAGGGGTAAAGGATGGTTTTTGAAAGGGTCCAACCGCTTTTACAAAGATGAGCTCAAATTTAACAATATAGTCCAACAAACATCCATGGAACTATTTCAAGACCAACAACACTATGGTTATAAACCAAAAACAATGAAAACAAATTAATAGTTCAAATACTATAGGAAAAGCATGAAGCTAAGATACAACATTCATAGCATTGAGAAAATCAAAGTGGCTTAAATCCAAAGAGCTCTAACAAGCTCTAAATTCCAATTGTGGTCCTTCCCCCTAAAACTTTACTATAGAAGTTACTAGTATTCCTACTCACTAATTTGCTAAAGTAGATTTCCTTCCTTATCAAACTCCTTTTTCTAATAGTTGAGCCTATCTCAAAATATTTCAAGGAACTTCTTGAAGACTTTATGCTAGAATGACTTCTAGGGATCATATCCTCCATTTTTATTTTTTCCTTAAGAGAAGAAAGAGTGTTAAAATAAGGTCAAGAACCCTACAAAGGGATGGAAACAAGACCTACTAGATCTCTATGGAAAAAAAACCCCTCCCCACTAAACACCTTCAAACACCTCTCATCAATAGAGACTATATCTTTGACTCTATTATCCTCCATATTATTGGTTTCTTTATCCTTCTCCAAGGAAGATGCCTCTTCATTATCTTGAGGAAGATGTATCACATTTTTTCCTTCATTCTCCATATATTCTACTTCCTCCTATTACCAAACAAGTAGCATTCTAATGGCCACCATTGTGGCACTTTAGATAGACATTTAAGGCCTTCTCAAACTCTATCTTTTGCATCCAAACACCATACTGTTGATGGGTGTTTTGACACACTCAAAAACTTACGTGAAATCTATGTTGAAAGTCACCTCTCCTAAAAGGAAATCAACTCCCAAAAGGAAACTGACTATCCCCAAGGTCTTTGTAACCAAGTCTTGGTCATTTTCAAGGTAACTTAGGGACCTACATATTGTTGTTCCAATCAAGGATCCATGGTGTTTAGAAAGCTTTCCAACCATTCTTTAGGGTTAATTTGCACATAAACAATTAGTAAATTTCAGATTTAACCATGCATTTACCAATTGATCGTAACACTTATTTCCATAAAATGTAACTTTTCAACTCATAACTAGTGATAGAACAAATTGAAAAATATGAAATATTAAATTTATATCAACAATTTGCAAGTTTGGAAATCCTAAAACTAATCCTAAAATACTCAAATTTGTAAAAGAAAAAGACAAAAGATATAGGGTTTAGAAAAGAAATAAACTAAACATCTAAGCTTCATTCCACATTTTAGCATTACTAATGAATAGAAAATTTTTCAAATATAACTTTTCCTAATTTGGCCATGAAAATTAGCAATCAAGGTTCAAGAAGGTGCAATTTTAAAGGGTATCATCCATGCAAGCTACTACAAAAAACACCTAATTCTCAATATATATTCAAGAGAGCGAACATATATAGTTTATGGGTGTTTAGGTTGACCACACAAAGCCATTTACAATTATAAAATAGCTAGTGATACGAAACACATCACAAAATCATCCATATTCATGAACTAGGTGCTGGAAATGTAAGAAAAATCACTTAGTGTTTAGAGAAAACTAATAGAAAATATAATAAATTCTAGAAAATATGCTTTATTGATTTCAAGTTCAAGTGTGTAATGACTTTCCAATAGTTTTCAACAAGTTCTTCCCAACTCTTACGGAGAGTTTCAGCTATCTATTTATAGAAATAATTTTTCCATACTAATTTTTTGCTAATACATCAATGCCTAAGATCAATTTGATCTAATGGATCATATTTCATTCTCCAAATCAAAGTCAATTTTGGTGGTAGGAACAATTTCCAAATCAATTTATCTTCATCCTTGTTGTAGTTTCTCCAACAAGCTTCCCTTGGTAAGAAAAAGTACATCTCATCCTCATCCTTGCATTGAATCATTGTAGAAATTTTTTTATCTTTAGAAAAAAAAGGCATCTCAATAGGCCAAATGGCATATGAAAAAGGTGGCAGCATGAGTCTCAAGACAAATTCACATTTTCTCAAACACATCCTCATGAATAAATCTCCTACTCTATGCCTAGGAAGTGGTGGAATAGGTTTTTAGATAATAAACTTATGTTGGAGAAGGAATATGTTCTCCTAGAATCTTCCTTGCATCCTATAGTATGCCTCCTTCTCATGATTCTAACATAAACAATAATATACTATCATTAAGGTAGCTTATTCATAACCATGACCTCTCCTTGTAGCCTTATATTCTCCATTTTCTTCATCTCGTTAATGACTTGGTCTCTCTCAAGATATCTCCATGGAGTCTTCAAACTAGATCAACAAATCAAGAGCATGAAAATGATATGATAGTAGTGATGAAGACTCCAAATTAAGCATATAATAATAATTTATCCTTTGCTTAGCTTCAAAACTTTCTCTTCTTCTTTGTTCACAATTTCTAATTCTAATTTTACAAGTAAAATAGTAGGGTACAACAAAAGAACTTCAAGATCGTAATGTTTCCATCATGGATCAAGCAACATATCAAGAGTTGGATCAACATTTGTCTTCATGCCTCCAACTAGTATCTTGTTTCAACAGTTACAAGTATAGCAATAATATTTGCTCCAACACCTACTCTTACAACCATAAACAATCAAAGTATCAAATTTATCATACAATATATCATCCTAAAACACAAATTGTCAATGCAAGTCATTTCTATTCAAAAATAAAAAAGTCATTAGTGTTTTCATCCATGGATCTATGAATCCTAATTGCAACCTTCATTTTTGGGCCCTCATCTCCCTTTTA
Source organism: Cunninghamia lanceolata (assembly GCA_027924645.1). Classification (NCBI taxonomy): domain Eukaryota; kingdom Viridiplantae; phylum Streptophyta; class Pinopsida; order Cupressales; family Cupressaceae; genus Cunninghamia; species Cunninghamia lanceolata. The sequence continues at coordinate 42,901,632 of BSBN01000391.1, read as the reverse complement.
AGTGAGATTATGTGTGCCAAAGGCAACTCTACCTAATTTAATTTTGACCTCTTGTCCAAGTGCCTAAATAAATTTTGATCTCCCTTATTACAACATATCTTAGTGTTGGTATCAATAGTCCTTCCAATGGCTTAATAGTGTTGTGGCTCCATTGTTCATTCACTTGCATGATATCTTGGGTGTTATGATGGTACCAAGATTATCCTTTCTACTTCTATGAAAAACCTTAATATTCCATGAGACCAAGTGTTAGTCCTCTCATTTGTTTGTGACAACATTTATCCTTTAGGAATGTGTAGCTGCTCAAATCAACATTTCTTGGATCTTTATGATAGGGTTGAATTGCTTGTGGAATGAAAATTATTTATACCTATGATAACTATTAGTTACTATCCTATTGATGTGGAGTAACATTATTGTCATTAGGAGACCATTTGATAGGTTTTGTAGGTATCATTCTTCCTCACATGTGACTCTAATAGGTAAATATTTATTTCTTATGATAATTATGACAATCCCTTGGATATATGGTAGCTTATTATCATCATAAAAATCCTTGTTGATATGAAAATCCTTTTAGTACATGATGGTAGCCATTAGATTGTGCTTTCATGACACCACTCCTTAATAATTCTAAACATGATTAAAAATAGTTATCATCATTCCCTCATGGTACTGTTAGGGTCCTCCTTTATTGTCTTGATAATCTTCATTTTTTTTATAATAGTCTTCTCATGCATATAGGCAACATGACAATCATATAGAAGACTTATTTGTCCATCCATCATTTTAACTATTCATTTTTTTATCTTCATGACTATGTATTCATCTTGCTACATGACCATATTAACATGATATAGCCTTGTGGATATCTCTGCAAGGAACATTCTTCTCATCTATATGATAGTTGCCATCAACCTCTTTGACCATGACTGTGGTACTAGTCCCTTAGTGGTAAACACATAAGTTTAGATGGCTTAGAAATGTTTGTGATAGTCATTTTTTCAGACATGAGAACTCCTCTATGGTTCTTTTAGAATCAATATACATTGATAACATTAGCTAATCCATTTGAATGAATACAGTCCTAGGTAGATTGTAACAAGATCCATCCATGACCATCCTTTCATAGCATAGACAGTCTTCTTGTCCATAGATAGTTTCTATACCTTGACTAATGAGCATATGATTACTAAGGCTAATGATTATAATTGTAGTTTAAGATTTAGGAAATATGAAGGTCTTATTTAAATGCTTGATGACAAGTTCTCCTTAGTAACCGATTCATTGTTGTCCATTCTTTTCATGAGGTTTAGGATGATAGTTTTAATGACACTTGACAGTTGATTTGTAGATGCCTTCTCTAAATGAACTAAAACTTAGTTGAAGAATTTAGATTTTCTCTTGTTAAATCACCCCTGCTAACTAAGAAAATTAGATTTTCAATGATAAATAATTGTGTTAAGTTCTATGCCCATACTTCCACATGCGTGTAGAAGTTAGTAAAGGAGACTTGTAGGCATCCAAATCTTAATTTTATAACTATTAGTGAGTGCAAAATAGTTGTAGGACAACTATTATCCTTCTAGGATGTGCAAAGGAGAGTTTGCAATTCATAACCAAGCCATCAAGTTTGTGCTTAAGGGTAATGCAAAACTATATTTAAAAGGTGAAAAACTGAAAGCATGTATTGGAGCCTCTCACTACATTTGTTTTTCATGTAATAATTTCTTAGGCTTTATGAAATAATGGTGATAAGAAAAATTTTTTGTGGTTCCTCCCTTGATCAAATCTTACCTAAATGTTGCTCCTAGTCATCCCCGATGTCATCACCATATGTTGAAATGCCCAAAAAATCTAAAAAGTTCTAAGTTTGGGAATTTTCTTGTCATTTTATAATGCTTTTGGTGTTTTAAAGGTTTTATGTCTACTACTAGATGTATCTTGCACTTCATATTTAGTTCCTTCTTCCTTTTCCATGTGAAAATCCTACAGGTTTTTATTGAGTCCTTCACTTCCTTTATTTCATTTGTTTCTTCTATTTTGTAGGTTTTTAATCAGATGTTAGATTTCATCCGTTCACATCCCATCCAATCCTTTCATGCTATTCCACACAAAAGTTCCACATAATTTCATCTGGTCCCTAGTCTTTTTAAATTCTACTCATTTCCTCCATTTTATAGATTCCCTCTTGGCTACTAGACTTCACATTTTAAGCTCCAAAATCTGGTCATGTCCTATTTCTCTAAATTATCTCCAACTCCATTATTCTTCCACATTTTTTCCTATCACCTTCCTATCCATTTTGCAAAAAATTCTTGGTGAACTTGATTTCATTTCTCAAGTTTCAATATCTAGTTCTTTCATCTGGTTCCTTATTGATTTCTTGCATTTATCTTGTTCAAGATTTCTACTTCTATTTCCTATTCCCTTTTGCAATTCTATAGAATTCCAAAATCCTTATGTAGTCTTCTTCCCTTCACTTGGCCTCTGGTCCTCCATCCTTCCTTTGCATTTCTCTATTTTTCCTTTTAGTCTGATTTGTAGGATTTCACTTCTAGATTGGATATATTTACATCCAGTTCTTGCATCTAATTCCTTGTTGATTTTCTATGAAGTTCCCCTTGGATAATTTCTTCACTTTCCTCTTTCATGTAGACTTTCCATAGACTTTAGGATGTCATTTCACTTTGTTGGTTGCCAAATCTGCAGAGGGTTTGCCAGTTCCAATGCACAGGTAGATTCGGCCAACAGATTACGAGAGGTTGCGTGAGCTACCTCCCCTTCACTTCTGGTGCTACCGCACCAAGGGGGTATCCCTATAGCTAAAGATGTAACCTTGACTAGCTCAATGATAGAAAGATCTAACTTGACAGTAATAGGCAGAATACTCTCATGTGTGGACCAAGATCTGTATGATAGATCACAAGGTTGACAACATTCTTGGACATATGTGTCTGGTGGGTATGAGAGTATTCAGGGGTTTCCTAATCCTACTCCTACAACTAACAAGTGGAAATGATGAGATGGGTGGACATAATGTCCTGGATGCAAGACAAGGGGTTTTAGCTCATAACTACTGACCCATGAGCAAACTGGTGCCTATCCATTGGGCAAGGAGTCAACTAGACGTATACAGCAGATGGTTTGTAACTTTCACTCAAGTTTCAGGGGGCTGGACTTGATGCTTGCCTTACAAACATCACACAAGAATGGGTATTTAGCTGCCTCTACTTACAGATATCCCTACTGACATGCAACCTTCCCCATGCTCAACCTAAAACAATTTAATCCACTCCTTGAATGGAAGTTAGAGATCAAACATGTGATATAGAAAACCATATCCTAGAACCTGAGAAACCCTTAGCAACCAGATTTAGAAGAAGGAGAATAACATGCAGCAAATGGAGACAAGCAGATAAACACATGCAATAAACATTTTTCATATAACATTAACACTGAAACTGAAAATATGTGCAAAATACATGCATGCTGCAACACATAAACTCCAAAATGGGATACAACAGCCAGGATCATGCCCTGTTCTTCGTTATTTACACAAAAAAATGCCCCAAGCCTTCAACAACCCCTAAATGGGTCACACAGTTCTCCTTAAATAGCAAGAAGATGGACCCAGCAAATTAATTACAAGGGAGGCCAAAAATCCCGCCAGATGCAATGCATTGAGAAATGGCACTCAAACATAAATGCAGTCGGTGGAGGAGAAGACAGGAAGGGGCCTCGAGCCATGCGCCACCACCTGGGATTGATATCTTCAATCACACCGCAGATTCGTCCACATTCCTACAACAACTGCCATTACTGCATCACCTACCCGCAGCCATCGAACAACGCAGGAACTGCGCCCTTAACACCTTCCCGCCAAAACATATTTCAGTGAAAATTCAAAATATGCAGGAAGAATAGTCCCACATGCATCCCACAAAGACCACTTTATCAATTTAAAAGTAGGGCCGCATGTAAACTAAGTGTCGAGCATTTTTGCCCCGCTCGACCCATAAACCTTCGCCCAAAGCCCATCGCCATGACTCTTGCCGATCTACCAAGTCTCTCCAATGATCACTTAAGAAACATTTGAAACACTTTGGGACTCTCGCAGATGCCGACACTTGGCAGCGTCCGCAACACTTCAAGAAACACTAGAGACCCCAAGAGATTCACGCGGAAGCAAGCAGATGGCAGGCTCCGTGCTCTCTTTGAAACACACAAAGAAACATGCCTGAAACTCCTGCGGAAGCAGCCGTGTGTCGAGACCCGTGATACTTCACTAAACTGTGTCTATAGACAGAAGTGGCCTCCGCTCGTGACACTTGTCACAACCCGCAGCATCTGAAACTTGAGGCACTTTGAAAATGGGGCCCACAAACCGTCATGGTAGCCAACATAAAAGAGAAACAGGGGCAAGTCCGCGGAAGCTGACACTTGTCAAGCTCCGCGGCCTTCTTTTGAAACATTAGGACCCTCTGTGAAACTCCTGTAGAAGTTGCCACGTGGTGCCTTCCGCGGTCCCTGAAACTCAAAGACCCTTCCTTGAAACACTCCAGCAGAAGCTGACACTTGGCGTCCTCCGCCCCACTTGATATTTAATGCAGGGTCCCACCACCATTCACTACCATCGCAAGAAACAAAAAAGAAACTTACGCGGAAGTTGACACTTGTCAGCTTCCGCAGCAACTTAGAAACTTTTTAAAACTTTCCTGAAACATAAGCAGAGCCTGCCACGTGGCAGAAACTTTTTCTCTTGTGTTTTAAGTTGCTTCCCACGGGTGGCTCCATGTGTAAACAGCTGAGACACTCCTTAAAAGTTTCAGTCTGAGCACAGAGGGTGCCACGTGTCGGCTTCCGTTGAAGATTCAACGCAGTTTCTTTTATGTTTCAGGGTGCCGCGGAAGGCACCACGTGGAGGCACCCGAGTGTTTCTAAAAGTTTCACAGTTTTTGCCATAGTTTCTGATGGACCCTTAAAGCAACTAAAGGTAGCACGGACGGTGACAAGTGGCAGCCTCCGCTTATGTTTCAGGAAAGTTTCAAAAAGTTTCTAAGTTGCTGTGGAAGCTGACAAGTGTCAGCTTCCGCATAAGTTTCTTTTTTGTTTCCTGCGATGGTAGTGAATGGTGGTGGGACCTTGCATTAAATATCAAGTGGGGCGGAGGACGCCAAGTGTCAGCTTCCGCTGGAGTGTTTCAAGGAAGGGTCTTTGAGTTTTAGGGACTGCAGAAGGTGCCATGTGGTGGCTTCCACGGGAGTTTCACAGAGGGTCCTAATGTTTCAAAAGAAGGCCGCGGAGCTTGACAAGTGTTAGCTTCCACGGACCTGCCCCTGTTTCTCTTTTATGTTGGCTACCGTGACAGTTTGTGGGCCCCATTTTCAAAGTGCCTCAAGTTTCAGATGCTGCGGGTTGTGACAAGTGTCACGAGTGGAGGCCACTTCTATTTATAGACACAGTTTAGTGAAGTATTGCAGGTCTTGACACGTGGCTGCTTCCGCGGGAGTTTCAGGCATGTTTCTTTGTGTGTTTCAAAGAGAGCATGGAGCCCGCCATCTACCTGCTTCCGCGTGAATCTCCTGGGGTCTCTAGTGTTTCTTGAAATGTTGCGGACACTGCCAAGTGTCAGCATCCGCGAGAGTCCCAAAGTGTTTCAAATGTTTCTTAAGTGATCATCGGAGAGACTTGGTAGATCGACAGGAGTCATGGCGATGGGCTTTGGGCGAAGGTTTATGGGTCGAGCGGGGCAAAAGTGCTCGACACTTAGTTTACATGCGGCCCTACTTTTAAATTGATAAAGTGGTCTCTGTGGGATGCATGTGGGACTATTCTTCCTGCATATTTTGAATTTTCAATGAAATATGTTTTGGTGGGAAGGTGTTAAGGGCGCAGTTCCTGCATTGTCCGATGGCTGTGGGTAGGTGATAAAGTAATGGCGGTTGTTGTAGGAATGTGGATGGATCTACGGTGTGATTGAAGATATCAATCCCAGGTGGTGGCGCATGGCTCGAGGCCCCTTCCTGTCTTCTCCTCCACCGACTGCATTTATGTTTGAGTGCCATTTCTTAATGCATTGCATCTGGCGGGATTTTTGGCCTCCCTTGTAATTAATTTGCTGGGTCCATCTTCCTGCTATTTAAGGAGAACTGTGTGACCCATTTAGGGGTTGTTGAAGGCTTGGGGCATTTTCTTTGTGTAAATAACGAAGAACAGGGCATGATCCTGGCTGTTGTATCCCATTTTGGAGTTTATGTGTTGGAGCATGCATGTATTTTGCACATATTTTCAGTTTCAGTGTTAATGTTATATGAAAAATGCTTATTGCATGTGTTTATCTGCTTGTCTCCATTTGCTGCATGTTATTCTCCTTCTTCTGAATCTGGTTGCTAAGGGTTTCTCAGGTTCTAGGATATGGTTTTCTGTATCACAAGTTTAATCTCTAACTTCCATTCAAGGAGTGGATTAAATTGTTTTAGGTTGAGCATGGGGAAGGTTGCATGTCAGCAGGGATATCTGTAAGTAGAGGCGGCTAAATACCCATTCTTGGGTGATGTTTGTAAGGCAAGCATCAAGTCCAGCCCCCTGAAACTTGAGTGAAAGTTGCAAACCATTTACTGTATACGTCTAGTTGACTCCTTGCCCAATGGATAGGCACCAGTCTGCTCCTGGGTCAGTAGTTATGAGCCAAAACCCCTTGTCTTGCATCTAGGACATTATGTCCACCCATCTCATAATTTCCACCTGTTAGTTGTAGGAGTAGGATTAGGAAACCCCTGCATACTCTCATACCTACCAGACACATATGTCCAAGAATGTTGCCAACCTTGTGATCTATCATACAGATCTTGGTCCACACATGAGAGTATTCTGCCTGTTATTGTCAAGTTAGATCTTTCTATCATTGAGCTAGTCAAGGTTACATCTTTAGCTATAGAGATACCCCCCTTGGTGCGGCAGAACCATAAGTGAAGGGGAGGCAGCTCACACAACCTCCCGTAATCTGTTGGCCGAATCCGCCCGTGCATTGGAACTGGCAAACCCTCTGCAGATTTGGCAACCAACACACTTCACTCCATATCATGTCCTATTTTCCTATTTTGCATCCAAACCCTACATCCCTCAACACCTTCAAAATACTCATTTTCCTCCTTTGTGGAAACCTATGGACTTTAGGATTTATTTCATGCATTCCCACATCCAGTCATGTTTCCTTTTTTCACATTTTTTACAATCATTCAAAACATTCATCTTTGCCCTTTGCAAAAACCTGATAGCCTTTAGGATGTGATTCCTAAATCTCCACTTCCCACCTACAATTCCATAGTGTTTTTCCACAAAGTTGCCAAGTTTATATCCTATCCTACATCATTTTTTTGCATTTCTTCTAGAACACTTTAGAATGCGCCAATAACTTCTCAAGATGCCATTCAATGTTGGAATGGACTCCTACAAACTTCTCAAATTCATTTTTCTTGCCCAAACACATCACACATTCCAAGGGAACAATTCCAATTTAATGAATGATGATGGGGAAGACATGGATTTTCATGAATTTAGTGGTTGATATTTAGCTATCGATTATCTTCGTGCACAAATCAAATGTAAATTTCTTGGGTTTACATTCAATGCTTTGACATCCTATAGTACATCAAATTTCCCCAGCCCCAAAATCTTGTAGATTAGGGCATCTTCTGAGATGTTCATGTATAGAAGAGGGCAGTGATATCCATTGATCAACCAGTTCCAACATTAAAGTACACCTCTTGAACTTCACACTAATTTAATGCACAAATCACCAATTATTATGATGATCTCTTGTTCTCATCATATAAAATGGGTTGTATTTTCATCTGTAAGAAGGTTGGAAAAAAGAGGGAGAATACCTTGCAATTGGCATGGGTAGATTTTTTGAGAAATAAAGAGGAAGGTTATGTGTTGTGAAAATCACATGTTAATGATTACATTTGGTTGCTTTCTATGAGTGAAAACTTATTAAGTTTAATTGTCTCCTATAACTCGATTGGTTTTTGTAAGAGTACGTATCCAAAGAAAATGGTAAAATCTGTAACACACATTTGTTGTATGAATTATTGTTTTCAATTAGTACGTATGCAAGGGATATGGTAAAGATTCATAAATTAGTAATAGGATATGTAATGTTAGTTAAGGATAACTAAGAATTATTATATCTAAATAAGCACAATCATTTGGTTTATATCATTGTTAAGCAATGATACCAATAATTAAACTACCAAATTTGTTATTGTTAGGGTAGCATTTATTGCAACATATTCCTATTTTTGTAATCCCATAAATAGGCACTGAGTAATTCCTGGTCCCCCAACCCATATCCCTATTAAAAAATGAAAAAATTTAGAGTATAATTTATAAAATAATTTATCATGTTCATGTCTAAACTTAAGGTACAAGGAAAGGTTGTGAATGCATTTAGTCCTACAAATCCTTGTCATGTCTTCATGAACATAAATAAATATCTATAATTCCACTGAGATATCCAAACTGCACGTTCCCTTATCTTTATCTTCTATAGTCATAGGGTGACCCCCTGAGTCTAGAAGAGCTCAAAGTGTAGAAAAGGCTTATCAACATCTTATTCATTGGCCCATCCCTTTAATGATCCTTATCCTAGAGAGGCATGCTCATGATATATTTAGTATGCCTCTTAGGGATAATTGATAAGACCAGATAGAAACTTGAAAAGGAACCATCGACATGATCAATGGCTTAAATTGAAAGCTCTAAAATCAAATTGTTGGCATGCAAGTTTTCCTCTCAAACTTACCTTTCCTCCACAAATATTTCATTTTTTTGGCACCGCAATACCCTTTTGGAGGTTTGATGACCCTTTGAGGGTTTAGAAGGCTTGCTTGAGGGTTCTAAAGAGTACTCAAGGGATTTGGATAGATGAAGGAAGCCTATGTTAGCCCAAAAGGGCTATTTTAGTTTAGTCAAATTAGCAACAGGCCTATTATTAAAATTTACCCTTGGATAAGTCCCATGTCAAGATAAATGAAAACCATAGGTGCATATCAAAAGGTGTTATAATGGCCACAAAACTTAAAGAAACTTCTCAAACACCAAAGGAAGCCAAATCACCTTACTTGGGACCTTTCCTTTCTAATGTAAACACCAAAATGAAGGTCTAATACACCAAAATCACATGACTAAGAACCATAAATACCTCTCAAAGGAAATCAAATCTAACTCAACACCATGAAGAGAGTAATAGGAAGACTTTTGGAATTAGTATTACATCATAGTTAGATAATGGTTAATAAATAAATATATTAGAAATAAAGTCACCTTAGTGACTTGTTAGTATTTAAATATTATTGTTAGTAATAAGTTAAGTTAGAATGTTAGTTTTGGGAAGATACATTCCTGTAGGTTAGTTTAGTTAGTTTGATATGGGAAAATAAAGGCTTTATAAATCCATATTGTAATGCAATGTAATAATGTATTGAAATCCTAATTGAGTGAATGATATTTTTCTAGTATGTTGCATATTGTTAGAAATGAAGGTGCAAACCACACAATGGAAATCTGATTCAAACCTTATTAATGTCCTCTAAATAATGTAGAATCAATGAAGATTACAACATAAATATTACCCACTATATAGAAATAACATGGATTAAGAACTGAACACATAACATAGTATGTAACGTGGAGAAAAACCTTTCGAGTAAAAAACTCCACCAAGAAAAGAGGCTCCAAGTTGTATTATCTTCAAATATGAGATTACAATACATGCACTTCCTCTTCTTCTTCAGTCTTCAATCCAGTGGTGCCTGTTACTCTCAACCCTGATAAAAACTTAGTACAAATATCCTTATAAAAGGGGGTTGCCTTCTAGGGCAAGAAAACTAACATAATATTGACTGTTGGATATGTCACCTAATGACCTAATGGGAAACCCCCTTCAACCCCTTGTCACAGATGAATTAGCATCGGGGATCGGATATAAACATGCAGTCAAAACAAGATCGCTGCTGGTGAAAGCTTTCATCCCTTATGGGCGATTTACAAACAATATTAGGAATAATAAATTGCATAGGATTTATAAGGTTGATGGCACCTTAATCCTAACACATATCAATTGATTCATCTACTATTTCAATATGGTTTCAAAGTAATAAACTATTTCTATGTCTATAAAGTTGTTAGGTCTCAAAAATGTAGTTTTCAAACCCGAAGAGGTTGCCAAGCTCTTTTAACGCTTTTGACTAATGAAATAGGGTTGATATGATTGAAAGCTCCCTTCTCTTTAGGTTCTTACAGAGCTAGGTGGGTGTACCTCAATAGTTAATGCACATTGCAGTTTTGTATGACCTTAGTGATCTACTCAGAGTGGCATGTAAGTGTGAGATAGTTATAAGGATGAAAGTTATTCCTAATGGTAATATTTGAAGTTTGAAAATGTGAATAAGGTTTTGAAATGCTATTTTGTAATGACCAGTGCCTAATTCTATTGGGTTAATGGGGTCAAGATTTGTATGATTTACAGATTTATCTTATTTGGCTTAACTCTAACTACCTGACACCTTTTGAATGTTCACACTTTGTGTAAATGTGTAGGATTGTTGGTTATTAGACTCTTCTTTAAAAATCCAATTGATATTTCTCCAAGTTACTATAGTTGTTTGAAAGGAATTTAATTCTACTATGAAGGAAACCAAATAAGATGATTTATTTAGGGATTTTAACTTAGGGCAGAGACCAATAAATGTGAATACTTAGATGGACTTAAATCAACTTCATGTAGAAACCAATCAAGCATACCACATAGATGTTGTAAATAGGACAGACAACTAAGAGGGGGGTGAATCAATTGTCTCAAAACTTTGGAACTTTCTGCAATTAATTCTTTCTTTTACCACTTAGTAACTTAACCCTAAAAATAAAAATCATAAGTGTAAGAGAAGAAACATAAAAACACACTTGACACCAAGATTTTTAATGTGGAAACCCGGTTAAGGGAAAAACCATGGTGGGGGTTAACCCACAAGAATTAATACCTTGTTTGAAGTATTTTTACAAAAGAGAATGCACATGCAATCAGGCTCACTACCCAGAGCTCACTACTCAAATAGAGGCTCACTATCTAAATAAATATTACAAGAGAATGGCATAGACTTTGAACTGATAAATAGAATCTACCCATGCAAGAGTTTCAGTTCTAGTTAAGTGCAAAAACTGATCTTACACATTTCATCTTTGCTCTGCTCTTCTTACTACTCTGCCTTCATTCACACCTTAGATTTCTGCTCTTCTCACAATTACACCTTATTCACACACACCATACATAGAATCATCCAATTCCATCAACTATATATATATCTGCAACATGATCTACAATCATTTTACCAGTCGGCTTCAAGAACATTTAGAACTTTGTTAAGTACTCTGCTCTGTTAGCTAGATCCATACATAATATGAGATGCAGACCAAAACTTACACTTGCAAATCATCAATCATGCCAGCTACCATCACTGATCATCACCAATTGCCTAATAGACAACTTCTATGCATCCAGAATTAAGAACATCCACAAGGTCAACCTATTCTTCTTCTATCTGTTCTATCAAACTGAAACTTGATACTCAGAAGCTAATATCTTTTGAGTCCTTCATCACCGGAGAACAAAACTCTAGATTTAGAGTGTCTTGATAATACTTACAACTACTTTAGATCTGCAGCAAACCATGTCTTTCCATCAGAGAGATCCTGACCAAAATATCAGACTATCAGACCCTGTCACCTGCTCTGTTCCTGACTGCCCAGACTTAGACAAATTCTAATTCTGACTTCTGGTGTGAACAAATTGTGTTATGTGGATGATTAGGATGATCTTAGTTGCCATCAATGACAACACTTATCAATGCGAAGCAATGTCTCTTTCCCACAATCTCCCCCTTTGGCATTGATGGCAACACTTAGTGAAAAATGACTAAGTGTCAGAATAACTCCCCCTTTGCTTGTGCTCCATATTGTTGTTCATACTTCTTTCCAATGCTACCCCTTTGCTGGATTCCTCATTTTTCACTGCTCTTCACTCCCCCTTTGACATCAATGGCAAAGGGTGGGGTCCGCAAGCCAAAAACTCTCCAAAAAATCTATGTATAATGCCGCAAATGTACAAAAAATCATTAAGTTCTATTCACATGAACTTGAGAATGTCTGCAAAGCTGGTTTTTATTTGCACAAGTTCAGAGGCCCAAGCACTCTTCATTCCATCCAAAATTGAGATGTACCCACTCAATAAAAATGAATATGCTTCTACCTTTGATAGATCTGATGGATCACTAGTTTGAATTGTAGTCTGAGCTTTGGATAGGGAATTATACATTGTCTCTTAGGGGCAATCAATCCCCGGAGCTCACACATTCTCTTCATAATGTTGCCTTTCTCTTTAACAAGTTTCTTTATCTCATCAGTCAAGCTAATTACTTGACATTCCTGACTTATGGGTGAAATAGTTTGAGGATCAAAATTTTGAGAAAGATTTGACAGTTTCTATTCTTGCTCCTTTATCTTTTTCTCAATATCCTTACTAACTTTGGGCCATGAAAGACAAAATTTATACATATCACTTCCATCATTTAGAGCATTCTGAATACTCTTAATGCTAATACCAAGTATTCTTCTATCATTTCCTATCAGGTTCTTTATTTCACCAAATTTCTTATCCAAAAATTCTTTCTAAACTTTTGCCTCCGCAGACTTTTCAAAGTACTCAAAATGAGTACTTACAGAACTTACAAGATTTTTTAGATGTCCAGAGGGGGAATCAGATAAACTCTTCTGGTAGGAAGGCATTAACTTTTCCAAAATCTCGGTTGCAAGCCCCAGTAGCTCATTGTCCTCCATGTGGAACTTTAACATCTTCTCTCTAGCCTTTACTTGGGTGAATGATGCTATTTTCATCAATTGAATTGGAGAGAGAGCATCTGGATTGGCTAGACCTTGGAGTAGTTCAGGCTCATCAAGCTCAATCATCTCTTTTTCAATAAGACTTTTCACTGCATTTGCAGTGTCTCTTGCAACATTTTTTGAATCATTCTTTTGTTCATCAGATTTCTCAGTATCTGCTTTAGATGCTTCAACATTTGCACCGTCTTCTTCTACTTTATCTTTCTTTTCTTTTTCTTCCTCTTTCTTTGCTTTAATTTTCTCTATGATCTCTGCAGAGGGACTCTTTCTTGTTTGTTCACCACTTGCTACCTGATTCGGAGGGCTCTGTGAAGTAGTAATATTATCTTCTTTTCTTGATTGATCTGGTGGATCAGGAGTATCTCCTGCATCAACTGCTTTATCCATCATTTTTGTATTCCCCTGATTTACTTGTTTCACTTCCAGATCAGAGGCTTCACCCAACTCAGATTGCTGCTCAAAGATGTTCTCTTCTTCACTATCTGAAACTTCTTCTGTGATTATGGGAAAATTGTGCTTTTTCAATGCTTTCAAAAGAATTTCTTGAGTTTCTTCAACGATTTCACTTGTTTCTCCAAGCATGAGTTTGTTCATCCTCTTTCTACTTCTAAATTCATCTTTGACTACCTTGAATATCATATCTATTTGATCAGGTGAAATATGAGGACACAAATTTATTAGCTCATGTTCCCTGATCTCCATGTCCTTGCTTTTGGCATTTTCTTTTCTCAACTCCAAAATATTTGCCAGACTTTGTGGCAACTTAGAAGTTATCTCAATCAGTGCCTTGTTATAGATGTTGAGATATCTGACAGTTGCTTCCTCCAACACCCTTTTATCCACATCACTGTATTCATCATAGAATTCAATCATGGGTTTTAGATTACCATCTATTGTGACTGACTTTATCACATCCTCTAGGGAAAATGTGAGCTTCTCAACATATTCCTCATATGCTTCTGTCTTTTACTTTTTACTAGCCCTTTTGCTTTCGGAGGACTTTTCTTTGGTTACTTTTGTAGCTTTTGTTCCGGTGGTCTTTAGTTCCTTGATTTCAATGTCAGAATCTGTATCTTCTTCTTCTCTTATGCTTTTGTAGGACCGGGATGCTTTTGTTTTCTTCCTTTTCTCCCATTTTTCAAATGATTTTGCTTCCAGTTTGCAGTCTTGGAAGGAACAGGGGCAGTAGTAGAGCTCCTAGTAGTTCTTGAAGTGGAAGAGAGTTCCACCAGAGCACTTGTTTGTTTCTTATCTTGTTTCTCTTCCTTAGCGTTTATAGTTCTTTCTCTGAATTTTCTCATAGCCTCCTTAGTTAGGCCCAGATTTTTAGCTAACTTCTCAACTTCTTTAATTACTTTCCTATTTGTTTCAGGTTCTCTGAGCTCAGTATACAGTTTTAAATTCAGCTCCTCATAAGTTCCAAATCTTTCAACCGTTGTGTCTTTAGGCCTGCTTAGAAGATGTTGAGCATACATATTCAAGATTTTTTCATCTACTTCATACCCCATGGGCACGATCCAAATAGTTCTGGGTTCTACTGCTTCCATTAGACACTGATCAGTATCAATCATGAAGCATATTTCATTTTTGTACTTCTCAACAATTGAATTAGGGATTCTTTCCCTTAAGATCATCATACTCTAAAAATTCTTGAAGTAACCCCATATTGCAGTTTTCTAAGCTTTGAAATCACCAATGCTGCAAAGATGATTTCTAATCTGAATGGCAACTGGCTCATCCTTAGTCCAGTGCACACCTTTTACCCCAGGCACCTCATTCATAAAGTAAAAGAATAGACATAGAATCAATGTACCATACTTGAAAGTGTTTTTCTTATCTTTCTTGATTTTGCTTAAATTTTCAATCAGTTGATTCTGTAGTAATTTACACAAGTCATAAAAAGTATTTTCCTTTAGCATCTTGTATGCAACATATATGGTTGTTCCAAAAACAAAATTTTCTTTGCTCGAGTGGTAAATCTTGTACCCAATCACCATGGAGGCGAATTTGACATCTGATTCTATAATATCATTAATAGTCATTACCCTTCTGTCAAACTTGGCACCGGTAGCATTAGTCACTATCTAGTTTTTCATAGCTTTTAGCATGGGCAATCCACCGGTTGAGTTTAACCTAGTTAAAATTATGATAGCATCCTTGGTAATCTTGAATGGTTTTAACAACCAAATAAATTCATCATGCATTCGACTCAAAACATATCAGACCCATTCATCCTCATCAAATGTTGGAAACCCCATGATCTAAATAAAGTGTTTATCTTGCAGTGCCTTATACTCAAGTTTAAGTTCATGATTTTCATCCTTGAGTTGTTTCTCAAACAAGTCTACATACCTTGAATCTCCAAATTCATCTAGGTGCATGAATATAAACCCTAATATCTTCAACATGCAGCACACCATACGAAACACTTGAAAAAGCACCTAACGGGTCAACTTCTATTGATTTGTGAGGATGCTTCTTAAATTTGGGTCGAGGTCTTTTAGTAATGTCAACAACATGAGGAGTAGCCATCTCAACAGATTTCAGATTCAAAGCTTCACAGAGAAGTACCTTTTTCTTCTGCGGGGTTAGAGTTGATCAAATGCTGGTTGAATTCGCTCTTGGTGCTTCAATCTCTAGATTTGTAGCTCGAATGCTCTTCTTCTTATTTCGTCTGAATGCAAAGTGATTCAAATGTGTGACCAAGAGACCTTTTATCTTTTACAAAACCTAATTTGGCATTGTAATAAATGTGTTGCCCTAACTTTATTCGGTTACTCTGCTTTTGACAATTCTTCATGGATCACTCAACAAGTTTTCATATGAACATCTTTTCTTCTAGAAATCCTTCCAAAGGTTCTGAACCAATTCAAAATATCCTCTTTTATTGTGTCAGATTCAGGCACCCACTTACTGACCAGGGGAATTTGATGTTCAATGCAGCTCCTCCTGAGTCAGAGCTCCTAACTTAATTTTTGAAGGAATTGTCAGCACCAGATTTTGGTGCAAACCCATCACCATGTTTATTGTATCTTTCTTTATCCAAATCTTGTTCATTTCACTCCATATCTCATTCACATCAAATTTATTTTTTCCTTTGTCTTGTTTTTGCTCATCTGGTTTTCTGTTTACCGAACCTCTTCTTCCATTGTTTCTACTTCTGCAGAATCTTGCAATATGACCAAATTTATTGCAGTTAAAGCACACAACATTTCTTTGCTTATAAACCTAATTTTCTCTTGATCTGCACTAATTAGCCATGTGTCCAAACCCATTGCAAACAAAACAGTAACCATTGAAAGAATTGCTAATTCCTCTATTGTTAGCATTATTCATTATCATATTTATGCATTCATTTGATCTATGACCATACCTCTTACATTTGAAGCATTGACTGGAGAAGGATGGATCATTTTGATTTACTCTACTTTTGCACTGAGTAGCTCTATGACCAAATTTATTGCAACTGAAAAAAATTTCCATTGAATGATGGATAGCTTTGAGCATTAGGCTGTCTTACCAGAGGTTTTCTAGTACTATCTCTCCAATTCCTTGGTTGAAAATTTCTTTGTCCGGATCTAGGACTTTCACCTTTCTCATATTCAAGATCATGCTTGTCATCATCCTTTTTCTAACTTTTAATTAGTGCTTCAATTTTAGCTGAGATTATCTTAAACTTCTCCTTATACTCATTTGTAATTTCTAGGTCATGTCTGAGAGTGATAATCTATCTCTCAAGTTCTCTCTCATTGTTTCTGCTTTCTTGTAGATTAGATTCTAGAAGACTGATTATTCCATCCAATCTACAACATTCTTCAGTTCTCTCTTTCAGATTTTGATTCATCTCTTCTTCAGCTTTCTTCCTATCTTCAATTTCCTTAGTTAGTCTCATCACCCTAGTTTCCATCTCATGTTTTATAACAAAAAATTCTTTAGCTAACTTTTCACATTCATTTGTCTTCTCTTTTAGGGCCCTGTCTTTATAATGATTTGCCAGTAGAAGAGGTTGCTCCTTTCCTTTTGCATTGGACTTGCTCTTGGACTTCTGCCTTGGACTGCTCAAGATCATCTAGGACGAGATTAAGTTGCCCTTAAAGGTTATATTCATCCATTTTTACTACCGTCACAAATCTTCCTTAAGCTATGAAACTTTTTCAAAGGAACCTTGCTCTAATACCAATTGTTGTAAATAGGATAGACAACTGAGAGGAGGGAGGTGAATCAGTTGTCTCAAAACTTTTGAACTTTCTATAATTAATTCTTCAACCTTTTTGATATTATCTTGCAGCTCTTGGACTTCTGCCTTGGACTGCTCAAGATCATCTAGGGTGAGATTAAGTTGCCCTTAAAGGTTATATTCATCCATTTTTACTGCCATCACAGATCTTCCTTAAGCTATGAAACTTTTTCAAAGGAACCTTGCTCTAATACCAATTGTTGTAAATAGGATAGACAACTGAGAGGGGGGAGGTGAATCAGTTGTCTCAAAACTTTGGAACTTTCTATAATTAATTCTTTCTTTTACCACTTAGTAACTTAACCATGAAAATAACAATCATAAGTGTAAGAGCAACAACATAAAAACACACTTGACACCAAGATTTTTAATGTGGAAACCCGGTTAAGGGAAAAACCACAGTGGGGGTTAACCCACAAGAATTAATACCCTATTAAAAGTATTTTTACAAAAGAGAATGCACATGTATTCGGGCTCACTGCTCAAATAGAGGCTCACTACCTAAAGAAAGATTACAAGAGAATGGTATAGACTTTGAACTGATAAATAACATCTACCCATGCAAGAGTTTCAGTTCTGGTTAAGTGCAAAAACTAATCTTACACATTTTGAATCTTTGCTCTGCTCTTCTTACTGCTCTGCCTTCATTCGCACCTTAGACTTTTTCTCTTCTCACAATTACACCTTATTCGCACACACCACACACATAATCATCCAATTCCATCAGCTATATATATCTACAACATGATCTACAATCATTTTACCAGTTGACTTCAAGAACATTTGGAACTTTGTCGAGTACTCTGCTCTGTCAGCTAGATCCATACATAATATGAGATGCGGACCAAAACTTACACTTGTAAATCATCAATCATGTTGGCTACCATCATTGATCATCACCAATTGCCCAATAGACAACTTCTATACATCTAAAATTAAGAACATTCACAAGGTCAGCCTGTTCTTCTTCTGTCTATTCTATCAAACTGAAACCCGATACTCAGAAGCTAATATCATTTGAGTCCTTCATCACCAGAGAACAAACCTCTAGATTTAGAGTGTCTTGATAATTATTACAAGTAATTTAGATCCACAGTAAACCATGCCTTTCCATTGGAGAGATCTAGACCAAAATACTAGACCCTATCACCTGCTTTGTTCCTGAGTGCCCAGACATAGACAAATTCTAATTCTGACTTCTAGTGTGAACAAACTGTGTTATGCGAATGATTGGGATGATCTTAGTTGCCATCAATGACAACATGTATCAATGCGAAGCAGTTTCTCTTGCCAAAAATAGAGATAGCAAATGTGCCTTGATAAATCTAATTGATTTAAATAATTGGAAAAATTCAATGTGGAGACAGTCGAACAACTCATAAGATTGAATATCAACAGAATAGTAGAACACCGCAGATATCCCCACAGATTTAAACCATCTTACCCATTATATTATTAAAATATCATTAAAGTTTTGTATCTTGCTTCTAAAAATATAATTGAAAGTAATATTATAGTGTATAGTAATTGTTTTGTGAATGATGATCATAAACACAGGCCTTGGTTTCCCTCATATATATGGGAAGGAAACAAGCTTCAGGATGAAACAACATGACTATTCATGAATTACACCTTTTGACATAACTATAACATAATTAAGAAATAGATAATATGAGCATAAGCATTTGACCAAGATCTGAATCGGTTAATCATCATTGAGCACCTGTGACCGCTGGCTTGGAAAGGTCCTCTTTTCCAATGTTGCAGTATCTGTCGAATATGTTATGCTCGTCCTTATTACTAAAGCAATATATCCTTTTGTAAAATATCAACAGAATTTCATCTCCACTTTACCTGACCCCTTCATGCTGCTTTGGTTCTTGCTCGTGGGATGCTATATACAATAGAATTTCGTATGCAATTGTGAAAAATGCTTTATTTATTCCTTTTGGAATTTGGTGTCCCCTTTTGTATCTTGAAACCATGCATGACACACTTCCAATTTCTTCCTTTTTATTTTGCATATTTCCTTGTATATGTCTTTTTGTATATCTTATGCAATCAACAACATACACATGTGAACTCCATCAGATTTATGAACTAGATTGAACTTACCTTCGGATCCACCTTTGTATATATTTCCATCTGTATAACCTTTTGCATATCGTATACATGCACTTTTAATCATGTAGCCGTGATATTAACTTTTCACTTTTTGCTATGCTTATTTCCCTGTATATGCTTATGTATACCTTTTACAATTGGACTCTGTCAGATTTATAAAACAAATTGGAATTAATTTCAGATCCAATCTTGTATACAAATTTGCCTGTATCCTCTTTTTGTATATCACGTACATACACAAACGTGCTTTTGACTATGTAATTTAATCTTGAATTCAAGTCCGTAACTGTATCTCTCTCTTTTTTGCATATTGGATGCATGCATCATAATATACAAACGTGGACCTCACTTAAAGTTCACAATGTTTAACTTTTCTAATCGGGTCCAGATTTGTATTTGTATATTAGATACAAACATTTATACATACAAGTAACCCTTCATTCCCATTTTAATGCATTTTTATATTTTATACAAATGCATTTGCATCTCTAGTTGTGGTGGGGCCCACTTTTTTCTTTGTATATGCATCATTGGTACTTGTGTATTTGTATATGCATTTTTCATTGTTTGTACCTTTGTGCATCTATATATTCTATACATGCATGTTTTTATGCATTTGTATCTTCTCACTTTTGCATCTTGTATACATACACTCACTTTTGTATCTAAAGTCTTGCGTGTACTTTGACCAATATGCACTTTTGTCTCTAAGGATTTTGATATGCATTCCAGGTGTGATGGTTTAATGTTAACACAAGGTCAACATTTCACGGACATGTATCTTAAGTGTGATTTCCTTTGTATCTGCCTTTTGCATATTTTATACATTATGAAATATACAAACATGAACACAGCTCTTGCATTATAAAGCGGATTTAATTTGTTTTGGGTCCGATATGTGTATGAAGGCTCTAAGGCTTGTGATACACATGCACTTGTATGTATTATGCAAATGCACTTTGACTCAGATACAATTTGACCAATATACAGTTTGACTTTCATTGACTTGGTCATAACTTTTGAAAAACAAGGAATTTTCAAATTGTTCAAAAGGTGACCCCAACTGAATTTTTATGTTGATTCCAATGGTTACACCCACTTGCCATGAAACACATGCAATCTTAAGTTTGACATATCTAGGAAATTTTACCAAAATTTTAAGGTTCCAACAGTGGCTCTTGCTTGGGGATGAATGGCCGTGAGGTCATTGCAAGAATTCAGAAAATATTCTCTAGGATGCAGACCAATGGTGGTGGGGAGGGTGGGAAATGGAAATCCTAACCTACTGTGCATGGAAAAAAGAAAAAAATTTAAGAGAAGTATTTCAGGAATTGTCCATGCACTAGCAACTCCTGTACTTCACCACTCATATTCTGTACGTAATAAGAATCTTCACCACATTTACCAGTGATGATAAATGGGCCCATCCATAATGCCTCAAACTTAACATGTTTTCCTTTGTCCTATCCTCTGGCATTCCACATTAGAACCATGTCATCCACCTTGAATTTCCTTTCCTTAGCCCTTTTATCAAATAAGTATTTCATCTGTAACTGCATTTTTTCATTTTGTTCCTGAGCTTGGGCCCTTATTTCATCCAGTTTAGCCAATTGTTCCATTCTCTCTTCCATAGGTTCAGGAATGTCTATATCTTTTTGAAGAATAAATCTACAAACTGGCAACAGATTATATATAGGAAGCCTGACTTGTGCACTGTATACTAATTCAAATGGGGATTTTCCTATACTCTTCTTTATAGTAACCCTATCTACCCACAAAGCCAATTTTAGTTTTGAACCCCATGCCTTCTTGTTATTTTCTAACATTCTTTTAATTATTTTAAGGATGCTTTTGTTGCTTGATTCTACCTACCCATTGGCCCGAGGATGATATGGGGAAGCATATGAAATTGTTATGCCATAGGATTCACATAATGTTTTGAATTCTTTTGATCTGAACCACATGCCATTGTCTGTAATAAGTCTCACTGAAATTCCAAACCTAGTGATGATGTTTTCTAATAGAAAATTAACCACCACTTTACTAGTGGCTTGTTTGGTTAGAATTGCTTCTATCCACTTTGTAAATTAATCTGTAGCTACCAGGATCCATTTGTACCTACTACTAGATCTTTCTGCAATCTCCCCTACAAAGGCAATTCCCCATTGATGAAATGGAGCTTCAACTTGCAATGGTCTTAATGGTAAGGCTCCTTGGTAGTTTAATTTGCCAGAGAACTTTTGACAGGCTTCACATTTTCTCACATATTTGTGGGCATCCTTAAAGACTTTAGGCTAGTAGTATCTTAATCTCATTATCTTATGGGCAGCAGTCTTTGCTGAGAAGTGCCCTCCACACACACCTTTATGCATTTCTTGTAACATCTTCTCAACTTGTGTTTTATCCAGGCATAAAAGTAAAATACCATCTCTATTTTTCCATTATAAATCTCCATCCATGAAGACATATTTTGATGCAACAAGTCTCAAAGTTCTTCTTTGATTGTTATTCAGGCCTTGAAGACATTTCATGTTCTTAAGATTATACATTACATTTGTGTACCAAGGTATATGCTCAATACTTGATATAATGTTATTTTCTTCTCTTATGTTGCAAACTTGTGCGGCCTCCATATTTGATTCAGCCATCAATTTGGCCAAACCTTATCCTCTAACAAGCCTAGTGATTTGGATGTCAATGTTAAATTCTTGAATTCTATTGATCCATCTACATCTTCGTCCTATGAGTTCATTTTGTGTAAAGACATCCTTTACTGCAACATTTGATACATAAGCTATCACATGGGCTCCAAGCAAATATGTCATAAATGCCTTTACTGCTTTTACTAGGGCATAGGCTTATTTCTCAGTAATGTCAAACTTCAATTCTTCCACCTAAAGTGATTTACTAAAAAATGATATGGGTTGTTCATATCCTTCATTGTTCTTTTGTAACAACACAGCTGCCACTGTATGAAAAGATGCAAAAGAAAATATTTGGAATGGCTTGTCAAAGTCTGGGGATTTTAATATAAGAGCTTCTTTAATAGCCTTTTTAATGGACATAAATGCATCAATGGCCTCTTTGGTCCATGATGAGGAGCACGTAGTGAAAGCGCACACTTATCAACTTTTTGAACCTTCAAACCACACTCCTTGGCAAGACTTAGATCATCGACGAACACTTATGAACATAAGCCGATGTACCGATCACTCTAGCGTCAACTTTGACTTTCGCTTATTGGCAAGACGATTACTATTGGCCATGGTAGGACTAGCTTCACCGATATGCTGATGACTATTGTCTTCGCTGTGACCCTTGTCATCGGTGAGCAATTACAAAACTTAGGCCGATGTGCCGATGCATTCCGACTTCAAGTTCGGTGAGACTTAACTCTATCGGCGAACTCCAGTTTCGCTAGGCCGATACACCAGTGGGTTTTTCGTCGGTATCACTTGTCTCTTATCATCCTGATATAAATCTTTAGACCATGACTTCTATTCGATGGCCTAGACCTCTCTTTGGCCAGACTATCCTTATCGCTTCAAGAGAGAAATATTTTGCTGATGGCCTCGGTCTCACCGATAATGACTTCTGCAACTCTGCAACTACGCAGACACTAAACAAGTACACAGAAACAAGAACTCAATAGAATGGAAAACAATCTAACTCTAAGGAAGTCATTCCACTAATTTTAAAGAAATCTCAACCAGTGGAATGCTTCTGATTTACATCTCTGCAATTAAACTGAACATAACTTTTTATTGCTTCTTATCAGAAATAATATACATACATCAATCTTCTCTACCTCTGTGTCTCTCTCACTATTCTTTAACGAACACAACCCTGCTATATAGAATCTCATATCGACAATTACATAAGGTGGAAAATGAATCGCCCTACAACCGCCTCTGCCATTCGGTTACATTCAAATCGATTACAATGACACATATACAGACTCACTGTTATACCACTACTCGGCCAACTATAATCCAATATGGTGCTAAGGCGTTACAGACATGAAAAGACAACTTAGACAAAATAGAGTAGGGATCCTTCTGATCCTCAGTGTCTCAGGGTGCTCCTGCACCATACAACCAACCAACAAAGATTTCCAAGTCCCTTGGAAATGTATCTGCAAAACAAAACGGTTTTCATCTCCATCTCTATTTGTCCTGGTCTTTATCTTTCACTCTCCCTCTTCAGCTTCAGGCTTCAAATCTTCACATCAATGGAATAGTGGCGACGAACCAACCAACAATGGCAAACTACTATCAGCATTTCAGAGTATCTTCAAGCTCCTTCTACTCCTAGCAATGGAGTACTCTCAGACTGATCAAATTCTCAATGACTACAACACAATGCTCAATCAGATGTCCATCCTACACACTGCTACAAACCCATTCCTCTCATCCAACAATAGATCCTAGAGATGCACTACCACTCTCTCTCGCAGTGGCCTCACTCTGCACCCTCTTCTAGCCAAACCTCTATTGGTGAATGGTCATGACAGACCTCATCATCATCTACCCACCCACTATAGGAATCCTATTCCTTCTCGTAACTAGATGGCACAAGCATCTGCAACAGTCTAGCAACTACTGTTAGCCTTAAAAATACTTTCTATGATCTCTGTTTTCAAAATGGTCACCAACCAAACATTTTGCTTCAACTTCTTCATATGCCTTCTTAGTGACAGAAATCAAATACACAACTACCTAGACCTTTCACAGGCTCTGATACCAATTTGATGAGGAGCACGCAGTGAAAGTACACACTTATCAACTTTTGAACCTTCGAACCACACTCGTCGACAAGACTTAGATCATCGACGAACACTTATGAACATAACCCAATGCACCGATCACTCTAGCATCAACTTTGACTTTTGCTTATCGGCAAGATGATTACTATTGACCATGGTAGGATTAGCTTCGCCGATACGCCGATGACTATTGTCTTCACTGTGACCCTTGTCATCGGCGAGCACTTACAAAACTTAGGCTGATGTGTTGATGCGTTCTGACTTTAAGTTTGGTGAGACTCAACTCTATCGGTGAACTCCAGTTTCGCTAGGCCGATACATTGATGGGTTTTCCATCGGTATCACTTGTCTCTTATCACCCTAATATAAATATTTAGACCGTGACTTCTATTCGACGGCCTGAACCTCTCTTCGGCCAGACTATCCTTATCGCTTCGAGAGAAATATTTTGTCGATGGCCTCGGTCTCATTGATAATGACTTCTGCAACTCTGCAACTACACAGACACTAAACAAGTACACAGAAACAAGAACTCAATAGAACGGAAAACAATCTAACTCTAAGGAAGTCATTCCACTGATTTCAAAGAAATATCAACTAGTGGAATGCTTCCTATTTACATCTCTGCAATTAAACCGAATAGAACTTTTTATACATACATCAATCTTCTCTACCTATGTGTCTCTCTCGCTGTTCTTTAATGAACACAACCTTGCTATATAGAATCTCATATCGACAGTTACATAAGGTGGAAAATGAATCGCCCTACAACTACCTCTGCCATTCGGTTACATTCAAATTGGTTACAATGACACGTATACAGACTCAATGTTATACCGCTACTCGGCCAACTATGATTCAATATGGTGCTAAGGCCTTACAGACATGAAAAGACAACTTAGACAAAATAGAGTAGGGATCCTCCTAATCCTCAGTGTCTCGGGGTGCTCTTGCACCAGTCCAATCCACCTTTGCACCCTTCTTCAACATTCTTGAGATTGGCTTAACAATTTCTGCGAAGTTTGGTGTGAATCTTCTAACAAAATTTATTTATCCAAAGAAAGATTGAATAGATTTTACATTTTTTGGAATAGGAATTTTATCAATAGCCTGTACCCTTTCAGGATCAATCCTTATACCATGCTTTGAGACAATGTGTCCTAGTAATTTTCCTTCTGTCACAGCAAAAAGGCACTTCTTTGGATTCAGAGAAATACCATATTCCACTGCCCTGATGAAATTTTTTTCTAAGTGTAAACAATGGCCTTCTACCCTTTTAGAGTATGTTGTAATTGTTGGCAAGAGACACTATATGGATTCATGGTTGTTGTCATTGATGGCAACAAAGGTCATCCCACATATCCGCAAGTCATGATGTGTCTCTACCGGAAGTCAGAATAAAGATTATTGTGGTCCAGTGAACAAGAACAGAGCATGTGGCAAGGTCCGATAGATTGGTCCGGATCTCTCAGAGGAAGTGTCTTGATGCAGTGCAGATTTGGGGAAGTCAAGAGGACTACCTTGAGTGGTATATTCCAAGGATTTAGCCTCCGGTGATGGACAAGGAAAAAGATATGAATAGTTGAGTACCGGATTCCTGAGAGACAGTAAAAACAGAGGATGAACTGATTGACAGAGTATCAGACTACTTTCCGGATGTGTTACTGTTGATGATAAAGGTTGTGAAGGCAGGAATCATGTTTGGCCGACATGATTAATGATATCTACAAGTATATGCTTGATCCGCATTGCTTGGTGAGCAAGGATTCAGCCGACAGAACAGAGTTTGTAAGAAACTAGACTGTTCCGGATGCCGACTAGAAAGGTGATGAAATTACTTGTGCGGATATATATAGAGGATGGATTTAGTTGTGAAGGGTGTGACGATGTCAAGAATATATGTGAAGAAGAGCAGAACAGAGCAGAAGTACCAAGACAGATCCGGTATGTGAAAGTATAGCAGAATAAAGAACAGAGAAAAGATGAAGTGCAGCAGATCAGTGTACTGAGCCTAACCGGAACTGAACTCCAGCATATGTAGATGCTTCCAATCAGTTCAAGACTGTGATTCTTATCACTTTGTAGACAGTGTGTCTTCTTGTAGGCAGTGGGCCTCTTGTGAGCAGTGTGCTCGGGCAGTGAGCCCTAATTGGCAAGTGCCATTTTGTAATTTCCTATTCTTCTAACAGAGAATAATTTTGGGTTAATCACCCCGTGGTTTTCTCCCTTAACAGGGTTTCCACGTCAAAAATACTGTGTCATGTGTTTCTTATTTCATGGTAATGTTTTTGTGTTTGATTCAATGCTGCATTAATTAATACAAAAACTCAAAAGGAAATAATTAGGATAACTGATTCACCCCCCCCCTCTCAGTTATCAACAATTGGTATCAGAGCTAAGTTCCTCCTAATAGAGCCTAACAGCTTGAGGAAGATCTGGGAGTTCAAATGGATGCATATGGTTTAAGGGAGCAACTCAAGACTGCCCTTGAAGATCTTGAACAGTCAAATTCTGAAGTCAATGAATTAAAGGAAAGACTCAAACAGGCTGATGAATTCATGAGAGAATTAAAAGACAAATTAAGTCTCTCTATGAAAAAGAGAAAGGAGCTGCTCCAACAGTTGGCAAGACAAAGTGAAGAAAACAATACAAATGAAGAATTGACTGAGCAAACCAAGTTATGTGAAAAGTTATCAAAAGAAGTCATTATGTTAAGACATGAAATGGAATCAGGAACTATAAAGTTTACTCAAGAGATTGAAGAAAAAAGAAAGGCTGAAGACAATCTAAAACAATCTCTTAAAGAAAAATCAGAAGAATGCCACCAGATGGACAGGATTATCAGACATCTTGAATCTGATCTTGAAGATGCCAAAGATAATGAAGAAAAACTTGAGGATCAAATTGCCTCTCTCAAAAGAGACCTTCAAACAGCAAATGAATATAAAGAGAAATTCAAGATAAGTTCTGCTCAACTTGAAGTTCTTCTTGGAAGTCAAAAAGGGACAGATGACAAGTATGGTTTGGGATATGAGAAAGGAGAAAGCTCCGGATCTGGTCAAAAGAATTTTGCATCAGAAAATCCAAGAAACAGGCCTAGAAGATCTCCGGTGAGACAGCCCAATGCTCAAAGATATTCATCTTTCAATGGATACTGCCACAGCTGCAACCACTTTGGTCACAAAGCTAATCAGTGCAGAAAGAGAATGAATCAGATTAATTCATCCTTCTCCGGACAGTGCTTCAACTGCAAAAGGTATGGACACAAATCCCATGAATGCAGAAATATGCAAGTAAACAAATCATTCAAAGGTAGATGCTTTACATGCAATAGAGTAGGTCATATGGCTAATCAATGCAGATCAAGAGGATATCAGTCAATTATGCAAAGAAATGTTATTTGCCAAATCTGTAATAGGTCCGGTCATAATGCTAAAGTCTGCAGAAGCAAGAATCAGGACAAAAGAGGTCCGGTGTATAATCAGAATCAAGACAAGGGTAAACAAAAGATGAATGCGGATGAAGTTAGGAATCAGATGAGCAAGATTTGGGTGAAGAAAAGTTCAGAGAATGTAGAGGTTGGATCCGCACCAGACTCTGGTGCTGATATTTCTTCCAAAAATTAAAAAGTTAGCTCTGGCTTAGGGGGAGACTCAAAGAAAATCCTGTTCCCCCAGCCAATCAAGTGGTGCCTGATGTGGCACAAGATGCGGAGTAAAAAGTTTAAAGATATAAGTCTTGAGACGATCCAAATAAGATTTCAGAGGTCCGCATGGAGTTATGAAGAAGCTGTGATCGATCAAGTAAGACCTGTTCCGGGAGATGCTTCGGTATGACAGAGGATTACAAAAAGGTCCGGAGAGATCCAGAAGTGCACTATCTTACTCTGCGGATTGGACAGAGTGTTTGGGATGTTCTTGTAATGTGTCACCTCGATTTATTCATGATTGAAAGATCCAGATGATGTTCACAGATCAGGACTGATCCGGGATACTCCAAGCTATCCGGACAAGGCAAACCGGAATAATATAGGTGAAGCATTTATTGCAAACAGATATTAGGGTTTGCGGAGCAATATAAGGGATTTCTCAAAAATCATTTGCTCATTCTGCACTCAAGAAGAAGCGAAAAGTGGAGCTCTGCAACAAAATTCATCAAGCACACCAAAGATCTCCTGCCGAAGTCATTGCATAAAGAAATCAATCCCACCACTCCGTGCAAACCGAAGGCGCATAAGGTATTCTCTGTTTTTCATTATCTCACTGCAAATCTTTGAATAATGGCTACTCCAAATATAGTTAAGATCTCTGATAGACCTCGCCCCACATTCAAGAAACATCCTTACAAATCATTGGAGGTAGATCCACTAGGAGCCTTCTCTAGTGTTCCTCATGGTGTATTGCATACGGAAGATATTAGGGTTTACATCCATGCAAATCTTGAAGACTTTGGAGAATCAAAGCTGATGGATATCTATCACAAACAATTGATAGATGACTCCTTTGAGATCAAACCTCAGTACAAAGCCATTCGGGACAAACACTTTGCACAGTGCATTCATTTCCCCTGTTTTGAAGAAGATGAATGGGTCCGGTATGAACTAAGTAGAGTACATGACAACTTCCTATGGTTGAACCAGCCCTTCAAGATCACCAAAGATGCAATTAGGGCTGTAACCGGTCTGCACTCATCCGGTGGTTTACCTGTTCTCAAGTCTGTCAAAAATCAGACAGTTAGTGATGCAACCGGATCCAAGTTTGACAAGAGAGCTATGACAGTTGATGACATCACTGAACCGGATGTCAAATTTGCAGCTATGATAATTGGTTACAAAATCTATCATTCCAGTAGGGAAAATTCAGTACCGGGAACTGTAATCTACACAGCTTATCAAATGTTAAAGGAGAATGCAGACTATGACTTGTGTGAGCTTCTTGTGAACCAACTCTTTGAAAATCTGCAGAAGATCAAGAAGGACAAGAAAAACTCCTTCAAGTATGGCAATCTGATCCTTTGTCTCTTCTTCTACTACATGAATGAGCTTCCCGGATCCAGTGGATGGATATGGCAGAATGACAGACCGGTTGCCATCCAAATCAGAGACTATTTGCATGGACTTGGGGATGCTAAAGCAAGAAATACAGCTCTATGGGGATACTTCAAGAACTTCCAAAGCATGATGCATGCAAGAGAAAGAATACCCCAATCCCTTGTAGAAAAGTACAAAGACACAGTATGCTTCATGGTTGAAACAGATCAGTGTCTAATGGAGGCAGTGGAGCCAAGGACTGTTTGGATCATGCCCATGGGGTATGAAGTGGATGAACAGATAGTAGAGCTGCATGTTCAACACATGCTAAGCCAGCCCAAAGATCCTAAGGCAGAAAGGTTTGGAACCTTTGAGGAACTGAGTGTAAAGATACATGTAGAACTCAGGGAACCAGAGATAAAGAGGAAGGTAAGAAAAGAAGTTGAGCATATTGCTCAAGGCCTAGGCATCTCAAAAGAGGCACTAGATGCCAGTCGGGAAAAGAGGAGAAAGGCTGAGGAAGAAGAGAAAAGTAAAGAAAGTGTTCCGGTTGAAACTCCCACCCGGACCAGATCATCAAAAAGATCTGCACCTCCCACAACCAAAAGTTCAAAACCGGAAGTCCAGGCATCCGGTAAAAGATCCAAGACAAAAGCCACAAGGGCTTATGAAAGCCAAAAGGATGAAGAGGAAACAGAGTCAGATGAGGGAGTAAAAGAAATAAAGAAGCAGAAGAAGAAAGGATCCGGTAAACCCTCCACAGGCCAAGACAAGGAGGAAATGGCAGAGGTATCTGTTGAAAAGCCCACTCTGTCTCTAGAGAGTATAATCAAGTCGGTCACGGTGGATGGAAACCTTCAACCAATGACTGAATTTTATGATGACTACAGTGAGGCTGACCAAAAGATTCTGCAGGAAGCCACAGTCAAATATCTGAACATATACAATAAGGCTTTCATTGAGATCATATCTCTTATTCCTAAAAGCCTAGAAAAGGAATTAGAAATAAGAAAGAATAATGCTCATGCAAAAGATCTTGAGATCCGGGAGCAGATAGCTATTCAGCTATATCCTCAAATTGATCCCAAGACAATGAACATAATCTTCAAAGACTGCAAAGATGAGTTCAGAAGTAAAGCCAGGATGAATCAACTCATGCTTGGTGAGACTGACAAAGTGGCCCAAGAGACAGAAGAGATCCTCCGGAAGGCCTTCAAAAGGTTCAATCTTCCTGTTGTAGAGGACTTAGGTGCAGAAACAGCTGTGGATTTGGAATCATCTGTTCCGGAAGAAGTGGGCCCTGAACAGACAAACATCTCTCCTCCGGTTTCCCCTACAGTCTCCGGATCCAAAGAAGAAGAGAAATTACAGGAGAAGGAAGCAGGGGTGAAAGATAAAGAGGTTGACAGTTCCAAGACTGCAGAAGAAAAGAAACATCTGTCTCCGGCAAGAGACACTACACAAACTGTTCAACAATTTTTGAGCAAAGCCACTATAGAAATTGATGAACCGGACCTGCTGAAAGGACCATTAGATTTTGACTCTTTGTCACCGGTGCAAACAATGAAAATAGCCTCATTTGCAAATGAGAAAGTCAAAGAGAAGCTGCTGAAATCTCACATGGAAGACTGTGAGCTTATGGAGGTAGCATCTGGAGTGCTAGAAAAGATCATGCCATCCTTTCAAAAGGATCCCACAGCCTCCTCTTCCGGTAATCTCAAAACCTTAGTCAGCAGTGTTAGTACACATTTTGAATCTCTAGAAAAATCTGCTGAAGAAAAGGTTCGGAAGGAATTTTTGGATAAAAGATTTTCAGAAATATTAGAATTAATCTCTAAAGATAGGAAGATTGTGAGTATTGGAATAAAGAGCTTAGAGAATGCTCTTAAGGATGGCGGTGACATTTACAAATTTTGTATATCCTGGTCAAAGGCAACAGCAGCAATTGATAAGAAAATAAAAGAGGAACAGGACAAGCTACAAAGCTTATCTCAAAGTTTTGATCCTCTCTCTTCCTCCATAATAAATCAAGAATGTCAGACTATTGCAGTCTTGAATGAAATAAAGAGTCTTGAGAAGGAAAGGAAGAATATCACTAACCGGATGGGAGAACTTAGAAGGATTATAATCCCTAAGTTGGAAACTATGCATGAGGCCATCAGTGATGCTCAGACCACCGCCCAAACAAATGATCCGACAGATCTCAAGTGGGCAGAAGCTTTTGCATTTTTGTTGAGTGGTCACATTTCAATTTTGGATAGAATGAAGCAAAGTTGGGCTACAGAAATGATCCAACTGCAGACATCCTTTGCAGACATTCTTCAGTATATGTGAGTATGTAAATATACGGCTATGTATAGAAAATTTTTGAAAATTTTGATGTGCGGACCGGACCCTACCCTTTGCCATTGATGTCAAAGGGGGAGTGAGGAGCAGTGAAAAATGAGGAATCCAATTAAGGGGGAGTTCCAGAAATTGTATATAAAGACAGAGCATCAGCAAAGGGGGAGCATAGTGTAAACACTTAGTCATTTTTCACTAAGTGTTGCCATCAATGCCAAAGGGGGAGATTGTTGGCAAGAGACACTATATGGATTCATGGTTGTTGTCATTGATGGCAACAAAGGTCATCCCACATATCCGCAAGTCATGATGTGTCTCTACCGGAAGTCAGAATAAAGATTATTGTGGTCCGGTGAACAAGAACAGAGCATGTGGCAAGGTCCGACAGATTGGTCCGGATCTCTCAGAGGAAGTGTCTTGGTGCAGTGCGGATTTGGGGAAGTCAAGAGGAATACCTTGAGTGGTATATTCCAAGGATTTAGCCTCCGGTGATGGACAAGGAAAAAGATATGAATAGTTGAGTACCGGATTCCTGAGAGACAGTAAAAACAGAGGATGAACTGACTGACAGAGTATCAGACTACTTTCCGGATGTGTTACTGTTGATGATAAAGGTTGTGAAGGCAGGAATCATGTTTGGCCGACATGATTAATGATATCTACAAGTATATGCTTGATCCGCATTGCTTGGTGAGCAAGGATTCAGCCGACAGAACAGAGTTTGTAAGAAACTAGACTGTTCCGGATGCCGACTAGAAAGGTGATGAAATTACTTGTGCGGATATATATAGAGGATGGATTTAGTTGTGAAGGGTGTGACGATGTCAAGAATATATGCGAAGAAGAGCAGAACAGAGCAGAAGTACCAAGACAGATCCGGTATGTGAAAGTATAGCAGAATAAAGAACAGAGAAAAGATGAAGTGCAGCAGATCAGTGTCCTGAGCCTAACCGGAACTGAACTCCAGCATATGCAGATGCTTCCAATCAGTTCAAGACTGTGATTCTTATCACTTTGTAGACAGTGTGTCTTCTTGTAGGCAGTGGGCCTCTTGTGAGCAGTGTGCTCGGGCAGTGAGCCCTAATTGGCAAGTGCCATTTTGTAATTTCCTATTCTTCTAACAGAGAATAATTTTGGGTTAATCACCCCGTGGTTTTCTCCCTTAACAGGGTTTCCACGTCAAAAATACTGTGTCATGTGTTTCTTATTTCATGGTAATGTTTTTGTGTTTGATTCAATGCTGCATTAATTAATAAGAAAACTCAAAAGGAAATAATTAGGATAACTGATTCACCCCCCCCCTCTCAGTTATCAACAGTAATATCATCCTAGTATACTACCATTATTGTGTTAATCAAGTCAGCAAAAGCTACATCCATGGCCCTTTGAAATGTTGCCCTGACATTTGTAAGGCCAAATGGAATTCTCACATAGACATAGGTACCCCAAGGTGTTGTAAAAGCACTTTTATACTATTCAGATTCTTTAACATTTAGTTGGTTGTATCCAGAGAAATCATCCATCATGGACAACAATTCACATCCTGTCACTTGTTGCAACATTGTCTCCATGTTTGGAAGGGGCTAGTTATCTTTTAGTGATGAGATGTTCAAATTTTTGAAATCTACGCACAATCTTATATCACCATTCTTTTTTCTTACAAGTACCAAATTTGATACCCAAGAAGAATATCTAATTGGTTTGATAATACCTCCCTCTCTAAGCTTCATGAGTTCTTCTTGCATTTTAGGTGCTAGCATTGGATTTATAGGTCTTTGCCTTTGTTTAAATGGTTTGGCATCAGGTTTCAATGGTATTTCATGTTGAAATAAGTTTTCTCACTATGCCTTTAGATCATCATAGGACTAGGCAAACACATGTTTATATTTTCTGAGTAGAGTTATAAGTATTTCTCTAATTTTTGGACTGGTCCTTTTCCCAATGTAAACCTTTTTAGGGGCTATCTCTATTCCTAGATTAATCTCTTCAACATCCTTAAGATCAACTGTTGCAAGTTTGAGATTATATCTGTCCTACCCATCAAATACTCTTTCTAAGGCTACAAGACCTTTGGTTATTTTGTTTGTTTTGAGCTGGACCACTTCTTGCCCAAAAATAGTCTCTTTGCCATCTACTTCTTCCACAAATGCATTAAAATCAATTTCTTGAGATTCATATTGGTCCACACAATGGAGGAACTTAATGAGATCTTGATCATCATTGAATACTTGCCAGTTATAAATATTATCAAGGATTGTTGGCCTAGTCTTGAATTCTACCTCTGTTATTCTGAATAATGTAATATCATCTCTTTTCAAGGCCACATTTGCTAGGAAATCAACCATTATGTTTTTGGACCTTTCTATCCAGTCTATAGAGAATGCATCAAAGAGTTCAATGGTATCCCACACAACATTTCTATATTGCTTCAATCTCTTGTTCTTTGATGAATATTTTGCCCTGATCTGTGAGACAACTAATTCAGAGTCGCCATATACTTCTAATAGTTTTATTTCGTGTTTTAGGGCGATGTTCAAACCCAACAACAATGCCTCATATTCAGCAATATTATTAGTGCATTCAAAGGTCAGAAAGAATGAACATTTAAATGTTTTGTTTGTAGGTGATATGAATACAATTCTTGCCCCATTCCCTCCTTTACTGCATGCATCGTCAAAATACATTCGCCACACACCTTGTCTATCTAACTGGGCCTCTCTAGTGATTAATTATGTATTTCGTAGTTCAGGCTATGATTTTTTAATTCTGAAATTCCCAAGATCTACATCACAAAAACAATTCATTTGGTTTGGATCCATCTATTCAATTATATTTTCATATCTTGGCTCTCTACATAGCCTGACTTCCTTCCCATTCACTGGTATTGTAGCATATGATAAATCAAGCTGGATGTTTTCTCCTACTGCAGCAGTCCACTGTCTAGATAGCAACATACCATAGTATGGTGGAGTATTTATTACAGTTATATCAGTTCTGTAGATAGCTTCAGGACATGAGGCTAACTTTAATTCTACATCTTTCATAATTCCAACAACTGGAATAGACATGTTGTCCATTGCATAACATTTACCATATGTAGTATCTACCCACAGGCCTAATTCTTTCATGACAGCTATGGGCATGATGTTTATGGCAGCCCCAGAGTTAATCATACAATTTCTTACCAGCTTGTTATTGATTAATAATGTTATGTAGAATGGATCCACTTGGGAAGGATTCTTTGTTATAGAATCACCCATATAAATTTCTAGAGTTCTCATGACCTCTTGTCCAAGATTGTTTATTTTATTTTCTAACCCTTCTTTATCTTTGCTACGACTTTGCTATTGATTTGGTACATTAGAAATCAACTTGAGAGCGTTGTCCCTGTATTCATCTATCTTCATCATTTCCATTAATGGTACTGATATCTTGATTTGGGACAATGCTTGTGTTATATCAAATAAAGGAGTAATGGTGCTTGGTTATGTTTTTTCTTTATTTTCAACCCTTTCTCTTTAGATTGTTGCTTACTACCATCCTTCATCTTATTCTGCTCAATCTTAGATGTTTCGTTATGTATATTTTTATGAGTTTCTCTATTTTTCTGGTTATCTGGGGCACCCTTCTTTTGATTTAGTTCTTTGATGAACATGCCTCTAGGTGTTCCTTGATCTGCATCTTTGGTTCTATTCCTCATATTGTAATTACTTCTAGCTTGAGCTACAACAACAATTGTAAGAGCTACTTTTTCTTCCTCGGTAGGTTTTCTTAACTGGAACTATGGAACTATATTGGATACATAAGTGATTTCTTCATCATTATCTTCCCGATTAGAGAAGACCTCTTGTTGGCCCATGTTGACATTATACCTCTGGTTGCTTACATCATATTCAAACCCATATTCTTCAAAGGATGAGTACTCTTCATCAATCAAGTGAGGCCTCATTTCCAACATATTTACAGTATGATCATCCCTATCCTGATCATAATATACTTCATTTTCTTGCAATGATTGAACCACTACACAATATTCAGGTGAATGACGAAGGTTTCATGTCATACACCATGGATTACTTTCTACCATATGTGCCCCATGTCTTTTTAGGGGATCAGGGGTGTCTTTGCCATAATTTTACTTGTCTATTGGCCATAGGTTTCCCATCCTTCCAATTAGTGTTGTAAGGCATATCATACAACCTAGGCCTCTCATTTCTATAATAATTTACTTGCCTAGTTTGATGGTTATTAAGACTTTGTGGAACTCTGATATTTTCTCTTTTACCAAGTTTTCCGATAGCTTTTCTATTGTTTTCAATATTCATAGTGACCTTTTGAGCCTCTGCAAGAGTCATATGAGCTCTATTTCAGAGTTTATATCTAGTTTTAGGGTCAAAGGCTTTCAAATATAAAGCTAGGGCCATACCATTAGGAGGTTTCATTTCAAGAGAAATCTTGTGATTTATCTTTAAAAATCTTTGGTTGAAATCCACTACTGTCTCATTATAGTTCTTTTGAATGCTTGTTAATTCATGTATGGCAAAATTTGTATCAAAATGACTGCCATATTGGTCTCTGAACTGATCTTTGAAATCTTTAAATGAACTGATTGAAGCATCAGGCAAATTCTTATACCAACCCCTAGCATCTTCAATTAGAGATAGCATAAACAATTTCATGTGGATATCTTCATATTGCACCTCATATTTATCCATAACTGTCTCAAAATTTCTGATGTGTTCATCTGATGCAACAACATTATTTCTAGAAAATGTTGGGATTACGTTTCTCAAGTCACTGTCAATGGGATTAGGACAAGTTTAATACCTAGACAAATCCAATTGTCTGTACCTATTTATATTGAGAGGTCCTTGTAGGTTTTGGTTTGGCTGCTAGTATTGGTGGTAATGGTGAGGTGGATGTTGTTGTATATTATGGTGTGGATTTATATTTGCATTTTGCTGGGGAGGTGGAACATGTTGTTGACCAGGAGGTGGATAAGTATTAGCCATATTTTGGGAAGTAACATGGACATTATGTGTTCTTGGATTTTGTGGTGGAATATTATGTTGCGTATAACTAGTATTACATGGATTATGTGGTGCTTTGAAGTATTTGAACCACTTGTGTTTTGCTGTGATCCTTGTTGATTGCTTGTAAGAACATGCCCACTTTGCTTATGGGGAGGTACATACTTTGAGCTACATGCTATACTTCTAGACTTTATTTTTTGTAGTTCTTGTTTTATCCGTGCTCTTCTTCCTTTAATTTGGCTAATCTGAGTTCTTCTTGTAAACTTTGTATTTCTTGTTGTACCTCATCAGCATTTCTTGTGTCCTTTTGTGGACTATCCTGAGTTTCTGTAGACTCATTTTGAAATCCTCCACCCTGCTATAGTGACATTTTATAATCATATTCTACCTACTCTTGCATCATTTCCCTTTCAAGTTGTGCCTCATATTCAAGCTACTTTTGAGGGTCAAGTCTGTATTGGTCTAGAAGATCACCAAATCTGTTTTGATTAGACTGGGCATGATAACTTTTAGACTAGAATTCTTCATGAAACTCTAATTCATGTAGGGGAGTGAAACTATTATGTGTCAGTATTCTGATGTATTTTCTTGAGTGTTCTGGTTATTAGTGTGTTCAGACTAATTTGAGGTCCCAGTTTTCTTAGCAAGAGCCTTCAAAGGTGGGGATGACTGTTTATCATTAGATTTTTTATCATTAGTTTCAATCTGCTACCATCCATATTGCAAGAAACTAAGATTGGGTGTTAGAGTTTCCACCTCTCTTAAAAGAGGAATGATGTTATCTTCTAAGTTTTTTCCACCAGCAAAGCTATAATTTCTTGACTCTATGATAAGATCGTCTCTCACCAAGAATTTCTCAAGTTCCTACCCAACGGAGTCACCAATTCTATTAGGTCTAAAAAACACAGGTGTCAAACCCTAAGGTTTCCAGCTTTGGATGATATGATTGAAAGCCCCCTTCTCTTTAGGTTTTGCCAGACCTAGGCGGGTGTACCTCAATAGTTAATGCAGATTTGTATGACCTTAGTGATCTACTCACAGTGGCATGTAAGTGTGAGATAGATATAAGGCTGAAAATTATTCCTAATGCTAATATTTGAAGTTTGAAAATGTGAATAAGGTTTTGAAATTCTATTTTGTAATGACCAGTGCCTAATTCTATTGGGTTAATGGGGTCAAGATTTGTATGATTTGCAGATTTATCGTATTTGGTTTAACTCTGACTACCTAGCACCTTTTGAATGTTCACACTTTATGTAAACATGAAGGATTGTTGGTTATTAGACTCTTCTTTAAAAATCCAATTGATATTTCTCCAAGTTATTGTAGTTGTCTGAAAGGAATTTAATTCTACTATGAAGGAAACCAAATAAGATGATTTATTTAGAGGATTTTAACTCAGGGCAGAGACCAATAAATGTGAATCACTTGGATGGACTTAAATCAACTTCATGTAGAAACCAGTCAAGCATACCACATAGAGACAACAAATGTGCCTTGTTAAATCTAATTGATTTAAATAATTGGAAAAATTCAATGTGGAGACAGTCGAACAACTCATAAGATTGAATATCAACAGAATAGTAGAACACCACAGTTATATCCACACATTTAAACCATCTTGCCCATTATATTATTAAAATATCATAAAAGTTTTGTATCTTGCTTATGAAAATATAACTGAAAGTAATATTATAGTGTATAATAATTGTTTTGTGAATGATGATAATAAACACAGGCCTTGGTTTCCCTCATATATATGGGAAGGAAACAAGCTTCAGGCTGAAACAACATGACTGTTCATGAATTACACCTTTTGACATAACTAAGACATAATTAAGAAATAGATAATATGGGCATAAGCATTTGACCAAGATCTGAATTGGTTAATCATCGTTGAGCACCCGTGACCATTGGCTTGGCAAGGTCCTCTTTTCCAATGTTGCAGTATCTATTGAATATGTTCTTCCCATCCTTATTGCTAAAGCAATATATCCTTTTGCAAAATATCAATAGAATTTCATCTCCACTTTACCTGACCCCTTCATGTTACTTTGGTTCTTGCTCGTGGGATGCTATGTACAATTGAATTTCGTATGCAATTGTGAAAAATGCTTCTTTTATTCATTTTGAATTTGGTGTCCCCTTTTGTATCTTGAAACCATGCACGACGCACTTCTAATTTCTTCCTTTTCATTTTGCATATTTCCTTGTATATGTATTTTTGTATATCTTATGCAATCAACAAAATACACATGCGGACTCCATCGAGTTTATGAACCAGATTGAAATTACCTTCGGATTTGCCTTTGTATATATTTCCATATGTATTACCTTTTGCATATCGTACACATGCACTTTTAATCATCTAGCCACAATATTAACTTTTCACTTTTTACTATGCATATTTCACTGTATATGCTTATGTATACCTTGTACAATTGGACTATGTCAGATTTATAAAACAAATTGGAATTAATTTTAGATCCGGTCTTGTATACATTTGCCTGTATCCTCTTTTTGTATATCGCATACATACACTTTATACATACACAAACGTGTTGTTTACTGTGTAATTTAATCCTGAATTCAAGTCTGTAACTGCATCTCTCTCTTTTTTGCATATTGGATGCATGCATCATAATACACAAGCGTGGACCTCACTTAAAGTTCACAATGTTTAACTTTTCTAATCGGGTCCAGATTTGTATCTGTATATTAGATACAAACATTTATACATACAAATAACCCTTCATTCCTGTTTTAATGCATTTGTATATTTTAAACAAATGCATATTCATCTCTAGTTGTGGTGGGGCCCACTTGTTTCTTTGTATATGCATCTTTGGTACTTGCGTATTTGTATTTTCATTTTTCATTGTTTGTACCTTTGTGCATCTGTATATTCTGTACTTGCATGTTTTTATGCATTTCTATCTTCTCACTTTTGCATCTTGTATACATACACTCACTTTTGTATCTAAAGTCTTGCATGTACTTTGACCAATATGCACTTTTGTCTCTAAGGATTTTGATATGCATTCCGGGTGTGATGGTTTAATGTTAACACAAGGTCAACATTGACGAATATGTATCTTAAGTGTAATTGCCTTTGTATTTGCCTTTGGCATATTTTATACATTTCGAAATATACAAACACAGATGCAACTCTTGCATTATAAAGAAGATTTAATTTGTTTCAGATCTGATGTGTATGAAGGCTCCAAGGCTTGCGATACACATGCGCTTGTATGTATTATGCAAATGTACTTTGACTCAGATACAATTTGACCAATATACAGTTTGACTTTCGTTGACTTGGTCATAACTTTTGAAAAATAAGGAATTTTCAAATTGTTCAAAAGGTGACCCCAACTGAATTTTTATGTTGATTCCAATGATTACACCCACTTGCCATGAAACACATGCAATCTTAAGTTTGACATATCTAGGACATTTTACCAATATTTTAAGGTTCCAAGAGAAGCACCATTGATATAAGGGATTGGAAGAAGGATAAATTTATAATCTACCATTCATATCTACATTAAGTTTGTCATTTGTTGTGTTAGAGTAAATACATATTTACTTAAGTTTTACTTAGGTAGAATAGTTTAATTAATCATTCGGATGGTTTTTTCCCATGTTGGGTAGTTTTACACCCGTCACATATTTCATGCCTTTAAAAGGCTTGTACATTATGTAATTTATCATCTCAATTATTCACTCTTATTTTGGTGAAATAGCCTATGTGCTTCTCTTGTTTTCTGTGAAGGTTTTCTATTGCAGATGGTGCTCCTGGGAGGTGGATGACACCAACATGGTATCAGAGCCAACCATTCTGCACTCCTTCCTCTAAGAGTTTTCATCGGAGTGTTTGGGATCATTTTTTTCTAGAATTTGAAATTTATCAAATTTCAAAGTTGCCTATTTCAATTTTTTCCTAATTCTGCAAGAGGCTGTGAAGAATCTGTTGGATTTGGCATTTGCATTTTTTCCTCACCCAGGCAATTTGATTGTTGCTTTGGAGATCTGTTTTTATGGTTGTTGGCAGTGAATTCCAATTTATCCTAGAGGCGTGAATTTTGTGTGATTCTTTTGCCTTGGAGAGGCATTGGAACCGATTGGTTGTGGAAGCCACATTTTTTCATCTAGGCTGATTCATTCTATGGTTGAGGCATTACAAGCATTTAAGGAGGCCGCAATTTCATCATTTACCTGTCGAGCCTTCTTTCTTCCTACCGTGATTTGCAGTTTGGAGGCAACGACATTTCTCTTGCAGACTGATTCAACATTAGGCTGCATTTGAATTTCCCTTGAAGGCCCAATTTTTGTTATTAGAGGATGGCACATGTTTTTGAATCTGCATATTGCCTTTAGAGGACTCGATTTCAAACTTGGAGGCCGATAGAACCAGTTGAGGCTGCGTCAGAAGGTGTTGGCCCAAATTTATCTCTGGAGAGGGCGCGGTTTTATACTGAGGACTCATTGTTGTGCAATTGGAGGCAATTTTTTGCTGTTGTTGTAAAATTTGTTAGCTAAAATTCATTTTCTTGTTGTATAGAGGCTTTTTTAATTGAACTTTATACTTCATAAAGTTTTGATTCAAATATTTCAATTTAGGGTTCACTTTGCTGGTGTAGCTAAAATGGTGTGGGCCCCAAGATTTTTGTTTGATGTTGTCTTTGGGAAGCATTATCCCACATTGGTAGCATGAGATAGTTTTTTGCTCTTCATATAGCATTCCAGTGCCTTTGATTGTTGTGAGTAAGTCTCACAAGAGGTTATCTTGTCTTTGTGCTTGGTGAGTGATTTGGTGCGGGAACCTAGTAAGGTGTTTTTTTTTGCTCAGATTTTTTCATATTCTGAGCCCATATTTTTGCATTATTGCCTCCTAAAGTATTTTGGGAAGGCTTCATTTGTAGTATTTGGGAGTTTCTAATTGTTGTTGAAGGTTAATGTCTTTTTATTCTTGGAGATTTGTCATAGTTCATTATGTGGTTTTCATTTCATCCTGATGTGATTATGTTAAAAATGGGAAATTATAAACAATGGAGAGATGGTATCATAAAACATCTTAGATGGCTTCACTTGTTGCCACATTTATATAATCTTGTTCCCCTTCCTAGTACTGATAGTAAGAAATTTGCATGGAATTACAAAAGGGACCATGTCCTAGGAGTTATTGTAATGCATATTGATGATGCCACTTTGAATGCTATTGATCATTTTAAGTGTTCTCATATTCTTTAGACTAAAATTTGGGAAATACATGGAGATCCTGATACTTAGCTATTCCCAGATGATCTTGTTTCAAATTGTCTTGTGCCTCTTCATTTTTCAGATAGGATACCCTATGATCATGCTACTATGCAGGAGTTTGAAGTTTTGGAATACTTTGAATCTTCAGATGAGGATGACGAGGGTTCTTAAGATGCTCCTTCTTCTCCATCAGGGACAATTGATGTACCTTCACCTTCAGTGATTCATTGTGTAGAGTCATTGATTGAGGCTCCTATCATTCCTATTAAATAGGACCATTCATCTTCTGTTGATGATTCATTGAGCACGTCTAACGATTCATCACAACTAGTATCTCATTATCTTCTTGATTGGGATTCTTATTTGTTGGACATTGGTTCATTGTTCATAGAATCTCATATTTCTGACTTGGAAGACACATTTGAGGGTATATCCCTCCTATTTGATTATAGTTGTGGCACAGATGTTGTCTCCCCATCTTAGTCTTTGGAGAATGTTTAGAACCAGTTTCTGGGTAAAAGCAAGAAGTTGGGTCAACATATAGGGGAAGTGTTGTGCAAAAAAAATCCCGATAGGAACGGGCACCAGAGCCTAGAACGGGTACCCATTTTGTTTTTTATTATTTTTAGAAACGGGTACCTGTTTTGTTTTTTATTGTTTTCTAGAACGGGTACCCGTTTTAAAATGGGTACCCGTTTTGTTTTCTATTATTTTTTAGAACGGGTACCCGTTTCTAAAATTTTGAATTTCACACCCATGCTTTTGGTTTGGTTTTTGGCTCAGGAAAGGCATGGGTAGCCAACCTTGAGCCTTAGACCTGCAAGTATTTGTCTAAGTATAGAACACGAGGAAAGATTGACTTTACCTATATGGCTGATGACATTTTTTTCTGATTTTTTTTATGAAATTAAAACCCATTACAGATGACAGTGTCTGGTTTTCAAATATGTAATTTTTTTTATTGGACTTATTTTTTATTAATTATTTAATTTATGAGCAAACTGGTCCAAAAACTTGAAATGACGTGTGTTTGTATTTTTTTAATAACTTTTAATTTTTAAATTTTTTTGAAAAAAAATTATGTCATCAATCTACACATCATTATTTACACAATGGAAAAAAAATCATTTTATGATTAGTTTTTTTCAAATTATATTGGTTGTACACAAGGGTTTTCAAAAACAACAATTAGGGCAAATAAAAA
The DNA here is from genome assembly GCA_027924645.1 of Cunninghamia lanceolata. Lineage (NCBI taxonomy): Eukaryota > Viridiplantae > Streptophyta > Pinopsida > Cupressales > Cupressaceae > Cunninghamia > Cunninghamia lanceolata. Next base: position 42,858,675 of record BSBN01000391.1, on the reverse strand, counting down.
ATTAATAAAAAAAATATTTGGAAAAAAATTATAAAAAAAATAGACTCATCAAACTTCACTCTACTACACATCTTTCCCCAAAAGGATTTAGAAAAATACTTTTATTTAGGTCAAATTATGTTGGCTGTACACATGCATGGTATGGTAAAAAAAAGTGACTTTTAAACAGTGGTTTTTAGAAATGCCTATTGAAAATCAATTTGTATCATCTGGGTATTAAAATAAATTACATATTTGGAAACTAGGCTCCGAGTACTACATTTCATATTACTAACTTTTTTCAAGATTCAATTTTTAAGTGCCTCAAATGTTTATGTCAAATGTGACAAATTCTGAAAATCAGGGAAAACACTTCCACTTTTTGGCCAAAAAGTGGACCCAACTTCTTGAACTGACCCTTTTAGTGGTACCTTGTTTGTCACCTTCTATTGTGATTAGGCATGTTCTTGATTGGTTCGTGGCATCATCTTCCAAGGTCATGGAGACACATGAGCATATTTCAGAGACATTTTCATCCTACATTTGGATTTCACTTGCTGATTCCTATCCAGAATGGGAAGCATACCTGCATATGTACATGGTTTTGTTTCTTCCAAAAGGAAGACAAGTTGTTTTTCGACATTGGATCATGTTTTATCTTTAGGCACTTACCATTTTGCAGGCAATTACACATTGTGGGGGGCTACATAGTCTTTCTCTTTCCCTCTTATGGGGGGGTCATTGATTGTATATGCATGATGTATGTAGTCCTTGGGGGGTGTGATTGAGTCCTCCATCCATGCATCATTTTTTATTTCTTTCTCTCTATTGGGGAGGGGTTTTTCCCACAAGGTTTTTCTCCTTTTCTCTGGTTGTGAGAGATTTTTTTTTGCATTGTAAATGGGTACCTAACATGATTGTGTAGCCGGGACCCATATTACATCTTCATTCTCCCTAAGTTGCACTTAAGGGGGGTGTTAGAGTAAATACATATTTACTTAAGTTTTACTTAGGTAGAATAGTTTAATTAATCATTTGGGTGGTTATTTCCCGTGTTGGGTAGTTTTACACCTGTCACATATTTCATGCCTTTAAAAGGCTTGTACATTATGTAATTTAACATCTCAATTATTCACTCTTGTTTTGGTGAAATAGTCTATGTGCTTCTCTCGTTTTCTGTGAAGGATTTTTGTTGCAAATGGTGCTCCTGGGAGGTGGATGACACCAACATGTTGAATGTCTATTCCAAAATGTGAAATCTACAAAGAGAGTCTCACTGGACCAGTTTTAAACATATTTATTTATTACAATTTAAAGGCATTTTGTTGATGTGTTGGGCATTAAAATCTTTTTTTGGGCATGGAAATCATTAGTTGGTTGTTAAAATCCATGGTTGTACATTCCAAATTGATGTTGAGGTGTTTAAATATTATTTGGGAATTTTAACTCACTGTTAGGCATTTAAAACCTTCTTTTGGGCATTCAAACTCATGTTGGGCATTCAAAATCCAATAAAGTGTTCAAATCACTTGTTGGATGCTTAAAATCATTGCTAGGCATCTTAATTTTGTTTGCAAAGAAAGGTGAGGAATGTGGTTGAAAGAATATAAGAATCCAAATTTTATTTACTAAATATGTGAAGTGTTGAAAAGAAGAAAGGTGTAGGTGTATCGTGGTTTTATTTTTCATAGTTTCATAAAAGAGAGTTCGTGGAGTAGTTTGATAGGTGAGAGTTATTATTTGGAATTAAGAGTGTATGGTTTGAATTTGTCTTATTTATGATTCCAATCTCATGAGACTTTTTGGTAATTCATTTCTTGGTATGTGTTGAGTTTGCAAGAGCATGTTTAGAGAAGTTGGAAACAAGGATATTATTGGACTATTCTATATTTGGAGAGATTTATTATAAGGGTGCATTATCGATTGAATCCGACACCTAATCTCTTTCTTTTAATTATGGCCACACATATATTGGTTGTATTCTTAGGGCCATCTACACCTGGCGGGCATTTCAAGGCTCTCAAAGCTTCACATGCCACTTTTGGTAGATAGAGCATAAAGATGAAATATTGGAGGCTGGAGGTATATTGTCATCTCAAGCTAGCTTCTCACTTAGAGATGATACTGTTGATAACTGAGAGGGGGGGTTGAATCAGTTATCCTAATTATTTCTACTTTTTGAACTTTCTTAATAATCAATGCAACATTAATTCAAATAAGCAAACATAACCATGAAATGGAAATACACATGACACAATATTTTTGATGTGGAAACCCTGTTAAGGGAAAAAACCACAGGGTGATTAACCTAAGATTGTATTCTCTGTTAGAAGAATGGAAATACAAAATGGCACTTGCTAATTAGGGCTCACTGCCTGAGCACACTGCTCACAAGAGGCACACTGCCTATAAGAGACACACTGTCTACAATTTTTAAAGAGTGTAATACAATACTTGAACTAATAAGGAGCATCAACATATGCTGGAGTTCAGTTCCGGTTAGGCTCTGTACACTAATCTGCTGCACTTCATCTTTCCTCTTCTTTTGTGCTACTCTCCTTTCACATACTGGACCTTCCTTTATGCTTTTATTCGGCTCTACTACTTTTATTCGCACATCACCAAAAACTACGACGCACCTTACAACTAAATACATCTTGTATATATATGCACACAAGTGATTTCATCACCTTTCTAGTCGGCACCCGAAATAGTCAATATTTTCCACAAACTCTGATTTGTCGGTTGAATCCTTGCTTACCGTGATGCGGATCAAGTATATACTTGTAGAAGTCATCAATCATGTCGACCAATCATAACTTATGCCTTAAGAATCTTTACCATCATCAGTAACACATCCGGAATAAAGTCTGATGTTCTGCCAGTCAGTTCTTCCTCTGTCCACACTGCCAATCAGGAACCCAATACTCAAGTATTCATATCTTTTTCTTCATCTATCACCGGAGGCTAAATCCTTGGAATCTATCACTCAAGGTAGTCCTCTTGACTTCCCCAAATTCACACTTCACCAAGATACTTCCCCTGAGAGATTCGGACCTGTCTGTCAGACCTCGCCACATGCTCTGTTCTTGTTTACCGGACCACAACATTCTTCACTCTGACTTCCGGTATAGACATACCATGTCCTGCGGATGTGTGGGATGAACTTTGTTGCCATCAATGACAACAATCATGAATCCATATAATGTCTCTTGCCAACAATCTCCCCCTTTGGCATTGATGGCAACACTTAGTGAAAAATGACTAAGTGTTTACACTATGCTCCCCCTTGGCTGATGCTCTATTTTTATATACATTTTCCAGAGCTCCCCCTTAGTTGGATTCCTCATTTTGCACTGCTCCTCACTCCCCCTTTGACATCAATGGCAAAGGGTAGGGTCTGCATACCAAAATTTTCAAAATCTTGTCTGCTTAAGTATATACATATATGGAATACTTACATATACTGAAGTATGTCTGCAAAAGTTGTTTTCAATTGAATGAATTCTGTAGCCCAACTTTGCTTCATTCTATCCAAAATTGATATATGACTGCTCAACAGGAATGCAAACGCATCTGCCCTTTTTAGATCTGTTGGATCATTGGTCTGGGCTGTGATTTGTGCTTCTTTTATGGCCTCATGCATGGCCTCTAACTTAGGGACAATTATCCCTCTGAGTTGACCCAACTTGCTTATTCTATTTTTCTTTTCCTTCTCCAGCTTCTTGATTTCATTCAAGACTGCAATAGTATGACATTCTTGATTTATTATGGAGGATGAGAGAGGATCAAAATTCTTTGATAGATTTGTCAGTTTGTCCTCCTGTTCTTTTACTTTCTTCTTAATGTCCAATGTTGCTTTGGACCATGATAAAAAAAATTTGTATATTTCTCTGCCATCTTTAAGAGCATTTTCTAAGCTCTTTATCCCAATATTCATATTTCTCCTATCATTAATTATCAACCCTTGTACCTCTGATAATCTATTTGCAAGAAATTCCTTCCGGACCTTATCTTCTGCTGACTTCTCTAGGGAATCAAAATGTGTGCTAACACTATTGACTAGAGTTTTGAGATTACCGGATGAGGAGGCCGTGGGATCATTCTGAAACAATGGCATAATCTTTTCTAGCACTCCGGAAGTAGCTTCTATCAACTCACAGTCTTCCATGTGAGACTTTAGGACTTTTTCTTTAGCCTTTGCATTAGCAAATGAAGCTATCTTCATTGTCTGTACCGGAGAAAGAGAATCAAAATTAAATGGTCCTTGTAGAAGCTCTGGTTCATCAATCTCCATTGTTTCTTTGTTCAAGAATTCTTGGACAGTTTTTGCAGTGTCTCTTGCCGGAGACAGGTTTTTCTTTTCTTCTGCAGTCATAGAACTGTCTTTTGGAGCTTTCTCTCCTTCCACAACCTTTGGACTGTTATCTTCTTTTTCCTTCACCTCTGCTTCTTTCTCCTTTATTCCTTCTTCTCCTTTGGATCCGGAGTCAGCAGGGGAAACTAGAGGAGAGATATTTGTTTGTTCATGGGCCACCTCTTCCGTAACAGAGGATTCCAAGTCCTTACCTTTAACTTCCCTTGTCTCCTTAACCTCTTTTGCTACTGTTTCAATAGCATTTTCTTCAAAGTTTGTAGCCGAGGGGTCATCACCTAAGTCCTCTATAATAGGAATGTTGAATCTTTTGTATGCATTCCAGAGGATCTCTTCTGTCTCTTTTGCTACTTCATCAGTTTTTTTGAGCAAAAGCTGATTCATTCTGGATTTGCTCCGGAATTCATCCTTGCAATCTTTGAAGATCATGTTCATTTGATGTGGAGTGATTGAAGGGTATAGCTGAATTGCTATTTGTTCCCAGATTTCTAGATCTTTTGCTCGAGCATTGTTCTTCCTCATTTCAAGCCTTTTCTCTAAGCTTTTGGGAATTAGAGAGATAATTTCAATAAAAGCTTTATTGTAAGTGTTCAAAAACTTAACTGTGGCTTCCTCCAGAATCTTTTTATCAGCTTCATTATATGCATCATAGAATTCTGTTAAGGGTTGCAGGTTCCCATCCACAGTGACTACTTTCACTACAACATCTAAGGATAGAGTGGGTTTTTCAACAAATTCCTCTTCCTTCTCTTCTTCTCCTTGACCGGTAGAGTGTTCACCGGATGATTTCTTCTTCTTCTTCAGTTTCTTTATCTCATCATCTGACTCAGTTTCCTCATCATCCTTTAGGCTAACATAGGACCTTGTTGCCTTTTTCTTTGTTCTCTTTTCTCCTTTTCCGGATGCCTGGACTTCCAGTTTTGATGTCCTTGAGCTTTTAGCAGTGACAGGTGCTGATCTCTTTGATGATCTGGTCCGGGTGGAAGATTTTACCGAAATATTTTCCTCATTTTTCTTTTCTACCTTTTTCTTCTCTTCCTCAGCCCTTTCCATCTTTTCCCTGTTGGCATCAAGTGCCTCCTTTGATATGCCAAAGCCTTTTGCAACATCTTCAACTTCTTTTCTTACCTTCCTCTTGATCTCTGGTTGTCTGAGTTCCACATGAATCTTTACACTTAGCTCCTCAAAGGTTCCAAACCTTTCTGCCTTGGGATCTTTTGGCTGTCTTAACATGTGTTGAACATGCAGCTCCACAATTTGTTCATCAACTTCATACCCCATAGGCATGATCCATACAGTTCTTGGTTCTACTGCCTCCATTAGGCATTGATTAGTCTCTACCATAAAACATACTGTGTCTTTGTATTTCTCAACAAGAGACTGGGGAATTCTCTCTCTTGCTTGCATCATGTTTTGAAAATTCTTGAAATATCCCCACAGAGCTGTATTTTTTGCTTTAGCATCCCCAAGCCCATGCAAATAGTCTCTGATTTAGATGGCAATCGGTCTGTCATTCTGCCATACCCAGCCATTAGATCCGGGAAGCTCATTCATGTAATAAAAGAATAGGTAGAGTATCAAGCCACCATACTTGAAGGAGTTCTTCTTATCCTTCTTAATCTTTTGCAGATTTTCCAAAAGTTGGCTTAGAAGAAGTTCACATAGATCATAGTCAGCATTTTCTTTTAGCATTTGATAGGCTGTGTAAACTGTAGTTCCTGGTACTAAATTTTCCCTACTGGAGTGATAAATCTTGTAACCAATTATCATGGATGCAAATTTGATATCCAGTTCAGTGATGTCTTCAATTGTCATAGCTCTCTTGTCAAATTTTGATCCGGTTGCATCACTTACTGTCTGATTCTTGACAGATTTGAGAACAGGTATTCCACCAGATGAGTGTAGACCAGTTACTGCCCTAATTGCATCTTTTGTGATCTTAAATGGTTTATTCAACCATAAGAAGTTGTCATGCACTCTACTCAACACATACCGAACCCATTCATCTTCTTCAAAATAGGGGAAATGAATGCACTGTGCAAAATGCTTATCCTGGATGGCTTTATACTGAGGTTTAATCTCAAAAGAATCATCTATTAACTGTTTGTGATAGATATCCACTAACTTTGATTCCCCAAATTCTTCAATATTTGCGTGTATGTAAACCCTAATGTCTTTTGTATGCAACACACCATGTGGAACACTGGAAAAAGCTCTTAGGGGATCTATTTCCAAAGATTTGTATGGATGTTTCTTGAATTTGGGGTGAGGCCTATCAGAGATCTTCACAATATTTGGAGTACCCATCATTAAGGATTTACAGAGAGATATTTGATAAAGGAGAATACCTTTTGCGCCTTTCGGTTTTATGGAGTTAGCCGGATCGATTTCTGGATGAAATGACTTCTGCAAATGATCTTGGATGAGCTTGAGGGATTTTGTTGCAGAGCCTCTCTTTTCATTTCTTCTTTAATGCAGAATGAGCAAATTCTTAGTGAGAGACACCCTTATATTACTCCGCAAACCCTAATGTTAAGTTGCAATAAATGCTTGACATAAGTCATTCTGGTTTGCCTTATTCGGATGACTTGAAGAACTAGATCAATCATGATCTTAAACATCTTGCGGATCTTCCAAATCTTAACCATAGTTTATTTAGATGTTTCTCTTAAGAACCCTTTGATTCACAACTCGTCTTGTGCCAGTTCCGGCACCAGTTGACTGGCTGGGGGAACAAGGTTTTCTTTGTGTCTCCCCCTGAGCCAGAGCTCACTTTTTAATTTCTGGAAGGAATATCAGCACCAGAGTCTGGTGCGGATCCATCCTCTACATTCTCTATACTTTTCTTCACCCAAATCTTGTTCATCTCACTTTGAACTTCATCCACATTTACTTTTTGTTTTCCCTTATCTTGATTCTGATTATGATATACCGGACCTCTTTTGTCCTGATTCTTGCTTCTACAGAATTTTGCAATATGACCGGATCTATTGCAAATTTGGCAAACAACATTTCTTTGCATATTTGATTGATATCCTCTTGATCTGCATTGATTAGCCATATGACCTATTCTATTGCATGCAAAGCATCTACCATTGAATGATTTGTTCATTTGCATATTTCTACATTCATGAGATTTGTGACCATACCTTTTGCAGTTAAAACATTGTCCAGAGAAGGATGAATTAGTCTGATTCATTCTCTTTCTGCACTAATTAGCTTTATGACCAAAGTTATTGTAGTTGTGGCAGTATCCATTGAAGGATGGATATCTTTGAGCATTGGGCTGCCTTACCGGAGGTCTTCTAGGCTTGTTCCTTGGATTTTCTGATCCAAAATTCTTCTGACTGGATCCGGAGCTTTCTCCTTTCTCATATCCCAAACCACACTTGTCTTCTACCTTCTTTTGACTTCCAAGAAGAACTTCAAGTTGAGCAGAACTTATCTTGAATTTCTCTTTATATTCATTTGTTGTTTGAAGATCCCTTTTGAGAGAGACAATTTGATCCTCAAGTTTTTCTTCATTATCTTTAGCATCTTCAAGATTAGATTCAAGATGTCTGATAATTCTATCCATCTTGTGGCAATCTTTTGATTTCTCCTTGAGAGATTGTCTTAGATTATCTTTAGTTTTTCTTTTCTCTTCAACTTCTTGGGTAAACTTCGTAACTCCTGATTCCATTTCATGTCTTACCAAAATGATTTCTTTTGATAACTTTTCACATAACTTGGTTTTCTCCTTTAGATCTTCATTTGCATCATTTGCTTCACCTTGACTTGCCAATTGTTGAAGTAGCTCCTTTCTCTTTTTTATAGAGAGACTTAATTTGTCTTTTAGTTCTCTCATGAAATCATCAACCTGTTTGAGTCTTTCATTTAATTCATTGACTTCAGAGTTTGACTGCTCAAGATCATCAAGGGCAGTCTTGAGTTGTTCCCCTAAACCATATGCATCCATTTGGATTCCCAGATCTTCCTCAAGCTGTTAGACTCTATTAGGAGGAACTTGGCTCTGATACCAATTGTTGATAACTGAGAGGGGGGGTGAATCAGTTATCCTAATTATTTTTGCTTTCTAAACTTTCTTAATAATCAATGTAGCATTAATTCAAATAAGCAAACATAACCATGAAATAGAAATACACATGACAGAATATTTTTGACGTGGAAACCCCGTTAAGGGAAAAAACCACGGGGTGATTAACCCAAGATTGTATTCTTTATTAGAAGAATGGAAATACAAAATGACACTTGCCAATTAGGGCTCACTGCCCGAGCACACTGCTCACAAGAGGCACACTATCTACAATTTATAAAGAGTGTAATACAATACTTGAACTAATAAGGAGCATCAACATATGCTGGAGTTCAGTTCCGGTTAGGCTCTATACACTGATCTGCTGCACTTCATCTTTCCTCTTCTTTTGTGCTGCTCTCCTTTCACATACTGGACCTTCCTTTATGCTTTTATTCGGCTCTACTACTTTTATTCAGACATCACCAAAAACCACGACACACCTTACAACTAAATACATCTTGTATATATATGCGCACAAGTGATTTCATCACCTTTCTAGTCGGCACCCAGAATAGTCAATATTTTCCACAAACTCTGATCTGTCGACTGAATCCTTGCTTACCGTGATGCGGATCAAGTATATACTTGTAGAAGTCATCAGTCATGTTGGCCAATCATAACTTATGCCTTAAGAATCTTTACCATCATCAGTAACACATCCGGAATAAAGTCTGATGTTTTGCCAGTTAGTTCTTCCTCTGTCCACACTGCCAATTAGGAACCCGATACTCAAGTATTCATATCTTTTTCTTCATCTATCACCGGAGGCTAAATCCTTGGAATCTATCACTCAAGGTAGTCCTCTTGACTTCCCAAATCTGCACTTCACCAAGATACTTCTTCTGAGAGATCCGGACCTGTCTGTCGGACCTCACCACATGCTCTGTTCTTGTTTACCAGACCACAACATTCTTCACTTTGACTTCCGATATAGACATACCATGTCCTGTGGATGTGTGGGATGAACTTTGTTGCCATCAATGACAACAATCATGAATCCATATAGTGTCTTTTTCCAACAGATACTTTTCATGAGAAGCACCAGTTTCATTTTGAGTCCCTTTGTGGAGCAAGGGGGGCATCACAGTTTTGTTTTGGTTTGTGTATAGTTGAGTATGTATTGGTCCATAGGCTTGGTGAGTTGTGCCTATGGATAGTTGAGTATGTCTTGATCCATAGATTTATAGGTTTGTATATGTGGATAATTAGTTTTGTCTCTATCCACAAAAGGAGGAATGTTACTATGGATAATTGAGTAAGTCTCAATTCACAATTGGTTGGTGTTTTTCTTGTGGATAATTGAGTGTGTCTTGATTTACAAGAGAGATGGTCTACTTGTGAATAATTGAGTATGTCTCAATTCACAAGTGTTCTAAGGATTTGCGGGTTTAACAAATAGGACATTTGTTGATGGGTTCAGTTTGGTGTGTCTTGGGTGAGCAAGGAGATTTGGTGGAGGCACTTCATCAAGTTTCCAGATGGGTTGTTGTGTCCTATCCATACAATGTTTCATCCTTTGTTTGAATTGATGTAATAAGGGGGAAATGTTGGAATTAGTATTATATCATAGTTAGATAATAGTTAATTGTTGGGATAGGGCAGCTAGGGTCCAACTAGAAGATGAATGCCACAAGAGAAATATAATGGAGATAAAGTGAGAACAATGCTAAAATGATTATTGCTCGAGATTGATTTTTACAAATGTACAAACAAGCCTTATAAAGGCAAGAAAATATATGATGGGTGAGCAAACTACCTGATATGGGAAAAAACCACCCTACGGGAAAAAAAAAATTATCCCTATGTTAAACTTAATACACTAACACCCCCCCTTAAGTGCAAACTTAGGGAGAATTATTATGCAAAATCAAGATGCAATATGGGTCCCGACTACACAACCATGTTAGGTACCCATTTACAATGCAAAAAAAGAAATCTCTTACAAACAGAGAAAAGGAGAAAAACCTTGTGGGAAAAAACCCCTCTCCAAAAGAGAGAAAAGGAAACAAAATGATGGATGGAGGACTCAAAATTACACCCCCAAGGACTACATACATCATTTATATACAATCAATGACCCCCCATAAGAGGGAAAGAGAGAGACTATGTAGCCCCCCCATAATGTGTAATCGCCTGCAAAAATGGCAAGTTCCTGAAGACAAAACATGATCCAATGTCGACAAACAACTTTTCTTCCTTTTGGAAGAAACAAAACCAGGTACAAATGCAGGTATGCTTCCCATTCTGGATATGAATTAGCAATCCAAATGTAGGATGATAATGTCTTTGAAATCTACTCATGTGTCACAAAGACCTTGGAAAATGATGCCACAAACCAATCAGGAACATATCCAATCACAATAGAAGGTGACAAACAAGGTACCAATGGAAACTAATCTTGAACATTCTCCAAAGATAGAGATGGAGTGACAACAGTTGTACCACAACTATCATCAAATAGGAAAATTAATCCCTCAAATGTGTCTTCCAAGTCAATGTGAGATTCCACAAACAATGAACCAATGTCTGGGAAATATGAATCCCAATCAGGAAGACAATGATAATCCTATTGATCATGAATGATGGAAGTACTCAGTGAAGGTGGATCAACTATCTCTGAAGAAGAATCAAGAACCTCTGAAGTAACTGCAACCTCATCTAAGGTCTCAGAAATGTCCAAAGGATCACAAGCATGGTCTAACTTCTCTGAAGAATAAAGAGACACATTGGTATTAGAAAGAGGGTCATCGAGAGATTGAGGAGTATCAAGATCTCCATATGATTCTTGAATGTAAGTCCAAAGAGCATAAGGGCACTCAAAATGAACAAGAGAATTCAAAAGGTCCTCGTCATTTATATGCTCAAAAATAACTCCAAAGACTTGAGCCCTATGTCCTTTCCAAATCATATAGCCACCAGGTGTGCCAGGAATAGGAACCTCGTTATACAAATATGGCAAAAGATGAAGCTCACAAAGGTGTGTGAGGCTGTAATCACTCCATTGCCCATAGTTCCCTTTCTCCAAAGAAAAACCCATTATAGCTTAATAATTCTTCAAAAAATTAGAAAAATAGTACCATCCATATGTAGAAACCTCCAAAATTTGGTGGTAATTGTGCCAAACAATCTTCAATCTTAGCACCACATGCAATCACAAACACCACATGCCTTACACAAGCAATTCAACATCTAAATTGAATGCTAGCATATATAAAGCCAAAAAATGTATCCACTTGGCCTATGTGGGACTAAAGTCCCGAATCAACTTCAGAGCAACGCTCAATCACCGAGCCCACCACACGCTTCCAAACAACAAACCCTAAATAAATATTTAGATGCAAAACATTATAAAGTTTGCTTACAGATGTGGGTTCAGGCAGCATGTTATGTGCAATAGCCCTCAGGAATGAATCTGCACCTCACTGTGAAATATGGCATGACGAAAACTGCACCTTGCATTTGGAATGACAACGTGAGTAAGAGACTCCAAGCCCGTGTGGATTAAGAGACTTCACGCTCTCTGAAATGAGTCTTCACCTTGGATACACTTGTTGTGCTCGGGACTGAAAACCACTTGATCTTCCCTCCATAGGGACGGTATGCATATGCTCCAAGCACTCTAAAATGAATCTGCACCACACATTTTGGAAAGAATATGCACCTTTCATAATTAGGAAGTCCTCCAAGGTACTTCTCACACACTGCCTGTGGGAAGGAATAGTTCACAGTCCATGCAGAAAGCCACAAGATAATAAATATCACCAGATGTCTATAAAATCTCCCAAGAATGTATATGGCTCTTGAATCATTGCAGCAATTGACCATGGTCTATGGATTGAGTGCCGCTGGTGATGGACAATTTTGGTCTGACGATTTTGTCAGTAACCCTTCAAATATCTGATATAACAATGATCAATTGTTCTCACAGTCCAATGTTCTTCTCCGGATACGGGCGAGGGTTCTAGGTTGCTAGCTTTGATACCATGTTGGGATAGGGCAGCCAGGATCCAACCAGAAGATGAATGTCACAAGAGAAATATAATGGAGATAAAGTGAGAACAATGCTAAAATGACTATTGCTCGAGATTGATTTTTACAAATGTACAAATGTGCCTTATAAAGGCAAGAAAATATATGACGGGTGAGAAAACTACTTGATACGGGAAAAAACCACCCTACGGGAAAAACAAATTATCCCTATGTTAAACTTAATACACTAACATTAATAAACAAATATATTAGAAATGAAGTCACCTTAGTGACTTGTTAGTATTTAAATATTATTGTTAATAATAGATTAAGTTAGAATATTAGTTTTGGGAAGTTATATTCTCGTAGGTTAGTTCAATTAGTTTGATATGGGAAAATAAATGCTTTATAAAGCCATATTGCAATGCACTATAATAATGTATTTAAATCCTGATTGAGTGAATAATACTTTTCTGGTATGTTGCGTATCAAAATTGAATTGTCTACCATTTCAATAAAGACCAAGTGAACTTGGTAATAGACTTAACTTGTTAATTCGATCTAAATCATGCAAAGACCCATAAAGACAAACTATAGAAAACTGAAAGAACACTTGGTTGAAAACTTGAGAAGCAGCTAGGGGGTCCCCATTTTTCCCAACCAACATGAGGCATATGTGTAAGGCACAACACATACTTTGAAGTCGGGCTGATCAAAGTCAATAGATCCTTATTAACCTATGCATTCACACTTGTAAAATTTGGCAAACAATAGGCACTTCCTAAATCTGACCACAAAATCAAAAAGAATGAGATGAACAAAATAATTAGCAATACTCATCATAACCTCTTCCTCTTAGTATTCTAATGAACTCAATGTAAAAGTTTAACCCAAACAAGGATCCTATTAATGCACTACTTTGAATCAAAACTTAAATTTCATTTTCTCAGAAAGGGTCATGTTTTCTCAAGAAACCAAGGACCATCCAAAAGGGTCTTGACACAATCGTTCATGATTCAAAAAAGATTATCTAAAGAAGCCATTAGGTAGGGCCAAGATCTCAACTTGGCCATTCAATTTCCATTTCCTCTAAGGCTCAACTTCTCGCCACATTAATCTTTATCCTAGCACCTAAAAGCTTCCCAATAAGAGCATTATGTAGTCTGGAGGATAATCTTTCCACAATTTAGTCAAGGACCCTAATATGAATGCACTTGTTGATCATAATTATTCCAGAGGGCTTGATAGAACAGGACTAGAACAACACTTACCAGTAGCCACATCTCCCTAGGATCTCTTGCTAACACCAAGATCCTTGTCAACCAACAATATTTTGAGATACTAAAGATCCCCTACCTTCTGTACACTCCCCTACCACAAAAAATAGAGCTCTAGAACTACCACTGACCTAGCCAAAGTGGGGAAGCGTGCACTTCCACCTCTTCCATTCGAGGGGGAGGAGGGGACCCAGTGATAGCCACATCAATAACCTCATCAATCTTTCTATTGACAGAGTAGGCATGGGCATCTGCATAAGACCTAAAACTAACCTCATGCTTAACCGCATAAGACAAGAGGAGGGAACCCCTTTTTAGCCCCCATTGTGAGCTACAACCCATAATGTTTCCTTTCCTGACAAAACCTCCTTGGAAGAAACATTCTTCAAGCCTTCAATGACAAAAGACATTGCATTTAAAGGCAACTTCGCAACCACCTGCTTTGACGCATAAGTAATTTGTTGGGCTTCAAACTAAAGATCGATTAGCTTTTCTTCCTCATCCTCGACCACAAATCCACTCCAATCATCCACATCTTTACCTTCAACTTCTTCCTAGTTGTTCACAAAACCTAGCCATAGAGAATGTCCACGCACTCACCCATTTAGAATTTTCCCGCTCAACAACCTTTCAAAATTATTTTATTTTATTTTAACATTTTTTATGTTATTTCTCATTTAGATTTGTTTAATTTTTTGTTTAATTTTTATGTAAAAGTTAACCCTTCCATAAATATTTAATCATTCAATTGATTAGATACTTTGAACCATTTATAATGAAGATATGATACTTTAAACCATTTGAATGTCTTTGTTAGAAGTACAAAAAAATCACAGCAAGAGATTAGTCGGTGTGATGTGAAATTTCGTTTAATATTAAATAAGGTTTTCGGAAAACCGTGGGACATTAGATATTTGAGATGAAGGCATGTTGATCTCCCGTCTAGGGAGTATCTTTTTATTTTCTATTAATAATAATGTAGACACCGCATCCATTTTTATTATTTCAATGTTGTATGAGAGCCCACTAGGCCTAAAGCTTTGACTTCAAGGGCATTATAAAACTTGGTCTTAAATCTGTGACTTGTTTATGGATCTCTAGGAGTTAAAACCTTTTTTTCTTTTTTGAATTTTCTATACATAAACGCAATATCTGGACTCTTCTTGCATTTTCAGTTTGTTTTCTGAGATAACTGGAAAGAGAAAGCTCAGAAGAATCCATTATTGCTCAATGAAGTTTGGTAAAGAGTTTGTGGCACAAATGGTGCCTGAATGGCACGAGGCTTACATGGACTACAACTTCCTCAAGGAAGTCTTAAAAGATATCATGCGCTACAAAGCAAGGCCAAAGCCTTCTCTCAAAGCTATTTCTCCTCACCTCGGCGGGATAAAAAAGGCCATGACTTTCAGAGCCTTCAGCGGTCTCATGAGACGAGATAGCAACCAGGATTCATTCCCCTAACAAAGAAGAAGAAATTATACTGGTAAAAAAGTTTTTTGTGCTTTACTTTAATTTAGGAGCACTTAGATTTCTTGTCTAAAGATTTTGCTTGTTCATTTGAAGGTGAAAAGTCAGAAACAGGACGGGAAGGATTCGTATGAAACGATGTTTTTAATGGCTGCAGAGGAAGGGGCTGAATATGATGTGGTTTTTTTCAAGAGATTAGACGAGGAGCTTAACAAAGTGAATTCATTTTATCGGAGCAGAGTTGAAGAGCTTGTCAAGGAAGCGGCTGAACTGGATAAACAAATGTCATCTCTGCTTGCCTTCAGAGCCATCGTGCGCAATAAACCTGGTCAGGATTTTAAGACCAGTGATACCGAGGGAAAAGCACCTCCAGCCCCTGGAAATTTTTCTGGTATCGAGCTTATTTCCTCAGGTAGATAATTACAGTTACAATCTACTATATTTTGAGTACATGAAATTTTAATGAATTTAGTCAGATAATGTTTGAGTGACTTCACAGCACCTCTTAATTAGAGAAATTCTATTGTTATTATTTGAAGTTGATGATAACACAGTAACATTATGGAAGATAAAACGTTTGATCTCTTAAAATTCAATGAGGCGAATCTAGAAACTCAATTCCTTCAACTATTTTGTAATCCATGATCAAGATGAAGAAAAATTCACACTCTTTGTTATAAAAACTCCATGAATTACAGCTTGAATTCATCGCTTTCTACAATTTCATAAACAATTTTACTTTGAAGAAAAAAATTACTGTCAAATTCACAATCTTCGTTATAAAAACTCCATGAATTACAGCTTAAATTATAACTTTCTACAATTTCATAAACAATTTTACTTTAATCCATGATCAAGATGAAGAAAAAAATTACTGTCAAATTCACAATCTTTGTTATAAAAACTCCATGAATTACAGCTTGAATTCATAGCTTTCTACAATTTCATAAACAATTTTACTTTAATCCATGATCAAGATGAAGAAAAAAATTACTCTCAAATTCACAATCTTTGTTATAAAAACTCCATGAATTACAGCTTGAATTCATAGCTTTCTACAATTTTATAAACAATTTTACTTTAATCCATGATCAAGATGAAGAAATAAATTACTATCAAATTCACAAGTCAAATTCACAGATCTTTATTATAAAAACTCCGTGAATTACAGCTTGAATTCATCGCTTTCTACAATTTCATAAACAATTTTACTTATAGCGAACTTTGCCCTATTCCAACCCCATGGTTTCTGATATGAAGTTTTATCTGAGCTAACCTTAGACTATAAATTGCCTCAATATCCTTCTACATATAATCTTACATTACTGTTTTTGCAGGGCCTGCTCATCTGGAAGAGATAAATGAAGTCGTGATCAACGCCGACGGCACGGTCGAAACTGAAAGCATGCACGCCAGAGCAGAATCAAAAGCAGATAACGAAATTGAAATGACCGGTCTCGGGTTCGAACCTCCCGCAGCCAGAGCAGCTCCAGCCGAGAGGCAGATCCGACACAAGCTCAAAACTAACAATAAACCTCATCCTATTGAGATTGTCAGAGATGTAAAAATAAAGATTACCCCCGACACTCCGCGGTCTACCATACGAAACATCCTCAACAATCCGGGGAACCAGACATTAAGCAGAAAGGATCTCAGGAAAGGCAATGAAATGGTTCGTACTGCGTGCATTGAATTTTATGAGAAGTTGACCCTCGTGAAAAGTTACAGGTAACAAAACTGCATTATTTATTATTTATTATTTATTATCTCGGGCGAGCACTTACTGTATTTTCTGATGTTGATCTCTGCGTGCTACAGTTCGCTCAACTTGTTGGCTTCTCAAAAATAATGAAAAAATACGACAAGGTGAGTCCACCCACTTTGTCTTTTGTCATATTCATGAAGTTCTGAGATTCTTTTTAGGAATTCCTTTCTTTCTGCATTACGTAATGTATGAATTAAGTGGGAAAGGCCACCTACGATCCATTTAATTGGAGAATAAAAAATTATATCATAAAAAGTCGCACACCTAGGGAAAGGCCAACTAATTGTTTTAGTATATATACAAAACCATTCACATCAAGGTTTTTATATGTAATATGTGTTGTAATCATAGGAAGTTATATAAAATAAAAAATAATAACAATAATATATTAAGGAAGTGATAAACATATTTTCAGACCAGGCTTGCTATGACCATTTCATTCGAGTCATTTTTTTATATTACCATCTCATATGACCGAGTTTGAGATGATTCAAATTAATTTTATGTTCTTTAAATTTGTAAAAGGAAAAGTAATTTTTCTTAGATTAATTTAATAATAAGAATATAAACTAGTATAAGAGAATATATGGTGTTTCCACATTCCATAAGAATGTATACAAAAGTTTTCTAGATTGAACTTTATAAACACTTATTTGATCATCAATGTTTCGGACCATACTACATGATCTATTATTTTTGTATACATAAACTAGTATATTTATCTTTTAAATATGTTGAGAGATATCATCCCCCAAGCATTTATTTCACTTAAATCACAAATCCCAATAAAAATAGATAGCTTAGGGCATCTTTTACCTATATTTTTTTTCAAAAAAGTAGCATATGTAGTTGGAACATTTAAGATGTTAATTTAGTCCCCAACATTATTTTAAGACAAGTAATGTTTATACATTTATATAAGTAAAAATTCTATTATTTTAAGATAGACAAAATATTACTTATGCCCTCCAAACTTGTGACACAAATCTACATCTTAATTGCTTTATTATTTAAGTCTTTGGTAAGCCACACTTTCATACATGTTTGTCCCTACACTTGTAAATAACCATTGCACCTACTCATATTTTTTTTATTCGTAATAGATGAGTTTATATTAATGCGGGAACTTTAGCCCGACCCACACCAGGGAGATCACAATAGAGGGACCTCATCCTCATGAATTGAAAATTACATTTGATTTAATCAGCCAAGGTCATGCAAGACCAAAAAAACCTCAGCCTACTTGGCGCTGCGCCACTAACAGAAACTATGCCTACTCTAGATTAAACCAGCCTACCCACACAAAATAAAGAGTTTTGTACCCCAGTTCAAAGCATGCCAGATTATGTACCAAAATCTAGATGCTAAAACTCTTAAAAACCTTCAAATTTGCTAAAAAATTCATCGTCTGAGTGCCTACAATTTAATCTTAATTGCCTCCATTTTGTGGAAGGAATTTTCGTTCTCTGCTTTCCATTCCACTCAATTCCCCCCCCCCCCCCCCCCATTGTTTTGATTTTTTGCACCAAATTTGGGATGAGACTACGGTTGCATTTTATTGCTTGCATCCATACTTTTGTTGTCCCTCCTTTTCTTTTTCTGTATTGTTTGCCATTCTTTTTCTCCATTTTCAACATTTAAATCCCTGAGATCTTGATTATTTGAAGTAGCAGCAGTGACCATATGAGGGGGCTAGATTGCTTCGCTGCTTGCACCACGATCTAAACAGCAAGAGTCATTCAAAAGAGGCAAAGGTTGTTTGCTATTTGAATATGCCTGAAATTCTTCTCTCTTCAAGTGGCTTGCATCGCAAGACTAGTGTAATTTTTGAATTGCCTTTGGCTCCTGTGAAAAATTGCTGATCGGATCCTTAGTTTGCTTCTTGTTGACCAGCTTTGATGGAGAAGGATTCTATTTGGGAGAGTTCATAACAGAATAATGTTTGGGGGAAGCATTCTTCCACCAAGAGGCCTCCCAAGTTGGCTGGGATTTGACAGAAGGGTGCACCTACTCATATTAATGGGACTGCCACTTATAATATAAACAATAAAGTAAGACAAATATAGAAGAGAATAAAATATTAAAACTTAGGGTTGAAACATATATTTGTTACAAATTGATCTTTAGGGTTTACTTTTTTATCATATAACTCTAAATTTCTATATTCTCTTCTAATATAGAAGCATCCCTTAATCTCATCCAACATTTTTCATATAGCTTATCCACCTCTTATGTTTTCAATTATAATACATAATATTATAATATAATATAGTAGTATATAATAATATGAATTTCTTTTTTCTATATATAGTATGAAGTATTATAATTGTATGGATTTATTATTTTATTTACGTAAGAGTTATTTTATATGAATTTATTTCAATTGCTTAAGAGTTATTTTAAAGTATATTTCTATATTCTCTCCTTTCTATAATCTCATCCATTTTTTCATATACCTTATTTACCTCTTATGTTATAATTGTGATAGATAAGATTATAATATAATATAAGATTATAATATAATATAGTATTATATAATAATATGAATTTATTTTGTAATGTGAGATATTATAATAATATGAACTTATTTTATTTACTTAAGAGTCATTTTATTTTACTTTAAAATATATTTCTATATTCTCTTCTAATATAGAAGTATCCTTTAATCTCATCCACTATATTTTCATATAGTTTAACCATCTCTTGTGTTATAAAATTATTATAAGTAACATTATAATATAATATAGTATTATATAATAATATGAATTTATTTTGACTATACATAATGTGAAGTGTTATAAGACTATTAATTTATTTTAGATAAAGTTATTTTAAAGTACATTTCATCTCTTAATCTCATCCACCCTTTCTAAAATTTACTTTTACTTGTTTCAGTTTTAGTTCTTGAGTAAATTTTTGAATAAATAGTATTTGTTTTTTTTAATTTATATACTTACTAAATAATTCTAAAGTAAAATAAAATAACTCTTAAGAAAGTAAAATATCTCAAAACTATATTACTCAGGATTTTTTAGATAGATGTATTTAAGATATCTATAATGTATATTAACATTAATATTATGTTTATTATTAAATATTAGTTATTTGACATGTAAATGGTTGTCAAATTTAAATTAAGAAGTTTTTATTTATGTTTACATGGTCATGACTGTCAAAATTCTAATCACAATGTATAATTTCCTAATGCTGAAATAACATTGAATTAAACATACAAATCATTAAAATTTGAACTATGAAAATGATGAACAAAGAGATATTTTACACCTTCCAATCTACTTTACATTCCTTTGAAAGCTTAAAAGGCAACCTCTACAACTAGTCCTTTAATTGCACAAAAATATTTCACTACTCTGAGTTACAATCTTTCTATCTTGCACCTATCTTTATACTATTTAGCTTAAAATCTAATCTTCTAGAAAAGCATTCTTATCTCTCGAAAAGAAGGCAAACTTATCTCATGGAGGAGATGACTTGAAATATAAGTCTAAGTCATTAGTGTTTATTAGCACTTCATTTGAATTAATTAACTAAATAAAATAAATTCACTTTATCACTTAAGTGAATTACAAAATAGAAATAACTCAAACTACCTGGGGGGTCACATTGAACTTGTGCAAAAGTTCCAAATTGAGCTAAACAACTGAAAACTCCCTTTTAGAGAAGAATGAATTATGCATCAGCTACCTACTGATCCACTGCTTCTTGGAGGCTAGAAGACTCAATGATGGTACTCATCAATGTTATGTAGTTAGGAAACTTCTTCAGAGGCCTACTCTCTCTAAATGTGCTCCTAGGAGCCTCAACATGCTCACGAGCATCCTTCAATGTCTATTTAAACCATTGAGGTATCCTAACAGAAGAAGAAGGGGTTGAATTTTCTCTCTCCTCACCTAAAGGTTGTTGTCCTAAACTAGAAACAACTGGAATCTTTGGAGCTTCAACCTTCAGAGCTTTCTGCTCCTCATCCTCTATTACTAGAATATATAGATCTTGTAGGCCTTTGAAGTCTCAAGTTATAACCTACAAACGAACTCTTCCTACTAGAAGGTTCCAATTTTTCCTCTTCTCTACAAGTATATGGATATATATTAGACAAACAAAGATGTAGAAATGACTCACCTCTAGCTTCACACTACTAAATGCCTCCTTTGGTGTCGTGTCCCTCCAAAATCCTGTGAGGACACCTATTCTGGGTGTAAATTAGTGTAAAACATTCTTCTTCCTAAAGAAACATCGACAAGTCTAGGTCATGAATCATGGCCTTAGCAGCCCTATGATCGATTGATTCTTTCGCTCTGTGTTACCCCAAAATTTTAACTGGAATTTTTTCAAATTTTAGTGCATAGGAACTGATGGACAATCCTCTTAAAGGTCTAATCATCGCCTTGCCCCAATCCAGTCATTTTCCAAAAGTTTTGAAGACTTAGGGACATTTTTATGAGTCTTTGTCATTGGGCATTTTTCAAGTTCATGAATCCTTTGCTTCCCCGACTTATGTTTGAAAGTTCAAGAAATGGCAAACTTCCCGACTTCTCCATTTTGTCAGGGAGGTTCAAAGTTTTTGAATGTCACTCTAACAGTTCGAAGAATCATAAGATCTCTGACGCCCTGGCCTCACTCATTGTTGGGAGTTTTCAAAATTTGTGAACTCCTCCTTAAAGTTCAAGGTTTTGAATCTGTCCCGACTCTCAACTAATCAGCATCTTCACAGTATCTGTGAATTCTATGGTGGTTTTCCCAAATTTCAAGATATCGCCAGCTCATCTGATTACTCATGCGGTATGTAATGAGAATGTCTTTTCAAGAGTTATGAAATACGAGCTCAATCTTAAGATTTGTTTCTCAAGGTACAAAATCAATGATGCATTAATTACCTCTTAAATGACAAGTGTAACGGAGCTCACTAAGGTGGTAACATGGCATTATCAAGTTTAAGAACCTGTTAGCTACCGTTACACCAAAAGATCGACCTTTTAATGCCCGATACAACCACTTGATTTAACAAGCACGGGAGGCGGTTAAGCCCTTGTCATAAACCACCATAGCGCAGCACTGAACAAGTAGACCAAGGGCCACACCTTGCAACAATCCCCCTCCCAGCACAAGCGCAGGGTTTGAACCTGTGACCTCGGCTCTGATACCAATTGTTAGCTGTCGTTGCACCAAAAGATCAACCTTTTAATGCCCAATACAACCACTTGATTTAACAAGCACAGGAAGCGGTTAAACCCTTGCCACAAACCACCGTAGCGCAGTGCTGAACAAGGAGACCAAGGGCCACACCTTGCAATAGAACCATCATTACCTACTAGTGTAATTAAATAAACCTAACTGTAGAGAAAGGTGACGTTGTTCTTTGAGTTCAGTCTTTCTTATCAACCAATTCATCTTTCAAAATGGGACTTCTTGCGAATAACGAAATTTGGGATTATGAGCCTATGCCTGTCCTACAACCTGATTTACATTGGCCTGAGGAGGAACAAATTGATATCATTTCCTAGTTGCGCACAGTTGCTTGGAAGGAGAAAACCAGTTATGCTAAATATCGCAGGGTGATTTTTGTCCTAGAGGGAGAAGAAGAACGTGCTGAGTTGCACCAACTTTTTATGGAAATACGCTTGGAATTGGGGGCAGTCTAATGCCACTTGTCTTGCATGCATGAAGTTCTTTTGTAATTAGCAATGGTAATCACAATTTTGATGTAACGCAACCGTTTTTGTTTTAAGGTCACTTTCTTGATAGCGGTTACTTAAAAAGACCATTTTGAATAGTTATAATTTTTGGGGGAGGTTTTGAAAAACTATAAAGGGGAAGGACCTTCGAAGGGAATGGCATCTTTTTCTGGTTGTCTGTGAACAGGGGAAGGGGAGCAAGTTTATTCTGTTTCATTTCCAGTTATATTTCTCTTAGCTCAGCTTATGTATAGAGGCATTGTAGAAACTTTGAGTTTTGTTATATTGAAGAAATAAAGGATTACTTACAGAACTTTGTGTCTCCTAGTATCTTCTATGATTGCAATTGTTCTTATGTCAATTTGTAACCTATCTTCAATATTTCTTCTGTTATGTTGGTATGTGTTAAGGATGAATATAGTTGTATCTTTAAATTAATTCGTGAGTGTTGGATAGGTGGGTTGTGTATCATTTATCTGCATTCATCTCTTTCTGAAATTAATCATGCATGTCTACTTCATGGTGATGGGTAGATGCTAATGTACCTTTCCTCCTTTTTGGTTAAAATCACACCTTATATTCTTATTCATCGTATATCTTAGGAGGGAGCTGTACCTCTAAAATTCAGAGGAAGATTGTCAATCCAATGGAAACTTCTCCAACTATTAGTATTGTTTGTTCTTCTTCCCAGGCATCTTGATTCATTTTCTGTATTTATTTTCGAAGGACAAATCTATTCACTAACACTCTGCAACCCCATTCTACTATGGATTGTACAGAGTTCTATCAACTCCCTCTTTATCTCAGCTTCCTTATAGAAACCTTCGAACTCCTAGGAGGTATACTCTCCACCATTATTCAATCTCAAGACCTTAATCTTCTTCCCTATATGGTTCTCAATAAGAGCTTTAAACTCTTGAAACCTACTAAAGACCTCATCCTTGGTCTTCAATAAATAGATCCATGTCTTGTGAGATAAGTCATAAATGAAGGAAACATAGTACATGCTTCCTACAACTGATCCCACTAACATCACTCCACACACATCCGAATGTACTAAGTCTAAAATTCCCTTAAACCTATGCTCGCTTCTTGGGAAAGAAGCCTTGGAAAACTTGCCAAGTGTGCATCCTCTACAAACTCCCTACTATTGAATGTCAAACTTTGGAAGTCTTGTGACAATTTCCCTAAAAATAGGTAATGATGCATGATACAAATGCCCCATCCTCTTGTGCCATAACTCACACAAATTGTCACTATTATGAATTAGAGTTGAAACTAGTTCACCCTGTAACCTATAAAGGTTTCCTTCTCTAACCCCTATAACCTTTGTAGTCACTAGGCTAGATCCCTTTAGTTTGATAGACTTGTTGATCCTTGAACTCAATTGGAAAGCCCTTATTCTCCATCAGTGAAAATGAAAGAATTTTTTTCCTGAGTCTAAGAACAACATCATCAAACTCCAAAGAGTCACTTGGTTGTAATCTAAAGGGAATTTACTAACTCCCTCTATTAGATACTTGGCATCATTATTGAAAGGAAGCTAGGTGTACGAAAATTGCTTCCTACACTAATCTAATGAGGAGAGATGTATGCAAATTCAATTTAATTCTTACAACTACAGCAACATAGAACATCTAACATAGATATTGTAGCAATACACATACACACAGAAAGTAGACAGAAGAGAGAGAGAGACAAGATATATGTGGGGGAAAACCCTTACGGGTGAAAAACCCCACACTCCAAAACATAGCTCAAATGTATTATAGTAAATAATAACAGATTACAATACAGTTTCAGAGCCAATGCTCTTTCAGGAGTCTTCGAATGTCGAATTTGGAGATATTCCGGCAGCATAACAATACTTGTACCAAAGTTATCTATCTCCCATCCAAGCACCTGTTTATATAGAGTTTACAAGGCAAATATGGAACCTTCTAGAGATGGGCGTCCATCTTGGACTCATGCCCCAAAACCCACGCCTAAGGACACTTGTCCAACATCCCATCCTGAAGTGGGTGCCTGGTCTCAAGATAGGTTACGACAGATGCTCTTACGCACCTTACAGCTGTCAGAGAATCCATCATACACTGACTAAAAATATCATATTCCTCTTACATGTCATAACCTCCCTTGGCTGCCCAAAGATGCCTTTCTCTCGTGCAAAGATACTCACCAACACTTGTCATTAATTAAAAATTGTTTGAGGTTTTGGGGGTGTTGCCCCCGAGCCCCCACGAGGGCATTGCCCCTCGACCCCGCCTTGTACCATGACAGGGAGCACGCCAGGGGCGCTAACCCTGGACCTCGCAAGGGGCTACGCCCCTTGACCCTGTCTTGGGGGCGCTACCCCCAAACCCCTGTTAATTATTCAAGGGGGAAACTGCGGCTGCCAAAGTCACCAAAATTTACCCTGCTGCATATACACAAGGTGCTGCCTATGCCAACTTAACATGGGATAAATAAATACAACATTAGGAATTTGCAAAGGTTGAGACACCTTAATTCCCAACAATTATCAAGCTCAACCTGAACTCCAGAGTTGTGTTCTTCCAATTTGGTAAAACTCTACTGGGTTGATGTCATATGCGAGAGGCCACACTATCCACATACCAAACATCATTTGACATTGTGCTAGTAGAAAGATAGGAAACCATTGAGAAATATTTCTCAAATTTGGTAGCAAACCCATTCATCTAAGTTTCTACAGAGGTTGCAAATTCCTTCTACTCTTGGTTCCCTTGGTTCTTCTTGTCTAGACATTATGATGCATAGTGACCAAACTTATGACAATTGAAGCACTTGATTTTACTCAATTCCTTCTTCCTAGACTGTGAGGATGAATCATCATCCTTTCTCTTTCCCTTGTTGTTCCCGTTTATTTTATTTTCCCTTGTTTATCTAGTGAGATATTTAAATTCTTGTCACCACCCTTCTTCCTGGCTCTTGACTGCATCCAAGTTTCCTCCTAGATAGAATCATCCCACAATCTCTCAAAGGAAGGAAGATTTTCCCTAGCATAAATGCCCTGAACAAAAGCATTCCATGAATATGAGAACTCATTTAAAGCTAATTTCACTAGCTAGATGCATCTTCCACCTCTTTGGGCATGTGTAGAAATATGGGGGACCAAAAAGTGGCCAAAACCACTTTTTGGTCCAAACAAGATATAACGCAAGTGCATTATAATGTGCTCATGTTATTTCTTTATAGAAATAAAAACTATTAAAATCACTTTCTTCATCATATCAATCTATTTCTTCACCATATCACTTAGATCCTACACCATCTCCATAAACTATAAGGCTAGAGTAAACATTTATCTCAATATATAGCTGTTATATAATTTTTATTAGTCATTATTCAGTTTTACAAGATAATTTTTAAAAACAATTCTCTTGGGGGTGGTGACAAAAGTGGGGGGCCAAGCCCCCTCCCACCCCCCATCAAGAACTAAGACCAAAACACAATTGAAACAAAACCTTTGATCTAGGATGATGATCAGGCTCCATTACCAACACTTTCAATGTAATCTTCACAACATGCTTAGATGATTTGACCTCCATTTTGGCCTTGCAATATGATCTTTACAAGACCTTGATGTGGTTAAGGGAAGCCACTAACTATTTGTGTCTAAATTCAATTCATATAGTACTAAGGGCATAGATCTTTAGTCAAATCATGTCACATACATCTTGACCAAGCACAATAGATTAGCATTAAACACATATCTTGATTTACACAATTATAGAGAAATATTGCACTTGCAAGAAAATAAATTCCACGTAGGATCAACGAATAGGTATAAGAATAGAGGAGAAGAATTCATGGTGGATATACAAGTCAGTCAAATCAAGACCAAGGGTAGAAATCATGTGTATTCAATTTACTTTTAGCCGATGCCTGTAGGTTGCAACAATGATAGTCCATGCCCATAAATGGATGTAGGTCAACCTAAGGAGAATCCAAAAGATTCTCCCAGTCTTTGTCCAAGGGCAAATTGATCTTCTATAAGAGTCTAAAGTGGGACTCTAGTTCAATGGTGAATTCATAGGATACCTCCTATGCTTGATCCTTAGATGTTTGTAGAAGGTCCTCTAGCTCTATCAATGTCTTGAAAACTAATTAACCTCTTTGATAAAAGGATCTAAGGACCACATGCTGAATATAGTTTCTTCTTGGCTCTTCTCATTCACTAGCTCTAGAAATTTGGCTCTTCTCATTCACAAGGCCTAGATGATGTGGCCTCCATTTTGGCCTTGTAGTATGATATTCAGAAGACCTTGATGTTTGGTCAAGGGAAGCCACTAACTATTTGAGCTCTTTAATTAGTCCTTTAACCTCTTGACCTCCTCCTTTGATTCTTCTAGTATATTCTTTAGGTTGACCTCTTTTTCTCTTAGGCCCTTGAATGTCTAGGCCTAGGTGGCAACTTGATTATTTAGCTTCACTAGCTCATAATCTTGTCTAGAGGCCTTTTTCTTTAGTGATCCTCTTTCAGTAGACTTGGCACTATTTTTATCCTTTCATGGCTCAATTATACCTCCAAGTTTTCCACTTTCTTTGATAATGCATTCTTGGTGGTTGTCTTAGTTACCATCTAGCTTTTCCCTATTACCAACTCTATTCTTTCTTTAGTCAATTTTGTTTTAACCTCTAGGAGTTATTTTTTAGTTGCTTCTACCTATGTATCTTCAGCTTCAATGGCTTGATCTACAACTATGGTGACCTATCCTTCTAATGCCTTTATTTTCACTTCAAATAATTTAAGTATGTATAGAATTTCAAAGTTTGAAGCACTTTCTGTAAAGGCTTATTCTACTAAATATCTCTCTTTATCCCTATCTCTTTATCTCTCCCTCTATCTATCTCTATCTCTCTATATCCCTATCTCTCTATATCCCTATCTCTCCATCTCTCTCTCGCTATCTCCTCCTCTATTTCTTTATCTCTCTATCCTTCGTCTCTATCTCTATATCTCTCCCCTCTCTCTCCCTCCCTCCCTCTCTCTAACTCTATCTTTATATCTCTCCCTCCCTCTCTATCTCTCTACCCCTCTTTCTATATCTATATCTATCTCTCTCTCATTCTATAGCTATCTCTATCTCTCCCTCACCATCTTATTCTTTATATTTCTCTCTCGCTATCTCTATATGTCTCTCTCTCTCTCCCTCCCCATCCATCTCTCTCTCTCTCTCTCTCTCTCTCTCTCTCTCTCTCTCTCTCTCTCTCTCTCTCTCTCTCTCTCTCTCTCTCTCTCTCTCTCTCTCTCTCTCTCTCTCTCTCTCTCTCTCTCTCTCTCTCTCTCTCTCTCTCTCTCTCTCTCTCTCTCTCTCTCTCTCTCTCTCTCTCTCTCTCTCTCTCTCTCTCTCTCTCTCTCTCTCTCTCTCTCTCTCTCTCTCTCTCTCTCTCTCTCTCTCTCTCTCTCTCTCTCTCTCTCTCTCTCTCTCTCTCTCTCTCTCTCTCTCTCTCTCTCCCTCTCTCTCTCCCTCTCCCTCTCCCTCCCTATCTTCCCCACTTTCTATATTTTCCCTCTCTCTAACTCTATCTTTCCATCTCTCCCTCTATATCTTTCTATCTCTCCCCCTCTCCCCCTCTCCCTCTCCCTCTCTATCTCTCTATGTCTCCCTCTCTCTATCTCCATCTCGGTTGGGCTATCTTTTTCTATCTCTCCCTCTCCCTCTCCCTCTCTATGTCTCCCTCTCTCTATCTCTCTATCTCTCTATCTCCCTCTCTCTATCTCTATCAATTTATCCCTCTCCCCTACCTCTTTCTATGTCTCCCTCTCTCTATCTTTCTATATCTCCCTCTCTCTCTATCTCTCTATTTCTCCCTCTCCACCTACCTCTTTCTATGTCTCCCTCTCTCTATCTCTCTCTATTTCTCCCTCTACCCCTACCTCTTTCTATGTCTTCCTCTCTCTAACTCTATATCTCCATATCTCTATATCTTTTCCTATCTCTAATGCTATCTCTCTATCTCTCCCTCTATCTCTTTCTATCTCTATCCCCTTTTCTATATATCTCTCCCTCTCCCTCTCTATCTCTCTATCTCTCCCTCTATCTCTATCTCTATCTCTATCTCTATCTCCCCCTCTCTCTACTCCCTCTCTCTATCTCTCTCTTGCTCCTCTTTATCTCTCAATCTCTCCCACTTTTTCTCCTTAGGTCTCTCTCTCTCTCTATGTATTCATCTCTATCTCCCTCTATTTATCCCTCTCCCCTACCTCTTTCTATGTCTCCCTCTCTCTAACTCTATATCTTTATCTCTCTTTATATTTCCTTATCTAATGTTATCTCTCTATCTTTATGTCTCCCTCTATCTATCTCTTTCTATCTCTATCCCCTTGTCTCTATATCTCTATCTCTCCCTCTCTCCCTCTCTCTATCTCTCCATCTCTCTCTCTCTCTCTCTCTCTCTATATATATATATATATATATATATATATAGTCCCTCTCTATTTATCTCTCTGGCTCTATATCTCTCTCCCTCTCTATCTTGTTCTCTCTCTATCTATCCCTCTCTCTAACTCTATCTTTATATCATTCCCTCCCTCTCTATCTCTCTCCTCCTCTCTATCTCTCTCACTCTATCTCTCTCCTCTATCTCTCTCTATCTCTCCCTCTCTCTAACTCTATCTATTAATCTAACAAGGTGCATATGATGCTACTTGTTCCAACACTACCTCTTTTATTTCATCATCACCCAATGATATAATGGTTGTCTCTTCCTAGACATGAGGCTACTCTAGAGTGAAAGAAGATGGAGGGATGATGTGAGTTTTTGTTGAACTGCATTGGACAACTAAGAGGGGAGGAGGTGAATCAGTTGTCCTAAAACTTTTAACCAAATATGATCATCAACTTATCAATTACTTATATTTAGATTTTTACGTGGAAAACCCTAAAAGGGAAAAACCACGGTGGGTGTTAGCCCATAGAAATATATAAGTTATATCAATATAAAAAAATAGAGGCTCACTGCCCAAATTTCTCACTGCAAAGAAAGGCTCACTGCCTATGGATGGCTCACTGCCAAAGGGTGGCTCACTGCCAAAAGAAGGCTCATTGCCAAAGGGTTGAACTGAGATAACAACATCTACTTCATGCAAAAGTTTAGTTCCATTGAAGCACAAACACCTCTACTCTACTCTACTACTTTACTTCACTTTATCTTCGCATCTTCGCACTTGGATACTTTTCATGACTCAATTTACAAGTATTTATACACTACATCAACCTTGGAATGATCATCAAGGTCAGCATTATAATCATCAACCGTTGGAACAATCTCCAAGGTTAGCATTACAAACATACATAAAATAGGTCTGGACCTAATAAAAATTTAGCTAAGGAAAAGATGTAAGAATGTATGTGAATCACACAACGCCTTAGTTGGGACTCAAACACAATCTTACATGCTACAACATGCTATCACAATCTTCGATGCATCTCTGTAGATGATGAATTCAACTAGGTCGGCCAAGACTGATGTTAACACAAGTATCCTCAAGAACGCGCTTCATGTACGATCTGAATTCCACCTTGTGGACCAATCCAAATGTAGGAGCATGATCAAGAGACATCCACAAGAACATTGTAGTCACCAGGAACAATTGCACGATCTCTAACAACTTAATCAATAAGATTCTTCAAACCAGAGCACAAGAACAACACTGTCAGCCACTGTCATGAGTAAAAGATAGCTTGCAAACCACCAAATCACGAACCATTAAACTTGAAGGCATTTAACATCATCACAGACTTACTTCTAACACTGCAGGACCAAAATACTTCAATGTGGAGGAATGTGGAGGAAAACACTTTCTCCCTTTCACCACCAAACACACAGAAAAAGATGTTTTCACTCTAGTGAACATAACTCACTCAATTCTTCATACCGGAGGCTCAAACTCAAAATATAACATCTTCATACAAGCTTCTAAATAACTTCCAATCAGTAGGTAAAGATATTTGTTCTACAGGAAATGTGGAGCATTCTTTTGGACTAATCTTCTGTATGTAATGCATTGTTTCCACTGCAACACAATGTTATCACCAGAGGGGCTAATTTTCTCAATATCCTCAACAAAGTAAGAGCACAGTTGACACCAATGAAAACACAGATATGTTGACATCAATGACAACACCGATTAGGCACATACTTGCAACAATTTCCCCCTTTGTCATTGATGGAAACATATGATGTGAAAAACTGAAAGGACCACCAAGACAAAATTCTCCCCCTTTCTCTTTACACATCTGCATTATTTCTCCCCCTGAGTTTTTCACATGATTTCTCTCCCTCTTTGACATCAATGGCAAAGGGCACATACTTGCATGCTACTGCTATGATCCATTTACTTTACCAGAAACATTTAGCTACTCCCCCTGAGAGGTATCCTTCAAAACATCAATCCAGATCAAGGAATGACACTTTGAGCTCCACTAGATTGATGCATTCCTATGCATCTTAGTTCAGGATAGGAGGGGTAATGACCCCTAGCTTTTCTCTGAGATACTTAAAGATATCTTTAGGCAGAGGCTTAGTGAAAATGTCTACAATCTGATTGTTTGTGGACGCATATTCTAACTTTACTTCATTCTCTGTCACCTTCTCTCTCAAAAAGTGATACCTTATTGATATGTGCTTTGTTCTTGAGTGCATCACTGGATTCTTTGAAATGTTTATGGCACTTGTATTGTCACAAAATATTGCAATTGGATCTTCATACACAACTCTTATATCCTTCAAAGTTTGGTTCATCCATAATACTTGAGTGAAACAACATGCTGCTGCAATATACCCTGCTTCTGCAGTTGACAAAGATATTGAATCTTGTTTCTTGCTCAGCCATGAGACCAATCTGTTACCCAAGAAGAAAGCATCTCCACTTGTACTCTTTTTGTCATCAATATCTCTAGCTCAATCTGCATCTGTTTAAGCACTGAGAGTGAAATCATTGTCCTTTAGATACCATTAGCCATAATCCAAAGTACCTTTCAAATACCTTAGGATTCTCTTAAATGCCATCACATGTGATTCTCTTGGATCAGCTTGAAACCTTGCAACAAGACAAACTTCATGCATAATATTAGGTCTAGTTTGAGTTAGATAAAGAAATCCTCTAATCATGGATTTGTATTTTTTCTTATCATCTCTAGGTGATTCATTAGTGTTGGTCAACTTGCAACCAGTCACCATGGGAGTACATACCGGTTTAGAGTCTTCCATCCCAGACTTCTTCAACAACTCTTTCACATACTTAGAGTGAGATATGTAGATTCCTTTATCTGATTGATTAATTTGTAGACCCACAAAGAAATTCATTTCACCAAACATGGACATTTCAAATTCACTTTTCATCTCACAGGCAAACCTTATGCACATACCTTCATTTCCTCCAAAGATAATGTCATCAACAAAGACCTCAACAATCAAGATCTAATCATCGTTGATTTTGAAGTACAGATAAATACATGTGTAACCTTTACTAAATCCCAATTACAATAAATACATGTCTAACCTTGCATACCAGGCTCTAGGAGCTTGTTTGAGTCCATACAATGCTTTATTCAACCGACATACCATATCACCTTGATTTGACAATTGGAATCCCTCTGGTTGCTCAATGTATACTTCCTCTTCTAATTCACCATTCAGGAAGGTAGATTTCACATCCATCTAATATACCTTAAAATCTTTGTGAGCTGCAAATGCCAGAAACATTCTGATTGCTTCAATTTGAGCTACTGGAGCAAAGGTTTCTTCAAGATCTATCCCTTCAATTTGAGAATATCCTTTACATACAAGTTTTGCTTTATTCCTTACTACTCCATTTTCATTCAGCTTGTTCCTAAAGATCTATTTAGTTCCAATAATATTTTTGTTAGCAGGTCTAGGAACTAATTCCCAAGTTTCATTCTTCTCTATCTGCAATAGTTCTTCCTCCATTGCCTTTACCCAATTTTCATCATTGCATGCTTCATTCCCATTTTTTGGTTCAATCTTTGAAAACAAATAATAATTGAATTGTTCCTCTGTAACTCTTCTTCTTGTTAGCACACCTTTGTTCTTGTCACCTATAGTTTGATCTTCAGAATGATTGATCCTTACATACCTAGGAGTCTTGACAACACTTTCCAGAGCCTCTTCTCCATCCTGACTGTCTTCTTTCTTATCTTTCTCTTCAATTACTATAGTCACAAGTTCATCTGGTTCATAACTGTAAAGGGTGATTTTTGGATGTTAGTTTTTTGGTAGTTTTGTATGTGTATCCTCCTTTCACCCTTACATTCAAGGACCTAGGGTTGAGTTGCAATGTACTATCATACCCTAGGTCACTATTGAGATGTAGGGAAATTTGAATTTTTATGATTTGATTGCCAATTATCTTCTCTTATGCTGAGTTATGCCTTAAAACCTTAATTATGCAAATATGATAGTAAACAAATGAATAACGAAAAATGCTGCTACAAGAAGATGTAAATAACAAATCAGTGCGCACCTATTTTTCAGGGTTCAAAGGCAAAAAAGTTGGGGACTAAGGAGTGGGCGCCCAAGTCCAAGGTACCAGTTTCTTTGAAGAATCCTAACCTCCTTCCGACACTGATCAACACTGTAACTTCTGTTTCCAGAGATTCAACTGTAGAGGACACAGGGACTAGCACCTATGTCTAGGAAAGGTCTAGAGTCCTTCTTCTCTTTAGATCTCGAATGCTTGATGTCTGCTGATCTTTCCTTTAACTCCACTTTTTCCAAATGTGACACGTGTAACCTGCAATCACAAAACTTTGGGAGGGGGTTGTGGTGTTTAGAGGCTTACCTCAATCAAGCCCCGGAGAGACATTCAAGCCTTCCAAACACCGTTGTCAGATAGAGAGTGTGTCCCTAGGGAGGCAGAGGCAAAAACCAAATGATAAGTACTCAATAATCACAATAGATATCACCTTGTAGTGAAGATCTCATGGGAGGTAGAAGCTCTTCATTCCATGAGGAGATGGATGCTCAAGTCTACAAACACAAACACATAGACAACACAAATCTACTCTTGCAACACAATGAAAACCTTGAATCACCTTTATGATGTATAAAGTTCACAATAACCATCTAGTTTGCAAATGAATGCCTAAATATGCTTTTATATGCAACTACAAACATTCCTGCCAAGATTTAGTAAATTCAAACTTACCGTGTTGGCCTAGGGACCAAATAATGGTCATAAACTGACACTTCAAATTTGGGCCTGACCCAAAAAAGGGCAGGACTAGGGCGTGGGCGCCTAAGTCCTCCCCCCTATTTTGGGTAGGGTTAAGCTCAAGGGGTCCCCCTAGGCCCCATTTGTCATGATACCGAGGGTTCATTCCATCAGGATGCCAAATTATGATGTAATATGTCCTAAATGCACACTAGAGACCCAGGAGCTAAACCTTTTGAGGGAAAAGCCCCCAAGGGGACATTTTCTAACATTACATTTAGCCCCCACTTTAATGTATGTATAAATGCAAGGCCAATACATGCATTAAAGTACGGTCAACAAACACAAGAAACACACCAAGCACGACGAAGACACACCAGACACATTGAAGACAATGACAGGCACGCAGAACACAAAGAAGATAGTTACAGTCATGCAAAACACGAAGAATACATTAAATGCATAGAAGATACATTAATGCATAGAAGACAGGAACAATTTCTTTTCTTTTCTTTTTCTCATATATATGAAATACAGATGTAAGTATAGGAAAGTAAACAAACCTCCCATAATACAGGATGCACTCATTGCGCAAGTCTTTAAACCTTATATATGGGGCAACACACATGCAAGACACGTAAAACCTCCCAAAATGCAGGATGCACTCGTCGTGTAGGTCTTTAGACTGCATATGGGGCAACAAACATGCCAAACAAAGCAAGCAGCCCAAACACACACTTTGAAGACACAGAGAAAACATAGCAGACAAGCGATGGAGTGTTCCTATTTCTAGGCTTAGCACCATCTCAGGCACATTACAGGCACACACCGATAATTGGGCTTCGCAACAAAAATTGCCAAAGAGACACTTGAGGGTTGAGTTAGTCACAGAACCGCTCCCCGCCTCTACAGAGAATTTTTGAAAATGACAGGATGATGTAATTTTCTTTGAGAAAAACACCATCCCTTCCTCCACAGAGGGCTTAAGAAAAAGGATATGCTCAATATCCTGCCTTCGCAGAGGGCTTACATGATTGATTGATTGCAAACAAACTTAGGATGCAGGATGCACTCATCGCGCAGGTGTTTAAACTACACCTGAGGACAAACACATTGCTAACATCTACAACAGATAGCTTACCTTATTTATTCCCGCACCTTAAGGTGGTTGATATCATGCATCGATATCAAGCATGTTAAGGTAGGAAGAAAACACACAAGGGAACATAGATTTTTGCAAAGCCCATGGCCCCTGGAGGTGACGTGTACTTTACGATCACCAAATGCTCCCACAAACACATCCCTGCAAGAAACATGTTAGTGTCCACATAAAAACAACAACATCAATGCATATGAAATCTGAGGCATGCAAGATTCAAGATAGACAAAATGCATGGAGCAGTAATATTGTTATGATTTGTAAATGAGATAGAACACCATCAAAATCACTACGGGGAAAGAACGAGTGCTTCCACTAGCCAAGTGTCAGATAAAATATACAACCCCATCGTCATATTAGGAACTAAGTCTAATTTTTTATTTCTCATGAAAGGGACACTAGGTCCACATTAGTATAAATGTTTTTCGTCATCTTCTCGCTAGATAGAAACACTAGAGGAAGGGAAACAATAAATAAGAGAGGAGAAACAAGTGTCTTAGGGATAGTCATGTAGGAGGGTGCCCCTAGGTCACCAACCACAATGCTATGTCCACAAGACACAACACACAACAATGAAATCAGAGAGAGACAATATAGAAGAATGATGATACAAATAGAAGAAGGTCACAACAGAGGTGGTCTTCTGGTATCCCGGACCTTACAAGAGAATCAAGGGTCATCCCAAGAGGCCTAAACAACACATAACACATCATGGGGGAAGCACATCACGAGAGGGATAAAGGGTTAGAGATACTTACCTATAGGATCTTTATATCAGATTTTGGAACTCGTGAACCTCTTGGAGAGGTACTCGATCATGTTGAGTGCAACGTTTGAGTGGTTCTTATGAATGTCTTGTTTATTATCGTATGATGCTTGTTTTGTAATTCCATGTTGAAGTGAGACTTTTTTTTGCTTAGGAAGGGGGAGAACCACTATTATTTCCAACTGCTAACAGTCATCTTACTCTTTTGTGCTTTTTAGTGAGTTTTCATTGTTGAATCTTTCTAACACAGTAAAAGGAATTATCTTGTACCTTCTCACTCGTCTGCATAAGTTGTTCTTCTTGTTTTTCTAATGCATTTTGGTTATCTCTTGATCCATATAAGGATAACGGAGGAGGAACCTCAACATAAATTCCCTGTCTTCATGGACGAGGTGGATTATCCACTTGCTTCTTATCCACTTCAATCATACCCACGATATTATCATAGTTTAAATAATCATCATCTATTTCTGCTAAACCTTGTTCCATCATATTGGTATCAGTATGTTTAGGGAATGGATTAGTAAAGATTTGTAAATTCTGATTCGGCGGAGTAACTGATTTGTTTCCATTATCATTCACACCTGATACCTGGATGATATTCGAATCAATGAGGTCTTGTATTTCATGTTTAAGATGCATACGTCATTCAGTGTCATGTCCTTGTGTCTAATGAAAATAACAAAAGGCATTAGCTTCGAAGTAAGGTCCTTGTGCTTACTAGGATCAACAAGCTTAATTGGGGGAAGCTTCAAAATGTTATTACTCACAGCTTGATTCATGATAGAATGATAAGACTCAGATATCGGAGTAAACTTCCTTGGTTGATATGATGTCTTCTTTAGATTTGTGATAACAGATACGTTAGAAAGGTTGTTTGTATTTGCTCCATTGATCTTGATGAAACTCCTATTATTGTTATTCCTCTTAAAGTTGTTTTGTGATGATCCACCCATGGATTGACTAACTTGAGCCGATGAGTTTTGGTTTCCATACTGACTAGATGAAAGTTGGTAATCACGAAGGGCGGTGCACAAATGTTGAAAAGAATTATACTTCATCAAGAGGATCTTATCTCAGATATTGGGTTGTAAATTTGTTATAAACACCTTCTGAACATCCTCATCTTTCATCTAATATTGAATTTGTGTATACAAATCTTGATACTGACTAATAAACTCAGTTAACTTCTCTTTCGGACCTTGCTTGCAATGAACCAAGTCAATTAAGGAGACTTGGGGTCTGATATTTGCTTGAAAATGTTGTAGAAATTGATCAATCAACTGTGAAAAGGAGTGTATTGAATTCAGAGGTAAAGAGCAAAACCATTCTAAGGCAGTATCTTTGACAAATCATGGAAAAAGTTTTGCTAACAAATCCTCTTCAAAATAGAAATCACTACACATAGCTATGAATGCTGCCACATGAGTATTAGGATCACCTTTTCCACCATATTGTTTAAAGCGAGGAGTCTCAAAACTCTTGGGCATGGGAGTTCTCAAGATTGCATAGGAAAGGGGATTATGGGCATGATATGTTGGTATATTGGGCTGCGAAGAATTTGTCAAATTTGTTACCTTTCGTTGTAAAGCGATCATGCCCTGCAAAAGTTGGTTTAGGATGGCATCATTGGGAGATGCAATTTTCTGTGAGGAGTTGGAACCAAAGTGAGGAGGTGAATGAGCTTGAGATATGATAGGCGGAGGTTGAGAATATGTCAACGATGGTTGGACATAATGGTAGGTGGAAGATGGTTGTGAGTAGGTAATAGGTGGATGGAAATGAGTGGAATAGATAGGTGGTTGAGAACAATTATGCATAGAGGAGGTCCCCTTACAAACCAAATTCTAATATTCAAATCCCACGGCTTTGTATCTAATGCCATTAGATACTCCAATACCAGTGGTAGCATTACTACAAGCATTCACATCAGTTGTTAAGATTTTGGATGTAAAAGTGGATATTCCTGTAGTCGGTATAGGTGCTGATACTTGTGTGTGAGACGATGACAAAGTGTTATTTATCGCTTTTACACATTCAGCCACTGGCATGATATTGGTTTGTACAATATGTGCTAAACCATGGATTGTATTGACACCATCTTGTCCTTCTTTTATCAATTCTCTTACATGGTGAATCACAAGAACATATTCTTCAACTATCCTCTCAGTTTGCACATAGTCTTGGAATTAAGTTAGGTCTTTGTCAAGTTTAATTATTTTCTCATCAGATACATATCCTATCATCTCAATAGTATCATCAACATCATGAAAAGTTTGCTCTTCCATTGTACTTGTGATAGGTGTAATGTCTTGTAACATTTGTGTCTCTCCTTTTGTAAAGAAGGTGTTCAATGTTCCAACTTATTCAAGAGAATTATATCTGATGTGTCTTATGCTTCTTCTTAAAGGAATGTTTCTCTTAGGGCGGTGAGTTATTAGACTCATGCAAATCTAGGATGACGCCAAGTCAAAATATAGTGAAAATACATTAAAATATGTGATTTTTTACCAAATCTCAATGCAAATGAGCATGACAAAGGGTGTTGTGAGGAAAGTGATGATGGAAATAAAATTATATTAGTAATAACAGCCTCTTAATGCCAAAATATCTGTCACAACACACTTGTAGTGTCAAACCCTAATAAAAATGTAGCAAAAAATAGGCAATTTTTCACTGTTTTTCAATTCCAAGACCTAAAAAAAGGGGTATTGTAAAGAAATTTAGGAGGTGTAGAAAATAATACTGATTATATCAATCACCTCAATCCATAAAATTTGTTACAACACACTTGGAGTGCAAACTAGGCCAAACCCTAGGGCAAAAATAACAAAAATGTGTAGTTTTTCACCAAATTTTCAATACAAGAGCCCGATAAAAAGGTGTTGTGAAGATTTTTAGGAGGGAAAAAAATAATTACCCTGATAACAACCAATTAGTGTAAAAATATCCTTCACAACATGCCTATGGTGCAAATTGAGAGAGTCAATAAGGCCAAATCTAGTTAAAATCAATGTTTTTGAAGCCCTAGGTTTGAGATCTTGACACAAAATGATGTATGAATGTTTTGAAAGATGAAATATGATGAAAATAAAATGCACTCAGATCTGAAAATGATTTTCAAGCTCTAACATACAAAATGCTAATGCACATCTAGTGAAAAATCAATGAAAATGTTAGTTTTTGTTGACTTTTTCTATGCAAAAATGCAATTTTTAAAAATCTAAATGCAAATTTGTTCCAACATGCAAGAATATAGCCAAATGTATATTTTAATGAGTCTCTAAAATCAGTAGAAAAATATGAAACAAGATTTTACCTACAAACCCTAGATTTTGGAATTACTAGGTTATATGCAAAATTCACAATTTTCAACAAAACCCTAGCAATTTTATGATGAAAATGCAATGCAAATTAATGATTTTTTTTGTAATTTTTTGTAATTTAAATCAGATCTAATGCAAAAATCAGAAATTTGATGAAACTCAAATTAATTCATGCAACATGCAAACCCTAGAATGCCATTTTTTTCCAAATTTTCTAAATTTTCATTTTTTTTTGTAAATTTTCCAATGCAATAAGATGAATGATACTATGAATGAATGAAAATCAATGAAAATCTAAAGCACACCACTTAGCAAGGTGCAAATAATTCCAATAACATGGGTTCACCAAAATGTAAAGGGTGATTTTTGGATGTTAGGTTTTTGGTAGTTTTGTATGTGTATCCTCCTTTCACCCTAACGTTCAAGGACCTAGGTTCGACTTGCAATGTAGTATCATACCCTAGGTCACTATTGAGATGTAGGGAGATTGGATTTTTATGATTTGATTACCAATTATATTATCTTATGCTCAATTATGCCTTAAAACCCTAATTATACAAATACAACAGTAAACAGACGAATAATGGAAAATGCTGCTACAACAAGATGTAAAATAACAAATCACTACGTACCTATTTTCGGGGTTCGGAGGTGAAAAAGTTAGGGACTAAGGAGTGGGTACCCAAGTCCAAGGTACTAGTTTCTTTACGGATTCCTGACCTCCTTCTGACACTGATCGGCACTGTAACTTCTGTTTCTAGAGATTCAACTGCGGAGGACACACGGACTAGCACCCAAGTCCAAGAAAGGCTCTAGAGTCCTGCTTCTCTTTAGATCTCGAATCCTTGATGTTTTCTAATCTTTCCTACAAATCCACTTTTTCTAGATGCAACACCTATAACCTGCAATCACAAAACTTTGGGAAGGGGATGTGGTGTTTAAAGGCTTGCCTTAGTCAAGCCCTAGAGAGATATTCAAGCCTTCTGAACACTGTTGTCAGATAGAGAGTGTGTGTGCCTAGGGAGGCAGAGACAAAAACCAAATGATAAATGCTCAATAATCACAATAGATATCACCTTGTAGCGAAGATCTCATGGGAGGAAGAAGCTCTTCATTCCATGAGGAGATGGATGCTCAAGTCTGCAAACACAAACACATAGACAAAACAAATCTTCTCTTGCAACACAATGAAAACCTTGAATCACCTTTAGGATGCATAAAGTTCACAATAACCATCTAGTTTACAAATGAATGCCTAAACATACTTTTATATGTGACTACAAACATTCCTGCCAAGATTTCATATCAAACTTACCGTGTCAGCCTAGGGACCAAATAATGGTCATAAACTGACACTTCAAATTTGGGCCTAACCCAAAATAGGGCAGCACTAGGGTGCGGGTGTCTAAGTCCTCCCCCCTATTTAAGCAAGGTTAAGCTCAAGGGGTCCCCCTAGGCCCCATTTATCATGATACCTAGGGTTCATTCCATCGGGATGCCAAACTATGATGTAATATGTCCTAAATGCACACTAGAGACCCGGGAGCTAAACCTTTTGAGGGAAAAGCCCCTAAGGGGACATTTTCTGACATTACAATAATAACTCAGGTCTAATATTCTTTCCTTGCCTTCATCTACCTTCACATTTGCACTCTCAACAATCTTTTTGAGCCTTTTGTTTGTAGCACCGATAAGCCTTACTCTTGGTAGAGTATCCAAGAAAGATTCCTTCATCACATCTTGCATCAAACTTTCCTAGATCTTGATCTCTCCTGATATAACATTTTCTTCCAAAGACTTTGAAATATTTTACTGTGGGAATTCTTCCATACCACAATTCATAGAGAGTTTTAGTACCATTACATTTTACTTGAACTTTGTTTTGGATGTAGACAGCAGTGTGAATAGCTTCTTTCCAAAAGACTTCTGGTAGACCTTCTTCCTTCATCATTGTCCTAGTAGCCTCCTGAACTATCCTATTCTTCCTTTCCACAACTCCATTCTATTAAGGAGTCCTAGGTGGAGACAACCATCTCTTTATCCCATGTTCTTCACAGAAAATATTGAATTCATTTGATGTAAATTCACCTTCTCTATCAGTCCTCAAGCATTTGATCTTCAACTCTATTTCATTCTCAACCATTGCCTTGAAAGATTTGAACTTCTCTAGGGATTCTGATTTATCTCTTAGAAAAGTAACCCAAGTCATTCTAGAATAATCGTCAATAAGCAACATGAAGTACCTGTCACCCTATAGACTTCTCACCCTTGTAGGACCACAGAGATCTATATGCACTAGATCCAACAAACTGGTAGAAATTGTTCTTTGCTCTTGAAACTTGTCCTTCTCTGCTTTCCCAACTGACATTCCTTACAAATTGAGTTGGAGGGTTTCGCAAGTTTTGGTAAATCTCTCATAGCCCGACTTAAACTTATCTTTACCAGACTATCAAAGTTTATATGACACATCCTTCTATGCCACAACCAACTTTCATCTGCCTGAGCCAATAAACAATAATCATTTGTGTTGGAAATATGTGTC
Source organism: Cunninghamia lanceolata (assembly GCA_027924645.1). Classification (NCBI taxonomy): domain Eukaryota; kingdom Viridiplantae; phylum Streptophyta; class Pinopsida; order Cupressales; family Cupressaceae; genus Cunninghamia; species Cunninghamia lanceolata. The sequence continues at coordinate 42,817,079 of BSBN01000391.1, read as the reverse complement.
TAATCAGTGTTGTCATTGATGTCAACATATCCTTGTTGCCATTGGTGTCAACTATATTCCATTTTGTTTAGAAGACTAGAATGTTGAGAATATTGAGAAAATTAATGAAGATAAATGTATGCAGACCATATGGCTATGTAGAAGATTGTCTAAAGTAGTTCCACTTAAGATTTGAGAGGTTCGCATGAAGATTTGAAGAAGCTATGGCCATCTGAGTAGAACTAGGTTTTGGTAGTTGTTCAGAAGAGACAGAGTGACACTAAGTTGGTCTGGACTGCTCCGCATTGAAATATTATGATTTGTGGATCTAGAGGCATGTTTAGGAAGTTAGTGTATATAATCAACTCAAGTGGTTCATGGTTTGGAGGTCCACAAGAAATCTTTCTTGTGTGACAGTCATGGTAGACGGTGTTCTTGAGGTTCCAGATGAAGATGCAGGTGATTCTGATGATTTGGATGAGTGAGGATATTTTTGTTAAATTCAATATGCTTGTGGAGGTCTTTGGATCATGTGACTGCTATGTTGGAGGTCCGCATTGAAGTTTGAGCTCATTGGTGAAGATTTCCTTCTTGGTGTTGTTGTTCTTCCCAGTCTTGACTGACCGGATGATTCAAGAGTGTTGCAGATGATCTAAGAGCAATTTGATGGAGTGTGGCGTGTTGATCAAGGAAGATTTGAGTCCTAGTTATGTTTGGTCGACAGTTTAGTGATTCACATTAAGTCAAATACTTGTAGCGCCGACCTTGATGTTTATTCCAAGGTTGATGAAGCATATAAAGGCATGTAGTTGAGTTGTTGAAAATCATCATTGTGCGGAACAATAAATCTGAAGAAAGCATTAGAGGCAGAGTAGAGAAGAGTAGGAGCAGAGGACCAAGAACAATAATGGATGAAGTATTTGTGAGAAGAGTAGAAGTTTTGTGAGCATTCAAAGAGACTAAACCAGGCATGAAGGAGATGCTAACTCTCAGTTAATTCCTTTTGTATTAAACACAAATTCTATAGGCAGTGAGCCTCTTTTGAGTAGTGAGCTCTGGGTAGTACACCCAAAGGCATAATCTTTTCAGTGTTGGACAGTTGGTTGACAAGGGTTATGATCTCCAGTTCAAGTATGGAAAATGCAGAATCTTGGAAAGCTTCAGAATTGAAATTGCATCTAGTACTCAGACTAGAGGTAACATCTTTAATTTAAGTAGTTCTGGTAAGAGTTTCTTGATTGATCAGAGTTGGTTATGGCATAGAAGAATGTGTCATGTGAATTTTGATAACATTGTCAAGATAAGTTCTACTCAGGCTATGAGAGATCTTCCAAAAGTTGTGAAACCTGATAGTATGTGTAGAGAATGTCAATTGGGTAAACAGAACAGAACCTCATTCAAGAGTAAAGAACAATTTTCAAGTGGACTATTGGAACTTGTACATACTGATCTATGTGGCCCTGCTAGAATTAGGAGTGTGCAAGGAGACAGATACTTTATGTTGTTGATTGATGATCACTCTTAGATGATGTGGGTAACCTTCCTAAAATAAAAATTAGAAGCTCTTGACAAATTTAAGGTGTTCAAGGTTATGGTGGAGAATGAGGTTGGTGTGAAGATAAAGTGTCTGAGATCTGACAGAGGTGGAGAATTTATTTCCAGTGAGTTTGATACATTCTATGAAAAGCATGGAATAAAAAGACAATTGTCTGCTCCTATGACTCCTCAGCAGAATGGAGTTGTGGAAAGAAAGAATCGGGCCATTCAAGAAGCTGCTAGGACCATGATGATGGAAGCAAATGTTCCACAAGTCTATTGGAGAGAAGCTGAGTATTGCTATCTACACTCTTAATCAGGTGCAGATCAAAGGCAATTCTGGTAAGACACCGTATGAATTATGGTTTGGTCATCCTCCTACTGTGATATATTTCAGAGTTTTTGGTAGTAAATGCTATATCAAAAGAGATGAGAATCTAAGGAAGTTTGATACAAGAAGTGATGAAGGAATATTTTTGGGTTACTCTACTCAAAGCAAGGCATACCGGTGCTAATGTCAGAGTTGATGAGAGCAAAGAAGGACATTCCAAGTCTGTGGATATGACTCAAATGATCAAGATGAATGTCAAAGTCAAGAAAGGCAAGTTCAAACCCAGACTTATGATGTAGCACACAACATACACTCAATACATTTTTGCCATTAATCATGTGAGAGATAAATATCTGAAGACTGGAACATAAAAAAACTTCTATTCATCAACTCTGCCGCTACAATGAGAGAAAACTCTCTTATATCCAAGAAAACAGAAAAATAAAAAAATTACCTTTTTTGGCAGATTTCGACAATTGTCAGATTTTGCCATTTTAGGTAATTTTACAATCATATCTTGAGAATCCAATTTTTTCCCAAAAAACTCATAAAGCTAAGGTAGGACAAAAAAACAACTAACATCCTAAATTCGAAACATGAGTTTTGAGTTATTAAAAAAAGCAACTTTTAAAAAACTAGAAAAAAAACACTAATTTGTCATTTGTAGGGCCAAGATGAAAGTTTCAAGCCCCGAAAAAGTGCCAAGATGAGGTCCAACTGACTAGGGTGGGTTGGGAAACCATTGGCCACCTCATAACGCATCAACTTAGATTCAGATTAATCTGGAAAACCTAGTGACTCAAGAAGATAGTCCAGATGTTGAAGAAGAAGCTCAAGAAATAGAAGTTCAAGCAAATCCCAAAACTACTAGGTATGTAAGAATGAATCATCCTAAAGATCAGATCATAGGAGATAGAAATAAAGGTATTTCCTATGAAATAAAGGTGTTCAAACTAGGAGAAGAATCGGTAAGGATCAAGAAGAGATTTGTTTGATTTCAAAGATTGAACCAAAATCGGTAAGTGAAGCCTGTAATGATGAAAACTAGGTAAAAGCAATGGAGGAAGAATTAATGCAAATTGAAAAGAATCACACTTTGGATCGTGTTTCTAGACCCAAGGATAAAAAATATGATTGGAAATAGATCGGTCTTCTGCAATAAATTAAATGAAGAAGGTGAAGTTGTAAGAAACAAAGCAAGGTTGGTATGCAAAGGATACTCTCAAGTGGAAGGAATTGATTTTGAAGAAACTTTTACTCCGGGGGCAAGAATAGAAGCAGTCAAACTATTTCTTGCATTTGTTCCTTTTAAAAATTTCAAGGTTTATTAGATGGATGTCAAGTCAGCATTCCTGAATGGAGAATTGGATGAATAAGTCTACATTGAGCAATCGGAAGGATTCCAGTTGTCTGATCAAGGAGATATGGTTTACAGATTGACAAAGGCATTGTATGGACTCAAACAAGCCCCAAGAGCCTAGTATGCAAGACTAGATAAGTATCTACTAAAATTGGGTTTTAGCAAAGGTACAGTAGATAGTAATCTTTATATCAAAATTGAACATGAACACATCCTGATTGTTGAAGTATTTGTTGATGATATCATTTTTGGTGGAAACGAGAGTATGTACAAAACATTTGCTGATCAAATACAAAGTGAATTTGAGATGTCAATGTTTGGAGAAATGAATTTCTTCTTTGGTCTGCAAATCACTCAGTCAGATAAAGGTATTTTCATATTTCAATCTAAGTATGTGAGAGAATTATTGAAAAAATTTGGAATGGAAGATTCAAAGCCAGTGGGTACACCCATGGTAATCAGATGCAAGTTGAGTAAAGATGATGACTCCCCTATGGCAAATCAGAAAAGTTATAGATCAATGATTGGAGGACTACTCTATCTAACTCAGACCAGACCTGATATCATGAATGCAGTTGGACTTGTTGCTAGATTTCAAGATGATCTAAGAGAATCCCATGTTGTAGTAGTCAAGCGAATTTTTAGATATCTCAAAGGGACACTTGATTATGGCTTATGGTATCCAAAGGAGAATGACTTCACTCTTCATGCATATACAGATGTTGATTGGGCAAGAGATGTGGATGATAGAAAAAGTACTAGTGGTGGTGCATTCTTCTTGGGAATGAGATTGGTTTCTTGGTTGAGAAAAAAGTAGGAGGCAATATCTCTGTCTACTGTAGAGGCGGAGTATATAGTAGTAACAAGCAATTATACTCAAGTCTTGTGGATGAAGCAAATGTCAAAATCTATCAGAATTGTGTTTGAAGAACCTGTTACAATCTTTTGTGATAATTCAAGTGCAATAAACATCTCAAAGAATCTGGTGTTGCATTCAAAGACTAAGAACATATCCATCAAGTTTCATTTCTTGAGAGAGAAAGTAAGTGAGAATGAAGTCAAAATAGAGTTTGTTTCTTCAAAGGATCAGATTGCAAATATTTTCACCAAGCCTCTGCCTAAGGATACTTTTGAGTATCTCAGAGAGAAGTTAGGGTTTATTACCCCTCCTGTTCTGAACTAAGATGCACTAAGGTGCATCAGTCCAGTGGAATGCACAAATCATATCTTGTGATCTGGATTGATGTTAAGGAGATACTACTCAGGAGGAGTAGTTAGTATGCAAATTTTAGAGATCAGTCTAAAACAAAAAAGGGGAGAAAAGATTGCAAATATGTGCCCTTTTTCATTGATGTCAAAGGGGGAGAGAAGTCATGTGAAAAACTAGTTGCTAATGAAAGGGGGAGAAGTGAAGAAAGTAGTTGCATAAGTGATAAGAGAAAGGGGGAGAAGTTCTTGTCTTGATGGTTTTTCACATCATATGTTGCCATCAATGACAAAGGGGGAGATTGTTGCAAATATGTGTCTAATCAGTGTTGTCATTGATGTCAACATATCCTTGTTGCCATTGGTGTCAATTGTATTCCATTTTGTTTAGAAGACTAGAATGTTGAGGATATTGAGAAAATTAATGAAGATAAATGTATGCGGACCATATGGCTGTGTAGAAGATTGTCTGAAGTAGCCCCACTTAAGATTTGAGAGTTCTGCATAAAGATTTGAAGAAGCTATGGCCATCTGAGTAGAACTGGGCTTTGGCAATTGTTCAAAAGAGACAGAGTGACACTAAGTTGGTCCAGACTACTCCACATTGAAATATTATGATTCGTAGATCTAGAGACATGTTTAGGAAGTCAGTGTGTATCATCAACTCAAGTAGTTCATGGTTTGGAGGTCTGCAAGTGATATTTCTTGTGTGACAGTCATGGCAGACAGTGTTCTTGAGGTTTTGGATGAAGATGCAAGTGATTCTGATGATTTGGATGAATGCAGATGTTTTTGTTGAATTCAAAGTGCTTGTGGAGGTCTTTGGATCATGTGACTGCTATGTTGGAGGTTTGCATTGAAGTTTGAGCTCGTTGGTGAAGATTTCCTTCTTGGTATTGCTATTCTTCCCAATCTTAGCTGACCGGATGATTCAAGAGTGTTGCAGATGATCTAAGAGAAATTTGATGGAGCGTGGCGTGTTGATCAAGGAAGATTTGAGTCACAGTTATGTTTGGTTTACAGTTTAGTGATTCACATTAAGTTAAATGCTTGTAGTGCCGACCTTGATGTTTATTCCAAGGTTGATGAAGCATATAAAGGCATGTAGTTGAGTTGTTGAAAATCATCCTTGTGCAAAACAATAAATCTGAAGAAAGGATCAGAGGTAGAGCAAAGAAGAGTAGGAGTAGAGGAACAAGAACAATAAGGGATGAAGTAATAGTGAAGAAGTAATTGTGAGAAGAGCAGAAGTTTTGTGAGCATTCAAAGAGACTAAACCAGGCATGAAGAAGATGCTAACTCTCAGTTAATTCCTTTTGTATTAAACATAAATTTGATAGGCAGTGAGCCTCTTTTGAGCAGTGAGCTCTAGGCAGTGCACCCAAAGGCAAGTGCCTTCCCATTTTCAAGTACTTTTAGTAGGGTACGAATCTTGTGGGTTAACCCCCATCGTGTTTTTTCCCTTAACTAGGTTCCCATGTCAAAAATCTTGGTTTCAAGTGTGTTAATTGTGTTTCTGCTCATGTGTTATTGTTTCATGCTTTAATGTTTACATCATTAATCTGTTTGCAAGTTGTGAAAGAAGTTTAAAAGGAGGAAAGGTTAATTTTGTGGGACAACTGATTCACCCTCCTCAGTTGTCGGCCCTAATTCCAATAATTAGTTCCTCTCAATTGATAGATGTTTCCTTTTGTCTTCTTACTGGTAGCAATCACAGTTTTTGAACTTTCCATGATCTTCCACCCATTATCTTTGAATCTTGAATCATATCCTTTGTCACAGATCTGACCAACACTCAAAAGATTATGCTTCAAACTCTTCACATACAAAACATTGTCAGTATTATGCTTTCCATCAAATGAAATAGATCCTTTTCCACAAATCTTACCAGCTGCATTATCTCCAAACCTAACCAATCCTCCATCATACTTTTCCAAACTTACAAACTTACTTTTGTCACTGGTCATGTGATATGAGCATCCACTATAAATAATCCATCCATCCTTATATTTCTCAACCTAAACAGCCAAAGCACTTTCTTCTACTAGTTTTTCATCATTCACATAGCTAGTAGAATTAGTAGACACAGGATCTTCTTTAATAACAATAAACAGGCATTCATTTGCACTAGTATTAGCATCATCAGATTCATCATTAGTCACCCCTTCATCATCAAAATCTTTGACATAGTAGCATTTCTTTGGGACTCTAGGCCTGCTCTCATGTTTCTTCCTATTTCTTTCAATTCTTTCAGGGCATATGGAAGTATAATGACCTACTTTACCACAAGAGAAACATTTGAAAGGTAATTTACCTTTGAACTTATCGGAACCTCTTTGAAGTCTGTCAACAAAGTTGGTTTCAATTTCATCAAATTCATCATCCACCTTGTATTTCTCAGCTTTGGAGATCTCTGCTGAAGTACTGGCTTTAAAAGCTGATTCAAATTTAGGTAGGGCATCACCAAATTCTCTCATCTCAAAGGCTGTAAGCTTTCCAAGTAACTGATCTTTGTTGAAATAGTTTTTACAGTCATGAATTCTTCAATTATAGCTACCTTGTGACTATATAACTTTGGTAGTGATTTGAGATTTTTCTTCACAACTTCCTTATCACCGAGAGTTCCTCCCATACCTTTTATTCTAGTGACAAGTTCATCAACTCTTTGCATAAAGGTTGTTATGTTTTCATCTTCATTCATCTTCAAACCCTCATACTTCACTTTAATACTTTGCAGCTTGGCTTCTTTTACAAAATCATCTCCTTCATACATATTTTTTAGCTTCTCCCATACGTCATTTGCAGTTTCAAGGTCCACAACTTTTGTCAACATTGAGTCACTTAAGGAACTTAGCAGAGCATCCTTTTCTTTGACATCCACCTCATATTCTTTGATTTCATCTTCAGTCATCAAACCATTTGGAGGCAAGGTATATTTTGCTTATGTAGCTTTCCATACCTTATAACCAAGACAAAGAAGATGGATTTTCATTCGTACCTTCCAAAGAGCATAACTTGTCCTATCAAAATGAGGAGCTTACTTCTTATAAGACATCTTGGATCTTCCTCAAGATGTTAGGCTTTCTTCAAAGGAACTTGGCTCTGATACCAATTGTTGCACTACACCGGAGAACTGAGAGGGGGAGGGTGAATCAGTTGTCCTAAAAATTTTAACCAAATATGATCATCAACTTATCAATTACTTATATTCAGATACAACCATGAAAGCATCAAATGACAAGCTCAACAAAAAAGCATAAACAACATGGGAGACACCATATTTTTACATGGAAAACCCTAAAAGGGAAAAATGACGGTGGGTGTTAGCCCACAGAAATATATAAGTTATATCAATATCAAAAAATAGAGGCTCATTGCCCAAATTTTTCACTGCAAAGAAAGACTCACTGCCTATGGATGGCTCACTACCAAAGGGTGGCTCATTTCCAAAAGAAGGCTCACTGCCAAAGGGTTAAACTAAGATAACATCATCTACTTCATGCCAAAGTTTAGTTCCATTGAAGCACAAACACCTCTACTCTTCTCTGCTACCTTACTTCACTTTATCTTTGTACTTGGATACTTTTCATGACTCAATTTACAAGTATTTATACACTACATCAACCTTGGAATGATCATCAAGGTCGGCATTACAATCATCAACCATTGAAATAATCTCTAAGGTCAGCATTACAAACATACATAAAATAGATCTGGACCTAATACAAATTTAGCTAAGGAAAAAATGTAAGAATGTATGCAAATCATGTCATGCCTTAGTTGGGACTCAAACAAAATCTTCCATGCTACAACATGCTATCACAATCTTCTATGCATCTCCGTAGATGATGAATTCAACCAGGTCAGCCAAGACTAATGTTAACACAAGTATTCTCAAGAACATGCTTCATGCACGATCTGAATTCCACCTTATGGACCAATCCAAATGTAGGATCATGATTAGGAGACATCCACAAGCACATTGTAGTCACTAGGAACAACCACATGATCTCTAACAACTTAATCAATAAGATTCTTCAAACCGAGCACAAGAACAACACTGTCAGCCACTGTCATGAGTAAAATATAGCTTGCAGACCACCAAATCATGAACCATTACACTTGAAGACATTTAACATCATCACAGAGTTACTTCTAGAACCGCAGACCAAAATACTTCAATGCGGAGGAATGCGAAGCAAAACACTTTCTCCCTGTCACCACCAAACACAAAAAAAGTTGTTTTCACTTTGGTGAACATAACTCACTCAATTCTTCATATCGGAGGCTCAAACTCAGAATATAACATCTTTAGACAGGCTTCTAAATAACTTCCAATCCATAGGTAAAGATATTTGTTCTACAGGAAATGCAGAGCATTCTTCTAGACTAATCTTCTACATGTAATGCACTGTTTCTACTGCAACACAATGTTATCATCGGAGGGGCTAATTTTTTCAATATCCTCAACAAAGTAAGAGCAACAACACCGATTAGGCACATACTTGCAATAGTTTTCTCATACAAATTGTCCCACTTATCATCCAAGGCATTTTAACTCATCTAAAATGCGCTCGCATTATAGCACGAGTGTGTGTTTCACTACTTTGGAAAATTCCAACCCTAAGGATTAGATTTGCCTGGGGCATCCAACCCAAAGGGTTGGACCTATCTTTTGGATTCCAAAGACATGTTTTCAATAAAACATAAAAAATCAACAAAATTCTGAGTATGCTCTCCTTCAAGTTTACATATTTTTCAATTTTAATATGAAAAATGCCAGGATGACTTCAAGTTTTTTATTAGCTTTCTAACCATGTACTTTTTTCTAAAATATGATAAAATTAAGGTTTCCATCTTCAATTTATTTTTCTAAAGTGTTCCTTTCTTGTAGAAAACCTACGTGTGGTATTTCTGGTGTCATTTTTAAAATGTTTGTCAAATTTTGAAAAAAATTACATTTTTAAATTCTAGACTCTGTTCTATACACAATGAAAAATTGATTTTTTTATTAGTACTAAAAAAATTAGGGGGGAGGATGCTCAAATTTTCATTTTTTAGGATGTGTCCACTTTGAAAATTCATAAAACTCATACATTCATTAAAAAATTAATAGGAAAATTAGGCATAAACTACATGATGTTAGCTAATTTTCCACTAAAGAGATTTGTAAAATACTTTAAAAAGTCAACATTTTAGGGGGAGTACCCCAGATGCTATGTTATATTTTTCTTACAAAAATAGGAGCACTTTGTCTGCTCCCCCTATTTGAACCTCTTAATCTCCACCATTTTTAGAAAAACATAGTATTTTAGAAACTAAATTCCAAGCACTACAAATCTTGTTCTTATCACATCTTCTAATTTTGAGCGTGGGTATCTTCTATTTCTCATCCAAGATCAGTTTTTACTAATATCAGGAAAAAAAAAGTGGCCACTTTTGAATCATGTTTGGTCCCCCATTTCCATGCACCTACCCCTTCCATAACTGCTATAAGCTAGTCACAAAGCTTAGTGACTTTCATTAGGTAACTGGTAATAGTGTCTAAACTAGATCATAGATCTAACTCTATTTCTTAATATCATTTTCCTATTAATGTTCTCACTTTGGAAAAGACTAACCAAAACATCGACCATCTCCTTGGTTGTTTTCTTCTCTGACAAGTGAGGAGTTAAATGATCCTTCATTGCACCAGGATCATCTACCTAGCTTTAATTTATTTCTTCTTGTGAACTGCCGAATCCTACAAATTTGTTGGTAGAGCCACCTAATCCTTTATGATTTCCCAAAGATTATTCTCCACTAGAAGCAACATCACCCAAACTTTCCAAGGTAGAAAATTTAACCTGCCATCCAACCTATCCTCAAACTAAAGACTAGGTAACACCATTAAAAACATTTGTTGTAAAACAAACTCGTTAAAATTTGGGGAAAAAAACTCAAATCTTTTTGAAAAAATAATCCCTCTTTCAAACCCTTGATTATGAACCCTATCTTGCCACATTTCAAACCTTGGTCATTTGCAATTGCGCCCTAGTTGTTTGTTGTCCTAACAAATCCTAGGCACTGGAAACCCTAACTCATATTCTCAAACCCTAAGTTTTTATAACAAAACCCTTCTAGCCACGAGTCTAAAAACCCTAGGTCATGGGTGAGAACCTGAAATAAAAAAATTCACCAAAAAATCACCAATACATAGCTGCCCAATTTCTTCCTGCCCTAGAGTCATGGATTTCAACCTGTAAAAAAAATAAAACAAAAAAAGCTTGCCCTAGCCACGAATTGTAGCAAACTGGGGGTGACTTTTTTATAGTCACAACTTCACTTTAGGCATGAAACTAACCTTTCTAGCCATAGAATAAAAAAAATTGGTCACATTTATTTCAAACCTTTCTAGCTGTAATTTTCTAGAAAACAAACATGTAATTTTTGGATAAAATCTTGTGCCATTTTTTGGAAAAAATGAGACATGATTTCCTATGAAATCAAGTAGTGATTTTCAACTGAAAATAATGGCATGATTTTGTTCCAAAAATCTCTGCATGATTTCCCCTTCTCTGGATGCCACAAAAAATTACCTTAATTCTCTTACGAAAATCCCTTGAATTTCCTTCTCCAAGTTTTCATATTATTCTTGCTTTTAAAGAGGCTCTGATACCATGTTAAAATTCCAATCACGATGTATAATTTCCTAATGCTTGAAAATAACATTGAATTAAACATACAAATCATTGAAATTTGAACTATAGAAATGATGAATATTGGTGATCCCACAATACTATGTCCCACTTTTTGGCCAAAGTGGGACATTGAAATCAATATTTTTAACCAAAATTTCACTTTCTCACACCTATAGCAACTAAATCATTAAGAATTTGAAGATGATGTATGAACTAGTGATTTTTGAGATTTTGTGTGTAGATTTTAAATTTATTTAAAAAAAAAAAAAAAAATAATTTATGAATTTTTTTATGTAACTTTTAATAATTTATTTTTTATAGTTAATATTTTTAAAAGTGACGTTTATACCATACATCATAACTTTTTTTATAGAAAGGATCGAATTATAAAATTTTAAACATAGATCTGTAACACCAATATCTAGTGTGCAAATATTTTTTCATAATTTTTTGTTGCATATATTTTTTTTATTAATTTTTGAAGTGAGATTAATTATAAATCAGACATAGGTTTATACCATACAACATAACTTTTTCTGTATGTATCCAAATTAAATTATTATTTTTTGTTGAAACAAGGACATCAATACCTAGTGTGCAGATATTTTATAGAATGTTTTTCTCTATTTTTTATTTTTATGTGTGTGTGGGATAGAGACCTTGATGTTCGGTGAAAAACCTATGTTCACTATAAAATAAAAAATAAATATAATAATCAAATAAATATATTTAAAATCACACTTTTTTGAAATATTATACTAAGGGCTACAGGCTTACAAAATAGAATTTCTAAATGACTTCATTTGATCCCCCAAAAGGTGAAGCAAAATTGGTTATTTGTCAACATTTTGATAGGTGGAGAGGAGACTCCATCGAGGTTTTGATTTAAGACGAGGGGGTTCTTTCTAAGAGGGTTTGATCTAAGGGGGTTTTATCTACCCCCCTTCAATTAAACCCCTTTAGATGGAACCCCTCAAGGATTAAGCCATTATTTTTTCTAAAAACTATGTGATTTCAGAAAAAAATCAAGATGTACCAAGTTCGGAACTTAACATTGTGGGATTACCGATATAGACACAAATATTTTACACCTTCCAATCTGTTTCACCAAGTCCTTCAAAATATTTAAAAATAACCTCTACAACTAGTCCTTCAGTTGCATGGAAATATTACATTGCTCTAAGTTACAATCTTTCTATCTTGCACCCATCTTTATATTATTTAGCTAAAAATATAATCTTACAAAAAAGCATTCTTATCTGTTGAAAAGATTTAGCAAACTTATCTCATGTAGGAGATTACTTGAAAGATAAGTCTAAGTTATTAGTGCTTATCTACACTTTATTAGACTTAATTAACTAAATAAATAAATTCACTTTATCACTTAAGTGAATTACAAAATAGAAATAATTTGAATTACTAGCATGTTCACATTGAACCCGTGCAAAAGTTTTGTATTGAACTAAAAAGCTCAATGACATGAGACTCTATGATGCCATTGTAGAATGCCTCTCGACATAATAAGTATAAATTAATTTAGATTAATAAATGATAGTTGTGTGACTTAATATATTTTAAAAATTAAATATAAAAAGGAGAATGTATTTAGTTTTGTGATTGAAGAATGATTATTTTTGTTGAAGATTTTTGAATCTGTGATATTTCATAATTAGAAATGGAAGATTATAGTTTGTGACATTCCCTAGAATAAGAATATTTAATCAAAGACATTATGTTTCCACATTCCATATTAGTTACTGTAATATATATTAAAAAATCTTAATGTAGTTAAATCTAGAATCATATATTATACTCATTAGAATATTTATTTATGTTGTGGAGGGTCGAGTATGTAAATCTAGGTCAAATTCATGGTCATAGAAATGTCTAGTGCTTCTAAAAATAGCTTGACAGTATGTAACTATGTATAGCTTTGTTTTCTATTTTGCATAATTCACCTCTACTTCTTTTGCCTTATTTGGGAATCATGATATTTAGAAATATCTTAGAAAGGTTGTTGTTGTGTTGCAAGGTGACACATTCTATGAGGTCAACCTATGGAAATGTATATAAATGTTGTGTTGCAAGGTGACACATTCTATGAGGTCAACCTATGGAAATGTATATAAATGTTGTGTTGCAAGGTGACACATTCTCTAAGGTCAACCTGTGGAAATGTATATAAATAATTGAAGACAACACTCTTCAATTATGCATAGGCTCCTAGGATGATCATGCAAGCCTAGATTCTTGTATTGCACCAATTGAAGTATTTCCTTCCCTAAATGTGAATGATATGCCTTACAATGATCTAAGGAGAGATGATGCTTGAGAGATGAGAGATGTAAAATGAAAGCTAATGAATGTCTTTAAATACTAGCATATAACATCAAATTTTGCAAAATGTGTACTTAGTTGGCTCAAAATGGGAAAACAAAGGGGATCATTTGATAAAAAAAAAAGAATTTTAAATTTTGGAAAGGCAGGGGTCAAGTCCATGACCATAGGGTTAACCCTATGACCATGGGGTCAAACTTGCCATGATGGAAATGACCCTGGATGGGAAAACAACTAGATTCAAGTGTATAATTTCTATATAGAGGTAGGTGTATAGATAATTATGATAAATGCAAGGCTTATGTGAATATATTAGAGTATGTATATATAAGGATAAGGTGGGGGTTAAATATGTGGGGATATGGGTGTACAAGGATAGGTAAAGGCTAGGGGAATGAGCCGAACTTCACATAAGATTGTGACATTTGTTGATATGTATGTGTATCAAGATATTTACTCAAAATGAGCATAAAACTTAATAGAAAATGACATGGGTATGCAAATTTCACTATTATATTTCCCCCACTTTAAGGTGCATTTGAATCCTAAAATGATTGTGCATCTCAAAGTATGTATCACTCACAAACATGCATGTAGAGTAAATATTCAGACATCAAAGGATATGAAAGGGGGCCCATTGAAAGCAATAGACACTAAAGAATGTGATCTTGTTGGATCATATTTCATTGTGTATTCTCCATGGGAACTTGCAAAATAATGGAAAATTGTGTCATGAGTAGCTTTTGTCTCACAAGTGAAATTTAGGTACAAAATAGAAGTTTGCTAACTATCTAAGAAATAGGAAAAACATAAAGTGAGGAAAAATATAAAATTCCATCTCTATGGAAGATGATAAAGCTGTGTTTGGTTTGGTGGTCATAGGATGCCAATGTGCATGTGGCACAAGGCATGTCATGTGATAATCCTATGTTTGGTGATAATAATGAGTCTTTATAGCACTTGCCACTACTTGAAATATCAACGTAGGAATGTTAGTGACAATATGTGTCCCTTTCAATTGTTTGTATCCATAAGATACTAGGAAGGCATATATTATGGATATAGTGGAGGCATATATAAGCATGTGAGAAATTAATCATATAAAGTAATAGCAATAATGTATACATCGTGTGATAAGCATGTGCAATATCTACAATGTTTTGGCATGATAAGCATATATCAGTTGGAGAGAGAAGTCTAGGATGTAATATTACTCCCAACATGAGTAATATAATTAGTGATGAAACCCTTAATGGCTAGGAACACCCATGTAAGTACATAGGGCAATGTTTGTCTATTTTGGCTTCAGGCCAAAATAGCCTAGAATCCCTAAAACTTGCAAAAAATATTGCCAAAATCCTAGGTGTTTTGCCTTGTGAAATCCTAAATTTTTTAAAGTTAAATCCTAAATTCCAAGTGTTTTCACCTTGAATTTCTTCCTTGTCGGTGAACAAGGAGGTTCACAAACATCTGAGTTCATCAATCGGTGAGTCGACTGATGAGGGAAAGCAAAGTGGAAGAAAAATTTTCTAAGGTAAGATCAAGTGCACAAGGTTGAGGAATGTTAGTGAAATGGCTAGTTCTCAAACTCACCTATTCACTGACCAAATGGTTCATTGATCACCTGGTTCACCGATAGGTGAGCTTGCCGACAGAAAAGAGCAGGTTTAGAAAAGAAGAAAATGAGCTAAGTGTTCATTGGTAAAGTGGGTAGTTCACGAAATGAAAGGTTCGCCAATTGACCAAGTCATTGAAAAGAGAGAAGACAAAGGCAAAGAAAGAAAGAAAAAATGGCTAAGGAGTAGTTCACGAACCTGATGGTTCACCAACTAAGGAGTTTGTTGATGGGCAAATAGGCCAACAAGGAGAAAAGAAAGTATCTTTGACAGATTGCTAGGTTCACAAACCTACGAACCAACCGATGAAGAGGCAAAGGTTGGATAAAGATAAAGAAGAAAGAAGACAAACAAAGTGTACATTGGCAAATCAACAAGTTCGCTAACATGTGAACCTTCTGATTAGTTCATTAATTTAAAATACCACCAATAAACAAAATTTAAAAGATATTAAAGTGTTTTAAAAGCATTAAAAGGGTGAGTTATTTATATCTTTCCCTAGAAACACATTTATTTCATGTATGGACTCATGTCCAATACCAGACGTCATTAGTGCAGAGTGAGTTAGATCTTGGTTGGTCAAATAGTGTAGAATTTTAATGCGTAGGTACCAGAATTTAATGGGATGGGTAAAATACCTCTGCGACCTAGATGCTTTTTTAGGCCCCTCTTCATGACTAGATTGTAGTACCAATGGGTGGCCTTCCAGACTATGAACTCTTCAACATGCCAAGATATGGACAACACTCAGAATCGTGCAAGTTTTGACAAGGCTTCTAAGGCTAAATTTAATGCAATATGGGAAAAACGTGTTGACTGGGTTTCTCATGCCCAGGGTTGTAATAGTGAAATGAAAAGATATATACATGTAATAGATGTATTTGGAGGGTTGTTGTTCTCTTCATCCATGAATATGCAACAATTGTAATATTCTGCCTCTTCAATCAATATAACAGTTGATTTATGCCTCCTCATGTTTTTTTTAACTCTGTGTGATCTTTATGTTTGGATTTCTATTTGTGAATGAGTTGTTCCTCTTGGCATTCCATTCATTTCTTTACCTTTGTTAGGACTTCATGTTATGTGTATAATTTATCAATTGTTTGAGATTATCTTGTGCATCTAGAGTTGATGTTGTAGTTAAAACACTCTAAATCTGGTGTATCACCTCCCTTTAATTTTAGTTCTCTTTCTTTCCCTTCCCCTTGGTCGTTTGTAGCATTAGGTTTAGTTATTTTCTCTGAATCTTCAATTCAAAAAGAGGAACCAGGATTTTCTGGAGGTTTGGTCTCATTTGGAAGGTCCCACACCTTGAGACCAATCCAATGTTTCACTGAATTTGTCAAAACTACCAAAGCTTCAAAAACAGGGTGCAAATTTAGTTGACAACAATTTCTGGCACACCCAATGGGACTAGTTTTATGATTCTTATCATCCATTGAAGGATTTGGTGCGTTCTTCAGTGTATCTTTCCATTTAGGAAAACTTTTTCAACACCATGGGGACTCCAAGATTGAGATCTATTGGTTTAAGAAGCCCAAGTGATTATTAAAAGAACTTCAAAGATTAGGATTTCAGTGATATTCCTAGTCTCACTTGCTTTTAGAAGCATTTCAATTGCCTGTCGACTCTATGGTATGAGCTCATTTTTTTAGAAGGGCGGATCTATTTTCTCTTATTTCAAGATTGTTTGAATGATTTCTAATTTTTTAATGCTCCATTATGTCAAAATATTATGTAAGTTATGGTTATTCCCCTCCACTTGGTCAGAATGCAAATTTTACACCTCCACATTAGCTATATCAAGCTCAAAATACCTTTGGTTTTATGCCAAATAGACCTATAACAATAGGTTATTAGCATCATCATGATTCTTACCTCCTTCCCACCCTTGATCAGTCTTCTTGGTAGCTTAATCATGCCTATTATCAACCCCAATAATACCACTACATCCCTAATCAGTATGATTACCCTCCTAATCAACCTCAAGAGGGCTATGATTTTAACAACTATGATTTTAGCTATATGAAGGAGATGGTCCTGGATCTCATGAGATAGTTAGATGAGATTAAAAGAGATCAGGAGTATAACCAATAGTAAGATGAAATTGCTTATTAGGCTCACCTTCAACAACAACAGAGAGAGGCACAAGAAAGGGCTTTTCAAGAAAGCCTTACTATGCATATTGCAGCTCAAGAAGAGCAGATGAGACAACCACTTGCTAAAAAATAGAGATTAGAGGCTCAATAAACCTCTTCTATTCCTAGTTTTATGCCTACCCCTTCTACCACTATAAATCAACCTACATTAGAGAAGCCTTAATGTTACAAATTCCCAAGTTTCAGAGCCCCTTATCCTTCACAAGAGCCCACTCATATTGAAAACTAGCAAAAGGAGGAGGTGCCTTAAGAAAAGGAGAAGCAACCTACTGATACGGAGCCCTCAAGCATCATGAAAATTGAAAGATCAGATCTATTGCAAGAAGAAACTAAGTCTGATTAGTTAGAGCAGCAGTACATTGAGCACATGGGTAGTGTTAATTCATGTGTTGGGATAAATCCTCTAGGGTATGGTTCTTTTGAAAAGTTTTCCCATGCTTTTAATGAAGTTAATAATAATTAAATTCAAAGATTACATGGGGAGAATCTTCAGTTGTAGAGATAGCTTGTGCAAAACCTAGTGAAGATGCAGCTAAGGGAAGAAGAAAATGAAAAACATTCTGATAAAGAATATCCCTAGACCACTCCTAATGTTAAAGGATATTTACAAGAGCAGGATGAAACCTCTGTTTCTCACCATGGGGAAAAAAATATTTTAGAAGCTACTAAGATTGGTGATGCCACTCTGTTTCATGAACTACCCAGTTTCATTGAAGATGAAGAAGGCATGCAAATGCCAATATTAGTTGTAGTTTTAGAACAACATGATGATGTAGAAAATAATGACAAGTTGTAGTAGTATGGAAACACAAAGGAAGACATGAAACATGATGGTGAGTTGTTGGCATGTGCAGACAAGTGTGGGAATGAGTTCCCAACTCATGAAGAAAAGAATGAGGGAAGCCATATGTTGGGAAGTGTAGAGGCTGATGATACAAACTTGTTTGAGGATCTCCCATCTTTTATAGAAGATAATGATGTGGAGATTGAGCATGGGCAAGAACAAATTGAAGATTTGTTCTTAATTATCCAGTAGGGATATCAACTTTTTGGTGAAGGAGATTTCACCTTTGAACAAGTTTAGGGCTCATTTTCAGAGCCTATTTCAGATGGCCTCCCTAAACAACATGAGCACAAGGTGGAGGCAGCCATATTTTCAAATGAGGCATAAGAACTAGAGCATTTATACTAGTAGCAGATCAATGAAAAATTAGAGCCAAAACATGAATTGCTTGAGCTCTATTTCAAGGGGATGCCCTATTAGGCATCTAGCCCAATTGGAGACACATGAGAAGAAGTCCCTACATATTGTGATTACTTCAAAGCATGAGGTTGAGCATCAAGAAGGGCTAGATCAGCCCATTTTTCCACTTCCACGTAGCTGCATCTCTAATCAATGCAAGTGGATAGGTGAGTGTTTCTTTGTCCTTGATGAAGCATTTCATGACTTTGTTGTATGAGGATCCCTTCCTCACCTCTTGTTAACTACCCATAGGAATGTCAAGTATTGTAAATTGTTAAAAAAGGGTAGTTAGTTTCAAAAACCAGTGAATGGCTTTATTTAAGTCCTTTTATGGTTGGTTAGTTTAGGTTTAGGATAGGTTTTCTTTGTGTAGTTTTCCTTTCCTCCAAGTGGTCTTGCACGGGCTACATCCTCATTAGGAGGTTGTTTTCCTTGTTTATTTTGTGTGTTCCTTTTATATTTTGTTGTTGGTGGAGGCATGTTTAGTTTTGTGTTGGTCTGGCCAACCCCTGTTTTCAGATATGTTGCAGTTCCCTTTGACTTTGTGGCCAATGGATTGTTAAGTCCATTGGATTCTTGTGTTTAGTAGGAAAACACACCTGCATAGTCTCCAAATGTTTCCCTATTTTGGCTTCAGGCCAAAATAGCCCAGAATCCCCAAAACATGTAAAAAAATATGCTAAAATCCTAGGTGTTTTACCTTGTGAAATCCAAAAAATTTCTATGTTAAATCCTAAAATCCCAATGTTTTCACCTTGAAGTTTTGCCTTTTCGGTGAATCGGCCGATGAGGGAAAGAAAAGTGGAAGAAACATTTTCTTAGGTAAGATCAAGTGTAAAAGGTTAAGGAATGTCAATGAAGTGGATAGTTTGCAAACTCGCCAATTCGTTGACCAAATCATTCATCGATCGCCTGGTTCGCCGATAGGCAAACTCATCAATGGAGAAAGAGCAGGTTCAGAAAAGAAGAAAAGGAGCTAAGTGTTCATCGATGAAGTGGGTAGTTCATGAATGAAAGGCTCATCGATTGACCAAGTCACTGACAAATGAGAAGATAAAGGCAAAAGAAAGAAAAATCAGCTAAGGAGAGTAGTTTGCGAACCTGATGGTTCACCGACTGAGGAGTTTGCCAATGGGAAAATAGGCTAACAAGGAGAAAAGCAAGTATCTTCAGTGGATCGTCAGGTTCACAAACCTACAAACTAGTCGATGAAGAGGCAAAGGTTTGATAAATAGAAAGAAGAAAGAAGACAAACAAAGTGTACATTGGTAAATCGGCAAGTTCGCTAACATGCGAACCTACCAATTAGTTGTCAATTTAAAATGTCGTCGGTGAACAAAATATAAAAGATATTAAAGTGTTGTAAAAGCATTAAAAGGGTGTGTTATCTA
Organism: Cunninghamia lanceolata; assembly: GCA_027924645.1. Classification (NCBI taxonomy): domain Eukaryota; kingdom Viridiplantae; phylum Streptophyta; class Pinopsida; order Cupressales; family Cupressaceae; genus Cunninghamia; species Cunninghamia lanceolata. The sequence continues at coordinate 42,797,241 of BSBN01000391.1, read as the reverse complement.
TAACTTTCCCTAGAAACATGTTTCTTTCGTGTATGGACTCATGTCCAATACTCGATGCCATTAGTGTAGAGTGAGTTGGATCTTGGTTGGTCAAACAATGTAGAATTTCAATGTGCAAGTACCAAAATTTAATGGGATGGGTAAAATACATCTGCGACCCATGATTTTGTAGTCCCCTCTTCATGACTAGATTGTATTTCCAATGGGTGGCCATCCATACTATGGACTCTTCAACACGCCAGGATATGGACAACACTAAGAATCATGCAAGTTCTAATAAGGCCCCTGAGGCAAAATTTAATGCAGTATGGGAAAAACATGTTGACTGGGTTTCTCATGCCCAGAGTTGTAATAGTGAAATGAGAAGATATTGTTGCAAGTATGTGCCTAATCAGTGTTGTCATTGATGTCAAAATATCTTTTTTGTCATTGGTGTCAACTATGTCCTATTCTATTACTTGTTTAGAAGCCTTGTATGTTGAAGATATTGAGAAAATTGGCCTCTCCGGAAGAAACAAGTGAGTTACAGTGAAGTGTAGTATAGACAGTGAGTTGTATGCTAAAGAATAGTCTGGTAGATTACTCTACATTTCTTGTTACTTGAATATCTTGGTCTACGGATTGGAAGTTATTTAAAGGGATGTCTAAAGATGCTAAATCCTGAGTTTAAGCCTTCAGTGTGAAGAATTGAGAGAGTTGCATTCACAAGAGTAAAATATGCTTTCTCTGAATATTCTTTGGTGACATGGAGAAAGTATTTTGCTCCACATTCCTCCGCATTAAAGTGTTTTTCTCTACGGTTCTAAAGGGAAGTCTGGGATGATGATAAGTGCCTACACATACAATGGTTCATGTTTTCGTGGTCCACAAGCTATCTCTCTTGTATGACAGTTGAAGACAGTGAAGTTCATGTGCTCCAGTGTGAAGAATCTCATGAATAAAGTGGTTTGTGTTTGTGCAGTTACTCCTGATGATTTTAATGTGCTTATGGATTCCTCCTGATCATGTTTCTACCTTTACATTGGTTCGCATTAAAGAAATGAGATCGTGTTTGAAGATTATTCCCAGATAACGTAGCGTGCAACTAGTCTTAGCCGACCTTTTAATTCTAGTAATGGCAGAGATCCCTTGAAGATTGTGGAAGCATGTTGTGGCATGGAAGATTGTGTTTGAGTCCCAGCTAAGGCGTGGCATGATCCACATACATCTATACTACAATTCTTTGGCATATTGTTGTATTAGGTCAAGACCTATTTTGTAAATGTTTGTAATGCCGACCTTGGAGATAATTCCAATGGTTGATGATTGTAATGCCGACCTTGAAGATCATTCCAAGGTTGATGAAGTGTATTAATACTTGTAATTGAGTCATGGAAAAGGTGTCCTTGTTTGAAAATGGGAAGAAAAAAAAAAGGTGAGGAGATAAGGTAGAGCAGGGCAGAGCAGAGCAGAGGAACTATTGTACTTTAATGTATTAATCTCAAACATGAAGAAGATGGTGATTTTGGCAGTGAGCCTAGTAGTGTGCTGCCAGTAGGGTTTAATATCCCTCAAGGTTTAACAGCCCTTATTGTAATCTTTCTAGGTTTAGGGTTGATGCAGTGAGCTTGCTAGACCTAGTTGTACTTCATGGCAATGAGCCAGTATGTTTTGGGCCTGTGGAGTGACCAAGCCTGAACATCATTTTTCAAAGATTGTAATATATTTTGAGAGCTAATTCTCTCCATGGTTTTTCCTCACCTTGGGGTTTTCCACATAAAAATCTGGTGTCTCTTGTGTATAATGTTGCATCTGTGTTTAAGTTTCTGATTTCATGCATTCATTGTTAAATCATAATAATTGTGGATAAGTGATTAATGTTTAAGTGAAGAAGTGTTTAAGTTTTTGGGACAACTGATTCACCCCCCCTCTCAGTTTTCTAACGCATTTCAACAATTAGTATCAGAGCAAGGTTCCTCTGAAGAAAGTCTAACAGCTTGAGGAAGATCCAAAATGTCTTATAAGAAGGAAGCATCGCATTTTGATGGGACAAACTATGCTCTTTAGAAGGCATGAATGAAAAGTCATCTTCTATGTATTGGTGACAAAGTATGGAAAGTTGCAGAAACAAAATACACCTTGCCTCAAAATGGTTTGACGACTGAAGATGAAATCAAGGAATATGAAGTGGATGTTAAAGAAAAAGATGCTCTGTTAAGTTCACTAAATGACTCAGTACTAACAAAAGTTGTGGATCTTGAAACTGCAAATGAGGTATGGGAAAAGCTGAAAAATCTATATGAGGTAGATGATTCTATGAAGGAGGCCAAGCTACAAAGTCTGAAAGTGAAATATGAAAGTTTGAAGATGAATGAAGATGAAAACATAATAGCCTTTATGCAAAGAGTTGATGAACTTATCACCGGAATAAAAGGTATGGGGGGAACTCTTAGTGATAAGGAAGTTGTAATGAAAATTCTTAGATCACTGCCAAAGTCCTATAGTCACAAGGTAGTTGCAATTGAATAATTTATGCAAGTAAAAGCTATTGACAGAGATCAGCTTCTTGGTAAGATTTTTACCTTTGAAATGAGAGAGTTTGGTGATTCCTTGCCAAAAGTAGAGACTGCCTTCAAAGCCAATACTTCTGGGAGAACCTGCAGATCATAAAAGTATAAGGTAGAATTAGATGATGAGTTTGATGAATTTGAAGCCAACTTTGTGGATAGACTGCAAAGAGGATCTGGTAAGTTCAAAGGTAAATTACCTTTCAAATGTTTTTCCTATGGTAAAGTAGGCCACTTTGCTTCCAGATGTCCTGAAAGAATTGAAAGAAACAGGAAAAGATATGAGAACAGGCCTAGGATCCAGAAGAAATGTTATTATGTTGAAGATCCTGATGATGATGGAGTATCAGATAATGGTGAACCAGATAATGCTAGTACCTTTGGTAATGAATGCTTGTCTATTGTTATTAAAGAACATGTGTCTACAAATCCTGCTAGCTGTGTGAAGAAAGAAAAACCAGTGGAAAGTGCTTTGGTTGCTCAGGTTGTTGAAGAAAAAGATGAATTGGTTATTGATAGTGGCTGCTCTCACCACATGACTGGTGACAAAAGTAATTTTGTGAGTTTGGAAAGATATGATGGTGGACTGGTTAGGTTTGGAGATGATACAGTGGTAAGATTTGTGGAAAAGGATCTATTTCTTTTGATGGCAAGCATAATACTAGAAATGTCTTGTATGTGAAAGGACTAAAGTACAATCTTTTGAGTGTGGGTCAGATGTGTGACAAAGGTTATGATCTAAGCTTCAAGGACAATGGATGCAAGATCAGGGAAAGCTTCAGAACAGTCATTGTAGCTGGTAAGAAGACCAGAGGTAATATCTATCATTTGAAAGGAATTGATAATTATTGTTTGTTGGCTCAGACTGATGACAGTTGGCTATGGCATAGAAGCTTGTGTCACATCAATTTTGATAACATTATGAAGATAAGTACTACACAGGTTGTTAGAGATTTGCCCAAGCTTGTGAAGCTTGCTAATCCTATTTACAAGGAGTGTCAATTTCGGAACAAGCAAGAACAAGTTTCAAAAGAAAGGACCAATCAGTTGATGGATTAGTGGAACTAGTGCATACAGACTTGTGTGGACCTACCACAGTAAGAAGTTTGCAAGGAGATAGGTATTTCATGTTGTTGATTGATGATTATTCTAGAATGACTTGGGTTACCTTTTTGAAAGAAAAATTAGAAGCTCTGGATAATTTCAAGGCATTTAAGGTAATGGTTGAAAATGAGATGGATTTGAACATCAAATGTTTAAGGTCTAATAGAGGAAGAGAGTTCATGTCAAATGAATTCAATTTCTTTTGTGAAGAACATGGGATAAAGAGATAGTTATCTGTACCTAGAACTCCACAACAAAATGGAGTCATTGAAAGAAAGAACATAATAGTTCAAGAAGCTGCTAGAACCATGATGAATGAAGTTGATCTTCTGAAAGTATATTGGAGAGAGGCAATTCACATAGCTGTATATATCCTAAATAGAGTCCAAGTCAAAGGTAACAGTTCTAAAACTCCTTATGAATTGTGGTATGGTAAAGTTCCTACTGTGAAATATCTCAAAGTTTTTGGTAGAAAATGTTACAGCAAAAGAGAAGAAGATCTAGGCAAGTTTGATGCTAGGTGTGATGAAGGAATCTTCCTTCGTTACTCAACCAAGAGCAAGGCCTACCGGTGTTATAATAAGATGCTAAATAACATCATTGAGAGTGCAAATGTCAAAGTCGATGAAAGCAAGGAAAGGTCTCCAGAATCAAGTGGATATGAATAAGATAAACTAGATGTTTCAGAAGTGGTGCAGCATGAAGACAAATCAGATGAAGAGGATCAAGCTCTAGAAAGTGCTTCCAAGACACCAAGGTATGTAAAACTTAATCATTTTGAAGATCAAATCATAGGAGAAAAGAGTAAAGGAATCCTGACCAGAAGAAGAGCTGCAGAAGAACAAGTAATGTTTTGTCTGATTTCCAAGATGGAACCTAAGACTGTGAATGAAGCTTGGAATGATGAGAATTGGGTAAAGGCTATGAAAGAAGAATTGATGTAGATAGAGAAGAATCAGACCTGGGATCTTGTTCCCAGACCAGTAGATAAAAATGTATTTGGTACCAAGTTGGTTTTCAGAAACAAGATGAATGAGAATGGTGAAGTAGTAAGAAAAAAAGCAAGATTGGTATGCAAAGGATACTCTCAAGTTGAAGGAATAGATTTTGAGGAAACATTTGCACCAGTGGCAAGGATTGAAGCTATAAGAATTTTTCTAGCATTTGCAGCTTACAAAGATTTTAAGGTATATCAGATGGATGTAAAGTCTGCATTCTTGAATGGAGAGTTGGAAGAAGAAGTCTATATTGAACAACTAAAAGGATTCCAGTCATCACATCAGGGTGACATGGTATGCAGATTGAAGAATGCATTGTATGGGTTAAAACAAGCCCCCAGAGCCTGGTATGCTAGGTTGGATAAGTATATGATACAATTAGGATTCACCAAGGGTACCACCAATAGAAATCTCTATTTCAAGATCAATAATGACCAAATCCTAATTGTTGCAGTCTTTGTTGATGACATTACCTTTGGAGGAAATGAAGGTATGTGCATAGTTTTTGCTGGAGAAATACAAAGTGAATTTGAAATGTCCATGTTTGGTGAGATGAATTTCTTTTTAGGTCTACAAATAAATCAATTAGATAAGGTTATCTTAATTTTTCAGTCTAAGTATGTGAAAGAGTTGTTAAAGAAGTTTGGGATGGAAGACTCTAAATTGATAAATACTCCCATGATAACCGGCTGTAAGTTGAGCAAAAATGATGATTCACCTATGGCAGATCAGAAAAGGTACAGATCTATGATTGGAGGATTACTTTATCTGACTCAAACCAAACCTAACATAATGCATGTAGTTTGTCTTACGGCAAGATTTCAAGCAGAGCCTAAGGAGTCACATGTGATGGCAGTCAAGAGAATTCTGAGATATTTGAAAGGTACAATAGATTATGGTTTGTGGTATCAAAGGGAAAATGATTTCAATCTCAGTGCATACATTAATGCAGATTGGGCTGGAGATGCAGATGACAGAAAAAGTACAAGTGGAGGTGCATTCCTTTTGGGAAAAAGGTTGGTATCTTGGATAAGAAAAAAACAAGACTCAATATCTCTGTCCACTATAGAAGCAGAATATATTGCAGCGACGTGTAGTTGTACTCAAGTGTTGTGGATGAAGCAGACATTGAAGGACATCAAAGTTGTGTATGAAGATCCAAATGCAATATTTTGTGACAATACAAGTACCATAAACATATCAAAGAATCTAGTAATGCATTCAAGGACAAAGCACATATCCATAAGATATAACTTTCTGAAGGAAAAAGTGATAGAATGAAGTCAAGTTGGAATATGTATCTACAAAACACCAGATTGCAGACATTTTCATCAAACCTCTGCCTAAGGATACTTTTGAGTATCTCAGAGAAAAGTTAGGGGTTATTACCCCTCCTACTCTAAACTAAGATGCACAAGAGTGCATCAGTCTGGTGGTGCTTCTTTAGATCCAGATTGATACTTTTAGAGCTACTTCTCAGGGGGAGTAGTCGGAGAGTTTAGAAGAGAAATTGAATTAGAGCAGAAGAGTGTAAGTATGTGCCCTTTGCCACTCGTGTCAAAGGGGGAGAGAAGTCATGTGAAAAACTCAGAAAGAAAGAGTGTAGATGTGTAAAGAGATAGGGGGTGAATCTTGGTCAGAAAGAAAGAGTGCAAATCTATAAAGAGATAGGGGAGAATTCTATCTTTATGGTTGTTGCAGTTTTTCACATCATATGTTTCCATCAATGACAAAGGGGGAGATTGTTGCAAGTATGTGCCTAATCGGTGTTGTCATTGATGTCAACATATCTTTTTTGTCATTGGTGTCAACTATGTCCTCTTCTATTACTTGTTTAGAAGCCTTATATGTTGAGCATATTGAGAAAATTTGCCTTTCCAAAAGAAACAAGTGAGTTACAGTGAAGTGCAGTATAGACAGTGAGTTGTATGCTAAAGAACAATCTGGTAGATTACTCTGCATTTCTTGTTGCTTGAATATCTTGGTTTGTGGATTGGAAATTATTTAAAGGGATGTCTAAAGATGCTAAATCCTGAGTTTGAGCCTATAGTGTGAAGAATTGAGAGATTTGTATTCACTAGAGTAAAACCTACTTTCTCTAAATGTTCTCTGGTGACAAGGAAAAAGTATTTTGCTCCATATTCCTTTGCATTAAAGTTTTTTTCTTTGTGGTTCTAAAGGAAAGTCTGGAATGATGATAAGTGCCTATGGAATGATGATAAGTGCCTACAATTGTAATGGTTCTTGTTTTTGTGGTCCGCAAGCTATCTCTCTTGTATGACAGTTGAAGACAGTGAAGTTCATGTGCTCCGGTGTGAAGAATCTCATGAATAAAGTGGTTTGCATTTGTGTGGTTGCTCCTGATGATTTCAAGGTGCTTTTGGATTCTTGATGATCATGTTCCTACCTTTACATTGGTCCATGTTAAGAAAATGAGATCGTGTTTGAATATTATTCCCAGATAATGTAGCGTGCAACCAGTCTTAGGTGACTTGGTTAATTCTAGTAATTGCAGAGATCCCTTAAAGATTGTGGAGGCATGTTGTGGTGTGGAAGATCGTGTTTGAGTCCTAGCTAAGGCATGGTGTGATCCACATAAATCTATACTACAATTCCTTAGCATATTTTTGTATTAGGTCAAGACCTATTTTGTAAATGTTTGTAATGCTGACCTTGGAGATTGTTCCAATGGTTGATGATTATAATACCAACCTTGATGATCATTCCAAGGTTGATGAAGTTTATAAATACTTGTAATTGAGTCATGGAAAAGGTGTCCTTGTGTGAAATGGGATGAAAAAAAAGGGCAAGGAGATAAGGCAGAGCAGAGCAGAGGAACTATTGTACTTTAATGTATTAATCTCAAACATGAAGAAGATAGTGATTTTGGCAGTGAGCCGCCAGTAGGGTTTAATAGCCCTTAGGGTTTAACAACCCTTATTATAATCTTTCTAGGTTTAGGGTTGAGGTTGTGAGCCTACTAGACCTAGCTGTACTTCATGGCAGTGAGCCAGTATGTTCTGGGCCCGTGGAGTGACCAAGCCTGAACATCATTTTTCAAAGATTGCAATATATTTTGAGAGCTAATCCTCTCCATGGTTTTTCCCCACCTTGGGGTTTTCCACGTAAAAATTTGGTGTCTGTTGTGTATAATGTTGCATCTGTGTTTAAGTTTCTGATTTCATGCATTCATTGTTAAATCATAATAATTGTGGATAAGTGATTAATGTTTAAGTGAAGAAGTGTTTACATTTTGGGGATAAATGATTCACCCCCCCTCTTAGTTGTCTGACACATTTAACAGATATATATACATGTAACATATGTATTTGGAGGGTTTTGTTTCTCTTGTATCCATGACTCTACATCAATTGTAATATTTTGCCTCTTCAATGAATATAACAGTTGATTTATGCCTCCTCATGTTTTTTAACTCTTTGTGATCTTTATATTTGGATTGCTATTTGTGAATGAGTTGTTCCTCTTGGCATTCCATTCATTTCTTTACCTCTTTTAGGACTTCATGTTCTGTGTATGATTTATCAATTGTTTGAGATTGTCATATGCATCTATAGTTGATGTTGTAGTTAAAACACTCTAAATCTGGTGTATCACCTCCCTTTCATTTCAATTCTCTTTCTTTTCCCTCCCCTTGGTGATTTGTAGCATTAGGTTTAGTTATTTTCTCTCAATCTTCAATTCAGAAAGAGGAACCAACCTTATCTGGAGGTTTGGTCTCATCTGCAAGGTCCGACACCTTGAGACCAATCTAATGTTCATTTAATTTGTTGGAAATGCTAAAAGATTCAACAATAGGGTGCAAATTTAGTTGACAACAAGCACTAGAGTAGCTTATGCCCCAAATGTGGCGTCCAAGAGCATGAGCACACAATGGTGTAGGCAAGGCAAAAATTCCATAGTGGATGTAGGTATGAAAGACATAAATGTGTGAGGGGGAAGGTGTGATTCCCCAAATGTATAAGGAGAATATGGTAAACCATGTCAAATGGGGAAGGCACGATGCTCCTAATGTCAAAAAATGGCAATGAAAACTTAGGATGTGATAAAGGGAAGGCATGATGTCGTCCAATGTAAGATTGTGACCATGAAGGTGCAAATCATAGGGAGGGAAGGCATGGTTCCCCAAAATGTATGTAGGATAGTAATCTTAAGTGTGATAGGGGAAGGCATGATAACTCAAATGTAAGGATAAATGCTAAGGATGTGACAAGAGGAGTGCAAATGGTATAAAATGATATGCTTTAGAAGCACGAGATAGAAATATAAGCTCAATAAGTGACTCTAAAAGTATGATGCAGCAATGTAGGCTCAAGACATAAGGATGATGTATCAATATAGACTCACTATGTAAGCTCTTATAAGCAAGATCTAATAGTCGGATATGAATAGTAGGGAGGCAATGATCAAAGCCTAAGGAATAAGCATGGGCCCAAATGGGAGGAAAGAAATCAACATAGAAAAGAAACATGATAAAGGGAAAAGGGCCATTAAATCATAAGGGAATAAGAGATAAAAGATAAAATAGACCCAAGACAAAAGGCAAGTCAACAACCCAAGTAGGAAATAAAAGCAAAAGTCATGGTAAGTAAAATATGGGCATAAAGAAGATGTAAATAGTAGGACAATGGAAACCAAAAGTGCCTTCCAATTGGGGGAGAGCAAGTATGAAACCAAATATAAAAGGAAAAATGGATGTAAAAGGCACAACATAGAAGGTGTAATTAAAAAGGCCAAAGTGTAAAGACAAATAGGAAAATATAAAAAAGGTAAAGGTAAATAAAGTATGTCTATAAAATATGATGTCAACAATCATGGGGAAAACTATGAAACAAAGGAAGGTGGAAATCAAAATAGAAGAAAATAAGTGTGAAAATGATAATTTGTAGAAGGTAAAATGAGGAGAGGAGGTACAACAACAAGGAAAAAATGAAGGCAAAAGATAACAGACAAAAATAAAAACCAAGCTATAGGTATATATGTATATATGCTATAGTGATGCTCATATATCATGTAACAAATATATTAAGTTCACCATTTTTCTTCAAATTTAATCACCATCATCATCATCCAAAAATAAATCATCAAATTTGTCTTCATGGCTTTGTGTTTCTTCCTCCTGTTTGCTTGTGTTTTCTAGTTCATTTGTCTCTTGTTGATAAGTAATTAGTTGCACATTAGGTAGTTTCTCTTTTATTTCATGTGTAACCTCATCATGTAGTGAGTTATGATGAATAGGGTCAATATCTTGAGACACATCATCTTCTTTCATGTGATTAATCTCATTAAGCGAGGGGGTTGTAGGCTCATGAATATGCTTAGTATTTATCTCCCCTTTATCTATGAGGTCTTCAACTTTATGTTTGCATGCAATGCAACTAATAGAATGTCCATGTATGCAATGATAAGAACATAAGTATTTAGCCTTGTGTGGTGTAAGTGTAAACATATCCATTGGCTTAATCAGAGGTAAGGTAATGAGATAATGTTACAAAAGTTGTTCCAATATTATATGTGGAGGCTCTTACAATGTAGTGAATTTAAATTTCTTTGGTTCAAGGTATGCATGATGATCATCATTAGGTATATCCTTATTGCCCATATTTCTTAAATGTGATTGTATAAGCCTAATTTAGAACAAATTTCAAAGAAATTAAAACAATATAAAATCCTTTATTCTAAATCAAACCATACCTCTGATTGAGTAAAAGAGTGCAAATCAATGAAAGTATAACAAGAATCTTCTCACCAGCACTCTCTTGATGTCATGGATGTGCTCAAGATATGTTGATGGAGAAGATGAATTATGTGGGTTGCTCAATAATCTTGCAGCATGCCTTTGCCTTCAACTTGATTGATAGATGAAATGTGCTTAGGAAATGAACTACTTATATATTTTTGGTTGTGGATGGATTTATAAGGTTAAGATTTGAAGATGGATAAGGATAAGATATTGTGGATTAGCTTGATTTGTTATACCAGAGAAAAAGGCATACCAAACTTGATTATAATGTGCTCCTCTAGAAACCTGATAATTGTATCGGTGGTACAATCTCTAAAATCCAACAGTTCACTCCACCATGTATAATAGTTTGTAGCTATTAAGATGAACTTGTGCCCTATAGAAGAAATTGGGTTAATCATACCAATGAAATCTAGGCTCCACTGGGCAAACGGTCTTACCTCATATACTGGTTGCAGTGGCATTGTGGGGTTTCTTTCTCTAAAAGCAGACATTTGACAAGTTACAGTGGCATTGTGGGGTTTCTTTCTCTAAAAGTAGACATTTGACAGGTATGGCACTTCCTTACATGTTGATGGGCATCTCTGAAAACATGAGGCTAGTAATAACCTACCTTGAGAATTTGATGTGCTGTTACATCTCTGGACCCATGACCGGTGCCAAATTTGTCATGAAACTCTGCCAATACCTATTCTGCTTCCTATTTATTTAGACATTTGAGGTATATCCCTTCAATATTCTTTTTATATAGGACCCTAGACTTGATCATGTATTTCTTCTTGATTCTTAAAGTCCTCTAAGTGGAGTTCATATGTGCAGGTTACTTGTTGCTCAGTAGATACAACACTATGTCTTAATACCAGGGGTCTATAGTGATGCTCTCCATTGAATAATGGTGACATTAAATAAATGGATCTATTTTAGTCAGGGCCTTGGACATCCCCTGTCCCCGAACTAACTTCATAAGGTGTATCTCCAGATCAAATACCTGTAGGATCATGGCCTATTTACTCCTTCTTTCCCCTAGCTCATTTTGCATCAACAAGGATTTAAGCACTAGGTCAAGGACAACTGCCATAACCTTGCTCCTGAGTATGTATTGTCTAAACCTTTTCACAGCCCTAATCAGTGTATAGGCCTCTTTCTCCATATAAGAATATCTAGTCTCAGCATCTTTGAAAGGCGCGCTCATGAATGCAATAGGTCTTTCATCTCCCTCCCCTTTCTTTTGAATCAACACGGCTGCACAAGAGGTCTCAGATGCAAAGGAATAATGATAAAAAAGGAGAGTGTAGTATGTGATAGCACAATTTCTCTAACACACGCTTTGATACCCAACTATTGATAACACCCACCGAGGCACATTCACTATTATCTTAATGTTTGGTCTCTACCCATAAACAGATCTCTATAGGCTTCCTATAGATGATAGTAACAAGAACCTAAATAGTGAGATAAATAATTCTATAACAATGCATTTCATCTATAGGAACCTTCTAGTCTATAATCAGTGCCAGACACCTTCAATGGAATCGATCATAACAACAAAAACTTAGCATTCATCAATACAAAACCTGGAGGGTCATACACAACAACAACAATCATAATGAACAAATCTTTTATTCTTATTCTGCAGCTTATAAAGGGGAATACATATTTGACTCCAAGATCTTCATTCTATCTCCACTTCCTTCTTCTACTGGACTCTGTCCCATCACCCAATCCTCTTCTCTACATTCATCGCATTATTTCTCCTTCCTTATATTGATTTGCCTGATTGCTATAGAAATTATATATATGATAGCTTTGCGACTTCCCAAAATCGACCTCTTCTCACAACTCCCTCTACTCTATTCGGCCTTCCTAATTTTTGGCCTTCTTCCTAAGATGATCAGCCTGCACTCTCCTTCGGCCTTTATTGGCTATTCATCAAAACTTTATTCATCTTCTACTTTGACCTCTTCTTCTCCCTCAGCCTACTCTATTCCTTCTGGCCACCCATGACAATCTTTCTAGATTCTTCTTGGTCATTCCTCGATTGACATTCTTTTAACGGCTACTAAAAACTATTCTTTTTCTCTGGTCGCCTTCTTTTCATCTCCCCATGACTCCTCTTATTCCATTAGGCCTCTCGACTATCTCATTTGCCCTTCCTACAACCATTACCATGATAGGTTGTCTCTATGTCTTCCTTCTGCTTTGGAACTGCAGTGATTATTTGGGTTTTCTTTACAACTATCATTCCCCTATTTTCTACGTCTGTACCATATTCAACCATCCCTCTTCCTTTTGTAACTAACCCCAATGGTTAAAGACATATGTAACTAGCAATAACATCTGTCATAGGTCACAGTAGTAACCTTATTATTAGCGACCAGAAAGTCTATAGACTGGTGATATGATTCCTTCACTAACTGGTGACAGGAACTAGTGTTTGCACTATTAGAGATAGGAAGGTAAAATGCATTGTGATAGGAAGTTACACCTTCAAACACACAAACCACCAAAACAATACAGAAACCCAAAATTGAAACAAAAATTCAAACCAAAATTTAGATGGAGAGCAATGCCCCTGCATCAGACTCCCTAGGGGACAAACGAATGTGCTCCTACATATTGGCTCTTCTGCTACTCAATTAATCTATTCTTTTGTTTCTTCCACAATCTCTCTCATCCATCCACCACATTCCTCCAATATTGTTGTGCATCACTATTTGCTATCCTCACGAGGTTGTCTTCAACAATTTCTATCTGCCTCCTATCTCTAATTCTCCTTTTGTTAATATACAACACATCATAAACAAATGGGAATTTTTTTGTCTTCAACATCACTCACTGCATCACCATCATATTCAACATGTCCATCCAATATTCCTTCAAGCCACACTTCCTCGATGGCCATCTGCTGTAACAACAAATCATCTTCAAACTCATTCTCTATCACATGACTTACCACATTCCTCTCAAAATTTGCAACAACTTATGGAACATTACCTTCAATCTCCTTTGTGTCCCACACACTCTCAAACCTTCAACCTTTTGATTCCACTCTTATTCAACGGCGGCAAATTGTCTCCACAAATCCTCTTCATTGTCTATAGTTGTTGCTCCTCCTTCTAACACTATTGTTGCATCATCTTCATTCTCCTTTTGTTTGCTTTCTTCCTCTGGAACTATGGTTGCTCCACCATCATCTTCTTCATCTACAATTGCGCTCTTATCCAAGTCTACATCTTCAAGTTTTGCAACATATACCACTATTGTCCTCTTTTCAGGTTCAACTCTACCAACCAACTTTTTCTCTTCTCTGTCATGCTTCTTGATGCACTACCTTTGCTTACCTTCTTGCTTCTTTTGGTATTTATTTCTCCTCATCTCCTTTTCATCCAATAATCTCCTTATGTTTTCCTCATTTTTATAAATTTCATTCAAAGCCTCATAATCACCAACACCACAATCTGACAGCTCGTTCAAATTTTCTCTATCTTTTCTATCAATATAATCATCAAAAGTTTCAAAAACTTCATCATTCAACTTAATTTGCTTACCTTTCATAACGTATGGGGCATTCTCCAATTGCTACCACTCTAGTGCCTCCATTCTCTTCTCATCAAGTTCCTTCACAGGCTCTTTGCCAACATCCTCCTTTACAACCTCCATTATTTTATCAACATCATTTATTACAGCTCCCTTTGTCTTCTCGGCTGCCATACTCTTTGCTTTCCAAACATTGTTTTCCTCAACCCTGGGCTGCCCTCTTTTCATTGCTACATTTATGCTCCCCACTCTTTGCTTTGACTTCATCCTCAATTCATCTTCTTCCCTAGGTCTCCTTACTGGCCACTTTATCTACACAATTGTTTGCTTCATGTTCATCAGCATACTCCTCACTCCTTGCACAAGCTTGTTAGTCTAAACATGATAAAAAATAAGATTCTTCCTATACTTCAACTCTAGTTCTTTATCCATCTTTCTCTTTTGCCAACATAGGACTATGTACCCATGATCCACCCATTTCCTTTTCTCATAAACTTGCCCAAACAAGCAAGTTGCCCACACAGTGCTTAATTGATCTCTCATTGCTTTTGGATCTTGGATCTTCTATTGTGGATCTTGATCAAATAATTTGCAATTTTTGTTATCCTTTCTTCTTCAAATAGGTTATTCAAGGAGCCCACATTCAAAATCTCAATGTAATTGGCCCAAATATCAATGTAAGTTGAACACTCCATGATGTAGTGCCATTCCGTCTCCACTTGCTCCAAAGTAAAAAAATAGCATATTCTATCTTCCCACTCTTCTTTAGGCATTGCCCACCTTTTGGTTTCACACCTAAGTTGGTGTGAACTAGTCCTTAGATATGGGCTATTAACATTTTTCTTTCTATTTTATTTTCACTCTTATATAGTTCTTTTATGCATGGTCATATGAAGGATTGAAATGCTTGATATAATATTCTCTTTTCCTCCCGAGTTGCCTTGTCGACATGCTTACTTTGACTTTTTCTCACACATATTTTTTGATTGCCACATTAGTATTTGGGCTCTCTTTCATGCTAATATCCCACTTATTCATCCACTTGTCATTTTTTTCATCCACGTGCTCTTCATTCTATCTAATTTCTCTTCTGCTGGCATTTTGGGCCATCGGGGCAACTCCATGTTCTTTAACCTCTTTAAATAACTTAGTAATCAAATTAGAGTCGATGCCTACAAAGGAAAGGCACCAGTTACAACTAAGGTAATCTCATAGGGAACTAATGTTTTTGTTTTGAAACTACTTGTGATTAAGTGCCTTTGTAACCTCTCTATTTTTCTCCACTTCATTGTTGATGTGTTGCCACCCCAAACTTCTCACCCATATAGCACCACCGACACCACTAACAACCTGAAAAGATTTTTCTTAGTTTTCCAATCCGACAATTTAGGCCTTCTGCATCTATGATGTAGGAGCATCCCTGGTTCAAGATAAATCTTGCATCAACCAAAAACATTTGCATTTCAGTTCTTTCATTTTCCAGTTCAGTCCAGACAGTTTAGTTAGTAGCAGTTCTCAGCTTGTGGTCCGGTTTTGGCATTTCACATCTTACAGATCTAGATTTAGCATCTACATTCATTCATCTACATCATATCAAGAATTCAAAGCATTTGGATCAGTTACCGGAAAGATATCGCTATTAGAAGTTGACTGTTTTCTCATAGCAGAGCGTTCTAATAGTTCCTGATAATCAACTGAAGGAGAAGGCTTGCGGATCATTCCTTGACTTGCGGATCTCAATGACACATCATTCAATGTTCTTTGGCTCATGGCCAACCTTTCCCAATCGTCCGCACATTGTTCCATTCATTTGAGGAAGTGTTCTATGCATTTAGGTCTGACCTATCTATGAACATGTTACAACTCTTCATTGGAGTTTGTGACTTTCCATGGCCAACATGGAGGAATCTATTGGTCTGGAAATGATATATATTGATGTAATAGATCCTTAGGAAAGTAGTTATCAAGTTCATGATATAGTGATAGCTGATACTTCAAATTTTGTGCGAAGGGAGCTTCAAAGCCTTATCTTGCGCATGTATGTAATTAGGCCTGTGAGCCCTAATTGTAAGCCTGCATGTTGCCGAACGATCTCTATTTTGAATTCTATGATATACTGCATGATTGAATCTGCATTTGCTTTATTTCTTTGAGTTGTTTTTGTTGTGTTTACTCTTGCTGCACGGTCCAGACTGTTCATTCTGTGAACCCTCCTACCGTGACTGCACTAAGTGGTATCAGAGCAAAAGTTTGATTCTTTGGAGTGAATTGGTGAAGGGGATTCTATAAGATCTTGTTGTAAGCAGATCGCCGATCTGAGGTAGGTTACTTGTGCACAACCGATTGCCAATTGAGAGGCAGTTGTCACTTGTAGCCTGATCGCCGAACCTGAGGTAGTTTGCACTTGATCCTAGGAAGATGCAACCGTGAAGAGTTCCTCCTATTGGTACAATGGCTAATAGAATGGATGAGATGATGGAATTGATGAGAACAATGCAATTCATTTGGATGTTGTTGAAGAAGATAGGCGAAGAGGATTGACACTGAGACCTAATGTTGAAAGTGATGATGAGGAAGAATTTTAATTTGTTGAACACACTAGCAAAACCATAGGAGGTGATGAAGAAGAAGAATCAAATCGGATAAATATGTTGTGAGCTATTTCAAATATTGGAAAGAGACCTAGAGTTGATGTGCTGAACTATACTAGTAATTTGAACCCTAAAGAGTTGATTGACTGGATAAATGACATGGAAGAATACTTTGAATATGAGGAGATTGAAGATCCAGAGAAGGTGAAATTTGCAAAGACAAAGTTGAAAGGACATGCTGCTATATGGTGGAAAGAAGTTTAGTTGGAAAGAAACAGAAGAGGAAAAGAAAAGATTTCAAAGTGGGACTGGATGGTGGCAAAGTTGAAGAATCAATTCATACCTACTGACTATGAGTTGGAATTGTTGAAAAGATTGCAAAACCTAAGACTAAAGGAGAAATCTGTGAAGGAATATACTAAAGAATTTCATAAGATGATCATAAGAATAGGACATAGTGAAGCAAGCAAGGAGAAAGTGGCAAGATATATCAATGGACTGAGATTGAACATTCAAGAAGAACTAAGTTTCGTAAGGATGACATCTTTGGAAGAAGCATATCAATTTTCCCTGAAAGTTGAAGAAAAGCTAAATAAGAAGCATGATCAGAGACAGAGAGCCAGAGGAGTTAAATTTTAGAGAGGAAGAAGGTTTCCCAGATGTGATAGATCATTTGTGGAGCAGAACAAGTTTGACAACCCAGTTAGAAAGGATGACAGAGATAACAATGCTTACCAAAGAGATGATAGAAATTTTTACCAGAGAGGAAACCCTAGTGCATACTAGAATGAAGGATACAAAAGAGAAGGAAGAGGATTTGATAAGAAGACATTTAGAGGTACTTGTTTCAAGTGTGGAGGTGAAGGACATAGAGCATTTGAATGTAATCAGGGTAGTATACGCAAGAAGACGGAGAATAGTGGGAGAGAAGCCTACGTTGAAGAAGAACTTGTCGAATCACCCAATTTTGTTGGTAATCCAGAGAAAGGAGAATCATTGGTGATAAGGAGAGCACTATAGAAAGTAGAGACTAATGAGGAACCATCACATATGAAGAGTCTATTTAGAACTAAATGCAAATCAGGAGGTAAGTGTTGTAAAGTTGTAATTGATAGTGGTAGTTCAGATAACCTAGTTTCAGAGGAGATGGTGACTAAGCTAAAGTTGGAAAGGTTGAAACACCCTAAACCCTATCAGATAGCATGGATTCAAGATAATCATATGGTACTAGTGAGTGAACAATGTTTGGTGAAATTTCATATTGGATCTTATCATGATGAAGTCTTGTGTGACATTATGCCTATGGATGTTTGTCATATTTTGTTGGGTAGACCTTGGTAGTATGATAGAAAAGCTATGCATGATGGAAGAAAGAATACATATACTATAACAACAAATGGGAAAAGAATTACTTTGATTCCTTTAGAAGATGATCCTAAAAATGTGGTATGTGGGAATGCTAGAATCTGTTTGGTAGATGGAAGGAAATTTTTGGATGGTTTGAAACAGAAAGTATGCGTTATGCCTTGATTCCTAAGAAGCCTGAAGCATCGAAGAAAGAAATTGAACCTGAGGAGATAAGAGAGTTGCTGATAAGAGTATGAAGACATCATATCAGATAATGTACCTAAAGGATTACCACCTATAAGAAGTATCAGTCATCACATGGATCTTATACTAGGAGCAAGTTTGCCTAACAAAGAAGCACATAGAATGACACCAGCAGAGAATGAAGAACTGAATAAACAGATACAAGAGTTGTTGAGGAAAGGTTTGATTAGAGAAAGATTGAGTCCTTGTGTAGTACCTGCAGTGTTAGCACCTAAGAAGGATGGAGAATGGAGAATGTGTATTGATTCTAGAGTAATAAACAAGATCAGAGTTAAGTATAGATTACCTTTACCTAGAATGGATGATATCATGGATTGTTTGAGTGGAGCAAGATGCACAAAGATAGATTTGAAGAGTGGATACCATCAGATTAGAATCAGAGAAGGAGATGAATGGAAGACTGCTTTTAAGATAAATGAAGGATTGTATGAGTGGTTAGTGAAGCCTTTTGGATTGACAAATGCACCAAGTACTTTCATGAGGTTGATAAATGAAGTCTTGAATAAATTCTTTGGTAAGTTTGTGATTATGTACTTGGATGATATTTTGATTTTTAGTAGAACAAAAGAGGAACATTTGTTGCATATTAGACAAGTTTTGCAGAGGTTGAGAGAAGAGAAATTGTTGATAAACATCAAGAAGTATAGTTTTATGAAGGAAGAATTGGTATATCTGGGATTTGTGATTTTTGCAGAAGGATTGAAGATGGACCTTGAGAAAGTGAAAACAATTATTGAATGGCCTATGCCGGAGAACATTGGAGAGGTTAGATCATTTCATGGTTTGGCTAGCTTCTACCGGAAGTTCATAAAAAATTTCAGTTTAGTTTGTAACCCTATGATAGAGACAATGAGAGGTGACATGAAATTTTTCAAGTGGACATCAGGAGCAGATAAAAGTTTTGAGTTGTTGAAGCAGAAAGTAACAGAGCGACCTGTTTTGGCTTTACCAGATTTCAATAAGGTATTTCAAGTTGATTGTGATGCTAGTGGAAATGCAATTGGAGCAGTGTTAAGTCAAGAAGGTAGACCTGTAGCATATTTTAGTGAAAAGTTAAACGATGCAAGGAGAAGATATTCAGTTTATGATCAAGAGTTCTATGCCATAATTCAAGCCTTGAAGAAGTGGAGACATTACTTTGCAGTTTGTGTTGTATACAGATCATCAAGCTTTGCAGTATCTGAATAGTTAGGGACATTTGAATCAGAGACATGAGATGGGTAGAGTTCATGCAGAGTTATACTTTTGTGTTGAAGCATAGGAGTGGTAAGTCAAATAAAGTTGTTGATGCCTTAAGTAGAAGAAGAAACTTGTTGACAAAGATGAGAGTTGAAGTGTTGGGTTCTGATGAATTGAAGAACATGTATGAGAGAGACGCTAATTTTGTAGAACCTTGGAAAGCATGTAAGGAACCTGTTGTGGTAGATAGGAGTAAGTGGTTGGACTATTTCATTCAAGAAGATATGTTGTTCAAAGGAAGTCAGTTATGCATACCTATAAGTTCAATGAGAGATAATTTGATCAAGGAGAAGCATAGTGGTGGATTGGCAGGGCATTTTGTCATTGACAAGACAGTGGCTTTGGTAAGTGAAAAATACTTTTGGACTCAAATACACAAGGATGTTTAGAGATTTGTGTAGAGTTGTAGAGTTTGTCAAGTTGCAAAAGGGAGTAGTCAAAACATTGGATTGTATAAACCTTTGGCAGTACCGGAGAGACCTTGGGAAGACATAAGCATGGATTTTGTAATGGGATTACCTAAGACACTAAAAGGATATGATTCAATATTTGTAGCGGTCGATAGATTTTCAAAAATGGCTCATTTCATACCTTGTAAGAAGACTACTGATGCAGTACATGTAGCTAACCTATTTTTCAAGGAGATTGTGAGATTGCATGGATTACCTAAGAGTATAGTTTAAGATAGAGACACAAAGTTTGTTGGTTACTTTTGGAAGACACTTTGGAAGAAAATGAAGACAGATTTGAAGTTCAGTTCTACTTTTCATCCACATATAGATGGACAGAGAGAGGTAGTGAATAGAAGTTTGGGAAACTTGTTGAGATGTTTGGTTGGAGACAAAGCCAGAAATTGGGACTTGATTCTTTCACAAGCAGAGTTTGCATACAATAATTTGCTGAATAGGAGTACCAGAAGAACACCTTTTGAGATTGTTACCAGAGTGAATCCTAGAGGAGTTGCAGAATTAAGAGATATCAGTACAGAAGATAAGAGGAGTGCAGAAGCAGAAGAATTTGCAAATCATATGAAGACAGTGCATAATCAAGTGAAGAAGCATTTGGAGGACATGAATAGTAAGTACAAAGAGAAAGTAGATGAGAAGAGAAGACAAGGAATTTGAAGTTGGAAATGAAGTGATGGTGTACTTGAGAAAAGAGAGATTTCTAGTTGGGACATATAACAAGTTACAAATGAAGAAGTTTGGACCTTGTAGGATACTCAGGGAATTTGATTCAGGAAATGCATATGAAGTGGAATTACCAGAGACATTAGGTATTTCACCTATTTTCAACATAACAGATCTTTACCAGTATCATGAAGCAGACTTCAGTGACAACATGGAAGAAGCCTTGAAGAATCAGTTACCACAACAAGCACCAGAGCAGATTGAAGGCATTTTGGATAGTAGAGTTGGCCGTAGCACTAGAGGAAGACAATACAAAGAATATCTTGTGAAGTGGAAAGGTAGACCGGAAGAAGATTCATCTAGGATTTCTCAGGCTGAGGTGGACTGTCTTGGTTCTCCCCTAGCCCCAACAAAGTGAGGGAATCACTTTTTTAATAACCCCTAATGTTTGATGCAGGAGCATCCCTGGTTCAAGAGAAATCTTGCATCAACCAAAAACATTTGCATTTCAATTTGTTTGCATTTCAGTTCTTTCATTTTCCAGTTCAGTCAGTAGCAGTTCTCAGCTTGTGGTCCAGTTTTGGAATTTCACATCTTGCAGATCTGGACTTAGCATCTACATTCATTCATCTACATCATATCAAGAATTTAGAGCATTTGGATCAGTTACCGGAAAGATATCACTATTAGAAGTTGACTATTTTCTCATAGCAGAGCATTCTAACAGTTCTTGATAATCAGCTGAAGGAGAAGGCTTGCGGATCGTTCCTTGACTTGCGGATCTCAATGACACATCATTCAATGTTCTTTGGCTCATGGCCGACCTTCCCCAAGGGTCCACACGCTGTTCCATTCATTTGAGGAAGTGTTCTATGCATTTAGGTCCAACCTATCTGTGAACATGTTACAACTTTTCATTGGAGTTTGTGACCTTCCTTGGCCGACGCAGAGGAATCTATTGGTCCAAAAATGATATATATTGATGTAATAAAT
Organism: Cunninghamia lanceolata; assembly: GCA_027924645.1. Taxonomy (NCBI): domain Eukaryota; kingdom Viridiplantae; phylum Streptophyta; class Pinopsida; order Cupressales; family Cupressaceae; genus Cunninghamia; species Cunninghamia lanceolata. The sequence goes on along the minus strand of BSBN01000391.1, from coordinate 42,775,731 downwards.
CCTTAGGAAAGTAGTTATCAAGTTCATGATATAGTGATAGCTGATAAATCAGATTTTGTGCGAATAGAGCTTCAAATCCTTATCTTGCACATGTATGTAATCAGGCCTGTGAGCCTTAATTGTAAGCCCGCATGTTGCCGGCTGATCTCTATTTTGAATTCTATGATATACTGCATGATTGAATCTCCATTTGCTTTATTTCTTTGAGTTGTTTCCGTTCTATTTACTCTTGTTGCATGGTCTGGACTGTTCATTCTATGAACCCTCCTACCATGACTGCAGCAATCTATTTTACAATGAGTATAAATCTTTACATCCTCCTTGTAACCCTTTTGCTCTACACGTCTCCCAACTGAGCTTATTGTGGAAATCAAGACCAAGGTATTTATATTCATTAACCACTTGTAAGGGGCTACCTTCAAAGACAAATTCTATCTGAACCTTCTTTCTCTTCAAGGTAAATGTCATGACCTTAGTTTTGTTGGTGTTCACTTGCATCCCAACCTCTTGACAAAACAATTCTAGAGCTTTCAAGTGTTCCCTCAAATCGTGTGTTATTTTTTTCATTAAAATAAGATCATCTGCATATAAAGCAATTTTATTACATAACTAGCCAAGTGAACACCAACACCACTAAACTTGTCTATCCACTCCTCTAATTTGTCAATGTATAGCCCAAATAGTGTAGGAGATAACAGACATCCCTATTTGACTCCAATGTCACTCCGAAACATTCTGATAATCTTGATTGGTTCTAATTTTGGCCCGAACTTGATTATACAACCTATGAACAACAACCTTATACATTTCTGGAATTCTCAATTCTTCCATTCTACTTCATAATTTGCTTCTAGGAACAATGCTAAATGCCTTCTTGAATTCAATGAAGCAACATAAAACATCTTCTCCTTGTTTATCCCAAACCTTCTCAATCAAGTGTCTAAGGGTAATGCAATGATCAATTATAGAGTGTTTTGGCCTAAAGTCTACTTGTCCTTTCACCCTCTTTCCCTCCTTTTCTACCCAAATAATGATACAACACTCTATCATGTTCCCGAAGAGTTTTCTAAAAAGAGGATTGATCTTTATAGTGCGGTATTTTGAAGGGCTATTGACATCTCCACTTTTGAACAAGGGAATGATGACACTGGTTGTCCAATTTGCCAGAAAACCATTTTGAATGACCCCATTAAATATTCTTTTGATGTGTGGTGTGAGGGCTTCCACGTCCCATTTTATGTATTCTTCTTGTAAGCCATCTATGTCTTGCACTTTACCCACTACAAGCTTTTTAATTCCTTCCTTGATGTCTTTCATGGAAAAGAGTTTAGCCATTGAATTGATTACTGGGGGGACATCTTTAACTTGAACTCTCTCGTATAGAAGCTTTGCATACTTCAACCAATGGAGGTCTATGATATTGTTCTCTTTAGTTGCATTTTTTTGTTGCAATTCTTTCCAGAAGCCTCTCAGATTGTGTTTCCCAAGAAAAATCAATTCTTTCTATCAAGTGTTTGCATGTAATCCTCTTTTTTCAATCTCACTAGATTTTCATATTCCTTTTTATTTCCCCAGATTTTGAACATTCTCTTTGCTGACTTTTAGTCTTCATCATACCACAAATTTTCCAGAATGCTATTTTTTCTGCCTCTCTTAGGCCTAGACCTTTTGTAAAAACCGAGAGCTTTGTGCATTATTGATGCCAACTTATTGTTTCCAATTGTTTTCTTGTTTATATTGGCCATCCCAATATCTCCTATTCCTTGTAACTATTTTTCAAGCGTTGTCCAAAAAACTTCTTGGTTTTCATGTGTCAAAAAGATTGTGCCTTGGGGAGTCTTTCTTTTGATTTTTTTGCAACCTATCTTGATGTTGAGTGGCTTTCTGCATACTAATCTTTACATATAAAGGATTATGATCAGATTTCATTTCTATAGGGTAGTCCCTCACCTCTACTTCTATTAACCTTTTCATCAGATTATGAGAATAGAGACAATAATCCACCATGCTTTTCCCATTGTAAGTTTGACATGTGATGTTCCCTAAGCTTGGCCATGCTTTTATTTTGTTGCATGTAATCATATCATATAGGCTACATATCCCCAAAAATTCTACCATGTACTGCGTGATACCTCATTTTTTGTCTTGATAGTCTCTTTCCAACTTTTAATTATCTTTCTCTTCTAACCATAAAGGGTTGTCTTTTATTCCCTACTCATTTCTAAGGCATAAAGCTTGGCTATTTCTTGTTCTGGCATTAAAGTCTCCTATCAAATGATTTCTCCTATGGTGCTATATGCTGATATGTCATTTTTCAATGCTGCATATGGGTTCTCTTTGTCTAGGTTCTTTTTCTTATAAGATTTTGAGCCATGAGGTTCAAAGTAACATGCAACAAAATAAATTGTGGATTCTCTAACTATTATTTTTGTCCATATGTACTAGTTACATGGATCTTCCTTTTCTACTTGTATGATTCTTTCTCAAGCCTCTCTTACTAGAACTGTCACACCCCCATGACCATTTCCACTTTCAGTTAGCTCATTCCAAACTGAAATCTTCTTGTAACCCTTAAAATTTAGAACCTTACATCCCTCATGTTCATGTGTTTCAATGAAGACAATGATATCTTTTCCCTTTGCTATGGGCTCTAGACCAGGACCTCTCCTCCAAGGGTAACCTCTGCAATTCCATCTTACCATTGTGAGGTGCTCTTGGGGGGGCCAGTCTTCCTATTTACTATGTGCTATTTTGTTGCCGACTTGGGCTTCCCTCTATACAACCATGCTTCATTACTTGCATTCTTTGTCGTTATAATTTTCTCCCATTTTTTCCTTCTTTCTTTTAATTGTGATGGAGTAAATCTTTGTCTATGTAGTAATGTGTGCCTTTAAGAAACCTTTTGTTTCTTAAAATTCTATTCTTTTCTTCTATTCTTTTCAAGGTTAGTCTTACATTCCTATTTCTACCTTCTTGTGTCAATCTACCAATTTTGCTTGCTTGGTGGATATGCCATGTCCACTCCAACTTATTTGTGAGAAAGTCTTTTATTAGCTTATCAATGTGCTCACCTTCCCCATGGTCTTTTAGCCCTTTTATATTTTCTGCTCTATCATGTTGGTTTCTTTCCTCCCACATTTGCAATTTGATCTTCTTCTCTATGAGTTCTCTTTGATTCTTTGTTTGCACTTTTTCCACTTGTGCCCACAACTTTGTCTCTTCTAATTGTTCCTTTAGTTTAACTTCTTTGACCTCCATACTTGCTATCACTGATTGAAATTCTTGTAAATGTGAATTGTCTCTCTCCACTACTACCTTAGGGATATTTCCACTGTTGACTTGTTCTAGTTCCTACTTTATGGTCAAAATTTCGTGCTGACCTATTTTCATATTGGCTTGCAGTTTGATTATTTCATCTTTAAGTAGCTTGTTTTCATGAGTAAGTCTTCGATTGGTAGCCATGCTCTCTTCCAATTTTATCCTTCATCTACCCCGATATGTTTAATCCTTCGAGTCTCCTCTTTAGACCCCTTAGCTCACTAACATACATATCTAAGGACCAAGTAAATAGCTTGTTGAACTAGGATTGTACTGGTTATGTTTGTCCTCATTCTCAAAGTCTATCTCAGTGTCCATTTCTCACTACTTCACACCCTCATTGCACTTGATATGGTGATTCCCTAAGCATTCTCTTTCAGTGTTCCACCTTGGACTATGTTTGTTGCTACCTACTCCTTGTAAAATGTAACTAGTTTGGGGTTGGTGTTTCCCTAGCTGAGTTGATTTAATACCTTGTTGTGCCACTACCTCTAATTGATTTTCATAGTTTTCATGGTTTTCTTGTCCTTCTATAGGTGGCTTTACTTGCCCATGTGCTGCCTCAAAGCTGTATGCTACTCAAATAATGTTTGTTATCTTTGGTAGGATTGTGACAAATTTATTGCTCCCCAACCATTTTAACTTTCTTTCTATTTTGCCCTATCTTCACTGTAAAATCGTCCTATATTGATTGGAATTTACAAATGTTAGCCTTTCTCATATACTTGATTATTTGACTTGTGGGCATCCTTATTTCTGAGAGTGCAAGAGTGCCTCTATAACCCCTACTATTATGAATGAGTATCTAGATTCTTTGTGGGGTATGGTAAAACATATGGCACTAGCATGCCTATATGGGGTGTGTTTTCATATTCCCTCATGTTCCCTAACCCCTTTTGTCTCCATATTCCTTCAATGAAAAATTAGTTATGCCCTCTCTGGGTTTTGAGTAGTTTATTCTTGGACCCACTTCTTGAAATGCGAAGTTATCCGTCATATTATCCGGGCCCAATTCTTACGGTTAACCGTGGGCCGTATTTAATGAGAGTTTTCTTTTTTCTAAAGAAATAGGAACAAGAAACCCATAAATATTGATGCAAGAAGAACCGACCACGTATTAAAAACACCAACTCAAAAGATTGTAGGGGTAAATGCGGGGGAAACTTACCTTTGTCTACCCAGACACTGCCTCAGACCCCACCCTCATTGGACCCACATCCTTCCTCCTCCGAAATGTGTTTTACACTGGTACCATTGTGTTGTTGGTAGACCCGTTGTGTTTCTCACCAAGCAACGACTGGGTTTCACCTGCCTACATAGGTTTCGCACCTACTGTGTTTCCTACTTGCTAGGTAAGAACTTCGAGATCAAGCATTCCAAATATTAGTGTGAGCATAGGGGTAGGGCCAATTGATAGCATGGACAAATTGGACCACTAACAAGTAGACATATCAATGAAAACTAGTGGGAAGGGCATAATGCTTCATTGATGAGTGGGATTACCCCTGGCTAGGATGACTCATCGATTTGAAGAGCCATCTTGATTGGGTCAATTACTAACAAGTACAAAGGCATAAAAGTGACAATACTAATGATCTCAATGCTTTTGGATTTGACTATGTAAGATATTTTTCCCTCAACTTTTCGAATCAAACATAGTGATCCATCATCAGGGGAAAAAAGAGCGAGAGAAGAGAAATAAAAATGATGATTTGCAGACTTGAGCCAACTTAAAAAGAGGAAAGTAGTGGAAGTGATGGGATGCGGAGGGCATGACAACAAGGGGAGAGGGGAACTACCTATCAGAGATAAGACACGTGACTAAAAAATAAAAGCACACAAAAGAAAAAGAAAACAAGAAACAAAAAAGAAGAGAGAACCAACAAGATAACATAAAAATATAAAAGAACCAAGACTAAATATGAGCAAAAAACAAAGAAAGAAAACGAATATGAGACAAAAAAAGATGACTTAAAAAGGAGAAATAAACTATGCACAATGAAAAAACCAACGACAAAAAATCACTATATAATTTAATAACAAGACCAACAAGAATATATATAAAGCCAAAACAAAGTAATATCTAAGTTAAAACAAATTATATATTTATATATGATATAAGTGTAAATATATAAGAATCTATAAATGTAAAGAACAAAGAAGAGGGCCAAAACATGACAAATTGCAAAGATCACACAATAACAAGAACGAAAAAAGAAAACCAACAAGATGTTTTTGACAAGTCAATACAATGGAAGGAGAGCAACCACGACAACATGCAATGGACCAAAGAAGACAGAAAAGAAACATAAGCGATCAAACTACAATGTAAGGCAAATAAATGTAAGGAAGCCAATATATAAACCCTTAGACAACTAATAGAGAAAGGGGGGAATGGGAAAAACAAATAAGCACTAAATTACAACAAAATATCAAACAAAGTGGAAAGAGAGCAAGGAGAAAACCAATAACTAGAAAAAGAAACAAGGCTCAATTATGAACGAAAAAGAAGAAAAAATGATTTACATAATAACTAAAAAGTATATATATATATATAATCACAATTTAAATGTCAAGTTCCAAACTCACATGAGATTAAAAGAATATATAACAAGTAAAAGATCAAAGCACAAAACAAGCAGTAAAAGTCCACACTAACAAGAGTTTAACTCAAGGAATAAAATTAAAAGAAAAATAAGTCCAGATAAGATTTAGAAATAAGTGTTAGAACCAAAAATACCTAAAAACGAAAATAGAACAAAGAGAACAATGACGAATAGGGGAGGCAAAAGGATCCTAAAGAATGATAAAAACATCGAGTAAGAAAAGGATGAAAAAGGAGGCCAGTCAACAAATCCAACCTAAGGAAAGAGAGGAGAGGAGAAGTGAGGACCAAAGAGAAAAGAGAGAAATGAGAGAGATAGGATACGAGCAGGAGAATCATGGTGTGGGAGAGGAGAAAGGGAAATGAAGCAAGCAAGGAGAGAGGAGGGGGGGAGGGGAAGGAAACGCTAGAGGAAGAAAGTCAGACTCGAGGGAGGAATGGAATGGAGGGGGCTAAGGGCTGAGAAACCAGGGTAAGAACCTGAAACAGAGAGGGGAGGGGAAAGAAACTAGCTAACTAAGATAGTGTCAGGAGAAAGGTGGAGGGATTAGGGGAAGGGGGAAAAAAAAGGAGCTTGAGGTTGAGGGGAAGGAAGAGAAGGGAAAGAGTAAGTGGGGAAGCAAGGGAGAGGCAAAATACTAAGGGGGACGGGGTTCAAGGTGGGGAAGAGAGCGATTTTTGAGGTGGGTGAGTAAGGGTTGCCAGGAGAAGCTTAGACTCCAACCATCATCTCAATTAAGGTTAGAGGGGTGATTGCCAATTTCTATAGCCTCTTTAAGTTTCCGTTTGAAGAAATTATCTTCCTTGACCAAAATTTGTGTGTCTTCCAAGCAGATGTGGTGTTTAGTTTTGGAGGAGTGCTCAATAAGGGCTAATTTTTGGGTTCGTTCGTGCTTGATGTTAGCACTATGCTCTTTAATTCTGGTGCTAAAGGAGTGACCTGTCTCCCCAATGTAGGGAATGCCACATGAACAAACCACCTTGTAGACTCTGGAGTTAAGGAGAAGGTCTCTAGGGTCTTTGGGAGACGAGATGCAACTCCTAAGGGTAGAAATGGGTTTGAAGGCACAAAATTTCTAAGATCCTCCTTAAAAACCAAACACCACATTTGCTTGGAAGACACACAAATTTTGGTCAAGGAAGATAATTTCTTCAAACGGAAACTTAAAGAGGCTATAGAAATTGGCAATCACCCCTCTAACCTTAATCGAGATGATGGTTGAAGTCTAAGCTTCTCCTGGCAACCCTTACTCACCCACCTCAAAAATCGCTCTCTTCCCCATCTTGAACCTCGTCCCCCTTAGTCTTTCACCTCTTCCCTGCTTCCCCACTTACTCTTTCGCTTCTCTTCCTTCCCCTCAACCTCAAGCTCCTTTTTTTTCCCCTTCCCATAGTCCCTCCACCTTTCTCCTAACACTATCTTGGTTAGCTAGTTTCTTTCCCCTCCCCTCTCTGTTTCGGGTTCTTAACCTAGTTTCTTAGCCCTTAGCCCCCTCCATTCCATTCCTCCCTCGAGTTCGTCTTTCTTCCTCTAGCGTTTCCTTCCCCTCCCCCCTTCCTCTCTCCTTGCTTGCTCCATTTCCCTTTCTCCTCTCCCACACCATGATTCCCTGCTCGTATCCTATCTCTCTCATTTCTCACTTTTCTCTTTGGTCCTCACTTCTCCTCTCCTCTCTTTCCTTAGGTTGGACTTGTTGACTGGCCTCCTTTTTCATCCTTTTCTTACTCGATGTTTGATCATTCTTTAGGATCCTTTTGCCTCCCCTATTCCTTGTTGTTCTCTTTGTTCTATTTTTCATTTTTAGGTATTTTTGGTTCTAACACTTATTTCTAAATCTTATCTGGACTTATTTTTCTTTTATTTTTATTCCTTGAGCTAAACTCTTGTTAGTGTGGCCTTTTACTATGTATTTTGTGCTTTGATCTTTTACTTGTTATATATTCTTTTAATCTCATGTGAGTTTGGAACTTTTGGCATTTAAATTGTAATTATATATATATATATATATACTTTTTAGTTATTATGTAAATCATTTTTTCTTCTTTTTCATTCATAATTGAGCCTTGTTTCTTTTTCTAGTTATTGGTTTTCTCCTTTCTCTCTTTCCACTTTGTTTAATATTTTGTTGTAATTTAGTGCTTATTTGTTTTTCTCATTCCCTCCTTTCTCTATTAGTTGTCTACGGGTTTATATATTGGCTTCCTTACATTTATTTGCCTTACGTTGTAGTTTGATCATTTATGTTTCTTTTCTGTCTTCTTTGGTCCATTGCATGTTGTCGTGGTTGCTCTCCTTCCATTGTATTGACTTGTCAAAAACATCTTGTTGGTTTTCTTTTTTTGTTCTTGTTATTGTGTGATCTTTGCAATTTGTCATGTTTTGGCCCTCTTCTTTGTTCTTTACATTTATAGATTCTTATATATTTACACATATATCATATATAAATATATAATTTGTTTTAACTTAGATATTACTTTGTTTTGGCTTTATATATATTCTTGTTGGTCTTGTTATTAAATTATATAGTGATTTTTTGTCGTTCATTTTTTCATTGTGCATAGTTTATTTCTCCTTTTTAAGTTATCTTTTTTTGTCTCATATTCGTTTTCTTTCTTTGTTTTTTGCTCATATTTAGTCTTGGTTCTTTTATATTTTTATGTTATCTTGTTGGGTCTCTCTTGTTTTTTGTTTCTTGTTTTCTTTTTCTTTTGTGTGCTTTTATTTTTTAGTCATGTGTCTTATCTCTGATAGGTAGTTCCCCTCTCCCCTTGTTGTCTTGGCCTCCACATCCCATTACTTCCACTACTTCCCTCTTTTTAAGTTGGCTCAAGTCTGCAAATCATCATTTTTATTTCTCTTCTCTTGCTCTTTTTTCTCCTGATGATGGATCACTGTGTGTGATTCAAAACGTTGGGGGAAAAATAACTTACACAGTCAAATCCAGAAGCATTGAGATCATCAACATCATGGACTGTGGAAAACTAATGACTACCAGTGACAATACTAACAAGTACAAAGGCATAAAAGTGACAACTTAACATATGTTGATCGAGAGTTGCAAGCCAACGCTGATTAACATGTTGGCACACATCAATTTCAGATATAAGTTTTCTTCTATAAAATGTTTTGCAAAACAATTTTAACCATACACTAGCATGATGCCAACACGAGCCTTCTTTTTTCTTTCCACACTTAGTTGTTTAGACTTCAAAGAATTTGTAAAGTGAGATTAGATCCAAATATTCCTCATTTTCTTTGATGCCTTTATTATTATGGATTGCTTATGGGTGAAAGGCTAGTTCACTTTGGGGTGACTAATCCCAAGTGTCTAGCTTGTCAACAGTTTGAGATTTTCAAACAAATATTGTAGACTTGTCTTTGTGCTCAACAAGTTTGGAAATGGATTCACACCTTCTTTTCTCCATTTCATCATTTTTTTTTTGGAGAACTACTCCTTCTGAGGATACAATCCCTAGCTTATTTATATTGCTAAACTTTGGAATCTCTTTAGAAGTGTTATCTTTTTCAAGTGTGGAAGTTTAGAATCAAAATTTTTTTTTCTAATGATAAGATTGATTGTAATTTTTCATTGATTGAGAAAATGAATGTCATTTTTTTGTGTACCTACATATATAGGCCTAGGATGAAAATGATGCTTTAGAATTTCAACATCTTCAAGATTTGTTTAATTATCAAGGGAGTTCCCTTTGTACTATGAGTTGGGTTTCTCTTAATGGTGTGACTTAAACTACTCTTGCTCCACATAGGTGGAGTCATTCTCATAATTGAGGTCTATTTTCTATGCCTTGTGCACGAACGACATGGTCATTTCTCATCGTCTCTGACATTGTAATGAGGTTGGTGTATATCTCCATGTGGGAAAGCTTCTAGGTTGAGACACAACAACACTTAAACAATAGTTCTGAATCCATCTCTAGTATGGGGTGTCCTTGTCCCCTTGGCTATGCAGAAGCAACATGATGATTGGGAGGCACCTGAGTTTCTTGATGAGCATGCATAGTGAGTGGCATCGAGGCATGATGATCTACTACCTCCATCCATTGTAGTAGCTACTTGTGCTTAGTTTTCTTTGATTATGTTGGTTTTGCAAATCGTGTTTTTGGGCTATGAATGCTAATCAACCACTTTTTATTGTAAACCTTATAAAATAGACATGTATTAATAATTCTTAGTATGATATGTTAAAAGAGTTTCCAATAAAACTAGGGTAGAAGAGACCTTTAGGCTATAGACCATAAAGGGGGGTACAACAAGGTCCTATGTTCCACTTAGCTAATAGTTTTTAACTACTCAATTTTTGTATCTAAGATCTTTTAAAACTAGTGGTTCCATGATTATTTATTTATTTATGCATAGTTTAAGGAATTATTAAATTAAAAAAAATCCAAAAGTAAATAAAAAGGGAGAAGATAAAATATATAGGCAACAAAACTTAAGCCCTCCTCTCCACCTACAAGTGAACTTTCAAATCCTAAAATATAACTATTTGTAATGTCCCTAACTAGATTGTTAGCTCAATTTCATCAAATTTTCAAACTCAATACAAACCCAAGCTCTTGAAGAGGGCAATGTGAGAGCATATGGAAGCTAGGATGTGGATAAGACAAATAAAATTAACTCACTGGCAGCAAGCCATACAATTTATAATCAATGCCAAATTGGAAAATAAAGAAAAATATATCTAATCAATGCCAAACTAACAAATAACAAGTAGATTTGGTCAATGCCAAATTAATAAACAATACAGTGTAGGCCTTACCAATTGGTTGTAAACCATCCAGTTTCATGACAATGCAAGACTATTTAGCAGCTATGCCTTCTAGATTTAAACAATCTATTCTAAACTAGAAAAGAACCATTCAATTTCATACAATAGAATAATAAATCATTGGACATGCAATAATTTAGAACATAATAGCAGTAAATACCTTTGTACTTATGTATCCCAGCTAATATAACAATTAAAACAACCACTAAATGATGCTTATTTAGTCCCACATTGTTTGGCCAGCTATATGAGAAATTAATAGTAAATCTAATATAACTTAGAGCAATGCAAATACTTACTAGATACCTGTGATTATTGTTGCCGCATGTTGCTATATTACTGCTAATATAAAGTTGATAATATGTAAAAATAATAATTTAATCGAAAAAGCTAATTTTTATTGCCAAAAGCTAATTTTATTTGTCTCCTTAAAGGGAACAACAAAAAAACCTCAAGGTGTCGACACCTTTTAATAATATGCAATAGACTTTACCCTTTCCCTTTGGCTTGTATGCCATACTCAACAATAGTTAAAATTCTCCACAAAATGACTGAGAAAAGTTGATGGCAAACCAAAATATACCATATGTCAAATTTTGTTCACCAAGTGCTATATAACCAATAAAATGCTCCACAAAATGACTCAGAAAAGTTGCTGGCAAACCAAAATATACGATATGTCAAATTTTGTTCACCAAGTGCTATATAACCAATCTTATGATTCCTAAAGATGGTACACAGCCATAAAATCCTTACAATATATGTTATGACAACTTGCTAAAGACTTATGGCATCTTCCAATCATATGTTTGACCATTCAATATTGTACGGTACCCCTCAAGTAATTCTTACGACAAACTTCTTATTCTTGCAATTTCCTTGGACCCAATATATTCATAGGAATGTTAATTTGAACAACATACTTAAACCAAGGCTATGATTAAATTCTCCAAACCGATAACATAAAATAATTTTTGAAGAATGCCAAAACACCATTACAAAATATAATTATCTGATTTATCTTCACAACTTGAAAAATACAAACATTCTGCACTTCAAATCTAGAATCCATTTTTTAGCATACTGGTGACCTCTGAATAGAATCACTCTAATGGAGATGAGAGTTTTCATCCCCAAATCTAAACTCTACAACACACTGGTAGAAATAATTACTCAAATGACTAGGAGGGTTTTCATCCTCAAAACCATCTTGCCAAAAAGGTTTTCGTCCTAAGACAAATGAAGAACTCTTGTTCATTATCAGGAAATAAGAAATTGATAATAAACTAGAATTCTTCTTCTATGCACAACTCCTTTTATAGGCACTTTTAGGCAATAAAATACTATTTTTTATTCTCATTTTCCCTCCAAAACACATTTCCAAAAAGTGACTAAAAGAACCTTTTAAATAACATTACTTTGGTCTCCATTCTTAATGTCACTTTTTTAATATAACTTTAGCCCTCTTTTAAAAACATATTTTAATAATAAAATATAAGTTATCTTTTTAAAATATAATATAAAATTATTTTTTGGACAACTGAAGTTAAATTATTAAATTATTTCCTTAGCTCAAAAAGTGAACATGACACAATTCCACTATTTTAGAGGAAGCTAAATGTTAAATTGAAAAATTGAAGAGTTTTTTTCAAACATGTAATTTCATAATTTTTTAAAATTTTATACTAGAAGAAGTTTTTAATGAAAGTGAAAAATTTTAGATGAAAAATCTTCAAAAATTGTGTTAGATTAGTATAGATATCTTAAATACATCTATTTAAAAATCATCTTATTTATTTAAGAGTTATTTTATTTTACTTTAAAACTATTTTATTTAATACATACATATAAAGACACATAAATTTTTATTTTTATTTAAGAATTACTTTATTTTATTTACATTGTTTATTTTCATCTAAAGAGTTATTTTTTTAGGAATGATGTGTAATTTTACTTTTGGAAAAACCACCATTCATTATTTAGTAATTCTTGTATTCAATTTTTTATTTAAAAAGTGTAGCAAATATTATATACTTATATGCTACTTTTTTATGGTTTCATTAATATATATTTTAAAATTTTGATATCTTTCTATTTAAAAAATAAATGTGAGTTCTAAATAGGTTTTTTCAACCATATTTTCATGGTCATGACATTAGATGCTTCTCCCCCTATTGCCACTATAGATTATGCCTCTCATGTAATTATTTGAAGCCTGCTCTTTTTTTCTTTTTATAATTATTAGTACTCAAATTATGCAAAAAATTCAATAGAATCGCTTTTAAAATTTTCTATTATAAATTTAATTTGTCTGGTATGTTTACAGATCACTGGAAGACGAGCATCACAATCTTACCTAGACATTGTGGAGAAATCTTATCTTATAAGCTCAGAAGAGGTCAGTTGTCCATTTGTTGATTTTCTAAATGATAAGCTATTGTAGTTGTTAAGACTTCTTAACTAATTTCTTTCTCCTTTCAAGATTTATTTTTTCAAAAATTTCTTTCATGCATTCCTCCATAATGGGTATGCCTTGTCATTTTTACCAAGTACTTTGCATGGCTAGTATCTGGTGTTGGAAAATACTTGGTTCTTTTGATTATGTGGATATTCCATTATATAATTAATCAATAACAATTTTATTTATCTTTAATATGATTTGATTGTTTAAACCATATTTCCTTGTTTAAAATATAGGAAAAAGTTTGAAAAATAGTCTTTATGTCTTAAATGTGTTGTGGTTAAATACAAACAACATAAAGGAAGTATATATAAGCAAAATAGTGAGCATGGACCTCCATAAAATAAAGTAAATAATAGCAATTAGCCTGAAGAAATGCAAAATGGGAGACAATTCCAAGGAATAAGGGATCTCCTCTTCAAACTACCGTGTCATGAGCTATTACAAAGGTTAGTGCCTTCTAAAGGATTTCATGCATTTCTCTTATGCAAACAACAAGGTCTAAACACCTTACAATCCCTTCAACTACTCTTAACACTTCCATAACACACTTATAGCTCCTATAAGACTCATATGTTGAAGCAACATAAGCTTAATCCATCCAAAACCATTAAAACAAATCACCTTACAATGACCATCCTTGGAGGTATTATAGAATATGATTTACAAGAGTTGCTGGAGAGGAACTCAAGAGCCTCTAAAACTAAAACTCCTAAATCTTGATTTTTTTATCTTCTTTGAATCATGTGGAATCTACATTTTTGTATTATCTAGGACATTTGTGGCTATAGCCAAAACTATCTTGATACCATTTTTGCACATTGATAGATAATACATGTAGTATTTGAAAACTCTTACAGCAGTTTCAACCATGGACAAATGTCACCACTAATGAATAATTTGTAACATGGCCCATCTTCCTCCTAAGTGTTTAGATAACTTAGAGCACTTATTTTCCTTTTCTCCTAACTTGTACTTTACAACTCTATTCATACATTATCCTTAAAAAAGGGTCTTAAGAGAGTCTAGTACATGGAAGAGTTATAATTTAGTGACTGAATTACCTAATTTTGGATCACACCTTCCCAATTAAGAGTCTTTTGGGCCCCCAAAAGCTTAGGAACTCAAAAAAGAGGAAATAATTCTTCAAGTTTTCTCTTGAATAACACATGGCCTTGCATAGTTGTTGCCTATTCTAACCAACCTACCATATCCCTTGAAACTAGTGCACAATTATTTTGTTTTTTAATGATTTTGGTTAGTAGCTAAACTAAAATAAGCCCCACATTTAACACTTGGGTTATCTCTCAAAAGAAGTGAAGTAAATTTTCCACTAGCATTTTTCAACCCATTTTCTTTACATGCACTTACCAAGGAGATATTTGATTTTCCTTCTTAGGCATTGATGATGAATCTCTTTCTATCTTTAATATACCTTATTTCTTGTTTCTTCCCCAATATATTTCATCTCTGAGATACATGTATGGGCTACTAAACCCTATACCACATACATCAAGAGGAACCACATCTGCACAATAACCTCATCAATGAAATTGTGATTGACACTAAACATAAGTTTATATTGTTTGTTGATATACAATTATACACCTTGTTTTACCCAACCCACTTTATATGGTTTTGCTAGTGTTTTAATTTGTCTTTTTAGTGTTTTAACCTCTTTTCTAACTAGGAGGGGAATCTTCCTAAGATCTAACTAAACTAAACTAACCCTAGACTAAAACTATAGACAAGATATACAAATATGCATGCCATACAAGATTCACTAAGGGGGTTTGCATAAATGAAAATTGATCATATGCCTATGTTTTGTTTTAGATATAAGCACTAGACTATTAATAGTCATGCATTGTAAACAAGATTTATTACATATTAAGGATGGGACAAATAATCTAAACACACACAAACAACACCTTCAAATTGGCTAAAATAGAGACTATTTGTTCAATGCAAAGAATATTATGAAAGGAGTACAACATATGATTTCAAGAAATAAATAGCTAAGTTATATTTAAACCCACAACTCAGTTAGACAAATGTCATCAGTAAAATCTTGACTCGGTACAATTTACTTTCAACTTGATGAAATGATAAACACACATTCAATAATAACTTAGATGAAACTTGAACAATAGTCTCAATAACATAAGCATAGCATCCACTTTCATTAAGAATATCTTGTGCCCAATGCACTTATTTATAGGATACAATGAATATGCTTTTAGGGATTTAAAAATACTAATTAAATATCCCCAAAATAAATGTTTTAAAGAAAACCTATCCAACACTTATGAATTAAATATTTTCAATTTGACTTCAACACCTTGAGTGTTTGGATCACTCAAAGCTCTTATGTCCTTATTTTTCTCTAGCAACTTGTCCTTTTGTGGCAACCACCAAAATGGAACCCCAATTTTTTTGTACTTTTAGACATGTACATAACATAACAAGTACAAACTCAACTATAATGAATACATTTCAAAATATAATTCAAATATAATTCCATTCCAAGTCACAACATTTACATATATAAATAATCCATTTACAACATGGTCAGCATAATCTATGCTTTTAAATAAGTACAAAGATAAATCATAGTACAATATAATAATAATGGCAACATGCCAAGTATATCTAGTATATAGTGTACATCCAAGTATTTTCTACACAAGTGTCTTCCACTTGTCTGAGACATCCACTATGTGGGGACGCAATATGAACCTACCATCAATATAAACCCAACCCACACCATCCATCAACTTGACCTAAAGTGGTCGAATAAAGTGTTCTTAGTCTATGTACCAATATCATTGGGTTTCATCAAGTTCTTAAATCTTATTATTCATGTTCAAAATATAATCACTTAGTAGAGTTTTTATATCAACTAGTACAACTCACACACCTTCAAACACTTCAGACATAATACAAGAACCAACAATATACGATAATTTAACAAACATAAGATAGACAAATACATGCTAAACACAAATACACACCAGACACAAATACATGACAAACACAAAAAAACTCAAAACTTACCCATTCTTTAGAATGATCTAAATCACATATCAAGCCCAATTAAAATCCTCCATACATCATGACTTGAATCAAACATCAAGCCCATTTCCAACAACTCTCTACAATCTTTAGAATGGATTGAATCAAAACATCAAGATTATCTCTAGCAACTTGATCCACTAACCATTGGAATGACCCGACTCAAAGCATCATAGTCCAATTTCAACCACTCAACACCATTCTAGAACTTATTTCTCCTATGTGTTATCATTTGACACACTTACAAATAGGCAACACAAAATTAGACATTCTTTTAATATACAAGGGCACTACTTTGTTAACTCAATGATACTCCTCACTATACAATAGTACAATAATACAATAGATTCTCCTCTATGCACAACAATACATATAAAATATACTAGAACAAATAAATGAAGAATACTCCAGCAAGGATACTCCAACAAATACTAACATCTATTTACCACACATAGAGCACACTACCATATTGGTAGATCATTGAAAGATATTCTACAACAATTAGGTCATAGGCCTTCATATAATCAAATATTCTCTTGGGAGATAGTGATAGATGTATGAATACATGTCTATGCCCTCTATACTCTACTCACTATGTTGTCATGTGACATGGAGTGTATAGGGAGATGAATAATTGCTTGGCTAGGTATCTTAGGGAACATGACCTTTTAGGTTCATAAAACATCTCAAATGGCATTTAAGTGTGTTTGTAGCATATGGATTTAACATCCTCTAACAAGATCACACACACACCCAAAACAAAAAATCATTACTTATTTTCAAACAAGTAACAACATTGAAATTCTATTGTGGTGGAAAGGTAGATAAGAATCTCAACTTCAATCCCATATACTCCTCTAGAGGATTCCACTAAAGTAGATACTCACTATTTTATGATATATGTAATAGTCACCATTAGAATTTAGACATTTAGGACATCAAAACAAGTAGTTATAAACCATTTTTGAAAAACAACACTAGAGACCTAAACATCATGCTAAAAACCCACAAATCTTGTTAGTGACCTCAAAACCACATTAGTGACTTGACTTGTAAATCACTCTAGTGGTTTGTAGATCACAATAGTGTCTTGGTATAATGTTTTCACTAACTAATCATCCAATATCTCTTTATCAAGGTTTCCACTACACTTTGTTCAACTCAATCTCAGAACCTACCTTAAAATAAACTAGGAATTAGCAATATAAGTCTAGATGTGACACAAGAACAAATCCAAAAGAAAAAAATAAAAATTGACCAAACACCAATGCTTTAATTGACCCAATGAGCACTTAGAAATATATAATCAATAGGAAATCAAATCCAATCACTCAAATTGATACAAATACATATTTTTATGATAAATTTTTTATTTATTTAATTTGTCTTCTGTAAGACAACACAAAATGAAATTGTGTGTGATATAGAACCTCTCTTCAAATTTAGAGGGGAAGCTTCTTCAGATCGAAACTAACCTGAACCTAAGCTAAACTAACCTTATACTAGAAAATATAGACAAGATATACAAATATGCATAGTATACAAGACTCATTAAAAGGGGTTTGCATAAATGAAAACGATTATGTGCCTATGTTTTTGCCTCAAATATAGGTACCAAACTATTTTTTTTTCTTGGTAAATTGCAGGCTTGGGGCCTACTCCCATTATATTGAAATTTAACAAAAATTTTAACAGAGTTTTGAACATTACATATGAACCCCACAAAGCAAAATGCAAGGAATAGACAAAATCCTTGCTCACTAAAACCACCCTAACATCTAGACAAACCAGAAACTAAAAACATATAACATATAGCTATTCGGTCCGAGAACAAACAGAAAAAACTACATTCTAACAGACCCAACTAGGCATTTTCATCCACAACATTGTAAAATTCAAGCACCTCTAGCATCCAGTCATCCTCTTCCATGAGCCTAGCAAGCTTCTTCAAAAAGGAGATCCCTCTCGAGGTGTGCTTTCTTAGATTCTAGCAATGTGCTCGACCCCAACCTCCACAAATGACAACCAGACCACTGCATCTCCCGCCATGTTGATCTTGTGAAATTCATCCACCCACAGTATACCCACTCCAGACCTACCCAACTCACTACCTCCTTCTAGCCACCATAGAAATCCTTCTCAAAAAAGGCATCCATAAGTGTTTTAATGGTCGCCTTATCTTCATTAGCAACCAAGAGAACAATGAGAAACATAGAGGCAAGGGCAGAATTAACTTGATACCTATGCTCTACTACCATGAATCTCTCTCCCAACACCCACTCTATAGCAAAGAGCACAATGCCACTCTTGATTAAAAACCTGCCTCATCCACTTCTTTGTGATGTAACCTAAGAAAGACATATGTGTTTTCTTGCATGTGAGCCTAATTGGGGTGTCCATTCTGTGTGATAGCCAACTATCAATCTCCACACCATCCAACAAAGAAACTGACTAGCACTGAAGCCTAACAAAACACCATAAAACCAATTCTGCACATTTCGCTTCTATCATCTTAACACTGGGAAAAGATTGATTGTTAGTCGAGAGGGCCAACATATTCATTATACATTACTTCCCAAAATGAAGCTTGCTCTGAGTTGATTGCGAGGTTGGCCAGCTCATCCGCCTTCTTATTGCCTTCCCTCAGCACATGGTTGATCACCACGCTTTCAAAACCATCCATAATACTTAGGGCCTGCATTAAAATACCATTTAATTTCCAATTTTCTAATCCCCCCTTTCTCAAGGCATTAATCCATCTGTAAGCTTTTTTTCCACCTTTCCTAAGATTTTTCCATTATGATTTTGCACTAGGCAACCTGCACCGGAAGCACCCGGATTGCCCTTAGATGTGCCGTCAAAATTAATCTTTGACCAACCCTTCAAAGGTAGTGTCCATTTCATCTCCTTTCTCTTCTGGAGGGTATCAGTACCCCCATCCCCATTAACGAGGGGAATGACTAGCCCATTCCAAGCTTTCCTCAAATTATCATCTTCCATAGTAAACCTATTCCTCACTCTAGCCTAAATTCTATTGTTTACTACCTCAGTGATTGTTGTCTCAACTTTAATTTGAAAAGGAATCTTGACTCTATTCCTTTGTCCTAGAATATTCTCTTATTACATTCTTTCCATAACTCCCATAGCATTATGGATGGGTTGTTTAACCAAATGCATCCATACACTGAATGATGATGATGAGCTTTCCAGGCTTTAGATAAAGTCAAATTATCATTGGGTAGAGCCCCAATCCAACCTAACTTTGCACACAACCATCTCCAACACTCCTGGACAAAGGGGTACTGTAAAAAAAGGTGCTATGTTGATTCAACCACCTGCAAGCACATCACACATCTACTTGGGCCTTCAAACCCCAACTTCCTGAATATGTCTCCTATTAGCACCCTTTTCTAGAGAGCATCCCAAGAAAACACACCAACTTTGGGGAGGCAGACCTTATTCCAATACAAATGCACTAAGATCTCAGTTTGTTCCTTTAGACCATCCACCACAACATATCCAATCTTCATAGTATACTCCCTTGTAGATGAGAAATTCCATCACAATCTATCCCTTTTTGAAGAGATACAAGGTCTTCTATTTCATAGAATTATCATCAAAGAAATCCTCTCTGCTTCAGGGATCCAAAGACTTTCAAAGCTTTTCCACTCCCACCCCTCGACTCTGCTGGGTGTTCTTTCTTCAATATAATCTACAACTCTTACTTCCCAGCAATCTAACAAAAACTGCTTAGCCTCTGGGAAAGCATCCCTAATCTTTTGAAATCCCATCCATGAATCCTCCCAAAACAAAGGAGTTTCATCATTTCCTACTTCCCAGGTTAGGTAGTCTATGATAATTTCCTTGCAAGAGAGCAAGAAGTTCCATAATCTTGAACCTTTTGCCGAGTTTGAAATTGTGAGAATTCTATTATCCTCAAATGAATCCAGATATTTATTTCTCAGGATCTTAATCCATTTCAATTCTGGCCTAGTGTGAATCACCCAAACTATTTTTTATTGCAAGTATGTGCTAATCAGTGTTGTCATTGATGTCAACAAGCGTGTGTTGTCATTGGTGTCAATCGTGTCTTCTAATGAGGTTGTTGTTGTTTGATTGAGTTGTTGTGTTAAAGTGATTTGATTTCTTTGAAGAGGTGCTAAAGATGTTGAGGATATGCTTATGTTGTTGGGTTTCCAAGTGATTTTGAGAAATTTTGATTAACAAAGGAAATAATGTGTTCAAGACGTGTTCTGGCTTAATAGAGTTATGATTGAGTTTTGCTCCACATTTCTTCCTAATTGAATATATGAGTGTGCATTTTAGATATGTGGTTTAGAAATATTTTCAAGGATGCTAAATCTAGAATTTGGTGCTTCGGATCATTGTGCAGTAAAAGTTGTGTTCACCAGTTTGAGAACAGTGTTTGTAGTGTGTCTAGGAGAAAATATTTTGCTCCGCATTTCTCCATAGAGTGGTTTCAAGTGTTGTGGTTATGGATTTATGCTTTTAAGGTCCCTACATTTCTTTGGTTCAAGTGGTTCATGGTTTGGTGCTTCAAAAGTACATTTCTTAAGTTGCAGATGATGACAGAGTATGATATAGCTAGTTAAGTACTCCAGTGTGAAGTTTCTTTAGGTGAAAGATATTGTAAAAGGAATTTGTTGGTTTTTATTGCTTTTGGATGTTTTTAGATCATGTTCACACTTGGTGAGTGGTTTGCATGTCATTGTGTGATTTTGAGGAAGCATGTATTTAAGACTTCATAGTGTTAACAAGGATGGCTGACTTGATTGTTTACACTATTTGCTATTGTGCTTTGGTGAAAGTGAAAGCATGATGAAGTGTGTAAGAGTGGATTTAGGTTCGTGCTAAAGTGTGATGTGGTCTACATTCATTCCCTTCCTCCATGAGAATGTTTAGGTCCAGACCTAATTTTAATTTTATGGGTTAAGTTGTGTTGTCGACCTTGGAGAATGTTTTCATGATTGGTGATTGTATAAATAAGTGTCAAGGAGTCATGGATGTGTGTGGGCATGAGGGATATGATGTTTGTGATGCAAATTCAATCAGGGTAGTGAGAGATTTCATGTGTTAGGCTACTAGATGCAATAAGTAGAAGGTATCTACTATTTTTCAATGATGCTGCGAAGATGTTGTTTATGTTGTGATGGATATTGTGCTTCATTGGAATTGAACTTGATGCATAGGTTAGATGCAACTATATCAGTTCAAAGCCTGGTAGTGAGCCATTCTTCTCTTCTTTTGTTCTTTCTTTCTCAATGGGTAGTGAGTCCACTTGGACAGTGAGTCCACCTATAGTGAGCATTCTCTCTTTTGGGCAGTGATCCCTTTGACAGTGAACCTTTGTAATTTGGTATTGCTACTACATTATATTGTGAGCTAATCCTCACCTTGGTTTTCCCTCTTAGGGTTTTCCACATAAAATATGGTGTTCTCTTGTGTGTGGTGTTGTTATGATTTAGTTTCAGTTATTTTCTTTTCACACTTAAACATCATAACATGTTTAAAGGCTAATGCGGATCTGAATGTTTGTAAGGATTTGAAGTTTTTGTTACAATTGTTTCACCCCCTCTCAGTCGTCTTGTGTATTCAACAATTGGTATCAGAGAAAGGTTCCTTTGAAGAAAGATTAATAGCTTGAGGTAGATCCAGGATGGCACACAATAAACATGTTCCCTTGTTTGATGGATCAGACTATGCACTCTGGAAGGTAAGGATGGAAGCCTTTCTAATTGCTCTTGGTTATGATGTCTAGAAATCAGTCAATTCTAATTACACTGTACCTCCGAATGGTATAAGTACTAAAGATGAGGTCAAAGCTACTAAAATAGATGGTAAGGAAAAACATGCTCTCTTAAGTGGACTTACTAATTCTGAGATGGTGAAAGTTGTGAATTTGAAGATTGCTAATGCGATTTGGAAAAAAGTTGGAAAGTGTTTATGAAGGAGATGATAAAGTCAAACAAGCTAAAATGCAAAATTTGAAGCTTACTTTTGAGACTATGCAAATGTCTGAAGATGAAAACATTACAAGCTACTTATAGAAGGTGGATGAAGTTGTCAATGTCATCAAAGGACTTGGCAGAAGTATGGATGATAAAGAAGTGATATTGAAGGTACTCAGAGCTCTTCCTAAAGATTATAGTCATAAGGTTTTTGCTATTGAAGAATTATAGAATTTGAATCATTTTACCAAAGATTAGTTGCTTGGCACCCTAACTACTTTTAAAATAAGAGAGTTTGGCACAACTAGTGGAACTGTAAAGGATGAGACTGCTTTTAAGGCCAATAAATCAGAGAAGACTATGGAATTAGATCTAGAAGACTTTGATGAAGTGGAAGCTAATTTTGTAAGGATGAAAAAGGGTACTAGAAAGTTCATTGGTAAGTTGCCTTTTAAATGTTTCAGTTGTGGAAAAATAGGTCATTATGCTTCAAGGTGTCTAGACGGAGCTTTGAGAATTCAGAATAGGGAAAACAAAGGTAAGATTGTTAAGAAAATTTACTATGTTAGAAAATATGCAAGTATGTATGGTGATGAATCTAATTATGAGGATGATAGTGATAATGAATGCTTATTCATAGCCTTAAGAGATGAAACCGTTTCTACTAACTCTGGAAACTATGTGAAGGAAAAGGGTTTGGAAGCAAGCACTAACCCTGAAGGAACTGTAATGTCTACTTTTCATGCCAGAAAAGAAAAAGATGACTAGATCATTGATAGTGGATGCTCAAATCATATGGCAAGTGATAAGAGTAAGTTTTTAAACTTAAAATATGATGGTGGATTGGTTAGGTTTGGTGGTGATGAAGTTTCTAAGATTTGTGGAAAAGGTTCAATCAGTTTTGATGGAAAGAATAACACTGATGATGTTCTTTATGTCAAAGGTTTAAAGCATAATCTCTTGAGTGTTGGAGAGATGTGTGGCAGGGGTTACAATCTTATGTTTCAGGATGATGGTTGTGAGATCAGAAAAAGCTCCAGAATAGTAATTGCTGCTGGAAAGAGGATAGGTGGAAATTTTTATCATCTCAAAGGTGGTGCTATTTATTGCCTTATGACTCAGATTAGTGAGAGTTGGCTATGGCATAGGAGATTATGTCACATCAATTTTGATAGCCTAGTAAGGATAAGTTTAGTTCAAGCTGTGAGAGATCTACCAAAGATTACAAAGCCCATCAATGCTATTTGTAAGGAATGCCAAATTGGAAATCAAACAAGAAGAAGCTTCAAAGTCAAGGATCAATCATCTATCGGACTATTGGAATTGGTACATACAAATATTTTTGGTCCTACTAGAGTAAGGAGTTTTCAAGGTTCCAGGTATTTTATGTTATTTATTGATGATTGCTCTAGAATGACATGGGTTACTTTTCTTAAGGAAAAATCAAAAGCCCTAGATAAGTTTAAAGCCTTTAAAGCAATGGTTGAAAATGAAATGAATATGAAGATCAAATGTTTGAGGTCTGACAGAGGTGGAGAATTTACTTCTAATGAGTTTAACATGTTTTGTGAGAATCATGGGATAAAGAGGCATTTATCTGCCCCTTGGACTCCTCAGCAGAATGGAGTGCTTGAAAGGAAGAACATGACTATTCAAGAAGCTGCAAGGACAATGATATAAGAAGAAGAGCTATTAGAAGTATAGTGGAGAGAAGCAATTCATACTGTTGTCTACATACAGAATGGAGTACAAATAAGGGAAAATGACACAAAAACTCCCTATGAGCTATGGTATGGAAGGAATCCTACTATTAAATATTTCAAATTTTTTGGAAGCAAATGTTATATTAGAAGAGATGAAGAACTAGGAAAGTTTGATGCAAGGTGTGATGAAGGTATTTTCCTTGGGTACTCTAACAAAAGCAAAGCTTACTAGTGCTACAACAAGAGGCTAAGAAGGATTGTTGAGAGTGTGAATGTTAAGGTTGATGAAGACATATAGAAGATTTTAGATATTAATGATCATGAATCAGACGAGTCTTCTTCCATTGAAGAAGAAGATGCTAAAAAAAAGGAAGCACAAATTGAAGAGGAAGAAGCTCCAATGAAGTCTCCTTAAACCCCCAAGTATGTGTAGAAGTATCACACTGAAGACTAGATCATTGGTGATAAGAACAAAGGTGTATTGATAGGAAGTAGAGCTACTGAAGAAAAGGTAAATCTGTGTTTACTTTCTAAAGTTGAACCTAAAACAATGGTTGAGGCATGCAAGGATGAGAATTGGATCAAGGCTATGGAAGAAGAACTAATGCAGATTGAGAAAAATCAGACCTAGGAACTTGTTCCAAGACCAAAGAACAAAATATTGATAGGAACTAAGTGGGTATTCTAGAACAAATTGAATGAGAATGGAGAAGTGGTAAGAAATAAGGAAAGACTTGTATGTAAAGGCTACTCACAAGTGGAAGGAATAGACTATGAGGAAACTTATGCTCTGGTGGCAAGAATGGAGGCCATTAGAATGTTTTTGTCTTTTACAGCACATAAGGATTTCAAAGTATATCAAATGGATGTGAAGTCTGCTTTCTTGAATGGGGAACTAGAAGAGGAAGTGTACATAGAGAAATCAAAAGGATTTCAATTTTCAGATAAGCTAGATATAGTCTGCAGGTTGAAGAAGGCACTATATGGATTGAAGCAAGCTCCCAGAGCTTGGTATACAAGGTTAGACGGGTACTTATTAAAGCAAGGATTCAATAAATGCTCTACAGACAACAATTTGTACATCAAAGTAAGTGGAGATCAAATTCTAATTGTGGAAGTGTATGTATATGACATTTTTTGGTGGAAAGGAAGGCATGTGTAAGAGCTTTGCAGATGAGATGCAAAAAGAGTTTGAAATGTCAATGTATGGGGAAATAAATTTCTTTCTTGGATTACAGATCAACTAGACAGATAAAGGCATTTTCATTTCTCAGTCAAAGTATGTAAAAGAGTTGTTAAAGAAGTTTGGAATAGAAGATTCTAAACTAATTTGTACTCCTATGGTTACTGGTTGTAAGTTGAGAAAGAATGATGAATCTCCTAAGGCTGATTAGAGCAAGTACATATCAATGATTGCAAGATTACTATATCTGACTGCTACTAGACCAGATATTATGCAGGTAGTTTGTCTTGTGGCTAGATTTCAAGCAGATCCTAGAGAGTCACATGTTATGGTAGTGAAGAGGATATTCATATATTTAAAGGGCACTTCTGATCATGGCTTGTGGTATCCAAAAGATACTGACTTTACTCTAAGTGCTTATACAGATGCAAATTGGGCTAGTTGTGTAGATGACGGGAAAAGTACAAGTGCTGGAGGATTCTTTCTTGGTGGTAGAGTAGTGTCATGGTTAAGTAAAAAGTAGGATTCAGTATCTCTATCTACTGCAGAGGTAGAAAACATTGTAGCAGCATCTTGTTGCATACAGGTGTTGTGGATGAAACAAACCTTGAAGGATATCAAAGTTGTGTATGATGAGCCAATTTCTATTTTCTGTGATAATACAAGTGCTATTAACATTTCAAAGAATCTGGTGATGCATTCAACGACAAAGCATATTTCAATTAGGTATCACTCTTGAGAGGGAAGGTTGCAGAGAATGAAGTGAAGCTTGAGTATGTGCCTACAAAGGATCAGGTTGCTGACATATTCACTAAGGCTCTTCCTAAGTGTACATTTGAGTATCTCCGCGAGAAGTTAGGGGTTATTACCCCTCATTCCTTGAACTAGATGCATAAGAAGATGTATCAATCTAGTGGATTTCAAGATTCATTCGTTTCTAGACTGATGATTGAAGGCTACCTCTCAGGGGGAGCAGGTAGTGGTTATGATGACTGTTGCAGTCAGGAGGAGTATTTAGAGCAGTGAAAGAAAAATATGTTGTAGAGCAGTAGTGAACAGTGCAAGTATGTGCAATATCATGAAAAGGGAAAGATGTGATACCCTTTGCCATTGATGTCAAAGGGGAGAGAGTTCATGTGAAAAACAAATGGGGATAAAGAACAATCGGTGATTAGAGAGAGAGAATAAGATGTGCAAAAGAAAGGGGGAGAGTAAGAAAGTAAAGAAGATTGGTGCAGAGTTGTGTCTTGATGGTTTTTCACATCATGTGTTGCCATCAATGACAAAGGGGGAGATTGTTGCAAGTATGTGCTAATCGGTGTTGTCATTGATGTCAACAAGCGTGTGTTGTCATTGATGTCAACAAGCATGTGTTGTCATTGATGTCAACTGTGTCTTCCAATGAGGTTGTTGTTGTTTGATTGAGTTGCTACGTTAAAGTGATTTAATTGCTTTGAAGAGGTGCTAAAGATGTTGAGGATATGCTTTTGGTGTTGGGTTTCCAAGTGCTTTTGAGAAAATTTGATTAACAAAAGAAATAGTGTGTTGAAGATGTGTTCTGGCTTAATAGAGTTATGATCGAGTTTTGCTCCGCATTTCTTCCTAATTGAATATCTAAGTGTGTAGTTTGGATATGTGGTTTAGAAGTGTTTGAGGATACTAAATCTAGAATTTGGTGCTCCAGATCATTGTGCAATCAAAGTTGTGTTCACCAATTTGAGAACAGTGTTTGACAGTGTGTCTAGGAGAAAGTATTTTTCTCTACATTTCTCTACAGAATGGTTTCAGGTGTTGGAGTTTTAGATTTATGCTTATAAGGTCTATATATTTCTTTAGTTGAAGTGGTTCATGGTTTTGTGCTCCGCAAGTACATTTCTTAAGTTGCAGATGATGACATAGTATGATATAGCTGGTTAAGTACTCCGGTGTGAAGTTTCTTCAGGTGAAAGATGTTGTAAAAAGAATTTGTTAGTTTTTAGGTGCTTGTGGATGTTTCTAGATCATGTTTGAGCTTGGTGAGTGGTCTACATGTCATCATGTGATTTTGAGGAAGCGTGTATTTAAGAGTTCATAGTGCTAACACAAGGATGGTCGACTTGATAGTTTACACTATTTGCAGTTACGCTTTAGTGAAAGTGAAATCATGATGAAGCGTGTAAGAGTGGATTTAGGTATGTGCTAAAGTGATGTGGTCTATATTCATTCCCTTCCTTTAGATGAATGTTTAGGTCCAGATCTAATTTAAATTTTATGGGTTAAGTTGTGTTGTCGACCTTGGAGAATCTTTTCATGATTAGTGATTTGTATAAATAAGTGTCAAGGAGTCTTGGATGTGTTTGGTCGTAAGGGATATGATCTTTGTGATGTGAATTTGATCAGGGCAGTGAAATCTTTCATGTGTTAGGCTATTGGATGCAGTGAGCAGAAGGTGTCTACTATTTTCAGTGATGCCGTGAAGATGTTGTTTGTGTTGTGATGGATATTGAGCTTCATTGGAACTAAACTCTATGCATAGGTTAGATGCAACTATATTAGTTCAAAGCCTGGTAGTGAGCCATTCTTCTCTTCTTTCTTTCTTTCTCAGTGGGGTGTGAGTCCACTTGGACAGTGAGTCCACCTGTAGTGAGCATTCTCTCTTTTGAGCAGTGAGCCTTTATAATTTGGTATTTCTACTACATTATATTGTGAGCTAATCCTCACCATGGTTTTTCCCTCTTAGGGTTTTCTATGTTAAATCTTGTGTTCTCTTGTGTGTGGTGTTGTTATGATCCAGTTTCAGTTATTTTCTTTTCATGCTTAAATATCATAACATGTTTAAAGGTTAATGTAGATCTGGATATTTGTAAGGGTTTGAAGTTTTTGTTACAACTAATTCATCCCCCTCTTAGTTGTCTTGTGCATTCAACATTTTTGCCCCAAGAGCTTTGTTTTGAGTAATCTGATTCCTCAAACCAATGCCTCCACCTAATTTTGGTTTACAAATATTATCCCAAGAAATCAAAGGGAACTTCTTAAACTCTGTTCGACCCTACCAAAAGAAGTTTCTCATTTTCTGCTCTTTTGATTTTCTTGAAGACTTGGGTAGTCAAAGGAAGGATAAAAGAAATATAGGAATAGCAAAAATGACTGCCCTGAGCATTACAATCCTTCCTACCTAGGAGAGCCATCTTCCCTTCATTGACCCCATTCTATTACTTATTTGTTTTAACAATGGCTCTCAAAGCTTTGATTGCTTGCCACCATCAAATAAAGGAAGTCCAAAATACTTATGAGGAAACTCCCCTTTCTTAAACTTCAGAATTCTCAAGATCTCCCTTTGCTTTCTTTGATTTGTAGAAAAAAAGAAAATTTCAGATTTATTCGTATTAACACATTGTCCAGATGCCACGGAGTATTCATCAAAGATATTCTTCATACACCTAGCTTCTTTTCTCTTCACACTCCCAAACAACATCATGTCATCAACAAATTGCTAGTGGGTCAGAGGTGTGACATTTCCGGTAATTTATAGACCTTCCCACTACCCATAAGCTGCCGCCTTTTGAATATATCTACCCAATGCATCTTCATAATGATAAAGAGGAAAGGGGAGAGAGGATCTCCCTGCCTTAAACCTCTTGATACTTCAAAAAATCCTTGAGGGCTTCCATTAATCAAAATCAAGAACCTGGGGCTTGCTACAAAACCGAAGATCCTATCTAGCCGATTCTTGTCAAAACCGAAGGCCTCCAAGACCTTGAACACAAATCTCCAATCCACCCTATCGTACGCTCTTCTTATATCTATCTTTACTAGCATACCACTTCTTTTAGAGGTGATAAGGCCCGAGTGAATAGTTTCTTGGGCAATGATGGTGCCATTGAAAATCAATCTTCCAGGGACAAAACCACTATTTTCTTCTAAAATAATTTCATCCAAAATAAAATTCATCCTATTCACAATTGCCTTGGCAAATATTTTGTAAACTGTATTACACAATGAGATGGGCCTGAAGTCCTCAAAAGACAATACCTGCTCTTTCTTTGGAAGCAATGCTATGAACATGTTATTGAGGTCCCTAAGTAGTGTCTTCTTCTTCCTGGATTACTCCGCCATAGCCCATATGTCCTTACCCATTATATGCCAACACTTGTGAAAGAAACTAGCAGGAAATCCATCAGGCCTCAGGGCTTTGTCTGGATGTAATTGCATTAGTGCCGCCTTAAGCTCCTCTTCTTTAAAAGACAATTTTAACATGTCATTGTGTTCTAGTTTGACCTGTTTGGGGATGCATTCTAGTATTTTTTGTTGGATGCATAAATCTGATGATTCTCTATTATTTAAGAGATCTTCAAAGAAATTAACCCCTATTGGATTGATTACATTCTCATCTTTGCATTTTGTTCCATCCTCCAACACAATCTTGTTCAGACAACACTTCTATCTTCTAATTCTAGTAGAATTGTGAAAAAAATTTGTGTTTTTGTCTCCATCTTGTAACCACACTTCTCTAGATTTTTTGGCGCCAGAATATTTCTTCTTTGGCCAAAACTTCAACCTGCTTCATCATTAACTCTTTTTCAGCCAAGAAGGCATCTTGATTCATCTCGTTCCTGAAAATCTCCTCATTTAAAACCTTTAATTTTTCTTCTATAACTTCCTTTTCTTTGAAAATATCCCCAAAATAGGTTCTGTTCCAAACTCTTAATTTTTCTTTCAGCTTTTTAGTTTTAAAAAGAGATTGAATATCTTCGATCCTTTCTATATATCTTCCTTCTACCAAGATTCTACAAGGCTTGTAAATCTATCATCATGCATCCACATATTCTCAAACTTGAAAGGACTTCTGACTGGCTTCTTATCTTCCATAATCTGTAATTGGATTGGGTAATGGTCCGAACTAGAAATCGGAAGCAGGAAAGATTTGCATTCTCTTCCAAAATCTCCTAAGTCTCCCATCCAAAGGAATCTTTCCAATCTCTCCGTGATGTTACTAAAGCCAAGCCTTCGGTTAGTCCATGTCTATTTTCCATTTTCTAGTGGGATGTCTAGCAGATTATTTATCATGATGAAATCTGTGAAGTCCAATTGAGATTGGTTGCATTTCTTGATTCCCCCCAATTTATTTTCACTACTCAAGATAGCATTGAAATCTCTTCCCAAGAAACAAAAGGAAGTTGCAAAATTTTCCAGAATTAGATCTAAATCTTCCCATGCTCTTTTTTTGAGGAGGGGAGAATTAGGAACATATACATTAATCAAAAATAAATATAGCTTTGTAGAGATGCACATTACCTTTGTCAACATCCAAAATCTAGAATTACTCACAAGCTCCACTGTTACATCATTTTCCCTCCATAGATTTGCACGTCCACCTAAAGCACCTTCCGCATCAACAAAAAAACCATTCCATCCCTTCAACCTTAGCTTAAAAAAATCTATATCTTTGCCTATTAGCTTTGTTTCCTGTAACAAAAAATGCTGGAATCTGATATCTCCATTTGGTGTTTCACCAGATGCCTTTTGTTAGGAGCATTTAAGCCCCTAACTTTCTATGAAGTGATCTTCATGACTGTCTGGGAAGGGTGATTCCTTTCCTAGACCTCAACATCATTTGTGTGATTTTTAATTGACCTTCAACCTCATTGTTCTCTGCCATCTTTACATAATTGGGTTTTCTTCCCTTCTTCTTCGAGTTTCCATAAATAGGGCTGACTAGAGAGGTATCTATCTGAGAGATTCCTAACTTTTCCAAGGATAGTATTTCCCCTTCTTCCACTTCCAAAAGAGCTTTGTTGTTTCATAGAGGAGTATATTCAACATGTAATTGCCTAACTTCAACCATTGCTGGGGTTTTGCCTTATAGCCACTCTACCCCCTATGCCAACACCTCCTCCCTTTATTTCTCTCCACATACCTTATGGTTCTCATTTCTCTCCTTACTCTCTGGAGTCTTTTTCTTGTCAAATGAGTTAAAAAGGTCCCTAACCAAATCCAAGTTCAAGGATATTTTTCCATGAATAGAACCCACACACTCCTCTTCCACAATCCAATCCCACAGATTTGAAATTAGGGGGGAATCACAGTTTTCATTGTTGTCCTCATCTCCCCTTGTTTCAATATTATCCACCACTGCCTCATCTCCAAAAGAATTTCCAAGTTCAAAAAGGCTCTCCTCTTGTTCTAAATTATCTAACTCTTCTCCCTTTTCACTTTCTAATTCCTTATTGAATTCTTCATCAGAAATTTCCCTTATTGGTTCAGCTGGACCTTCCAATTTGACTCTCTGTTTCCAGACCCCATTCACTGAAATTAGATTAATGTAATCTAGGAAATCCTCTACCATGTTGATATTAACACATATCCACGCATATACTCTAGACCCACCACTCGCAGTGGTTTCATCCAAATCCACAAAAGACCCCAGTCAATCCCCTATTTCGTTCAAAATGTCCAATTTCCAATACTCTGCTAGGAGATTGTATAATCTAACCCATCTAGGGGTTATTGTTACTTTGTGTTCTGTAGGGTCGAAGTTTGGCTCCCATTCCTTTATATAAAAACCCACTCCATCCATCATCCATGATTTACTACTTAGAATTTTTTCCTTGAGTTCTCTATTTTTGCATAGCACAAGAAAAAATCCCTTCAGAAAATTCCTTAGTGAGACTGAATTGCCCCTATTCTTGGCACACCATTCATTTATTCTATCCCAAGCCAGCCATAGATATGTCCATTTTAGAAAAAAAGGCTTTTTCCTTCAAGCCCTTCATCGAGCTCTCCAAATACTCATTTTTAATGTTCAAAGATTTGTTCTCAACCCTAGTGACAATTGGAATTCTGTTGGCTCTTGTTGTACATTCTGGAAAATGGTTTTCCTTAGCAATCTCATTCACTTCATTCCTCTTATCCTTCCTAACCCAGATTTTTATTTCATCTACCTTGATTGTCAAAGCATCCTTTAGATTTCTTGTCTCTCTCCCCTTTGTTCTATTGAAAGTGTTGACTGCTTGCACACCAATCCTTGCATCCCTTTGATAAGGTCTCTTGAATCTCTATTCCTCATGAATTTGCTTGTTTGCAAAGTCCAACCATGGAATCCCTCACCTCTACCATAAACTGCCTCTGTGCATTCTCACTTTGGTACCAAACTATTAATAGTAATGTCTTACGAGTGAAATTTTTAGATATAATAAATGAGAGCAATCTATCTAAACACACAAATAACAACTTCCAATTGGATAAAATATAGACCAACTATTCAATGCAAACAAGATTCTAAAAGGAACACAACAACACAAGATGACATTTGATTCCATAAATCAAATAATTAAGTTGTATATAAAGCCACAATCTAAGTAAGCATATAACTTCAATACAAAACTTGGTAAAGTATTTTTTCAATTCAATTAATGGAACTACAAACATTGAAAGATGATTTTGATAGCATAATGGTATCATTAATCATCATCGAAATGTATTGCAAATAACCCATTTATAGATTACAAATGCCCAATCCTTAGGACTTTAAAATAATCTTATTTAATCCCAAAAAGTGAGTTGTAAAATGAAAAACTTAAAATCTACTAAAAAGTCAAAAAGAAAGAAATTTTTAAGCAAATCTAATCACAAACAATTAATAGAATAAAACTGCCTAAAAATTGGCACTCCCTCTTTACTAGAAATAGAACACAACTGGAATATACTAAAAAAAGATATTGTAATCTTAACATGCATATAGAGAAAAACCTTAAAGTTTTAGTTCTTTAATCCTAAATTTTTTCTTATAGATATGGAAGATTGGGTTGATGGCATGCTCAAGGAAGAATTTTACTGATACTAAATGTAGAAGGAGATTTTTAGTGTTTTAACCAACTTAGACAAACTTGGTTAGAGTTTTTAAATGATCAAACCATTCTCAAGTGTACCAATGGAGAATTTGAGTGGGTAAGCATCTCAAAGCACATGCCTTGGTTACTTGTGCCATCACCTTATGTCTTGGCATAAGTTTTATGTGGCCAAGCCACCATAAATGTGTGCCCAAGCTTTTGTTTCCACCTTTTATAAATGTTGGGAGGAGATATCCTCCACTTATGCCAGTTGAAAACTTAGAACAAACTTTATGGTGTGTTTACCATGTTTTTTCAAGATGGATGAAACTTTATGCCACTTGAACCATGTTTTGACTTGGGTAGAATTCTTGTCCACTTAAGCCAACTTTATTCTAGGCAAAAATTTGAGTCTTTTGTGCCACTTTTCCAAGTTGGGCATGAAAGTTACATGGTTCTCACCCAGGTCATGTGAAGTGAAGATTTCCATCATCCATGCCAAGGAAAAGGATTAATATACTTAAGCAAAGAAGGGTTTAACTTACTCATGCCAGGCATAGGTATTGGCCACTTAAGCCACTTTGTCAAGTTGAGTAGAACACATAAATGGTTGAGCCATCACAAATGTGCAACCAAGACATTTTTATATCACTTATTTCTATCCTTTGTAAGATATCAAGAATTTCCACTCACTTATGCCAAGTTTAAGACCTTAGGTAAAAAATCCATGTTGCAAACCCACTCCAAATGTGTGCCTTCCATGCCTTAGTCATTTTCACACTTTCTACTTCTTTGTTGATACCATCAACAAACTTTGAACTTTATCATTATTTCATATCAAACAACTACAATGTCCATTAAGATAAAATATTTGTTAGTCAAAAATAAAGAATATGACATAAAAACCTTGCAATCTAATAGGGAAAACCACAAATTGAATTGAATTAACACAATTGATGGTCAATCTTGTTGTCAAACATGGAAAAGACAAGTATCAACATTGAGTTCTATAGGGATGAAATAATTGACTCTTTCAAGGGACCATGTAACAAACTTGGTCCATAGGAGAACTTCAAAATATTTAATAAAAATATTTTGATCAGTGTTCGATTGTGGGCAATAGGGTCAATCCTAACCAGAGTTTTTTTTAGCGACGAATCTTCGCTAATTGACAAATAGTTCGTATTCACAAATTTGAATTTAATGAATATATTGCAATTGGAAATGTGCCAAATCACCTAAATTTTATGAATTATTGGTCAAATACATTTCAATTCACCACCAATTTATTTTATTAGGCATTTGTAACTAATGTTTTCTCCACAATAACCTATGCATTTCTAACAGTGATTTACTTGGAATTTTGGAGGCATGTTTTATTTGCCCACATATTCACCAATAGCATTATAAAGTTCACCATGTATGAGGACCTATTTTGCCAACACCATTATAACTCCATGCTAATCTGAGGGCCATAATCACCTTGAAAATTACAACGTATGTGTTTGATCAAGGTCCGATTCGCCCAAAATTTATATGCAC
Source organism: Cunninghamia lanceolata (assembly GCA_027924645.1). Taxonomy (NCBI): domain Eukaryota; kingdom Viridiplantae; phylum Streptophyta; class Pinopsida; order Cupressales; family Cupressaceae; genus Cunninghamia; species Cunninghamia lanceolata. Next base: position 42,741,277 of record BSBN01000391.1, on the reverse strand, counting down.
CAATTTATAATCACATAGGATTCTCCAAATTTTTACTACATCATTTAAAAATCCCGTAGAATTCACCAAATATAGATTGATATAAATATAATAGAAACTCTAATTAATCTTTTACACATTTTGTTCTGCTTCGATCTCTCAATTTGGATCATAGGCAAGTTACAACTACAAGCATTAGCAAGTCAGTGAAAGACTAAAGGTAAGTGATCATTTGAATTAATTTACAGTACTATAAGATTATTTATCTCTTTTCCATTTTTACTTCATTCATAGTCATACAGATGATATTGAGTAGGGATACATCTAAGGCCCAAGGATCTATATTCTATGATTCCTTCTTATACAAAAAGACATTTTTTTGTAGCTTTTATTTTGTGAGAGATGTCAAGCAGGAACAAGTTTGCTGAAAGTGGTAAAGGGAGGCCATCAAAACATAGAAACATAATGTCACACTTTGGCAATGTTTGTGGCCCATCAGATGGAGCTACAACATCATCACTTGTACCATATATTGACAAACAAGGCAATACCTCATAGGAAGATCTAAATGAGTTAATTGACTCAGATTAGGATGACAATTATGTAGATGATGTTCTAGGGGATACCTAGGATAGCCTAACTGAGTTCATTGACTTGGATGCCAATGCTATAGATGATGTTCCAGGTGGTACCTAGGGTAGTCGAAATGAGTTAATTGACTTGGATGCCAATGTTGCAGATGATGTTCCAGGTGCTATCTAGGGTCATTAGAATGATAATATGAATAGATCGACCTCAACAAGTGATAAGGAAAATATAGATCTTGCACGCAAGGGGAAAAGAAAAGATAAATAAAAAATGGGGCATGAGTTCCTTCATCTATGACAAGGAATTTTTAGATTGATTGGGTGTCAAAATATCTATTCATTGAACCAGTAAAGAATGCAATCAAAGATGAACCTCCAACATAATGTAAGTGAAGGATTTGTAGTTGGAAATATCATAGGGACAAGAAGTTGTAGCTAAAACTTGACACTATAGAAAAACATATTTGTAAAGTTATGGAAAAACATATTTGTAAAGTTTATGAAAAAAAATCATATACGGAAAGGAAAAATCAGTGATAAGATGGAAAAAAAGGAAGAAAGTCTTCATGTTAAGAATGCCCTTGAATATGATGCGCATATGTAAAGAAAGACAAAGCTTGCTGCATGTGGAGGTTCAATTGAAGCTCAATTTGGAAAGATGATGGGAGAAGAACAAATGGAAAAAACTATTCAGTTGAGTGTTGTTTTTCAAATTTTGACCAGAGGGTGTCCTATGATAGACTACCCAGAATATAATAGTTTATTATCTTTTATGGGTGTTCCTAACTTTCCTAACACACATTGGTCAAAAAATAGTGGATGGGAATGGACAAGTTATCTTGCTGAGGTGGAAAAACAAGATTTACATGAAAAAATAAAATAGTCAACCTTTATTGCATTATATTTAGATGAAGTTACAATGGTAGATAATACTTCTTGGGTATGTATGCATGTGTATACTATAGAAAAACATGTCTGCCAACCTCATCTACTCTATGTTTACAAAATTAAGGAGAATGTGACATCACAAAATCTATTTGAACTAGTTAAGGAATCTTTGAATGAAATTAGAGGTATGGATGACTACACAATTTCCAAAACATTGGTGTGTGTAGGGAATGATGGAGATTCAGTAATGCAAGGTCATAGGAATGGCCTTTTTGTAAAGCTACAAACTTCTATTTCACTATCCATGATTTCCATTCACTGGATGGCCCACAAAATGAATTTAGCATTTCAAATTGTGAGCATGTTTTCTACAATATAAAAAATTGAAGTTCTAATCCACAAGATCTACTCACACTTCTATTGAAGTCCCAAATAGTTTATGGAATTTCAACATTTTTCTAATGGAATAACTGAAGGAGACAAGCTTCTTAAGGATGTTGATACTAGATGGATCTCCTTGCATGGATCAATAGAATGAGTTTTTTTAGAATATCAATTCTTGATTGGAGTAATGTATGAACATTGCCTCACAGTAGACAGAGCTCCTGACCTCTTACATAGGTTAAGTGACATAGAGAGACTCCTAACTTTATTTGGTATTCTTCCCATGCTAGAGGAAATGAAGATTCTTGTAAAAAATGCCCAAGAAATAACTATGTATATTTCAGAATATACTAAACTACGTAAAATGATATGCATGACCCTTGATAATCTATATCTATCAGAGTAGTCCTTTATAAGTTCAAAGTTTAGTAGCTGACAATTGATGACAAATGTGAACAATCTTGCTAAATTTTTATAGTTCAAAGAAAGCAAGGAGTTATGTGTCTCTGTATGGGGATATGAGATACCAACAAACCATTTTATGAGGGTTAGGCATACTATTAAAGAAGTACCTGTTGCAAGGGAAGATTTTGACAACATTGTAAATTCTGAAAGTACTACTTTAAAGGATATTGCGAGATCTGTTTCCTCAGATATTAGAGATTGATTCCCTCATGATCAACTGCTTGAACCCATGTCTATTGTGTATCCTCAATATTGGGTTAGCTATTGACCAGATAATTTTCATAACAAGATAAAGACCTTGGTCAATCATTTTTTCATAAGTTCAGAATTCAATGGACAACAAATAAAAAGAATTATAAATAAATCTAAGCTTACAAAGAAATTGACTTGTTTTGGAACATCAATGATGGAACAATTTAAAATCTTGGAGAGTCCCTTCCTAGATGGATCGATAACAAATCTTTGGGCAACCTTAAGTTAGAGTGAAATATTGTGTGATTCAATATCAAAATATTTCAAACTTACTGATTTCTGTCAAACCATGATATTGGGGTTAGTGGAGGATGGGAGATTTTTCAGTGCATTGGGGTTCTTGAAATCAAAGATAAGAAACAAACTTGACAAGTATTTGGAAAATTTCTTAAGAATGTATAAGGTATGATATCCAAAGTTTTCCTTTTGAAAGGGCACTCACAATCTGGATGTCCATATGTGAAAGAAGAGAGTTCTGCAACACTTCAAACCATACTGGCACACATGACAGTGACACAATGAATTACACATGTAGTGGTAGTGAGGAGGTGCACTTAAGAGGACGTATGCAGAGTGAAGAAAATGAAGACCAGGATCAGGATGGCTCTCAATCTCATGTTCAGAGTGAGGAGATGATTTGGCAATTGGAAGAGATTTAGCACTTACTAGGTATTTATAATGTATTTCATATTCCAAACTCCAAACTATTGTTGATGATATTTTATTTTTCTATCACTGAATAATGAATCCTGATATACATTTTCATTTTCCATTTAAAAATTAATAGATTAACATACTACTATTTTCCAATGTTCCATTTTAGAATTTAAATTTTAAACATTATTTCCAAATTTGATTTTATTTTAGCATCTAAATTTTACGCATTTTTTAATTTCCATTTATTAATTAACATATTATTAGTAATTTCATACTATTATTGTGTGATACTAATAAGTGTTACATGTATTCAACTAAATGCATACTAACAACACTAACAGTAGCATATACAACATTGGAAAATGTTTAATGTGTATCTAGAAACCAGAGTTTTCCTGAATTAAGAAATTAAATAATACATATAATTTGAACACAAAAATGGAAAACAATCTTATATTGATTTCAAATGAAGAAATACAATATACATAGAGGTATTATAAAATCATTCTATCAGCTTTATAGCATGATCCACTGTTCATCTGATGGAAGTGAAATATGTTCTAACTCATAGTATCTGACTTGTAAATTTGTTAACAATTCATGACTGACTAGTAACTTTAATGTATTAATCAAATTTTCATTCATTCTTATCATTGGTTTGATGGAATCCAAAAAGTTTGCCTCATCTAGCTTATGAGGAAACTGGTCCAAATCCAACTTCATTGTATTCTCCATCTTCTTTTTGAGAGCACCCTTTCCAATATATCACTCTATATTGTCAAAAGCCCATGGCAAACCAAGCTCTTTCAAGTACCTTTTTATACATCTTCCACAAAAAAATTTCTACTTGATCTAGAAATTCTTGTGCTTCACCTAGCTTCACACACTTCTGAGTGATAGATGATGTCTTTATTGAGGCATCAACCTAGTTGTGAATTCCTTTGGATGCCAATTCATTGTCACTGATTCTGTAGACTATTTGCAAAATTTTCTTTGCAGTTTTTTGACTTGAAGTCACATTTTTTGTTGTCTTGAATGTATTGTTTGAACTTCACATTCTGTACTATTAGACCATCGATCAATTCAAACAATTTAGATAAATCATTAGTCCTCTGCATTATTTTCTCCCAAATGTTTTTTTATATGCCTCAGTGTTTTTCTATAAAATGTAAATACTCTATTTTGGGAAGACTTTATTTTATTTTCTTCTTTCTTCAGCTGTAGCTATAGTTTTTCAGAGGCTTTCCTCTCTGCCTCCATTTTTTGATCCCACCAATTTGCTTTTTGTGTAGGTTTGTCCAGATTGTCTTGTAATATCTTTGCTAAGGCCTTGGCTTCTGTCATCTTTCGTTGTAATTTTTCTGAATTGGCTCTTTCATTATCATAATTCTTTATGCTTTCATCTAACCTTTGCTTCAGTTCATTCAGTTCCACCTTTGTCTGTTCATTCTCTTTTCTTGTAGATGTAGATGTAGATTTTTTTTATCCTTTTCTCTAATTCATTACTCTTGTTATCTATTGCTTTCCTCTTTGCTTTCTCATTTGCTAGGTCTACCTGTAACGTTTCTATTTGATTCTACAACCTATGTCTATCTCTCTCTTTCTTTAGCAATGATGTGTACACCACATCATTGTTCCTTTTTGATACATTAATTTTTTCAGTAATTTTCATTTTAGAAAAATCCACTTGGATAGTGCTCACCTCATAGTTGGAGTATTGCATCTAATTTTGTGGTTTATTTTGAAATTTGGGCACAATAAAAATGTATTCCATGGTTTATGTATCTATGTCATATGTAGGCAATACCCTGGTTCTTGTAGGCTTGGAAGTTACAATAGATGTACTCTCTAGCACTTGCTTCTTGTGTCTTTTAGATTTTTTTGCTTTCTTGTTAAACTCAACTTTGTAATAAAAAATTGGGCCTGCTGACACAATCGAATGCTTGAATCACAAAGGAGTAATTGTTTGAGGCTAAGGATTAACCATTCCTATCCTAGTCACACTAACAACAAGAGGGGTAGCTTCTAGAAATAATTCCATTGAGGTGGAAATGGAGAAGTTGGCCTTGAATCTGTCATAATCTTTTACCTCTTCACAATGCCTTATTCATTGAGTTTCTATATAGTATCTTCTAGAAGTGGCCTCTTCTAAGTATTTTTTTGTTGTAGCACTTGCTGACCACTACTACACGTACCATTGCCACTAGTAGCACTATCTCAACCATCTCCTTTACCAATCGAATGAGTATTTTGAAGATCTAAAAACCCTTGTGGTATTGGCTGTACTTGTGATTGTATTCAATTGTTAGGATTTTCATTTGAAACTACAACAAACTCAACTATACTATCTGTCCTTGTATTCCTTAGGGCTTACTTATCAGTTGGAGATCCAATACCTCAAAAATCACTAGGTCTTATAGGGTTTACCTATGTTACCACTTAAGGTCTGCCTTGTCCTTCAATCCCCAAACCACCACCTTCATAACCCAATTTTTCAATTATGGCTGCCCCTAAAGTATATGTTTTTTTGTGGTATCACTCAAACCAAGTTTGTATGTATAGTCTTTAGTGGGATACAAGGGTTAACTTTGCCTATCAGATTCATGATTAGGTGCTTTAGAGGGATTCTCTATAATCCACAATTTGCTATACTCTTCATCTTTTGGGATCTCCTCAAATTCTACAATAGTTTTTGAATCACCTAGATCCTTCCTCATAGACCAAAAGACATTTTTTTTTATTTGTGTCCATATTTCCTCTGTACAAGCTATTCTGAGAGACTTCGGTATTTTTTTAAACTAGATGGCAGATTAACTCTTTTGTAAAAATTGTTGTACCTCCTGATTGGCCTCTCTATTGCTCTCTATGGCTATAATGCCATTATTTCTGTTGATAATTCATCAAAAGAAATACCTTTCTAAACAACAGTTTCCTCCATTACTTTTTTCATCTCATCCCAAGAATTCTTGTTTTTCATTATTTCTAGCAAGGGTTTACTTTGATGTTGAATTCTACTTCTAATGTTCTTATTGGCCACAATCATTTCTTTAATCACATCACATGGGTCATACTGCCAGTGAGAGTCAACATCAAATTTAAAAATTTGTAAAATTTGGTGTGCCACAGTGAATGTTTTTCTCTTGAATGTGAACCCTTCACATGAAAAAGGTAAGGAAGGAAATATGCTATTCTTTTACTGACTAACAAATTACAATTGATATGTAATGTTTATCTACCATAAGTATTCTAATGCAAAACCCCTCTCTATCACATATATTGGAAGTTTGTGGGACTCTACTCCTGATCCATAAAATATTAACACATTATATTCTTCCATGAAGTACCAACCAGCTATTTGTATTTTTGTTCCTAGTTGAATGGAATCTCTACAAGACTTAGGAAATCTAGGCATTGGAGTACTTGTAATTGCATAATACAATGGAGCCAAAAAGTATTCCACAAAAAAATTGTAGTTCCTTCAAGCATTATGCATCCTTATCTTATGGGTCCAATCATGTAATGGAAGTGTTCTTTTTACCTCATCATTTATGAAGGGCTGAATATGAAGTTTGTTGGCAACAAATGTTCCACTAAATTGCACTAGAAATAAAGAGCACAAGTAGGTTATGAACCTAAAGGTCTTAGTGTTAGAACTAGAAGTAAAACCTCCTTTAATCATTAAAAAATGTTTTTACATGGATTTTGTAATGTTCTCTACAAATCCGTATGTAACAGGGGAATAACAAAATGGATATTATATACCATTTCAAGGAGGCATGCATCCACTTTCCTATTACTATCCAATCCAAGGAAAAAAGTTAGCATAGAAATAGTATCTTGTACCCATGGTTTAAAATTTTCAATTTTATAAGGAGGTTTCTGATTATCTTTGGGTATGGAACCATCCATTGTTATTTTTTTGAGAAAAGAAACTTTGGAATTTAGACTGGCTCCTTTACATTCACTAGCTAACTTTTCTAGGTCAATGTGGATGTTTCCAAAATCTTTGGCTACAAACCCTAATAGTCTACTAATTTCTGCTGTAGTAATGGTTAACATTTCATTTTTTCTATCTTTATTTACAATTACTCTTCTATTTTCATCATAATTATGGGCACAGACCATGATAAGTTTTGGGCAAGGGAAAAGCTTAGAGACCATCAGGCATCCCAATCCAACCACCCACTGTGTATTGTAACTATTAATTGGTAACATTTGGCTTTACTGGGTTAGCTTGCATTTGCATTCTAGTCTTATTCTCACAAGAAAATCTAAGTTTTGAGTTAAGCCTACCAAAGATTATAAGACCATAAATATCATGGTATTCTCAATGAAACTTGGGGTTTTAAGAAGTCCAACATAGTTTATTTTGTGTACATTTCTTTGCCTTTCCCAATTAGTGTTGGGTTAGTGGTGGTAGACATGCATGTAAACCCTCAAGTTCTCAACCCTAAACCCCAAGATTAAAAAAATTTAAACTGAAGGCTTATAAATTAATTTGAAGTAATGTAGGATTTTTGTATATCAATTTTTACATACCTAGGATTTGAAAAGATGAATACAAATACTAGCACAGACTGACTCTATTGCATCCCAAAATCTCCCTAGTGCACTGCAATCTCCTAAGTCCTTGACCCTCTTCCAGAATCTCACTTAGCAATTGCAACTTCAATTGCTTGTGTGCAATACTATGATTGTACTTCTTGATTTTATTCTTATTCTCAAACAAGTTTCCAACTTCCAAGTAATAGTAAAGCGAGTGAAACGTGTTACATTACAATTTTGTACTCTTGCTTCAAACACAATTTAAGGATGGCCTGTAAGTCTACAACATTAATTAATTCAGCACGTACATCGAGTGGTGGCATTGAAAAATACTATAAAATTTGAACTGTTGATCTTTGCAAATCTAACGGCTCTAGGTTGATTCCAGAGGTTTGAGTTCATAAGTCTAGCGCTCCAGACATTTCATTCCAGAATTCAACTACAACTATCCATCAAATGTTCATCGAATAGTGAACATCACATGTAAGCACCGCATGTATCCTTTCACCGTGTTTCTTCCATTGACTTCAAAGACTCCCTTTATATGAAGTTGGGGCCCACTTTGATGACTCATATAATAATAATAATGGCACAAAATTAATAATAAGTTAATTAATAAATAGAAATTAATAATAATATGATAATAATAATATTTTAATTAATAATCGTTCACTCGTTGAGTCATTGACACTTGTCTCTATTCCATAGACTTTATGTACAAAATTGGGTGCTTGAAGACTTCCACCTAGAATTGAACATACATTGTTGATTTGTGATCATCTGACAATCAAACTTATTCATAAAGGGCCCACCACATATGAGTCAGCACCATTCAACTAATGGCACAAAATTAATAATATGTTAATTAATAAATGGAAATTAATAATAATATGGTAATAATAATATGTTAATTAATAAATAAAAATTAATAAAATGATAATAATAATATGTTAATTAATAATCATTCACTTGTTGAGTCATTGACACTTGTCTCTATTCTAGAGACTTTATCTACAAAATTGAGTGCTTGAAGACTTCCACTTAGAATTGAACATACGTCATTGATCTGCAATCATCTGATGATTGAAATGATTCATAAAGGGCCCACCACATATGAGTCAGCACCATTCAACCAATGGCACAAAATTAATAATATGTTAATTAATAAATGGAAATTAATAATATGGTAATAATAATATGTTAATTAATAATAATATGATAATAATAATATATTAATTAATAATCATTCACTAACACTCTTAGTCATTGAGTCGTTGACACTTGTCTCTATTCCAGAGAATTTATGTACAAAATTGGGTGTGTTAATACTTTGGCCTGGAATTGAACATAAGTCATTGATCTGTGATCATCTGATGATCAAAATTTAGTGATAATCCCAACAGAAGAATTTGGTTTATATTATGGTTTTTTAGCAACATTGCCAGTTGGTCCAGCTCAGATGTATTATTTCAGGTCCATATTGATACAAGACAAGATAATAGATGATAATAATAGAATAATTCCTATGCAAAAATTAATTCTTAGTGTTTCTTTTGTAGGATAACTTATAGTCTTCTCATACATTTATCTTTTCCCTATTTGTACATCACTATACATTTCCATTCAACTCATTTATCTTTGCCATGTGATGATTGTTATTTAATATTGCTATTGAACTCATGTCAAACCATAATTACTTCTATATTTTTTATTAACATCACCATCAAAAAAATTAGGGAATTACATGAACATCTAATCAAACTCAAAGTTCCAAACAAAATTGAACATAGAGAAGAGACCAAGGTCCAAGAGTCAATACATTCAAATTTCAATTAACATCATACTCTACTATCTAGTTACATATAAAACTTTTATCATTCAACCTTGATTTGGAACTCCAAAATCTTTTTGGTTCCTCTTTTCGATGATGTTTAATGAATATTTTACTATTTTCCATAACCATCTTATTAACATGAAATGTTTGCATTACAAATTCAATTATGTAGTCATTCACAATGACAATAAATGATTTTCCATGGAACCTTGCATTATATGTACAAGAAACCACTAGGTATGGGAAACAATAAGGCTAGTAAAGGAGAATTAAATTGATGTTCTTGAGGTCACTGTCAATTGAGTTGCAATACCAATTCCATGTGTCCATTCAAATTTCTAGTTTCTCATACATGGATGCATGTGAGAGATTCAACCCACCACCCATAATAGAATGCGTCATTTGCAATTTTTAAAAGTGTCAATTCTTGACATGATTTGTTCCACCTGATGAAGGCTTCTATTTCTTCATTCTAAGAACTGTAAAGCAATAACATCTTGCATAGCCACACACAAATAAAATTGCCTATCATATTGTTCTACATCTGTGAACTCTATTTTTAATATTTATATAAATTCCTAATCCAAAAATCATTAGTATCACATAGTTAAATACAAAATCATGAATGAACACAAAAAAATTACTTGGTAACTTACTTTCTTCGCATAGTTGTTATAATGAAAGCCATTACTTTTAACTTTTATAGTTTATTGATTCTTCTACTATCAAATGCTTAGTAATGCAATTTAAGGTTGAAATAATAAACACTAACAATAAATATATGTACATGTATTGCCGAGAATAATTGCTAATGACAAGAAACTCTATTTAATTGACTCTGCCATCAGCTGGAATGTAATCATTAATAAACTAAATTTGCATTGGCTAATCTAGGTGGTTTGTCACTTGTCATCAATGAAATGAATTGACATTGGCTAATCTAGATGGTTTGTCACTTGGCCTTCAAAGTATCACAATTTGATACAATGGATTTGATTATAGAGGACAACTAATTAATGATAAAGGTACTGCAGTCAATCCTATCAATCGTGTGATACTATTTCCAATTGATCCCATTGTCCCAATCAAGATCGTGATTAACAGATAGTATGATGGCAATAAAGGCTAGTACCAGGTGGTGTGGTTTTTGTACATTCTCACATGCGACACAATAAATATAGCATCTTCTATTAATTTTTTAGGCACCTTCCTTCTTTTTTGGTTTTTTCTATTTTCATTCCTAGAAAATTGCGATCATTCATCAAGATGAGTCATTTGATCTCTCGTCATGTTTTTCACTTGCCCTGCAAGTGGGAAATGGCCGATTTGGATAGATTTGACAAGCAAAAACTAGGGAAGGTGTTTTTGATTGACTCCCCCTGGTTGGTGATGATGTCTGGGATATTATTGGTTGTGATATTCTTTTAGAATATCCTCAAAGAAAAATTTTAGGGACATGTCGTCTATGCATTTCTATCGAATTCAATGGACCTGCTCAATGACCTAAGTCTGGTGAAGATGATCAGGAAGGAAATGATTCAAGAATCACTTATCCCTGGGGATAAGCTTGATTTAGCTTTAAATGATTATGATTGTGATGCCAGACCATGGGATAAGGCTGTAATTTTCCCTTTACATGTGTTAGAGCGCTTGACTGCAACTAATTACATTCTTCAGGAGGCACGAAGGGCACTTGTTAGAGGCTCATTGGAACACTTTGATAGCGCCCTTATTATACATAATGATTTATGTGTCTATTTCTTAAGAAGGGAAAGATTTGCTATTTATGCTACAAATTGTCTTCTTTAGGCGGCATTTGTTAGGTGACACATCAATGGTGGCCATTAACAACTTTTTTTTGAGTTTTAAAAAGTTTTGCATCTTTTGAATTTTCCCTTTTCTGCATATGCCTTCATCTAAGGTTCATGTTAGGGCACCTTGGCTTAGGGCTATGTAAAAAATCCTCTATAGAAGTTGTAAACTCTTTTGTTTAATATAATAATATAATATGGGTTATCGATGTAGATTGCAATTGTTGTCTTATTATCTATTATTTTTTGTTAATAACATAATTCTAGAAATTTTATTATTTATGGTTAGAGCCATTGGTTATTTTGGAAGTATAATAATTCAGAATATATGTAAAAACTAAGCTTAATCTAAATTGTTCCTTAATTGACACTTGTTTCTATTCCGGAGACTTTGTGTACAAATCTGGGTGATTCAGAACTACGGCTCAAAATAGAACTTATGCTGTTGATTTATGAACATCTGATGAATAAAATTTATTATAATATTATAATTACATTTATGTAAATTCTAATAGTAGTAATCCTTCTGAATTTTTATTTTATTATGTATTATTTTTCGTTAATTTGAACTTGAAGTGTTCATCATTCAATTGTTGACACTTGTCTGTATCCCAAAGACTTTATGTAGAAATTTGGGTGTGTCAGAACTTTGGCCCGAAATAGAACTTATGCCGCTGATCTGCAATCATCTGACGATAAAAAATTATTAGAATATTATAAGTACATCGATGTAAATTGTACTGCTAGTGACCCTTTTGAATTTTGTTTTATTAAATTATATATTAATTTTTGTTAATTTGAATCGTTCCTTCATTGACACTTGTCTCTATTTCTAAAAACTTTATGTACAAATCTGGGTGTGTCAGAACTGCGGTCCAGAATAGAACTAATGTCATTGATCTGTGATACTAATTATCTATCGATCTAAATGTAAATATTTTTTAAGCTATAAATTCAACAAGTAAATTAATTATTATAATTTAGCATTTGATATTTTCGCTAGCCACATTATGATTTTTCAAAAACTTGCCAGCACATTTGCCAAATAAGTTATTTTATATTTTTGAATATTTATATAATTCACCAAAGAAATTATTTTATTTTTTTGAATACAAGTATAATTCACCAGTAAAAATCAATCTATAATTCACCAACAAAAATCACCAAAGTGCAGAAATATGAAAAATTCGTCAACGAAATTATTTTTTTCTCTAAAATATGCATAAATTCACCACAAAAAATACTACCTATGCCTAGGATTTGCCAAGATTTTATAGGTTTTTTTTATGAGGGTTCCTTAAAGTTATCCTTGAGCCTAACCAAACACCTAAATAAATAACTAACATAATCTAAAAAGAACAATGACAAAAACAAACACATGTTATGGAAAAGAGAAACACACTGCTAAAAATCAAACACACAGAATGACATCACCTACCTACATATGGACATGAGGAGGCCAATTGTCTAGATGAAATATTTTTTTAGGTTGAGAAAAGTAACAACCCCTCCATTCGAGTTGGGACTCCAATGGTATTATACATCCTTAAATCTTTTATGAAATGTTTCTCAAGATCCATGGTTCGCGATGATAAGAACAATCATGTAGGGAAAACTTAATCACAAACCCATCAATGTTTGTGGTTCTAGATAGTCTTCTTCCTCATTGAGAAACCTTTCCATAAGTCAAAGATACTCCACATCCTTCTAAAGATATCTTGCAAAATCCTACCATTTTAGCACATCTTTAGGAATGATGACCAATTCATATTTTATGAAATATTTTTCACATATACTTTAGCACACTCAATCAAAAATTCAAGGTGCCATTAGCCTTGTAAATCCTATGTCATTTAATTAAATTCCTAATATTGTTTATAATGCATTCATAAGGGATGTGGGTTCCAGTCTCAGCAGTAAATATTTATTTACAGTGATGGTAAAAAGTAAGTTTTTATCTTGGAGAGTTATTGTAGGTGAAAGGTGGGCATTTGAGTGTAATAATGACTTATGGTAGGTGTAAGAACATCTTTTGTTGTTAGTGTCTTACATCTAAGAAATCAACTATTATTGGACCATCTTTTCATAACATCTTATGATAATATGTAAAAGGGTGTAAGAGGCTATTTTTAGCCTATTGTTAACTATTCCCAAGGTGGGTGTTGGAATTTGCATATCTTGGGAACCATATGCTTGTAAGAGGGTTATGAAAACTATAAGAGGCTAATAATAGCCTATTAACTAGATTCCCCAAATATGGCATTGGATTTTTCCCATGTTGGGTGCCACATTTTATGTGCTCTTCTATAGATTGTTTTTTCTAATTAATAGAATCTTGAGTAGTGTAGATTATGAGCTAAAGTTTCATAGGTAGACAGGTGCAGTCATATCAGATGTAGGATTGAAGAAAGTGAATGTATTATAATATTTTTCAAAAATAATACAACTTGGTCTCTTTCTTGGTGGATTTTTTACCTAAAAGGTTTTCTCCATGTAAACACTGTGTTGTGAGATTGTTATGTATTCTATGATTTCCTTGTTGATTTTACATGGTTTAATCTTCATTTAGATTTTTACATAGTAAATTTTAGATTTGCAATATAATTTTAGATTTCTATATTGTAGTGGTTTACCTTCATTTCTAACATCTGGATTTGATCATTAATGTGATCTATAATGGAAGTGTAATTATAAACAACTCAAGAGGATTCCTCGAGTGGTTTTAGAGTTGCATCAATTTTATTGACAAGGGGATCAACCTATACAATGAATTCACTCATGGGCTCATAATTATCCTTATTTGCATTTGAGAGTTGTGCAAAAATAATGTAACCATATTCAAATAGCTTGAAATGTGATATGAAATTTTCACACATGATATCCCATCTTGTGATTTAACCTGTAGCAAGATGGTGGAATCATTCTACTGCAGTTCCAACCAAGGTCTCAATAATATGTCACACTATGACATCTTAATGTTCAATTCCTAGAATATTGCACATTGTGGTGAAGATGATGATATGCTAATCAGGATATTGTGTCTTGTCACCATGAAATTTGGGAATCCTTTCCTTGAACCATGCAAAGATCATTTCATGCCATGAGTGCCAAAGGACCAATATTGGCTCCCCATAGCAAAGGAAGTAGAGGTAGACCATTATTGTTACATGGATTATCACTCATTGTCTATAGTGGTTCATTGTCCAATGCTGAAAATATCTTGATGAGTTCAAGATATGTCACTAAAGAATTATCTTTGCTTGAAGGTGTTTGATTGGGCTCTTGAAAGATAGATTAGAGAGCCTTGATTTCCTTTGAGATCTTGTGTAGGCCTTATTATCTAGGATGGAATGACTTCAATCACAAATGATAAAATTAATTTTCCTACAAAAGATTAGCTTATCATGTCTCATTCCCCAATAGAATCACTAAAAATCTTAGCATTTTTATTTGTCTTTTGCAATCAACAACACAAAATGGAACTATGTGTGAGGTAAAACCTCTCTTCAAATTTGGAGGGGAAGCTCCCTAAGATCTAAACTCGCCTAAACCTAAGCTAAATTGAACCTAGACTAAAAAATATAGTCATGATATATAGATACACACACTACACAAGATTCATTGAGGGGGGTTTGCATGAATGAAAATGATTATGTGCCTATGTTGTTTTCCTTGGATAAATGTAATCTAGACTATTAACAACTGTGTATTGCAAGTGAGATATCTAGATTTAATAAATAAATGCAACCTATCTAATAACTCAAATGACACCTTTCAGCTAGCTAAAACAAAGACTAGATATTCAATGCAAACAAGATTTTGAAAGGAACACAACAACACAAGATGTCACATGATTCCATAAATATAATAATTAAGTTGTATACAAAGCCATGATCCAAGCAAAACATATAACTTCAATACAAGGCTTCATGGTAAAGTTTACATTCAATTCATTTAATATAACTACAAACAGTAAAAAATGATTTTGATAGCATAAGTGTAGAATTAATCATCATTAAAATGTATTGTGCCCAAAGCACTTATTTATAGGTTACAGATGCCCAATCCTTGGGACTTTAAAATAATAGATTATTTAATTGCAAGAATCAAGCAATAAAGCAAAACACTTAAAGACTACTAAAAATCTAGAAAAAAAAATTTAGAGCAAATATAATCCTAAACAACTAATAAAATAAAACCACATAAAAATAGGCATTCCTCCTTCACCAAAAAATGGAACATGATTGGAATAGACTTAGAAAAGATGCTAAAATATTAACTTGCACATAGAGAAAACCCTTAATTTTTTTTTGCTTCAACCCTAGCTTTTTACTTATCTAAGATATGGTAAATGTGGGTTGGTGGTGTCCTTGAGGAAGAGTTTTATTGATAGTAAACATAGGATTTTTTGGTTGTTTTCACCAACTTAGACCAACTTGGATGGATTTTCTAAGTGGCCAAATCATGTCTCAGGTGCATAAATAAAAAATTTGAGTGGCTAAGCCACTTATAGTATGTGCCTTGGTCACTTGTTCCATCACCTTATGTCTTAGAAAAAATTGATGTGGCCAATCCATCATAAATGTGTGCCCAAGTATTTTATACCACTTTTATACCTATTGTGTGGAGATATCCTCCACTTGTGACACTTCACTACCTAGGTGGAAATTTATGGCACTGTGTTTACCATGTTTTTCAAGCTGGGTGGATCTTTATGTCACCTGATCCATGTTTTGACTTGGTCGAAATATTTTTCAACTTAATCCAACTTTATGCTAGCCAAAAATTTGAGTCACTTATGCCATTTTTACAAGTTGGATGGAACCGTTAATGGTGTATCCCTTACATTTGTTCACCTAAATCTTGTGGACCAGATATTTCCATCATCTATGCCAAGGTAGAGGATTAATACACAAGCAAAGTAGAGTTTAACTCACTCATACTAAGTGGAGATATTGGCCACTTAAGCCAAATAGGGTTTTAACTCAATCATTCCAAGAAAAGATATTGGACACTTAAGCCACTTTTCCAAGTTGGGTGGAACTTATACATGGTTGAGCCATCAAAAATATGACCTAAGAGAAGTTTATAACACTTATTGCCATCCTTTGTAAGCTAGGAAGAATTTCCACTCACTTGTGCCAATTTTAAGACCTTAGAAAATCCATGTGGAAAAGCCTCTCCAAATGTGTGCCTTCCATGCCTAAGTCATTTTTGTACTTCTTTTTTTCTGATGCCATTGACAACTTTCAAACTTTGTCATTTTTTCATATCAAACAACTGTAATATTCACTGAGTTGAACAAAAGTCATTAGTAAATAACAAAGAATATTACACAACCTTGTAATTTGATAGGGAAAACCATAATTTTAATTAATACATATTAAAGATCAATCATATCGTCAAACATGAAAAAGGAAAGAGTCAACATTTAGTTCTATGGGGGTGTAATAATTAGGGACCATGGGACAAACTTGGGCCACAAGAGAACTTTAGAATCTTTCGTAAAAATATTTTGATTGGTACCTTATTGTGCAATAAAGTCAAGCCTAACCTAACACCTAAAAAAATGGCTAACATAATCTAAGGAAAAAAAACACATTATGGAAAAAAAACACATTACTGAAAATCAAACATAAAGAATGACATCACCTACCTACAAACAAACATGAGGAGGCAAACTGGCTAGATGAAACCATTTATAGGCTAAGAAAAGTAAAAACCCCTATTTTTGAGATGGGACTCTAGTGGTAGTATGTATCCTTGAATCCTCTATGAAATTTTTGTTGAGGTCCATGGTTTAGGATGATAAGAACGTCATCCAAGGAAAAATCAAACAAAAATCCATCAATGTCTAGTGGTACAACAAAAAAAAAGTAGAAGAAGAGAATACACCTTTCCCAAAACATAAGACTAAAATTAGTTGATCATATATGTGTCAAATAATATACACAACACTAAAAAATTCAATTTCATCATTTATCAAATTAGATTATTATTCAGTTTAACTTACAAACTAGGGTTTAGGGTTTCTCTTTCGTAACTTTGAGATCTAATTCTAGGGTTACTTCCACTTTACTTTTATCAGTTTAATCATTGAAATTAGTTCTTCCTTAATTCCACATCATTTATACAACACTTAAAACTCAGTTTCATTGTTTACTCATGTTGGTAAATAGATTTGTCACTACAAAATATTATATGACTCACACATAGGAGCAGTGACTAATATTCCAATAGTTGGAGAGGTTGTAGCCAAACAAACAACCTTTCTATACATTTAAAGGGGTAATTCCTGTGTAAGATTAAATTTTAAAGTTTTATGGGGTATGATTTTAACTAGAAAGCAGGAAAGGTTCACAACTAACTTAAAAAGAATGAGGAAAATACAAGGTATGAACACAAAGTCTCATAGTAGATACAATTATACATAAGAGGGTAAAAAAGTATAGAAATCTAAAAAATAATCACTAGATATTACTTAGAAATAAGAATAAGAACATCCGGGTGAGAAATGAATCCAGGAAACTAAAAGAAGGAAAATTTACCAAAAAGATCCTCTCTTTCTCTATTCTACCTTAGATAGCCATGCAAATGAAATAGTTTCTTGGTTTGTAACTATTTCTTGAAAAGGGAAAATAATAAAATAAACTTTATTCTTTTGATTTTCTTTTATTATAAGAATAAATTTTCCTTTATAATTACAATAATCTTTTTTTTAAAGTCACTTTTTCAAATAAAGACAAAAAGAAACATAATTTAAAAAAAAAAAAAGGTGGTGAACCACCCATAGTATTGCATAAAAAGTTTGTACAGAAAGGAAGCCATATCTAGGGATGGCAAAAAATAGATTTAGGGGCCCTAAACCAACCTGATATCAACATTTTAATAAAAGTTGTAAATCAAAAAACATCCCCTTAGGGAAACAAGAACATAACAAGGAAAAATTAAAAACCTAAGTATGTGAACCACTAGCCATTTGAAGCAATACGGACCACCACCCCAAATAGTCAGACAAAAACTAGACACGATCCATCCACCCCTCATCGGCTAGCACCCACCTCTTTACCACCTAGGAGAGATGTGCCAAAAAGAATATCGTTCCCCTCAAACAGACCCATGGCCACCTACGTGCTCTTCCACCTCCACTACGCTGTCACCAGATAAAAGGATGTGCACCAAAGGGATTTGAACATCATCCCTATCATCATTCATATTCACCTCCTTATCATCTACAGGATCATCAAAGGCTTCTCTCGACATATGGGGTGAAAAGTACGGGGCATGAACCCTTGAGAATCTTATAGCCTTTAAAACTTCCCTGATATGCAAGGCCTTCTTCTTGGAGAAGAAGCTGTGAGTGTTCAGCTCTCTCTCAAGCTCATTGCTACAAAGAGATTTGAGGCTATATTGTAATGCCCTAAAGACTGTCTGGTTTGATGGAGAGGTATGCAAGTTATGAATGTTAAAGAGACCTCCGATAAGGGCATCTCCCTAATGCATATCATATCCCTTCTTCATAGCTATTCCCCTTTCCACCATATAGATATTATTGTAAAAGAGACCAGTAGCAAGAGCATGAACATACTCCCAGTCCTGCACCAGGTCCACAATATTGGAAAGGACTTGGGAGACAATATCTGAGTAATTGAGGACTCGACCCTTATAGCCTTTAATCCAATTATGTCCTGCAATATTCCTCACAGAGAACTGCATCAATATGCAATCACAATCAATAAGGGTCATGAGGTCTAAGACCTTGACTTTTCCTTTCACCTACAACTCTCAATCTAAAGGAGGGAAGTAAAGCCTTTGGTTGAGACATATATCTGCCATAGAAACCTTTAGAAAAAGACTAGGACTTAAAAGCAATAGTAAGAAGTGAAGGCCAAAAAAAGAGAGATTTTGAAAGGCAGAAGCCGCCGTAAAGCCATGATATTTTCCATGTGGTGGGGAATACATCAATCATCCTTGTCCAATCCCGAGGCAATCCTAGTTAGGTGGTGATCGTACTTACATTCTTGATTACATTGATAGCCAGTAGAAAAGATCATCTTCGCACATACTTACCTTAAATGTGTTATGTACTTCAGAGATGATGTGGAAGCAAAGGCACCCCCAAATAAGGCTAAAAATCCCACCAACTCATCTTCCACACAAGCATGACTAGATCTGATGTTTACTTAAAAAGAAAGGGACCTTGTCATGATCATGCATTAATGCGACCTGAATCAAACTTGAAGGCCAACCAATGTCGATAAGACATGAGAGCCGTTTGAGCCCTGCCACCTTTATACAATAAATGAGAGAGTCCTCTCCCATCATGCCAACTTACTGAAATCATAAACTCATCAACTTGTAAGCAATGAACCTGCACCAGAGACATTAGAGGAGAAAAAATACTATAAATTTGGGTGCGTCCTATCATTTGGAATTCCACTTAGGCTTTAATATTGTCCATGTCATCAGTTGATAAGGGGAATTACCTTGTCCTTTTAGGAACACTTCACAATCTGTATCCTAATCAATTGCCATGTTGGCTAGTCCATCTGGCACCATATTTCCTTCTCTATGTGTGTGAGATATACAGAAATTGTTAAACTCATTAAGCAAGGATGATGCAGAGGTAGGAGGACCAAAAATATCGTCAATAACATTAAAAAATCAAAGAACTAATCCAATTGCTTTGGTCAGGTTGAAGATAACATTAATACATATTTTTCCTCCAATTTTCATGAAGATCCAATGGTAGGAGAGAAAGTTATGACTCTTTTCCCAAAACTACAAACCCTAGGCAGCGTTCAGACCTACCCTCACCAAAATTGTAATATCTCTCACAAAACTCAATGAAATTATACCAAAACAAAAGAATTGTAAACTAGAAACACATATATTTCCATCCATTTATTATATGCATCAATGTGAGGCCGTACCAAGTCGTACCATGCATATTTTCAGACTGTATTTTCAGAAAATTAAACTCTGCAGACCTACCATCAATAAAAATGCCATAACTTATTTAAATATTAATGAAATTTGATGAAACAAAAATAAATGGAAAGTAGACTCAATACTCTTTCCAACCATATATGGTTTTTTCCTATATATGTCCATACAGAACCGTACCAAATGCTGCAATGGGACTGTTGCAGGAAAAATCAAAAAATTACAGTCCATAAAACACTCATATCTTTCACAAAACTAAATAAAAATGCATGGGACAAGAAGCAAATGGAAGGTGGTTGAAGGATATAACATTTTCAATCCATTAGACATCTATTCAATTCCATACAGGGCCGTACAATAGCAAAAGACAGCAAATTTCTGAAGGAAAATATAGGAAAACATTTTTTTTTCTCATTCCATGCTCAAATCTTCAACCACCCATGAATTCTTCATGGTTACAAGGCATTTAAAAGGCATTAAAACATGTCTCTTCAGTTCATAATTGATTTGAAGCAAACCAAGAGCCAAATGAATCTTCACCTTCCAAGTTTGCATCTTTTTTCCAATTTTACATTGACAACCTTTACATGGTTTACAATATTTTGCATTTTTGAAACTCCTAATGACCTAAACACATAAAAATAACTTGATAAACCTCATTAAAATGTGGAAGCATACAAATTTAATCAAACTCAAAGATTTGTCCAG
The DNA here is from genome assembly GCA_027924645.1 of Cunninghamia lanceolata. NCBI lineage: Eukaryota > Viridiplantae > Streptophyta > Pinopsida > Cupressales > Cupressaceae > Cunninghamia > Cunninghamia lanceolata. The sequence continues at coordinate 42,720,221 of BSBN01000391.1, read as the reverse complement.
GGCAATATTAATTTGCCAAGGTGCTCCTGCACCATACAACCAACCAACAAAATTTCCAAGTCCCTTGGAAATGTATCTGCAACAAAAGTCTCTTTCCTCTGTCTTTATCTTCAATCTTCTTAGCTACAATCTTCCAATCTATAGAAATGGTGACCAACCAACCAACAAAACAAACTACCATCTTCACAGAGCATCCTCAGGCTCCTTCTACTCCCATCAGTGGAGTACTCTTCAGGCTGCAACATCAAGTGCTTCTTCAGGTATCCATCTCTCTCACTGCTTCACAACAAACCAACTCACCAAACCATTCATCTCACCCAATAGAAAATCCTGGTGATGCACCTACCACTCTCTCCTCAGTGGTTTCTCTATGCATCCTTCTCCAGCCAAATCTCTATTGGAGAATGGTCATGACAGACCTCATCTTGTTTGCCCACACACACAACCTCAGAAAACATCCTTTTGCAGCTAGATGGAACAAGCACCTGCAACCAAACAACTTAGTAACAAAAATAATGGTCACCAACACATTCTTTCCTTCAGTTCTTCACCTGCCTTCTCAGTGACAGGAACAAATACAACACCCAAATCTTTCACTAGCTTTGATACTAATATGATGCAGAGGTAGGAGGACCAAAAATATCCTCAATAACATTAACAAATAAAAGAACTAATCCAATTGCTTTGGTCAGGTTGAAGATAACATTAATACATATTTTTCTCCAATTTTCATGAAGATCCAATGGTAGGAAAGAAAGTTATGACTCTTTTCCCAAAACTACAAACCCTAGGCAGCGTTCAGACCTGCCTTCACCAAAATTGCAATATCTCTCATAAAACTTAATTAAATTATACCAAACTAAAAGAATTGTAAACTAGAACACATATATTTCCATCCATCTATTATATGCATCAATGTGAGCCATACCAAGTCATACCATGCATATTTTCAGATTGTATTTTCAGAAAATTAAACTCTGCAGACCTACCCTCAATAAAAATGCCATAACTTATTCAAATCTTAATAAAATTTGATACAACAAAAATAAATGGAAAGTAGACTCAATACTCTTTCCAACCATATATGGTTTTCTCCTATATATGTCCATACAGAACCATACCAAATGCTGCAATGGGATTGTTGCAGGAAAAATAAAAAAATTACAGTCCATAAAATACTCATATCTTTCACAAAACTAAATAAAAATGTATGGGACAAGAAGAAAATGGAAGGTGGTTGAAGGATATAACATTTTCAATCCATTAGACATCTATTCAATTCCATACAGGGTTGTACAATAGCAAAAGACAGTAAATTTCTGAAGGAAAATACAGGAAAACATTGTTTTTTCTCATTCCATGCTCAAATCTTCAACCACCCACGAATTCTTCATGGTTACAAGGCATTTTAAAGGCATTAAAACATGTCTCTTCAGTTCATAACTGATTTGAAGCAAACCAAGAGACAAATGACTCTTCACCTTCCAAGTTTGCATCTTTTTTCCAATTTTACATTGACAACCTTTACATGGTTTGCAATATTTTGCATTTTTGAAACTCCTAATGACCTAAACACATAAAAATAACTTGATAAACCTCATTACAATGTGGAAGCATACAAATTTAATCAAACTCAAAGATTTGTCCAGGGCAATATTAATTTGCCAAGGTGCTCCTACACCAAAGGAAACCACCTATTGAAGGATATAGTTAATTTTCCAATTATTTGACCCTTTTAACTTTAAAGCATTTAGGATTATTTGAGAATCTCCTTCTATCCAAATATCTTTAATTTCAAAACTGACCACCAATTGAAGGCCATGAACCAAGGCCCAAGCTTCTGCTTCATTATTCATCCCCTTTGGACTCTTAGTTGCCTTAGCTTCCACTAGGGAACCATCCCCTCTCCTTATGACACATCCAGTCCCTGAGATGCATGGGTTCCCTCTACATGCACCATCAAAATTAAGCTTACAGAAAAGTCCTATAGTAGGAGTCCATTTGACTTGGTCTCTTACTGAGGCCTGACCATTTGTTGATCCATTTCATCTTAACTCCACTTTTCTTAGAGAGCTCCAATTCTTCACCAATTTGACATCCCATTTAGACCGACTTGAGATCTTAATGCCTAACTTGCTTACATTTTACACCACCAATTCTGAGATAGCCTCCTCCAACTTGTTGTAAACTACACTCCATGAGAGAGCTACCTTTCTAAAAATTCTAGAATTCCTCTCCCTCCATAAATGCCAAACTATCATCAAATGGTTTAGATTCTATAAACAAGCAAAGAACAACTCTAGAAACATTTTAGGCCAACTCTTGAAGATGGAGAAAAAGAATCAAATACAAGCGAAATCTAATTCAATTTCCTCATGAACCATAGCTAGCATTGTCTACTGAATGGGCAATGTAGAAAATGATGATCTACTGTTTCTTCAACTGTGTCGTATAAAACACAGAGAAAATTTGATCCTAATCCTAGCCTTTTAATCATGTCTCCTGTTAAGACTTTGTTATGTAGTGCCAGCCAGGTAAAGGTTCCCACTTTTGGCAGGATGACATCGTTCCAGCAAAGGCTGGCCGGCCAATCAGATTTCATTTTATTCATGGCACTCATGTAATCTTCCTTAACTAAATATGAACCTGTCTTGGCCTCGTCTAGATCAATTCATCCTCTTTATTGGAAAAAATGACTACTCTTCTTTCCAAGATCTTCTTCAACAAGACTTTTTGGTCATTAGGAAAGTTGCATGCCCAAGTGCTTTTCCACATGATTGACAAACAGTCATTCTCCCTTTTGAAACACCAATAATCTTTTACTTTGTTTCCCCAGTGTCTTTTCAGAAAAATCTTGGCCTCACTAAGATCCTCCCTACCTAATAACTTAGACTCCCCACACCACAAGTCCTCCCAAAAATCTGCCTTCTCCCCATTGTGGATTACCCATGTCAATTTTGGTAAAATAATTTCTCTACTTTTTACAATGAAATTCCAGATTGCTGACCCCCAAGGAGGATTTTTTACTATAAAAATTCTTTCAGAATCCTTAGAATCTAGGTATTTAGATCTCATTAGCCTTGCCCACTTTGCATCTAACCTTTTATACAATCCCCATGCCAATTTAGCTCCCAGTGCTTGATTTTGGATGCTTAAGTCTAAAATACCTGCGCCTCCTACTGTTTTCGGTTTACAAATTTTGTCCCAAGCCATGAGATGGATTTTCTTCTCCTAAGAGGGGCCTTGCAAAAGAAACTTCTTACAAATCTTCTCAATTTTCATTTTCACCTCTTTTGGGATTTTGAATAAGGACATCATATAAACTGAGACTGTAGCTAATACTACCTTAATCAATGTAATTCTACCTACCAACGTAAGCCATCACCCCTCCCATGCAACAATCTTCAAATGCAAGGCATTAATCACATTATTCCATAGGTTGTTCTTGAATCTCCCATTAAAAATGGGTATACCTAAATATCTCTCGGGTAAGGTTTCAACCTTGAAGCAAAACAAGTCACCTATATGTGCTTGGATTACCAGATGAACATTAAAAAAGTAGATCATTGACTTACTACTATTAACTAGCTGACTTGAAATATTGCAATAATCTTCCACTATTTTCTTAATAATTTGAGCCTCCCTTACTAAGGCTTGCTCGAAAAGAATTGTGTCATCTACAAATAAAACATGTGTGAAAGAAGCTTGAACACCCTTAAGACTAATACCTTGCCAAGCTGACTTTCTATTTGCTTCTCTAATAGCCCATGTGAGAGCTTCTGTCATAAGAATAAATAGATAAGGAGATATAGGATCCCCTTGCTGCAACCCTCTAGAGGGTACACAAATATCTGATTCCCTACCATTGACCAAGACTGCAATTCTAAAACTAGAGATACAAGAGAAAATCCATTTATAAGCATCCTTAGAGAAACCCAATCTATCTAACATAGCCAAGAGGAACTTCCACTCCACCATATCATAAGCTTTTGACATGTCTAACTTGATGGTCATGGCTAGATCTCTACCCTTATTAATTGAATGCAAAATTTCATGAGTTGGGATTGTCCCTTCCTGAGTTTCTTTTTCTAGAACAAATATTCCTTGCTCTCGTGAAATAATCTCTGGCAAGAAACCTGCAATTCTCATAGCCATCGCTTTTGAAATTATCTTATACACAAAGTTACATAATGACATGGGTCTGAAATTTTCAAAGCTTTGGGGGGTCTTTGTTTTAGGGATGAGCATTAATTTATTTTTCTTTATCATTATCTTTTGTTAGGAAATCATCTTAGTGTTAACATGGGTTAGAATAATAATTTGTGTTAAATTAGAGTGAATGAGGTGAAGTAAGTTGTAGTAAAAACTCACGTAGTTATTCTAGGTGTGAAAATAATTATTTTTTGAGGAGTTTTTGTTTGTTTTATGAGTTGTTAAAACAACTCATCTATATAGAGGACTGGTTATAGGAGGTGTAACAATTCTCCTATAATATAGGAGATGTAAATCTTATAATATAGGAGATGTAACTCCTATATATTTGTAATATCTTATTGAACAAAGAATGAAGAATAGAAGCACAATATTATTTGTGTATACAAATTTTCAGGCTTCTATTTGGCTCTTCCCAAATTTTTGATATGGTATAAGAGCAATCTTTGTTCTTGTGATTGTAAAAGTTGTGTTTGTAGTTTGAGAGTGCTGGAGTGTTTAGTGTGCAAGAAATTGATGTGGTGAGAAAAATTTTGTAGCACTATGGCATACTCCAGTGGATAGCGATCGGGATCTAAAATCCACATGTGGTTCATTACAGATCACCTACCATGATAAGCTGAAATTCTAATAGCCTTGTAATAGTCACAAGTGAGAGATTACCTCTGCCCTATACAACTAGGCCTATGTGCTCAAAATTCGACTCAAACCCACTTCGTATCATGAAGGTATCATAAGAGAGCATGCCACTATTTGTGGAGCCATGGCATTATATACACTTGTTGAATAAGCTTTGCTTGTTTCAATGACATGGGATTTTGGAGTTGAATTGGTAATTACATTTTTATTGAATGGGGGAGGAATGCAAGTTGTGAATCTAGATTGCTGATGCTAACCTATTTTCTCAAAAATCATAGTTCAATTAATTTTAGATGGTGTAAATAATTGATGCAATGATATCCATACTATTGTTTCAAAAGACCTATTTGGATCCAACTCATTGTCATGTGCTAATTGTTGAAGGAGCGTATCTTCTCTTAATGAAGTGTTTTTAGTGTGGGTCATATTTGATAACAAGGCCTTGAAAAGATCTGAAGTGGAAGTCCTAGTGGAAGGTGCCATCCAATCCAAAGGCCTATTGGAGAATAGTAGTAATCTGGTTTATCTCATGCTTGCATAAGCAGATTTTAGTATGGAAAGGTTCTACATGAGTTCCTGTAGATTCCATGGCAACGTGGGTAACTTGGAAATCTAGCTGGACAAAGTTTTGTTGGTTATTCACTTTGTAACAAGGCATGAACTAGATGTAAGCTCATATAAGAATGCAGGTGAAGCCAATGTTGTGTTTACAAGCACATCATCAGAGACACCTCTTTTCTTAAAGAAGCAAGTGGAGGCACTTCCTACTATACCTGCTGAATTGGATGGTACTAGACTATTCATAGATATTGTTGTTCCAAAGAATGTGGATACCTGTATATTAGAATTAGAATAACTAGAGTGTATATCTTTTAGATTGAAGTTATGTTTTATTAAAAAATAATTCGTCTAGTTATTTTTTAGGATTAGTATCTCAAAATGTCTTATTAGTTTTTATTTTGTGTCGTATGTTGTTAAATTAAGTCAAAGGCAAGTTATATTATTTTGTTTAGAATAGGGTCCATTTTCATGAATTGTTAATTGTTGTGTCAAAATCTAAAAGTGTCAAAAAATAAAAATTGCCTCAATTGTAACTAGAAGCACTATTGCTTGTATGCGATGTCCATCTTGAGGGGGTCATTCTAAAACTGAGCCTCAAAGCCAAATTTTCTAATTAAGAAGAAAACCTACTAGATGATGGAGGCATTGGAGGAAGGAGGCTAAATAGTGCCTCTCAGAAGCTACTAATGATGAGGTCACCTTTTGTATTAGTGGCATTTCATTTCACTATTGCATGCAAAATATAACATTGTAAACATTCCCTTGCTAAGTTTGAAAAGAGGAGAATATAAATATCATTGATATTGTAAACAGTTGTGTAGGAGAGCAGGTAATTATAGAGATCCTTTGACTATTATACTTCTTGGAAGTGTGGTCGACCGGTGATAAATTTATTACAAGTGAAAGCGGGATAAGTTCTCATATGTAGGTGATCATGTGTAGCAAGATCCAGATAGCAATATGCATACCTAAAAGTATGCATAGACATACGATTATATTTCCAATTCATGCAATGTATTTTCTCCCCATATTCACACTAAGAGGAGGAATGTTAGGAAATCATGTTAGTGTTCACATGGGTTAGAATAATAATGTGTGTTAAATTAGAGTGAATGAGGTGAAGTGAGTTGTAGTAACAACTTGCATAGCTATTATAGGTGTGAAAATAATTATTTGTTGATTGTTTGTTTATTTTATGAGTTGTTAAAACAACTCATCTATATAGATGAGTGTTTATAGGAAGTATAACAATTCTCCTATAATATATGAGATGTAACTCCTACATATTTATAATATCTTATTGAACAAAGAATGAAGAATACAACCACAATATTAAATTTGTGTATAAAAAATTTTAAGCTTCTATTTGGCTCTACTCGAATTTCTAATAGTTTGGGTTGGTTGTCTCATCTTTTGAAGACTTTGTCTAAGAAGGATCTATTTTTTCCTTATAATTCCTAAAATTGGTCACAATTAGTGCTACCCATTTGGAATAGTCATGGTACTCAGACAAATTTCCCATATGGACATTATCTCACTAACCTATTCCATTTTCTTAAGAACATCAACAACTTATTTTTGGAAAGAGGTTGGGTAGGTGGACAAATAGCATAATTTTTTAATTGTATTCCCATCCATGATATCTTTCTTAAACAATGATTTGAGATTAGATATTTAAATTTCTTCTGTGATCCAATCGGCAAACCTCAGTGTTGAACCACCGCATTGAACCATCAGGTTGAATCGGTTCATCGGTTCATTGGTTCAAAGCTTTTTGATTTTGGTCTTATCAGAGTGATTGGTATCGTCAACGAAGCAGTTTCTTGTTCGGTCGACAGTGGATGTTTGGCCAATGAGATGTCATCGGCCTGGGTCTGGCTGACGAAGGGGCAAGGCCTAGCTTGTTGATGTATCGGTGAGAGTTGGTCTATCGGCGAAGGAGCTTTTGGCTAGGCCGATGGTTCTTCTCTGGCCGATGGGGATGTTGGAGGCTTTCAAGAGTTGTTCATTGGCTTGAGTAGTATTGTCGGCCGAGGGGTTTTTTGCTTGGCCGACGGTATTGGTCTGGCCGATGGTGGTAGGGTGGTAACCGCTAATGGGGTGCGAGCTGGTCATCAAGGAGACTCATGCTATCGGTGGAGATCTGAAGAGTTGGCCCGATGGTTCATCTCTGGCTGATGATGGGGAATGCGAAGATAGGCATCGGTGTGACTGTTGAAGTTGGCAGGAGGATTTGGGAGTGTGCCGATGGCTCGGGTCTTGGCGATAGGCTTTGGACAAAGGCTTATGCGTCAAGCATGGCAAAAGGCGCTCAATGCTTATTATGTATGTGACCACGTTTATAAAGTGCTAGAGTGGTCTCCTCACCGTGCATGTGGGACTAATCTCCCTGTATAATTTGAAACTGCGATAGAGCACGTTTTGGCGGGAATTTCTTTTTTGAATGCTGTGACTATTTTCTCGGTGGCTGTGGGTGGTTGGGCCATCAATGGTGACTGTGCTGAGGCGTGGGCGAGTTGTTGAACAGTCATGTACCTGATTTTTTGACATGAGGACTTCCAGATGGTAGCACAGGGCTCGAGGCCACCCTTGTCTACTCTCCTGTCTATTGCAGCAATAAATTTTGAGCGCCATTCCCTCTAGGGACTGTATCTGGTGGATTTTTGAGAAAAAACATGTAATTAATGCTGAGTACATTTTCTGGCCAATATAGGCAGGAAGTGTTACTCATTTTGTGGTTGTTGGAAGTTGAACATTTGGCTCTGTAATACAATACAATTGGTTTTGGTTGCTCTGTGCAACAAAACTTGTGAGTTTATGTATCTCCTGTTGTATGTTTTTTGCATGAATCCGCTGATTTCATGGTTTATCCTATATGAGTAATACTATGTTTGCATGTGTTGTGCTAATTTTGTCTCCAGTGTTGCATGTATCTTTCTTCTGAGTCCAGATATTTAAGGAATATCTAAGATTCTAGAACATAGAATTCCTGTGTTGAATGTTTGATCTCTTAACTTCTGCTCAAGGGGTAGATTAAATTGTTCTCAGATTGAATATTGGGAAGGATATACTGCAATAGGGATGCCATAAGTATAGATAGCTTAACACTTTGTATTGGGAGATATCTGTAAGGCAGGTATCATATGTATCCCCTTGAAATCCAGTTTTAGTTGTTCATGCATATCATTCACAGGTGTATGTCTACTGACTCCAGGCCCTGGATAGGCACCAATCTTGCTTTGTGTTAGTGTTATATACCATGTCTAGCTTTGCATCCAAATATAAAATCAAAATCAAAACTCCAAAACAACCATTAGGATAGTAGAATTAGTTTTAGGATCCAAGTCCTCTGTCTACAACTACAAATAGGCCCAAAGCTAGCCCCTTTGCTCTTATTTTACAGTTTTGGTCTACTTACAGGAGGACTTATCTGCTTTCTGTCAGCATCCCAGCCTTTATATGCATATCCTCACGGATGTTGAGTAGGGAATACCCCCCTAGGTTTTGCAGAGCCTGAAGAAGAAGAGGAGATAAAATATAGAGTCATCTCCTACACTGTTGGCCCCTGGCCCAGAGATCCTATTGATCATTGATGGCTACCTTGTAGGGAAATCTGGGAGTAAGCATCTAGTCTGGGAAAAAACCAACACAGCCAAAGATTGTTTGATTACTAGGATTTTCCATTCATTTCCCTTCAACCATTTGACTGTTTCATTTTCTTCAGGTTTATTAATAATATTTTCTACAACCATGATACTTACATTGCCTTTAACCATTTCATGCAAATCTCTGACAACGACCATCAGCATAGCTTCCTCTTTCTTAATGAGCTGAATGTCAGCATTAACCTCCTTTTTCTCTACTAGGACATTCTCATGTAATTTCATAGCCTCCTCTATATAAAGGAACCCATTGAAAGTTATCTTCTCTACCCAAGTTTCTGTTGCTCTGCCATAGGCCTGATATTTTCCAATTTTATCAATAAATTTTGAGTTTATTCCTTTTTGAGGCACTTTGGTGGGAGTTATAGTAGACGTATCAAGAGGATGATAAATGGTATCAATAATTTATTTGATATAAGTAGTCAAAATTTCTACTTGTTCCTCTAGCTGATCTTTTGCCTTTTCTCCTCTTCCAATTTCTTGATTAATACATCTACATACATATTGGAATTAAAATATCCCCTTCATGTGTGGATCAACCAAGGTCAACTTTGTTAATATTGAAATTAACTTCAGTTACTTCCTCCTCATTCTTATCCATAATTGGTTCTGTAATCTGCATGTACTGATGACCTATGGAAGCGTCTATCATCATTCTATACATTTTTTAAACTTTCTCTAGTTGATGGGTAGATTGCAATAATTTTTCTATAACATCAAACCTAGAATCTATCAATTGAGAATGTTTCCTCTTCCTTCCTATTGTTTCTTTTATTCATGGAGGACAGGCTAGCCTAGTTTGAGCATTAGGTGATAAAGGAGGAAGAGTAGCCTTTGGATTAGAATCCACAACAAGATTATTCGTTGCTTGTTGTTGAGGTGGTGAAGGTGGAGTAGAAGAATGAATATTTGATACACATGGTGCAGAAGGAGGAGATGGAACTAGATTGACCTGTTGTTCTTCCCCTATGGAATCTTGTGTACCTTCATTGCCTCCTTGTCTCTAAGGGGATCTCCTTACTTCTAATTTCTTCCTTGGCTTTATTTCTTCTACTTCACATTAACTTTCTAGTTTAGCAGCCTTATTTGGATCCTCCTCCTCATTATCTCTCCTTGGGATAGACCTGGATCTAGTAGCATATATGTAATCATGGGAGTTGGTTGTGAAGAATCTATAGTTTTTTTTTTTATTTCTTTTCTACTTTATCCTTTGATGGTCGCCTCATGGTAGTATGTCCTATAATTTTGGCATTTAACCAATTTTAGCTTTTCCTTGATACAAATAATGATCTTTCCCTTATATTAGTAACTTCCTTTTCTAACCAATTGATTTGAGATAACAATTGTGATTGAATGTAAGGATAAACTTCATTAACCAAGTTTGTGACATCATCCACCATATCAGGAACTTTCCACCCCGACTTGAAGGCTTTCATTTGGTCAATAGTTAGTCTCATACAATCTCTTCTTCTAACTTCATGTTTATTTGCACAATCTTTCTAGTAATCCTCTAACTGAGAATCATGATCATATCTTGATATTCCAATATATATATTATTCTTAACATAGTTCTTGTTATCATATGAAAACCTTGTCAGGAAGGGATGAAAATTAAACTTCAACAAGATCCTATCCACATTCTATGCATTTGAGGTGGATTTGCAGGTTTAGTAAGTTAGGTGAAAAAGGAAGGGATACCTTTCCTTCTTCTCACTACATTTCTTGCTTACCTCTCCTATTTGTCTACAAACTTCTAGAAATATAATGTAATCATTGACATGCCATGGTAGTTTGTTTAGAGCACCTTCAAAACCTCCAATCCTTAGGTATGTGAACATGTTGTATTGAATGAAATAACTACCATATTGCATGATTAGTTGAGTTACTTCTAGGGATTCTTAGCCCAAGATCACCTTCTAATATCTAAGTACATTTAATATACAAAATGCATCATTCACTCTCCTATAATCTTTATTGCCCACATCCATTTGTAATTGTGGATAGAAATCATATATCTTTATGGTTTGTAAAAATTTCCCATAGTTTGCAAACCTAGCCACACATTCATAATGGAAATGGCATAGAAAAGGTAAGAAGATATATAAAAGAATTGATTCTTCTAGAAATTTACTAGTTGGTTATGCATGTGGTCACTTATCATCTGGGCCTAATCTACATATTGAGAAGCATATCCAATGGTAATAATAAATTGACACATCCAATGCTCAAGGGTGCTAGTATCTTTATCTCCCACCACTCTATGTAATAAGGTGATAATATCAGAAATATCCTCTTTGAAATGAGTCCTTTGTAATCCTTTTGGAATTTGAGATTTTCCCTTTTTGGGTACCTTTAACCAAAGCTTAATAATATTTGTGAAACATAAGTCCTTATCTTGGTAGTAATCCCATCCTTTTTGTATGCTCATTTCAGCATATTCATCCCTCACTAGTAGCCTGAGGGTAATCCCAAGAGATGGGCCATCTAATCTTACAATGACTTTGACGTCGGTTGTCTGGATGGTTGTTCTTTAGAGGCTTCAGGCTACAAAGGGGACTAAATCACCCCATTTTTACAAAATATAATTTAGTATTAATTAATTCACCAAAGCATTATTAATTTAAACTAATAAGTTGAATTATTTCGCCAAGTAAATGGTACATTATTAAATATGATTTGCCAATAGTTTATAATATAATTATACATCTTAATCATATTTTCCAATAATATTATATTCCCACCATTAATTTTGGGATAATATTCGCCTTTACTAATAAATTATTATGTAGTTTTAGGGTTGTTTTCGCTTTTAATATGGCTTTTGTTTATTACCGTTGATTATGAATTTGATCCCACGGCTCTTATTTATTTCTAGGGGTCATAAGCACATGTCTTTTAAAAGGCTTGCTGAGGCCGATTGAATTAAAATCAAAGTCATAATAAACCCTAAGCTAAGGTCCCATGGAAAGAAAAATTTAGTCACAATAGCACAATCACCAGGTAGCATAGCCTATTATGCATAGTCTGTTTACTTCTTGCAAATACCTATAGTTCAATTCCGCTTGTAAATTTCTAGGTGTAGATCCAAATCCAATACCAGTTTGTTGTACCAAGACAAAATATAAGGTGCAAAATTACTCTTATCATCATATTTAAAACAAAAAATATATATGTTTTAACTTTTTTTAAAAGAGAAACATCAATGCTTGTTTTTATCTCTTAAAATTTTTAAGAGAAAATGCAGAAACATCTATTTTTTATTTTACATTATTTAAAAGAATTAAAATGCTTCTCTTTAATTTTTTTAAAAATACTTCTAAAAATAAAAAAATCATATATATATATATATATATATATATATATATATATATATATATATATATATATATATATATATATATATATATATGGACAAATATAAAAAATCCTATATGATAAAGACAATCTTCATTGCCAATAAAACCATTTGTATTCAAATCATTTATGCAAATCTAGTACAAACAAATTTTCTCTAAAATAATAAATAATTTCTCCTCCTTCATCTGGAATCATGCATGGCCATGCAAATAGTATGAAACTTTTAAATCTCCCCCCTTAGATTTTACCTGCAACATGCAATAATGCCAACATTAGTTCAAATAAATAAACCATTTAAAAATAATGTTAAGCATTTGTAAATAAATAAAATCAATAATAGAGATAAACAAAAGAAATAGAGAAGACCATCAAAATGGAGGTGAGAATTTGAGAAATGGGTTTCTCAGATTCACATTTAAAAAATTATTCTACATCAAAACAATTAGGAAAAAATGAAAGGATTAGGTAGAAAGAAAAGTATTTATGCAATATTTTATTGTTTTAGCAAGTTTTAAATATAATAGAAGTTGCATATTTAGCTCCTAAAATATAGCTAACTTGAGTTTTTAATGGAGTATTGTGCTTTATTATTGTTTTAAAATGTAGCTAACTTGAGCTTTTAAATTGTGCTTTATTATTTTTTATATTTTATTAGTACATGTAATCATGATAGTATTTGACTAAGATTTAGAAATAAATAATTATTTATTCTTGTTCTTTATATTTGGATTTTATTGTTCCATGCAATTTTAAATATTTATTATTTTCAAATATGAAGGGACTTATATTTTATTCCCTTAATGATTTTAAGGGTTAGTGTAATGAATTTTTATATTATTATTCTATTGAATTAGTTTTATCATTTTAAATTGCCTTAGAGAGATGGGTTAAATATATAGTTTATTTATAACTAATCAATTAAGTTAGAACTTTAAATATTTAAATTTGTATGGTTAGACCCGATCCTTGACCTCCGCAAGGGGCACTGTCCCTTGATCCCGTCGGTGGCTACCACCCTAAGGCCCCTGCTTCAACATTACAAAAAACAAAAATATATATAGGGGGACTACCCCAACCAACTATGTAAATTTTTAAAGGAAAGATTCGCCATTCTAATTAAATTATTTAGTGATTATTCGCTAGGATTTGCCAGGATTTTATAGCAATTTCTACAACATGTGTAGATTCGCCAGGAAAATTAATATTTTTTTTGAAAAAAAAGAAAGATTCACCAGAAAAATTATAGCACTTAGCTAGGATTCGCCAAGATTTTATAATTTTTTTTAGGGGGGGTTCCTTAAAGTTATCCCTGATAACAACTAGAAATCTGCTTGTGTGAGCTAATCCACTTATGAAGGTTGTGTGTGCCATTAGGGCCCTTGGATTCACATTCATCCATTGCCAAAAATCCTCCAAATCAAAGTGCCATAAATCACTATCTTTAATTTCAGCTAAGATGTTTTAAACTATGGTGGAATGATCATAACCTTGGTATTTATATTTAATCTTGTGCGACTTAGATAACAACTAGCTTAAGTAGGCTAGAGCTTCGAGCAAGTTTTAATGTGTAGCTAGGGAAATGATCTTTCCTTGTGAGGGGAAAAATTTGGAATGTGTAGAGCTCATGAAAATCTCATAATGAAAAGTGAATTGCTTAAGCAAAGCAGAATAATGGTCAAATAATGTGAATAAATATTGGATGAAGTGCATGTGAGATTACCTTTTGCTTAGGTTGAGAAATGGTACTGAGCAAGGGATAACTTGCAGTGGAAGTAGTGATAGTTCCATGTTTTGAAAGTAGAGTGGTGAGAATGAGCTCGATAATCACTTATATAACCAAAAATTAGGTTATATATTAAAGTTATGAATTTCTCAAATGTTCTAAATCACCAAAATTAAAATTTGGGAGTTTCTGGTGATTCTATGATTATTAGAACTCACAAACCTTCTTTTTGGTGAACTGTGAAGTTCACAAACTCTTAATTCAACCAATTTTTTGTCCACCGATAGTTTTTCATCATTTTGGTAAAAATGCAAACTCTCAAACTTTATCTCATTCAACCATTTTGACAACCTTCTCTTCAGTACTTCAGCATTTCAGAAAACCTTTGAACCTTTGAAATTATTTGGACACTTTGAATGGTTAGTGAACTTAAAGTTTCATCGAAAATCTTTTGGAATTTCTTGTTTTGCATAGTCTTTCGGCTCTATGAAAAGTTTGCAAACATGAAAATTTTCAAAAAAGTGAGAATCATATTTTTGGTGAAAGGATGAGCTCGCGAACTAAGAAAACCTCTAAAAATAAAAGAGATAAGCTTACAAGACATCCTTTTCGGTGATCAAAAAGGTTCATGAACTAAGAAAACTATTGAAAATGAGAGAGAAGACAACTTATGAGACAAAATATGACCATTTCAATGAAATAAATGGTTTGTGAACTAAAGGTTTTGCTGAAACTCTTAAGGGAAAGATATTTTCAGGAATTTGTGAGGCTCACAAACCTACGAACCTTCTGAATAGTTCACCAAAAAAAATCTTTGCTAAAAAAGAAAAGGAAGACTTGTTTGATTTTGCAAAAGATTTTAACATGAAACTTATGAATTGAATTTGCACAAGAAGACTTTAGAAAGAGCATTTGACCTAAACAAAGGTGGCACAAATTTTCCAAGAGTGACAAAGACAAATATTTGGTGAAACAACTCATTAATCTAGATGACGAGCTTTTCAATTTCATCATTATAGAGGTTATCTTTCTTTACAAGAATTCTCTATAGGTTCCAATACCTACAAATTTGAATTATTTATCTTCTAAATATTGATTCAACATTAAAACACACAAGTAATAATATTCAATATTCTTAAAGGACAAGATCCTAGCTTACTTTTTCTTTCCAGTTTTATTGAATCCCACACTTCCACGTGTATCTAGTCATTCACCTTTGATCTCTATTGAATTCCATCTTCTTCGAATATGTGAAATACTCATTCAATTCTTCCACTATGTGAAAAGTTTCTTCTAAGTCTATTTCTTTCAATATATACAAAACTTTCAATTTTCTTTACGAAATTACAAACTCACAATCATAGTTACACAATCACTTTTATTAAATAATGACTTTTCTAAATAACTTTCACAAACATTTATTAAATATACAAAAATACAATAACTTAGTGACTAACAATTTCTACAACATAAATCTAACATCAATAATATTACAAATTATCTACTCAAAGGCACTTATTTATAAACTCATTAAGAACAACTTTTAAAAAATAAATAATAATAAAATAATTTTAATAAAGCTCTCCTTTAAAACATTCTTATCCCTGTCCGCAATAAAACACTCAAATAGCCTAAAATAGGCTCATCCAAGTTTTAACTATGCTTTCTTCTTAATATAGGGATGTAAGATTGAGGTAGTACCATATTATTCCTCTTTTTTTCTTTAAAACACTTATCATAGGCATATTGATTGGACTTAGCCAAATATTTTTAAAATGTACGAATCCTTAAGTGGCATCACCACTCCCAAAAACATGACACGATTGACTTCTTCCTTAGGTGAGATTTTTTTACGAATCCTTAAGTGGCATCACCACTCCCAAAAACATGACATGATTGACTTCTTCCTTAGGTGAGATTTTTTTACTTCTATGCCATTTAAGGCATGGATTTGTGCTCAATGTGCATCATACCACCATACTTTAATGTTTTATTTTTAGCCTTCTTGCTTTGGTGTGATTCGCTAAAACACTTACCACACCCTTGGTGCAATTTCATAATGACTTTGCCATGGGTTTAGATGAAAGAAGAATTTGAGAGTCGCATTGCCACTAGAAAAGCGTGTCATTTTCATGTTTATTTTAACCTTCTTATCCATAGCATAGTACTTAAGCTCCCACCACTTGGGCGTGATTTCTAACTCGTTATGCCATCTCAAAATGGCACTTTATTGTCATTTGACTTAAATTATCTCATTATTTATAGAATTTTTTTAGCTCTTTGCCACCCTTTGACCAATTTTCTTTTGACGTTGCCACCTCAAAATGGTGCCAAGTTTTATTACTTGTCCTTATAAATTAGACAGTTTTATCATGACGTTGCCACCTTGGGTGCCATTTCTCTTTGGCTTGGCCACTAAGAAAGTACGACATTCTTTTCCTCGAATTAAGTTCTTTGCTAGGGAGAGTTAAGTTGGGTTCTTGCCATTCTTAAAACATTGGTGTGATTTTGACCTATCAGTTGCCACCATGGAATAGCACCATTTGCCGCGATTATGACTAACTTTGTCATTTCTTATGTTTGCTGATCCAGATTCCGTGCCTTGACAATATCCACCATTGCATCATGTTCTTGGGAGGCCATCATTTGTTTGTGTCAGACTTATTCATGATCATGGTACTCTTCCCCTATAAAAGACCAAGAGAAGACTATTCACATCAACATTTAATTTGACGATATACTTGACAAGGACTTACGAAGAGAGGCTACAAGACAGATTCATTAGAAGAAATAACCGTGACAAGACTAACATTTGCAAGCTAATCGGGGAGATTATAGTTATCTTGGCATTGGCATATGATTGAGGATATACTTGGACAAGAAACTTTGAAAATATGCTACAAGACCGAGCTTCATAAGGGTACTGACATTTCTACGATTTGAGTCATCATTAATTGGGAACTCCTTCGTATTCTCTTAGAATGGTTCAAGCTGAGGTAATCTTTAAGAAGGATTAATTAAAAAATTAGACCATGACTAGATGACCTTGTATCTTGATAGAACGAAAAACTTAGTTGACATTGGTAACACAACAAGGATTACCAAATTAATGACTACAAACTAACGTAAGGTAGTATGAAAGTTGTGTTTTGTAGGGTACCAACAAAGTAGTTTTATTTTGTGTCACATTGAAAGGTGTGAATTAAAATGTCGACACTCTTGAGGGCTACAATTATAAATGAGCTATGTAGACCATTGGTTTAATACTATTTTATTGTGGTTGAGTTGTTATGTTTTGTTGTCATTAGGTAGTGATGTAACTTTTTATAATTTGGTTGTTGATAGTTGTTTAACCACTAACTATAAGCATTGTCATTTAAAAAACAAATCTATGTCAACAAAAGTATGTTGTTTTGGTCCCTCCCTATACCAAATAGTTGTAAAGACACTACCTATATGAAAAGATCTATTTATCTAATATTCTTGTGTTCATCATTGCTTTTGTTATTATTAGAACTACTACAATCTTGGTAGTGTAGAATCTATAGCAAACATGTTGCCACAGTTTCCATTGTAATCTTGGGTCATAAAAAAATGGTTTGAAGGAAATATCAATTACCTTTGTAATCTTGTACTTTTATTTGAAATCAAGGAATGTCATCGTTTCTTTTTATTGATAAATTGTTATTATCAAGTGAATGATCAATTACAAAGTTTCCATTCATCTTAATTTTTAAATATCTAGAAATTGTATGCATACTTTATTTAGTGTCCAGATTTGGCATTTTGTAGGTTAATAAATTATTGGAGAGAGTCGAGCAAGCATTTACAAAACACTTTGCAAATGGAAATCATAGCAAAGCTGTAAAGATATTAAGGCCAACAAGGAAAAGGCAAAGACATAGACTTACCTTTTTTATAGGTGAGTTATATGCTTAAATATAATACCACTTTGACAATATATTTTGTTTTTCAATTAGGTATTCAAATTTGCTAATATAACAAGGGAAAGTATCTTCTCAACTATATGAATGTGGAAAGTTTAATGTCTTTTAAGATCTCACACATCTTAAGTAGTTTATAAGAACGTTACATGTGCTATGTGTTGTATCTATATGAAATTTTTTATATCATGTCCAATTTTATGGAGTCTTCATTTTTTGGTCAAGCCAAGTGTCATGTTTCAGACTTTAGCCCACTTGTCTATATTTTTTTTATCTTTTTTCTTCTATTGTCTTGTAGGAACAATGAAAGTAAGTTCTCAAATGCATCTATTAGAGTAAATAACAAGGCTTTAAACAATGAAGAAGTATGTTGAGACTCATTAAGGGATAAAACTTGTCGAACAATAGTGAGCTCATTAGAAAATGGATGAAACATTTGAAAAGACAAGTCAGCATATCAAGGCATGTCAATACAAACAAAAGGAGAGGATTTCAATTCCAAAATATGTGAGAACATGTCTTGGATCATACCAATTGATGATAGAATTACGCTGTAAAGAGAAAACATCCACGCGGGGATATCTTTATCAAATCCATTCTAAAGATTGCAAGTAGGTATCATGAAACAAGACCAAGAATAGATAGATTTTTTAAAATTGTAACATTATACTTAGTTGTGTGTCGTATGAGGAAAGAAAATTTTAAAGGATGTTAAAACTCTTGTATACAGCATTAGGCATGTCCTAGGGCATTGAAATGGTGAGAAAATACATAAATTATTACACCATTGTTGCATAGACAAATATTATCAAATACTATTATGATATATTAGTATGTCTCGATTATCTGCTTATATAGAGTTTTAGATATGTAATCAAACAATAAATTAATAACTAACACATCACTAAGTCACTACTAAGTTACTAGGGTGACTTTATTACAAAAGGTAAGCCTTATATTCTAACACCCCCTCTTAAGGCTTATAGTATTAAAAGCAAAAACATACTAACTAAAGACAAAACACACTCATAGAAAAATATAGAACCACATATTCCTCATAATCTTTTCTTTTAAAAAAATTCTTGGACCAAGTAGAACTGCATCAAGCTACCTTGCAACCCTTGTAAAGGTGTAGCTCTTGAGATGAATTCTTAAGTTCTTGGATTCCACCTCCCCAAACTCCCAAATTATGAATCCCCCAAATCATTGGACAACATCCATGTTGAGCTACATCCATAGTGTTCTTGAGTTGTTTCATGACCTTCCTAAGGGTATAATTCCTAATGCAGGAGCATCCCTAGTTCAAGACCAATCTTGCATCAACCAAAAAACATTTATATTTCAGTTTGTTTCTTTCATTTTCCAATTCAGTTTAGTTAGTAGCAGTTTTTGTATTTTGGTCTGCATTCTACCACAGTTTCATTTCAAACCTTGTAGAGCTGGACTTCACATCTAAACAAATCCATGCACATCATATCCAAAATCCAGATCATTTGGATAAGGTACCGGAGAGATATCGCTATCAGAAGCTCAATTGTTTTCTTAGAGCAGAGCACTTTGACATCCTTAGATAATTAGCTAAAGGAGAAGACCTACAGAGCATATCATGACTTGTGAAGCTAAACCACACATTATTCAAGGAACTTTGGATTGTGGCCATCCTTCCTTGAGATTCACATGTTATTTCATTCATTTGCAGAGGAGTTCATTATGATTAGGTCCAACCTATCCATGTACTCACATTACATCTCTTTCATTAGAGTTTGTAATCATCCTTGGTTGACGCGGAGGAATCTTATGTTTCGGAGATGATATATATTCATGTAATAGATGCATAGGAAAGTAGTGAATCATATAGAGATAGATAATAGTTTGAATTCTTTGCGAAGGCGCTTCAAAGCTATAACTTGTGCATATTTTGTAATTGAGGAATCAGGCCTGTGGGCCCTAATTCTAAGCCCGCATGTTGCTGGCATGTTTGTATATTGGAACTATGATATACTAAAGGACTGAGTCTGCATTTGTTTCATATAATTAAGTCATTTCTATTGTGTTTACTCTTATTGCACGGCCTGGACTCTTCACTTTGTGGACCCTCCTAACCATGACCACTTGGTGCAGTCACGGTTAGGAGGGTCCACAAAGTGAACAATCCAGGCCATGCAACAAGAGTAAACACAACAGAAATGACTCAATTATATTAAACAAATGTAGATTCAGTCCTTCAGTATATCATAGTTCCAAAATACAAACATGCCGGCAACATGCAGGCTTACAATTAGTGCTCATAGGCCTGATTCCTCAATTACAGAATATGCACAAGATATAGCTTTGAAGCGCCTTCACAAAGAATTCAAACTATTATCTATCTCTATATGATTCACTACATTCCTATGCATGTATTACATGAATATATATCATATCCAGGACATAAGATTCCTCTGCGTTAGCCAAGGATGATTACAAACTTCGATGAAAGAGATGTAACATGTGTACACGGATAGGTTGGACCTAATCATAAAGAACTCCTCCGCAAATGAATGAAATAGTGTGCGAATCTCAGGGAAGGTTGGCCACGATCCAAAGTTCCTTAAATGATGTGTCGTTTAGCTCCACAAGTCGTGAAATGCTCCGCAAGTCTTCTCCTTTAGCTGATTGTATGAGACTGTCAGGGTGCTTTGCACTGAGAAAATAATCGATCTTCTCATTTGTGCAGGGCTCACATACTTTACTCAGCCCCAATATGGAGCACATATTTCATAGAGAAGGCCTATCTCTACTTAGATCTGTCATAAAAATAATGAGGGCTATTATTAGTCACCTTTCTTCCCGTCTATACTATCTCCATCTAGAGCTCACCTTTTCTCTACGCCCAGACCTTTGGGTTATGCTAGACATTACATCCCATGCCAAAGCTAAAGGTATTAAAATGGAGAGCACCAACCGATAGCAAAGAAAGTTTTCTAGACTCTACAATAAGAGACACCATCCCTTTTAGCTAACCGGTTCCTTTCTAAATCAACATACTTCTGAATTTGACTACCCTCAGCCACACCAAGCCCAGGAATTGATTTTATATGGGCAGCCTGCTGACTTTGTTGGTGGTTCAATCATCCCATCAGCTCCTATGCAAATGAAATGCTCCTCTTCCAGTTTTGGCACACGCTTATTATCAGTGACTATCCAGTTTGGCCAATCTTCAACATGATCACAACACTCTCCAGCCTCCGGACCTGCCTCTCCTACAACAGCTCACTCACAACTTCTCGATCTCTAATGGCCAACCTCCTTAGATCCAGGTTTGTCCTCAAATGGCTCTCTCATTTATGTTGATAGTTCTCATAATCTTTCATCTAGATCTGCATCCTCTCACATTCGTTCTACCTCCCCCTCAAGCAGTGAGCCTCTAGTTCTTGTTGACTATGCTTACTCTTTTTCTTTCCTACAATCTGGCACCCAATCCACACCAACCCTTGAAGATTTTAATAATCTTTGCCAACTTTCAACTACTTCCTCTAACCCCGACGCATCCACCACTCATGTTGTTTACTCTTTCGATGGTTGTACTCCTCCACCTGCACCAATCAGCCACATCGACTCCTTGTCCTCTCCTCCTTTATACAATGTGAATCATTTATCAAGTTGTATGAATGGCTTATGCCCTAACCCGCCTCTCTCTAACATCTTGGTGGCACATTCAAGCAATCACACCTTGGTCCCCGCTTCAATCGAGGTATGTGACAACCTTCTGCCTACCACGTCACACATTCCTCAATCATTGACCCTTATACAAGGTTGGGAAGACAAACTTGTCCTTAATCTTTCTAACCTCCATATCGAACATCTAGCCCTCAATTTTCTAAGAAGAGGCTTCGGTTTTGTCTTAACCCCAACCTCCATTCCCAAAATAGATTTTCTCATCGAAATTGAGAATGTCATTCATTCTTTACCCAATGAATTGGTAGAAGAAGTTAGACTAGATTGCGATGTCACTCTCAGACATGTAAGCCCCCCAAGCGCAACATCCCCAAAGACAAGTTTATTGCTTTCAAGAGACTTGTTAATAACCAAGATATCATTATCGTTAAAGTAGATAGGGGGAATGCTACTGTTATCATGAACAAACTGGACTACATCACTAAAATGTTGGACCACCTAAACAATAGTAGTAGCTATACAATGCTTCCTTGCAATCCCATTTCCAAAATATTTAAACAAGTGAAAAATGCCATCTCTCATTCTTTCTTTGACGATTGCAGCAAAAAAAGTCTCATGCCTAATAAAGAAGTTACATCGCACATCTACGGTGTGCCTAAAATTCACAAGTCCAATATTCCTTTGAGACCTATTGTTGACAATACCCATCCCCCTACCTATAAACTTGCTACCTACTTGGCCACGTTAATTTCCCCTCTTATTGATAAGTCTTCTTCTTTCATCAAAGACTCGACCCATTTTGTAGACTTCATTAAAGATAAGAAGGTCAACAATAATGACATTCTAGTCAGCTTTGATGTTGTTTCCCTTTTCACCAAAGTCCCTCTTCATGACTCCATTGTACTAGTCAGACAAAAAACCAATGAAATTGTATCCCTGGTTGAACTATGGTTAAATTCACGTTCTTCACCTTCCAAGACATGATTTAAGAGCAATTTGATGGAGTTGCCATGGGATCACTTCTTATCCTTGTTCATTGCTAACCTTTACATGGAGCATTTTGAAGAGATTGCCTCAAACTCTTTCCCTCTTAAGCCAACTTGGTGGAAGCGCTATGTGGATGATACCAACATATGTTGGCCACATGGCCTTGAGCAACTTGAAATCTTCCACAATCACCTTAAAAGCATTGCCCCTTGCATCAAGTTCACCAAAGATCTTGAAACCAATCACCAACTCCCTTTCATTGACATCCTTCTCATCAAAAAAGAGGATGGTTCCCTTGGCCGCAGTGTCTTCAGAAAATCTACCCATACCAACCTCTATCTTCTTGCTTCCTCACACCACCACCCCAACTATAAGTCTAGTGTCCTCAAAACCTTAGCAACGAGGGCCTTTTGTATCTGTGACAATGATCACATCAACCAAGAGTTGTCCCACCTTACCAAAGTTTTCAAACTTAACAGGTACCGCAACAAATGCATCAAGAATGCATTTAAGCAAGCCCAAACCTACCTTAAGACCAAACCTGGAAATAAAGACTCTAACAGTGGTTTTAGTGCCACTCTACTTTTCATCGAAGGTATCTCTAATAAAATTGCTAAAATCCTTCGCAAGAAAGGGCTCAATTGTGCCTTCAAACCTATTTCGACCATTAGAAACCTTATCCCTTCAACCAAAGACCCCACTGATAGGCTCTTATACTCAGGTGTCTATAAAATAGATTGCTCCTATGGTACCCCATACATTGGTGAGATAGGAAGATCTATTTGCATGAGAATCAAAGAGCATAGTGCAGATATTCGACATGAAAGGGTCACAAAATCAGCCTTCGCTGATCACTCCTCTAGCACTAAACACCACATTCACCTAGAGGATAC
Organism: Cunninghamia lanceolata; assembly: GCA_027924645.1. Taxonomy (NCBI): domain Eukaryota; kingdom Viridiplantae; phylum Streptophyta; class Pinopsida; order Cupressales; family Cupressaceae; genus Cunninghamia; species Cunninghamia lanceolata. The sequence continues at coordinate 42,696,586 of BSBN01000391.1, read as the reverse complement.
CCATGTCCTTACCAAGGAAGATAATTTCTTCAAGAGAAAACTTAAAGAGGCTATTTTCATCAGAAACCACCCTACCAACCTAGATAGAGATGAAGGGTGGAACTTAAGCCAAACTTGGAACCCCCTATTAAATTCCCTCAAGAATCACCATCCACCCTCTTGATCAACCTTGAGCTCCTCATTTCTCCCCCCTTTGACTGTACCTTTGCCTCACCTTTCCCCCCTTTTTCCTTTTTCTCCTCACCTTTGCTCTCTCGTTCCTACCTCCTCCTTTCTTCACACTTGTCTTTGAGACCTCATTCTTGTTGTTGGCCGTCCTTTCCTCCCCTATCTTTACCCTTGCCCATCCCTCATACCCTCACCTTCCCCTTGTACCTCACCTCTCATCCTTTCCTTTTCTTTTTCTTGTCTCCTTTTTCTTCTTTTTTCTCTTCTTTTTCACCCCTGGGTCACGTTCTTGGCGTTCCTCTCCTCTTAGTTCCCTGGCCCTCTTCTCTTTACTATGGTTGTCTTGTTTCATTTTATCTTCCTTTTGTTTTTTCCTTGGTTGCATTTTCCCTTTCCTTTCTTTGTTGTATATAGATATATGTATGTATATGGTGATATACATATGCTTACATAAGTATACTTAAATATATGTATACATATATATGTAATCTTCGATATATATACTTTTCATAGAATATACTTTCCTTAATTTCCTTATATATATTTGTATTTTTCTATATGGATATACATATATACATATATTTAGAATTTAGTCTCCTTTATTTTTCTTTATATATATATATATATATATTCTTTTCTCATTTACATTTTTTTTAATGTGCCTGGTAAACTTTGTAATGTGATCGACGACGCTGGTGCAACACGCCCTCTGGCTCCATGTGAATGCTTTTGCCTGGAGCAATGAACCAGTGAGGCCACAACACGGGGGACCTCATCCCATAGCAAGAACACTTCAAACCTGTGAGCTCGTTGGCCCAGTGAAGGCGTAAACCCTACGAGCTCGTTGGCCCAGCAGGGGTTTGAAATCTGGTGGCTGCCACTATAACCGAGCGATTTAACCACCAAACCACGCCCTTATCAGCTTTTCTCATTTACATTTATCTCTCTTTGGTGTTTGCATTTTCTCTCACTTGTTCCTTTTTTATCTCATTTGCAATTGCAATTTATCTCTTATTACTTTTATATCACATTTACTTTTTTCTTCTCACGTAAATCTTTCTTATATATATTTTTATATATACTTACATACTATTTCCTATCTCTCTTTTGCATTCTCCCTCTTTTGATTTTGCACCTTTTCTCTCATTTACATCTGTCTCTCCTTTACATTTTTCACTCAACTACACTCACTTTTCTTTCTTTTTTGCATTCCTCTGTTTTACTCTTACCACTCAATTTCATTGGCATGCTATCTCTCCTTTATTTTAATTCTCTATTCTCTCTATTTCCCTTTACACTTCTCTTATCTTTTGGTTTCACCTTTTGTTTACACATAATTGTATATACTCACTTACATATATGTACACACACACACACAAATGTGTGTGTGTGTGTGTGTGTGTGTGTGTGTGTGTGTGTGTCTATATATATACTGGTACTTATCTTTTCAATTCCGCTAGTCTAGAAGTATATATTTCTATTTTAGGTTCAACATATCCTTTATATTTATCTTTCCAGCTCTTTTCCCCCTTCTACCTTTGTAGTTCTACCTATGTTGTTCCACTCTTCTATGTAATGGACCAACCTTTTATTCTTCAAACCTTTTTCTCTTTTCTTGCATTAGCGAGGTTATCTTTTCTTGGTTTTCCCTCTCACGTTTCTTTGCCTTGGTGCCATCTCTTCCTTTCTTTCTTTATCTTTCTTTTCTTCTAATTATTTTCATATGAATTTATTTGTATATATTCATAGACTTTTATATGTATACATATATTTAGATATATAATCATACTATATATGTATATCCCTATTTAATTGTATGTCATTTTATATATATAACTATTCTTATAATTTTTCTATACTTACAATTTTTCTTTTTCTTTTTCTTTCCCAGCCTTGGTCATCATGCCTATTGTTTCATCTTTCTTTCTCATTTCTCTTTATTTTTTACCTCTTCTTCTTATTTTTACTCAGCTTGTGTTACTTCTTGTTTCGTATTTACCTGAGCTTTTTTTCACCTTTTTGGTATCTCTCTTTTTCTCTTCTTTTATTTATCCCCCCTTCCTTTGGCTCTTTTATGTTTATTTTTAAGCTCCTGTTCTTTATTGATACTTTGCTGTTCTTGTTTTCTCCCTAAGCTATTCTTGTCATCTATGCCTACCTATTCTCTCTCTTTTTAAAAAACCCCATCAACAATTCTAACTCATTTGCATTCTCTTCCTTTCCTCCTGATGATGGATCATGGAGTGTGATCCGAAATGTTGAGACAAAAAAAGAAACACAATTTTTTCCAGAAGCACTAAAATCTATCATCATGGATTGTAGAAATTCATGTCTACAACATGTCTTACATGTTGAAGAGTCCTTACAATCCCATCAAACATTTTGATCTTGACCTCTCCTTCACTAATAGCTTCACATGGGTTGTCATTACCCATGTAAACCATACCTCCATCACATGATCGGTAAGAAGAAAACTAATCCTTGTGAGCAATCATGTGAAAAGAGGCACCAAAATCAATGATCCAAAAATGATGAAATGAACCTCTCAGATTTGTAGACAAAACCACTCCATCTTCTAATGGTGCCTCCGATAGCTGTGAGATAGGATTTTCTTTATTTTCTTTCGGCAACCTACAATCCTTTTTGGCATGCCTTGTTTTTCCATAGTTCCAACATTTAACTCTTTTCTGCCCCTTGGATTTTGACCTATCTTGTCCATGCTTAGCTTTCTCTCTTTCCATAGTTCTACCCCTTGCAAAAAGGCCATCAGAGGAAGAATTAGTCCCTTGAGATGTCTTCCACCTTGAATCTTTAGAAATTACTATGGCTACTACATCTTCAAAGATAAGTTTCCCCTTTGGTGTTGAGTTACTAAGCACCATAACTAGTTGATCCCAAGTTTCAGGCAAATAGCACAATAGTATAGCCACTTTATCCTCTTCTTCAATTTTCACATCCACTGAAGCCAACTTGCTAATTAGTGTGTTGAAATTATTGAGATGGTCTGTGACTGAAGAATTGTCATGCATCCTCAAATTATACAACTGCTATTGTAACAAAATTTAATTTACCAATGACTTGGTCTCATATAGCTTTACCAGTTTAGTCCACAAGTCATGTGTCATTTTCTCCTCTGCAACATTGAATAAAACTGAATCATCTAGAGATAATTGAATTGTAGCTCTAGCCATGTTATCTTTGTTCATCTCAATCCTCTTGCTTCATGGTTGCAGGTTTTGACGTTGTCCCCTTGAGAACCAAAGTGCATCCATACTTCACCAATAAGGCTTGGATCTTTAGTTTCCACAAAGTATATTGGAACCTGTTGATGGTGTTTTTAATACACAACATAGATATGATTGTTGGTATCACACCTCTCTTGAAAAGTATCTTACCTAAGGTAAGACTACTCCAAGGATAGTACAGCTAGGTCTTAGCTTGCATGGAATTTCTTAGTCGAATGTTCTAGCTATGCCTACAAGGGGTCTTACATTTAATAGGGTTTATAAGATATGAAAGCAACATGTATGCAAAAACTCTATGATTCCTTCAGTAGATTTGTAACATGTAGATTCTGCTTATAACCTAACCTAACAAAGCTTGACTAAATAAAATGCAAAAGGTGAAGGGGGGAGAGAAAGGGATAAGAAATCCTATAGACAATTGCAGAAATGATCAATAAACAGATAGAAAGATTCCCAACAACAAATGAATCTCTGCTTAACCAGGCAACCCACAATGCCACAGAAAATGTGCAATCTTCTAAGCAGATGTAAATATATTCAAATCATGGAGGGTTCATCAAACACCCAACTCTTAGTGTAGCTCAATGAATTCATACAATTGAACTAAGCTCATAAAATATGCCTAGACTAACCATACACAATGACATACAATCAGCAAGCCATTAATGGTATGGACAAGAAATCCATCAAATATCTGAAGTATTTACCACAAATGCAACTAAATAACTAATTTCATATTACCATGAACCATGAAATCCAAAATGAGACAATACAGAAACACAAATTCTCAACAACTTGCAGAACTTGCTTTGTATTGACCGAATTTTGGTAGAGTCTCAACAATTCATTGCCAAATCTTACTTACAAATGAGAGAAAATAATGGCCCTTTTATAGACAAGGCACCATACCGAGTTTTTCAATGGATGGTGGAGATTAACTCAACATCGAGGGTCCATATTACATGTCATTTAATGAGATACATTAGTTTGTTGTATTTTCGAATTTGCTTTTGTTCTTTAGGAAAAAGACAAAAAACAACCTACAAATACATTGAATTTGGACAAAATGGATACTGATTTGGTTGTATATGATAAAAAGTTAATTTTCAAGGCCTAATAAAGCCAAAATAGAGTCACATGACACTTGAAAACTTGAGCTGATGTGGATTCACGAGATTCCAAGTGCTAGCTTGTTAGGAACCTGTGTTTAACCCTTCTCTTTACTTTGTTAGTATATTGTTGTTGGATGCATATGCTTTGTAAGTCATCCCATGAGTATATTGTATTATCCCACATTCATGGGAAGTAATAGTTGTTTAGATTAGACTTAGTATATAAGTACGTGTTGAGGCCAATGAAGGCATCCATGAATTTATTGTATTGAGCTTGCTCAAAGGAGGTTGCCCCCTCGAAGTGGCCTGTGATCAATAAATTCCTTCTGTGTTTCTGCTATTTCTGTTATTTCATGCATTTTTTATTATATTGTTGCAGGAGGTTCCTCTCATCTGGTATCAGAGTGCTTTCTTGGGCTCATTGGGTGGAATTTCTGCCAAAATTTTTTTCTGTAGTGGCCTCTAGGTACTGTGATTATTGCAATAGTTGTTTCTTTTTCGCATCTGTATTGTTCATTTCAATTGCAGGTTTGGATCAGGGAATAACCCTATTAACTTTACTGTGGGAAGTGCCTGGGTATAGCCCTAAAACTCATTAAGTACCACAGGAACCCCGAAGTAGCTGGCCCATTGAGAGGACCTACCAGCGAAAAGGGTAATAGCCCCTACCTGATTGACTAGTTTCCACCTATGAGGTAAACCAAGAGCTGTCATTTGTGGAAAAGCGGTTATGAGTTTTACCTAAGTCATGGAGTGAGGGATACTACCCCAATACACAAGCTGTTAGACAACATTGGTGGCCGAGTGACTCCCCTGAACCTTTAGGCAACTGAACATACTTGGGGCCCATATCTTCCTTGTTTTATCTCTTTTTCCTCTCAAAATTCACTGGAACCCCTAGAATTTCATTCTGCATATTTACTTCCTTGAGGACCCTATCCCAAATTCCACTTATCGAAGCCATAAATCCCACATTTGTCTATTTTTAGGGTTTGCCATAACTTCTTCGATTCTCACCCAATAGCCTTCAAATTTTGCCACAGTGTTTATTTCCTATTTCTGCTCCTTTGTCCCTCTTTGACAAATTTTTCCATTCTTTTACCCTACTTCTGAAATCCCCATTTTCTGCTTCTTTGTACCTCAGAAAATGTCCAAAACCTAGTCAAACCCCAATTACCCATCAGAGTTTTTCCCAAATCCAAATTTTCCTTTACTAAAAAAGTTTTTGTTTTTGTTTTTCTACCCATTCCCCCCAAAAAAAAATTCTCCTGGCTATGGTTGTCACCCGCATAGGAGAAAAAAACATGGAGGATGAACTTGCAGCCCTCAAGACCAAACTCTAAGATCTGGATGAAAAAATTCTTGGCCTCAATCTTTAGCATTTAGCCATGAACAATAGATGGCAGCTAGAGTCTTCTGCAGACACTAGGTTCTCTTCTTCCAATAATTTTCGTGGGTCGAAGCTTGATTTTCCTCACTTCAATGGTGATGATCCAACTAGATGGATATACCGGGCAGAACAATATTTTAGTCTACATAATACTTTTGATGTCAACAAAGTCCCACTTGCATCCTTTCATTTGGAACATGAAGCCCTTCAATGGTTTTGATGGTACATCAAGGCTCATGAAGAGCCAAAATAGACAGATTTTTGCAAGCTCATTTTGCAACGCTTTGGTCTTAATGCTTTTAATGACTTCACAGGAGCACTCACTAAACTTTGCCAAACTGGCAATGTGAGAGAATATCAGACATAATTTGAAAAACTAGCCAATCACATAGAGGGATTGTCTGTGAATTCTTCAGGAGTTGTTTTGTCAATGGTCTGAAAGATGCAAACCAATCTGAGGTTAAAATATTCTATCCTAGCACAATGATGGAAGCCCTAGGGTTGGATAAGTTGGCAGAGGACAAGATCACAGCTCAACAACGCTCCAAATCCAATTTTGTTCTATTTAGAAATATGGTTTCCCAAATACCTGCAATCACGCCACCTCCTAGAACAATTCCTATCAAGCATTTGACTAAAGCAGAGATGCGGGCAAGTAGAGAAAAAGGGCTTTGTTATAATTGTGATGAGAAATTCACTCGGGGACATAGATGTGTTGAGCAAAAGCTCTATCTCTTGGATGTGGATTCTCCACCTACAACTAAAGTTTATGAAGATGCTCATGATATAGTAGATGATCAGGTTGAAACTCAGTAGCCGCCTGTTGACCCTACTTCTCAAGAAGACCACCCAGAGATCTCTCTCCGTGCTTTAGCCGAAGTCACCACCCAACAAACCATGCGGGTCAAGGGTTACTTCAAGAAGCTCCCTCTTACAATACTCATTAATTCTGGTAGCACTCATAACTTCATTGACCCTTAGATCACCAAACAAGCTGATTGTTTTGTCCATCCTTGCTCCAGCTTTGAAGCCATGATTGCCAATGGGGGAACATTACCTTGCAAAAGGAAGTGTTACAATGTACGTATCTCTATTGGAGATTATAACCTGTGCTCCGACATGTTTGCCTTGCCCTTAGGTGAATGTGATGTGGTTTTGGGTGCTCAATGGTTACGCACACCTAGACCCATCCTATGGGATTTTGCTGAACTTTGGATGTAGTTTTCAGACAGTGGGCAAAAACACACATTGAAGGGCTTACAACCAGGGTCTCTCAGCATCATCAGTTCACATCACATGGAAAATATTCTTAAGAATAATTCACATGGTGTCATCGCTTAGCTCCATTCCATTCAGATGCAACCATCAGCAGTCTCCACTACTCCTTCAGATCTACAACAAATTTTGGATAGGTATGCATGTGTCTTTGCCGAACCAATGGGATTGCCACTTTCATGACTAGAGGACCACCATATTTAGCTCCTTCCTAGAAGCATTCCTCCCAACATTAGGCCCTACCACTACCCATTTCACCAAAAGACAGAGATTGAGATGCTCGTTCAAGACTTACTGAAGCAAGGTATTATTCACCCTAGTACCAGTTCCTTTTCTTCACCAATTCTTCTTGTCCAGAAAAAAGATGGGTCATGGCACCTTTGCATTAACTTCTGAGCACTTAATGACATCATAATAAAGGATAAGTTTTCGATTCCTATTGTTGATGAGCTTTAAGGCGCTCATTTTTTCTCCAAGTTGGATCTTCATTCTAGGTATCACCAAATTCAGGTTCATGAGGATGATATCCCTAAAATGGCTTTCTGCATGCATGATGGCCACTATGAGTTTTTGGTCATGTCCTTTGGCCTCACTAATACTCCTTCAAAATTCTAGGCATTGATGAATAAAATATTCCTGCCCTACCTGCGAAAATTCATTCTGGTCTTCTTCGATGATATCCTCATCTATAGTAAAACATGGGTTGAGCATCTCTAACATTTGGATCTTGTACTATAACTTCACTCTAATCATCATCTCTATGTAAAACAATCTAAATGTGTTTTTGGCCAAGAAGAAGTGGAGTATCTTGGGCATATTGTTTCAGCCCAAGGGGTTTGACTGGATCTTGCAAAAATAGATGCCATGAAAAATTGGCCGCATCCTCAGACACTCAAGAGCCTCCATGGTTGTTTGGGACTGACTGGCTACTATCACAAGTTTGTCAAGGATTACGAGAAGATTGCAGCTCCATTAATAGCTATATTGAAAAAGGATGCTTTTACATGGACACATGCTGCTGAGTGTACATTTGAAAAACTGAAACAAGCTATGTGTACTACACCTGTTCTAGCTATACCAGATTTTTCCAAGACCTTCACTATTGAGAGTGATGCTTGCAGCAATGGACTTGGTGTTGTTCTCCTTCAAAATGAACATCCCATTGCATTCACCAGCAAAGCCCTTTTTGGTAAGAATTTAGAACTCTCTACATATGAGAAGGAAATGATGGCTATTTTGCATGTAGTATAGAAGTGGCGGCCATACCTACTAGGGAATCATTTTTGCATCAAGATTGATCACCAGAGTCTAAAATATTTCCTAGAACAACGGGTCTCCTCCCCAGCACAACATAAATGGGTTAGCAAACTCATGGGTTATGACTATGAGATCACTTACAAGAAGGGTAAGGACAATATTGTGGCAAATGCTCTTTCTCACACATTTGATGACCAAGCTTCTCTTTCAGCTATTTCTATGCATGTTCCAAATTGGTTGGAATCTGTCCAGCATGGCTATGTCAATGACTCTTCATTATCTCAAATCATCCAACAGTTGGCCAATAACACTTCGGTTGTACCACATTACTCTTGGGATGGTGCTTCCCCAGAGCACAAATCTTCAACAGGTTGTCTTCTATGAACTCCATGCCTCTCCATCGGTAGGGCACTCTGGGCTCTGGGCTCCTCAAAACTTATGAGTAGACACGACGTAACTTCTTTTAGAAGGGAATCAAAAGGGCAATTCAATAGATGGTGGCTAAATGTGATACCTGCCAATGCAACAAGGGTGAAACGACACTCCTTCCTGGATTGCTCGAACCCTTGCTCATCACTACATGGATTTGGATAGATTTTTCTATAAATTTCATTGAGGGGCTCCCTAAATCTGGAGGAAAGACAGTGATCTTGGTTGTAGTTGACCACCTCTCCAAATATAGTCATTTTTGTGCCCTCAGCCATCCCTATACCGCCTCCTCATTCACACAAATTTTCATGGACCAAATCTTTTGTCTTCATGGTATCCCTTCTTCCATTATCTCAGATCGTGATGTAACTTTCAGCATTCATTTTTGGACAGAATTCTTTTGACACACTGGCACCAAACTAAAGATTAGTTCGGGGTATCACCCACAAACAGATGGTCAAACTGAAATTATCAACGAATGTTTGGAAACTTATCTTCATTACTTCACCTCAGAACAACAACATTAGTGGGCATAGTGGCTCTCTCTCACTAAATGGTGGTACAATAACTCCTACCACACTATATCTAAAATGACTCCATATGAAGCAGTCTATGGTTAGGCACCACCAGTGCTCCTTCCATACACCCCCAGTAGTTCACTAGTTCAGACAGTCAACATGGCTCTCTGAACCCGAGATCAGATTCTTTGTATCTTGCAAGATAATCTTCACATGGCAAGAAATTGAATGAAACAACAAGCCAATCAGTACCATTTTGAGTGCACTTTTCAAGTAGATGATATGGTTTTTCTTCATCTACAGCCATACAAGCAATCATCCCTAAAACTCAAAGGGCGTCATAAGATGGCTCCAAAGTTCTATGGGCCATATAAGGTTCTTTAGATGATTGGGTCAGCTACTTATAAATTGGAGCTTCCTCCTTCTTCCCGCGTTCATCTAGTATTTCATGTCTCATTTCTAATGAAAGTTATTGACACCAACATTAGAACACAAACTATTTTACTAGAATTAGATAACAAAGGATCCATCATTTTGGAGCTGGAGGCAATCCTTGATAGGCGCACTCGTCAGCTTCCCTCTTGATCCATCACAAAGTTATTAATTCAGTGGCATGGAATGCAACCAGAGGATGCTACATGGGAACCACTCCTTCAGATTCAGCAATAATTTCCACATCTTAAGCTTTGAGGACAAATCTTTTCTAAGGAGGAGGGGATGTTAGGAACCCGTGTTTAAGCCTTCTCTTTACTTTGTTAGTATATTGTTATTAGACGCATATGCTTTGTAAGTCGTCTCGTGAGTATATTGTATTATCCCACATTCATGAGAAGTAATAGTTGTTTAGGCTAGACTTAGTATATAAGTACGTGTTGAGGCCAAAGAAGGTATCCACAGATTTATTGTATTGAGCTTGCTCAAAGGAGGTTGCCCACTCGAAGTGGCCTGCGATCAATAAATTCCTTCTGTGTTTCTGCTATTTTTGTTATTTCGTGCATTTTTCATTATATTGTTACAGGAGGTTCCTCTCATGTCTCAATCAAGAGGAGTATGTGGTACATTTTAATGAAGGTATATCCAACTGGATGTTTGCTGGACTGATTCTTGATGATTGGACTGCTAGAACAGCTATATGCATGTCTTGGACATTGGATTAGATCTGTAGGAACAACAATGAAGTAGACTTGATCTTTTATGTCTTTAGCTCCTATAGCTCATCTCCATCATCTTGGACATCATACTGACTTCCTTTCGCATGTGCAGTAGCAATTTGGTTGATAGAATGTTGATTCTGCAGTTCTAGGTCAGCAAGGTACCTCTGTGTGTTCATCCTTCCAAGATGGCTCCAATTGGCTCCTTAGTCCTCTTAGACCCGCAATCAACAAGGCCAAGCACCAATTTCATCATAAAAAGTCATTTTCCATCATTTTGAAACAAAATATATCCATTTGTAGTCACGGATTAGTCTAGGACAACTTATTGTCAATGTCACTTTCTCTATGAACAACCTCTTAAATCCAATGATTTTCACATGATTTTCTGTATTTTTTGCCATTTTCAAGTACCCATTTGGCCTATATATTGATTTGGGAAGTTTTTGTGGTCATTAGAATCCATTTAGAGACATTTATTTCATGTTTTTCTAGCCTTTTCTCTAAAAAGCAGGATTTTTGGGGGTCACTAACTTTTCATGTGTAGTAGCATTAATTGTTGTAAAACGTGCCTAAAATCCACACAAACATGGTAAAAATATTCATCATGATGTGACAAATATATTTGCAATTTGAATCCATCAAGAAAATCTAATTTACACCTCGAAAAACTCAATTTTTAGGCCAAAATACCAAAAAGCTCTGATTTTGGGTCGCATTGACTAAAAGTTGGTGTAGGTCAAATTTAGCACAGGTCTATGAGGAGGGTTTCTAGTGCAAAATAGTTTTGGCACTAATTTGAGGTCTGACCAACCTTAGTACAGATTTTAGGTCTAACCGACTAAAGTCAGTGAAGGTGATTTTTTGCGCAAGTCCGAGAGGGAGGTTTTTAGCACTAGTGCTGATTTGAGGTCCAAGTGACTTTGCGCTAGTTTTGGGTCCAACTGAGCTATCGATAAAGGGCGGTGATAGTGAGTTTCAACACAAGTCAGCAGGAACCCATTTTAGCACAAGTCCATGCAAGTTGTTTTTAGGACAAGTCGGTAGGCGCTCTTTTTAGCTCCAGGTAGTGAAGTGGGGTTTTAGCGCAAGGTGCAGTAGGGGTTGTTTTTAGAGTCAAATTTTAAACTTCCTAGGGTGAAAGTATATTTAAAAATATATTTAAGTATAAATTTTACTTTAAATATTTTTAAATATACTTTCAAGATGTTTGATATAGGTTCTAGATCCATAGGATTTCATATGCAGATTCTAGAATTTTGAGGTTCCACCAGATTTTAAACTTAGCCATTTTTTAGGGTTTTTAGGGTTTCAGACTTAGCCAAATCAGGGCTTCAGGACCATGTGACATGATGAAAGTATATGAACCCCTTAGTGAAATATTGTGGAATTTGACATGATTTTGCAACTCTTAAGACCTGGAAACTAGGAATTTCAACCTGACACATACTGTAGTAGCAATTTCAAGGACAATATCCAGTGACATGGGATTTTGGAGAAAAATATAGTAACACCCAATTTTAGCACAAAAGGTAACAAATGGCTATTTCTTAAGCACAAGACCACTCAAGACACCTCTAAATCAATCACAAAAGACATCAAATCACTCCAATCATCCAAAATACTCAAATCTTGGAACAAATCCCACATTCTAGGCACAATTTCACTCTCATCATCATAAGGAAGAAGGGTTGAGACTCCAAGCCAAAGCAAAAGAAGGGGGTCTCCATTTGGCAAAATGGGGTGTGTGTGCAAGGTACAACAAATGGTGACTTTGCTAGAGAAATGATCCAGAGCATTTCAAATATAAACTTCAGTTTTGAACCCAAAATCTCTATGTTTCCCAATGTCAAACAAGGGAAATAGGATACCATATCAAAGAAGTAGAAATTGATAGCAAGGTACAACCATCTATATCCTGAAAACCTGAGTGTGTGCAATTGTGTTAATTCCCATCCTTAAGCAACTAAGCTCATCTATGATCCTTTACATTAAGCTACGTGATTAGTACACACCCCATGAACTACCTGGACATTGCCCCGCTGTCAGCGAGCGTCTATAGCCCTGACGAGTTTGTCTTGAAATTCCACTCAAGCAGAGCCCTACTATTGGTTAGGCATCCATAGCCCTAGTAGAGTTTACTTGATTGTCCATCTACCTGAGTTATAGTGTGTGGTTGTGATTTTTTGATTTTCTTTTCTTTATTTCTTGATTGATATCCCATTAAGCTTAGATTTGGTAGAGTACAATGCAATACCACTACCCTTGCAACACATGCTTTTTTATGGCATGGGTTATGTTGATAATTCAGCTAGCTGGGTGTGGACTCCTAATGGCGGCAAAGGTGGACCTTAGATTTTTCACTTAATGTAAGATGACCAAGACTCACTTAGGTACTTTCAGGATTTTAAAGTGTGTCAAATGACTCATATCCCATGAATAGACATCATACCCTCCAGGTATAACTATGGAACCCACAATAGGACCTAAGTAGAAACTCTAGCTTCTCAAAGAAATATTCTAGATTACTTACCCAACAAAGGACCACTTATAGGTCTGCACGATTGCCATCACATTCAAGAAATGGAAAACCCTGACAAAACAAGCACATGAAGCAAAAGCAAAGTAAGCAAAGAGCAACTATCCAAAGAAAAAACAAACAACATCTAACAACTAACAGTAAAAATAGAAAGCAGAAACCTAAACTAAGACAACAAACTACTGACTAAAACCTAACTAGAAACATGCAGAACTGTGTGCAAAAGCTTTGGACAACAAGTATGTACACTTCCCTGTGATTTATTTCTTAGGACATGTAGGAGTAACAAGCTACAGGTTAATGTCCAAAGTTTGGAAAATTCATTTTTATACTCTGAAAAGTAAGGTATATGCATGCTAGGTTCATGTTCAAGGTACCAGTTATGCAGGATCATCAACTGGGGCAAGTTCATTAGGGCCATGATCAATCCATATACATGTTGTTTTACCTAAATCACCATAATCAAATTGATAACTTTCAAAACCAAGTGAAAAAGGGGAAGATACAACCTGATTTGCAGTACTATCAGTCAGGAATGTAACTTCATCACCTTGCTACATTTTACCACCTACTTCCACACCTTCAAGAGATTTTAGCTCATGCAGGATCATATCTGTTGCAAGTATGAGGATAACCAGTGTTGTCATTGATGTCAACATACTCATATTGTATAAATGAGAAGGATTGGATGAGCTGTGTGCTGAGGATATTGAGGAAATTAGTCTCAATCAGGAACAGTGAAGAATAGTGATGACATTAAGGTAAAAGTCCAAGATAAGATGAAGATCAGAAGATAGGTTTAAAGGGTTTGCAGTTATGAGTCTTGAGATGATCCAGTCAAGTTTTTAGAGGTCCACATAATGATCTGAAGAAGTTATGACTGCTCTAGTAGAATCAGTTCCGATAGATGTTCAGTGGTGACAGAGTGTCACAGTTTGGTCCGGTGAGCTCCGGAATTGCATTATCCCATTCTGTGGATTGGAGGGAGTGTTGAAGAAGTTTGTGTGAAGTGACAACTAGATTTGTTCGTGGTTTGGAGGTACGGAAGCACCTCTTTCATTATGATAATGATGATAGACTGTGTTCTTGAAGTTCCGGATGAAGAAGAGAAGAATTCCAGTAAGCTGATAAAGTGCGGATGTTCTTGATGACTCAGGAAAGGTTTTGGTGATCTTTGGATCGTGTACAATTCTTATTGGCGGTCCGCATTGAAGTTAGAGTTTGCATTTGAAGAATAACCACGGATATTGGTGTTCTTCTTGAGACTGGCCGACCGGATGTATTACACATCTTGCGAATGATCTTGTAGGTGTTTGCTGACTTAGATGATTGTTCCTAAGTTGATGCCTTGTATAAATAAGGGATTGTGAATTCATTTTGGAGTGTGTCTTGTGATGATGAGCGTGGCATAGTGACGAGAAGTGCAAAAGGTAGAGCAAGAGTTTTTGGGCTTAAATGGAACTAATCTAGGCATGGTAAAGATGTCAATCTCCAGTTCAAGTTTGTAATACTTGTTACTTTGTAGATAGTGTCTCTTGTAGGCAGTGTACCTCTTGTGAGCAGTGTGCTCGGGTAGTGAGCCCTAATTGGCATGTGCCATCTATTTTTCTTATTCTTCTAACAGAGAATAATCCTTGGGTTAATCACCCCGTGGTTTTTCCCTTGACCGGGTTTTCCACGTCAAAATCTTGGTGTTTCATGTGTTGATGTGTATCTGCTCTGGTGTTTATGCTTTATGCTTTCATGAGTGATTAATTGATATGCTATTAGATAACAAAGAGGATTTAAGTGTTTGAATTAGAAGCAAGTTTTTGTACAACTGATTCACCCCCCCTCTCAGTTGTGTGCCCTAGATCTAACAATTGGTATCAGAGCTAAGTTCCTCTAAAAGGAGCTTAACCACTTGAGGAGATCCAGGATGTTGTCATACAAGAAGGATAGTCCAAAGTTTGATGGAACCAACTTCTCTCTTTGGAAATGTCGCATGAAATGTCACTTGGAGTGTATGGGAAAGGTGTACTTATCCATGGTTACAAAAGCATATGTACCTCCACAGGGTGGTCCGACAACTCTAAATGAAATCACAGATGCTAAAAATAATCTGCGGACCAAAGAGGCTCTTCTAAGTGCATTAACTGACTCAGAGCTCTCAAATATTATTGACCAACCAACTGCCTATGAGATTTGGATTAAACTAGAACTTCTGCATGAAGGAGATGAGCATATTAAGAGTGCAAGGCTGCAGAGTCTCAAAGGGAAATTTGAAAGACTGAAAATGAGAGATGATGAAAATATTACTACCTTTATGCCAAGAGTAAATGAGCTGGTGTGTGGAATTAGGAATGCTGGTGGAGTTTTGGATGAAAATGAGATTGTTGGCAAAATTCTCAGATCCCTTCCTGCTGCAAACAAAATCAAGGTTGCTGCCATTGATGAATTCAGAGCCCATACAACTGTCACAAGAGACCAATTGGCTGGTAAACTGGCTGCATTTGAAATGACCGAGTTTGGAGATGATCCCCCCAAGACTGAATCTGCATTCAAAGCCAATGCCTCTGTGAAAGGTAAACAAAGTTTTGATCCGGGAGAAAACTCTTCAAGGAAGCTGTCATGGTATGATCAAGCAAGAAGAGACATGGAAGTAGAAGAAGCAGAAACAACTCAACTTGAAGCCCTCATTGTAAAGAGACTGCCAAGAGGATCCGATAAGTATGAAGGAAAATTACCCTTTAAGTGCTTCAATTGCAATAAGATTGGTCATT
Organism: Cunninghamia lanceolata; assembly: GCA_027924645.1. Taxonomy (NCBI): domain Eukaryota; kingdom Viridiplantae; phylum Streptophyta; class Pinopsida; order Cupressales; family Cupressaceae; genus Cunninghamia; species Cunninghamia lanceolata. The sequence goes on along the minus strand of BSBN01000391.1, from coordinate 42,680,740 downwards.
TTGCCTCAAGATGTCCGAAAAGATCTACAAGGCCAAATTCTGACAGACAAAGGTTCCAAAAGAGTTGTTATTATGATCATAAAGAAGATGATGATGAAGGAGTAAGAGATGATGAATCAGAAATAGGAAACAAATCCGGAAATGAATGGGTGTTTGTTGCCATCAAGGAAGAAGATCCAATATCCTCTGAATTTGTCAATCATAAGGTTGTAGAAAGAGCTTTGGCTGCCCAAGTTGAAGAGAAGGATGATTGGGTTATTGACAGTGGATGCTCTCACCATATGACAGGTGACAAGAACAAGTTCTTAGATTTGGAAAGGTATGAAGGAGGAATGGTTAAGTTTGGTGATAATTCTGCTGGTAGAATCAGAGGAAGAGGAACTATTTCTTTTAATGGAAGAAACAAAACTGGTAATGTGCTGTATGTTGAAGGTTTGAAGCACAATCTTCTCAGTGTTGGACAGTTGGTGGACAAAGGCTATGATCTCCAGTTCAAGGATGGAAAATACAAAATCTTTGAAAGATCCGAAACAAAGATTGCATCCGGTACTCAAACTAAAGGTAATACATTCCACTTGGTTGGTGCTAGTAAAAGTTGTCTGTTTGTTCAAGTTGATCAGAGTTGGTTATGGCATAGAAGGATGTGTCATGTAAATTTTGATAACATCATCAAGATAAGCAATACTTAGGCTGTAAGAGATCTTCTAAAATTGGTAAAACCTACAAATAGTTTGTGCAAAGAATGTCAACTAGGTAAACAGAGCAGAGTCTCATTCAAAAGCAAGGATTAGTCCTCTACCGGATTATTGGAATTAGTTCATACTGATCTATGTGGTCTGACAAGAATCAAGAGTATGCAAGGTGATAGATATTTCATGTTACTAATTGATGATCATTCCCAGATGATGTGGGTTACCTTTCTGAAAGAGAAATCAGAAGCTTTTGAGAAGTTCAAAATCTTCAAGGCTATGGTAGAGAATCAAACTGGATTAAAACTGAAATGTCTGAGATCTGATAGAGGTGGTGAATTCACATCCGGTGAATTCATAGATTTTTGTGAGAAGCATGGTATAAAGAGACAGTTATCTGCTCCCAGGACTCCACAACAGAATGGAGTAGTAGAGAGAAAGAACCGGACCATCTAGGAAGCATCCAGGATAATGATGATGGAAGCAAATGTTCCCCAGATGTTTTGGAGAGAAGCTGTCAGCACTGCAGTCTATACTCTCAGTCGAGTTCAAATCAGAAGCAATACTAGTAAGACTCCTTATGAACTTTGGTTTGGCATCACTCCTACTGTGAGATATTTCAGAGTATTTGGTAGCAAATGTTAAATTAAAAGAGATGAAGATCTAGGAAAGTTTGATGCTAGAAGTGATGAAGGAATTTTCTTGGGTTACTCCACTCAAAGCAAAGCATACCGGTGTTATAACAAGAGACTAAGAAAAATGATAGAAAGTACAAATGTGAAGGTTGATGAGGGAATAGAGAAACCCTCAAGGTTTTATAAGTATGATGAAGATGATCAGAATGGTGTTCTGGTTCAAGGAGCTCAATCCTCTCCTGAAAGTTAGATTCAGACTTATCCGGTAAATCAGGAAGAAGAGATAGGTCTGAATGAAACTGATCAAGAAGCAGAAGTGCAAGAAACTCCCAAAGTTCCAAGGTATGTAAGACTGAACCACTCTGAAGATCAGATCATAGGTGACAAAAGCAAAGGTGTGCAAACTAGAAGGAAAATTGCTCAAGATTCAGATGAATGTTGTCTGATTTCAAATATTGAACCTAAGACAATAAATGAAGCCTGTAATGATGAAAATTGGACCAAAGCAATGGAGGAAGAGTTGATGCAAATTGAGAAAAATCACACTTGGGATCTTGTTTCTAGACCTAGAAACAAGAATGTGATTGGAACCAAATGGGTCTTCCGGAACAAACTAAATGAAGTTGGTGAAGTAATCAGAAATAAAGCCAGATTAGTCTGCAAAGGCTATTCTCAAATAGAAGGGATTGATTTTGAGGAAACCTTTGCTCCGGTGACAAGAATTGAAGCAGTCAAACTATTTCTTGCATTTGCTGCCTTCAAAGATTTCAAAGTGTATCAGATGGATGTCAAATCTGCTTTCCTGAATGGTGACTTAGAAGAAGAGGTGTACATTGAACAACCAGATGGATTTCAGTTATCTGAGCATGGTGATATGGTCTGCAAATTAAAGAAGGCACTATATGGTCTAAAGCAAGCTCAAAGAGCATGGTATGAAAGGCTGGACAAACATCTTTTGAAGATTGGTTTCAACAAAGGTACTACTGATAGTAACCTATATTTCAAAATTGATGATGAAAACATCTTGATTGTTGAAGTATTTGTTGACGATATCATCTTTGGAGGAAGAGATAGTATGTGTAAAACCTTTGCAAATCAAATGAAAAGTGAGTTTGAAATGTCAATGCTCGGTGAAATGAATTTCTTCTTGGGTCTGCAAATTACTCAGACAAAGAAAGGAATCTTTATCTCTCAGACCAAATATGTGAAAGAACTATTGAAGAAATTTGGAATGGAAGATTCAAAGCCAATGAACACTCCCATGGCTACTGGATGTAAGTTGAGCAAAGATGATGACTCTCCTAAGATAGATTAGACAAAGTACAGATCAATGATTGGAGGATTATTGTATCTCACTCAAACTAGACTAGATATAATGTAGGCTGTTGGTCTTGTGGCGAGATTCCAGGCTAATCCCAGAGAATCTCATGTCATGGCAATCAAAAGAAGTTTTAGGTACTTAAAAGGAACAATTGAGTATGGTCTATGGTATCCTAGAGATCATAATTTTTCTCTTCATGCATATACAGATGCAGATTGGGCAGGAGATGTGGATGATAGGAAGAGTACAAGTGGAGGAGCATTCTTTTTGGGAAAAAGGTTGGTTTCTTGGCTAAGCAAGAAACAAGAGGCAATATCCCTATCTACAACTGAAGCTGAATACATTGCAGCAGCAGGAAGTTGCACTCAACTTTTGTAGATGAAGTAAATGCTAAGAGATATTCAAGTAGAATATGAGGAGCCTATCACAATTTTCTATGATAATTCAAGTGCAATAAATATTTCTAAGAATCTGGTATTGCATTCTAAGACCAAGCATATATCTATCAAATTTCACTTTCTAAGAGAGCAAGTGAACAAGGGTGAAGTCAGATTGAAGTATGTGCCCTCCAAGGATCAGCTTGTAGATATTTTTACTAAATCTCTTCCCAAGGACTCTTTTGAGTATCTCAGGGAGAAGTTAGGGGTTATTGCCCCTCCGGTGATGAACTAGGATGCACTGATGTGCATCAGTCCGGTGGATATCACAGTCATATCTTGTGATCTGGATTGATGATGGGGAGCTGCTACTCAGGGGGAGCAGCTGGTATGATTCTGATGTGTTAGAATTGCAAGTATGAGTCCTTTGCCATTAATGTCAAAGGGGGAGAGAAGACATGTGAAAAACAAGTGGTTGATGATCAAAAGGGGAGCAGTAAAGAAAGAGAAGACATGTGAAGAATTGTTGCTGATAGGGGGAGCTATGACAGAAAGGAGAAGTTCTTGTCTTGATGGTTTTTCACATCATATGTTGCCATCAATGACAAAGGGGGAGATTGTTGCAAGTATGAGGATAACCAGTGTTGTCATTGATGTCAACATACTCATATTGCATTAATGAGAAGGATTGGATGAGCTGTGTGCTGAGGATATTGAGGAAATTAGTCTCAATCAGGAACAGTGAAGAACAGTGATGACATTAAGGTAAAAGTCCAAGATAAGATGAAGATCAGAAGATGTGGTTTAAAGGGTTTGCAGATATGAGTCTTGAGATGATCCAATCAAGTTTTTAGAGGTCCACATAACGATCTGAAGAAGTTATGACTGCTCTAGTAGAACCGGTTCTGACAGACGTTCAGTGGTGACAGAGTGTCACAGTTTGGTCCGGTGAGCTCTGGAATTGCATTATCCCATTCTGCGGATTGGAGGGAGTGTTGAAGAAGTTTGTGTGAAGTGACAACTAGATTTGTTCGTGGTTTGGAGGTCCGGAAGCACCTCTTTCATTATGACAGTGATGACAGACTATGTTCTTGAAGTTCCAGATGAAGAAGAGAAGAATTCCAGTAAGCTGATAAAGTGCGGATGTTCTTGATGACTCAGGAAAGGTTTTGGTGATCTTTGGATCATGTACAATTCTTATTGGCGATCCACATTGAAGTTAGAGTTTGCATTTGAAGAATAACCACGGATATTGGTGTTCTTCTTGAGACTAGCCGACCGGATGTATTACACATCTTGCGAATGATCTTGTAGGTGTTTTTCGACTTAGATGATTGTTCCTAAGTCGATGCCTTGTATAAATAAGGGATTGTGAATTCATTTTGGAGTGTGTCTTGCGATGATGAGCATGGCATAGTGAAGAGAAGTGCGAAAGGTAGAGCAGGAGTTTTTGGGCTTAAATGGAACTGATCCAGGCATGGTAAAGATGTCAATCTCTAGTTCAAGTTTGTAATACTTGTTACTTTGTAGACAGTGTGTCTCTTGTAGGAAGTGTGCCTCTTGTGAGTAGTGTGCTCGGGCAGTGAGCCCTAATTGGCATGTGCCATCTATTTTTCTTATTCTTCTAACAGAGAATAATCCTTGGGTTAATCACCCCGTGGTTTTTCCCTTGACCAGGTTTTCCACGTCAAAATCTTGGTGTCTCATGTGTTGATGTGTATCTACTCTGGTGTTTATGCTTTATGCTTTCATGAGTGATTAATTGATATGCTATTAAATAACAAAGAGGATTTAAATGTTTGAATTAGAAGCAAGTTTTTGTACAACTGATTCACCTCCCCTCTCAGTTGTGTGCCCTAGATCTAACACTATCATGTGCATTAGGTACCTCTGGATCATTGAATGCTATAGCAACCTCCCAAGAAAATAGGAAGTCCAAACAACCTTCTTTAGGATGTGGATCATTTGGATGATATCTGCATGAATCAACTAAAGCAAAGTCTAACATGTGCGGTGAATTCCCATGTAGTAGCATATCCTTGCTCATTGTTGATATCACCTCAATGATGTGATCAAGTGACTGACATGAAAATGCTTCCAAGCCATCATCTTGCATGACTATTTGATTTATATTCTCATATTGTATACTTATGCTCTCATATGTCACTACTGGGTCATTTGGAGATCTTTATCGCAGGTGTAAACAGGACCAACTTTATGAATATATGATAAAATGGAATTGTCTTCATCAAAATTAGTCATATATTCTGAAAAAAATTTATTTGCATCAATCAACAACCTTCCTATTTCAGCTGGTGTTTGATATTGGACTACAAGTTCATAGTCTCTAGCAGTAATAAAGCCTCTTGTGTCCTCTATGGCTGGATCCTTAATGTCGATGTCACCTTGTAATGATGTATCATCTATATTTTGTCCATTGGGCTCAAGTGAAAACTCTGTGGGAGTAACTGTAGTAAATGTATTGGGCTGATATGATTGATCTTTGTGATGCACTGTGCTGATATACTCAGGAGCTTGATCACTTTTCATCAAACAATCTGATTATGGAACAATTTTCTACATTGCTGTCCAGGACTGTTCTTCATTTGGAGGACTAATTTCTTCTTGTTCTTGCACACATCCAATATGATTTAACTGCTGTTCAAACTCAGAATTATTAGCCACCTACAAGGAACTACTATTTTGCACCTCTATAGCGGTAAATTTAGTCTTAGGACATGATATCTGTGAAACATTTAATTGCCGATCTGCATCCTTAGTTTGACCATTCATGAGGTTTAATTCATTGTCCATTTTATCAACATCCTTAGTAACTGAAATGTGACCCCGTATAATGCCCTACTCATTGTCCTGTGACTATAAACTAAGTTCTAACTAGGCTGGAACATCATATTCTTCTGGCTTGCCTGACTGACAAAGATATTTTAACCAATCGTGAATCTCATATTCATTATTTGGGTGAACCTGTCGACTGTGATCACATATGAATGGTGGATTTACAACATCAACTCTTTGAGTGTTCTAGATTGAGACATGACCACATGCATTGGCATCCATCTAGACTGCAGCTCCTCCATGCCTTATCTTGCTCCGAATATGTCTATTATGCGTATATCCCACTTTAGGCTTGTATATTTCAAAGATAGGAAGTAGTCCTTTTAAATGCATGTCCAATCATTGGAGGAAGGTTAAACAATCAATCTTGTCATGTAGTTCTTCAAGATGTACATTGCAAACTTGAGGTGAGCTAAAATCAAGTAAAGTGAATGGAGGATACTTTACCCTAATCTACCTATCCAATACTTCTTTGAAAAGTGGGATGTCAACTTTGAAATTCTCTTCATGATATGACTGCTGAGATGGTCCTCTTAAGAATGAAGGGATTTCATGACTGAAACCCTTATGTGTACCCATTGGAACTAAATTTCCTGATTTTTAAGTCATTTAAGCACATGTGATGAACCAACAAAACTAAAAGCTTGCATCATAATCTCTATTCAACCCTCCTAGCACCAATTCTATTGATGGTGTCTTTAACACACAATAATGCATATATGATTGCTGGTATCACACCTCTCTTGAAAAGTATCTTACCCGAGGTAAGACTACTCCAAGGATAATACAACTAGGTCTTAACTTGCGTGGAATTTCTCAGTGGGATGTTCTAACTATGCCTACAAGGGGTCTTACATTTAATAGAGTTTATAAGATATGAAAGCAACATGTATGTAGAAACCCTGTGATTCCTTTAGCAAATTTGTAACATGTAAATTGTGCTTATAACCTAATCTAACAAAGCTTGACTAAATAAAATAAAAAAGGTGAAGGGGGGGAGAAAAGGGATAAGAAATCCTATAGACAATAGAATAAATGATCAATAAATAGATAAATAGATTCCCAACAACAAATGAATCTCTGCTTAACCAGGTAACCCACAATGCCATAGAGAATGTGCAATCTTCTAAGGAGATGTAAAGATATTCAAATCGTGGAGGATTCATTAAGCACCCAACTCTTGGCGCAGCTCAATGAATTCACACAATCGAACTAAGCTCATAAAATATGCCCAGACTAGCCACGCACAATGGCATACAATCAACAAGCTATTAATGGTATGGATAGGAAATCCAACAAATATCTGAATTATTAACCACAAATGCAACTGAATAACTAATTTCAGGTTGACATGAACCATGAAATCCAAAATGAGACAATACAGAAACACAAATTATCAACAACTTGCATAACTTGTTTGTATTGACTAAATTTTGGCAGAGTCTCAACAATTCATTATCAAATCTTACTTACAAATGAGAGAAAATGATGGCCCTTTTATAGACAAGGCACCATACTGAGTTTTTCAATGGATAGTGGAGATTAACTCAACACCAAGGGTCTAGATTACATGGCATTTAATGAGATACATCAGTTTGTTGTATTTTCAAATTTTCTTTTGTCCTTTAGGAAAAAGACAAAAAACAACTTGCAAATACATTGAGTTTGGACAAAATAGATACCCATTTGGTTGCATATGATAAAAAGTCAATTTTCAAGGCCTAATAAAGCCAAAATAGAGTCATATGACACTTGAAAACTTGAGCTGATGTGGATTCATGAGATTCCAAGTGCTAGCTGGATCAAGAGGCATATGTGGCACATTTTAATGAAGGTATATCCAACTGGATGTTTGCCAGATTGATTCTTGATGACTGGACTATTGGAAAAACTATATGAATGTCTTGGGCATTGGACTAGATCTGTAAGAACAACAATGAAGTAGACTTGATATTTTATATCTTTAGCTCCTGTAGCTCATCTCCATCATCTTGGACATCATACTTACTTCATTTTGCATGTGCAACATCATTTTAGTTGATAGAATGTTGATTTTGTAGTTTTGGGTCAGCAAGGTACCTTTGTGTGTTCATCCTTCAAAGACAGCTCCAATTGGCTCCTTTGTCCTCTTAGACCTGAAATCAACAAGGCCAAGCATCAATTTCATCATAAAAAGTCATTTCCCATAATTTTGAATCAAAATATGTCTATTTGCAGTCACGGATTAGTCTAGGACAACTTATTGTCAATGTCACTTTCTCTATGAACCACCTATTTTTTTGGTCATTAGAATCCATTTGGAGACATTTATTTCATGTTTTACTAGCCTTTTCTGCAAAAAAATAGGATTTTGGGGGGTCATTGACTTTTCATGTGCAATAGCATTAATTGTTGTAAAATATGCCCAAAATCCACACAAACATGGTAAAAATATTCATCATGATGTGAAAAATATATTTGCAATTTGAATCCACCAAGAAAATCCAATTTGCACCTCGAAAAACTCAATTTTTAGCCAAAATACCAAAAAACGTTGATTTTGGGTCCCACCGACTAAAAGTCAGTGGAGGTCAAATTTAGTGCAGGTTCGTGAGGAGGGTTTCTAGCACAAAATAGTTTTGGCACTGATTTGAGGTCTAACTAACCTTAGCGTGGATTTTAGGTCCGACCGACTATAGTCAGTGAAGGTGATTTTTCATGCTGGTTCGAGAGGGAGGTTTTTAGTGCTAGCGTTGATTTGAGGTCCAAGTGACTTTGCACTAGTTTTGGGTCTGATTGACCTATCGATAAAGGGCGGTGACAGCAAGTTTCAGTGCAAGTCGGTAGGAACCCATTTTAGTGGAAGTTCGTGCAAGTTGTTTTTAGCACAAGTCAGAAGGTGCTCTTTTTAGCGCCAGGTAATGAAGTGGGGTTTTAGCGCAAAGTGCAGTAGGGGCTATCTTTACTGCCAGATTTTAAACTTCCTAGGGTGAATTTCTTATACTTTAAATATTTTTAAATTTACTTTCAGGATGTTTGAGATAGGTTCCAGATTCATAGGATTTCATATGCAGATTCTAGAATTTTGAGGTTCCACTAGATTTTAGACTTAGCCATTTTCATGGTTTTTAGGGTTTCAGACTTAGCCAAATCAGGGCTTCAGGACCATGTGACAGGATGAAAGTATATGAACCCCTTAGTGAAATATTGTGGTATATGAACCCCTTAGTGAAATCTTGTGGAATTTGACATGATTTTGCAACTCTAAGATCTAGAAACTAGGAATTTCACCCTGACACATCCTCCAGTAGCAATTTTAAGGGTAATATCAAGTGACATGGGATTTTGGAGCAAAATGCAGTAACACTCAATTTTAGCTCAAAAGGCAACAAATGGCTATTTCTTAAGTACAAGACCACTCAAGACACCTCCAAATTAATTACAAAAGACATCAGATCACTCCAATCATGCAAAATACTCAAATCTTGGAACAAATCCCACATTCTAAGCACAATTTCACTCTCATCATCATAAGGAAGAAGGGTTGAGACTCCAAGCCAAAGCAAAAGAAGGGAGTCTCCATTTGGCAAAATGGGGAATGTGTGCAAGGCACAATAGAACCATCAAATTTTTTAACCTCAAATCTAGTAACTGTGCCACCTGTCATTGCTTTTCACAAAGATGAAAAAGCCATAAAACAATTTTTGCACAATACTTTGTGCTCTGATACCAATTGTTAGAAAAATAAGTAGTGCAGAATTGAAATAATAGTGAATTAGAAATAAAAGCACAAAATAGACAACATAGATTTATGTGGAAAACCTAGTAATGTACTAGGAAAAAACCATGAGAAAAATCTCTCATTTTTATTCTCAAAATAAAATTTGCAGTTACAAAATTTTTTCTCATACCTTGGCATTCAAGCTCGACTAACTTAAATAACCACAAAAAAGCACATGCAAAAAACAAAGAAAATCTAAAGATAGATTTTCATGGATAAAAGTGCGAGTGGCATTTCCGCATGCAATTTTGCATGGTGTACATGTGGAACATGGGACAAAAAGTTTTCTGATGAGGCCGTTAGCCCCCCTGCGATCCCCTGTCCAACAACCTTAGGATTCATTTCCTTGGCCTTTGACCCCACCAGGTAGGTACGTGAGGCACTAGCTAGATCTCGTTGTCAACTGCTCGTCAGTGCTGGAATAAGTAAAACTGACTTCACATTTCAACATTTTCAGCATTTTATTTCATTGGATCAGAAATTTTCCTTTGGTCACTATTTCATTCCATAAATAGTTCTCTATCCTTTTATTTTTTCATTTGATCCAGGAATGTTTATTTGAGTTTTAGTTTGGACATGAATGATTATCTGCGCTTTTTCATTTAGACAAACAAATTTTATCTGTAGAGAAGTCAAGTATAGACGGATTAAATGAATAACATGACTAACAAAAAGGTATTTGTAGCGCTAAGTGAAGAATGATAATGTCAGTAGATGCTTGATAGCACACAACACAAGTTCGATGTCAAGTAGACCAGGTTTCAAGAAAACGGATGTTAAGTATATTTTAGAAATATTTGTTGATTGAAGTTCTAGTTAGTAAAAGAAATAGCTAATTGCTTATAACACTTAAAATTCAAAGATCTAATATGAATTCTTGGTTTAAATCTAGGATTTTTTACCGGTTGTTCTATTGCCCTCTTAGTGGCACTCATTCTGCTCATAGTAATTCGAAATGTTTACAACAATAATGGGGCTACTCGCTACATGGAGTTTGTTTTTCCTCTATACAGGTACATTCTTATGTAGTTTGCTTTCACTCGCTATATGGAGTTTGTTTTTATTCAATACATGTACCTTCTTATGTAGTTTGCTTAATTGGAAAATGGTTTGCATTGAGATCTTTTAGTTTTGCAATCAATAAAAACCTATTCATGTGTTTTTGAGTAGATGAAAAATTAAATTATTCAGTATTAAGATTTTCTACCATGAGGATTGTAGAAGAAAGTGTTTCACAGTTTTTCTAGGTATGGATAATGACTTGTACTATGGTTTTTTTTGGTAATTGAAAAATTGGAAACAATTATATTTTATTTATTTATTTTTCTATTTTCTCAATACACTATCATGTATTTTTCCAAATAGTTTTTTATGAATAAGTGTCTATATTACTAGTTATAAAATAATATTACATGTATTCACAAAAAAAAAGGTGAGTGGAAGAAGTCACATCTTGAAGTCCAAACGAAGAGAAAACCTAGAACAAAATACAATAACGGAACATTACACAACAAGAGTGAAAGCACTAGTAGGAGGAGGAGGGGGCTCCTGATCATCTAGTTATCCCCATACATTAGTTGGGTCTAAAGTATCCAAAAGAGGCTCCCAACTAGCATTTTCATGATCATCATCTTTTTTGTTTTCATTTAGAGACTGAGTGACGAATAGGCGATATAGCAAGAGAAAGGCAAGGGACTTTTCTAGATTCTAGCAAGCCACTAAATGCATGGCTAGAGCCTGGGGACAAATAGAGTGGTGGTGAGCATGCTAAGACCATCCTATGTAAGACTAGTTCCTGGCTCCTCATAGGAGGCTAAGAAGCATGAGAATGCATCCTACTCACCATGAGCAGAGTAACTACACTCTTGATGATGTCCATGAAGCGAAGAATGGCCTTAGCTAGGGAGGAGTCAAAAGGACTCTAGCAATAGTGCATGAGGCATTACCCTAATGATCCAAAAGCATCTAAATATGTGCCAACTGAAGTGCAACCTTGTTGGTTTGCACTTGGATCTACATAAGGACATTAAAACAAATCATAGCCTTAGTGTAAAGTGAGAAATTAGTATCAATTGAACATCTAGAAAATAAAGAACTCCTATCCTTCCATATGCTAATAAAGAAATTCCACCCTAAAAGCATGTCAAATCTAGGTATATCTAGAGGAAATTCTAGGCCAATCCCCCAACAAAACCATATGCCATGAGAACAACTTAGGCCAAAAGGGTGAAAATCATAAATCCAAGTCCAAACAACCTAAGCTCTGAGACAAAACCAAAAAAGATGCTTGAGAGTTTCTTGATGACCACAAAATTGCGTTTGTGCATGTTTAAGTTTTATAATGCAAGCCTAATTAAGGAATAATGCTTTCTCATTTTGGATTAGTGTCATGACTCATAAACTATAAAAGCGACTATAAAGCATAGAACCATGTGGGAAATCTAGATGTAAAGTGTTGATAAAACAAATAGTGAGCTTAGAATGGATAAAACTCATTCATTCCATTATGACAACATGGAGCATGTGTTCATATTATTAGTGGAATATCATTTGGAGTCTTCAATATTATGTGACTCTATCTATTAAAGTTTTGCCTTATTTTTTTAGATTATTTATATGCTCTATTTTCTTTTCAATAGATATGGATCTATGCATATGCTATTTCATATTTTATTTCATAAATATATAAACTAGCAGTTGCACTGAATTTGTACACAACAGAGTAGCCGATAGGAAAGTTTATATAGGTTGGACATAATGTTGTTATATACCGTAGCATTACACAATGGTTTTAATGAGTCATCAAAAGGCCGAATGTAATTTTGAAATTGTCACATGGAATTTAAAAATAACTAAAAATAACTAAAAATCAAGAAGTTCCACTCATAATATGACTAAAACAGTTTTAAAGGGGAGCTCATGCTAAGAACGTCGAGGAAATATTATTGACCCAATAAATTATAAGAAATTTCAAATCCCTACCAAAGGATTGGGCACATTATATGGTACCTTTGAAAGCATTGTGTTTGTGATGAATTCCAAGTGATGATTGTCAATCCCTACAATACCCAAGCGATAATCACATACTTTGGCTAGCCAATTTTTACATTCCCATAATCTCATAAGTTGATATATGTATCTATACAAAAGAATAGTTGATAGGTGTATCTATGACAATGTATCTATATCTACATCCATTCATGTGTGACATGTAGGACACACACGTCCCCATGTAGCCACACCCATGTGCACATGTACACCACTATGCATTAGCCATCCATGGATTGTGATTAGATACTCATGGCTATGTACAATTTTTTAAAATCAAATAAAATTTGTTTTTGAAGGCTATATCAAATGAAAGGAAGATTTTTTTTGCATGGACTGCAATGATTGCAGGATACACACAAAATTGATTTGTTGCAATTGGATATATAATTGTTCGTATTGACCTCTTTTCCGTTAGGATTGAGGAAGTGTTGAAATTTTCTTTTCTCTAAAATCTGGTTTGGGAAGTTTAATTGAAGAGGTGTGACTGTAAAATTAGGAGATGAATGGAATAATCTTAAATGGAAGTGACTTGCACAAAATAAGAATCTTTCCTACCTTTAATTTTCCCACTAAATATTGGTGGGCTCCTACCAATCTTCTTAATTATGCACCTGTGAAATTAAACTGATTTAATTTGATTGGTGGAGGGTAAATGAATCCGTGTAACCTTCCCAACCTAGTAAAAATAAAATGGACATCCCCGTCATTCCCTATTTTTCATCTACAATATATTACGTTAAACAGGAAAAAAAATACTTGCATATTCCCGTTATGAATTAATATATTTATATATGAATTAACTATATCATTAACAGAAAGAAATTTTCAACTATTTTAAAATTGTTTAGCAATAGAAAACTTCCAAAATGTATATATATATACCCAAAATTGAGTTGGTGCAGGCATATTTGGGTCAAGGGCGAGCTTATATTTCTAAAGACTTCTAGCAATGGTTGTCTTGTTTGCAATGATGGGAATGAGTGGCTCTTGGATGACACACTAAATTTAATAGGAGAGAAGACTCTAAATTTCATAGGAGATTTGATAACAACTCAGCAGATGCTCAAGTTACTACATACAACACTGGTACATTATCAGTCAAGCTAAGACACTTATAGTGCATCAAACAAAAAGCATGTACCATGTGAGAGTTAGATTTTCTTGTCCTAGGGAGTCAGTGAATTTTTGGTGTTTGATTCCTGTATTTTTCAAATGGTTCTGCTGGATTATCTTAATCAGTTTTTGACTACATACAATGGTGGTCAAAATACCTATCACTTAATTAAACCCTGTACTACAAACCATAAAAACTGAAGATTGCAAGATTAGATTTGAAACCACTGAATGCGAAATTATAACCAAAATCACAATTGCAAAACTACTAAAACTAAAATTAAACCTTAAATCACAAACTCAAAACTATAGAATGTAACATTTAACTCTAAACTACAACCATAAATTGAAGATGTAAAATTAAATTGGAGCTGTAGAATATAACAAATACAAGTTGAATGAAGAAAACATAAACTACAATTTGTAAAATTAAACCCTAACCCACAAACACAAGACAACAAAACATAAAAACAAACCCCTAAGCCACAAACCTAAAATTGCAGAATTCAAAATCAAACCATATCCCACGAACCGTAAAATAAAAAAGAAAAATTAAACCCAACCCACGAACCTTTACTATGAACCTTAAATTGTAGAATGTAAACCCAAACACTAAACATCAGACTATAAAATCAAACCTTAAACTACTGAATGTAGAGCTAAGCCTTACATCAAATCCCCAACTACTGAATTTAAAAGTAAACCTTAAACCACAAACTATGAGAACCAAATCCTTTGTTAAATCTTGACCCTCAAACCCCAAATCATAAGGGCTAATGTATATTAAACAATACGATTTAAGTTTAAATTTGTTTGCCCTCATGGAAATTGTACTGCATGAATTGTTTGACCATTTTACAAACGTTTTTTCTTGTTTAATGATATTAAAAAATATGCAGAGTTAAGTAGACAAGAGGGTTGCAAACCAAAATAGCAGAAAAATGATGAAACATATTTCCCCACTTTAACATTGTGGGGATTTGATCTGAGCATAAATAAATGGAAACAGAAATAGGGTGAAGGGCAATTGTCAAGACAAAACCCTTTTGCAAATCATTTTCTCAATAGTAAAACCTGTTTAAAATAGGGTAATAGTAGTAGAATGTAGTAAAATGACAAAAGCACATTTGTCATCACTTGGTGAGGAAAAAACATCACCCAAAGAAGACGTATGCTGGAGAAGCCGAGCAGTGCAAGGGAAAACAACAACAACCTAATGAAGGCAAAATAAAGCCAGACATTTCCAATAAGAACAAATTTTTTGAACCTAGACTAGGCATCTAGACCAAAGGTGCCATTAAAATGGTACATGGCATGCGGACTGACAAACCAAAATTGATTTCCCAGCATTGACAACAGTCACTTCTCAACGCAGCAAGATAGCAACCACCACAAAATGGGAAAATAAAACTGTGATAGCGAACAAATTTTCTCCCGCTGCTTGATGATCTCCGAGAGCAAGGAATGGATTTTTTTTGCATCTGACATTTCTGGATTTCTAGGAGCAAAAAGCTCCCACTATAAGCCTATTGACAAATTATTTTATTCATTATTTTCCAATATTCTCTTATCATTCTTAGTTTTTAAATTTTTAAGTTGTGAAAGATTATTAGAAAATTAAATTTTGGTTATTGAAATTGCTCTTATTTGAACTTTTTTAATTTTATGAGTGAAATTAGTAAACTATAGAAAATTTGTATAGGATTGTAGTTAATTTGAATTCATGCCATTTTTTCACCAATTTTTAACTATTCCAGATCTTCCATACTCCAGTAATATTTTTAACACTTTATGTTTGTCTCCAATATATTTTGTAAATATAAAAATTTCTTTTTATTTAATTTTTAAAACAATTTTATTTTATTTGTAGGTACTAAAATAGGTAACATATACGACGTGTAGAAACAGAAGTGTATTCACCCCTTACTATTGCCTTACATGTCCAACACAATAAATTGAGATATTTATAACTCCAACAATTGCGAAGGCCCATTACAATGGATAAACAGACACAAAGATAAAAAAAGTAATTAAAATAGAGAAAATTAATTAACACATGATTAACTAGTTGGGATGGGACTACATCTCAATCAATGGATCACAGGCCCACAAGATTGGTGTAAGCTGAAGCCATCATCTCTATTCAAATTATTGTAGTAATTTTCTATCTCTAATGCCTCCCATAGCCAACACTTTGTAGTATGATCCTCTTTAGGAATTTCCTTGGCCTTTGCAATGCAAATATGGTGACCAACAGTAGAAGAGTGTTTTGTCTGCACTGATTTGTTGACCTAGTTACAACATTTCTAGAATGCTTGGCAATTCTTGTCTGAATGGCTTTTCCTAAGTCCTATATGTATGTTCATTCAAACATAGGATGAAGTAGATCCTCATTATGTTGCTTGGGATCAATAAGGTCCTTATTCCTTATGAAAGGAAGCAAGGTATGTGGAACACACTTCCTACACCAACCTAATGAGGGGAATAGTATGCAAATTCTTTTTAATCCTTACAATTGCAGCAATGTTAAACACATAACATTAATATTATAGCAGCAACACAACACGTAAAGAGAGATTGACAAAAGATATATCGTGGGGAAAACCTTTTCGGATGAAAAACCCCACACTCTAAAACCTACACAATGTATTATAAAAACAATGGTGTGTTTACAATACACTTGCAATGCAAGTTCTTCCAAGAGTCTTCAAATGTCATTTATGGAGTGATTCCGGTAGAATAACAGTACCTGTACAAACACTACAACTCCAAAACTATGCAATATATAGAGGTACAAGGCAATATTGAGAAGCCTCTAGAGATAGGCGTCCATCTTGGCCACATGGCCATTTTCCTGCATCAAAGGACACTTGTCCAAGCTGCAAATACCCCTCTTACATCTATCATAACATGGCAGATTTGACTTCCCAAGGATAGAGTGCTCCATGCTGAAAATAGACTATGACAGATGCTCTTACACATCTTACAGTTGTCATAAAAATTTGCAACATGACAACACTTAATATTGTAAGAGAATCCATCATACATGACTAAATATAGCATATTCCTCTTACAACATGTCATAGCCCAACTTGGGCACCCAAAGATGTCTTTCTCTCATGCAAAGATACTTTATGACACTTGTCTTCACTTGTCCCGAGAATCTCTATACTTGGCTCTCACGCGTCATAGATTCTGTCATACAAGATAACTCCTCCGTCATATTCCAAGATGCCAACACATGACATATTATTGCCACCTCAGATGGGACTCCCAAATCCATGTAGGTTTGACTTGACCATTCAAAGCATATTCCAAGTAGGATGACATGTCACAATGCCACCTCAAACTAAATGCCAAAACTGAATGTGCAAGTAAATACAAAATTGAGAAAATAAATAAATAAATAATCAAATAACCAATGTTAGGAATTGTAAGTTTGGGACACCTTAATTCCCAACATTCTCCCACTTGTCGAACACCTTGCAAGAGCTAATAGAAGGACAAGATTTAACTACTAGGGACCAAGAGGCCCATAGACTCTGAACACCATCTAAACTTATATGTGCCCACAGGTTTAGTCAATGCATTTGCAACATTCTTTAAAGTGTCTACCTTCTATATCACCTTCCCATCTTCTACCATATCACGAACAAAATGATACTGAATATCAATGTGCTTTGTTCTGGCATGGAAAGTAGGATTCTTTGCTAAGCAAATCACACTTTGACTGTCACAGCATATAGTAATCTATCCTGCATCAAAACCAATATTTGAACACAACCTCTTAAGCCAAATGGCTTCCTTAAAAGCATGAGTTTCTGCCATGTACTATGCTTTTGTCATGGACAAAGCAACCATAGGTTGTTGCTTACTCATCCAACTAATAGCACCACCAAGCATGGTAAACACATAAGCACTGGTGGATCTCCTGCTGTCAGTGTCACCTACACAATCAGAATCCACAAATCCACGAATACTCACAGAATGTTGATGTCCTATAGCATAACCATGATAACACAAGGAATACTCAGAAGTACCCCTCAAATATCTGAACACTCTCTTAACTACATCCCAATGTACTCATCTAGGATTAGCCATAAACTGACTAAGGACTCCCACAGCTTGGGCATAGTCTGGTCTTGTACAGACCATAGCATACATCAAGCTGCCAACTGCACTAGCATAAGGTACTCTGCTCATATCCTCCATCTTAGGAGACTTTGGAAAATCATGAAGAGATAACTTTGTCCCCAATGAAACAAGAACACACAATGGTATGCAATTTGCCATGTTGAATCTATCCAACACGGTCTACACATACTTACTCTATTTTAACCAAAGTTTTTTGTTTGCTCTGTCTCTTTTGATCTCCATCCCCAGAATGTACCTGGCTTCCCCTAAGTTTTTCATCTCAAGCTGTGCTGAAAACTGAGACTTTAAATTTGAAATCATATTCTTACCATTCCCAATCAGCAACATATCATCAACATATAGTGCAATAATGAGAATACGATCATTGTCAAACTTGAAATACACATGATGATCTAATTTTGATCTTAGAAATCTAATGGAAAACACAAAGGCATCAAACTTCAAGTACCACATACTAGGAGATTGCTTCAAACCATACAAAGACTTCTTTAACTTACAAACCAAAATTTTTTTACCTTTCACCACGTAGTGCTCAAGATGTGACATGTAGATTTTTTCCTCCAAGTCACCATGAAGGAAAGCTATCTTCATATCCATTTGTTCCACTTCTAAATCATAAGATGCTGCAAGAGATAACAAAAACCGAATAGATGTCAGTTTTGTAACAGGAGAGAAAATCTCACCATAATCAATTCCCTCCACTTGTGAATATCCCTTCATAACCAATCTAGCCTTATACTTCTCAACACTGCCATCTACACCAAATTTCTTCTTGAGCACCCATTTACATCCAACAGGGTTCCATCCATCAGGAAAAGGCACCAAGTCCAGAGTTTTATTATTTTCCAAAGAAGCCATCTCATCCTCCATGGCCTCCTTCTAGGAACCTACATCTTTCATGTCCATAGCCCCTGTCATAGTTCTAAGCTCATAAGTTTTAGTAATCAAGGCATAAGAACAACTAGAATCTAGCCATGTATAACCAAACCTTTTAGGTTGCTTCTTGATTTGTGTGGTCCTCCTCAAAGGCTGAGGTGGAGGTTCTACTTCTTCTGAACTTTCAAATCTGCTAGAGCTCTCCTCATCATCAAGTTCAACAAAATCTTTTAGTTCAGTCTTCTCAAGGGTAGAAGGAAACTGAACCACATCCTCTTTCTTTTCTTTCTCTTCTGTCTGTAGAACATCAGGAGAAGGTGTTAGCTCTTTGATAATAACACTTCTTCTATACAACACTTTTTCAGCCACATGATCCCAAAGCTTGTACCCTTTCACACCGACACCATAGCCAATGAAGATACACTTAACTACCTTGTTCTCCAATTTTGACCTCTTCTCCTTAGGCTCGTGTGCATATGCCTCACAACCAAAAACACAAAGATGTCTCAACAAGGGCTTCTTACCAGACCACACCTCCATGGGTGTCTTATCAACAAGCGCTAAGGTAGGAGACCTGTTAACCAGATAGCAAGAAGTGGCTATAGCTTCAGCCCAAAAATTTTGTTCGAGGCTAGCACCACTAAGCATACTCCTAGCCCTCTCCATCAACATTATATTCATCCTCTCCGCAACTTCATTTTGTTGCAGGGTATAAGGAGTTGTCTTATGTCTTTCAATCCCATGTTCTTTACATAACTTATCGAACTCTGGGAACAAAACTCACCACCGTTATCAGTTCTCCAACACTTAATCTTTTTACCAGTCTGATACTCTATAAAAGATTTAAACTCTTTGAATTGACTAAAGACTTCAAATTTACTTTTGAGAAAATAAACCCATGTCCTTCTAATGTAATAATCAATGAATGATATAAAATATAACGATTTAGAAATTGAAGGAACATTCATAGGACCAAACACATCAGAATGAATAAGATCCAAAACATCAGAAGACTTGTGAGAACTAGAATAAAACTAAACATGGTTTTGCTTTCCATATATACAATGTTCGCAAAAGTCAAACTCGAGATTACAATCATTTAACCCCTCAACGAAGTTTTTATTTTTTAGGGCTTTAAGACCCTTCTCACCAATGTGACCAAGTCTCTCATGCCACAACATTGTCTTCTCAGTAGGAAGTTTCATTTCCAAAGCATGAGCACCCTTAGGTACCCAAAATGCACTACCATCGGAAGTTGAAGCAACACAATTTTTCACCGTGGGTTCCAATGGCGAGGATGAAGAATTTGAAGCTCTTTTCATAAAATAACTATTGCACTGAGTAGTACATGCATCCAACTGAAACAAAGTACCTCTTCGAGTACCCTTAGCAAGCACCATAGCTCCTCTTGTCATCTTCCATCCTCCACCGGAGAAAACAACCTGTACAATTACATCATTCAATTTACTTACAGAGAGCAGGTTTCGTGCTAAACCAAGGATGTGCATCACCCATTGATCCCCTTCACTCATCCATTAGGGAATCGGATCAAGACTCTTCCACACCCAACTATCTTCAGGTGAGAGTCATCACCCAGGTACACCTTCCCACCATTAAACTCTTCATACTTTGTGAACCAACCTCGATGTCAGGTCATGTGGAAAGAAGCACTAGATTCAATCAACCACACATCATCTGATGCATGGGTGGCCAAGGAAGCAATGAAAGCATCACCATCATCTTGAGATTTGTTAGAATCTAAATCAGAGGTGTTCTTCTTCTTTTTCTTCTTCTCCTCCTTGCACTCCTTTCAGAAATGCCTAGTTTTACCACAATTCCAACACACTGCCTTGGACTTTACAGGAGATTTGGATCTCCCATGGGATTTAGGTTTGCCCTTTTCAACTTTCTTGTCTTTTTCCTTCCCTTTCTCTTTGGGCCTATCACGAACCGAAAGAGCCTCCTTTGCCAATTCAAAAGACTTTCTCCGCATCTCTTCAGACAACAACAAAGATACCACTTCATCCATCTTGAAGGTGGTAGTAGTGTTCCTAATGGCCATAACAAGGTGGTCCCACAAGTCTGGTAAAGAACAAAGCAAAGTCATACAAATATCCTCCTCCTCCATCTTCACACCAATGGATGTCAACTGTGCAACTAGCATGTTAAAGGCATTTAGATGGTCTGCAACAGATCCTCCATACTCAGAGAATATAGCTTCTTCTATAGGAATAACTTGTTTACTAGGGATTTGGCTTGATAAACATCTCCCAGCTTCTACCATAGGTCTTTCACGGTCTTCTCCTCATGGAAATTTAACAAGACAGAGTTAGCCAAATAGAGTCTCACAAGACCCTTAGCTTTCTGATCCTTGAGATCCCAATCATCTTGCGACATTGCCACTAGTTGTACATCAGAAATGGTTTCCCATAGGTCTCTATCAACAAGCATGTCTTCAATTTTGAGCTTCCACAACTCAAAATTGCTGCCATTAAACTTTTCCACCTCTACTCTTCCGAATGTGCCTGTCATCTCCTTCCTGCAACAAGATTACAAAATACTCTTCACAGACTCCCACTCAATCTAAGATTAGCTCAAAAACCCCTACCCAACAACTAGGATCAAAGGTGATCAGTGTCTAATACCAACTGAAAGGAAGCAATGTATACAAAACACACTTCCTACACCAACCTAATGAGGGGAATAATATGCAAATTCTTTTTAATCCTTACAATTGCAGCAATGTTAAACACATAACATTAATATTATAGTAGCAACACAACACATAAAGAGAGATTGACATAAGATATATCATGGGGAAAACTTTTTCAGGTGAAAAACCCCACACTCTAAAACCTGCACAATGTATTATCAAAATAATGGTGTGTTTACAATACACTTGCAATGCAATTTCTTCCAAGAGTCTTCAGATGTCATTTATGGAGTGATTCTGGTAGCATAACAGTACCTGTACAAACACTATGCAACTACAACTCTAAAACTATGCAATATATAGAGATACAAGGCAATATTGAGAAGCCTCTAGAGATAGGCGTCCATCTTGGCCACATGGTCATTTTCCCACATCAAAGGACACCTGTCCAAGATGCAAATACCCCTCTTACATCTGTCATAACATGAGAGATTTGACTTTCCAAGGATAGAGTGCTCCATGCTAAAAATAGACTATGACAGATGCTCTTACGCATCTTACAGCTGTCATAAAAATCTACAACCTAACAACACTTAATATTGTAAGAGAATGAGTCATACATGGCTAAATATAGCATATTCCACTTACAACATTTCATAGCCCAACTTGGGCACCCAAAGATGCCTTTCTCTCATGCAAAGATACTTTACGACACTTATCTTCACTTGTCCCGAGAATCTCTATACTTGGCTCTCACGCATCATAGATTCTATCATACAAGATAACTCCTCCATCATATTCCAAGATGCTGACACAACATATTATTGCCACCTCAAATGGGATGCCCAAATCCATGTAGGTTTGACTTGACCATTCAAAGCATATTCCAAGTAGGATGAGATGTCACAATGCCACCTCAAACAAAATGCCAAAACTGAATGTGCAAGTAAATACAAAATTGAGAAAATAAATAAATAAATAATCAAATAACCAATGTTAGGAATTGCAAGGTTGAGACACCTTAATTCCCAACACCTTAGGTTATGGTTCCATGGAGGGGGCTATCTGAAATTTTTCACAGGCATTGTTGACAAAAAGAGTTGTTTTATAATAGGAAGTCTCATGAATTTTATTGGAACAACTAATGCTAGAAAATTTAGCTTTATTTTTAGGAAGCTAGCAGGACCATGATTTACTTAAAATTACAATACATCCCAACATCATAAACAAGTGTCACTTTGTGGCCAGTGCCTGCCTTTGTACTATTGTAATACTATCAATTATTTAGTTATCAATGGGTGAGCTATCACAAAGTGATTCTTGAGTCTTCTTCACAATACCTAGAGATCGAAGACATAAGGTGGCTTAACATGAAATTGTTCAAAGCTGAATGTATGGCAATTTTACTAGGCCAAAGAAGATTTTAATTGTTAGGGTGAAGCTTGACCTCCAAGTTAAGCTTGTGGCATAGTTGAGGTCAAGTTAATTGTTAGTCAATATGGTATAATTAGCTACTAGAGCACAAAGATGGCAAATCTAAGTAACAAGGTTATGTCGTGGCTTTTAATGAATGTCACTAAAGCATATAAATATGTTTAAGTAATTTTGTCATAACCAAAAATTTATAAAATAATGTAAATCAAATAAAAATAAAAGCCAACTTATGAGTCAAGGTTAACAAAAGAGAGTGTAATTTATCAACATGTAAAAAAGATTAGTTAGGTAAAAAAGAAAATAAAAATTAAAAAAACATATTTTTTACATAGAATTAATTTTGAAAATTAGAAAGGAAGAAATGAAGTTTAATAATAGATTAAAAAGTCAATTTAAAAATAATAATAAAATGAAAGTTTTTAATACTTAATGCAAACTCCATTGGTTGTGATATTTGCCAAATTTACATTAATGTGATGGAACAACATGTTTTGTTTCATCCAATATATAAATAAAATCAAAATTTGCCATGTGAAAAGAAATTATTCAATCACATAAATGCTATACATGGACAAGTGATCTTAGTTCCTTCCCTTCTACTCCCCAATGAGGCATAAAAAAACATAGCAAAAAGAAGTGTAATTCTAAAGGAAAATTAGCACATGAATAAATAAAATTATTTCACTATATGTTGGGTAATGAAATATTGTTGCATTATCAAAATTGAGTAAAAAAATGAGAGAAGAGTTTTTAATTAGGAATGAAAGAAATGAGTTTATTATAATATTAATTACCAAGATAAATGAGATTAAATTAAAACACATGTCAATGGTTTATTGCATCACCTAACTTCAAATATCAATATGAAATTAAGGGTGAGTAGTTTATTTCTAAAATATTTGGACAAATAATATAATAAAGAGAAGAATTTATTTTAAATATTTGAAATCTACTTAAAAATAATACTTAATACATAAAAATTAATATTATATATGATTTTTTAATATTTAATGTTTTAATATATTTTAAAAAATTAAAGTAAAAAATATAAAAAAGCTCTCCCTAACGACTTCTATATTATATAAATATGTAAAACAAAATTGTACTTTGTATAAAAATTATAAAATCACTAATATATTATTAATTATATTATTCTATTAATATTTAAAATAAGAATTTTATAATTAATATATATAATATATTGTCATTAAGGGCATGGTTGGGTGGTTAAGTTGTTTGGTTATAGTGGCGGCCAGCAAGGTTCAAATCCTTTAATGTTCATGCTTGGGGAAACAAAAAAAAATATATACAATATTTATATTAATATTTCATTTTACTATAATATAACATAAATATAAATACCTTATAATATAATTTTACTAATTTGTATAATCAATAATTTTATATAGATTTTATTATTAATATATAATTAATAAATGAAAGATATAAAATATAATAATTCAATATTTAATATTTACACACACACACACATATATATATATATTAATATTTCATTTTACTATAATATAACATAAATATAAATACCTTATAATATAATTTTACTAATTTGTATAATCAATATTTTTATATACATTTTATTATTAATATATAATTAATTATATTATTTCATTAATATTTAAAATATCAAAAGAGGTGGCTGCCCTTTCGAATTTGGGTGTAGATGGTAGGAACTTCAAAGAGATTACAAATTTAGTAAGATAACTAAGTCAAACTTGCTTGAGCCTATGGGTGGAAGAGTGGGAGACCTTCCATGCAATCCAATGTGGAAGGTCTGGGGGTCGATAGCAACAAAGGGACACAATGGCATCTTCAAGACACGGTGGCAAATCTTTCCCAGTTCCCACGATAAATGATGGGACTTGGCATTCAATAAATCTTCAAATCATTGCAAGGATGTCAGTTCATTTGCATTGCCACCCTTTGATGATGGGACCTTGCGCCCGACGGATGATGAAAGAAATCAAAGATGAGGGTGACGAAAGATTGCTGAGTTCAGATGAGTTAAGTGTATGATTAAGGAAGTGATAGATAGAGTGGCCAAAATGGAGGCTCAAGTACAACATTCCTTTTCGACACGCAAGAACTACACATTCACAATAAGAAAGAGGTGGAACCATTATATCTTTGAGTGGGGAGTTGTCATAGCAGTGCTGGCACGTCACTTGACACATACTCCTCTTAAATGATTGAGGCATCCTAATGGCCTATATAACCAGCTCTAGCAGCAGACAGTCTTACTTTCTCCTTGGCAAGTGTAACAAAGAGCATCTATGGATACCCCAGTGAGACTAGTAGGCAAGAAGAGCCAAATGGCCTTCCTTGGTAAGATTTTCAACCTCTGGCTCGCTAGGATTATGAAAACCAGCCATCCCTTGTTAGTTGCGGTGATCAAAAGGGTTTTGAGTAAGGATTTCTTGCAGGCCAGGGATCGGTATAAAGTGAATTATGACATTTCCTCCCACTTCATTGCCTCGTTGCTCCACCTAGGGGAGGAGAAACTGATGGTGATCTACCTTGCAAGGGAGCTCTTCAAGCCAGAGCTGTTAGGTGGTATGGAGGAGGCTGTTGAGATGGCCATGCTGGGGGTGGGTTTCTTGCGTGTGTGTGACTATGAGAAGTGCAAGGAAGGTGAGGCAGACATCTTGTGGATTCTGTTTCTGGGTAACTTTGTGGAGACTTCTCTGATTGAGCATCGTGAGAGGGTAGAGTTGGGGTGCAACTTCCTGAAGTGCTTCTGCAACCTTGTTCAACCTTTTGGAGTGCAATGGCTATATGAGTTCGTAGACCTGGTTCGAACGGAAGAGGAGGTGGTGGATTTGGACTAAATTTTAGCCTTAGTTAGGTTTTTGTTTTTTCGTAGTATAATGGCGGCCAAGTGCCAACCCTTAGTCACATAATATGTATTTTCAGTTTGTAGGGTCAGTAGTCTGCTATGTTTAGTTTGTCAGTTGTCTTTGCTTCGGTTGATATGCTACCCAATAAGGGGTTCGATACTATAAACACCTGATGTAATCTCTTTTTGATATGATTAATATAATATTTGTAGCCTTGCTGCAACTTATCTATAAAAAAAAATTTAAAATATCAAAATTATAAATAATATGAATATTATATTAATTTTTATTATAATATAGACTAAAAGAAAAAATATTATTTGTTTAACATTAAAAAAATATTATTTCTTTAATAACTAGATTGACACCAATAATTTAGGGGCTTAAAATTTAATTAAACTAGCTTATATATATTACACTTTTTATTGGATAAATTGATTAAAAGATGCCTCCAGAATTAAACAAGTTAATCTATTATATTATGTTTTTGTTTTAATCTCCTTAAAAGCTCAAAATTTGAACCAATCACAACATAGATAAATGATTTTCCAAATAATTTTTGTTAAAATTTTCTCACGTAAACTTAGGAAAAATTAAAATTTGTTCATGTTTTGATTGGTTTACTCTAGATAGATTAATGTTATTAAAAGAAAATCATTGCAATAGTAGTGCTAAAGCAGGTACTAATAAAAAATAAATATCCCTCAAAACATTTACCCACAATTCACATGGTAACTTTTAATAAGACATGTAGATAAAAACCCCTAAGTTGGTGGGCATAATTTCCAACCCCACTCTACAGGCAACCCGTAAAAATTTGACCATAAAAATTTGAGAAAAATTAGGGACTCCTATTTTTAAGATAAGATTCCAATTTATCTTGAAACATTTTTTTCCTTGTATCATAAAATCTGCTGCTTCATAATTATAGATCTTGAAGCCAATGGGACCACTTAACCAATTTAAAAATCTTATTTAAAGTGTTTTGAGGAAGAAAAATCGGGCCAATATTTCTTCTTTTCAAGATGTTCTTAATTTTATTTGAAGTGTCCTCAATATATGGTAAGAAAGCTTTAGGTTGTTCATCAAAGTCAGCAGATCCTTTTTAATGATAATGGCCATTCATGGAAACATAGATTTGTCTGCAGCCCCTTTTTTAATGATCTGTATTTATTTCTGGCCATCCTAGAGACTTTGGTGAGGCGTTCCTTCTCCTATTGAAAATTATCCTCATCTGATGTCCTCAAGGATTCTAAGAACTCATGCCTTCTAATCCAGGTGGTGGAGTGAAGAAGCATGCAAATAAACATTTGAGTTTTTATGCCCATAAAAAATAGAAGCATAACATCCAAATCTAAAAGACAATCTTACTTGTCAACCTTCTTAGTGTACTTGATGCTCTCACAAGTATTGTTAAAGATGATCTTGGAATAACTTAAGGCTCTCCATTCCATGTGGTAAATTCAAATTCTTGTCATTGGTATATATTTTTCACCATTTTGATTGTAATGGGAAAGTGTTAAAAATTTTCACTTAAAATTGTTTTATAAAAATTATGCAACAATTAATGAAAGGTGTGTTATGAAGACGTCTCTGTATATTACAAATAATTCACCTTAAAAACTCAATAAAGTTGATCTATAACAAAGTTCTTGAAGACAAGTGATTCTTCTTTTGAAACTTCTCTTACTACATCAATAGCATTGAAAATTGGAATTTTAATATACAAACACAACAACAATTCTAAATAAGATTTCATCCTCATTCCCCTTCTTTTGATGAAGTTAACAAAATTTACCAAAAGTTTTGTAAAGCAAGAGGTCTTATCAAGAAAAGGTCTCAGCCTCTTGGCTAAGAAACCAACTAGTTTATAGGTTATGTTACTCACAATTGGTCTCAATGGGATCCCTAATTTATTAATTTTCAGCAAAATATAAATCCTAAGGTCGCCTTTTTTGGGATGAGTTTCATTCTCACGTGATCATCAAAAGGAGTCACTTATTTATGTCTTCACTTTTTGAAATACCTTGCCGATGGGATTCTTCTCCACATTCAGGTATCTTCTATTGTTGAAAAGATGATCTTCCGTATTTAAAAAATATTCTGGTCTTTTTCGTAACAACTTTTGCATTTCCTTTATCATTTCTGGCCACTAGATTGAACTCACTTGAGGTCCTTTCCCTCTCAATCTTTTGCCTCATGCTTTGAACTGGAACATAATTACCCTGCATAGGAAGTCGGATTTTGGCTTGATGCAAGTCACTTTGAAATTGACATTTACTTTGGATTTTAGCTCAGAACTTATTGTCTTGTCCTTAACTTGTTTCTCATGATCATGGTTAACGTTTTTACATGCATCTCTTTGATTGACTTAATGCTATGTCACAAAGTGTCATCATACAGAACATGCAATAAAGTACTAATTCAGATTTGTTGTGGGAAATCATTTTTAAAAAGCTTTAGTTATTTAAAATCTTATCTTCTAATATTGTGTATCATTTTTTTGGCACAACATGTTGGAATTTAGTTATTTTCTTTCTCTGAACAATACCTACTTCTTTTTTTTGTCACAGCATGTTGGGCTTTGTTTTCCTACATATGTTCATGTATGCAGTAGATTTGTACTTTTGGCGACGCTTCCGAATCAACTATCCCTTCATCTTTGGATTTAAGCCAGGAACTGAACTAGGATTCAGAGAAGTGTTTCTAATTACCACAGTGCTTTCCGTGATGTCACTGGCTGGTGCTATTTCATCCGTAATGTCACTGAGTGGTGGAGAGGATGCAAACTCTCGTCCAAGCCGTGTAGAATATGTTCCATTGATTTTGGTTGTGGTAAGATAAAACTAGGGCTTTCTTGATTCTAACTTTTACAATTCTACTTTGAAGATTCTTAACATTTAATTATTGAGGAAAGTAGGTCACTTGCTGGTTTCCGAATAAACCAAACAAGGTATAGTATAAAGCAAAATATGTAATGTGGAAACGTAGCAAGATAGAGTTACATATAGGATCAAAAATTTATTTTGATCTTCAGGGAAACTTTTTTTCACATTACAACTATGTACTGGTCTTCTTATTTGAGTGCAATTTTGGGCTTACTTACAGGTTCTATTGCTAGCACTAGTTTTACCTTTCAAAGTTTTTTATCACTCAAGCCGATTTCTCTTGCTTCGGAGTGCACTTCACTGTATATGTGCCCCTTTTTACAAGGTACAAGTTAATCATAATTTCCCATGACTGATATCTCATTCATATTCTGAGCTCTATTAAAGGAAAACTTATATATAATCCTTTCTCTATATTGCAGGTTTCACTTCTTGACTTTTTATTGGCAAATCAGTTGACCAGTCAGGTATGTTTTCTTCCATTTTGGAGGAAGTTCATGTCACAATTAATTTGTTATGAACAACAAATTTACCTAAGACCAAATGTCTATGAGTCAATTACAAATCTAGATGAAAAGGATAAAGATATTCAATATTCAATATTATGAAGACAATTTACAAAGAGTAACATATAAATATATAGGTCTCTTGGGCACATGAATAAAGGAGATGACATGTCCAAGAGATATGAATTTAACTCCCAATCACTCCAAATTAGAAGGTGAGTTAACTTAGTCAATTTGAACTAGAGGTGGTCTTGATTAAATAAAGGCAACACCTAACTACCATCAATCAAAGAATGATAAGATAGTGGTGACACTTGTGTAACTCAAGTCAAGGTGTACACATGTCATTATTAGCTACCTAGGTGAGAAAAATTAAATATTCTTAATGTCCTAAATAAACTTATTAAATAGGTGCAATATCACATTTAGGATATAACATATTTAAGATTAAAAAAATATTACACTGATAACCCCCATAAGTGCAACTTAGGAGAAATGAAAAAATAAGTGAATAGAAAGGCCTCACAATGTGTGGCCATGTTAGGTACCTCTACATAGAGGAAGGGAAAGAGAAAATTGATGCAGGGGCATCATGAAGGACAAATAAACAACCCCATTCCCTACAATCATTTTAAAATTTAAAGTTTTGTCACCTGCCTTTGGGATTCATTCAACTAGGCATTGGTAGCATTTATGTGTAGTCAGGAGAGGAAGGTAAGTTGGTGAGTTTGAATCTACCTAGGCCTCTTACCACAATCAATACCTCAGTTTTGGATTTTAGATTAGAAATTGAGTGGGAAGACACCTATTTTTGGCCCTAAAAGAGAGAGGTTCAAGTGGGAGTTGGAAGTTGAAGGGATGTAGGGTTGGTGCCACATTCAAGGGGTCCCATTTTGGGCAATGAAAGCAGTTTTGTAGAAACTTTGGGTGATTAGGAGAAGATTTGAGGGAGTTGTATGAAGACAAAATGAAAGTGGTTAGAGAGGAGAGTTTGGGGAAAAAGAAGAAGGTGGATGGCGTGAGAAAAGAGGGAGTGGTATGTAGAAGAGGAGAGGGGAGAGAGAGAGAAGTGTGTGGAAGAGGACGAAGAAGTGTGATGTGGCAAGGAGGAGAGAAGAGTTTAGACTTCTCATGATGCATAGTGAAAGAGACAAGAGAGGTCACCATCCTAAGGAAATAGAAGTTATTTTTGTTTTGCAATTGTAGGAAGTAAGAGGCACTTGAGGGGAATAGGGAGAGAATAACGTGACAAATTAGAGAGTATGCTATGCATATGAAGGAGAGGTGAGAATGAGACTGTGTAATAGAGAAAATTAGGAGTTGCTAGCCCATAATAGTTGGAAACTCATTGTCCTATACTGTAGATGAGCCAAAGGAGCATTGAAGAGAGAGCAAGAAGTGAGGAAATGTGTGGTAGAAAGGATAAAGAAGAAGGCACTGTGTGTTGGGCCAAGAAGATAAGGAGACTCCATTTTGGGGTGCTAAAGACTGGGTTTGAGAAAGACCTTTAGAGAGTGTTCCAACAAGATGGAGAAGAGGGAGTTGTGAGGGACATCTCATGAGAAAAGGAGCTCATCCATATGCCATAGAAAGAGGGAAGATTTGATTTCCTTTCCGTTGCTGTAACATTAAATTGATTAATGTAAATGCTCAGGGTGTATTATCTTTTTTATTAATGAAGAATGATAATTTTAATTGCCCCACTACATAGAGTGCTAAACATCATCCTCTATGTATGATTCAAGACTTCTCCACCTGTGTTAAATGCTTGTTTATTTTTTTATGTTGATGAGTGGTTCCTGATGTTTGGGTGATGGGTGAAATGTGTATATGTATGCATGTGTATTAATGTTTCTTGTAGTGATAGAATTGAATGTGTAGTTCATTAGAGCCACCTAAAGCATTTGGAGGAGGTCATAATCAAATGAAAAAAATACTTGTGGCAAGAAAGAATTGTTGTGAAAAATGCATAAAACTTTGATTCATTATTATTTGATATTACATCTGTATTTATAGATAGGAAGGAGGAAGTGGTTGAGTGGTTGAGAAACTGCGAGAACAGTTGCATAACTGTATACTGCGTAACTAACTACCAACAATGTGATATACTAACAGTCCCCCCTTATCACAATGTTCCTACAAATGTATCCCTAAAACCTTACCATTCATATTTTAAAGGACCCTCCCTTAAACAAAACTTGCTGATTACAAAATGTTTATACATCTTTGTGAAGATCTTTGTTGAAGAAAACAAATCTTGAATCAAGCGAAGCTCCATCAAGCTGTCTCTTAACCTTCGTAAAGGTGTAGCCCCTAGCCAAATTTCTAAGTTCTTCTTCCTCACATGAACTCCTGAATCATAGATTCCTGAATTATTCAGCAACAATCTATATTGAGCTCTCCAAACACATGGCTCTATCAAGTTGTCTGATGACCCTCATAAATGTATAATTTGGATCATAGCCTTGAGTGCTCATTGGACAACCATCCATATTGAGCTCTACACCAAACCCCTTACCTATCTCCAAAAAATAAACTTCACAAAACATGTATCTTCAAATCTGTCAGCAACAACAAGGAAAAGAGAAAACTAAAGCCAAAAATGCTTCTCATGCAAAGCATCATCTCAAAACGAGAAGCTAACTTGAGATGATGAAAATTCCTCCATCCTTTGATACCACGAGCCTCCAATCAGATAACCCATTACATAAATAAGTTTGGTTTAGATGTCTTGAAGGTTGTTTTCAAATTTCTTGCCAGTGCCTTGATCTTGCAACACACCAAAGGAAACTTGATATTAGTCCCATGAGATTTCTTGGTGTTCTCACACTTGCAAAGCTTTGCAGGCATAATCACTATCTTGATAATTTGAGTGCAAGATTGTCGCATCCTCAATGATTGACAGATTGGCCATTTATCTTGAATGAACCAATAACAAAAAGAAGCCAAATTCAACAGATAATGCATCTTTACTTTCCTTATCATTCTTCAATGAAGTATAGTGTGCACAAATGTCAAATCATTAGCATCAAAAACTTCAAACACACACTTTCTCCATTAAATGGTTCTAAAAAAGAATCACTTTATCAGAACCCTAATACATAACTAAACTTAGCGCACGGCCAAAACTAGCAGAGGTTCAGATTTTTCAAGACTCCACCAAGAGGCCCTTAAAATGCACACACACATCCAAGTCGAAGGATGAATTTTTAGATTTAAAAAGAGCAGAGACAGAGGAACAAGGTCAAGATTCAAAACCTTCAGGGTCAACAGCTCATATGAAACAAAAAGCTTTCCACCTGCAAAGCCCCTCCTCCTTCATTCCTTATTGGCCTCCCATGCTTCACTCTCAACAATTCAATGGAAAACTTTGACACCCAATTGTGGATAGAATCTGTGGTGTGTGTTAATGCTTGCAGATTGCAGAAGATGACAGTGGGGATGTCTAACGATGCTCTGCTCTTTGCATGACATAACTTTACGCCTTCTAACAAGGGATCTTCACTCTCCTTCCATACTCGTAACCTCTTCCTTCAAACTTTGATGCACAAGCACAAAAATGTTTATGGCTTTGATACCAGTTGTTGTGAAAAATGCATAAAACTTTCATTCATTATTATTCAATATTACATCCATATTTATAGATAGGAAGGAGGAAGTGGTTGAGCGGTTGAGAAACTACAAGAATAGTTGCATAATTGTATACCATGTAACTGACCGTCAATAATGTGATATACTAACAAGAACTTGCTTCTAGTTGAGGGTGCGATGATTGCTTACAATAATGCAACCTCCATCTAGCTACATAAATGTGAAGTTTGATAGATTTGTGGCATTGCAACATAGGGTGGTGCCATGAGCGTGGTATTAGAGTGGGCTACAACTCTAGGAGAAAGTGTATTGTGAGGTTTCAAGTTAGTTGGAGTCCAATGAAGGTAATGGTTTGTGTAAAAAAATTAAGTTTGTGTATCCCTATAGAAAAGAGAGGATTGCAACCAAAGTAGTTGGAGTGGTAAGAAGTAGGTCAAGATAACAAGATACCATGAAGGAAAGTGGTAGAAGTTGCTATAATAGATGTAATAGGAAGGATAGATGGAGTGGTGTAAGTTATAAGGGGAGTGTGAGTAAGGATGAATGCCTTAGAAGGTGATAGGAGAAGAGACAGAGTTCATGGACAAGATAATAGTGAAAGTGAGGATGGAAGAAGAGTTGAAGAAATAGTTAGCATAAAAGAGAAGTATGAGGGTGTGTTAAAGGCCTTTAGAGAGACTGAGGCAATGTTGGAAGCCCTAGAGAATGAAGAGATGTCATGGACATGTGCCAATTGTCCTAATAAAGGGTTCAAAGAAGAGGATTGAACAACAATAGAAGAAAGTGGCAAAGATTGCCTTGAGAGGCATTGAACAAGTAGAAGTGCCATGTGAGCAACCCATAGATGGAGAAATGGTTCATGTGCAACCCATAGAATACCTCATGGATAGTGGGGTAGAAAAAGAGGAGAATCCTTGTGGATGAGGACAAAAGAAGAGAATGCAACCCACATGCTACAAGATGTTGGTGCAACAACTAAGATGAAAGAGGAGGCAGCCCATGAGTTGCAAGTGGCTGAAAGGATAGCCATGGAAGAGACAAGAAAGGAGGGCAAGAATGAGCCCTATGTTTTTACTAATAAATTTGTGTTTGTAGGTCTATGAGACATGAACAAAGAAGAATAAATCCTCATGATATAGGATTAGGCTGCAAGAGAGGAATACCAAGAGTCCAAGGCATGGAAGTGCTAGTATGTGCACATGAAGTTGAAGAGATGCTTGGAGAAGAAGAATTGGATGGTGCAACCATGGAGGAGTATGGAAGAGAGGTAACATCATCAAGGTAGCACCAAAAGAGATGCTGCAAGTTGTTGATTCAAACCAAGAAAACTTCACAGGAAAGCAAGGGGTTCCATTAGAAATGCATGATGGAAGAATACAAACAAGAGGCTACAAGTGGGAGTGAAAGGGTTCCCAAGGTGTTGCAAGTAAATTCAATGAAGGAGAAGTATGTGTGTGAGGCTACAAGTGCAATGGAGGAGGTTTCCAAGAAGCTACAAGTAGGCACATCTCAGGTGTTGCAAGTAAGACCAACAAAAGAGGAGTGCAGGGAAAATGTTACACAAGAGTTGTTGCAAGTGAATTTAGCCAAAGAGTGCAAGGAAGATGTTGGACAAAAGACATTGCAAGTAGGTGTGGCAGAGGAAAGATATAGGCATGAAGCTGCAAGTGGAGTTATTGTATAAGTTCTAGATATGCTGCAAGTTAGAGTAGTAGAACACAATAGAGAGATGCTAACAATGAAAACAAAGGAGGATGGCCAAGAGATGTTGAAAATGGATGTAGTAATTTAGAGAATGATCTAGGAGTTGCATGAGAGATACTACAAGTACATGAAACAAAGAGAGTTGAATATCCAGAGGTATGTGCTGACAGTGGAGTCTTTGTAGTGTTGCAAGTTGGAGTAGTAAGTGATGGAAAAACAATGCTATGCAAGGATATAGCCAAGAAAAATGAATAGGGTCTTGCAGGAGAGATGTTGCAAGCAATTACAACATGCAAAAAAGAGCCTTTGGGCATGGAGGTAAAAGAGGAGAGAATGTAAGGTGATGCATGCAAAGCGCTACAAGTAGGGACAACATATGATAATAGTAGAAAGGTGTTTCAAGTGCAGGCAAAGTATGACAGCTACAAGAGACCTCCAAGCATGGAAGAGGAGGCAAAGAAATTTTTTATTGCTATAAGTGTGGAGAGTGGAGCTACAACATTGTTTTTTCCTTCTAAGGGAAAGGAATTGTTGATGGACATGGTACAACCAAGTGTGGAAAAAAGAAAGAAGGTAATAGCTGTGAGAGAAGAGGAAAATGGGCAATCAATTCTCAATTCAATCCAAAGGGATGCAAGTGACTATGAGCATGTAGCAAAACATAGTGATTGGATGGAGAAAGCATGGTGCAAAGAAGCACCAATTGCAATTAAAGATTTGCATAATGATATTTGTTATTTTTGTGAAAAAAGATAGTATTGTGTCCAATGGAGACCATGAAGGCGATAAAAAGGGAAGTGCAGGTTATAGAAAAGGGAGATGATGAAGAAGAAAGATTGATGGACGAGTGGTCTGAATCCATCAATCAAATATTAGGAAATGGTGCAGAAGAATAGGAAAATTAGAATGAAGGAAGAATGGATGAGAAAGAAAAGAAGTTCAATTTTTGGGCTAAATGCATAACCATTCCAAATGATTTATTTTTTTTCTGTACATACTACCAAGGAGAGCTAATTTTGCAAGAAGAAATAAAAGATTTGTTTCAATCGAGGATAATAGGTACGCCAGATATATGAAGAAGATTCAACTACATATTAGGCAAGACAATGAAGCAAAGAAATGGGTTGTAATGAAGGCACAAAGGTGGAAATAAAGGTAGTATTGTAATTGCAAAAGTTTTTGAGGATTTTGGTGTCAAGCCATCCCCACCCTCTATCTCGAAACCCTCATCTTGTAGCTCCTCTACTCAAAATGAGGTTGCGGCAGGGCTTTGTAACTTGAAGGGTAGTCCAGAGGAACTCACTGTTAGGGAGGGGTGCTTGCTAAAAGAGGCCTTGCAAGAACCAGTAAGAAATCCAAAACTAAGAAGACCAAAGTTGACCCGATGCAGTTGGAGGAGGGAGAGAGTAACCTTGTTGAGACTACTGTTAAACCTAAGGGAAAACCTAGCGTTGAGAAGGACATCACCAAGGAGAGTACTGAAGATGGCATGGTTGTGAAGGAGGATGATGAGGAAGGGAAGATTGGTAAGAGTAAGGTTTGGGATTCCAAAACTAGAAGGCTGAGTATCAAATGCTCCAATTGATTGGTAGGGAGGCTCACCCCCAAACTTACAAAAATTGAAGATTCTAGTGACACATCTTCTGTGGACTTCTAGAAGGTGAAGGAGACCCCAGAAATTGAGGAATTCCACAAGGGAGAAAGTCTATTTGAAGATATGAATGCTTTAGATTTAGAGTCTGAAGATGTGGATGTGGACCTAACTAAAGATACTGCCCCTTCTCAAAAGGATTGTACTAAATGCAAATAGGTTGTTGTGGAGGTAGCAGAGCTAAATGCTAAGGTGGCTACTATGGAAAGAAATATGAAGGTGTTGGCTACTTTTAGCACGAAGGCTATGCATAGGTATGCTACTACACTATCAGTCCTCTAGGATTTGGAACCCAATAGACATGGTTTGGATGCAAAAACTTTTGTTAACTACGAAGAAATGTACAAACTCCTCAGAGGATTCGGGGAAGATGTTTGTTTAGGTTTTTTGTTAGTTTTGCTACTTGTTTCTGGTTATGGTTTTACTTGTTTATCTAAACTTTATCATGGCTATGGGTTGTTAATGTGTTGGTTGTCTACTATTGGTGGCATGTTTGTGGCCTAGTTTTCTCTGCCCTAGTGGCTTTTTGTTAGATGGATCAACATCCTTATTTTCTGAGCTTACCATAATCAAAAACATAGTTGATGAGCTACAACAGTCTAGTTTTTACAATGAGTAGGGGCTCATAATGTTTATAACCCTAGAAGTTTGATGTAGGGGCATCATGAAGGACTAAAAAAACACAATTCCATGCCATAAATTTAAAATTTGAATTTTTAATGCCTACCTTTGTGAATTATTCAACCAATCATTGGTAGAATTAATATGTAGTTAGAAGGAGAGGATGGGAAGTTGGTGAGTTTGAATCTACTTGGGCCTCTCACTATAATCAATACCTCAATTTTGGCTCTTCAATAAAGGATGGGTAGGAAGATGCCTATTTTTGGCCCTAAAAGAGAGAGGTTCAAGAAGGAGTTGAATGTTGAAGGTATGTGTGGTTGGTGTCACACTCAAAAGGTCCCATTTTAGGCATTGAAAATAGTTTTAAAGGGATTTTGGGCGATTAGGAGAAGATTTGAGGGAGCTACATGAAGACAAAAAAAGAGGTCAAAGAGGAGAGTTTGGGAAAAAGGTGGATAGAATGAGAAAGAGAGGGTGGTATGTAGAAGAAGAGAGGAGAGGAGAGAGAGAGTAGCATGTAGAAGAGGAAGGTGAGATGTATTATGGTAAGGAGGAGAGAAGTGCTTAGATTTCTCATGATGCATGGTGAAGGAGATAGGATAGAGGTCACCATCCCAAGGAAATTAGAGTTATTTTTATGCTACAAGTGTTGGAAGTAAGAGACACATGAGGTGAATAGGTGAAGCATAACATGACAAATTAGAGAGGAAGTTGTGTGTATGAAGGAGAAGTGAGAATGAGATTGCATGACATAGAAAATTAGGAGTTGCTTACCCATAACAAATGGAAAATCATTATCCTATACTGTAGATGAACCAAGGGTGCGTTGATGAAAAAGGAAGAAATGATGGAGGGGATGGTATAAAGGACAAAGAATCAGGTGCTACATGCTGGACCAAGAAGATAAGGAGGTTGCATTTTAGGTTCTAAAGACTAAGTTTGAGTAGGACCTTCGAAGAGTGTTATAGCAAGATGAAGAAGAGGGAGTTGTGAGGGACATCTCGTGAGAAGAGTGCATCCACCAGCCATATAAAGAGGGAATATTTAATTTCATTTTTGTTATTGTAATATTATTGATTGATGTAGATGGCCAGTGGTGTATTCTAGTTGTTATTAATGAAGAATGACAATTTTATTTGCCACACTATGTCGAGTGCTAAACTTCATTCTTGGTGTATGATTCAAAACTTTAGTCCCTATGTTAAATGCTTGTTTATTTGTTTATGCTAATAGGAAGTTCCTTATGTTTGGGTGATGGATGAAATGTGTATAAGTAGGCATGTGTGTATTAATGTTTCTTGTAGAGATAGAAATAAGCATGCAATCCATTAGAGCCACCATAAGCATTTGGAGAAGGTTAGCATCAAGTGTAGAAAATTACCTACAATAAGAAAGAACTCACTTATAGTTTATGATGCAACAATTGCTTTCAACAATGCAACCACCCTCTATTTGTGTAAATGTGAAATTTGTTCAATTTGTGGTGCTACAATGTAGGGTGGTTCCATAATAAACCCAAAGGAAATAAACTCCCCCCAAGATGTCAGGAGGAAAATGTGACCTCCCTAAAGGAATGAAGTGAGAAGGATCAAACCCATATGAGAAAAATTCCCTCCCAAAATAGACATAAAAAGAGATACCATGCAACCTCCCATCCCAAGATGGAGTCTCATGTGTCAATGGTAAATGCTCAACACTGAATGCTAAAAATGATCCAAAACTACTAAACAACAATTCTCCCCTAATGAAGAAACAAATCCAAATATGTATGTAGGATGTCTTTCCATTCCTCAAAGGAATATGAGGAAAGATATTTAAGGATGTATGATGTCTCTAGAAGCTGATTAGGTGTCACCATGTTGGTTCCAAGAGGTGCAACAATCAAATCAAGAGTCCTAGGCCTAATTGAAGAAAGTGACAAATAAGAACCTTGTGGAAACTAATGTAGAACAAGATCCAAAGATGAATATGAATCCTCTAAATGCTACTGAAGGATCTCCATGCTAATACCAAACTATGAAAAATGCTATTAATTAGGTACCATCAAAGATTTTGGTATAGTAACCTTTGAGGTATGATGCTCACCATAGGCAAGATAGCTAGAGTAATGAGAATCTAGTACTCCTATACAAGGTTTCAACATGAATGATGACTAAGACAAATATGTGGACTTGTGAATATTTGTAAAATTTGTCATTATAGAATAGATGTAGGGACACAAAAAACAAGAGGGACTGAATGTTCCCTCATGACATCTAAATAAGACGATGCAACTCTAAAGGAACTCATGTTAAAGAGGAGATGAATATCCTCAATATTACCCTCCAAATCTGCAAGGTGGGAATCACAAAACAAACTTTATCTATCTACCAAGTACTCATCCCATAAAGATGTATTTGGAAAACATACATGGTCTTGCTGAATTGAATCATTGGGTGACCCAATGAGGGCAACAATGAACACTAAAGAACATGCATAAAACAAGACTAATGAAGGATCGCAATTGGATGAAGATAATTTTCTTAGATGCTTGAGGACAATTCAGCTCCAAAATCATAAATTAGATTAAGATTGGATGTGGAGGATTCATTGCTAGATCTTGACATCTCCCTACAAAGCATCAAGAGTGGGTCTTCAGTAGAAGACACAATGAATTTCCTTTTGAAGTTTGAATCATCTTCATCCTTGTCCTCAACAACTTTCCTACATATCAATGACAAGCCAAGAGTTGGGCATACATCAATTGATAGCAAACTTGTGCCAAAAATAGATATCATAGTAGAGGAAAGCAGCTACACAATTGGAGATGATGAATCTAACTACTTTCTTTCTTTGCTTGATGGATTCTTTGAAACAAATTGTGAAGATGAGACTAAATAATTCAATTCTCTCAAGGATAACAATCATTGTCTAAGGAGGATGTGCAAAGGTTGTTAGAGATTGATATTTTCCTTCAACATTCACTTTGAGGATAATTGAGTGCTTGAAGGAGATTTTGGCCTTGAAGGTTTGTCAAACTAAGCTCCAATAAGTGCATTTGTTGAAATTGAATAAGTGTTTCTTATATAAGGTTCACAATCAATACCCATTGTAGACTTGGAGGGTCAAATACAAGTGGTCGGTATCATTCTTCAACAACTCTATTTGCTTTCAAAAGGTCAAATGTATGAAAAAGGTTGAAGATATGAGATGGTCACCATTCTGGAAGATGTGCTATGGCATGAGGATTTTATAAGATATATTCAGAAATAAGTAGAGTATCTCCATTAGATAGAGATAAATTGCAACAAGGAAGACTTTTCTGAGCCATAATACATTGATGATTTCATGCTTGAGTTTTCGATTCAAGATTGTTTATATCATCCCAAGCCATGGATTTCAATGAATATTCACTAAAGCATGAAGGATGCATGCTACCATTGGGATCCCAACTCAAATGGAGGGGTTTCTACTTATCTCTATCCATAAATGATTTTGTCTAGCCTATTTTGGTAAGGAAATAACTTGCACAAAAAGGAATATAATAGGAAATATGGTATAAATACTTGATAATAACTGAAAATAACAAGCCACTTCGAGGGGGAAAACCTCCAAATATCTGCAATGAGAACACAATTCATAATATGATCATCACAAACTAGCCACTAGCTCCTATATATACCTCATTATGCCTTAGCTACCACCCAGGCCAACTTACATACTTAATTATAACCTCTAGGAAAAACTAATAACCTATAATAGACTATAATAAAGATTATATATCATAATTAAGATTGAAGGTAGCCACAAGCCAACTACTCATAACTCTATACACACTATAGGATTAAGGGTGGAGCATGGGCCCCTCTTCAAAGAAGTGTTGTCCTTAGCACTAATCAAATGTGGATGCTTTTGCACAAAATCCTCATTCTCCCATTTAGCTTCTTCAACTGGAGAGTTCTTCCATTTAATCAGATATTCTATGATTTCCCTTGTTCTCAGCTTCTTGGTGTGTGTGAATAATTCTCTCAGGATCCAAAACTATTCTTCCCTCCTCATCAAGCTTAGGTAACTCAGTATGTGCTACCACTTTTTTTCCCAATAAACTTCTTCAAGCATGAAACATAGAAAATTGGATGAATTTTTGTTGATATAGGGAGCTCCAATTTATATGCTACACTACCAATCTTCTACAACACCTTATAAAGACCATAGT
Source organism: Cunninghamia lanceolata (assembly GCA_027924645.1). NCBI lineage: Eukaryota > Viridiplantae > Streptophyta > Pinopsida > Cupressales > Cupressaceae > Cunninghamia > Cunninghamia lanceolata. The sequence goes on along the minus strand of BSBN01000391.1, from coordinate 42,639,809 downwards.
ACTTGGGTGCAAACTTGTTATCTTTATGTTGTTGTTTTAGAGACATTTGCTTATATGGTTGTAATCGCACAAAGACCCAGTCTCCCACTTCAAAAGTCCCTTCACTGTGGTTTTGATCATCTTGTTGCTTCATTCTATTTTGAGCCATTGTCAAGTTCTCTCGAAGACTAGCTAATACCTCTTGTTGATGATGAATGTGTTCTTCAACTGTGTGAACCTTTGGTTGTGTCCGCAATGAAGAGATGATTGATGGTGGATGATACCCATATAGTGCAAAAAATGGAGACATCTTGGAAGAAGTATGGAAGGAAGTGTTATACCACCATTCTGCTAGTGGTAGCCATTTCACCCATCTCTCTTGTTTATCTGAAGCAAAACAATGGATATAGCCTTCCAAGCATTTGTTGACCACTTCTATTTGTCCATCCGATTGGAGATGATATGATGAGCTACGAGCAAGCTAAGTGCCCAAGCATGAAAATAAGTTAGTCCAAAAATTACTTGTAATTATAGGATCACAATCACTTACTATAACTTTTGGAGTCCCATGTAGTTTTTGAATAGTACTAATAAAGGTTATTGCTACAGTGCTTGCTGCCAATAGTTGTGCCAAAGCACAAAAGTGTGCATATTTGGTGAGATGATCCACAACAACCATGATGACATTTTTTCCTTTAGATCTGGGCAAACTTGTGATGAAATCCATAGATACCTCCTCCCACCTCTGACTTGGGATACACAACGGTTGTAGAGGACCTAGAGTCTTAATTGTCTCCCCTTTGTGTTGTTGACACACCATGCATTCGGCTACACATTTTGAACATCCCCTTTCAGCCCCTCCTAAAAGAAATCTTCCTTGATTCTATGATAAGTTTTCAGGAATCCCAAGTGCCCACCTACTTGAGAAGCATGTGGTTCTTCCAACACCTTAAACTTAAGGGTTGAATTCTTGCAAAGGTATAACCTATGCTTGTACCATAAAATATTTCCTTTCCATGAAAATTTGTCAGACACACTTGGATCCTGTTGGAGTTTCTTAATGAGAGTTTGAGTATTTGTCCTTATCCCACTCTTCTCTTGCCTCATTTACATAGTTTTCTTGTAATATTTAAACGACATACAAAATTGACTTTGTAAGTTCATCTCGCCTTGATAGAGCATCAACCACAACATTCTCTATTTCTTTCTTATATATGATCTCAAATTCATATTCCAACATATTTGTGACCCATTCTTGTTGTTCTTCAGATGATAGCCTTTGTTCTAAGAAATATTTGAGACTATCATGATTTGTCTTGACCTTAAAGTGCCTTCCCATTAGATAAGGTCTCCATTTTTTGACTACATGCAAGATAGCCAACATTTTCTTCTCATAAACTGGCTTCAACAAATTCTTACCTTTGAGTTGGTGACTTTGAAATGCTATGGGTATTCCTTCTTGCATTAATTTTTCTCCTATGCCATGTCCTAAAGCATCACATTCGACAATGAATGTTTTAGAAAATTTTGGAGTAGCTAGGAATGGAATTGTGCACATGGCTTCCTTTATTTTCTCAAATGCCCTTGTCACTGCTTCATTCCATTGGAAAGAATCCTTCTTTAACAAAGATATGAGAGGAGATTCTATGCTACCACAATTCTATACAAATTAGTGATAATAACCTGTAAGCCCTAAAAAACCTCGTAAGTTCTTAAGGGTCTTAGGAATTTTCCACTCTACAATCGCCTGTATCTTTTGAGGGTCCACCTTGACTCCCTCATGTGACACAATGTGACCTAGGTACTCCACTTCTTTGACACCAAAGACACACTTGGATGGTTTAGCATACAACTGATTCTTCTCCAAAATGTCCAACACTTGATTTACATGTTGCAAGTGTTCTTCCCATGTTTTACTATATATTAAGATGTCATCAAAAAATACCAAAGTAAATTTCCTCAAAAATGGCATGAAGATAGAGTTCATCAAAATTTGAAATGTTGATGGTGCATTAGTGAGACCAAAAGGCATTACCAAAAATCCATAGTGGCCCTCATAGGTTCTAAAAGTTGTCTTATGTAAATCCTCATCTCTAATCCTAATTTTATGATCTAACCCAAACAAAGATCAAGTTTTGTAAAATAAATAACACCATTAAGCTCATCTAACAAATCGTCAATTACTGGAATAGGAAACTTATCTTTTATGGTGAACTTGTTAAGCTCCCTATAATCTAGACACATCCTCCAAGTTTCATCTTTCTTTTGCACCATTACCATAGGAGATGAGTAAGCACTTTGACTATGCCTGATAATGCCTATCTCTAGCATCTCTTGAACTATCTTCTCAATCTCACTTTTTGTGCATACATGAAAGGAAGCAAGGTATGTGGAAAACGCTTCCTACATTTATCTAATGAGGAAAGATTTATGCAAATTTTTCTTTTATAGTTACAGATTAAGATGAACATTAACAGAAAGATAATAACAACTTCCAAATGCAAACACAAAACTCACAACACAAGATATACGTGGGAAAACCCTTTCAAGTAAAAAACTCCACACTCCAAAGCTGCCCAATATATTATTCAAGAATCATGAAGATTACAATATACTTGTAGAGCAATTTTTTACATTAGTATATCCAACTAGAGATCTAGGAGCTAATTTGACATCTATAAGATTCTTACACGCAACCTTCATCTCAAGTTCTTGATATATAGGAGATGCAATACAGTACACCGCCAATGGTAATTACAAAACCATGAGCTAAAACCACCCAAAAGTGGCACCCAAATTATCTCCAATCAAAGATGCCTTGTGATGTGCCAAACCACACACTAACACATGTAACTCTCCCCTTTACAACTCTTTCATGTGTCCAACACATTTTTACATTTCCCAAAAATAGAAGGTCCAACTTCTGGAGGCCATAACTTTTGATCCAGGTGTCCGATTGATGAACCGTTTAATGCATCAGAAAGCTCATGAAGAGATCTATCACCCTATAACTGGCTATGCCTGTTATGACAATTTTTTGGGATGTTTAGAGAAATTTTGATTCCGGTAATTGAGTTCAAAACTTTTTTCCGGTAGTTTCAAAAAATAGAAACTTTAATATCTCACGATCCAAATATGATCGAGATAAAACTCACTTGAGATGTTCACTTAGCTTTTCCACACCTTCTGAGAAAAATTTCAAGTCAATCCGAGATCAATCGAAGGACTTACTAAAAATAGTAAGTCTCACTATTTTTAGCTCTTTTGGAAACTTTGAAGGTTCCAGACCATTCTTCAAGATAAAGGGTATTCAAAAAACCAAAAGTGGGAAGAATAGTAACCTTTCAGGGTTGCAAGGTTGAGACACTTTTCCTAACATTCTCCCACTTGTCAAACACATTGCAAGAGAAAAGGGAGTATCAACACCATGATTTAATTGCTAGGGGCTGTGAGGCCCATAGACTCTAAACACCATCTGAACTTCTCTGTGCTCATAGGTTTTGTCAAGGAATCTGCAACATTCATCAAAGTTTCAACTTTTTCCAAGTTTACCTTCCCATCCTTTACCATGTGACAAAAAAAATGGTATTGGACATCAATATGATTAGTCCTTGCGTGGAAAGTAGGATTTTTCACCAAACATATGGCACTCTGATTGTCACAATAAATAGTAATCTTCTCTGCATCAAACCTAAGATTAGAACAAAATCTCCTAAGCCAAATGGCTTCTTTACAAGCATGAGTTGCTGCCATGTACTCAGCTTCAGTAATGGACAAAGCGACAACAGGTTTCCGCTTACTCATCCAACTAATAGCACCACCAAACATAGTGAACACATAGGCATTAGTGGATCTCCTACTATCAATGTCACCTGTCCAATCTGAATCCATAAATCCATGAATACAAAGTGAGTGCCTAGGTTCTATAGGATAACCATGATAACATAAGGAACAATCAGAAGTACCCCGCAAATATTTGAACACTCTCTTCACTGCATCCCAATGTACCCATTCAAGATTAGCCATAAATTGACTAAGGACTCCCATTGCTTGGGCAATGTCTGGTCTTGTACAGACCATCGCATACATCAAACTGCCAACCGTAATAGCATAAGGAAATTTGCTCATATCTTCTATCTCAAAAGGAGACTTTGGAAAATATTCAACATATAACTTTGTCCTCATTGTAACATGAACAATCAAAGGTCTGCAATCCATCATGCTGAAAGTTTTCTATTTGCTCTGTCTCTTCTGATTTCCATTCCTAGAATGTACCGAGCTGCCCCTAGATTTTTCATCTCAAACTATGTTGACAACTGAGACTTCAAATAAGAAATCAAACTTTTACCATTTCCAATGAGTAACATATCATCAACATACAATGCAATAATGAGAATGTGATCATTGTCAAACTTGTAGTAAACACAATGATTTGATTTCAATCTCTAAAATCCAATACTCTTGACACAAAGCCACCAAACTTTTGGTACCACATCCTAGGAGACTGTTTCAAACCATACAAAGACTTTTTCAACTTGTAAACTAGATTTTCTTTACCTTTCACCACATAGTGCTCTGGCTGTGACATATAGATTTCCTCCTCCAAGTCACCATGAAGGAATGTTGTCTTCACATCCATTTGTTCCACTTCTAGATCATATGCTATTGCAAGAGATAACAAGAATTGAATAGATGTCAGCTTTGCAATGGGAGAGAAAATCTCACCATAGTCAATTCCCTCCACCTGAGAATACCCTTTCACAATCAATCTAGCCTTATACTTCTCAACACTACCATCTACACCGAAATTCTTTTTGAACACCCATTTGCATCCAATAGGTTTTCATCCTTTAGGCAAAGGCACCAAGTCCCAAATATTATTCTTTTCCAAAGAAGCTATCTCCTCTTCCATGGCCTCCTTCTAGGAACCTGCATCTTTCATACCCATAGCCTCTTTCACATTTCTAGGCTTATCAGTGTTAGAAATCAAAGAAAAAATACAACTAGAATCATGCAATGAATAACCAAACCTATCAGGTTGCTGCCTTATCTACGTGGACCTCCTCAAAGGTTGAGGTTGAGGTTCTTCATCTTCTTTTGAACTTTTAGAGCTACTAGAGCTCTCCTCATTATTAGGTCCAATAGATGTTTTTGGTTCAACTTTCTCAGGGGTGGAAGGAAGTTGAACCAAATCATCTTTCTTCTCTTCTTTCTTCGGCTGCAAGACAACAAAAGAAGGATTAAGCTATCTGAAGATCACGCTTCTGTTATACAGAACTCTCTCAGCTACTGGATTCCAAAGCTTGTACCCTTTCACACCAATGCCATAACTGATGAAGATACACTGTACAGCCTTGTTCTCTAAATTAGACCTCTTCTCCTTAGGCACATGTGCATATGCCTCACAACTAAATACTCGAATGTGTCTTAATGAAGGATTTTTACCAGACCATACCTCCATAGGTGTCTTATCAACAAGCGCTGATGTAGGAGACCGGTTAACCAGGTAACAAGTGGTAGCAACAGCTTCAACCCAGAGCTTTTGTTCAAGACCAGCTCCACTTAGCATACTCCTTGCCCTCTCCATCAATGTTCTATTCATCCTCTCTGCAACTCCATTATGCTGAGGGGTCTATGGAGTTGTCTTGTGCCTCTCAATCCCCTGTTCTTTAGAGAACTTGTCAAAATCTGCTAAACATAACTCACCACTGTTGTCAGTCCTCAAACACTTAATGTTTCTATCCTTTTGATTCTCTACAAGAGCTTTGAACTCTTTGAATCTATTAACGACTTCAAATTGAGCTCTAAGGAAATACACTCATGTCCTTCTACTGTAATCATCAATGAATGAAACAAAGTAAATAGATTTTGAAATCAAAGGAACATTAACAGGACCAAACAGATCAGAATGAATCAAGTCCAACACCTCATAAGATTTGTGAGAACTCGAATAAACCTGAACACAGTTTTATTTTCCATAAATGCAATGTTCACAGAAATCAAACTCAAGGGTATAATCATTCATACCCTCAACAAGATATTTATTCTTTAGGGTTCTCAAACCCTTTTCACCAATGTGACCAAGCCTTTGGTGACATAACATTGTCTTCTCAGCTAGAAGTTTCATCTCCATAGAATGAGCACCCTTAGGTACCCAGAAAGGACGACCATCGGAAGTAGATGCAACAGTCTTCTTTACTGCTGGTTCCAATGGTGAGGATGAAGACTTTGAAGCTCTCTTCTTTGAAACAAAGGCATTATTGCACTAAACTGTGCATGCATCAAGATGAAACAGAGTGCCAATCTGAACACTCTTACCCAACACCATAGATCCTCTAGTCATCTTGCATCCTCCATTCGAGAAAACAACCTACACACCCACATCATTTAATTTACTTACAAAAGGAAGGTTCTGTGTCAAACCAGGGATATGCAGAACACCATTGATTCCCTTTACTCATCCATCATGAAATCGAATCAAGACTCTTCCACAGTGAACAATATCCAGGTGAGGATCATCACCCAAGTACACATTTCTACCATCTATTCTTCATACTTCAAATACCAGCCCTGATGCAAGGTCATGTGAAAAGATGCACCAGAGTCAATAAGCTACACATCCTCAGGTGCATGCATTCCCAAGGCAGCAACAAATGCTTCTCCTTCATCCTGAGAGGACTTGCCAGAATCCGAATCATAATTCTTCTTCTTTTTCTTTTTCTCCTCCTTGCACGCCTTGTGGAAGTGACTAGGTTTGCCGTAGTTCCAACACATGGCCTTGGACTTTTCGGGAGACTTAGATCTGCCATGGGATTTGGATCTTCCTTTTTCTTCCTTTTTCTTATCCTTTTTCTTTCCCTTCTCTTTAGATCTACCACGAACCACAAGAGCCTCCTTAGTCGATTTGGAAGACTTTCTCCGCATCTCTTCAAACAACAACAAAGAAACCACTTCATCCATCTTGAAGGTGGTAGTGGTACTCCCAATGGCCATAACAAGGTGGTCCAATGAATCTGGTAAGGAACACAGTAATGTCATACATCGATCCTCCTCCTCCATCTTTACACCAACAAAAGTCAACTGGGCAACAAGCATATTGAATGTATTCAAGTGATCAGTGACAGATCCTCCATCTTCCATCCTTAGAGAATACAATTTATTTTGCAGGAATAACTTGTTCACCAGGGATTTAGCTTGATAAACATCTCCAAGCTTCTTCCAAAGTTCCTTTGTAGTCTTCTCTTCATGGATATTCAGGAGCACTGAATTAGCCAAATAGAGTCTTATCAAACCCTTAGCTTTTTGATCTTTGAGATCCCAGTCTTCTTGAGACATTGCCATTGGTTTTGTACCAGATACGACTTCCCATATATCCTGATCTACAAGCATGTCCTCCATTTTGAGTTTCCACAACTTGAAATTACTGCCATTAAACTTCTCTATCTCAAACCTCCCAGATGTGCTAGCCATCTCTTGCTTGCAACAAAGATTTCAAAATTCTTTGCACAAGGTCCCACTCAAATGAAAATTAGCTCTGAAAACTCTCTACCCAACAACTAGAACCAAAGGTGATCAGGCTCTAATACCAACTGAAAGGAAGCAAGATATGTGGGAAATGCTTCCTACACTGATCTAATGAGGAAAGATTTATGCAAATTTTTCTTTTACAGATTAAGATGCACATTAATAGAAAGATAATAACAACTTCCAAATGCAAACACAAAACTCACAACACAAGATATACGTGGGGAAAACCCTTTCAAGTAAAATAACCCCACACTCCAAAGTTGCCCAATATATTATTTAGGAATAACAAAGATTACAATATACTTGTAGATCGAGCTTTTACAGGAGTATATCCAACTAGAGATCCAGGAGGTAATTTGACATCTATAAGATTCTTACATACAACCTCCATCTCAAGTTCCTAATATATAGGAGATATAATACAGTACACCACCAACGGTAATTACAAAACCATGAGCCAAAACCACCTAAAAGTGGCGCCCAAATTATCTCCAATCAAAGATGCCTTGTGATGTGCCAAACCACACACCAACACATGTAACTCTCCCATTTATAGCTCTTTTATGTGTCCAACACATTTTTACATTTCCCAAAAATAGAAGGTCCAACTTCTGGAGGCCATAACTTTTGATTCGGGTGTCCGATTGACGAACTGTTTAATGCATCATAAATCTCACGAAGAGATCTATCACCCTATAATCGGCTATTCTAGTTATGACAATTTTTAGGACATTTAGAGAAGTTTTGATTCCAGTAACTGAGTTCAAAAAAATTTTTTGGCAGTTTCAAAAAATAGAAAATTTAATATCTCACAATCCATATATGATCTTGAGATGAAAATCACCCGAGATGTTCACTTAACTATTCCACACCTTTTGGGAAAAATTTCAGGTCAATCCTAGCTCAATCTAAGGACTTACAAAAAATAGTAAGTCTCGCTATTTTTAGCTCTTTTGGAAACTTTTGGAAACTTTGAAAGTTCTAGACCATTCTCTAAGATAAAGGGTATTCAAGAAAACCAAAATTTGGAAGAATAGTAACCTTTTGAGGTTACAAGGTTGAGACACTTTTCCTAACAATATGTATATCTATAGGGCTTGATGTTGGGTGGTTGGCTCCGTGGTACTAGTTGAATGACATAATCATGATCTCTCTTAGGAGGCAATACTTTTGGCATCTCTTGCTTGTAGATCTAGTGGTGTAGCAGCCTTTGAGTGATATGCGTCTAATGAAAAAAATTGGGCTACAAACCCATCTGCCCCCTTCTTAAGCATCTTTTGCATTTGGTAAGAACTTACCATCTATGGATACTTTGCACACAACCCTCTTAGTTCTATTGTCCTTTCCTTTGATTGAAAGAACACGAATATTTCTTGGAAGTTCAACTCAATTGTTCCCAAAGAAGTGAGCCACTAAACTCCCAAAACAATATATGTTGCACAAATTGAGATAGCATACATTGGGCAATTAAGATGATAATATCCCATGGATAATTTAATGTTATGGTTTTTACCTGAACAACTAAAATTCTGGAGCTGGAAATATAAAACAATTTAGACAAGTAGCCAACTTTTTTGTTGATGAAGTAATGAGTGCTACTTGAGTCTATCAACACTGTTACTCTTTCTTTCTTTAAGAAACCCACTACCTTGAGAGTTTATGAGGTGCTAAAACCTGAAAGTGCATGATAAGAAATGATTGGTTGAGTATCTCTTGACTCCTCATCTATCTCATTATCACCCTCTAATATTGGTTCCTCCTCTTCTTCCTCACTCGGCCCTTGAATATAGAACAATTTCTTTTTAGTGCATTTATGTCCTTTGCTATATTTTCTATCATAGTTAAAACACAATCCTTTTGCTCTCTTCTCTTCAATTTTTTTGTGGTGTCAATCTAGTAGGCTGAGAAAGTGGCCGTGTAGGAATTCTTTTATCTCTTATGTTTACAAAACCTTGCTTTTTATTAACCATAAATTTTTCCTCTACTTGCCTTGCCATAGTCATTGCTTCAGAGATAGAATTTGGATGGAACATGTATACCTCATATTTAATGTGATCCTTTAAGCCACCAATGAATAACTCCAACATATTTTTTGTTGCCACATTTTCCATTCTTAAAGATAAAGTGCAGAATTGATGAACGTAATCCTTGACCATACCTGTTTGCCTTAATTTGGTAATCTGACTGAAGTAGTTATCCATAAGATTATCACCATAATGTGTAATGAGTTCTTCTTGGAAAACCAACCAAGTGACAACACATCCCTTTACTTTCTTTTCTTCACATAGCCAATGATACCGAATGAATTGATCAGGTTCCAAGTACAAGGAAGCCATGACCACCTTTTGTTGACATGGAACATGGTGAATTTCAAAGAATTGCTCCATTTGACAGAGCCAATTGGTAGGATCTTGACCATCAAACTTTTGAATATCCAGCTTTGGTGTGAAATTCCTAGCCATAGAATGAGTGGTGTGATGATCCATCTTGAGATCTGATTCAAACCCAAAAACACCCTTACCTTTAGGAGACTCCTCTTCTTCCCAATCTTGGTGGCGTGACACCTTATATTTGGAAACTCTAGGATGTTTTCCATCCAAAAGTGTCTCCATGATTTTCTCAATATCACTTGACTTAGCAAACCCTTTCATTTGTTGGACATAATAGACAAGATTTCACCCTTCATCTTGTTGTTTTCTTTCTGAATGAGTTCAAGTATATATTCATTTTCTTTTTGAACAACATCCTCATTTTCCACATCCTCCTTGCTTGGAGTTTTTCCAGGTGTGGCAACATTCTTTTTGCCTCTTGTTGAAGGACCCATCATGATAGGAAAAAATGATGTTGGAATAAATCACACAAAACAACCAATCAATCTAAAATTTTTACTGTAACTTACCAAGGTCTAGATCTCACTTCCTTAAAAAAATTTCCAATAAATTTGGCTATGTGCATCCTGGAGAGCGAAATTGGTGGAAATCCTAATTTTGTGATAACTTCATCAAATCTGATCAAAATTCACTCAAATATGGCCTAGAACAGCTTCAATATTCCCTTGAAAATGTTGATAATTGATGCTCACATAATCATACAACTGCTAGTTAACTGGAGTGCAGGGAGTGAGTGATTATTTTAGGAGACATTTTAAGTTTTTTTAGGTAGCTATTGTATGCTGTATGATTTTCGCATGATCGGTGATCAAGATTATTTTTAGACTAGTTTTTTGGTTTTCTATGGGCTGCAAACCTCTACAAATATTCAATGCTTTGTGTTGTGTATGCAAGCGTAAATCTATTGTGTAACAGTCCTTTCAGGAATATATGCATGTTTTTTGTGTATGTTAATGGTTAGTAGCTTTTGGTCTTTGTTGTAAATGGTTTTATTTTTATCTTGTGACAAAGCAAAAAATAAAATAAAGCCATTTATAGTAGAGACCAAAACTTGCTAACCAATAACATACACAAAAAACATGTATATATTCATGAAAGGACTGTTACACAACAGATTTAGGCTTGCATACGCAACACAAAGCCTTGAATATTTGTAGAGGTTCGCGGCCTATAGCAAACCAAACAAATAGTCTAAAAATAAATAGTCTAAAATAAATCTTGATCACTGATCATGCAAAAATCATGCAACATACAATAGCTACCTAAAAAAACTTAAACTATCTCCTAAAATAATTGCTCACTCCCTGCACTCCAGTTAACTAGTAGCTGCATGATTATGTGAGCATTAATTATCAACATACTCCCCCTTGATGTGAAGTGGACTCACAAGATAATCATTATGAGTGAATCTTTTTCAAACTAACTTTGCCTTCTCTCTTTGAAGACTACCATCACTGCTGTATTTTATCTTGTAGACCCATTTAGTAGAATTATTTTCCTTGTCATGTGGAAGCTTTGTAAACTCCAAAGGTTCAAAAACTTCTTGTGAATGTAAAGAAAAATTTACAGTCTCACCAAGAGGATTCTCTTCATGTGTTTGTGTAGACCTCTGATAGATGTCACTCAATCTTCTTACCTTCCTTGTACAACTAGGACTTAAAGCTAGACTTGAAATTGAACAACTAGATGAGGGGCTACTTGGTAGATTTGTAGCACTTGGAATAGAAACATTAGTGGGCTGCTCATGATCAATATCATCAATAATAACATCATTTAAAACAAATTTTGACTTCTCCATATGGCCTTTTTGATGACCATAAACTCTCCCTTCAACAAAAATCACATCTCTTGACACAATAAGCCTATTAGTGAGAGGATTATATAACCTGTAAGCCTTACTTTCCTCACTATATCCAACAAAAATACATGACTCACTTTTGGGATCTAACTTTTGTCTCTTTTGATCAAGAACATGAATATAGGCTAAACAACCAAAAACTTTGAAATGATTAACATTAGGCTTTTTCTCATATCAGGCTTCATACGAAGTCATCATGTCAAGTGCGCTAGTGGGACTCCAATTGAGAATATATATTGTTGTAGCAACTGCATCTCCCCAAAAGGAATTGCTTAATCACTTTGTTTGTAGCATACTCTGTGTCATCTCCACCACTGTACTATTCTTCCTTTCAGCTACACCATTTTGTTGAGGTCTGTAGGCAGTGGTGAGTTGTCTTCTAATGCCATGCATATCACAATAATTTTGAAAGGCTCTTGAACAAAATTCTTCTCCATGATCAGTCCTTAAGCATTTGATTTTACACCCTTTTTCATTTTCCACAAGGGCTTTAAACCTCTTGAATGTCTCAAGGGCTTCATCCTTGGTCTTCAAAAAATAAACCCTACACTTTCGTGAGTAATCATCAATAAAACTAATGAAATATGATGACTTACCCAAACTTTTTGTCTGCATAGGACCACAAATGTCTAAATGAACTAACTGAAGTGGATAATGGGCCCTCCATGCATTGTTTCTTGGAAATTTCTCTCTTCCATGTTTTCCTTTAGCACATCCTTCACAAACTTCTTTATGTTCTTCAACCTTATGTTTTTTATGTTCTTCTTTATGTTGGTTGGGCCTATATATATTCTTCAACAAAACCCACCAAAAATCTTGAAACAATTTGCCAAAATAAGAGAGATATGTCTTGCCAAATTGACCTCCAAATTTGAAAAAAAAATCACCTTGTTTTTGCCTTCACGGCGCCAAGATCATGCTCTAATACCACTTGTAATGAAATAAATTGCACAAAAAGGAATATAATAGGAAATATGCTATAAATACTTGAGAATAACTGAAAATAACAAGCCACTTTGAGGGGACCAACCTCTAAATATCTCCAATGAGAACACAATTCACAATATGATCATCACAGACTTGCCACTAGCTCATATATATATATTTAATTATGCTTTGGCTGCCACCCAAGTTGACTTACATACTTAATTATAACCCCTAGGCTGACCTAATAATCTATAATGGACTACAATAGTAATTATATATCATAATTAAGAGTTAAGGTAGCCACAAACCGACTACACATAACCCTATACACACTATAGGATTAAGGGCGTAGCAATTTTCTTCCTCATGTTCATTTGTAGGTTGTCATTATTTTTGTTAGTCTTGTAGTAATGGTTTTCCTATTTTCCTGATGTGTTTTCTTTTTTTGTCATTTTTGTGTTTACTTAGGTTAGTCATTTGTTTGGGTGTTAAGAAATAAGATTAACATTTTTTCCCAGTGGATAGACACCAATGCTTTTAAATCAAAGATTTTGAGGTCCTCTTATGGCCCAAGTATGTTGTAGGTCCCAGACAAGCCAATTGTTGCACCCTTGCAAACTTTTTCAAAGAAAAACAAGTTTTTCTTGAGCAGGGCTGACTTGTTGTTGCAATAGGAAATAGGGATGACTTTTATTTAATGTTTTTAAATCAAAGATTTTGAGGTCCTCTTATGGCCCAAGTATGTCTGAGGTCCCAGGCGGGCCAAGTGTTGCACCCTTGCAATACTTTTCAAAGAAAAACAAGTTTTTCTTGAGCAGGGCTGACTTCTTGTTGCAATAGGAAATAGGTCCGACTTTTATTTAATACTTTTAAATCAAAGATTTTGAGGTCCTCTTATAACCCAAGTATTTCCTAAGTCCCAGACAGCCAATTGTTGCACCCTTACAATTTTTTTCAAAGAAAAACAAGTTTTTCTTGAGCAGGGATGACTTGTTGTTGCAATAGAAAATAGGGCCAACTTTTATTTTGGTCTTAAACAAAAATGATATTATGTATTCATATGAATGAAGGTTGTCATATTTTTACATTCAGTCAACGAGTAGCATTTCAAGAGCAGAAATAAAAGACAAGCGGGCATCCATTAAATTCCAAGGTCATTGGTTGAGGATGAGTTGTGCGCCCCCTCTCTTCAAACAAGGGCCTTAGAATGGGCGAAAGTAAGCAACAGAATAAGTGTAGTATTCAAAGTAGATAACAAAATTAGACTTCTAAATGATAAAAGCAATGCATCCACACAACCAACCTATGAAAGTTGGTTGAAAGACTCAAATCATATCCCAAGGAGATCTTTACTTGGTTGAAATGCCAAGTTCGTATGACATGGGAGTTTTTTTTAGGATAATGAAACATTGTGTAAACCGATGATTTGTTACTTGTTATGGATAGTTGTAGAATTAGTTGTAGAATTCAGTTATGATAATTAGTTGTATTTTAATTATATATATGTACATTACTTTGGACAATCAATATATGATCTCTGGTTCTGCCTTCCATGTTTATATAGTGTTTGTATAATTTTCTGCTCCTCCAATACCTTCAATTGGTATCAGAGCCCAAGGAGAATAGTGGAGGAAGAGGAAGAAAAACGTAGAGACAAGTTGTCCATGTGGAAGGCTTCACATAAGGAGACCGGCAGGCGTAGAAGTAGACCCTCAGCAAAGGGTGATAAAAACAGAAGCATAAGCTATCAATGGAAGCCGTGCCAGAAAGGAAACTAATTGATGATTGCTGAAGAAGACAAGCCAGGCCAAAGGAAATCTTTGCCACTGCCAAAAGTGTGAAGACAGAATAAAACGGTGGGTTTTTTGAAGTTACTGTCAATAACTACAAATAGAAAACAAATAGCAGATTTATGTATTCAGATCTGTTTGAAGTTAAAGTGGAAATAAGGGATCACCGAATTAAGAAAAATAAAAAGAAGGATCATAGAATACTCTCATTCCTGAATACAAAGTTAATGAAATTATAGTTATTACAGGTCATTTAGGGCGCATATTACATTATTGGTGAATCGCTGCCAAGGCAGATGGTAGGATTAAAATTATAGATCGTGGAGGTTAAGGAAATCAGATATTGTTTAAAGCCGTCAGTGAGGGAAATGGTAAAAGGTTAGATTGCAGGAGTTCAACAGATCTGTCATTTTCAATTGTCATATCAAAAGGGATTATTACGGTAGAAGGCACCAATCAAAGAAAGGAATCGCTGGAGAAAGAAGAAAATCATAGATCTGGACAAGCAAAAGAAAAAAAAAGAGATCAATTTGTTTTTTCAAATGGTTGTTCAGTAAAAAGCCGAATTTCCAGTCGTTGCATCTGAAGGAGGTCACAGATGATAGGAAACTGAAGTCATAGCAAGATAACCGCCAGAAAGAGATGCCTGATGCAAATTCTAATATCGCAGCCAAAAGGTGAGTAAAACTAAAATACAATCTGTAGTATGTTTGTAACAGATGTACAAGATCGCTGTAAAGTGAAATCACAGTGAAATCAAGGCACAGTTAAAATAGCCACCGAAGAAATCAAAGTCATTATAAAGAATAAAAGAAGCCACCTTTGTCAATTGTTCTGCTCTGTTGTATTTTCAAAGATTAAAGGTTATAGTGTTTTGCACATTGAAGTCTCCAGTATAAAGGATGAATTGAGTTTTTTGACGCCAATAGGATTGTTGCATATATTTGTTTAAGAGGCTGCAGATCGGCAAATTGTTGAGGAATTGTTGAAAGAAAGAATGAAAAATAAAAGCGTTGATGTTTAAAAGAGGCTGCTAAGGGAGTATAGAGGTCACTGAGTCAACGTCAGTCATATGAGTAAGATTGAAGAAATAACAGCTAGAAGGTAGTAAACAAAAAGGGAAGGAGCTGTGAGGCATGCAAAGTTGCTAAACAAAGAGGAAATTGACAATTGAGGAAAGTGCAGATCAAGGTAAGTAAATTATTTTTTCAATGGGAAAAGCTAAAAGAGAGAAGATCGAAAAAGATTGGCATAAATAAAGAAATGATTGGGAAGAAGAAAGAAATGAACTTTTAAGAAATTTAAAACAAGTTTCAATGGAAAGGACTGGACAACAGATTCAAATTTCTAATTTTCAAATTGAATTAATTAATGTTAAAGAAGAATTAGAAGAAAGATTGAAGTTATTTGATGAAATGAAAAAAAAGATTGAAAGGTTAGAAGAATAAAACAATTTACAAAAAGAAGAAATATCAAAATTGAAATAAGAGAATGAATGTTTGAGGATAAAACCATTGATTTGTGATGTTTTATGTGATACAAGTGATTTGTGTGAAAGAGTCGAAGGTTCATTGGATAAAGGATGCAAAGTTGAAGATAGTAAGTATATTGGATCAGTAAAATTTGCTAACATGGCTAGTTGTTTTGATGATAATGTTGGTTTGAAAATCATGAAGAAATTGGTTATAAAGGTGAAGGTTTGGGTAAGCATGGGCAAGGAATCAAAGAGCCCATTAAGTCAATTGTTAGGACTAAGTATGAAGGTCTCGAGTATAGAGGTAAAGAAAAAAAAAGATTTTACATTGTTCCCATTGTGATAGAGAAGGACATAGAAAAGAAAATTGTTGGGATTTATATCCTTGCAAAATTTGTGGTTTGAAAACTCATTGTGAAAAGACATGTTGGAATAGAGAGTTAAAAAATGAATCTACGACAGGTTGTTTGAAAATGAATTGTGGTTGGATAAATATATTTGATTGGCAAAAGGTCACAGGTATGTTCAGAATGTTTTATAGACATAAGTCTTCTCATGTTGAGAAAGAGGAAAAGGAATTGAACATCAGAAACAAAACAACGAAATATAGTGAACAACCAAGTGCAGAGAATAGTAAAAAATTGAAGAAATTGAATTGTTTTAGCATAGTACAGAAGCATGAGGAATATAGGGAAGAGAAGTTTGTTGGTCTTGCAAGACATTAAGAAAGGACTTCCTGACAACCAAGTGCAGAGAATAGTAAAAAATTGAAGAAATTGAATTGTTTTAGCATAGTATAGAAGCATAAGGAATACAGGGAAGAGAAGTTTGTTGGTCTTGAAAGACATCAAGAAAGGACTTCTTGATTGAAGTTTTGAAAATTTGAAGATCAAAGTTGAGGGACTACCGTAGCAGTGAGTGAGAGTTGAAAGTTGAAAGAGGAAAGATCAGCAGATCATGAAGATAGTGAAGATAATTTGAGTCAGCAGACTTATTCACTTGGTGTTCTTCCCAATGTTCATTATGGGGAAGAATGTAGGATAATGGAACATTGTGTAAACTGATGATTAGTTACTTGTTATGGGTAGTTGTAGAATTAGTTGTAGAATTCAGTTTTGAGAATTAGTTGTATTTTAATTATATATATGTACATTACTTTGGATAATCAATATATGAAGATCTCTAGTTCTGCCTTCCATGTTTGAATAGTGTTTATATAATTTTCTGCTCCTCCAATACCTTCAATTTTGCCAAGCAGTAAGTGAAAGATCACTCAATCATGGCATGTTTAATAGGCAATAATGCTAGAATCGTGACCATAGCATGCCACGTAGTGAGTGAGTAGTCATGCGATTGGCATGGACAAACCATTGTACAACTCCTAAGTCGCACCCCTCAATCATTTGTGCCATCTTAAAACTGAAGTCATGCCCTCAAGCCTTCTCTACTACGATGGTAGAAACCAAAATCCAAAATCGCATCTCCAAGCTGGTGGGCTGTTCTTAAATATCATTCACTTCAACAGTCAAAGGTCAATTTTGGCCAATAAAAGTAGGATAAATATTCAACATTTTTTATTGTGAATGAGTTGTAAAATTACTATTGATTATTTGACCATTAAAGTGGATGACATTTAAATAGAGTGAAGCTGCTGTTGTGAGTCAGTAAATCAAAGAATTGCATGATAAGCTGCTTAAAGCTTGACTCAAGTGCTCAAGTTGGGTGCCTATGATGTTTTTACTAGGCAACAATAGTGTTTTCATGCAACTAAGCAAGGATGATCGGCTCTCACTCCATTTGATGCCTATCTTAAGGAAGTAATCTTGATTTAAAGCAAAAAGCGGTTTTAAAACATGAAAACTCAACTTCATTCACCATCCTTCTCAAGTTATTCGCTCTGGTTTTTAGTATTGTTGGGAGTTTTCATGTGGATTAAATGGTGCTATAGCAGGTCACTATTGGAGTCCCACCACTGTTGAGAACCACCCTTATCATTCTGTAGAATTTTTCAGCAGGATAATGAAAGAAGAGTGCAGAATTTGGAATAAGAAGTGAATCTCCCTCACATTTTTGGTGGAGTTTTACATTGTTATTGTATGAACTGAATAGCTGATCATTGTTTTAGCCAACTGGAAGGTGCCATTTGTTTGTTTAGATACGTTTATTCATTTATTAAATCTAAAAATTTCACCATTACAGTTTGTCGCTCGTATCGGAGGCAAAAACATAAGCAAATAATCATTTTATTAATGCAAATTCTTTTTTAAAAAAGTACTGTGTAATCATGATATTTGTGATATTTGTATATCTTGTTTAAAGTTTGGTGTCTAAAGTCGGTTTAACTTAATGTTTAGGTTTAGTTTAGGTTTCAGGGAGTTTCCCTCATAATTCGAAGAGGTTTATCTTCACACTATTTCTTTTTGTCTGGTCTTACAAATAACAAACGAAAATGCTAACAGGCCTATTGCTAAATGCCTAGCTTTTTAAATGATTAACTACTTAAACAAGGGCTGCCTTGCAGCTGGAGTCCCTGCCTAAAGCTGTAAACTCAGAGAAAAAGATATATTTGTTTTGAATACATAAACATTTTGCTTAAGCTGGGTTGGAAAAAACATTGCTGAGATGTTGGATACTACAGACCATGTAGCAAAAGACTCCCGTGCCGAAAGGGTTCTGTGCAGCCCTCAGAGCTTCTAGCCTTTGCTAAATCTCAGGGAAACATGAGCCGTGTCTGCATCATTGCCTGGATTTGAAATGAGTTTTAGATATTCTATATTGGCATGGATGCAAACAGTTTTTTTATGATCAATGTGCAGCAATTTCAAATTAAGCAGAAAACTGAACTTATTCTATTAGCTAACAAGCTTTGCTCTGCAGGCATTGAATGTGTATGTGCCCTTTTATGAAAGCATCAGGATTATTGCAAGTTTGATCCTCACACGGCTTTCTATGATTAAATATTTCCTTCATAATGGAATTGATTTCCCATTTTTTGGAAAAAAAATGGCATCAATCAAATGTAAGATTCATTCTGTCAAATAATATATCAATTGTTCTATACAACCAGACGACCCACCATATGAACCAAGGCTAAGGCTCCAAGTCCAGCCTCTGCTCCTGCTCCTGCTCCTGCCCGCTTCGATTGGTTATCAGACAAAACATTTAGTGCCTCATTCCACACCTGTGCCTCAGAGAAGGGATGGTGGAAATGCCTCAAAACGTTCACAGTCATCGTGCAAAGATTTCATTTCCGATGCAAACCAAACAGATCCCGCAATCAACCATAACACCAATAAAGCGATGAACTCCATACAATTACGCTAAAAAAAAGAAGAGTGGAGCCGATCGCATCTGGAGCAGCAAAGAAGCTGCCATCACACGTGTCGAGTAGAACGATGGAGAACATCCCATAACATGTTGATGAACTCCTCGCCATGCTCCTCGTATTGATGTGCTATCACCTCACAGTCACTATCAGTTTGGAAGAGATTTCAGTCCACGCCTCAGTTCTTGGTGATTATAAATTTCTCCGTTAACCTACAGTTGCAAAGTCAGGCATCTATTATGGATTTAGATACAAAGCTTTCCAATGAAATTACAGGAGCTTTAAGCTCAAAGATTTTGAATAAAACTGGAAATTTTCCCCAAAATTTGAGGCTAACTGCTTTGATGAAACTGGACTCCTATTCAGCAGATATCTGATATTGTTAGAAAGAATATCTGATATTGAGAAACTGAATTTTGAAAGAGGTTACAAGATTTTAGCTGAGAATTGATACTTGTATAGGGATATTGTTAGAAAGAATTCTGAAGCGTACTTAAGATCTCTGGCACACAATTCTCAGCGCCAATTTTTTTTTCATAGAATTCCCAAACAAAATTTCAAACATTTCTTTCAGACATATTATAAAACAGTTCATATGCATTGTTTATGCTTTTACATTTTGCATAGAACATTTTGTGCACGTTTGAAAATCAATGCATTCCATGAGAGTACATTTCTTTCAGACATTTTACAGAACAGTTCATTTCATCTTTCGAGGCATATTTGCTTTAACAGTTTGCATGCTTTTACGTTTTGCACAAATGCTTAGTTATTGCAAATGCAACCACAATCTGTGAAAAAAATATTCCATGATGGATGTCCATGCCTTATTCCAATGTTTAAATTTTGGCATAGAAAAATAGATAGGAACTCCATATCTCATCCACACAATATAAGCTACAAAGAAAGTTAATCATAATTTGAATTATTAAATTTTGTGCACGAATTTTTGTAAAGGTTGTGGTGATCAGAAGTGGCACTTACAACTACTACATCTTACAGTAATCCATAACTTTAGTGAATATGTGCTGAGAATGAGTGTACCCTATTACACCCAGAACAAAAAACTGCATAAATGGATTCTATAAATATTCTAGAGACTTATTCACGGGTTTGTGCTGTAAAAATAGTGAGGAACTTCAGCAAGATCCAATTTCAAATCCTCTGGTTACAATAAGGCAACCCAAAACTCTAGCCAACATGTTTGAGTGTTCCCTATTACACCCAAAAAAAACCTTTAAAAATGGATTTCACATTCTCTCTATGAAGTATGGAAGGGTTGCTGGGATAACAATCAAGATAATGGGACATTTAAATAAGATATAGGTTGAAATCTCCTTACTGTAATAAGGCAAACGATAAGCATAGGAGATATATGGTGAGATTAAGACATAACAACACCATGTTTGTCCTCCAATCCAACTCCAAAATCAGGACAAAACAGGGGCTTTGGTCCATTCTCTAAAAAAGAGTCTTCTACAAAGCTTGAAATCCATTCTAGCTCAGCCAAATCATCACACTAGTCCACAGAAAAAAAAACAAAATCCCAGTTGAGAACTTCAAACAACCAATCTCATAACCTTATGACAAATTTGGTTTTGCTTAAAAAAACAAGAAATTCATCTCAAAGGTTCATCTAGTCCTTATAACCCATAGCAAAAAATCAACTAGTTTTATACAAATGGACCATACAAAAGCACAACATTTCACATTGTTTCCAAAAAAGCAAGGTACATAAAAAAGACACTCACAGGAACACATAGGTCTCCAGGATTGCTTTCATCTGCTCCATCTATAGTGAAATTGCAGCTCTTAGCTTTTGTCTTGGAGCTTTCATAAAAAATGTCACTTTTTGGGAAATTGATACTGTTTTCTCCAATGGGTCCTCCAATTTCTTCATTTGAGAAGTTCAATAGGTCATCTATATGGTCAAAGAGGTCCCCTTGGAGGTTTGCTTCCAGGTTGATCATTACCCCTGACTTCATTCCACCCACCAATGATGTTCCATAGCCTGTCCCAATGTACATGTCTGTAGCTTCCATGTCCAAAGACTGCTCACAGGATGAAACTCAATTCAACTTCCAGTATTTTCTGTAAACAATGACCACAAAAGAACATCAATTTTGAGGCAAGAAAAGGACTTCGTAACTACCCAAATATGTATATTTTGTGCGTATATCATTCTACTATTGTGCCATAAGTAACTGTATTAGATTGCAGGCAATAGCTATGTCACATTTTGATTGACAGCCCAACCGTTTTCTCAAGAACTAAGGAAGCGGTCCCATGGGAGGGGGCTTCCTAAATTATCTCAGCGGTGCTAATGAGATTTTTTAGGAGCATTTTACAACGGGTGGTCCCATGAATTTTGTATTTGTGGGTATGTTTAAAATTTTAAACTCCGAATTTGAAGGAAGTGGGTGGTCTCATGAAATTTTTTAAACAATAGTTTATGCTAAATAATTTAGTAGAGATTTTTTTAGGAAGCCAAGGAAATAAAAATAAAAACTAGGAATTTCCCTCCAAAATTTCCTCTAAATTAAATGGAGGGAATGAGAAGACTGCCAGTTAAATCCCTAAGCAGGTGGGGGAAAGTTTCAGCCCCACCCCATCTGCACCAGCTGAAAAACAAACACCTAAACAATAGCTGCTCCTATTTTTGAGGAGAAGATTCCAATTTAAGCATCAGCAGACTTGTTTGAGTTCCATGGGACCCTTTGCTCCCAAAAAATAGATCCTCTAGCAGCTCCATGGGACCGCTCTCTAACAGATTGAAACCCAATGCATATATCAATAAATGGACGATTTGATTAGAGAGCAAAAGTGATATTTATTAAGACTTAATAATTTAGAAAGCATAGGCACTCCACATAGAATTAATACAAATTAAAATCATCCATTGCTAAAATTCAAATCATCCATTGCTATAATGAAGCTAAGTCTCCTACATTAGAGGAGCTCGATGTACAGTAATAATAGGAGGTAATAAAAACTTCCTAATTTTAATAAAGCACATAAAAGCACTTGTCTATATCTTCACTCGTAAATTGCTTCCTTTTGCTATATGGTGATTTTTATTTTGGTTGCACAGGTAGGAAGAAGCAAGAAACTAGGAAATTTTGGTGAATTCTTGCTAATCATTCACACAAGCAGGAATTTATACCCTTATCCCTATCAATCAATAGTTGTCCTGTATTTTAATCTATCTTTCTTGAAATTTTAACATGATCTTATTGGCTTTTAATGTATGAGATCTGGCCTCCCTGTGCGTACGGGGATATTTTGCTGCAAATGTGTCTTCTATGAGATGTCCAGGGGAGCTCCCAGCGACAAAAATTTACGCTCTCCTACAAGCGAGCAACACCCAGTAACATTCAGCTCTCCTGCAAAATGTATGCAAAATGTGGAAACAAAGACAAGACAAGTGTAAAAGTAAAATGAAATCAGAAATCTGCATACATGCCTGCTCCTATTTCTTCAACGCAAATTCTTCTGCCTACAGCAGGCGTGTATTCAAGATGTGGAATGCAGAATCATTGACAAGACATGTGAGCTGTTTTACACAAAACACCTATACCCTCTCAGCACCCAGCACCCAGGTGTCTATCCAGTAAGGCACACAAAATCAAGATAATATTTTAGTCAGGTTTGATTTCTGATTCTGGAGAGGGGAGATTTTATTAATAGCTATTGGCAATTTTGATTTTATTAATAGCTATTAGCAAATAAATTGCCAATGGGCTAAATAAAGAATGGATTAATGGGAAAAAAGCTGAAGCTAATATTGCTGTCTCAATATTTACTAAAACTAAAACACCTTAGGTTTAATTTTGATTATTGCCATTGCACAAATATCAACGGGAAAACAATGTGGGACTAAAAATTTAGGCTAATTTTGATTATAACAGCTGCACAAATCCCAACGCCAAAAAAAATGTTTTGGTAGTGAAAACAGCAGTTACCCTGCTGCAGGTAGGGACTAAAAATTGGTCTTTTATGTTTCTTATTTTGTTGTGATCTACTTTAAGAACATCCTATATATGCTATGGTAGTTCTATGTTGTTTGCCTTTATATATGTCCCTTTGGAATATGGTTTATAATGCTTCCATTTGGAAGTCTGATGTGACTAAGTGCCATTGATCCTTAGCCTTCTTTGATTCTAGAGGACAAAGGACTTTTGTAGTATTCCCTTTAAGAAAAATTCTAATTATTTCAACTTTCATGTCTTTCAGGTCCAGGCAATAAGGATTTTTGAGTACTTTATATGCTACTACAGCTCAGGAGACTTCAAAAAAAGTTCAACTAAACGATGCACAGTTAATGCCAATAATGCATACACCACCTTCTATTTTATTGTAGCAGTGACCCCTTATTGGATTCGGTTTCTTCAGGTCCTCCTCTAAATATATATTTCTCTTTTCTAAAAGCACACATACTTACGTATAGGCATATGTTTGTGACATGACATTATTTTTGGAATTAATTTAAGTGCTAGGAACTATTTCATTCTAAACAAAATGTGGTGATCAATATGCAATTCGTTTACAACATGGAAACCACTTATGGTTTCAAACTTATGTCTTGCAGTGTGTTAGGCGCTTCGTCGAAGAAAGAGATGCACTGCAAGGATATAATGCTTTAGTGAACTTTTCAACAATTGTGTCTGTTGTAATGAGAACAGCGTATAGTCAGACAAAACGTGAAGGCTGGAGAATAATGTCTTTCTTTATGTCATCAATTGCAACAGTTTTGAGTACATATTGGGACCTTGTTGTTGATTGGGGACTCTTACAACGCAGCTCACAAAATCCCTGGTTGAGGGACAAGCTCATTATAGAACAGAAAAGCATTTATTTTATAGCCATGGTGAGCAAATCTCGAACCCCATACAATTTTATTAATTCTATTCGCTTCCCACTATTTATTTACTTCATGAAAATAGTGCTATTTTACTTAGTCCCTGTCATTTTATTTAACCATTGAAAGGTGTTCAACTTACCATAGTCCCTGTCATTTTCTTTAACCATTGAAAGGTGTTCAACTTACCATTTTTGAAAATTTGTTTTATATTGTTGATATATAGTTTACATTAACTAAAGTCTAATCTTTAATTTTTAATAATTAACTTCTTTACTATTAATTTATACGTAGTATTTTCTTTTCTCATTCTCCATTTGCATGGACATAGCATGCAATGTTACAGTTTATGCACTTCAATAATATTATTGGTAACCTTCAACATAACAAGATTCCTCAACCTATTGCTTAAAGTCACTCTCTAGTTGATCCATAAAATAGGGAGGATACTCCTCAAGTGTAGTCACCAAATTATGGAATTGAAGGATTTAGATTAGGAGAACAAACAAATGACTAAATTACTAAACAAGAATGAGATATGCAGCATCCAATCAGAAATTATAGAGAATACCAACAAAAAGAGACAAGAAACTAATTTGGAGAAACCCCTGTATGGGTAAAACTCCACCATAAATGTAAGGTACATTCACTTCATACTCCAAATTGGCTTCATTACAATTGATTGTAGTCTTTAGACTTATTCAAGAACACTCCACAACACCAAATTGCTATCCCAAGATCAATCACAACTTTCTATTACAATTTCCCAACCCTCTACCTTAACTGCTATGAACATTAACACAAAAATTCTTAGAAACAACTTTTAATATTTGAGTTACAAAACTTATTTTATTCCAACCCTCCATGTTCAATTAGAAAGTTTACAACATCATTGAAGAATTGAAGACAATAAAAAATTGGAATGTCTCAAGATATTTTTCTAAGCTCTAGCAAAACAATCAATGTCAAGAGAGGTAGTTGTGAAACTACCCTAGTTGGCAAATTTTTCTAGTCAACCTTCTAATAGCTATAACTTTAGCATATGGACTCAACATGAGGTGTTATTTTTTTTTTTAAAAATCATATAACTTCTTAAGAGGAATCCAAATATTGGAACACCATAAGGTTTTGATGTCATTTAAGACTTGTTTTTGGACATGCAATAGAAAGTACTCTTTGTGTTCAAGTACAAATTGGACCCTCTTTTGTGATGGGTTAATCTTCCTTAATTTATTTTTATATAATTATTTATATATTTCCAAAAAAATTTAAGATCCATTTCCACACTTTACAATCTTAATATATAATAAAATCTAATAACATTACAATAAATATTAAATTATTAAAAAATAATGAATCAAATAATTTCATGAATATATTTATATTTTATTTGATTTAAATAACACTACAACCAAAACTTATCTAAGGCAATTCTTTGGGATGGCTACTCATACCCCTAAAAGAATTCTTCGGAATGGCTACTTATACGCCTAAAAGAATCTAGTGGATAGACCTCTTAAGCTATAACCAAAATCTAGGAGGAATTAGTTTATCCAAGGCATAGTCTATACCTTGAGTTGAAGACACATGAATTAGTTTATCCAAGGCGTAGTCTATACCTTGAGTTGAAGACACAGGAATTAGTTTATCCAAGGCGTAGTCTATACCTTGAGTTGAAGACATGGGAATTAGTTTATCCAAGGCGTAGTCTATACCTTGAGTTGAAGACACTCTATGTGCCCCTTGTCCATGACCACTACCTCCTTATCCACCATGTTCGTGGATGACATGAGTTGTCACTTTCCCTCTTCCAAGCCTCTTATAAATCCTTTATATAATATTCCAAGGAGTGGTTTTCAAACTATTATACCCTCACATAAAGAATTAATTTGAAACTAATTCTTTCTATACCTTTTCAAAAGGTAATTACATAATAATTCTTTCCAACCCTCTTTTATATCAAGGGTAATTACATAAACATTTTTAATCTCCCCTTTTACCAAAGGGTGAAATAATAATAAATTTTATCACCCTTTTAATTCTAAAGGGTTGTCCACATGGGAAACAGGTATTTTTTTTCACTTTAGAAGAAAAGTTGCATAACATTTCTCCTCTTATTTCCTCTTAGTAGTCATAGAACACTTAGTCAATAAATGAAGATACATTTATTATTTTTCCATGTAGCACTATTAACATTACAAGTCAATAAATGAAGATACATTTATTATTTTTCCATTTAGCACTATTAACATTACAAGGAATCCATTCTATTTCTCAAATTTCTAGATCTTTCATAAATAATACTTTATGGTTTAATTTTAAATTCAAAATTATGTTGAATGCAAATACTTTTCTAAGAAAACTCACATTAAAAAATATGTATCTTTTGCACTTATAGATTTAATGCCAGTTTTATATGTTAAATCTCCTATCTTTTAACTTTCTCAATTTGTTCATTCATGTACCCCTTATCCTTAATATAAATGTTTTATTCTTCTTCAACATAAATCTTATAAAAGTATTATCTTGTGATTGCATAGTGCTTACTTAATGAATGACATGTATATCCCATACTATGCAATCACCCACTATTAACTATCATATAATCTACATATTCAAAACATATTCCATGATGACAATAATGCATTCTAAACTACATGACTATCCTCTTGTCCTATACTAAATACAATTTTCTATACTTGTAAGATTAGAAATCATGTTCAATCAAAAAGAACATTTTGTAGATTCCATAGTAATGATGTATGATTAGTTATAATTCCATTGGATTTTGATAAAAACTTTTCTTTTTTATAGAATTGATTAAAATAATTTAAAAAAAATCCATAATCATAATCTTAATATATGGACCGTATTTAATAATGGTACCTTTTTAAAACCAAAATGTTTCTTCAAACATTGTGCTTTAACTATAGCTTCTATTAGAGAGGTAGTTCAAGTCACACATCATATTTGACTTAATTGTTTGATAATATTTTCTTTTGAATGGTAAAAAGTACACAATTACCCCTAAACAAAGTTCATATTACTTCACATCATCACTTAACCAAGGTTTTGGGATATTAAATATAAATTTAAAAGATATTATTTTCTTACATCAATAGGGTACTCATTGTAGACACCCAAAATTGACCTAATTACCATTAGTATCAAATATCGCATTACTTATCATTTGCATTTCTCTAACACACTTGAGCAATTTCCCTTAACACTTATTTCTACTATTAATTAAATAAATTCATATTTATTTGATTAATTCATTATCTATTTTTTTCTAAGCTATAATTAAATAATATTTAATTATTTCTATCTATTTTAATTAAATAAATCTTATTTATTTAATTAAAATCCCTTCATAAGCCCACTTTCCAATTAACTAAATAAATTTTATTTATTTAATTAATTTCTCCCATCATTTATCTTCATCTTTTATCACAAGCCGACATGTGTGCCTCTTTGATTTAAAAACATGTGTGGTACTACATGTTTTATTTAATATCTTTCACATGTAGTACTTTTTTATGTACACGGTCACACATAAGCCTTATCTTCCCTCCACTTGTCATCTACACATTCATCTATGACTATCATTTAATCTTAGCCATTCACATAGCCACCAAATCTCTACCGTTGATTGATTTTGGTTGAGTTCTATATAAACACCCTCTCAATCCATACTACATCTATCCATAATTTTTTATATAGCATCTACATTATCATCTTGAGCATATTGAGCATTTTATCATCCATCTAGCATATTATTATTATCATTCATCCATCATGGCAGCTTTGATCTTCATAATTGTTCATTGTTGAGAAGCAATCCACATCACAAACAAGGAATCATATAATCTAGGTGATATTGTTCTTGAATTGCATGCTTTTGATTTCAATTGGATTCGATTCTTTGATGGTGATAGGATTAGGTTTTCAATTATATGTTTGATCTTATTAACTTGATTTTTACCTATCACACTCATAATACTTAAATTTATCACATAGAACTTCAACATCCATTACCTTGTTATAGATGTTAGACTTAGGGCACACAACTGAGAGGGGGGGTGAATCAGTTGTGCAAAACTTTCTCTAATTTACACACTTAAATCCTCTTAGTGATTAGCAGTATATTAAACATGAAACATAATGCATTCAAATCAAAAGTAGAAACACATCAACACATAAGACACCAAGATTTTGATGTGGAAAATCCAGTTAAGGGAAAAACCACGGGGTGATTAACCCAAGAATGTATTCTCTGTTAGAAGAATAGAAAGAACAAAATGGCACATGCCAATTAGGGCTCACTGCCCGAGCACACTGCTCACAAGAGGCTCATTGCCTACAAGAGACACACTGTCTACAAAGAAATAAGTATCACCTACATGAATTGGAGAATAGCATCTTCACCATGCTTGAATCAATTCCATTTAAGCCCAATACTTTTGCTCTACCTTTCACTCTCCTCCTCGCTACCACACACTCATCACCACAAGACACACATTGGAAAGACTTCACAATCCCTTATTTATACAAGGCATCGACTTAGGAATAATCATCTAAGTCGGCAAACATCTACAAGAACATCTACAAGACGTGTAATACATCCAGTCGGCTAGTCTCAGGAAGAACACCATCATCCAGTGGTTATTCTTCAAATGCACATTCTAACTTCAATGCGGACCATCAACATGAACTGGACATGATCCAAGGATCACCACAACCTTTCCTGAATCACTTGAGAACATCCACACTTCATCTACTTGCTGGAATTCTCCTCTCCTTCATCCAGAGCTTTAAGAACATAGTCTGTGATTACTATCACAAAGGAATAGGTTCTTTCGGACCTTCAAACCACGAACCAATCGAGTTGACACTTCACACGGACGTCCTCAACACTCCCTCAAATCCACAGAATAGAATAGTGCATTACCGGATCTCATCAGACCTATCTGTGTCAGGCTGTCACCTCTGAACACCTGCCAGAGCTGGTTCTACTTGAGTAGCCATAACTTCTTCAGATCTTCATGCGGACCTCTGAAAACTTGACTGGATCATCTCAAGACTCATATCTACAAACCCTTTGAACCGTAACCTCTAATTTGCATCTTAGCTAAGATCTCCACTTCATTGTGTCCATTTCTCCTCTCTGCTCATCCATTCCTTCTCATTAATGTAGCATGAGTATGTTGACATCAATGACAACACTAGTTAGGCCCATACTTGCAAAAATCTCCCTCTTTGTCATTGATGGCAACATACGATGTGAAAAACCATCAAGACAAGAACTTCTCCTTACTGTCACTACTCCCCCTATCAGCAACAACCATTCACATGTCTTCTCTTCCTTTACTTCTCCCCCTTTGATCATCAACCACTTATTTTTCACATGTCTTCTCTCGCCCTTTGACATCAATGGCAAAGGGCTCATACTTGCAATTCCAACACTATAGAATCATACCTGCTGCTCCCCCTGAGTAGCAACTCCCATCAATCTGGATCACAAGATATGACTATGATATCCACCAGACTGATGCACCTCAGTGCATCTTAGTTCATCACCGGAGGGGCAATAACCCCTAACTTCTCCCTGAGATACTCAAAAGAGTCCTTAGGTAGAGGTTTAGTAAAGATATCTATAATCTGATCCTTGGAGGGCACAAACTCCAATCTGACTTCATTCTTGTTCACTTGCTCTCTCAAAAAGTGAAACTTGATAGATATATGCTTAGTCTTAGAATGCAGCACCAGATTCTTAGATATATTTATAGCACTTGAATTATCACAGAAGATTGTGATAGGCTTCTCATACTCTACTTTAATATCTCTTAGCATCTACTTCATCCACAAAACTTGAGCGCAACTACCTGCTGCTGTAATGTATTCTGCTTCAGTTGTAGACAGGGTTATTGCCTCTTGTTTCTTGCTTAGCCAAGAAACCAATCTCTTTCCCAAAAAGAATGCTCCACCACTGGTACTCTTCCGGTCATCCACATCTCCTGCCCAATCTGCATCTATATATGCATGAAGAGAGAAATCATGATCTCTAGGATACCACAAACCATACTCAACTGTTCCTTTTAGATATCTAAAAATCCTCTTGATTGCCATGACATGAGATTCTCTGGGATTAGCCTGAAATCTCGCAACAAGACCAACAGCCTGCATTATATCTGGTCTAGTTTGAGTGAGATACAACAATCCTCCAATCATTGATCTGTACTTTGTCTGGTCTGTCTTAGGAGAGTCATCATCTTTGCTCAACTTACATCCAGTTGCCATGGGAGTATTCATTGGCTTTGAATCTTCCATTCCAAATTTTCTCAACAATTCTTTCACATATTTAGTCTGAGAAATAAAGATTCCTTTCTTTGTTTGAGTTATTTGTAGACCCAAGAAGAAATTCATTTCACCAAGCATAGACATCTCAAACTCACTTTTCATTTGATTTGCAAAAGTTTTACACATACTATCTCTTCCTCCAAAGATGATATCATCAACAAATACTTCAACAATCAAGATGTTTTCATGATCAATTTTGAAATATAAGTTACTCTCAGCAATACCTTTGTTAAAACCAATCTTCAAAAGATGTTTGTCCAATCTTTCATACCAGGCTCTTGGGGCTTGCTTTAGTCCATACAGTGTCTTCTTCAACTTGCAAACCATATCACCATGCTCAGACAATTGAAATCCATCAGGTTGTTCAATGTACACTTCTTCTTCTAAGTCGCCATTCAAGAAAGCAGACTTGACATCCATCTGATACACCTTGAAATCCTTGAAGGCAACAAATGCAAGAAATAATCTGATTGCTTCAATTCTTGCTACTGGAGCAAAAGTTTCTTCAAAATTAACTCCTATTTGAGAATAGCCCTTGCAGACCAGTCTGGCTTTATCTCTGATTACTTCACCAACTTCATTTAGTTTGTTCCGGAAGACCCATTTGGTTCCAATCACATTCTTGTTTCTAGGCCTGGGAACAAGATCCCAAGTGTGATTTTTCTCAATTTGCATCAACTCTTCCTCCATTGCTTTGGTCTAGTTTTCATCATTGCAGGCTTCATTTATTGTCTTAGGTTCAATCTTTGAAATCAGACAATATTCATCTGAATTTTGAGCAATTTTCCTTCTAGTTTATACACCTTTGCTTTTATCACCTATGATCTGATCTTCAGAGTGGTTTAGTCTTACATACCTTGGAACTTTGGGAGTTCTTGCACTTCTGCTTCTTGATCAGGCTCATTCAGACCTATCTCTTCTTCTTGATTTACTAGATCAGTTTGAATCTGACTTTCAGAAGAGGATTGAACTCCTTGAACCAGAACACCATTCTGATCATCTTCATCATATTCATAAAGCCTTGAGGGTTTCTCTATTCCCTCATCAACCTTCACATTTGTACTTTCTATCATATTTCTTAGTCTCTTGTTATAACATCGGTATGTTTTGCTTTGAGTAGAGTAACCCAAGAATATTCTTTCATCACTTCTAGCATCAAACTTGCCTAGATCTTCATCTCTTTTGATGTAACATTTGCTACCAAAGACTCTGAAATATCTTACAGTAGGAGTAATGCCAAACCAAAGTTCATAAGGGGTCTTACTGGTATTGCTTCTGATTTGAACTCGATTGACAGTATAGACTGCAGTGCTGACAGCTTCTCTCCAATAGATCTGAGGAACATTTGCTTCCATCATCATGGTCCTAGATGCTTCCTGGATGGTCTGGTTCTTTCTCTCCACTACTCCATTCTGCTGTGGAGTCCTAGGAGCAGACAACTATCTCTTAATTCCATGTTTCTCACAGAACTCTATGAACTCACCAGATGTGAATTCTCCACCTCTATCAGACCTCAGACATTTCAATTTTAATCTTGTTTCATTCTCTACCATAGCCTTGAATATTTTGAATTTCTCAAGAGCTTCTAATTTCTCCTTTAGAAAGGTTACCCACATCATCCGGGAATAGTCATCAATTAGTAGCATGAAGTATCTATCACATTGAATACTCCTGGTTCTTGCCGGACCACAAAGATCAGTGTGAACTAAGTCCAATAATCCGGTAGAAGACAGTTCCTTGCTTTTGAATGTGACTCTGCTCAGCTTAGCCAACTGGCATTCCTTGCACAAGTTGTTAGTAGGTTTCACCAATTTTGGAAGATCTCTTATAGCCTAAGTATTGCTTATCTTGATGATATTATCAAAATTCACATGACACATCCTTCTATGCCATAACCAACTTTGATCAACTTGAACAAATAAGGAGCTTTTACCAGTACCAACCAAGTGGAAGATATTACCTTTAGTTTGAGTATCGGATGCAATCTCTGTTCTGAAACTTTCAAAGATTTTGCATTTTCCATCCTTGAATCAGAGATCATAGCCTTTGTCCACCAACTGTTCAACACTGAGAAGATTGTGCTTCAAACCTTCAACATACAGTACATTACTAGTTTTGTTTCTTCCATCAAAAGAAATAGTTCCTCTTCCTCTGATTCTACCAGTAGAATTGTCACCAAACTTTACCACTCCTCCTTCATACCTTTTCAAATCTACAAACTTATTTTTGTCACCTATCATATGGTGAGAGCATCCATTGTCAATGACCCAATCATCTTTCTCTTCAATTTGGACAGCCAGAGCTCTTTCCACAGTCTCAAGATTGACATATACAAAGGACATTGGATCTTCTTCCTTGATGGCAATGAACACCCATTCATTTCTGGATTTGTTTCCTATCTCTGATTCATCATCTGTTACTCCTTCATTATCATCATCTTCATGTACATAGTAATAGTTCTTTTGGAACCTTGGCTTGTTAGAATTTTGCCTTGAAAATCTTTCCAGACACCTTGAGGCAAAATGACCAATCTTATTGCAGTTAAAACACTTAAAAGGTAATTTTCTTTCATACTTATCGGATCCTCTTGGCAGCCTTTTTGCAATAAGGGCTTCAAGTTGAGCAGTTTCTACTTCTTCTTCCAGATCTTTTCTTGCTTTTTCATACCATGACAATTTTCTTGAAGAATTCTCTCCCGAATCAAACCTTTGTTTACCTTTAACAGAGGCATTGGCTTCGAATGCAGATTCAGTCTTGGGGGGGTCATCTCCAAACTCTGTCATTTCAAATGCAGCCAATTTCCTAGCCAATTGATCTCTTGTGATAGTTGTATGGGCTCTGAATTCTTCAATGGCAGCAGCCTTGATTTTGTAAGAAGCAGGAAGGGATCTAAGAATTTTACCAACAATCTCATTTTCATCCAAGACTCCACCAGCATTTCTAATTCCATAAACCAGCTCATTCACTCTTGGCATAAAAGTAGTAATATTTTCATCATCTCTTATCTTTAGTTTTTCAAATTTCCCTTTTAGACTCTGTAACCTTGCACATTTAACATATTGGTCTCCTTCATGCAAAAGTTTCAATTTATTCCAAATCTCAAAGGCAGTTGGTAGGTCAATAACATTTGAGAGCTCTGAGTCAGATAATGCACTTAGAAGAGCCTCTTTGGTCTGCAGATTGTTTTCAGCATCTATGATTTCATTTAGGGTTGTCAGACCACCCTGTGGAGGTACATATTGTTTTGTAACCATGGACCAATACGCCATTCCCATACACTGCAAGTGACATTTCATGCGACCTTTCCAAAGAGCAAAGTTGGTTCCATCAAACTTCAGACTATCCTTCTTGTAAGATGACATCCTGGATCTCCTCAAGTGGTTAAGCTCCTTTTAGAGGAACTTAGCTCTGATACCAATTGTTAGACTTAGGGCACACAACTGAGAGGGGGGATGAATCAATTGTGGAAAACTTTCTCTAATTTACACACTTAAATCCTCTTAGTGATTAGCAGTATATTAAACATGAAACATAATGCATTCAAATCAAAAGCAAAAACTCATCAACACATAAGACACCAAGATTTTGACGTGGAAAACCTAGTTAAGGGAAAAACCATGGGGTGATTAACCCAAGAATGTATTCTCTATTAGAAGAATAGAAAGAACAAAATGGCACATGCCAATTAGGGCTCACTACCTGAGGACACTGCTCACAAGAGGCTCACTGCCTACAAGAGACACACTGTCTACAATGAAATAAGTATCACCTACATGAACTAGAGAATAGCATCTTCACCATGCTTGAATCAGTTCCATTTAAGCCCAATACTTCTGCTCTGCCTTTCACTCTCCTCCTCGCTACCACACACTCATCACCACAAGACACACATTGGAAAGACTTCACAATCCCTTATTTATACAAGGCATTGACTTAGGAATAATCATCTAAGTCGGCAAACATCTACAAGAACATCTGCAAGATGTGTAATACATCCAGTTGGCCAGTCTCAGGAAGAACACCATCATCTAGTGGTTATTCTTCAAATGCGCATTCTAACTTCAATGCGGACCATCAACATGAACTGGACATGATCCAAGGATCACCACAACCTTTCCCGAATCACTTGAGAACATCCACACTTCATCTGCTTGCTGGAATTCTCTTCTCCTTCATCTGGAGCTTTAAGAACACAATCTGTCATTACTATCACAAAGGAATAGGTTCTTCTGGACCTTCAAACCACCAACCAATCGAGTTGACACTTCACACGGACGTCCTCAACACTCCCTCAAATCCACAGAATGGAATAGTGCATTACCGGATCTCACCAGACCTATCTATGTCACTCTGTCACCTCTGAACACCTGCCAGAGCTGGTTCTACTTGAGTGGACATAACTTCTTCAAATCTTCATGCGGATCTCTGAAAACTTGACTGGATCATCTCAAGACTTATATCTACAAACCCTTTGAACTACAACCTCTGATCTACATCTTAGCTGGGATCTCCACTTCACTATCTCCATTGCTCTTCTCTGCTCATCCAATCCTTCTCATTAATGCAGCATGAGTATGTTGACATCAATGACAACACCGATTAGGCCCATACTTGCAACAATGGACACATAAGTAATCAATACACTTAGGTAAAATATCTAAATGTTGGAACTAACTTCACATAGTTCAAGGAAAACACATGCAAGCTATCATATGCTTTTGAACTTATAACCAATTAAAGATTTTTGCCAAATATACTATGCTATATGTAGAAACCCAAAAAATCACAAGATGAATGCCAATTACCAAAATTTGAAGTAGTTTGATTCTACAAACAAGGAGTACATATATGTGATCAAGGTCAGTTAGTAGTTGAGAGAAAGACTTGACAACTAAGAGTGGTCATCAAGTTGACTCCCTACAAACTAGCATGAGTAGCTAGTTTAGTGGGAGACTCGATGGCTCCTCAACTAACTAACTTAACAACCTTGACATGTCAAAATTGCACAATGACTCACCTAAGTAGGATTAAACATGTGTATAATATATATTAAATATATATACACTAACACCCCCATTAAGCATAGCTTAGGTGAGTTTATGAAAAATGGGTCTTGGCTATAAGCCTAGTGAGGTACCCATGTACAATGCAAGAAAAAGAAATGAGTGCCGACCATGTAGCTTGATAAGGTACTCAGTACAATGCAATCTCTTAGAAATGAAGAAAGGTAGAAAACCCAGTGGCAAAAAACTACCCTCCAAAAGAGAGAAAAGAGAAGGATTTAAGACCTTTTGAAAAGATGTCCCTTGATGATCGAAACATAATGATGAAGAACTCCTAAAGCATGTAGAAATTGTAAACTATGCCGATGATGAATTGGAAACTACTGAAATCAACAAACATTCAAGAACCGTAGATTGAGATAAGAGATACAAGATGACGCATGAGTGAACATTTAAACACTACTCAGCGATGGACACAAAGTCAATCAAACTTTGTGAAGTCAAAAATACAGATAGTACTGTGATTAGGAGTACTAGAATCTCAAGATATGATCCACTGAAATAATCCCTCATGTGAGAGATTAAAATGAAGGACTCCTCCACTGCTTCATTGTGAGAAGCATAAGTGTGTAACACAACATAGTATCCCCCTTAATGCTAAGAGAAATAAGCAAACCAACTAAAATGTGCAAGGAAAGTAGACCAAGATGTAGGTCCAAAAAATTGTGCAAGAACCTAAAAAAGGATGTGCATCAAGGCACATAAGAATGAGGTGAGAATCATGAGGATCCATTGTTGTGATTGGTACAACCCCCCCATTACACTTTATAATGCAGTGTTAGTACAAAATTTCTCAGTTTCCCTCCATGTGGAACAAACATGTAGTTTTTGTGGCACTTTATATGAGTGCATTTACAAATATTTTTGCTATTGGAGTTCAAAAGACCTTGCTAGACAAAACCAATAGAGGTGCACTAAAAAGTGACACTCGGCTCTGAAGTCGCATGTGGAGCATCATCTTCACCTAATGTAAAGTGCAAGAAGAAGAAATTGCAGTCGAAGTGACAAATCTTCACTACTACAACAATATCTTGACTTTGAGAGTCACGAATTATAGTTGTAGTGGCTATGAACTCAACTATTTTATTAGAACAGGTGAGTTGATAGACAGAAAGGAAATTCCTTAGCAAGTCAGGAATGAATAGAACATTGTGGATATTGTTGGCAAGAGACACTATTCTGATGATTGAATGTTGTCATTGATGGCAACAAAGGAAAGAAACTCCATTGGTATGACAAAGAGACTTTACTCTGGAAGTAGAAATGACTAAGTATGAGCAATATACATTATACAAAGTAAGTAACAATGTTTGGGATGGTATGCCTCAATAGTAAAAGATTAGTATATGTGGATCAAGTATGTTGTTCATAGCTACTTAGTGATGATTTGTTCCAGTGCTCAAGTTTTAAATTTCTTCGGAAGTCACATGGTAAAATACTTAAGTCTGGGTAAACACAGTCAAGTCAGGAATAATGCACAGTGCTTGAGAAAAGGGTCCGCATTCCTCCACAGTTGTATATTTTGTTCTGCAGTTTTGAACGTATGCTAAGAGATCTAGAATGATTGTTGGTTATGCATCTCAGAGTCTCATATGGTCCACAGTGGGAATTATGATGTGAGATGAGTTGATTAAGTGTAGTCTTAAGGAACAAGCTGACAGACATGTTAGATTCTTATGTCGAGAAGTTGTATTGTCTGAATAGTCAATCTAAGTGATGGTATGATTTAAGCTGACCTATATGAAGATTTTTGTATGTTTGTTTAAGTCCGCATTGCAGATTGCACACAAGTTCTAACTGACAAGATGTAGTATTTGTGTACACAGTTTATGTTTTGCTTGCCAACCTGATTATGAGATAAATCTTGTAGCGAATATATATACTCGATGGAATTTGATATTGGAGAGTTGTTGTTGTTGTGTTGTGTGTGAATTTGAGGGGCGAAGGATTATGAGTAGAGTGCAGAGCATAATAAGTTGAACAGAAAATAGAGTATATGTAGTTATGTTGAGAAGTAGGACAGAATAAATGAAGACCTTTGAATCTGTAAATTGAACCTTCAATGGAACTGTGATGCAACATGTGGTAGATGCATTTATGGCAGTTCATCTTTTGGCAGTGAGCCAATCCTTCTTCTTTCTTTCTTTTCTCTTGGTAGTGAGCGCTTGTATAGTAAGCACCTCTTCATAGGGAAGTGAGCCTTGGTAGTGAGCCCTAAGGTAGTGACCCTTCTTGTAATCTAGTATTGAGCTATCATAATATATTGTGAGCTAACACTCATCGTGGTTTTTCCCTCTTTGGGTTTTCCATGTAAAAAACTTGGTGTCTATGTGTTATGTCTTTATGGTTGTTATTCTTATGCTTGTTCTATTTTCATGTTATTAAGTTTGGAGATTGGATTAATAAACAAGTTAACAAGTGGTTTTGTGGAATATTGATTCACCCTCCCCTCTTAGTATTCCTTACTTTCAACAATTGGTATTAGAGAAAAGTTCCTTGGAAGAAGCCTAACAGCTTAAGGAAGATCTAGGAGAGTTCACTCATGGTAGCCAGGAGATTTGGAAATTTCTCAAACAATGTTGAATTGGAAGCAACTTTTGTTGTCCTTGAAAAATTTGAAGTAGAAATTAGGGATCTAAAGGATAACATTCAAGAAGATGATGAGTGCATTTTAAAGCTGAAAGAACAAGTGAAGAAATTAAAGAAAAATATAGAGATGTTAGTGAACAGTTGATATTAGCAAATGAGAACATGGATGATTTAAATGTGGAAGTTATTAAAAGAGCTAAAGTAGAAGAAGATCTAAATCTGATGGTAAATAGAAAGATAGAAGAATGTGTCAAATTGGAAAAATAAGTTGTGAGTTTGAAAGCAAATTTGGAAAAAGCCAAGAGCTATGAAAAAATGTTCAAGATAAGTTCTGCAAAACTTGATGAGATGATTGCTAGTCAAAAGAGTTTAGATGACATGCAAGGATTAGGATTTGAGAAAGGAGAAAGTTCAAAATTAGGTCAAGAAGACTTTTAGATAAAGCAAAACAAAGGGAACCAATTCAGGAATCAAAGAAGAAGACCTAGAAGACCTCCGATCAGATAGCCAAATGCTCAAAGATACCCATCTTTCAATGGCCATTGTTTTAATTGAAATAAGTTTGGTCATAAAGCTACTTAGTGTAGGAGTATAATAAATCAAAATCAAAATGTTGCATCATTCTCTAGTCAATGTTTCAATTGCTAGAAAATTGGTCATAGATCAAATGAATGCAGAAGTCTGGTGAGAAATAGTTTTCACAATTCAAGGAATACTCAATCATTCAATGGAAGATGTTTTGCTTTCAATAGAGTTGGACACATGGCTAATCAATGCAGATCAATGATGAATTAATTCACAAGAAGGAATCAAGGACAGAGAAACATTGTGTGCTACAATTGCAACAAGTTTGGACATGATGGAAGATTTTGCAAAAGCAAGAATGTGAAAAGGAACTACTATGTTGAAGAAAGGAAAACAAAGCAGAGGAATGATAAGGGAAAAGAAAAAGTTAATCTGGTTGAAACTAAGAAAGAAATGGACAAGATCTAGATCAAGAAAGAAGCAATTGAAGTTTAGGATGGATCCTCTAGGAAATGAATTTGTAAGCTCTGGCTTAGGGGGGGCTGCTATGCAAATCTTAATCCCCTAGCCAGGCTGTCAGTGTTGAGATCTAACATGAAGAGATATTGAAAGGATTCATATGATAGATCTTTTGAAAGAAATTTTGGTGAAAAAGGATCAAATGCAGATTATTACGGAGCAATCTAGATCGACTGAGCTTAACAGAGATAGGAGCATTTATGGTGATTAGATCAAGACAGATAAAGGATTAAAAGGGGGCTCATTCAACAGAAAACTCATTTTGCACTCAAACTTTAAAGTGTCTAAGGCAAACTAAAGTGTAATTCCAAGTGTCTACAGAGATTTCCCAAGTGATTCAAGCCAAATCGATCTCAGGCAAAGGAAACCCTAACTCAGTGAAAAGAGGTTTAGATTCAAAAGCCTACCATAAATTCATTTGAATCTTTGCAAAA
Source organism: Cunninghamia lanceolata (assembly GCA_027924645.1). Classification (NCBI taxonomy): domain Eukaryota; kingdom Viridiplantae; phylum Streptophyta; class Pinopsida; order Cupressales; family Cupressaceae; genus Cunninghamia; species Cunninghamia lanceolata. The sequence goes on along the minus strand of BSBN01000391.1, from coordinate 42,600,191 downwards.
ATGGCAACACCACATGTGATTGATATAACTAAAAGAGCCTGACCAAAATTCAAGAAACATCCTTTCAAATCAATAGAAGTAGATCCAATAGGTGTATTTTTTGACATACCATATGGAGTTATGCATACAGAGGATGTTAGAGCTTATATTCATGTTGCCAGGTAGAAGAACATGGAAAAGGCAAACTCATAGACTTATTCCTAAATCATTTGTGTGGTGAGGATTATGAGTTAAAGAATGAATATAAGGCATTGGAAACAAAGAAATTCATTCAATACATTGATTTCCCAACATTTACGGAAGATGAATGCGTCTGGTATGTCTTGAGAAGAATCCATGATGAATTCATGTGGTTGGAACAACCCTTCAAGATTACCAAGGATGCAATTAGGGTTGTGATTGGACTAAGCTCAATTGTTAGTGTTCCCCTGTTGAAATTTGTGAAGAATGATACAGTAATGGTGGCCACCAGAGTGAAATTCGATAAAAGGGCTTTAACAATCAATGATATTGAAGACCATGAAGTAAAATTTGCGTCCATGGTTATTGGGTACAAAGTTTATTTCTCAAATCAGGAGAATTCAGTCTCTGGTACTACAATCTACACATCATTTAAGATGATTAAAGAAGATGCAGAGTATGATCTTTGTGAACTACTCCATCAATAGCTAATAGAAAATTTAAGGAAGACCAAAGAGAAAAAATATTCATTCAAGTATGGTACATTGATTATCTGTTTGTTCTTCTACTTCATGCAAGAGTTGCCAGGTATGAAGAATCTATTCTGGACAAGTGATAAACCCGTTGCAGTTCAAATTAGAAATCATATTAATAGTATAGGTAGCCATGATGCCCAGAACACAGCCCTATGGGGCTATTTCAAAAACTTCCAAAAGTTAATGCAAAATAGAGAAAGGATTCATAGATCAGTTGTTGAAAAGTATAAAGACACTATCTTCTTTATTGTGACAAAAGACCAGTGCTTGATGGAGGATGTTGAGCTTAGAATAGTATGGGTTATGCCAATGGGCTATGAAGTAGATCAAAGAATACTAGAAAATTATGCCCAAAATATGCTAAGTAAACCTAGAGATCCCAATGAAGAAAGATTTAGATCTTATGAGGAACAGTCTGCAAAAATACATGTTGAGGTTAGAAAACCTGAAATCTCAAAGAAAATGCGGAGAGTGGTAGAGGATTTCACCCTAAGACAAGGCTTCACAAAAGAACAAGTGAAAGAGGCAAGAGAAAAGGCACAAGCAAAGAGAGAATCAAAAGAAAGGAAGGAAAGTGGACCGGTTAAGGCTCTAGAAGAGCTTAAGAGGCAACTAGAAAATCCAATAGTAACAAAAAGAAGAACTAGAGGTTCTACTTCTGTAGGAACTATATCTATGTCCTCTAGTCCCATGTGCCCTCTACAAAATTGTGGAAACCTGTGCAACCAGCCACAAAAGACAAAAAACCAAAAGTCGTAGAATGTATGTAAGTAGAGGAGCTGATGAGGAAGAGACTGAGTCAGATGAAGAAGTGAAGAAAATGAAAAATGAGGTCACCAAAGCCTCCAAGAGCAGCAAAAACAAACCTTCTAGTAAGAGAAAAGATGAAAAAAGGCTAGGGCAAGATGAGTCTCAAACATGAGGAGCTACTATAAGTATTGAAGATGTCCTAAAGGTCATAACAGTTGATGGAAATTTAAAGCCCATAGCCCAACTGTATGATGAGTATAATGATTTAGACAAAAGAATTATTGAGATTGCTGTTGTCAGATATCTGGACATTTACAACAAAGCCCTTATTGAGATAATTACCTATCTTCCATATACCTTGGGTAGTATTATGTTTGCAAGAAAGAAGAAGCTATGGCAAAAGACATTGAACTCCATGAGCATACAATGATAAAGTTATGTCCAGAGATCTCTCCTAAAGACAAAACAAAATCTCCAAAGCACTCAACAAGGAGTTCAAAACAAAGAGGAGAATGAACACTCTCATGTTAGATGACATTGAGAAAGTAGTTAAGGAGACTGAAGAAATCACTTTAAGAGTGCTAAAAGAATTTCATCTTCCAACAATATATGACAATGATGAAGCATATGTTGAAGATGATGCATCTATTTTGGAAGTGATTTTGAACCAAGGGTTAGATGACAGAGTGGTCAAAGAGAAGGAAGCAGTTGCTACAATTATTGAGACCAGTCTCCCTCTAAAACATCAAACAGGTGACAAGACAAGATTGGAGAAGATTGAGAAGATAGATAAGGCAGATGATCAAGAAGAGAAATAGGATAAGAAAATCCCTGCACCAGGACAAAAGGATGGTGCAAATGAAGCTATGAATTTAGATCCTCTAGAGCTAAACCAAGTAGAAGATGTCTCTAGTATAGCAAGAGACGCTGTAGAATCAATTAAAGACTTTTTGGAGGAAGTGAAATAGGTCTTGGACGAGATATAATTTTTGCAAGGACCAATAAATCTGGACTCAATGTCCCCTATACAGAAATTCAAACTGGTATCAATTGTGTAGGCAAAGGCATAGGAAGAAAACTTGAAGGTCTCACATATAGGACAATGAACTGATTGGTGAGGCATCCAACATTTTGGAGGAGCTGATGCCATCATATTAGGACACCTCTTTGTCTTCTATAAATCAACTTAAAGGACTCATAAATTCTGTAAGTGAGCACTTTTAAATCTTTTGAGAAATCTACTGAGACAAAAGTGAGACAAGAATTTGATGAGAAAAGGTTAAATGAGTTGAAAACTATGATAGGGAATGACAAAGCTCTTCTAGATAATAAAATGAAAGGCATACAGGGTTCCATCAAAGAAGCAAGTGACCTGTACAAATTTTGTTTATCCTAGCCGGTAGTCATAAAAGAACTAGAAGAAAAGATAAAGGATCTAAAACTGCAACTAATAAATATTTCTAAATCATTTGATCCTACAGCTAAGTCGGTGAGCAACAAAGAAATACAAGTAATTAAAATTCATAATGAGTTAAGTGATCTTATAGACAAGAGGGATCAGATGAAAAATAAAATGTGTCAATTGAGAGGACTAATTAGTTCCAAGTTAGATTCTATGATCAATATTGCAGGAGAAGCACAGGTCACTTCACAAATTGACACAAATTCTGATGTGCAAAAGATAGAAGAATAAGTCTTTATATTAAATGGTAACATTCAAATTTTGGAAAGAGCTAAGATTTCATGGGATGAAGAGATTACACAATTAAAGATTGTGTATAAGGATATCCTTTCATCAGCAACAAATTGAGTTGAAGTATTGTATGTGTACATATGTGGTGCAGGAGCACCTTCACAAATTGATTCTTCCATAGGAGTTTGATTAAATTTTTAATGATTCAACATTGTAATGAGGTTAATCAAGTCACTGTTATGTGTCTAGGTCATTAGGAGTGTTAAATGTTCAACAAGTTTTATCTTCATTTGCAAAATGGGAAAAGTTGTCTTTCAAAAATGTAAAATGTATGGAAGATGAAGGGTCATTTGGCTCTTAGGTCATTCCAAGTCAGTTAGAAACTGAAGAGTCATGATGTAATGCCTTTAAAAGGCCTTGTAACCTTCAAAGAATTCGGGGGTGGTTGATTAGAAGGCTCTGACCAATAAAAGAAGACTATTTTTATGTATTTCTACAGAAATTTGTTGTTTTTCTGATACTGTATGGCCCTATATGGGAAAGGATGCATGTTAAGTTGATTGTAAGTGTTAGTCTAATCAATCACCTTCCATTTGACGTTTCTCCCATGCATTTTGGTTTTGTTTTGAGTTAGTTGTTGTGATTTTTCAAGAAGTGGTTAAAACCCTGTCCTAGGGTAATAGAAGCTGTTCAAATGAAATTTCTTTGATACTTCGTTTAATGAAGAACCCTCCAATGAATGAAAAGTTGTCTAAATGCCTATATTTTCATATGACAAGATTTTGGATCGAATGATTAAGGGTTACAAGGGATTGGTGATAACCTAACACTGTTCTGTTTTCATTTCAGACTGGTAAGGGCAGAAAATTTGTGATTTTGGTGTTCTTAGTGTGGATGGGACATTCCCCATGGTGGCTTTAGTTTGGTAAAGGTAGTAAGCGAAACCCTTTCATATTCTACAAGTTGACTTTGGCAAATGGATGAAGGTTTATATCTTCAAAGAAGACTGTCCTGCCAATACTGATTATGACAGTCATAGTCATGACTGAGAATGAGTCAATTTTATATTCTAACAGTGCTTGTAAACCCTAGAAGGGTGTGGGACAAGATGTTTTAAGTGTTTTCAATTAAGAGTAAACTTTGCAAGAGTCTTTTTATTGGGATAATGCCAAGAAGAAACAGAGTTGACAGTCAGAATGCATTACTCAGGGTTGAGGGGTAGATTACCAGTCCATGTGGGAGTTTTTGTTATAATACAATACATGCAATTTTCAAACATGTTTTGAATGGTTCAAAGAGGGACTTAAATGTGTATTTACTCCATGTGTTCTATGCTAAAATTTAAGTTATGGACTGACTATCCTGAGTGAAGGGCTACTAGTTGTAAGGGCAGATTGTGAAGGCACTAAAACAAAGTTGGTAAGTCTGAGTTTTTAATGACCTTGTGTGGTCTTACCCTGTCACATACATCATTTCAAAGAGTTCCATGTGATTAGTTTGCAGAGATTGAGGAATGAAACAAGTTTTGGATTTTGTAGTCCACAAAGAATTAATGTCAAGATGAAGAAGGAATAGGTGTCATAGCCAAGTGTTGTGAAACATGATAACAATTGTTTGAGATTCTTCTTTGGCTCTGCATCATATTGGTATCAGAGCTAGTGAAAGTTCTAGCGAAATATTTGGTATATGAAGGTGTTGTATTTGATTTCTAAGAAGGCAAATGAAGAGCTGAAGAATTGTGTTGGTGACCATTATTTTGTGTTGCTAAGTTGTTTGGTTGCAGGTGCTTGGTCCATCTAGCTGCAAAAGGAGGTTTTTGAGGTTATGTGTGTGGGCCGACAAGATGAGGTCTGTCATGACCATTCTCCAATGGAGATTTAGCTGGAGAAGGATGCAGAGAGAGGCCATTGAGGAGAGAGTGGTAGGTGCATCACCAGGATTTGTTGTTGGGTAAGATGAATGGTTTGGTAAGTTGGTGTTGTGAAGCAGCGTGTAGGGTGGACATCTGAGGAAGCACTTGATGTTGCAGCCTGAAGAGTACTCCACTGATGGGAGTAGAAGGAGCCTGAAGATGCTTTGAAGATGTTAGTTTGATTTTGTTGGTTGGTTGGTCACTATTTCATTGATGTGCAGATTTGAAGCCTGAAGCTGAAGAAGATGAAGAGACAGATAGAGATGCAGGAAAAGGTAGTTTTGTTTTGCAGATACATTTCCAAGGGACTTGGAAATCTTTGTTGGTTGGTTGTATGGTGCAGGAGCACCTTCACAAATTGATGCTTCCATAGGAGTTTGATTAAATTTTTAATGATTCAACATTGTAATGAGGTTAATCAAGTCACTGTTATGTGTCTAGGTCATTAGGAGTGTTAAATGTTCAACAAGTTTTATCTTCATTTACAAAATGGGAAAAGTTGTCTTTCAAAAATGTAAAATGTATGGTAGATGAAGGGTCATTTGGCTCTTAGGTCGTTCCAAGTTAGTTAGAAACTGAAGAGTCATGATGTAATGCCTTTAAAAGGCCTTGTAACCTTCAAAGAATTCAGGGGTGGTTGATTAGAAGGCTCTGATCAATAAAAGAAGACTATTTTTTATGTATTTCTACAGAAATCTGTTGTTTTTCTGATATTGTACAGCCCTGTATGGGCAAGGATGCATGTTAAGTTGATTGTAAGTGTTAGTCTAATCAATCACCTTCCATTTGACGTTTCTCCCATGCATTTTGGTTTTGTTTTGAGTTAGTTGTGATTTTTCAAGAAGTGGTTAAAACCTTGTCCTAGGGTAATAGTAAGCTGTTCAAATGAAATTTCTTTGATACTTCATTTAATGAAGAACCCTCCTCCAATGAATGAAAAGTTGTCTAAATGCCTATATTTTCATATGACAAGATTTTGGATCGAATGATTAAGGGTTACAAGGGATTGGTGATAACCTAACACTGTTATGTCTTCATTTCAAACTGGTAAGGGTAGAAAATTTGTGATTTTGGTGTTCTTAGTGTGGATGGGACATTCCCCATGGTGGTTTTAGTTTGGTAAAGGTAGTAAGAGAAACCCTTTCATATTCTACAAGTTGACTTTGGCAAATGGATGAAGGTTTATATCTTCAAAGAAGACTGTCTTGCCAATACTGAGTATGACAGTGACAGTCATGACTGAGAATGAGTCAATTTTATATTCTAACAGTGCTTGTAAACCCTAGAAGGGTGTGGGACAAGATGTTTTAAGTGTTTTCAATTAATAGTAAACTTTGCAAGACTCTTTTTATTGGGATAATGCCAAGAAGAAATAGAGTTGACAGTCAGAATGCATTACTCAGGGTTAAGGGGTAGATTACCAGTCCATGTGGGAGTTTTTGTTATAATACAATACATGCAATTTTTAAACATGTTTTGAATGGTTCAAAGAGGACTTAAATGTGTATTTACTCCATGTGTTCTATGCTAGAATTTAAGTTATGGACTGACTATCCTGAGTGAAGGGCTGCTAGTTGTAAGGGCAGATTGTGAAGGCACAAAAACAAAGTTGGTAAGTCTGAGTTTTTAATGACCTTGTATGGTCTTACCCTGTCACATACATCATTTCAAAGAGTTCCATGTGATTAGTTTGTAGAGATTGAGGGATGAAACAAGTTTTGGATTTTGTAGTCCACAAAGAATTAATGTCAAGATGAAGAAGGAATAGGTGTCATAGCCAAGTGTTGTGAAACATGATAACAATTGTTTGAGATTCTTCTTTGGCTTTGCATCATATTGGTATCAGAGCTAGAAAAAGGTTTGGTGAAATATTTGGTATCTGAAGGTGTTGTAGTTGATTTCTGAGAAGGTAGATGAAGAGCTGAAGAATTGTGTTGGTGACCATTATTTTGTGTTGCTAAGTTGTTTGGTTGCAGGTGCTTGGTCCATCTAGCTGCAAAAGAAGGTTTCTGAGGTTGTGTGTGTGGGCAAACAAGATGAGGTCTGTCATGACCATTCTCCAATGGAGATTTAGCTAGAGAAGGATGCAGAGAGAGGCCACTAAGGAGAGAGTGGTAGGTGCATCACCAGAATCTGCTGTTGGGTAAGATGAATGGTTTAGTAAGTTGGTGTTGTGAAGTAGAGTGTAGGGTGGACATCTGAGGAAGCACTTGATGTTGCAGCCTGAAGAGTACTCCACTGATGGGAGTAGAAGGAGCTTGAAGATGCTCTGAAGATGATAGTTTGATTTTGTTGGTTGGTTGGTCACTATTACATTGATGTGCAGATTTGAAACCTGAAGCTAAAGAAGATGAAGAGACAGATAGAGATGCAGGAAAAGGTAGTTTTGTTTTGCAGATACATTTCCAAGGGACTTGGAAATCTTTGTTGGTTGGTTGTATGGTGCAGGAGCACCTTCACAAATTGATGCTTCCATAGGAGTTTGATTAAATTTTTAATGATTCAACATTGTAATGAGGTTAATCAAGTCACTGTTATGTGTCTAGGTCATTAGGAGTGTTAAATGTTCAACAAGTTTTATCTTCATTTGCAAAATGGGAAAAGTTGTCTTTCAAAAATGTAAAATGTATGGTAGATGAAGGGTCATTTGGCTCTTAGGTCATTCCAAGTTAGTTAGAAACTAAAGAGTCATGATGTAATGCCTTTAAAAGGCCTTGTAACCTTCAAAGAATTCGGACGTGGTTGATTAGAAGGCTCTGATCAATAAAAGAAGACTATTTTTTATGTATTTCTATAGAAATCTGTTGTTTTTCTAATACTATACGGCCCTGTACAGGGCAAGGATGCATGTTAAGTTGATTGTAAGTGATAGTTTAATCAATCACCTTCCATTTGACATTTCTCCCATGCATTTTGGTTTTGTTTTGAGTTAGTTGTGATTTTTCAAGAAGTGGTTAAAACCCTGTCCTAGGGTATCAGTAAGCTGTTCAAATGAAATTTCTTTGATACTTCGTTTAATGAATAACCCTCCAATGAATGAAAAGTTGTCTAAATGCCTATATTTTCATATGACAAGATTTTGGATCGAATGATTAAGGGTTACAAGGGATTGGTGATAACCTAACACTATTCTGTCTTCATTTCAGATTGGTAAGGGTAGAAAATTTGTGATTTTGGTGTTCTTAGTGTGGATGGGACATTCCCCATGGTGGTTTTAGTTTGGTAAAGGTAGTAAGCGAAGCCCTTTCATATTATACAAGTTGACTTTGGCAAATGGATGAAGGTTTATATCTTCAAAGAAGACTGTCCTACCAATACTAAGTATGACAGTCACAGTCATGACTGAGAATGAGTCAATTTTATATTCTAACAGTGCTTGTAAACCCTAGAAGGGTGTGGGACAAGATGTTTTAAGTTTTTTCAATTAATAGTAAACTTTGCAAGAGTCTTTTTATTGGGATAATGCCAAGAAGAAACAGAGTTGATAGTCAGAATGCATTACTCAGGGTTAAGGGGCAGATTACCAGTCCATGTGGGAGTTTTTCTTATAATACAATACATGCAATTTTCAAACATGTTTTGAATGGTTCAAAGAGGGACTTAAATGTGTATTTACTCCATGTGTTCTATGCTAGAATTTAAGTTATGGGCTGACTGTCCTAAGTGAAGGGCTGCTAGTTGTAAGGGCAAATTGTGAAGGCACTAAAACAAAGTTGGTAAGTCTAAGTTTTTAATGACCTTGTATGGTCTTACCCTGTCACATACATCATTTCAAAGAGTTCCATGTGATTAGTTTACAAAGATTGAGGGATGAAACAAGTTTTGGATTTTGTAGTCCACAAAGAATTAATGTCAAGATGAAGAAGGAATAGGTGTCATAGCCAAGTGTTGTGAAACATGATAACAATTGTTTGAGATTCTTCTTTGGCTCTACATCAATATGTGGTAGAGTATGAAGACTTTTGCAGTTTTGGTCAAATTTTGACTCCTCTATTTATACCTTTGCCATTGATGTCAAACGGGGAGAAGAAGACCAGTGAAAAATGAACAAACATCTTAGGGGGAGAAGAAACACAAAGTAAGGGGGAGAAAATGCACATTTTTCACTAAGTGTTGCCATCAATGCAAAAGGGGGAGATTGTTGGCAAGAGACACTATTCTGATGATTGAATGTTGTCATTGATGGCAACAAATGAAATAATCTCCACCGGTATGACAAAGAGACTTTACTTCAGAAGCATAAATGACTAAGTACGAATAGTATACATTATATAGAGTAAGTAACAATGTTTAGGATGGTATGCTTCCACAGTAAAATATTAGTATATGCGGATCAAGTATGTTGTTCATAGCTACTTAGTGATGATTTGTTCTAGTGCTCAAGTCTTAACTTCCTCCAAAAGTGACATGGTAAAATACTTTAAGTCTGAGTATACACGGTCAAGTCAGGAATAGTGCACAGTGCTTGAGAAAAGGGTTTGCATTCCTCCACAGTTGTATATTTTGTTTTGTGGTGCTGAAGGTATACTAAGAGATCTAGAATGATTGTTGGTTATGCATCTTATAGTCTCATATGGTCCGTAGTGGGAATTATGATGTGACAGATGAGCTGATCAAGTGTACTCTTAAGGAACAAGTCGACAGATGTGTAGATTCTTATGCGGAGAAGTTGTATTGTATGAATAGTCAATCTAAGTGATGGTATGATTGAAGCTAACCTATATGAAGATTTTTGTATGCTTGTTTAAGTCTGCATTGCAGATTGCACACAAGTTCAAGCCGACAAGATGTAGTATTTGTGTACACGGTTTATGTTTTGCTTGCCCACTTGATTATGAGATAAATCTTGTAGCAAATATATATACTCGATGGAATTTGATATTGGAGAGTAGTTGTTGTTGTGTTGTGTGCGAATTCGAGGGGTGAAGGATTATGAGCAGAGTGCATAGCAGAATAAGTTGAACAGAAATTAGAGTATATGTAGTTAAGTTGAGAAGCAGAACATAACAAATGAAGATCTTTGAATTTGTATATTGAACCTTCAATGGAACTGTGATCCAGCATGTGGTAGATGCATTTACGGTAATTCATCTTCTGGTAGTGAGCCAATCCTTCTTCTTTCTTTCTTTTCTCTTGGTAGCGAGCCTTTGTGCAATGAGCACCTCTTCATAGGGCAGTGAGCCCTCTTATAATCTAGTATTGAGCTATCATAATATATTATGAGCTAACACTCACCATGGTTTTCCCTCTTTGGGTTTTCCATGTAAAAATCTTGGTGTCTATGTGTTATGTCTTTATGGTTGATGTTCTTATGCTTGTTCTGTTCTAATGTTATTAATTTTAGAGATTGGATTAATAAACAAGTTAACAAGTGATTTTGTGGAATACTGATTCACCCCCCCCCTCTCAGTATTCCTTACTTTCAACAATATTCATTACCTAGTTGTGTTATTCCTTGACCACAAACAATATAATAACAATCGTCAATCAAGATCTTGGAGGTGTGGGAAGGATTGAGTGTCACAAAAATCTCCGAGTAAGTAGACATGATTTCTCGCACATGAGCTAAGAATCCATTTGTTAACATCATATTTGTTTAATGATGCCATAGGTTTAGCTATTTTACCTCCGTGAAGATTATGTGCCCCAAATTGCTAATTTGACCTCAATTTGATGTTAGTTCAACGATTACAAAGGACCTAGGTATTAACCCCCAAATTTAACTGTCTATACTAACACTAACATTTGTAAAAGAACCTCTAATTTAATGTCGTCCCTAATTTAAACTTGCCACCCTTTGTGTATGTATTCTATAGAGCATGTATTTGTTTCAGCATAACTAAAAAAACTTTACAAAATAAAAAAATTGGATGCCCAAAACATACAAAGCTCTAATTAGGGCACTGGCAGATTAGGTTAGAATGGTCAACAATATGTTAAGGAAAAAACAAAATATAGGGGAGTGTTAGAGATTGCAGATCCGTGCAAGAGCCTGTGTACTGGTTGTGTACCTGTCGTTCTCTGTGAGAGTGGTCTGCAAGACCAGAAGGAGGTGTCCCACAACTTTATCACCCTCTGCAGATTGAATTTGTGTGCATGGGCCCTTCTTTGACTATTGTTTGGAGGCAGCCTAGCTCGAACAACAAGGAAAAAAGAGATAAAACCCTTCACCAAAGCGTGGAGTCTGTGGTTTTCTCTCAATGCAGGCCTTTATAAGTCACTAGAGACAAAAGAAAACCACAGGCTTTTGTAAACACAAGACCCAGAAAAGAAAGAGGCCGTGGGCCTTTCAAACCATAGGTTGTGGGCCTTTCTCAGGTCGGGGAGATCCGTTGTGTGCAGAAGGGCGTTCAAAGACCTTCGTGAGGAGTGTGTGACTCCAATCCTCAATCCACCTTCCACAACGGTCTCGTGCTTGCCCTGCACAAAACTTCACCAAAGATATACACCAAAAGGAGGTTTACTAACCGGGCCCTTCAACATTGAATGCCTCTCCTCTGCTATGGCCAGAGCTGTGATGCCTCTTCTACAGACAAAACCCTCTCTGATGTCCAAATCGGGTATGCTGGGCAGCGATTTGCTTATTGGCAGCATGCTGTGTAGAGCTATAGGTGGATGGCAACTGTGTGGCGGAATGAAAGACTACACATGAACATGATCAATAGTGACGTGCATCATAGTGTAGACAGCAACTAAATGCCAACAGAGATCTTTGGACTACACATGAATGATACGTCACAACAATGCCTCCAAACAAAGACTCCCCCGCAGAACAGAGTGTGTCACTCCAAAAAAATAGGGGTTTTGGCTTAAAAAAAAATGAACTAGAAATCAAACTTGTTTGCTCTGATACCATGTAGAAACGTAGAAATTCACAAGATAAATGCCAATTACCAAATTTTGAAGTATTTTGATTGTGCAAACAAAGAGTACATATAGGTGATCAAGGTAGGTTAGTAGTTGAGAGAGACTCAACAACTAAGAGTGGTCATCAAGTTGACTCCCTACAAACTAGTATGAGTGGCTAGTTTAGTCGGAGACTTGATGACTCCTCAACTATCAAACTTAACAACCTTGACATGTGTCAAGATTGTACAATGACTCACCTTAAGTAGGATTAAACCTATGTGTATAATATATATTAAATATATATACACTAACACTATATTTTTCCAAAGATGATATTAATAGTCATATATAATATGTAAAAGTATTCATGTTCATATTAATAATATATAAAATAATTACTCATTATAATAATCTATATAGACCTAAGCTTATAACATTAAAAAGTAGGATGAATCCAATATCAAAAATATAAAAAAGTAAAATTTATGTGTGCATGTATGTATGTAGTAAACTAGTAAACATATATTAAATACATCTATCTTAAAAATTCCAAGAGTTATTTTATTTACTTGAGAATTATTTCATTTTATTTACCTTGTTTACTTTACTTATATTTGAAGAGCTATTTTTATTTATTAAGAGCTATTTTATAGTTTTTCATTTACTTTAGAACATATCATGTCATTTGAATGCCTCTCAATGTGTGTTTATGCACCTTCATACATTGCACTTTTCCTTTGTTTAATCCATAATTTTCACTTTTTCAACTAAGTTCTATTTTCAGAACCCATATATAAACAATACATATAAATATTTAATTATAATATGTCCAAAATATTAGTCTCATTATTTTTTTATTCAACAATTCCCTTTTACATGAATTAGAGCACCAAAAATCTTAGTAAAATAATTCTTATTAAATAAATTACATAATTTATAATTATTCTTATCAAATAATTACTATTTATATTTAAAAGTTTGACACCAAAATTATATGAAAGTTCATAATCTACCCTATAGGTGTAGGTTGTAACTATAAAATTTTAAGTATCTATATAATAATATAATAATATTAAAAGCTCTATGTAGATACATTAGTTAGGTGTTGTGGGATATCTTATTTTACTTTATGGATCTAAAAACACTTAGTTGGATCATATTACATTTCTAATTTCTAAATGTAAGCTTTAATTTTTAGATCATAATTTTTTTGTATTGAATATCATACCAAATCAATATAGATTTCAAATCTTATTACTTCTTGAAGTCATTTCACTTTAGGTTTAAGGTCTTTTGAATAGTCCTTAATAACCATTTAATGAAATATTATTTTGGAATAATACAAATAAATTTCTTAATTTTTCCATTTAGAAACATATAACCAATTTCCATAATCTCCTCTAAGTTAGATTGTTGGTTTAAACTAGCATGATAGATTATTCTATTTTAATAATCATTTTACTCACATTTTTGTATGATAAAAGAAAACTATTCCATGGTTTCCATTGCAGAATTCATCTAAACAATGAATTGCCAAGTAAATATATTTCATTTTTACCACTAGAGATAGTTCACTAACAATCTAACATTATTCCTTCTTTCATTGCTCATGAATAAGTAACTATCAAATGATAAGATCTTCAATTACATCTCAATTGTATTTTATAAAGTTATAAATATATATCCTTTCACCAATACAAATGAGAAATATCAACCCTCTATTTCATAGATCTCAAGTGTCCAAATAATGCAATGTACAATAACAATATCGTAATTATTTGTATAATTACATCCATGTGTATCCATCTTCCATTTTGCAGATTGGAGGGATTGGTGGGGGGTTAGTCCCATCCATAGATGGCCCTTATCACACCCCAACCATTAAGCAACAAATAAATAATCCAAATCACTTTATATTACCAACATGATTGAAAGAACTTGATATGGCCCAATCAAATTAATTTCACACAACCAAATAAGACAAACGCTACACATGTTGACCAATACACTACACATACATGAAAAATACAATAGACAACTTACAACATATACTATCATATCAAGAAACCAAAAAAAATAGTTAACTAAGAACACATATTCCATCTTGGAATAATAATAATCCATCATTGATCATTTAATAACAAATTCTACCACTTTGGCACCACTCTCTTCTCCCACACTACCTTTTCTCACATCTTTGTGAAATTAGACTTGTCCAAGCCCCTTCGAGTGGAGGCTGTTATGCAAGTGGCTAATCATCTATGGTGCTAACCTCTTGATTATGAGGGCATCCATTTTCATTATCAGTGGTGTTTTTCTATGAGACACGTCGCTTTAGAATGCCCATGACATAGGGTCTTGAGATCTTCTTTGTAGTGGAATAATGCCCTTCTGGAGCATCTTATTGTTGATTTTTCTGACAATGACTCCTCTTCGAAGATCCTCAATCCTCTTCCTATTGATGGCATCGACCCTTCTGTAGTGTGTTCTGCTCTAGCTCTAGTTGTGACCTCCTCTGTAGTTCAGGTAGTTGTAGCACATCTATTAGATCTCTCAATTCCCATAGGGGTTGATGCTCGTTATCCTACTCTTGATCTTTTTGTAGCTCCTCAAATGTCAGCTTCTTTAGATAGGTGTTCTTGTCCTCACACGGTGCCCCTGAATGGGACGTCAGAGGTAGTTCCCCCATCTCCTCAATCTAAGGATTTGGGTAACTATGTATTTTGGACTATTGTCCAAAGGAGGAAGAAAATTCCTCCCAAGTCTATCTCTCAATCACAGACCTAGGTTAGGGTGTGCAAATTACTAGGATAGGGTCTGACATTGTTTAGGCTGGGTCCTTTATTTTTCTTGACGGAACCCATTTTACTAACCTTGGGATGATGTTTGTGTAAAAGGGTTTGGGCCCTTTCAAAACCCAATATTTATCAATATAAAAAAAATCTACCACAAACCAAGTATAATAAAGTATTTACACTTATTTTTGCTTCTATCCTAAAAAGCAACTTGTACATCTGTCATAGATTAACTTTAAACTACCATCTTAGTACTTAACATTTTTAGGAGTCACTCATATTATAAATGTGTACACTTGTAATGAATTATATTCCTAGATAGATATACCTAAGTTTCTATTGATATCTTCATGTGTAGTCCACTAGACATAGTGTTATCACAACCACCAATATAATTTAATTGTTCATAATCTTATTACTATCATAAGTACCATATAATAGTTGCTAAATTATCAATATCATAAGTGACATGTAATAGTCACTAACTTATCACTACCATAAGTGATAGATAATTATATATAACAAAACATAACAATGTATAACTTTTATTCATTTATTTTAATATTATATTTACTTGTGAGAGTGAACAAAAGGCTCTAATAACTTATCGCAACAAAGTCTAACATTAAAATCAGCTAAACACACACACACACACACACACACACACACACACACACACACACACACTATATATATATATATATATATATATATATATATATATATATATATATATATATATATATATATATATATATATATATATATATATATATATATATATATATATAATAACTTATCGCAACAAAGTCTAACATTAAAATCAGCTAAAAACACACACACACACACACACACACACACACACTGTTGGCAAGAGACACTATATGGATTCATGATTGTTGTCATTGATGGCAACAAAGTTCATCCCACACATCCGCAAGACATGGTATGTCTCTACTGGAAGTCAGAGTGAAGAATGTTGTGGTCCGGTAAACAGGAACAGAGCATGTGGCAAGGTCTGACAGACAGGTCCGGATCTCTTAGAGGAAGTATCTTGGTAAAGTGTAGATTTGGGGAAGTCAAGAGGACTATCTTGACTGATAGATTCCAAGGTTTGAGCCTCCGATGTGGAAAGGATAAGGAGATATGAATGCTTAAGTATCGGGTTCCCAATTGGCAGTGTGAATAGAGGAAGAACTGACTGGCAGAACATCAGACATTATTCCGGATGTGTTTCTGATGTTGGAAAAGGTTATGAAGGCATGAATTATGTTTGGCTGACATGATTAATGATTTCCACAAGTATATCCTTGATCCGCATTACCCGCATTACTTGGTATGCAAGGATTCAACCGACAGATCAGAGTCTATTAAAAATATTGTCTATTCTGGTGCTGACTAGAAAGATGATGAAATCACTTGTGCGGATATATATATATATAGGATGGATTCAGTTGTGAGATGTGTTGTGGTTGTATGTGATGAGTGAATAAAAGCAGAGCAGAGCAGAAGCAGTAAGGAAGGTCCGATATGTGAAAGGAAAGCAACATAAGAGAAGAGGAAAGATGAAGTGTAGCAGATCAGTGTACTGAGCCTAACCAGAACTGAACCCCAGCATATGTGGATGCTACCAATCAGTTCAAGTATTGTATAACACTCCTTTTGTAGACAGTGTGTCTCTTGTAGGTAGTGTACCTTCTTGTGAGCAGTGTGCTCGGGCAGTGAGCCCTAATTGGCAAGTGCCATTTTGTATTTCCATTCTTCTAATAGAGAATACAATCTTGGGTTAATCACCCCGTGGTTTTCTCCCTTAACAGGGTTTCCATGTCAAAAATATTATGTCATGTGTATTTCCATTTCATGGTTATGTTAGCTCATTTGAATTAATGTTACATTGATTATTAATAAAGTTAATGAAAGCAGAAATAATTAGGATAACTGATTCACCCCCCTCTCAATTATCAACAATTGGTATCAGAGCTAAGTTCCTCCTAATACAGCCTAACAGCTTGAGGAAGATCTGGGAATTCAAATGGATGCATATGGTTTAAGAGAGTAACTCAAGACTACCCTTGGTGATCTTAAACAGTCAAACTCTGAAGTCAATGAATTAAAGGAAAGACTCAAACAGGCTGATGATTTCATGAGAGAACTAAAAGACAAATTAAGTCTCTCTATGAAAAAGAGAAAGGAGCTGCTTCAGCAATTGGCAAGACAAGGTGAAACAAATAATGCAAATGAAGAGCTGAAGGAAAAAACTGAGTTGTGTGAAAATTTATCAAAAGAAATCATTATGGTAAGACATGAAATGGAATTAGGAGTCATGAAGTTTACCCAAGAAGTTGAAGAGAAAAGAAAAACTGAAGATAATCTAAGACAATCTCTCAAGGAGAAATCAGAAGATTGCCACCAGATGGATAGAATTATTAGACATCTTGAATTTGATCTTGAAGATGCTAAAGATAATGAAGAAAAACTTGAGGATCAAATTGTCTCTCTCAGAAGGGATCTTCAAACAGCAAATGAGTATAAAGAGAAATTCAAGATAAGTTCTGCTCAACTTGAAGTTCTTCTTGGAAGTCAAAAGAAGATAGATGACAAGTGTGGTTTGGGATATGAGAAAGGAGAAAGCTTCGGATCTGATCAGAAGAATTTTGGATCAGAAAATCCATGGAACAGGCCTAGAAGACCTCCAGTAAGACAGCCTAATGCTCAAAGATATCCATCCTTCAATGGATACTGCCACAATTGCAATCACTTTGGTCACAAAGCTAATCAGTGCATAAAGAGAATGAATCAGACTAATTCATCTTTCTCTGGACAGTGTTTTACCTGCAAAAGGTATGGTCACAAATCTCATGAATGCAGAAATATGCAAATGAACAAATCATTCAATGGTAGATGCTTTGCATGCAATAGAATAGGTCATATGGCTAATCAATGTAGATCAAGAGGATATTAGTCAAATATGCAAAGAAATGTTGTTTGCCAAATCTGTAATAGATCCAGTCATAGTGCAAAATTTTGTAGAAGCAAGAATCAGGACAAAAGAGGTCCAGTATATCATAATCAGAATCAAGATAAGGGTAAACAAAAGGTGAATGCAGATGAAGTTAAAAGTGAGATGAACAAGATTTGGGTGAAGAAAACTACAGAGAATGTAGAGGTTGGATCCGCACCAAACTCTGGTGCTGATATTCCTTCCAGAAATTAAGAAGTGAGCTCTGGCTTAGGGGGAGACACAAAGAAAACCTTGTTCCCCCAACCAGTCAACCGGTGCTGGAACTGGCACAAGAAGAGTTGCAGATTGTAGGGTTCATAAGGGCAACATCCAAACAAACTATGGTAAAGATTTGGAAGATCCGCATGATGTTTAAAGATCAGGATTGATCTGGTTCTCCAAGTCATCCAAATAAGGCAAACCAGAATAACTTAGGTCGAGCATTTATTGCAACCTGACATTAGGGTTTGCGGAGCAAGATAAGGGTTTTTCTCATTAATCACTTGTTCATTCTGCATTCAAGAAGAAATGAAAAGTGAAGCTCAGCAACAAAATTCTAGAACTTCATCAAAGATCATTTGCAGAAGTTAATTCATCCAGAAATCAATCCGACCAACCACGTGAAACTGAAAGGCGCAAAAGGTATTTTCCATTCTCAATATCTCTTTGGAAAGCTTTGAAAGATGCATACTCTGAATATAGTAAAGATCTCTGATAGGCCTCGCCCTGAATTCAAGAAACATCCATACAAATCATTGGAGGTAGATCCCCTAGGAGCATTCTCTAGTGTTCTGCATGGCATTTTGCACACAGAATACATTAGGGTTTACATACATGCAAATATTGAAGAGTTTGGGGAATTCAAACTGAGAGACATCTATCACAAACAATTGATAGATGATACTTTTGAACTTAAACCAAAATATAAGGGCATCCAGGAGAAACATTTTGATTAGTTCATTCATTTCCCCTATTTTGAAGAAGATGAATGGGTCCAGTATGTATTGAGTAGGGTGCATGATAACTTTCTATGGCTGAATAGACCTTGCAAGATCACAAAGGAGGCAATTAGGGCAGTAACTGGTTTATACTCCTCTGGAGGGATACCTGTCCTCAAATCTGTCAAAAACAACATTGTAACTGAGGCCACTGGATCAAAATTTGATAAGAGGGCAGTGACCATTGAAGATATTATTGACCCGAATGTCAAGTTTGCATCTATGATAATAGGATACAAGATATATCACTCCAGTAGGGAGAATTCAGTATCCGGAACTGCAATATATACTGCTTATGAGATGCTGAGAAAGAATGTAGAATATGATCTCTGTGAACTTCTTTTGAGCCAACTAATGGAAAACATACAAAAAATCAAAAAGGACAAGAAGAATTCCTTTAAATATGGTGGACTAATCCTATGTCTATTTTTCTACTTCATGAATGAGCTGCCCGGATCAAATGGATGGGTATGGCAAAATGACAAACCAGTAGCAATTCAGATCAGAGACTACTTGCATGAACTTGGGGATGCTAAGGCAAGGAATACAACTCTGTGGGGTTACTTCAAGCAATTTCAAAATACAATGCAAATCAAAGAAAGAATCCCCAAATCAGTAGTTGAGAAATACAAGGATACAATGTGCTTCATGGTAGACACTGATTAATGCCTAATGGAGGCAGTAGAGCCAAGGACAGTCTGGATCATGCCTATGGGGTATGAAGTTGATAAACAAATTATAGAGCTGCATGTTCAACACATGCTTAGTCAGCCAAAGGACTCAAAAGCAGAAAGATTTGGAACCTTTGAGGAGCTGAGTGTAAAGATTCATGTGCAACTCAGAGAACCTAAAATCAAGAGGAAGGTGAGAAAAGAGGTAGAAAATATTGCCAAGGCATTGGCATCTCAAAGGAGGCACTTGATGCCCACAAGAAAAAGATGGAAAGGGCTGAGGAAGAGAAGAAAGAGGTAGAAAAGAAAAGCAAGGAAAGTGCTCCGGTAGAAACCTCCACCCGGACTAGATCATCAAAGAGATCTGCACCTGCCACTGCCAAAAGCTCAAGGGCATCTAAACCAGAAGCACAATCATCCGGAAAAGGAGAAAAGAGAACAAAGAAAAAGGCAACAAGGTCCTATGTTAGCCTAAAAGATGATGAGGAAACCGAATTAGATGAGGAGATAAGGAAACTGAAGAAGAAGAAGAAATCATCCGGTGAACATTCTACCCGTCAAGGAGAAGAAGAGAAGGAAGAGGAATTTGTTGAAAAACCCACTCTATCCTTAGATGTTGTAGTAAAAGCAGTCACTGTGGATGGAAACCTGCAACCCTTAACAGAATTCTATGATGATTATAATGAAGCAGATAAAAAGATTTTGGAGGAAGCCATAGTTCAGTTTTTGAACACTTACAACAAAGCTTTTATTGAAATAATCTCTCTAATTCCCAAAAGTTTAGATAAAAGGCTTGAAATGAGGAAGAACAATGCTCAAGCAAAAGATCTCGAGATCCAGGAACAGGTCGCCATTCAGCTCTTCCCTTTAATCACTCCGCAACAAATGAATATGATCTTTAAAGAGTGCAAGGATGAGTTCCGGAGCAAAGCTAGGATGAATCAGCTCATGCTTAGTAAAAACTGACAAAGTGGCAAAAGAGACTGAAGAGATTCTCTGGAATACTCTTAAAAAGTTCAACATTCCCATCACAGAGGACTCTAGTAAAGACAAGGGCTCAGAATCCTCTATTTCGGAAGAGGTGGCTCATGGACAAACAAATATCTCTCCTTTGATTTCCCCTACAGCTTCCGGATCTAAAGGAGAAGACAGAATACAGGAGAAAGAAGCAGGAGTGAAGGAAAAAGAAGTTGACAGTACCAAGGTTGCAGAGGAAGAGAAGACCCCAACAGAGAAAACCACAACTGATAGTGGTAAAAATGTAGAAGGAGAGAAAGCTCCAAGGGACAACCCTAAGAATGCAGAAGAGAAGAAACATCTATCTCCAGCAAGAGACACTGCAAAAACTGTCCAAGAATTCCTGAACAAAGAAATAATGGAGATTGATGAACCGGAGCTTCTACAAGGACCATTTAACTTTGATTCTCTTTCTCCGGTACAGACAGTGAAGATTGCTTCATTTGCTAATGCCAAGGCTAAAGAAAAACTCCTAAAGTCTCACATGGAAGACTGTGAGTTGATAGAAGCTGCTTCCAGAGTGCTTGAAAAGATTATGCCATCGTTTCAGAAAGATCCCACAGCCTCCTCTTCCGATAATCTCAAAACTCTAGTCAGCAGTGTTAGTACACATTTTGATTCTCTAGAGAAGTCAGCTGAAGAAAAGGTCCAGAAGGAGTTTTTGAATAAGAGATTCTCAGAGGTACAAGGGTTGATCATTAATGATAGGAGGAATATGAATATTGGGATAAAGAGCTTAGAAAATGCTCTTAAAGATGGTGGAGAAGTATACAAATTTTGTATTTCATGGTCCAAAGCAACAGTAGAGATTGAGAAGAAAATAAAAGAGCAAGAGGATAAACTACTAAGTTTGTCTCAAAGTTTTGACCCTCTCTCTTCCTCCATAGTCAATCAAGAGTGTTAGACTATTGCAATCACAAATGCAATAAAGAATTTTGAGAAAGAAAAGAAGAACATAATTAGCCGGATGGATGAAATCAGAAGAATCATTATCCCTAAGTTAGAGGCCATGCATGAGGCCATAAGTGATGCTCAGACTACCGCTCGAACCAATGATCTGACAAATCTTAAGAGGGCAGAAGCTTTTGCATTTTTGTTGAGTGGTCACATTTTAATTTTGGATAGAATGAAGCAAAGTTGGGCTACAAAACTCGTCCAATTAAAGACATCTTTTGCAGACATTCTTCAGTTTATGTGAGTATGTAATATGCGGCTAAGTATAGTCAAAAATTTTGAAAATTTTGGTATGCAGACCCTACCCTTTGCCATTGATGTCAAAGGGGGAGTGAGGAGCAGTGAAAAATGAGGAATCCAACTAAGGGGGAGCTCTAGAAAATGTATACAAAAATAGAGCATTAGCCAAGGGGGAGCATAGTGAAAACACTTAGTCATTTTTCACTAAGTGTTGCCATCAATGCCAAAGGGGGAGATTGTTGGCAAGAGACACTATATGGATTCATGATTGTTGTCATTGATGGCAACAAAGTTCATCCCACACATCCGCAGGACATGGTATGTCTCTACCGGAAGTCAGAGTGAAGAATGTTGTGGTCCGGTAAACAGGAACAGAGCATGTGGCGAGGTCTGACAGACAGGTCCGGATCTCTCAGAGGAAGTATCTTGGTAAAGTAAAGATTTGGGGAAGTCAAGAGGACTATCTTGACTGATAAATTCCAAGGTTTGAGCCTCCGATGTGGAAAGGATAAAGAGATATGAATGCTTAAGTACCAGGTTCCCAATTGGCAGTGTGAACAGAGGAAGAACTGACTGGCAGAACATCAGGCATTATTCCGGATGTGTTTCTAATGTTGGAAAAGGTTATGAAGGCATGAATTATGTTTGGCCAACATGATTAATGATTTCCACAAGTATATCCTTGATCCGCATTACTTGGTATGCAAGGATTCAACCGACAGATCAAAGTCTATTGAAAATATTGTCTATTCCAGTGCCGACTAGAAAGATGATGAAATCACTTGTGCGGATATATATATAGGATGGATTCAGTTGTGAGATGTGTTGTGGTTATATGTGATGAGTGAATAAAAGTAGAGCAGAGCAGAAGTAGTAAGGAAGGTCCGGTATGTGAAAGGAAAGCAGCATAGGAGAAGAGGAAAGATGAAGTGCAGCAGATCAGTGTACTGAGCCTAACCGGAACTGAACCCCAGCATATGTGGATGCTACCAATCAGTTCAAGTATTGTATAACACTCCTTTTGTACACAGTGTGTCTCTTGTAGGCAGTGTGCCTTCTTGTGAGCAGTGTGCTCGGGTAGTGAGCCCTAATTGGCAAGTGCCATTTTGTATTTCCATTCTTCTAACAGAAAATACAATCTTGGGTTAATCACCCCGTGGTTTTCTCCCTTAACAGGGTTTCCACATCAAAAATATTGTGTCATGTGTATTTCCATTTCATGGTTATGTTAGCTCATTTGAATTAATGTTACATTGATTACTAATAAAGTTTATGAAAGCAGAAATAATTAGGAAAACTAATTCACCCCCCCTCTCAGTTATCAACACACACTATAGTGTGTGTGTGTGTTTAGCCTTTTGTTCAATCTCACAAGTAAATATAATATTAAAATAAATGAATAAAAGTTATTAGAGTTTGGGTTTTGAATGGGGCTACATTATATATATATATATATATATATATATATATATATATATATATATATATATATATATATATATATATATATATATATATATATATATATATATATATATATATATATATATATATATATATAACTTATCGCAACAAAGTCTAACATTAAAATCAGCTAAACACACACACACACACACACACACACACACACTATATATATATATATATATAGTGTGTGTGTGTGTGTGTGTGTTTAGCTGATTTTAATGTTAGACTTTGTTGCGATACATTAAAATCAGCTAAACACACACACACACACACACACACACACACACTATATATATAGTGTGTGTGTGTGTGTGTGTGTGTGTGTGTGTGTAGCTGATTTTAATGTTAGACTTTGTTGCAATAAGTTATTAGAGCCTTTTGTTCACTCTCACAAGACTTTGTTGCGATAAGTTATTAGAGCCTTTTGTTCACTCTCACAAGTAAATATAATATTAAAATAAATGAATAAAAGTTATTAGAATTTGGGTTTTGAATGGGGCTACAATATATATATATATATAGCCCCATTCAAAACCCAAACTCTCATATCTATGTCTCTTCTAAATTCATTATGGATTATGAGATCAATCATTATAGTCAAATGAAACTAGACCGTTGAGGTAAAAGCATATTGTAGTCATGATTTTATTAACACTTGAATCACTAAACTAATAGTTCACATGATATTCAACAACTTTATAACTCCTTCATTTCTTATTTTGCCTCACAGGTATCATTTTGTCTGAATAGTTAATCTAAGTGATGGTATGATTGAAGCCGACCTATATGAAGATTTTTGTATGCTTGTTTAAGTCTGCATTGCAGATTACACACAAGTTCAAGCTGACAAGATGTAGTATTTGTGTACATGGTTTATGTTTTGCTTGCCGACCTGATTATGAGATAAATCTTGTAGCGAATATATATACTCAATGGAATTTGATATTTGAGAATAGTTGTTGTTGTGTTGTGTGCAAATTCAAGGGGTGAAGGATTATGAGTAGAGTGCATAGCAGAATAAGTTGAATAGAAAATATAGTATATGTAGTTAAGTTGAGAAGCAAGACATAACAAATGAAGATCTTTGAATTTGTATATTGAACCTTCAATGGAACTATGATCCAGCATGTGGTAGATGCATTTACAGTAGTGAGCCCTAAGGTAGTGAGCCTTCTTGTAATCCGGTATTGAGCTATCATAATATATTATGAGCTAACACTCATCGTGGTTTTCTCTCTTTGGGTTTTCCACGTAAAAATCCTGGTGTGTGTTATGTCTTTATGGTTGATGTTCTTATGCTTGTTTTGTTCTCATGTTATTAATTTTGGAGATTGGATTAATAAACAAGTTAACAAGTGGTTTTGTGGAATACTGATTCACCCCCCCCCTTCTTAGATTTGTTTAATGTTGCCATAGGTTTAGCTATTTTACCTTCGTGAAGATTATGTGCCCCAAATTGCTAATTTGACCTCAATTTGAACTTTATGTTAGTTCAATGATTACAAAGGACCTAGGTATTAACCCCCAGATTTAAACATGAAAGCGACACTTTATAATTTAGTGCGTGTTTAAATATCCCTTTGCTTGATTTCCCCCTCAATTTGTGACACTTTATAAAGGTTCTTAGTGCTTTTTAGACAATAAAAATGTCTATACTAACACTAACATTTGTAAAAGAACCTCTAATTTAAACTTGCCACCCTTTGTGTATGTATTCTATAGAGCATGTATTTGTTTTAGCATAACAAAAAAAACTGTAAAATAAAAAAATTGGATGCCCAAAACATACAAAGCCCTAATTAGGGCACGGACAGATTAGGGTACAATGGTCAACAATATGTAAGGAAAAAACAAAATGTAGGGGAGATCAGGAATGGCAGCCAAGTGCTAGAGATTGCAGATCTGTGCAAGAGCCTGTGTACTGGTTGTGTACCTGTCGTTCTCTATGAGAGTGGTCTGCAAGACCAGAAGGAGCTGTTCCACAACTTTATCACCCTCTGCAGATTGAATTTGTGTGCATGGGCCCTTCTTTGACTATTGTTTGGAGGCAGCTTAGCTCGAACAACAAGGAAAAAAGAGATAAAACCCTTCACCAAAGCGTGGAGTCTATGGTTTTCTCTCAATGCAGGCCTTTATAAGTCACTAGAGACAAAAGAAAACCACAGGCTTTTGTAAACACAAGACCCAGAAAAGAAAGAGGCCGTGGGCCTTTCAAACCACAGGTTGTGGGCCTTTCTGAGGTCGTGGAGATCCATTGTGTGTAGAAGGGCATTCAAAGACCTTCGTGAAGAGTGTGTGACTCCTCCAATCCTCAATCAACCTTCCACAACGGTCTCGTGCTTGCCCTGCACAAAACTTCACCAAAGATATACACCAAAAGGAGGTTTACTAACTGAGCCCTTCAACATTGAATGCCTCTCCTCTGCTATGGCCAGAGCTGTGATGCCTCTTCTACAGACAAAACCCTCTTTGATGTCCAAATCGGGTATGCTGGGCAGCGATTTGCTTATTGGTAGCATGCTGTGTAGAGCTATAGGTGGATGGCAACTGTGTGGCGGAATGAAAGACTACACATGAACATGATCAATAGTGACGTGCATCATAGTGTAGACATCAACCAAATGCCAACAGAGATCTTTGGACTACACATGAATGATACGTCACAACAATGCCTCCAAACAAAGACTCCACCGCAGAACAGAGTGTGTCACTCCAAAAAATAGGGGTTTTGGCTTCAAAAAAATGAACTAGAAATCAAACTTGTTTGCTCTATACCATGTGGAAACGTAGAAATTCACAAGATAAATGCCAATTACCAAATTTTGAAGTACTTTGATTGTGCAAACAAGGAGTACATATAGGTGATCAAGGTAGGTTAGTAGTTGAGAGAGACTCAACAACTAAGAGTGGTCATCAAGTTGACTCCCTACAAACTAGCATGAGTGGCTAGTTTAGTGGAGACTTGATGACTCCTCAACTAACAAACTTAACAACCTTGACATGTGTCAAGATTGTACAATGACTCACCTTAAGTAGGATTAAACCTATGTGTATAATATATATTAAATATATATACACTAACACTATATTTTTCCAAAGATGATATTAATAGTCATATATAATATGTAAAAGTATTCATGTTCATATTAATAATATATAAAATAATTACTCAATATAATAATCTATATAGACCTAAGCTTATAACATTAAAAAGTAGGATGAATCCAATATCAAAAATATAAAAAAGTAAAATTTATGTGTGCATGTATGTATGTAGTAAACTAGTAAACATATCTTAAATACATCTATCTTAAAAATTCCAAGAGTTATTTTATTTACTTGAGAATTATTTTATTTTTTTTACCTTGTTTACTTTACTTATATTTGAAGAGCTATTTTTATTTATTAAGAGCTATTTTTTAGTTTTTCATTTACTTTAGAACATATCATGTCATTTGAATGTCTCTCAATGTGTGTTTACGTGCCTTTATACTTTGCACTTTTCCTTTGTTTAATCCATAATTTTCACTTTTTCAACTAAGTTCTATTTTCAGAACCCATATATAAACAATACATATAAATATTTAATTATAATATGTCCAAAATATTAGTCTCATTATCTTTTTATTCAACAATTCCCTTTTACATGAATTAGAGCACCGAAAATCTTAGTAAAATAATTCTTATTAAATAAATTACATAATTTATAATTATTCTTATTAAATAATTACTATTTATATTTAAAAGTTTAACACCGAAATAATATGAAAGTTCATAATCTACCCTATAGGTGTAGGTTGTAACTATAAAATTTTAAGTATCTATATAATAATATAATAATATTAAAAGCTCTATGTAGATACATTAGTTAGGTGTTGTGGGATATCTTATTTTACTTTATGGATCTAAAAACACTTAGTTGGATCATATTACATTCCTAATTTCTAGATGTAAGCTTTAATTTTTAGATCATATTTTTTTTGTATTGAATATCATACCAAATCAATATAGATTTCAAATCTTATTACTTCCTGAAGTTATTTCACTTTAGGTTTAAGGTCTTTTGAATAGTCCTTAATAACCATTTAATGAAATATAATTTTGGAATAAAACAAATAAATTTCTTAATTTTTCCATTTAGAAACATATAACTGATTTCCATAATCTACTCTAAGTTAGATTGTTGGTTTAAACTATCATGCTAGATTATTCTATTTTAATAATCATTTTACTCACATTTTTGTATGATAAAAGAAAACCATTCCATGGTTTCCATTGCATAATTCATCTAAACAATGAATTGCCAAGTAAATATATTTCATTTTTACCACTAGAGATAGTTCACTAACAATCTAACATTATTCCTTCTTTCATTGCTCATGAATAAGTAACTATCAAATGAAAAGATCTTCAGTTACATCTCAATTGTATTTTATAAAGTTACAAATATATATCCTTTCACTAATACAAATGAGAAATATCAACCCTCTATTTTATAGATCTCAAGTACCCAAATAATGCAATGTACAATAACAATATCGTAATTATTTGTATAATTACATCCATGTGTATCCATCTTCCATTTTGCAGATCGAAGGGATTGGTGGGGGGTTAGTCCCATCCATAAATGGCCCTTATCACACCCCAACTATTAAGCAACAAATAAATAATCCAAATCACTTTATATTACCAACATGATTGAAAGAACTTGATATGGCCCAATCAAATTAATTTCACACAACAAAATAAGAAAAACACTACACATGCTAACCAATACACTACACATACATGCAAAATACAATAGACAACTTACAACATATACTATCATATCAAGAAACCAAAAAAAATAGTCAACTAAGAACACATATTCCATCTTGGAATAATAATAATCCATCATTGATCATTTAATAACAAATTCTACCACTTTGCCACCACTCTCTTCTCCCACATTACCTTTTCTCACATCTTTGTGAAATTAGACTTGTCCAAGCCCCTTCAAGTGGAGGTTGCTATGCAAGTGGCTAATCATCTATGGTGCTAACCTCTTGATTATGAGGGCATCCATTTTCATTATCAGTGGTGTTTTTCTATGAGACACGTCACTTTAGAATGCCCCTGACATAGGGTCTTGAGATCTTCTTTGTGGTGGAATAATGCCCTTCTGGAGCATCTTATTGTTGATTTTTCTGACAATGACTCCTCTTCAAAGATCCTAAGTCGTCTTCCTATTGATGGCATCGACCCTTCTGTAGCGTGTTCTGCTCTAGCTCTAGTTGTGACCTATGTCATGCCCACATTTCCCATGCGGTCACAACATGCATCACACGTGTCATGTCCACATGCCCCATGTGGTCATGACATGAAATACCAAAAATTTTCCCACTCTTCCCTAGAAATCCCCTCGCACGCATAGGCGTGCTTGGTGGCGTACGCTTAAGGTGAAAATAATACAGTTGTCGGTGGTGTACCAAATACATGTGTGCACACCCTACGCAAGGAAACGCGTGGTTTCCTGACTTAGGTTAATCTCACGAATTATATTTGAACAACAATTGTTTTAGGTGATAGATCATTTTTCAGGAAAGCACGATCATCTGATTCTTCTTTCTATTTTCTGGAATTTAATATTAATTTCTCCTCCTTTAGACTTAGCATTTTCAACCAAGCCCGTTCATTTGCCCTCTCTTCCTTTTCTTAGAATTTACTTTTGATTGTATTTCTATCACGTTCATTTTACCGTTTCTCTGAAATTTAATTTTGATTGTATTTCTATTTCATTTCTCTTCCCGTTGTGCAAGATCTTCTTATGTTATCCTATTTTTTTTCTTCACGTTCTTTATTGAACAACAATAATACTACATCCTTTACATTATTCCTAATTTCTTGGTAAACTAGATCACTTACACAGGGTTGGTTAACTTCACTTGACTTAGTCCCCCTAGGGTTCCGTTCTAGGTTTTAGTTCAATGTTTGAATTAATTTTAATAATCAACCTGTTTCTAAATAGGATTAATGGTAGGTTAAACTTTCTTAGTTCTCTTAGCCCTATTCGGAAATGTCATGCATTTTCTCCTCTTTGTTTTCCAAGGTTAGCTATTCTTTCTCTTTCTCTTTTTTTTTAATTGGTCGTTTATTCTCTATATCTACAGTTGAGTTTAAAATGGCCACTCATGGAATGCCTGTGATGGCTCGTTTACATTTATTTTCAGTGTCCTTTGTAAATGAAGGGATCATACTTTCCTCTTCATTTTCCTGTCATTTAATTTAGGATAATTGTTAAAACTTCTGAGAAACTCTTCCTTAAAATTAAAATATATTTATCTATGCTCTTTTTAAATTGTAATTGTATAAATAATGTATTTCTGAATTGCAACTCTAAGTTTAAACATCTATTCAATTTGTATTATACATTATGCATAAATAAATCCCACTTTTCTCAATTAAAATTTCTATTTCAAGTCAAATGTTTTAAACTACATATAGTTTGTTTTCAATGAATAGTGAAAAGTGAATAGTAAAAGTAAATAGTGAATATTAAAAATGAATAGTGAATAGTGGAAAGTGAATAGTAAATAGTGAAAAGTGAATAGTAAAATGGTCTCCATCCTAGGAAGAGACCCTCAAGGTGGCAGAAATTTCAAAAGCAATACTGCAGCCCAAATTTTATTTCTTTCATGGTAGCAAAATTACAACTTGACTTATAACAAAATTTAAAACTAATATTTTTACTAAGCTTGCACAGAAATAATACTTTTACAAACTTAATTAAAACATCAACTAACTCACAACTTTGCAAGTAGAAGAAGAAGGAACTAGACAAGTCTAATATCCTTTTAAAAACAATTTTTCTCTTCCTTTCCTCATTACAAAATGGTAATACTTAATGAACAATAGAAATACAAACATCAACCCAAAAACAGAGGATTTCTTCCCAACTTCAAAATACAAATTCATACAACAATAGGGAGATAACTTTCTCCTTTTGACGAATCAATCAAGATGCAGTCACTAATATGACCAGGCTCTCTTATAGAGCCTTAAGAGTAAAGGAAAATAAAATATTTTTCCAACACAAGAAACTTCTCCAAACTTCACAAATAGCTCCAAGAATACCTGCATAACACACAAGGGAAGAAACACCACACAAGCTGCTCTCCTCCCTACTGTAGACCCACAAGAGGGTCACCCCCAAGCTAGGGAGATCATCCACACACCTAGGGAATCTAAATTCACTTCACAACAGGTAAAAATAACACATCGAAACACACATACACCCATGGATATTTACACAACACAAAAACTCAACAAAGGTGAGTTTACAGAGGGTAAGAGAGTGGACACACTCAACTCTAGAGTACCACCCTTCATAATAATTCAACACATTTTTTTTCTCATGGCCTCAAGCCAAACAAGATCATCAAATTTCAAGGAATATCATATTTGGCTCTCAAGCCATATAACCAATTTTTTCAAATTCACACAAATACCCTCAGAGCTTTCAACATCTCAAAAGAAACAAGGCATGCACTCGAGGAGGATCACTCCTCCCTTACCCCACACTTGATGAACATTTCTCCCAAGTGGAAGACGCTCTGTCAACACCCCACAGTTGATGAGTATTTCTCCCAAATGGAAGAAGCTCTGTCAACATCCCAATAAAATTTTTCACAATAACAAAATTTACAACACAAGTAAAATAAATAATTTTCACACATCCTTCATGCAACAAATAGAAATACAAAGGAAAAGCCATGAAATCCAACCTTAAAAATCCCTTTAATGGATGAAGTTGATGAAGAGCTCCACACTTAGTCTCTTCTCCCAATCTCTCTTTCTCAAAAAAAATAATCTCTCTATGATCACAAGCAAGGGATAATGAATGGAGGATATAGGATGGCTAGAATAATTTCGGCATTATGAGGCTATGAAGAGGAGAATAGAGAAGGAATTGAGCATTATGAGGATGCCAGAAGAATATTTCCTAGAGGAAATTAGGCATGATAAGAATGCAAGAATGAAGTCCCCCTGCAAGAATGAAGTTCCCCTGCAAGAATCAAGTTCCCCTGCAAAAATTCAGTCTTCTCTAATTTCTTAGAGAAGGGTCTTATTTTTAGATTTTCTGAAAAGGGAATGGAAGGTGAGGATCAAGAGTTGAGATCAAGGGCTCACATTATTTGTGAATTTTAAATTCATAGTGGATGAATTAAAAATTTATTTTTTTGGGAAGAGTGGATTATGACATCAAGGGCTCACATTATTTGTGAATTTTAAATTCATAGTGGATGAATTAAAAATTTATTTTTTTGGGAAGAGTGGATTATGATATCAAGGGCTCACATTATTTGTGAATTTTAAATTCATAGTGGATGAATTAAAAAATTATTTTTTTGGGAAGAGTGGATTATGACATCAAGGGCTCACATTATTTGTGAATTTTAAATTTATAGTGGATGAATTAAAAATTTATTTTTTGGGAAGAGTGGATGATGACATCAAGGGCTCACATTATTTGTGAATTTTAAATTCACATGTGAGGACAAAAAATGAATTAAAGATTGTAATATTTATGAATTTTTTAAGATTGTAATATTTAAATAACCCCACTCCTTTTTCCACTATCCCAAGTGGAATTAAAAAAAATATCCCCACCCATGAAGGACCACACCACTTCATAGGGACTCTCACCAAAAGTGAGGGAATTAGGCATGATAAGAATGCAAGAACGAAGTCCCCCTACAAGAATGATGTTCCCCTGCAAGAATCAAGTTTCCCTGTAAAAATTCAGTCTTCTCTAATTGCTTAGAGAAGGGTCTTATTTATAGATTTTCTGAAAATAGAATGGAAGGTGAAAATCAAGAGTTGAGATCAAGGGCTCACATTATTTGTGAATTTTAAATTCATAGTGGATGAATTAAAAATTAATTTTTTTGGGAAGAGTGGATGATGACATCAAGGGCTCACATTATTTGTGAATTTTAAATTCACATGTGAGGACAAAAAAATAAATTAAAGATTGTAAGATTTATGAATTTTTTAAGATTGTAATATTTAAATAACCCCACTCCTTTTTCCACTATCCCATGTGGAATTAAAAAAAAAATCCCCACTATCCCAAGTGGAATTAAAAAAATATCTCCACCCATGAAGGACCACACAACTTCATGGGGACTCTCACCAAAAGTGAGGGAACAAGAAGATAAGCCCCTCCATTATTGGTGAACCATGGAGTCATTTCAAGCCTTGGAAATGGAGAAAGGATGGGCTTGAGTGTTGATCCCACTCATCCTATCCTTCCCATGCCTCCAAATTCGTCATTGAACTTCACTGTGAAGTTAAGGTGACCATATGGAGGTTAACTAAGGGTTACCCAAGTCAAAAGTGACCCTAGACCCATGGGGTATAACCCAGGGTCAATTTAAACTTAGTTAGGACACCTAGGGTCAAGTTAAGACACAAGAAAAGGGTCTAAAAAATTTAAATTAAAAAAAATAAAATTCAAATACAATTCTTACAACACAAATCATAATTCAATTTTACAAAAGGGTAGACCTAACCCATTCAACCTCATGCAAGACAATATTACAACATTACAACATTGCACCAAACACAGAGTTGATCTTGGTTCCTCGTGCAACTAGATTGGCTTCATAGGGATTACGACATACGATGTAGAATAATCTCCTGTATTTGTAGTTTTGTTAGAAATACCTGCACACTCAATCTCAAAGTTAATTCCACATATACATATTATAGCCGAAGCAAATTTAATACATACATTTCTAAAGCATACCACAGTTCTTATAAATATAATGAAATCACATGACAATTTTCTATCTAACCTCACCCAATTAGTTTTACTTCAACATAATAAGGTTTAATAGTTTGAAAATCCGGGAACAACAGTCCCATAATATAAAATACCAACAACAGTAAGCTAAATAGTCACATGTATGGAAATGAAAAAGTGAAATACCTTCACAACATACAGGGCTAAGAGAACTGATCTCATATTGAGTTAAATAAAAACTAATCTTCCTAGGATGGGGACCATTTTTGGTATTTAAAGTTGTGTAATTGTATAAATATATGACAAAGGAGGTATACCCAACGAGCTGTGATGCCCATTATTGTAGGCAAACTCAACCAGATATAGATACTCCTCCCATTTAGACTGATGGTCCATAACATACATACGAAACATATCTTCTAACACCTGATTAACTCTCTCTGTCTGTCTGTCGGTCTTCGGATGGTATGTTGAACTAAAGTTGAACTATGTGCCCAACCCTTGATTTAAGGCTCTCCAAAACGATGAAGTGAATATAGAGTCTCTATCAGAAATGATGCGGCGAGGTACTCCATGAAGTCTAACAATCTGATCTAAGAACACTCTCGCTACTGATGGTGCATTGTACTCCATGGTCCACCAATAATGGAGGGGCTTATCTTCTTGTTCCCTCAATTTTGGTGAGAGTCCCCATGAAGTGGTGTGGTCCTTCATGGGTGGGGATATTTTTTTAATTCCACTTGAGATAGTGGGGATATTTTTTTTAATTCCACTTGGGATTGTGGAAAAAGGAGGGGTTATTTAAATATTACAATCTTAAAAAATTCATAAATATTACAATCTTTAATTCATTTTTTTGTCCTCATATGTGAATTTAAAATTCACAAATAATGTGAGCCCTTGATGTCATCATCCACTCTTCCCAAAAAAATTTTTTTTTAATTCATCCACTATGAATTTAAAATTCACAAATAATGTGAGCCCTTGATGTCATAATCCACTCTTCCCAAAAAAATAAATTTTTAATTCATCCACTATGAATTTAAAATTCACAAATAATGTGAGCCCTTGATGTCATAATCCACTCTTCCCAAAAAAATAAAGTTTTAATTCATCCACTATGAATTTAAAATTCACAAATAATATGAGCCCTTGATCTCAACTCTTGATCCTCACCTTCCATTCCTTTTTCAGAAAATTTATAAATAAGACCCTTCTCTAAGCAATTAGAGAAGACTAAATTTTTGCAGGGGAACTTGATTCTTGTAGGGGAACTTCATTCTTGCAGGGGGACTTCATTCTTGCATTCTTATCATGCCTAATTTCCTCTAAGAAATCTTTTTCTAGCATCCTCATAATGCCCAATTCCTTCTCTATTCTCCTCTTCATAGCCTCATAATGCTGAAATTATTCTAGCCATCCTATATCCTCCATTCATTATCCCTTACTTGTGATCATAGAGAGATTATTTTTTTGAAAAGGAGAGATTGAGAGAAGAGACAAAGTGTGGAGCTCTTCATCAACTTCATCCATTAAAGAGATTTTTAAGGTTGGATTTCATGGCTTTTCCTTTGTATTTCTATTTGTTGCATGAAGGATGTGTGAAAATTATTTATTTTTCTTGTGTTATAAATTTTGTTATTGTGGGAAATTTTATTGGGATGTTGACAGAGCTTCTTCCACTTGGGAGAAATGCTCATCAACTGTGGGGTGTTGACAGAGCATCTTCCACTTGGGAGAAATGCTCATCAAGTGTGGGGTAAGGGAGGAGTGATCCTCCTCGAGTGCATGCCGTATTGCTTTTGAGATATTGAAAGCTTTGAGGGCATTTGTGTGAATTTGAGAAAATTGGTTATATGGCTTGAGAGTCCAATATGATATTTCTTGAAATCTGATGATCTTGTTTGGCTTGAGGCCATGAGAAAAATATTGTGTTGAATTATTGTGAAGGGTGGTACTCTAGAGTTGAGTGTGTCCACTCTCTTACCCCTCTGTAAACTCACCTTTGTTGAGTTTTTGTGTTGTGTAAATATCCATGGGTGTATGTGTGTTTCGATGTATTGTTTTTACCTATTGTGAAGTGAATTTGGATTCTATAGGTGTGTGGATGATCTCCCTAGCTTGGGGGTGACCCTCTTGCGGGTCTACGGTAGGGAGGAGAGCAACTTGTGTGGTGTTTCTTCCCTTGTGTGTTATGCAGGTATTCTTGGAGCTATTTGTGAAGTTTGGAGAAGTTTCTTGTGTTGGGAAAATATTTTATTTTCCTTTACTCTTAAGGCTCTATAAGAGAGCCTGGTCGTATTAGTGACTACATCCTGGTTGATTCGTCAAAAGGAGAAAGTTATCTCCATATTGTTGTATAAATTGGTATTTTGAAGTTGGGAAGAAATCCTTTGTTTTTGGGTTGATGTTTGTATTTCTATTGTTCATTAAGTATTACCATTTTGTAATGAGGAAAGGAAGAGAAAAATTGTTTTTAAAAGGATATTAGACTTGTCTAGTTCCTTCTTCTTCTACTTGTAAAGTTGTGAATTAGCTGATGTTTTAATTAAGTTTGTAAAAGTATTATTTCTGTGCAAGCTTAGTAGAAATATTAGTTTTAA
Source organism: Cunninghamia lanceolata (assembly GCA_027924645.1). Lineage (NCBI taxonomy): Eukaryota > Viridiplantae > Streptophyta > Pinopsida > Cupressales > Cupressaceae > Cunninghamia > Cunninghamia lanceolata. Next base: position 42,564,738 of record BSBN01000391.1, on the reverse strand, counting down.
ATTTTGTTATAAGTCAAGTTGTAATTTTGCTACCATGAAAGAAATGAAATTTGGGCTGCAGTATTGCTTTTGAAATTTCCGCCACCTTGAGGGTTTCTTCCTAGGATGGGGACCATTTTACTATTCACTTTTCACTATTTACTATTCACTTTCCACTATTCACTATTCATTTTTACTATTCACTATTTACTTTTACTATTCACTTTTCACTATTCATTGAAAGCAAACTATATGTAGTTTAAAACATTTGACTTGAAATAGAAATTTTAATTAAGGAAAGTGGGATTTATTTATGCATAATGTATAATACGAATTGAATAGATATTTAAACTCAAAGTTACAATTTAGAAATACATTATTTATACAATTACAATTTAAAAAGAGCATAGGTAAATATATTTTAATTTTAAGGAAGAGTTTCTCAGAAGTTTTAACAATTATCCTAAATTAAATGACAGGAAAATGAAGAGGAAAGTATGATCCCTTCATTTACAAAGGACACTGAAAATAAACATAAGCAAGCCATCACATGCATTCCATGAGTGGCCATTTTAAACTCAACTGTAGATTTAGAGAATAAACGACCAATTAAAAAAAAAGAGGGAGAAAGAGAAAGAACAGCTAACCTTGGAAAACAAAGAGGAGAAAATGCGCGACATTTGCGAACAGGGCTAAGAGATATTTTTTTATTTCCACTTGGGATAGTGGAAAAAGGAGTGGGGTTATTTAAATATTACAATCTTAAAAAAAATATCCCCACTATCCCAAGTGGAATTAAAAAAATATCCCCACCGATGAAGGACCACACCACTTCATGGGGACTCTCACCAAAAGTGAGGGAACAAGAAGATAAGCCCCTCTATTATTGGTGGACCATGGAGTCATTTCAAGCCTTGGAAATGGAGGAAGGGATGGGCTTGAGTGTTGATCCCACTCATCCTATCCTTCCCATGCCTCCAAATTCGTCACTTAACTTCACTGTGAAGGCAAGGTGACCATACGGAGGTTAACTAAGGGTTACCCAAGTCAAAAGTGACCCTAGACCCATGGGGTATAACCCAGGGTCAATTTAAACTTAGTTAGAACACCCAGGGTCAAGTTAAGACACAAGAAAAGGGTCTCAAAAATTTAAATTAAAAAAAATTAAATTCAAATACAATTCTTACAACACAAATCATAATTCAATTTTACAAAAAGGTAGACCTAACCCATTCAACCTCATGCAAGACAATATTACAACATTACAACATTGCACCAAACACAGAGTTGATCTTGGTTCCTCGTGGAACTAGATTGGCTTCACAAGGGATTACGACATAAGGTGTGGAATAATCTCATGTATCTGTGGTTTTGTTAGAAATACCTGCACACTCAATATCAAAGTTAATTTCACATATACATATCATAGCCGAAGCAAATTTAATACATGCATTTCTAAAGCATACCACAGTTCTTATAAACATAATGAAATCACATGACAATTTTCTATCTAACCTCACCCAATTAGTTTTCTTGTAATGTAAACATTAATCGGACATCACCCAATTGGTTTTCCTAATAGAATAAACATCACCCAATTTATTTTCTCTTAAAGCAAACATCTAACTAACATCACCCAATTAGTTTTCATTCAACATAATAAGGTTTAATAGTTTGAAAATCTAGGAACAATAGTCACATAATATAAAAATACCAACAACAGTAAGCTAAATAGTCACATGTATGGAAATGAAAAAGTGTAGGCCTCACAACCTCCTTCGTAGTTTAGGTAGTTGTAGTACATCTATCAGATCTTTCAATTCCCATAGGGGTTGATGCTCGTTATCCTACTCTTGATCTTTTTGTAGCTCCTTAAATATCAACTTCTTTAGATAGGTGTTCTTGTCCTCACATGGTGCCCCTGAATGGGACGTTAGAGGTAGTTCCCCCATCTCCTCAATCTAAGGATTTGGATAACTATGTATTTTGGACTATTGTCCAAAGGAGGAAGAAAATTCCTCCCAAGTCTATCTCTCAATCACAGACCCAGGTTAGGGTGTGCAAATTACTAGGATAGGGTCTGACATTATTTAGGCTAGGTCCTTTGTTTTTCTCGATGGAACACATTTTACTATCCTTGGGATGATGTTTTGGTTAAAGGGTTTGGGCCCTTTCAAAAACTAGCATTTGTCAATATAAAAAAATATCGACCACAAACCAAGTATAATAAAGTATTTACACTTATTTTTGCTTCTATCCTAAAAAGCAACTTGTACATCTATCATAGATTAACTTTAAACTACCATCTTAGTACTTAACATTTTTAGGAGTCACTCACATTATAAATATGTACACTTGTAATGAATTATATTCCTAGATAGATATACCTAAGTTTCTATTGACATCTTCATGTGTAGTCCAGACATAGTGTTATCACAACCACCAATATAATTTAACTGTTCATAATCTTATTACTATCATAAGTACCATATAATAGTTGCTAAATTATCACTATCATAAGTGACATGTAATAGTCACTAACTTATCACTATCATAAGTGATAGATAATTATATATAACAAAACATAACAATGTATAACTTTTATTCATTTCTTTTAATCTTATATTTACTTGTGAGAGTGAACAAAAGGCTCTAATAACTTATCGCAACAAAGTCTAACATTAAAATCAGCTAAACACACACACACACACACACACACACACACACACACACACACACACTATATATATATATATATATATATTGTAGCCCCATTCAAAACCCAAACTCTCATATCTATGTCTCTTCTAAATTCATTATGGATTATGAGATCAATCATTATAGTCAAATGAAACTAGACCGTTGAGGTAAAAGCATATTGTAGTCACTAAACTAATAGTTCACATGATATTCAACAACTTTATAACTCCTTCATTTCTTATTTTTCCCCAATGTTGAGTTAAAAACATCTACATTATTTCACTAAACTCCTCATCACACAATATTCTAGTTAACATAGCCATAGTTAACACTAGGTTTTAAGTCCTTAGTTCTCAAGTTAAAACACCACATAATTATAATACACTTATACAAAGTATTATCTCGACCAACCCAGCTTATTATTCTCAATGATGTTCATAATAATGACCTAGTTTCATTCCAATATTTTAATTTCCTTCATGGTTTTGGATAATTCACAAGTATCATTTTGACTGGTTTCCATCTAAAACCTACAACTAACTCCAAAGTATCAACCATGACACAATCAATGTATTTATAATGATAAAAAAACACAAATATACCACCTTCAACTTTACTATATTCTTGATTGTTAAATTAATTTATAGTCATACACAACATAACCAACAACAATCAATTTTTCAAACCTAACCATTTAATCACACAAATGTATGCTTGTAACAAGAAGCAATACTTGTTAAATGCTCAAGTCTTCCAATAGAATGTAGGAAAGGAGTTGAGCTCATTCATTCCTCCTTGGCTTTTCTTCTTCAATGCAGTTGTTCTTAATAGATAAAGTCTCATGATAATCCCACAATCTCCACATACAACAATACTAATTGATAATGAGAGATAATAAAATTGATAAGGATAATAATCCACTCATAAACTTCCATCCTAGTTCCCTTCTTATCTCCATACTATTAAAATTGGTTTTAACATGTCCAACAACTCATTAACCTCTCCTACTTTTAGGCCCGATATTTGACCTTCAAGCTAACAACCTTTTGCCAAAAACCAAAGAACAACTAACACCAACAAAAAAGAAAACCACCACATTCCAAAATTCATTACAACATTCAAGATGGTGGCATTCAATCCAACCATAGGAAACTATCCCAAAACAATAACTTTCTATCCTTCACTTCTAGACCTTTGTGGTGATACTTAACAACGTCATTATTTCTATACCCTTAAGCTTAATGCCATTCTAAGACCCCATGCCATGTTGATGGTTGCTTCAAGCATGGATCTAAATATTTTCACACCCATTCTCTAATAATAATATATTATTAAATCTAAATCCTCTCAATAATATTATATGTTCAAGTGTTCAAAAAATAAATCAAATGCTATAGTTAATTAAGGTCACCACTTAGTCATTTGTGATAAGGTTTTGAGATGTATGACCTTTGGTGACTTTAATAACAATAACAATACATAACAACCTATTGACAAGTCTAACAATATAATCATCTTGTATAGTAATATTAAAATATATATTCCTTAAAAAAGTCGCAGCTCCCAAATAAAGCAATGGATAGGGTTTTTACTGCACAAAAGATTGGAGGGAATGGATTTTTGAGTGACTCTCTGTGACAGGAGGAGGATTTGGGAGTGGAAAGAGCATCCTTCTGTGAGAAACCATTCATCCTTGACGATAGGGAAATTAATCTTTCTCATGTGAGCAAGAAAACCATAGCCATTAACCATGATTTTGATACATGTCAAATGATTAGGCCCCTATGGTGCACCATTGAGTCTCTATTTTTAGATCTAGAGGATAAAGTTGAAAAGGAATTGATAGAAAATGAAGCTTATTTCATGAAGTATGGTTTAATCGGCAAATTTGTTAGGTTTTGGCCCAGTCTCACCGAATTACAAAAATGGATCATAGAGATTTGGAGTCTTATATTGAAAGGTGATGTTCAAATTTATCTATGCACCTGCAAATTTTTTATTATGGTATTTGACAATATGTAGGACTGAAATACAATTCTATGTGACTATCAATGGAGTTGTGAGCAACACTTTCTCATGCTCAAACTTTGGCACCCAACTTTGAACCCAATTTTTGAATCCTTTGTGGTAATGCCCATCTGGTTTTGCTCCCTAACCTCCCACTCCAATTCTAGTTTGAATCCTATTTTGAAGCAATTGGCAACAAATTGGGGAAGTTCTTGGCTATTGATGAAGGCTCCTCAAATTTCCTTTATACCACATTTTCTCGCATCTTGGTTGATCTAGATACCTCTAAAATCTCCCAGCTGATATCTCTCTAAAAATCTCTAACCATAGCTAGAATAAGGTTTTGGACTATGATGGTTTACCATTCTACTGTCGTAGGTGTTACAGCACTAGCCACATTGCTACCAATTGTTTAAAATTCAAACTTGATGGACAAGATACATGGTGGAAGATGTTTATGTCCACCATTACTTTGTAGAAAAAGAGGAATCTACATCCCCCAGGATTTTATACCATAGGAAACTACTCATTTGGAATCCCCTAAAAAAATGAAGACTCTAGATACAAATAGGAAAAAAGGATCCCAATCAACATCAACAACCATTTATGGATCATTCCCTCCTAGGGTGGGAAGTGATAAAGCCCCAGACATGGAGGAATCCAAGTCTAAGAATGTTGTAGTTTCAATAGTACCAAATAATGGATCACAAGATAGAAAAATCAATTCCTCAATTATTAATATTGGGGCCTCAAATGTCGGGATTGCTTGAGAATAGAACATGATGAGGCCACTTCAAATGTGGAGGATCCCTCACAAAGTAATAGGTGTGCTGTAGTAGATCAACCTGGGGATGAAAACAATCAATAGACAATGGTTACATGGAGAAATAAATCAACAGGTTGCGAGAAAAGTATGATGACTTTACGCTCCCATGTTAAGATGGGTAGGAGAGAATCTTAGGGACAATAGCTTCTAGGTGGTCTGAGTTATGTTTATGTCCTTATGTACCCCTATTTTTAGGGCATGTATTTTATCATTTTTGCTAAAGGCCCTCTTTGTGGGCAACCAATTTTTTCAATTTTTTTTAATTCTCTATTTAGTTAAAGGAGTGACCCCTACAAGATCACAATTCACTGATAATAAAAACAATATAATCATCTTAAAATCCTTCAATAATACTTTAGTTTTAGAGTCAAGACAAACTCAATAGTTGTAGACATAGAATTAGAGAAATTTCAAATGCAAAACACGGTATAACAATGCTTGTGACAAAGTGTATATATATGCTTCTATATATGCATTTGTGGAAATATGACACATATTACTAACAATAGCTTTACACTCCCATGTTAAGATGGGTAGGCGAGAATCTTAGGGACAATAGCTTCTAGGTGGTCTGAGTTATGTATATGTCCTTATGTACCCCTATTTTTAGGGCATGTATTTTATCATTTTTTCTAAAGGCCCTCTTTGTGGGCAACCAATTTTTTCAATTTTTTTTAATTCTCTATTTAGTTAAAGGAGTGACCCATACAAGATCACAATTCACTGATAATAAAAAAAAATATAATCATCTTAAAATCCTCCAATAATGCTTTAGTTTTAGAGTCAAGACAAACTTAGTAGTCGTAGACATAGAATTAGAGAAATTTTCAAATGCAAAACACATAGTATAACAATGCTTGCGACAAAGTGTATATATATGCTTCTGTATATGCATTTGTGGAAATAGGACACATATTACTAACAATATATATGTACAAGTATATACACAGTCCACTTTACCAAAAGATCAACCAAATATATTAATAACCAAGACGATTAATCTAATTCCAACCCATAGAAAATCATGTACCATACCAAAATAGTGACATTGTTAACATATATAACTTATTTTCATGGATTACCTTTATATATCTTAACTAGTCCTTGACTAATCTCTCTTGTACTTGAAAACACAAAATGACATCAGCAGTACCAAGTCATTGAATAGAAATCAAGCACATAAATAAATTGATTATACACAATATACTGTGATTGAAATTAGTACAATAATCCTACATTCCACATTTTAAGAAAATGTTTGAAAATATTATAATATCCAACATAAAAGTTTTATCACAACTCAACCAAGAGAGTATGACATAGTTATTAAAGTAATCCAAATTGTCTAAATATACACAAATAAGAAATATGGCACAATACTAGTAGAAACCAACTAATAATCCAAAATTAGAAACCAAAAAGAGAGATGTTACATCCCCCCCCCCATAAAATAGGTTACATCTTGGTGCCATCAAACAAGGTAGGATAGTGGCTATGGAAGATAAACTCATCCTCCCAAGTTGTACTATTTGTACCCATTTGATCTTGGCATTGGACCAACACCTATTTAATGTCTCTATTATGCAACATAATGTTGTGCTACTCTATTATTGCCACTAGTTCCAACTAAATTATTCCCTCTTTTTCCACCTAAAGATTATTCCAATCCAGAACATGAGAAGGATGAACAATATACTTTTTGAGCAATGCTACATGAAACACATCATAAATTTTTGAGAGAGAAGGAATTAAAGCCAACTGATAGGTTGTAGCACTAATCTTTTCTAGAATTTCAAAAGGCCCAACAAATTGAGGAGATAACTTGGAAACCCTTAACCACACATTTTCTCCAATAGAAAACACCCTAAAATTTTGATTCAAATCCACATATGATTTCTACCTATCAGAAGCCTCTTTTAATCATTGTCTAATTACAACCATCTAAGTATAAAACTCATGAAGCATATCAAGTCCATTTGGGACCCTTATATCCAAATCTTCCAAACCAATAGGTGTTCAACATTTATTCCATACAAGGCCTAAAATGGTGCCATTATCAAGGAAGAATAATATTTGTTAGTATATACAAATTCAACAAGTGGAAAAAACTCTACCCATTTATTTTGTCTATCCATGATGTACATTCTGAGCATGTCTTCTACAACTTAGTTAACTCTTTCTATCTATCTATCCATTAGTTTCTGGATGGTGTGACTAGATAAAATTCAACTTAATAGAGATAAAACTAGAAGGGCTTCGTGCATGCAAATGAACATATATCTATAGCCAAGAGAATAAATTATTTTGATGATGAATTTAGAAATATTTGTAGTCCAACAAATATTACATGGAAAGTTTAGCTCTGATACCAAATGCGATGTTACTTTTTCTTAAAGTATATAAAATTGAAAGGATTAAAGTTATCAAAGTTGATTTAATGTTGTAGTAGATTTAATATAGTTACCACTAGAGTTAAAATAATTTAGAATATGAAGTGATATCAAAATAGATGTAAATAACCAGTGTAAATTACAACATATGGTGATTTAGTAAGAATTCTAAAGTAAATAATTAACATAGTAAATTAGATAGTACATTCACATAATTCAATAAGATTAACATCAAATCATATTCATTAATTAATTTTCTATTATTTTTAATAATAAGAGATTAAATACTTATCTATGTTCAACCATTGGAATGACTACTTTCACCCTAGGAATATCTCCATGGTTTAGGCCCTCTTAGCTATGGCACACTCTATGAGGAAAATGTATAATCAAACACAACATGTGCTCATACAATGACCATACATCACACTAATACCCATACTTTATATTCCTATCCAATACAATCTCATATGTACACCATACCCCAAGTTGGATGCACACTACATACCCCTCCTCCTATGCCCATAGCCCACCAAACCACCTTCTTCCTTGAGTGATCTACATGCCCTTTCTAAGTCTCACATTTAAATAATTTATATAATCTTATAAGGGTTGATTTCAAAACCATCACACCCTTTCACATTACAAATAAGATTAAAAAATAATTCTTTTCCCATTTTTATCTCTTTTGGCTATTCTTTCCCTATAAGATCACTTATTTCTATTACATTTTTCTAAAGGTAATAAATAGAAATGGCATAATTTTTTTTTTACCTTTTTTAATTTTAAGGGTTTTTACATGAATTTTACTTTTATCTCTTTTTAATCAAAGAGGTAACTTTAATTCTTTTTTCACTTTGGGGAAAAAGTTCCATAACATTTTCAGACCAAACCCCCTCAAATTAGGGAGCTTTTTCCTTAAAATCTATAGGAAACAAAAGTGATAATCCTCTTGAAAGGTGATATGGTTTCCATCTCACCTTGCAGTAATCCAAGCAAGATCCAAAAAACTTTTGTCTTGACGTATTTGAATAATTTGTTTATGAGAAGATTGAATGGGGAAAATTAACCAACATTAGTTTTTTCACATGCTAGAGGAATGATCTGAGTATAATCACTCAATATTATCTTTGATTCAAGACATAAGACCTCTAGATGCTTCTTTTTTCCTTTGGAAACAATCATTTGACTCTCTACCTTTCTTTCCACAAGTGATACTTAGTGGCCTTTCGAATGTATATAGAATCTTTGTCAAACATTAAGGGGATACCAAATAGAACTCCACACAAATTCATTCGTACAACATCTAAAACCACTTCATCAATAAATTCTTTAGAAATAATAAACTACACTCTACATTGCCTACCAACTAACAAACTAACACCAGTTTAGATCCAACCCAATGCATAATGTGTAGGGATTTGATAAGTTTGTATATCAAGTTTTCTAACTAAATCTTAGAAATAAGGTTAACCTGTGAACAAGAATCAAAAAGTGCATCAACTTTAACACTCTTAAGTTGAATTTTGATGTTAATTAATTTTGATTGCCTACTTTTTACTAAAAGCAAACAACCTTCTTTGTAGAGCAATTAATCTTAGAATCAACTCTTGCAATGCAATATATTTATTTAACCTCTTTATATTTACTTGGGAGAGATGTGAAGATTTCTTACCATTCTTGTGAGGGTTCTTAGGATGAACCTCCCAAGAAAAGGATTCTTCATGAACATATTTCCGTAACTATATCTCAGTCCAAGCTTCCAAATGTTCTAAGTGAACAATTAACATATACAAAGTATTATCAAATAATATTATACTTACCCAAGAGTGAAGGATGAGAACAGAGCTAACAACATCAAAAGTACCTTGTGAGCACTAATATAATTCTATCACCTAATTTGATCCATAATTAACATGTAATGCCCCACCACGAAACCCTAGAGAGAAGTCTAACATAGCAACACAAAAGGCCAAATATTTTTTTTTAATAAGAAAAGGAACAAGGTGTAACCACAGTCACATAGAAAGCAAGTTAACTTAAACTCTAGGGATACATGACTTCATTACCTATTATAAAAATTAGATTACCATAAATGATCAATCTAAACTAAAAGTATAAAAGAGATACAAATTTTCCATTGTAATACTACATTAGTTTACAACATCAAGATATCGCACAAGAATAATAGTATGTTTACAATCTTCTTTACAAGAGCACAACATTATAATAGAAACTATATTGCTTACATAAAAATAATGATACATGATAAAATTGGTATACCTATCATGAATAACTATCTCCTTGACTGAACAGAGATAGAAATCTGCTACAAGAAGAATCTTCAAGAGTTCAAACATTAGCTAAAAGGACCAATGGAGATGATGCACAACCACCTGACCATGTGGGACCCTGAGGCCCATCCACCATGCTAGGAGATGACAAGAAGATCCCATGACAAGAATAGTCGGCTTGATAAGAAACACTAGGACTACATATGACTACACAATCACACAAGCATAACTCAGACATCTATTCCAAAGGCAACCACTCAAAATAAGGAAAGTGAACAACAAGGGAATGCTAGACTACAGTAGATAGGAGTGTCATCACGTGGTTTGTCATGGGTTGTCCTGGTAAGCCTTCCTAGGCCCCGGCCCCCATCCTGGGTTGTCCTGTTAGCCTCTCTCGACCCCCGGCCCCCATACGAACTCATGCGGAATCAACATACCTTTCATGTGGACAAGGTAGTTGATCTTGCCATTCTAGGCCTTCTCATCTCATCTCAAGCCTAAACGAGCACTTGAGCCATGAGTGAGGTATCCAATTATCTTGTTAGGTGTTTTAACTACCCAGCCCCTAGGTTTATTAATTAGGTTATCTCTGAATTAGGAAACTCTAACATGGGTTGTCCTGGACACCACTTTGGGCTCCAGCCCCCATTGAGAGCCACTCCCCTACTTACAACTAGAAAATTCCCTCAAGCAAACCATGACAATGCAAGGAATTTACCATCTCGCATACTGAAAACAATCACAAGGATCTACTTCAAGGTCTTGTTTCGAAAGTTTCAAGGTATACAAATTGCAACTGATATAATCCTCATACTTCCCTTATACAATTTGTAAATGTCACCCCGTTACAAAATCAACACACGACAAACAATAATGGACCATCTAAAAAAAAGGACAATATGACCAACTCAAAATACCAGTTAAAACATAAGCTTGAACTAAGCCTATGCCCCTGGAACTAACATGACTTCACTAAGACCTCAGCCACAACTTGCACCAAACCCTCTTACAAGTTACCAACTAAACAATGTTTATACACAATACTTTCATGCACTAAGAAAACTAGTTTAACTCTAAGTTCAAACATATAAATTTAATCAAATAAGATTACAATCAAAACTTAAGAAGGTCATTTATTTAATATAAAAAAAGGAAATTTATTCTATTAACATTACTTTCATATTAAAATGCTAATGAAAATCTAGTTTTAAATTTATCAATACTTAAATTTAGTACTTATAAATCTCCTTTCAAGTGTACGACTCTACAACTAGAATTCAATCCTAAAAGATTACTTGTCTTAAAATAAATCAATTCAAGAGAAATAAGATATTTACAGTCATGATGTTATTTAGTCAAAAATTAATTATAATGATAATAATAATAACTTTAATATTACTAATAACAGTAGTAATGGTTGTAATAATAACTACGATAGAATATTGGTTAGTAATATCATGTTTCAATCGATTAACTTATCATTGTTATACTAAGAATATTAACCTCTAAATCAACCACTTTAAAAATGGGGTTAATCAATTTCAAGTGAAGAAAATGACTCAAAAGGGATGCATTTACCATTGATAAACTAACTACTTCAAGTTGCACACGCCGGGTTATGATGAGCAAGGAAATAGATGAAATCAATGGGTGACTCGATCTGTGCCACTAACGACCTGTAGACATCCATGCAGCATTTTCATAAGGGTTTATTGTGCATTATCTACACCCAAAGGAGTTCACAACCCTCAAGTCAATTAAGAGATGCGTTGGTAAACAATGACAGTCGCCTTCGATAGAGGATAAAGATATTAGGCATTGTCAAACACCAAATACTAATGGAGGTTAACTAGAGACCAGATTGATAATAAACATAGTTACCAAAACCATATTAGCATCCCTTCTAATCACATCAATGAATGAGTGGAAATTCTAGCATAAGGGAACAAATATACGGTGTTTCCTATCCAATTCTTCAGTGATGGAATGCAGAAAACTAGCAAATAGAAGATTGGATTTTCAACAGTAGCGTGGCCTAGCAGAGGTATAAACGAATCTTCAAGAGGGAATGATGCCTCCAATAGAATGTTATAGATTGAAGCAGGTTAAGGCATGCTTCCAAGCTGATAAAGGTCTTCTCAATCTCAGGTTTACAGGGTAGTCGCATGGCAAAATAAAATTCTATGAGGACGTTGATCTCAGAAGAGAGATTCAGTTAAGACTAAGAAGTGTCTCATACCTAAACTAACATATACCTTCTATTGATGGCAATAGTGAAGGCAAAATAAACAAAACAAGTGATCTACTAATCACAAACCAAACAATTACAAAAGCCTAGATTGCCTTAGAGATGAAGAGGCAGGGCATCAATATATAGAGTTTGAGATACAAAGGACACAACCACTATGCCAACCACTCAACCTGAAAGTCAAGGAAGGCAACTACCAACTCAATGGGCCCAAGGGGCATTACAAAGTTTTCAAAGATGGCTGCTCCACATGCTATTGACTGTTGCATATGTCAAATATGGCTGCTGCATATTATAATTACTGTCATTCTCCCCCATAATGACCATTGGGAAGAACTTGGAGTAGATCTCTAAGTGTCTCGAACCTTTCATGAGCTAGAGCCTTCATGAAGATATCTGCGATCTGATCATCTGTACTACAGTACACAATCTCTATCAATCCCTGTTGAACCAACTCTCTGATGAAGTGATGTTGAATCTCAATATGTCTGGTCCTGCTATGAAACACTAGATTCTTAGTCATTTGTATAGTACTTTTGTTGTCACAATACAACAAAGTAGGTCCATTCTGTATCTGATGTAAATCCTCCAATAGTCATCTCAACCACACTGTTTGGCATGCTGCAAATGTTGCAGCTTTATACTCTGCCTTTGCTGTAGAAAGTGATATAGTCGACTATTTCTTGGACTTCCAAGAAAATACTGCAGAACCAAGACTAAAAGTATAACCAGAAGTAGACTTTTGATCATCTATGGAACCTACCCAATCTGAATCTGTATAGCCAATCAACTTACTATCTTCTGAATGTTGAAATCTAAGACCATAACTCAATGTCCCTCTAACATATCTAAGAATCCTCTTAGCTACACTCCAATGTGTTTGCTTAAGTTCTGACATGAACCTAGATACCAAGCTCACTGCATATGTGATATCTGGTCGAGTAGTAGTTAAGTAGATCAAACTACCAATCAACTATTTGTATATAGTAGGGTCCACTCGATCTGACACATCCAAGTTAGACAATTTAAGTCCAACTTTAATGGGTGTTGCAACTGGTTTGCAACTATTCATCTAAAATTTTTGTAGGATGTCTGAAGCATATTTTTTCTGAGACATGAATATTTCACCTTTGTTTTGCCATACTTCTATACCAAGAAAATAGTGCATCTGTCCCAAATCTGTCATCTCAAATTCAGCAACCATAGTTGCTCTAAACTCTGCAAACAAATCTGAATTGTTCCCAGTGTAGATAAGATCATCAACATAGAGAACTAAGAAAAAAATATCCTTAGCCGAGATCCTAATATAAAGATTTGGATCTGATTGACTTGTTAAGAAACCTTTCTGTTGTAGGTATGAGTCTATCTTTGAATACCATGCTCTTGGTGCCTGCTTAAGACCATACAAGGCCTTCTTTAATTTGTAAACATAATGTTCTTTAGAAGGTATTTCAAAACCTCTAGGTTGAGAAACATACACTTCCTCATCAATATATCCATTCAAAAAAGCACTCTTTACATCCATTTGATAAACTACCCAACTCTGTTGAGCTGCCAAAGCCAAAACCAATCTGATAGTATCCATTCGTTCTACTGGTGCAAATGTTTCAGTGTAATCAATACCTTCCTGTTGAGTGTATCCCTTGGCTACCAATCTAGCCTTATGTTTATCAATCCTTCCATCAGATTTATACTTAGTTTTATAGACCCATCTTGTACCAACAATTTCCTTACCTGGAGGTAGCTGAACCAAATCCCATGTGTCATTCCTTTCAATTGTTTCTATCTCACTATTCATTGCTTCAACCCACTCTTCTTTTTCTTGAGCTTGTTCAAATGTTTGTGGCTCATTACTTTCCATGATTTGAGTCATCAAAGCATAATTCACTTTTTCTTGTGATCTTGTTGTCATTTTCTCAAAGTTTGAATCCAACATAAGAGTTGATGGATGATTCTTTTCTGTCCTCCTTTGATATTTTTGATACTATCTTGTTCCTGTACTAGAAGACTCAGGTTCGTTTTCTTCTTCTTCTTCAACTTCATCAATCATTATCTCTTTTCCCTTTGTTTCTTTTTCCTTGGTATATTTTGTTGCTTATTGAAAACCACATCTCTACTTATAACAAGTTTCTTTCCTATTGGGTCATACAATCTATATGCTTTATTTTCTAATCCATACCCAATAAAAATACATTTTAGGCCTTTATCATCTAGCTTAGACCTTTTTTCCTTTGGTATGTGTGCATAAGCAACACACCCAAATACTCTCAAATGTTCAACACTTGGCTTTACCCCAGACCATGCTTGTTTAGGAGTCATCCCCTTAACTGCTTTTGTAGGAATCCTATTGAGAAGATATACAGTTGTGCAAACTACTTCTACCCAAAACATCTTATCTAAATTCTTCTCTTTCATCATACTCCTTGCCATTTCAACAATGGTTCTATTCTTTCTTTCAGCAACTCCATTTTGTTGTGGAGTGTAAGAAGTAGTGAACTCTCTCTTGATTCCATGATTTCTACAGAAATCTAGAAACTGATTTGATTTGTACTCACCCCCATTATCTGACCTTATCACTTTGATGTACTTACCACTTTGTTTTTCAACCAACCTCTTGAATTCTACAAACTTGTCAAACACTTCTGATTTTGAAACCAAACAATATACCCACGTTTTTCTTGAGTAATCATCAATGAAGGTTAGAAAATACTTTGATTTATTTAAAGAAGGTGTTTCCATAGGACCACACAAATCCATATGGATTATCTCAAGATGTTGCTTAGCTCTACTAGATTTACCAACTGGAAAGCTAGCTCTATGTTGTTTGCCAACAACACATTCTTTACACACTTCTTTTGTATTTTCAATGAATGGTAGACCCTCAACCATTTTAAATCTCTTGAGTAAAATTAACCTACTAAAGCTGAGGTGGCCATATCTTTGATGCCAAATTCTACTTTCATTCATTTCACTAGACCTCAATGCTTGGTTTCCTTAGGTGAAATGGAGAGGAAACATCCTATCACCTGTCATCGTTGCTCTTGCAACAACTGCATTTCTTTTTAACTTGTCTCTTATTATGCACTCTTTTTCATCAAAGGTCACCTGATAATGTTTCTCTAACATTTGTCCAATGGACAATAAATTCTTCTTGAGGGCTGGAACCAACAATGTTTCATTGATATGTTTTACCTCACCATATTCTGTTGTAACTGCAATAGTACCCTTACCTTTGGTTCCATGAGATTGATTATCTCCTAATACCACTGTACTATGATGGTTTTCATTTAATTTAATAAACAAATTTTCATTAGATGTCATATGTGATGAACATCCAGAATCAATGTACCATACATTTCTCACTAACATTTGCATTGAAAGAAGAAATAAACAAATTTTGTCTATCTTCAACAGTATTGTGAGCATTTCTCTTTTCTGCTTCTCCTTGTTTACTCCAACATTCTGATGCATAATTTTGAAGCTTGTTGCAATGAAAGCATTGGACATTCTTTTTATCTCCCCCATTATTTCTACCTCTTCCTCTTCCTGTTCCTCTTCCTGTTCCTCTGAAGTTGCTACTTCTTCCTCTGAAACTATTACCTCTTCCTCTAGAATTGCTAGATTCACCTTTGTATTCATTTTGATTTTGATTCCTAAAAAACATGTTTCTTTTACCTCTTATGCTTGCTTTAGAGGCAAATGCTTGTTCTAGACCTTCCTCATTACTCTTCATTCTTTCTTCAGCAGTTAACAATATTCCACTTAGTTCATCTATTTGCATAGTTGTGAGATCTTTGGAGATCTCAATTGTAGAAACCACACCATCAAATTTAGGAACTAAACTCCTTAAGATTTTCTCAATGACATGCTTGCCATCCACAGTGTCTCCTAGAACTTTCATTTGACTAACTAGGCCTTCTACCTTTGTTAGAAATTCATTTACACTTTCACTATTGACCATTTTTACATTTTCAAAATTTTTCCTCATAGTTTGCAATTTTGCAATTTGTGCTCCTTGATAGGCATTATTGAGAATTTGCCATGCTTGCTTAGAATTACTAGCACCACTTATCCTAGGAAAGATAGCCTGATTGATTGCGCCTTGAATCAGAAATTAGGCTTTATTATCCTTCTTTACATTGGCTTTGTGTTCTCTTTTATGTTGATCATTTAATGCATTAAATGCAGGTGCATCTAGTTCTACATACCCTATTTGTACAATTTCCCACAAATCTTTAGATTTGTGCAGGGTTTGCATTCTAGTACACCAATATGTGAAATTGTCCCCTTCAAACATAGGAATTAACATGTTAGACATAACATTTCTTACCATATTTGTCATAAGAGGAATATGCAAAGTAACCCAAAGGCTCAACACAAAAAATCTAGAGAGATCTCTGCAAATGGATACTCTCCCTGTCCTTTCAAATAGGACCCACACCAAAAAAAAGATTTTTATATTATTTTGTTTTGGTGTATAAGCGTCGGTTTCAACCGATAATGCACTTAATTACAAAAGATTAATTTATCTTCTTACAAAAGAGTTACACTTCCCAAGGTTTGAACTTATAACCTCTTTATTTCAAATGCCTAAACATGTCATTATAACCAACCTTTCTAAGTACCACTTTCCTCACAATTTAAGAATATAAAAGGCAATATAAATATTTAATACTTTTTTTAAAACTTAAAAAAAAATACAATTTTCCTTCAAACTTTTACTTTCACCCTTTTAAAAAGTAAAGAGACTTTCACATGACCTATTAAAGCTTTTACTTTCACTATTTTAAAAGAAGCAATAAGACTTTTGTTAGCCTCTCATGTGGCTTCTAAATAGACTTTGGTTTGCTTTTAAAACATAACCTTATCAAAAAAGTCTTCAAAATTGTGAAGATTTAAAAGAAAAGGAAAAACAGACCCATCTTCACACGCCAATCTCCAATGTCTTTCAAGCAACAGCTTCTAAAAACAAATCTTGGCCTCCTTGCATATACGTGCAGCAATATTTTTGTGGCCATTTTTTTTAATGCCTCCTTAACCTGCAAAATGGAGAAGGGGAAAAATTAACACAGCCACAGCTTTCTTTTCAGTGCAGTCCAGCGTTGAATCAGAAGAGTCTCTGGCTTCACCCTGCTGTAAGCAGAGTCTTTGGCTTCGACTGCAATAGCTCGTCTTGTGGCTTGCACTATATAAGGCTATTGCTGCAATTCTCCACAAAACAATAAATAGAGAGACCTAGCTCTAATACCAAATGAAGGCAAAATAAACAAAACAAGTGATCTGCTGATCACAAACCAAACAATTACAAAAGCCCAAATTGCCTTAGAGATGAAGAGGCAGGGCATCAATATATAGAGTTTGAGATACAAAGGACACAACCACTATGCCAACCACTCAACCTGAAAGTCAAGGAAGGCAACTACCAACTCAATGGGCCCAAGGGGCATTACAAAGTTTTCAAAGATGGCTGCTCCACATGCTATTGCCTGTTGCATATGTCAAATATGGCTGCTGCATATTATAATTGCTGTCAAATAGAATAGTTTCTTATCTTGCTGGAGTCAAGAGTATAATTAAGCGATTCACACAATGAATGATGATAGTGAAATTTTTAGCAACACAACAAGGATAGATAGTAGGCCGCTAGCTAAGGGAGACCACTGATAGTTTGAAAGGAAAAAGCCGTTGGATATGCATAGAGGACTAAAACAAAAATATGGAGTGGCCAGTTTTCTCACTTAACAGCTAAATGCTATACACGAAAGACAAAAGTTTAGAAGATGGTTTTTCCATGAACATGCGATTTATCCAAGAGGTGATTAATGGACAGAGGTAGGTTGTCATGTAGGAAACTCTTTTATTTAGCAACCACGAATACTCACTGGGAGGACCATTTTATGCAAAGTTGAACTACAAGAAAATGTGCATAAGAATAAGTCTAGGTTGATGATCTTGCCAGCATGCGCCAGAATGAGAAGAATAGGCAGAGGGTCAATCCTCCATTCCAGCAGGAGAAATCGATTCATCAATTGACCTAGATGAATTAGACTCTGGAATCCTTCATACAACATGATGAAACAAATGACACAGAATTACTTGCTATCACAATGCTGAAGTTTCAACATGCAATAAGGGGGTTTAATGGCAATTCCATTTTCTTGGAGTTCTGGAGATCACATATAAATATGGCCGTAGGAGGATTGACAACATTAAAGGTATAATAAAATATAGTTTATAGAAAGCCACAAGTCATATTCATCACCCAGATTGGAAGAAGAAGAAATTTTAGATGATAAATACATGAACAACCTATTACAGAGAATTGAATGTAACAAGAACACACACACATAATGATTCTTAATCAAAATAATGGAAAAAAAATAGCAGAAATAAGATCCAGATAGAGAACCTGTATTCAGAGCCCAACAGATTGAAGATTTCCCACCATTGTTGCTTTTTCCTTAAAAAAAATCCCAATTCGCCACCGTTTCCCCCTAAATATGCCCTCCTGCCTAGAATCAAAATAGAAAAAAACAATAAATTCCTACCCGACACTTACCAACCACCACTATCCCCATTAATTCCCATTACCTCCTAGCAAGACAATACAAATTTTAATTTATTTTGGATTGTGTCAAACTAGATTCTCTGACAACATAGAATATTTTAATTTATTACTCACATATAGAAAAAGAAGAATATTTTTATTTATAATGACTTTCATTAATATTGTACTTTATATTCACTTCCATAAAATTTACTTAAATATTATCATTTAAACTCACAATAACTTTTATTTTTTTAAAAACACTTCCACATGATATAATATTTATTTAAATACTATTATTTTTGCATATAGATAAATTATCAATTATATTCTTGTTTTAAAGCACATATCTGCCTCATAATGTTATTATTTATTTACCAAGGTGGACTTATAATTCTATTTTATAAAACAACTTAATCAAAACAATAACCTGCAAATACAACCTGAACACCCACATACCAGACAAAACAGACGACCTCAACAAGAATGACTGACCACCAATCCAACTGACCAAACTAACAGATCACAGAACAAGACAACTCATCCTCTCCAAGGATGATATCAAGCTAAGGGACCTTCTGCCATCTCTGATCCACAATTCTCCATTGGATATAAGGCACACTCATACCTACCAATTCAGGCAGAGTCGATGCCTGGTACCTGCAACCTGCAACCGATGAAAATGGTCGAGCAAACATATGCATATATATAATCTTCCAAATCAACACAATGTGGGAGAGAGTCGCAGTGTTGTAGGGTACTCATGTGTGAGTAATGCGACACTGTCCCTCCCACCAATCACATCACAAGTAACCGCATAATGCATGTTCGTTAGAATTAAACAACTATATAAAACATCATCAGGTAAGCATAACTTAAGATTTATCCACATGATCAATTGAGTTTGTAACTATCCATAACTTAAGAATAAAACCATAGTTCAACCATTATCATCAAAGTAATAAACAAGTATCATCATCAACAGTAAATCAAAATGTCATAATGTCTAAACAGAACAACTAGATCAGAAATCCAAAATGAGGGGCACTAAATAACAAGATTGTGGTTTTTTGTAAATTTGGAGTTAGGACCAGCTTAAAGATTAGTGAGAACTAATCAACAATACTCATTATTTAACATGCATGGCATTCTTCCAGTTATTCCTAGATTTTATTTATAATGCATCCTCTATCATTTTCTAAAACATCTCTAAAGTTGGTGTCACTATTTGTCTCCCATCTAAGGATATGTAGGAAGGTATGATGAAGGGTCATGAGTCATGAACCTTAACCTCCTATATTCAAACCTCATGAGTGGGCATATAGACAGAGACAAATATTTACATGTTGTTAGAACTGTAAGGTAAATGACTACAAATGTTAGCCCTAAAAAAAGGTATGCAAATCTAACTTTTTAAACTAATGCAACATTGGATATACAAACCAATCAATAGAATTATAAATAATGATGTTGAACATGTTCTAGTAAAAGTTGGAAATGCCATATGCCTTAAAGATGAGAAAATCAAGGGATGGGATTGAATTATTTATTTTTGGATCTTAGACAACCCTCTTTTTCTTTTCTTATTTTTAGGCATCAATTTATATTGTTATTAAAATGTCTAAAGGCATAATCTAGAAGTATTAAATAATATGACATCATTCTGTTGTTAGATATTTTTGTTGGAGAGAAGATCGAGGGAGAGAGAGGAATGAGCCAAAAGGGAGCATAAATTAAAACAAAGATTTCTATTTATATATTCAAAAATTATACATTAAATATTTACAATCAAACTATAGAGTTGTTTTTTTATGCTCTTCTACAAAAAAATGCTCTCCCTTTCTTTTCAAAGATAGTTGAACACTGTTGCATTCCTTCTCTTTCCCTACCTGACTAGACATTGTTGTTGTTTTTCTTTTTCTAGAGTTGGTTACTACTCTATTCCTTTTGGAGTTGACTTCTATATGTTCTTCCTTTCTATAGCCACTACACTTTTCTACCTTTCCAGAGTTATCAAGTGTATGCTCTTTCTGGAGATACCTACAAATATTCTTTCTCCTAGCATTGTTCTTTTCTCTACACTTCAACTCTTTTCTTCTCTACTACTGCTTCAACAAATACATTTTTATTGTTCGCATTCCTTCTTTTGACTTTTTTGCCTCTTCCAAAATTTTTCATTTAATCCAATACTTCAAACACACCTACAAGCATTCAATATGTTAGACCAACCAAACAACATTAACTATTTTAGCTAGCAATAAAGATAAATAGGGGCAAACAGATCCACTTTCTGATGGGAATGTTCAATAAATGTTTGACTCAAGAAATTAGATTTTCCAACATTGCCCCTTAATCTTGAGTCCCTTATCATGAATATATATAATCATACTATATTTTTTGAGCTATATTTGTAATTCCTTGGTGATTTCTAGAGTTGTTTGTGTTCCAAGTATAGGCCTAACCGGTGTTGTCATTGATGTCAACATACTTCTGTTGCATTGATGTCAAGGATTGGATGAGTTGTGTGCTGAGGATATTGAGAAAATTAGCCCTATTAGAAACAAAGAAGAATAGTAAAGTCAGTCAATTTCCATGAAGTGAAGATTCTAGACAGTTGAAGATCAGAGTATGTGTATCAAAGGGTTTGTAGATATATGTCTGAAGGTGCTTCTGTAAAGATTTTAGAGATCTGCATAAAGATTTGGAGAAGTTATAGCCATATGAGTAAAACTAGTTCTGGCAGTTGTTCAAAGGTGACAGAGTGACACAAATTGGTCTGGTGAGATTCGAAAATACAATATCTTGTTCTGCAGATCTGGTTGTATGTTTGGGAAGCCAATGTGAATTGACAACTCAATTGGTTCTTGGTCTGGAGGTCTGCAAGAAATTATTCTTATGTGACAGTGATGACTGATGGTGTTCTTAAGGTTCCGGATGTAGATGCAAATGATTTCAGCAAGAAGAAGTGATGTAGATGTTCTTGGTGTTTCAGACAAGCTTGTGGGGGTCTCTAGATAGTGTCCAGTTCGTGTTGGTAGTCTGCATTGAAGATAGAGCTTGTAATTGAAGATTTATCTTTGGGTGATGATGTTCTTCCTAGTCCTGGCCAACCAGATGTCTTACACATGTTATGGATGATCTTGAAGATGTTTTATGAAGCATGGCGTGTTCCTTGAAGAAGATTGAAGTCCCAGTTATGCGTGACTGACAGGGTAGTGATGCGCATGAAGTTTTTGTAATAGGTCAAGTTGTATTTGTGTAATTGCTCTATAATAAAATAAAGTATGTGTTGTGCCAACTTTGATGATCATCCCAAAGTTCATGTCTTGTATAAATAAGATTTGTAAAGTCATTTCAAAAATGTGTGGTCATGATGAGAAAGTGATAGAGAGGAAAGGAGTGAAAAGCAGAGCAGAAGTGTTGAGATTAAATGGAACGGTCTCAAGCATGGTAAAGATGCTAATCTCCAGTTTAAGTATGTAATATTTCTATTATTCTATAGATAGTGTGTCTCCTGTAGGTAGTGGGCTTCTTGTGAGAAGTGTGCTCAGGCAGTGAGCCCTAATTGGCAAGTGCCATTTTTGTTCTTTTTATTCTTTTAACAGAGAATACAATCTTGGGTTAGTCATCTCATGGTTTTTCCCTTAACCGGGTTTTCCATGTTAAAATCTTGGTGTCATATGTGTTGAATATGTTTCTACTCTTGAGTTATTGCATTTTTCTTTCATGATTGAATAATTATTATACAAGAAGGATTTAAGAATTTAAAAATTAGAAGGTTTGGTGACAACTGATTCACACCCCCTCTCAATTGTCTGTCCTAAAACCAACAATTGGTATTAGAGCTAAGTTCCTCTAAAAGAGCTTAACTGCTCGAGGAGATCCAGGATGTTTTCCTACAAGAATGATAGTTCGAGGTTTGATGGAATGAACTACACTCTTTGGAAAAGATGCATGGAATGTCACTTGCAATGTATGGGATTTCAATATTGGAACATGACTATAAAAGAGTATATTCCTCCAAAGAATGGTCTGACAACTCTAGATGAAATTAGAGATGTTGAAGACAATCTTCGAGCTAAAGAAGCCTTACTAAGTGCCTTATCTGATATAGAGCTAACAAATGTTATGAATTTAAAAACTGCATATGAAATTTGGTGAAAGCTAGAAATTCTGCATGAAGGAGACAAATATGTTAAATGTGCCAAGCTTCAAAGTCTGAAAGGAAAATTCAAAAACCTAAAGATGAATTAAGATGAGAATATCAATACATTTATGCCAAAAGTAAATGAGCTTGTTTGTGGCATTAGATGTGCTGGTGGAACTTTGGATGAAGATGAGATTATTGCCAAAGTTCTCAGATCCTTACCTCCTGCTTACAAACACAAGGTTGTTGCTATTGAGGAATTCAGATCTTTATCAAATATTTCAAGGGATCAATTGGTTTGGAAGTTAGCTGCATTTGAATTGGCTAAGTTTGGAGATACTCCTCCCAAGAGTAAATCTACATTCAAAGCTAGTGTCTCTACAAAAGGTAAACAAAGGTATGATCCAGGAGAGAGTTCCTTAAAGAAATTATCATGGTATGAAAAAGCAAGAAAAGATATAGAAGAAGATGAGGTAGAAGCTGCTCAACTTGAAGCCCTTATTGCTAAAAGACTACCAAGAGGATCTGGTAAGTATGAAGAAAAATTGCCTTTCAAATGCTTCAATTGCAACAAGATTGGTCATTTTGCCTCAAGATGTCCGGAAAGATTTTCAAGGTCTAACCCTAATAGATCAATATTTCAAAAGAAGTGTTACTATGTTCAAGAAGATGATGATGAAGGAGTGACAGATGATGAATCTGAGATAGGAACCAAATCTGGAAGTGACTGGGTGTTTATTGCCATCAAGGAAGAAGATCCAATGCCTATTGAATCTGCCAATCTTAAGATAGAAAGGGCTCTGGCTGCTCAGGTTGAAGAAAAGGATGAATGGGTCATTGACAGTGGATGCTCCCATCATATGATTGGTGATAAGAACAAGTTCATAAATCTGGAAAGATATGAAGGAGGAGTTGTAAAATTTGGTGATAATTTTGTTGGTAGAATCAGAGGAAGAGGAACTATTTCTTTTGATGGAAAGAACAAAACCAGTGATGTTCTATATGTTGAAGGTCTAAAGCATAACCTTCTCAGTGTTGGACAGTTGGTGGACAAAGGCTATGATCTCCGATTCAAAAATGGAAAATGCAAGATCTTTGAAAGCTCTGAAATTGAGATTACATCTGGTACTCAAACAAAAGGTAACATCTTCCACTTGGTTGGTTCTGGCAAAAGCTATTTATTTGTTCAAATTGATCAGAGTTGGTTGTGGCATAGAAGAATGTGTCATGTAAATTTTGATAATATCATCAAGATAAATAACACTCAGGCTGTAAGAGATCTTCCAAGACTGGTGAAACCTACTAATAGTTTGTGCAAAAAATGTCAGTTGGGTAAGCAAAATAGAGTCACATTTAAAAGTAAGGAACAATCTTCTACTATATTGTTGGACTTAGTACACACTGGTCTATGTAGACTGGCAAGAATCAAGAGTCTGCAAGGTGATAGATATTTCATGTTACTGATTGATGACCACTCTCGGATTATGTGGGTGACTTTCTTGAAAGAGAAATCTGAAGCACTTGAGAAGTTCAAAATATTCATGGCTATGGTAGAAAATGAAATTGGGCTAAACATAAAATGTCTTAGGTCTGATAGAGGTGGTGAATTCACTTCTGGAGAGTTCATAGAATTCTATGAGAAACATGGGATAAAGAGACAGTTATCTACTCCAAGGACTCCACAGCAGAATGGAGTAGTGGAGAGAAAGAACTAGACCATCCAGGAAGTATCTAGAACCATGATGATGGAAGCAAATGTCCCTCACATCTATTGGAGAGAAGTTGTAAGCACTATTGTCTATACTCTTAAATCGAGTACAAATCAGAAGCAATTCTGGTAAGACTCCTTATGAACTTTGGTTTGGCATCACTCCTACTGTGAAGTATTTCAAAGTCTTTGGTAGTAAATGTTATATCAAAAGAGATGAAGACCTTGGCAAATTTGATGCTAGAAGTGATGAAGGAATATTCTTGGGTTATTCTACTCAAAGCAAAGCATACTGGTGTTATAACAAGAGATTGAAAAAGATTGTAGAAAGTACAAATGTGAAAGTTGATGAACGCATTGAAAATCCCTCAAGGTTTTATGAGTATGAAGCAAATGATCAGAATGATGTTTCTATCCAAGAAGAACAAGCTCCAACTGTAGTTCAGATTCAGACTGATCCGGACAATCCTGAAATATAGGAAGAAGAAGAGACAAGTTTGAATGAACCTGTTCAAGAAATAGAAGTGCAAGAAATTCCCAAAACTCCCAGGTATGTAATACTAAATCATTCTGAAGACCAGATCATAGGAGATAGGAGAAAAGGTGTTCAAACAAGAAGAAAAATTGCTTAAGATTCAGTGAAGTATTGTCTGATTTCAAAGGTTGAACAAAAAATAGTAAGTGAAGCATGCAATGATGAATGTTGGGCTAAAGCAATGGAGGAAGAGTTGATGCAGATTGAAAAAAATCACACTTGGGATCTTGTCCCTAGACCTAAAGACAAAAATGTGATTGGGACTAAGTGGGTCTTCCGAAATAAACTGAATGAAGATGGTGAAGTAGTCAGAAACAAAGCCAGATTGGTCTGTAAGGGTTATTCTCAAGTAGGAGTTGACTTTGAAGAAACTTTTGCTCCGGTGGAAAGAATTGAAGCTGTTAGATTATTTCTTACTTTTGTTTCCTTCAAGGATTTCAAAGTATATCAAATGGATGTCAAGTCTGCCTTCCTGAATGGTGATTTGGAAAAAGAGGTATACATTCATCAACCAGATGGATTCCAATTGTCTGATCATGGTGATTTGGTCTGCAAGTTGAAGAAATCATTGTATGGACTCAAACAAGCCCCAAAAGCCTAGTATGAAAGATTGGACAAACATCTTTTGAAGATTGGTTTCAACAAAGGTACTGCTGATAGTAACTTGTATTTCAAGATTGATCATGAAAATATCTTGATTGTTGAAGTATTTGTTGCTGAAATTATTTTTGGAGGAAAATATAGTATGTACAAGACTTTGCAAATCAAATGAAAAGTGAATTTGAGATGTCTATGTTTGGGGAAATGAATTTCTTCTTGGGTCTACAAATCACTCAAACAATGAAAGGAATCTTCATATCATAGACCAAATATGTGAAAGAATTGTTGAAGAAATTTCGGATGGAAGATTCAAAGCCAATGAATACTCCCATGGCAACCAGATGTAAACTGAGCAAAGATGATGAATCTCCTAAAGATGATCAGAAAAAGTATAGGTCAATGATTGGAGGACTACTGTACCCTACTCTAACTAGACCTGACATTATGAATGTTGTTGGTCTTGTTGCTAGATTCCAAGTTGATCCTTGAGAGTCTCATGTCATGGCAATCAAGAGAATTCTTAGATATCTGAAGGGAACAGTTGAGTATGGCTTATGGTATCCTAGGGATCATGATTTCTCTCTTCATGCATATACAGATGCTAATTGGGCAGGAGATGTGGATGACCAGAAGAGTACTAGTGGTGGTACATTCTTTTTAGGAAAAAGATTAGTGTCTTGGCTGAGAAAAAAATAAGAGGCATTATCTCTGTCTACTGCAGAAGCATAATATATTGTAGCAACAAGTAGTTGCACTCAAGTATTGTGGATGAAGACAATACTAAGAGACATCAAAGTGGGGTATGAAGAACCTATCACAATCTTCTGTGATAACTCAAGTGCAATAAATATATCAAAAAATATGGTGTTGCATTCAAAGACAAAACATATATCCATCAAGTTTCACTTTTGGAGAGAGCAGGTGAACAAGAATGAAGTCAGATTAGAGTTTGTGCCCTCAAAGGATCAGATTGCAGACATTTTTACTAAACCTCTACCCAAGGACTCTTTTGAGTATCTCAGGGAGAAGTTAGGTGTTATTACCCCTCCGGTTCTCAATTAAGGTGCACTAATATGCATCAGTCCGGTGGATCTCACAGTCATATCTTATGGTCTAGATTGATGATAGGAAGCTACTACTCAGGGGGAGTAGTCTGTATGATTCTGAAGTATGATGCAAGTATGTACCCTTTGCCATTGATGTCAAAGGGGGAGAGAAGACATGTGAAAAACAAAAGTGATTGCTGATCAAAGGGGGAGAAATGAAGAAAGAAAAGATATGTGAATGATTGATGTTGTTAGGGGGATCTAGTGAGGAGAAATTCTTGTCTCGATGGTCAAAACAGTTTTTCACATCATATGTTGCCATCAATGACAAAGGGGGAGATTGTTGCAAGTATGGGCCTAATCGGTGTTGTCATTGATGTCAACATACTCTTGTTGCATTGATGTCAAGGATTGGATGAGTTGTGTGCTGAGGATATTGAGAAAATTAGCCCTATCAGAAATAGAGAAGAACAATAAAGTCAGTCAAGTTGTATGAAGTGAAGATTCCAGACAGTTGAAGATCAGAGTATGCGCATCAAAGGGTTTGTAGATATATGTTTGAAGGTGCTTCTGTAAAGATTTTAGAGATCCACATTAAGATTTGGAGAATTTATAGCCATATAAGTAAAACTAGTTCTGGTAGCTGTTCAGAGGTGATAGAGTGACACAAATTGGTCTGGTGAGATCCAGAAATGCAATATCTTATTCTGTGGATCTGGTGGCATGTTTGGGAAGCCAATGTGAATTGACAACTCAATTGGTTCTTGGTCTGGAGATCCACAAGCAACTATTATTATGTGAAAGTGATGACCGACGGTGTTCTTAAGGTTCCGAATGTAGATGCAAATGATTTCAGCAAGCAGAAGTGGTGTGGATGTTCTTGGTGTTTCAGGCAATCTTGTGGGGGCCTCTAGATAGTGTCCTGTTCGTGTTGGTGGTCCACATTGAAGATAGAGCTCGTAACTAAAGATTTACCTTTGGGTGATGATGTTCTTTCCAATCCTGGCTGACCGGATGTCTTACACATGTTTTAGATGATCTTGAAGATGTTTTATGAAGCATGGTGTGTTCCTTGAAGAAGATTGCAGTCCCAGTTATGCGTGACCGATAGGGTAGTGACGTGCATGAAGTTTTTGTAATAGGTCAAGTTGTATTTGTGTAATTGCTCTATAATAAAATAAAGTATGTGTTGTGCTGACTTTGATGATTATCCCAAAGTCGATGTCTTTTATAAATAAGATTTGTAAAGTCATTTCAAAAATGTGTGGTCATGATGAGAAAGTGATAGAGAGGAAAGGAGTGAAAAGCAGAGCAGAAGTGTTGAGCTTAAATGGAACTATCTCAAGCATGGTGAAGATGCTAATCTCTAGTTCAAGTATGTAATATTTATATTATTTTGTAGACAGTGTGTCTCCTGTAGGCAATGGGCCTCTTGTGAGCAGTGTGTTCGGGCAGTGAGCCCTAATTGGCAAGTGCCATTTTTGTTCTTCTTATTCTTTTAATAGAGAATACAATCTTGGGTTAGTCACGCCGTGGTTTTTCCCTTAACCAGGTTTTCCACATTAAAATCTTGGTGTCATATGTGTTGAATATGTTTCTGCGCTTGAGTTATTGCATTTTGCTTTCATGATTGAATAATTATTATACAAGAAGGATTTAAGGATTTAAAAATCAGAAGGTTTAGTGACAACTGATTCACCCCCCCTCTCAGTTGTCTGTCCTAAAACCAACAGTTTGGTGATCTCTGGAGTTGGCTGGTGAATCTATCTCTAGAGATGATTTTCATAGCTATCATTTCAGAGCTAATTTCTAGAGTTAGTTTATGGAGTTGTTGTTTGAAGCTAGTTTTTGAAGCTATCTTTCTGGAGCTACTTATGATGCCTAATTTTTCTCTTAGGCATTCAAAGAACTTGTTTGGTAGTGCCTTACTAAAAATATTAGTGAGTTTCTACTCAGATCTACAAAACTAAAGTTCAATCTCTTTATTCTCTACTAATTCCCTTATAAAATGATAGTGAATTTCAATATGTTTTCTTCATCCATGGAAAATTGGGTTCTTTGTCAAGGATATTGAGGATGTATTGTCATAATATATGGTTGTATCATTTTCTTGTTCCTCATTCAAGTCTTTTAGGATTCTTCTTAGATAAATGGCCTGACATATAGCTGCATTTGCTACTATATATTTACCTTTTTCTGTGGAGAGAGAAACTATGGGTTGCTTCTTCAATGCCCATGAAATGGCTCTTGACCCCATGTTGAATACCTATCCTTATGTTCTCTTCTTTTCATCTACACCACCTATCTAATCACTATCAGTATAACCAACCAGCTCAAACTCACTAGATGTAGTATATAAAATATCATAGCCTTTGGTGCCATTGACATATCTTAAGATTCTTTTTCTTGCTTGCTAGTGTGTGTCCTTTGATGTTTCCATTAACCTAGAAATTTGACTTACCACATACATTATATCAAGCCTAGTAGTTGTCAAATACATTAAACTTTCAACCATACTCTTGTATAAGGTTGGCTTCACTTCATTGCTACTATCTTCCTTACTCAATTTCAGACATATATCTATTGATGTTGGTACAAATTTGTTGTTCAACATTATGAACCTCTTCAAGATTTGTGTGGCATAATTAGTTTGATAAATAAAGATGCCATGATCCATTTGTTATATGTCAATACTAAGGAAATATTTCAATAGACCTAAGTCTATCATCTCAAATTCTCTTCTTATTACTCCTTTGAAATCAACAATGAAGAGGTGATTATTTCTTGTGAAAATCAAATCATCTACATATAGAACAACAATTAAGATCTCACCATGACTTTCTTTGATGTAGAGTGTGGGATCACTATTGCTTTTTCTAAATCCATTGCTAAGAAAATATGATTCAATTTTGTTGTACCATGCCTAAGGTTCTTGCTTAATCCCATGGAGAGCTTTCTTCAACCTATATACTTTGTCTTATTACCATAGGACTTCATATCCATGTCATTGTTCAACATATAATTCTTCTTTAAGTAGTCCATTTAGGAAGGTAGACTTCACATCCATTTGGTATATCTTCCACTTGTGTTGTGATATTATTGCTAAGACAACTTGCATTATTTTCAACCTTGCAACTAGAGCATATGTCTCATCATAATCTCTTCTAGGATACTATTTGCATCTCTTAACAACTAGTCTTGCTTTATGCCTCTCATTTTTTCCATTAGCAATACTTATGTTCTTATGGACCCACTTAACTTTGATCACTTGTTTGCCCTTGAGTAGTTCAATTAGATCCCATGTTTCATTTCTTTCTATTGCATCTAACTCATAATCCATGGCCTTGCACCATTTTTCTTCTTTCACAACTTCAAAATGTGTTGGATCACCATGAGAAAATAAAGCAAAGTTCATATTTTCATCAAAATCATCATACCTTGTATTTTCATAAGCCTCCCTCACACTCCTCTTTTTAGGTATTAGAGAAGTGAGAATTGGATCTAAACTACTTCCAGAGCTATTTAACTCTAGAGTACTCTGTAGCTAACTCTGGAGCCAATTCTGGAGTTGATTCTATTTGATTGTTAGAAATTTTCTCTTCATTTCCACTTTCTTCATCATCTATGGGTACCATTACTAAGATACTAGTGGAGGTGTCAATTATGCCATCCCATGATTCATTCTCAATGAATTCAACATCCTCGTTGACGACAACCTTCTTGGTAATAGGGTTATACAAATTGTATGATTTGGATTCTTTGTCATAGCTTATGAAGATGCACTTTTCTCCTTTATCATCAAATTTTTGCCTCCTCTCCTTTGACACAAATGCATATTTCCATGCACCCTAAGATTCTTAGCTACTCCACACTATATTTGTTGTTTGTCCATGCTTCTTGTGGAATCCTATCATGTACAACCTTTGTGGAACATTTATTTAGCATATATAATTGTTACTACAACCTCGTGCCCCAAATTTTATTTAACAGTCCCTTGCCCTTCAACATACTTGTAGCCATCTCCTACATGGTTATGTTCTTCCTCTTAGCAACTCCATTTTACTATGGAACTTGTACCTATCTGTGAATTGTTTCTCAATTCCTTCATTCTTGCAAAAAATTAGGAATTCCTTGGAGACATACTCTCTCCCTCTATTAGTTATTTCGACCTTGATGAAGTGGCCACTTTGTTTCTTAACCAAGTCCTTGAACAAATTGAACTTCTTGAAGGATTTGGGTTTATTTTTCAAAAAATAAACCCACATCTTCTTACTGTAATCATCTATGAAGGTCATGAAGTATGCATTTTAGGATATGGTGAGAGTTTTCATGGGGACACATAAATCTAAGTGCACCAAATCTAATAGATGGACCCTAGATTACTCTTTTGTTACCATGCTTGGCTTGAATGATGACACAACTTCTTCCCATAACAAGAACTTTTTCATTACTCCCCATCTTATTCTTAGACTTAATATTTATATCAATGGAAGCAAATAAATTTGCATTACCACTCATGTGGTTGCTAGAAGCATTGTTCAAATACCAAACCTCGGCAGTAGTAATGTTACACACACTGAACATGTTTGACAACTGTTCATTTCCAACTACATTTTCACTTATTATGTTAGCATATTTTCCTTGGTCACGCTGCCTCTTTCTACATTCACTTTTTAAATGACCATACTTGTGACAATAATATCACTGGATATTAATTTTATCATACCTTTAGTTTGAGATAACTACTCTTTTTCTTGTCTTGGGAGTCTAGTTGTGAGCTACTTGCTCCCTCTTCGTTGTTTGAGCTTACTCTTCTTGAGTAGCCTCTTCCTCTACCTCTTTGACTTTTACCTTTGTTGTATCTTCTTCTCCTCCTGTCTCTCACACTGCTTTAAGCATTAAATGTTTTCTCTAGGGAAAAAGTGGATCTACTTAGTCATTGCTCATAGGTTTGTAGTGAACCCATTAACTCATCCACTCTCATCTTTGAAAGGTCTTTAGCTTCTTTGATTGCAATAACAATTGAGTAAAATAGTAATGGAAGACTCCTAAGGATTTTCTTAATAGTCCTTTGCTCTTCAATGGTTTCCCCATTAATCTTTAACTAATTTATCAATCTTGAAACTCATGTATGGAAGTCTAAAATAGACTCTCCATCTTTCATTTGTTGAGTTTCAAAATCTCTCTAGAGTAGTTGGAGTTTGACTAACCTCACCTTGTCAGTCCCTTTGTAGGAGTTTTGAATAATTTCCCAAGCCTCCTTTGATTAATTAGCTACTACTATGTGAGGGAATACTGCTTATGCCAGTGCTGCTTAAATCAAACTTAAGGCTTTTGTATCTTTCTTTCTAGGCTCTTTTAGCTAGGTATTTTGGGAATTTGTTAATACTACATAGGTTGTGTGGTCAGTTACATCTATGAAACCATTGACCACAAGCTCCCACAAATCATTAGCTACTAGGATTGTCTTCATCTTCTTAACCCACACACCATAGTTTTGTCCATTAAATGCTAGTGGCTATTGCCAACTTTTACTGTCACCTCCAGCTATTTTTATAAATTAGGGAAAGATTCTTAAAAAATAAAAAAAATATAGGGCTTTGGCTCTAATACCATTTTGTTTGGAGAGAAGAATGAGTGAGAGAGAAAGGAGCCAAAAGGGGATATAAATTAAAACTAAGATTTCTATTTTTACATTAAAGATTTAAAATCAAACCATAGAGTTGCTACTCTATTTTCCTCTTCCACAAAAAAATATTCTCCATTTGTTTTTGGAGCTGGTTGAACATTGTTGTATTCCTTCTCTTTCCATAGCTAACTGGATGCTACTATTGTTGTTCCTTCTTTCTGAAGTTGGTTACTACTCTATTCCTTTCAGAGCTGACTTCTCTATTCTCCCTTTCCATAGCCACTACATTGTTCTCCCTTTCTAGAGTTGTTAGGTGAATGCTCTTTCTAGAGCTACCTACAAATATTCTTTCTCATGGAACTATTCTTCTCTTTGCAATATCTCTACACTTAAACTCTCTGATTCTCTACTGCTAATAGAATGTATATTTTTTACTATTCACATTCCTTCTTTTTGTCTTTTCTAGCTCCTCCAAAAATTCTTACTCACTCCAAAACTTCAAATATAAGTCTACTATCATTTAATATGTTAGACCAACCAAATAGCATTAACTATTTCAGCTAGCGGTAGAGACAAATAGGGGTAAATAGATCCCAACAAGATTTCTAATTAGAATGAAATAAATGTCTAACTCAACATTAGGTTTTTCAATGTAATTTCTAAGCTAACTAGCTATGACATTAGCTTTAAAAAATATTGAAACATCATTCAAAACACATGAGAGCCAAACCTCAAGAATGGAGAAACAAGAAATAGGTTGGGTAGGTGGGGAAACAAATACCTTTCATAGAAACAACCCAAGAGATCAAGCAAAGAAAAAAGCCTTAGAAAGGGACAATTTGAAATAGATATAGAATGAAGGGGATGGATAGCTTAATCTTAGAATTACATAATATAAAATGGATAATAGATAGATCAAATGGCCTCATCATTCTACATATATTGTGTACAAGTAAGATAAATCTGTATTCCTACGATTCTTGTATGTACTTTAAATTAGCCCATAGAACTGGGTAGGACATATTGTTTCTATGTGCCCATAACATTTACAACTCTTACATCTAGAAGTAACATTGGTATAATCAAAAAGTTGATGCTAGTATTGGCCATTGAACTCTACCCTGTTATTACTCTAGCAAACAATTAGTGAGATAAATTTCTACACATAATTAGGAACATGTGGAGACAATCTTTTTACTAAAAACTTCCAGCAAGGTGATCCCACAATAGTGGGTTACAATTGTATTGAGGAAAAAAAATTGTCCAGGCGTGAAAACTTTTTTTTGGAGGGGTTCAATCGAATGGGGGTGTTCATTAGAACACATAAAAGTGTTTTCCCGAACACCCCCATTCAAGCCAACCCACTTTCTGTTGGCCAATTTTTTTAATAAAATAATGGGTTTGAGCGAACACCCCTTAATGTTATTTGATTTTTTAATGTTATTTTTATAGGGTTCGAATGAACCCCCATTTGCTAGAACCCCCCTTCATTGGAAGGGGTTTCAAGAATCCCACTTCATTAGAACCCCCTTATTTTTCTCTTGCCCCCCTTCAGCTGCAATTTTATGTAGATTTTTGGGTTTCGAGGCTTAGGTTGAGGATCAAAATGGAATCAACTTGACAAACCTAGTTGCAAGATTATAGTCCTCAAAACAAGCTCTCCATCAAGTATAATTTTATATATTTTGGTTTTATTATACTTTTTTTAGTTTAATTAAACATAGGTTTTTCACCAAAAATCAAGCTTTTTGTTCTGCACATGTGGAAAAATAGTAGATTACCAAAAACAAATTCTAAAAAATATCTATCATATTGGTATTGATGTCCTTGATCCAATAAAAAAAATTGAATTCTGATACATACAAAACAAGTTATGCTCTTTATAGTACACCAATGTCTAAATTGTAATTGGTTTGACTTCAAAACTTAATTAAAAAATAATAATTCAATAAAATTTATGAAACCAAATGCTTCCTCTAGATATCATAGTTAAAAATCTAAATTTGAAAAAATTAGAATTTTATCCTTCATAGAAAAAAGTTATGTGCTTTATAATACACACCACTCTTTAAAAATGGTGTTTCCTGTTAAAAATTAATTATTGAAGGAGATGGAAAAAGAAATGCATTTTGATTCTAAAAAAATTTTAAAAATATATTTAGAATCTACAGACAAAATGTCACAAATCACTAGTTTGCATCATCTTCAAATTTCTCATGGTTTAGTAGCTATAGGTGTTCGAAAGTGAAGATTTAGTTCAAAATGTTCATTTCAATGTCAAGTTTGGCCAAAAAGTGTAACCCACTATTGTGGGATCACCTAGCAATATAAATTGTCAATGTGTTAATCTTTGAGTTAACACAATTCAACTGTATAATTAGTTTTTAGTTTTGTTTTTTTGTTTTGGCAGTTCGACTATTTTGCTTGCCTATAATAAGACAGAATCTTCTTTTTTCATGAATACAATTTACCATTCTTTCCTTCCTATCAACCCTACCTGACAATGGTATTAAAGCATAGTAATAATTACAATTAATAGGCATTCCCATTCTAGTAATTAGTGTTTGTGTCTAGTGCCACAATAGTAACACATTTTTTCATGTGGAGATTTTTCTTAGCCATTTCTACACAATATTTTTGCATGCAATACCTAAAGCCTGCTCACCTTTGAAATTTATTTTCCCATGAGAACTTTGCCTATCTGAATCAATAGATTTGGGTTGTTCATGGCAATGTGTATCAAGAAGGCATCACAAATTTTAGTAATCTCAGTCGTGGAAGAATAAATGGGCCAAAATCAAATTGGAGTCTTTGCTGCTCGTAGAGAATATAAGAATTTGGACTGAAATCAAATTGGAGCCTTTGCTAAAGTCTATAGAGATAATTTTTTTTTCTTGAAGGCACTAGAGCCCTCCCTAGACTAGACTTTGTGTGATCACATAGATTTTTGTATTCCTTGAAAAGTGTGGCAACCATTTCTTCCCATTTTTTTCAACAAAAATCAAATCAGGTGCAATTTATAGGTTTTTAATCTTTGGTGATATTTACTGCTACTCCTACAAATAGATGTTCATTTATCTCTGGCCAAGGTCATTTTTATCTTGATTTTTCAATACAAATTCAAGTAAGAAAAATTCAAGCGATAATTTCAATCTGCAAATTGAGTGCAATTTTTACAATTCATAATGCAGTCTATTGTATCAATGATTGGAGAAACTTTAACTGGAAAAGACACATGGGTAGAATGGTATAGAGAAATAGAAAATACACTTATTTTTAATGATTTGTGATATAATATTTGTGATTGAGATGTCCAACCTACAACACCAACTGCTGTTAAAGAGAAAGAAGTATGGCAATATAAAATTTCAAAAGCATTGGCCTTGATAAGTGCTTCTGTTAATGAAGATGTGTTTCAGCACATACAAGGGTGTACATTTTCTTGGGATGCCCTTAAGAGAGATCTATATGATTCTCATTCTAAATTGGAATTCATTCAATTACAATTGAAACTATTTAA
The DNA here is from genome assembly GCA_027924645.1 of Cunninghamia lanceolata. Taxonomy (NCBI): domain Eukaryota; kingdom Viridiplantae; phylum Streptophyta; class Pinopsida; order Cupressales; family Cupressaceae; genus Cunninghamia; species Cunninghamia lanceolata. Next base: position 42,528,562 of record BSBN01000391.1, on the reverse strand, counting down.
CCTTGAATTGAAAAATGGTGATGTCATGAGTTTGGCTTCTAAAATTTGACCTATAAACATGATATTGATGTTGCTAGAACAAAAGTTGATATCTATATCACAACCTTAATAAAGGAACTTCTTCTAACACATCTTATTTAGAATCCCTTCAAGCAAGTAATCAATTGAAGACCATCACATTTGATCAATTGGTTGCAAAGTTAGCAGAACCTGAGAAGGATTTTGGGAGAAAAGTTGATAACATTGGTGAAAATGTGTGTCTTCCTTAACAAAATACAAGCCTCCTAATAAGAACTCTACTAGAGGTGGTTGCAGTGATAGAGGCAAAGGTAGAGGTCAATGGAAGAATAAATGTAGAGGAGCTGCCAATGAAAAAGAGCACTTAAAAAATGACAATCAAAATGATTGACATTGCTTGTATTGTAAACGATGTGGTCGAAAAGGTAGTCATGAAGCCCAAGAATGCAAACTCTCATGGGATATGATAGAAAAGTCTCTCAAACAAAAAGATAAAACACACTACAATGACAAAGCATCAGGAGCAGCCCAATTTGCATGTGGTAGTGATAATGATGAATATGTACTTTTTGTTTCAAAATTTGCCTATTGTAATTCAATTAATCCTTCATCGTGTAATGCTTGAGTCTTAGATACTGGAGCCACACAATATATGACATTTAGACATGATTATTTTGAAGAATTTCATGAAAGTATATGCGGTCCAATTTATTTGGCAGATAAATTAAGTCTCAAGCCTATTGGAAAAGGCACTATTCAGCTCAAGTTGCTTGGCCTTCTAGATTTTGTACTTCATGATGCCTTTTATCTTCCTCAATTACAATGTAACTTGTTGTTACTAGTCATGATTTGACAACAAGGTCACTCCATTTTGTTGGAATATGGACAAGTTATAAGGAAGTCAAATAATCAAGTTGCATTTACTAGTTGTGAAGAAGGCAAGTTATTAAAACTCCATGGTGAATCAACCATTTCTAGGAATTTTCCATATCTCATTGAAGAAAGTAATATTTCTCCTAGTCTTTTGTGGTATGCAAGCTTTGGACATGTTAACTATGATAGTATTCATTTCATGCAAAAAAATGGTGTTGTAGGTTTGTAGCCCACTTTGCCTAAGAAAGTTGAAAAATGTGAAGCTTGTATTCCTGCAAAACAACATAGAGATTCATTCCCTCGTTCCAATTGGCGAGCACATAGAAAATTGTAACTCATTCATTCTGATTTGTGTAGGCCTTTACCAATAACTTCTGTTGGGGGATGTAAGTACTTTATGTTGTTCATTGATGATTATAGCTGCATGACTTGGATTTATTTCTTAAGCAAAAGTCTTAAGCTTTTGAAACTTTTAAGAAGTTTCGGATTATGATTGAAAAGAAAGCACAATCTCAAATTGGCACTCTTAGAATAGACAATGGTGGAGAGTTTACTTCCATAGTTTTTGAGGATTATCTTCATCAAAATAGGATTGAACATCATCTCATTGTTCTAGGCACTCCTCAACAAAATGGTATTGTTGAAAGAATGAATAGAACTATCATGAATATGGTTTGAGCAATGTTATACTTCAAAGGAATCCAATTGCATTTTTGGACAGAAGCAACAAGAACAATAGTTTATCTTTGCAATTGATCTCCTTCATCTACTCTTCACCAAGCGATTCCATATGAAGTTTGGTTTGGTTATCCTCTGTTTGTTCGGGATCTTTGGATTTTGTCTCCACTTGCTATGCTTTGATTCCCAAGGAGAAAAGAAGTAATTTGCATCATCAAAGTTATAAATGCATTTTTCTAGGCTATTCTAAATCTTCAAGAGCATATAGATTGTATGATGAGGCTAACAAAGAATATATTCTTGCAAGACATGTTATATTTTGTATATCTTCCAAAAATGATGCTAAGAACGCAATGATGAAGTGCTTCGAATGATCTCTACTAGGTTTCATGTGCTTATGTTTTCATTTGGTCCTTCTTGCATCATACTGCACCATTAGCGTAGGATTTTCACTTACTCTATGAGTACAATCGCATTTACTATAGTTTTAGTGGTTTATAATGCCTCCAATCGGCTCTAACCCAATAGTTCTTGTTGGTGTTAGCGGTTCAACAGCTCTACTCAATGGCTCCTCCCCTGAACAAGCATCCCCAGAAATTTGTTCCAGAAGTTTTCCATGAGGTAAGTCTTTTGATTCTCGTGCGGATGTGGTTTTACCCACCTAGGATTTTGATTTTGCATGTCAATGGTTAGAACAACATACTCTTGTTGGTTATTTTGTTGGGAGGACTCCCCCTAAAAGTGTGCTTAAAGATTGGGTTCAAAAGGCCTAGGTCCCTCATGGGGTCCTCCTTGATATGGTCCAAAATTTGACAAAGGGCATTTTTCTTTTTCACTTTGCGTCCAAGTCAGTCATGTTCAGGCAATCCTGAATCATTGTCCTTAGTATGTTTGGTCCTCTTTGCTGGTCTTCCAGCCTTGGACCTAGGACTTTGCTATCTTAGATGACACCAAGTTGTGGGTTCCAGTCTGGGTTGAGTTTCCTGGTTTGCCCTTGCCTTGCTTGCATTTTCTGCAAGCTATTGCATCCTCTCTGGGGAGAGTTATTTGTGTAGAACTTGATAGGTTCTTTCATGCTTGCCCTCAAAAGTGAGTCTTTGTTGAAGTAAACCTTTCACAGGATTTGAAAGAGTCCATTGATATCAGATTGGCTCTCTGCGTCATACCTAGAAGGTCACCTTTTTCAATATGTCAAACACTTTCTGTCAGTGTCAGTCCGGTGAACATAAGATCAACGATTGTCCTCTTGCAATCCCCCGTACTTAGTCTCTGTCACTGGAAGCTGACAAGCCCCATCTGGTAGATGGTGCTGCCGCCAAACCAGATGAAAAATGGTCAACAATTACCAACTAGAAAAATAAGTCCAATGGCTCCGGGGTGGTTACCAAAACCCCTGTGTTGATAAAAGATGTTTCAAACCCTTCTGTGAAGGGGAAGGAAACCCACAAGGTTTCTCCAAGCATTTGAGCTCAAACAATGCCTTTAGCTACACCCAGCCTATTTCAATTATGATAACTCAACCTACTGAGTCTCCTCCTGTGTCAGGATCTCTCAAGTACTCTTGCAGCCCTTCTCAACCTCTTGAAGAAGGAGAATACGTTCAGGAGAAACAGAGACATTCGTCTCCTCTAATTCAGATTGGAACAGTCCCACCAGAATTTTTGCAGAATTGCTACTCCTCTCTAGAAGAGCCAGACTCTAATAACATGGTGGAGTTTCTCGAATGAAATTTCTTTTTTGGAATGTTCGAGGTCTCACCGACCTCTCTAGGAAGTATTCTTTTAGGGATACTCTTCAAAAGTATGCTGGTATTGATGTTTTGTGTCTTTAGGAAGTGAAAGTAGCTAGTTTTTTTCTTTCTTTGGCTTGTTGTTCTATTTAGCTAGCCAGTCAGATGTTCTATACAGATCATGAAGCTGGGCGTGGCTAAGTAGTCATCCTTCTGTCCCTACAGTGGCATGCTTCGATGGTTGCTCATGGGTCTGACCCCACACACTGGCTTATTTGGATTCTTCTAAACATTAATAATCATTCCTTTGGGATTATTAATGTTTATGCCTTGAATGATGTTGTTGAAAGATCTCATCTCTTGCATTGGATTGCTAAATCATTACTAGTTTCCACCTAGGTGCTTTGTGGGGATTTCAATATGGTTGAGATGACGTACATAAAGATGGTCATCTGCCATTTTGTTGGGTAGTTGGTGAAAGAAAGGTGTGGTTTTACATGCGACATAAATTAGGTCTTTTCGATCCCAACATTGGTCGCCACCATTCTCATTCTCTCTGACATACTTGGTGAAATTTTCAAGCTAGGTCTAATATGATATTTAAACACCTTGATCGGGCTATGATATCAGCACAATCTTTTTTCTCTTTTTCCAACTCTTCACCACTTCCATTAATGCCATTAGTGGATGTGACATTATCAGACCACTTTCCTATTCTATTTTGCATTGAATGGCACGTCAGACAATGCCATGCCAGTAGGACCTAGTTTTTTTAATACCTCTCTGCTGAGTCACCAGCCCTGACTGGTCCACATCCACACCATCTGGAATCTTGAATGCAGACCGCCCCACTCAATGAGTTGGATCCAATGGTGGAATGATGCTATTACATAGATTGTGCAATTTCTTCACATCTATGGGCGCCAGTTGGCCATTTTTTGTAGACGGTCTTATGCAGCCACAACAGCTGATCTTCATTCTGCCATGAAGGCTTTAGAGGCCAACCCTTTCTCCCCTTCTCTGCAAGTCAAGGTTGCAAAGATAAGACATCAAAAGTAAGTTGCTGACAATTATGCAACGAGAGGGGCACAACTCAAGGCCAAGTTACACTAGCTCAAGATTGGGGATCGTGCCTTGAAAGAATTTTTTATGGCACTTCGAGCTAGACATTTCTCACCTGGCATCAAGCACATCAAAGAAGGTGCCACTGTGCTTTCAAATTTACCTAATATTCTTCAGGCATTTGTTAAGCACTATGAGCAAGTTTTTATAGCCTAAGATTATACTCTTGAGTGGTCAAATGCACTCTAGGATTGTCTTGTTGTTGTGCCAAATAGACTTTCCTCAACCCAGACTACCTTCTATGAATATTTTCTCACAATTGAAGACCTCAAAGAAGCCATCTGCACTATGGATGATGACAAGGCTTCGGGAATTGATGGATTTCCCTGTGAATTTTACAAAGCTTTGTGGAATTGTGTAGAACAAGATCTACATAAAGTCTTCTTTGAAGCCTTTCATTCTAAATCCCTAGGTAATCTTATCAATAAAAGAAATGTAAAATTCATACCTAAATCTAGTGATCCTGAGGATATTTGTAACTGGCGGCCCATTACGCTCCTCAATGTCTCCTACAAAATCATTGCCAAAGCTCTTGCTCTCAAAATTTGACACCTCTTACCCCAGGTTATGTGCCCTGAACATACTGGCTTTATTAAATCCAGACTCATCTTAGACAACATCATTACTTTCTAGGAGGGTATGGAGTGGGTGAGGTGCTCTAATCAACAGGCCATTTTCCTCAAGATTGATTTTTCCAAAGCCTATGACTGTATATAATGGCCTTTCATTTTAGCCATGCTTTCAAAACTCAGTTTTGGCTCAAATTTCCTTCAGTCTGTAAAAATGTTGTTTTTCGATGCTTTAGCTTGCATCACCACTAATGGCCACCAATCCCAATCCTTTTGTTTGTTTCATTCCATTTATGAAGGCTGCCCACTTGTCCCCTCACTTTATGTGCTGGTTGGTAAAGGGTTTGGCTATCTTCTTGCTCATTCTATTTCCCAGGGATTGGTTCATGGGATCTCCTCGCCTAATTCATCCACTCAACTTATCAATGGCCACTTTGCCAATGATTCCTTCCTTACCTTACTGGAAGAAGAAAATACTGTCAAAGCTGCTCTAGATTGTCATGAGACCTTTTGCTTGGCCTCTTGTTTGGCCATTCAGTGGCACAAAACCTTGTGTTATAGACAATCAGTTCTTCCCAGCCCCCTTTGGATTCAACAATATGGGTGGAAATGGATTTCTCCTAGTGAAATCTTTTAATTTCTTGGCATTCCTTTTGCCTTTCAGGCTTCTTCTACTGATCTGTGGCAGGTGGTTCTTTCTCTCATTGAGCAGAAATTAACCTTCTGGGTTACTAAACTGCTCTCTCTGGCTGAGAAATTTCAGGTATGTTCCAAAGTTCTAGCAGTGACTCATGTGTACTACTCTTCTTGTTGGGCCCCTTCCAAGGCCTCATATGTTAAGTTGGAGAAATTACTTAGAGATTTTCTTTGGGTATCTTCTGAGACCCATCGTGGCTTTCACTGCATTGCCTGGGAGTTTTGTTGTCTCCCTAGAGATTGTGGTGGCCTTGTCCTTCTCTCTACTCAGTGGCAAGGCATTTCTCTTTGTGTTAAATGGATCATCCGTGCTCTTACTGGTAATGAGGCCTAGAAAATCCTCCTTAGACACAATATTGAGGTAGGTTTTTCCACTCTCAAACCCTCTTGGAAGGGAATTAGCTTTCCAACCCTTCTTATTATGCGGAGCTTGTTCAAATTTTGGGTACCTTTGTTGTCAAAAGCATATGGCATGCCTGGGAGGTGGTCAAACCCTGCTCCACTGGTTAGGGAATGGTTTTTGTGATGGGCTCTCCTTTAATCAAGAGAATATGTGGTGGTCTCCTCTTTTTGCCAGTACTGGTCAGCCATTGGCTAAGCTTCCTTGGCTTAAGGCTCTCAAATTCTACAACAAGGGTATTTAGACCTTACAAGATCTCTTTCATAGAGCCATTATGCTCATTCTCTTGTGCGAAACTCTTTGTGCCCAGTTTAGCTTTCAAAAACATGATTGAGAAACCTATAATGGCCTGGTGAGTGCCATTTCGACTGATATGCTTCATAAGGTCAGTATCCATTCCACTAAACCATGGTGGAAGGAATGGAAATGGTTTCCAAAAACCCCTTTCAGAAACTACAAGCCTTGACTTGGTTATCAATGGCTTTCGCCCCATTTTCCCATGATCGAAGCCCTAAATCTGTGATGGCATCTCCAATCCTCGTTAGTTGTTTGGCATAAAATATTTTCTACTGTTTGGTCTACAATTGTTGAACCCAAGATCGCCCACTTTGCATGGTGTATTCTTTTCCAGGACTTACTGGTGGGAGCTCAGCTATTTCATTTGGGGATTCAGGATCCTTGCTACCCTTTTTGTGGGTAGGCCGAATCATTCCAACATCTCTTTTGGGATTGTACTAGAGCGCAATAGTTGTGGACTTGGATCCATGATTTGTTTCAGCCATTTTAGCTAGAGCCTTTCTCTTGGCATATGATTTTATTGGGAGACTCTCCCAAGATTCTCGCAAAGTATACTCAGATTTGTCACACTTTCAAGGTGGAAATCCTCTTCAGTCTATAAAAAGATAGAAATTCTTGCATATTTTCTCATAGTAAGCTGGATACTATTGTTTCCCTATATTCTAAGGCTATTATTTGTTCTAATGTTCTCTTGCAGATTCAAGTACAAGCTAACAAAGTTGTGCTTGAAGTTTCTCATTTTCAGGAGCTGCTGGACTACTGGGGCAATGACCCTTACACTGTGGCTCGTGTGCCTCCCTCTCCCACTTCCTCGAGGGGTTGGTCATCTTCACGGGGCTAGCGGCGAAGTGGCTCTGCCAGGGATTCTCACCCCTGTGCTCATGCTCTTCCTCATCACGGTTCTCACCCTCACTGGCATCGATCGTCCTCTCCTCCTCCATGAGCTAGCCTGGGGTGGCCTTCTGGTGGAGCTCTGGGGGGGAGGAAGCAGAGATTCTGGGTGGCCTTCTGGTGGTTCCACTCCTAGCGGCATAGCTAGTTGGGCCATTGATAATTCTAAATGGGTCCCACGTTTGGATTTTGTAATTTCACCTTGCTAAGAAGATAAAAATACAGAAATAGAAAAGGATGATGATGATTGGGCTCCTCCTGACATCATCCCGAAGCATGCTATTGTATGGGGCAACCTGGATGACAAGGATCTTCCATCCACTAGCATTTTTCTGGTCGCTTAATGGCCTTTCTTTATTACTATTTCTGTTATGTTTTCTGAATTATGGGTGTAGCCCATGACTTTATGACTTTCTGGGCTCTGCCCATGTGACTTTGGGGTGTGCCTTTTAACCACCCACCCTTTTTTTGTGGATATCTATACTATTATTTTTAATTAATATAGTTATGGCAGCCTATTCATAAAAAAATGATGCTAATGTTGATTGTCAGTTAAAACAACTTGATAAAGTTGCTAAGTTTATTACTTGGAAATAACATCCATGTGAGATTCCACAATATGGGGGGAATAAGTCATTTGGAACCACCTTTGTTTGATCCATTTATAGAATCTCTAACCCAAGATGGTCAACCCCAAGATCTCTAAAATAAACCCCCTCTAATAATGACCTTCACCCTTTAGATGATTCTGGGATTTTAGAACCCTTAGACAATGATGGAGCTTCTAGTCAAGAAATGGAAGCACCTTTGGTACCAACCAAAATCTTCCCAAAAATGGGCAAAACAATTCCAACAAACTTTGAAAGATTTTGAGACCTGACGAAATTGGTAATTTGATGAGAACAAGAAGTTCTTACAAAGCTAGGGAGCAGACTCAATCTAGTAATGAAGGTGCCTTGGAGTCTATTGATGAGATCAATATCACAATGGACTCAGAACCAACTTCATAGAAAGAAGCCAACAATAATGCAGTGTGGAGGACATATATGTAAAATGAGGATGATGCTCTTCTCAAAAATGGTACTTAGGAGTTGGTTGATCCTCCACTAGGTTGTAAACCTATTGGTTGCAAGTGGATCTTTCAAAACAAATATAAAGAAGATGGTTCACTTGACAAACATAAAGCCCGCCTTGTTGCAAAAGGTTATGCTAAAAAAGAGGGCATAGATTATGATGAAACTTTTGTACCTACCACAAAACGGGCTACCATTCATGCTTTGTTGGCTCTTTCAACACACAATGGGTGGAAAGTTCATCAAATAGATGTCAAAAATGCATTCTTGAATGGTGATCTCAAAGAAACAGTGTATATGACTCAACCAAAACGATATGTAGTCAATGGTCAAGAACACCAAGTAAGCAAACTCATAAAATCATTGTATGGTTTAAAGAAAGCCCCTCAAGCCTAGTACAAAAAACTCATCAAGCATGTCTTGAAGTTGAATGTCAAGCACTTTCAATTTGATGATGCAACTCTTTTTGTCAAAAAGGTTGATAGTATAGTTGTATATCTAGTTATTTATGTGGATGGTTTATTTCTCACTAGTCATAATGAGGCTTATAATCAAACTATGAAAGACAAATTGAAGCAAGGGTTTGAAATGACTAACTTGGGATATCTTCATTACTATTTGGGTATTGAGGCGATTCAAAAAGCCAAGTATATCTTCATCACTTAAAAAAATTATATTGGTGAACTTCTAAAAAAATTGGCATGTTTGACTGCACACCACTTAGTACTTCTATGGAGCAAAAATTAAAGCTCACATCCAATGACTCTGCAACATTGGTTGATGCAACTAAATACATACAACTTGTTGGCAGTTTGATTTATGCAACAACTACCCGCCCATATATTTCTTTTGATGTTGGAGTTCTCTCTAGACTCGTGTAACAACCTAGAGAACATTATTGGTTAGTTGCCAAAAGAGTTATTTAATGTTTGAAAGGAACTCAAAACAAAAAAAAAAATGGGCTCAAATAATCCAAGGCTACACATTTCTGTTTGGTTGGAAATTCAAATTTTGATTATGCAGGTGACTTGGAAGATGACAAATGTACTTCAAGTTTCCCAATGCATATAGGGTTTTCTTGGAAATCTAAGAAGCATCCAGTGGCAACTCTATCCTCTACAAAAGTTGAATATATGGCAGCTTCTGAGCCAACTAGGGAAATCTTACGGCTTTTTAGAATTCTTGAAGATTTGCAGGAACAATAGGTTTCATCCACACCTCTCTTTGTTTACATTCAATCTGCAATCAAAATGGCCAAAAATTCAATCTTTCACGATTGAACCAAACACATCAACACCAAGTTCCATTTGATTCGACACCATGTAGAAGATGGCAATGTACAACTCAAATATTGTCCCACTATAGCTTAGCCTGCCAATACTCTTACCAAAGTGCTTGGAAGAGAAGTTTAAGAAATTCTGAGGTATGCTTGGTTTAACCCATTTAGATTAAGGGGGGATGTTAATGTGTTAATCTTTAGGTTAACACAATTCAGTTGTATAATTAGTTTTTAGTTTGGTTTTTCTATTTTAACAGTTCAACTATTTTACCAGCCTGTAATTTACCAAAGGTTGATTCTATTATTGACCATTGAACTCTATAGAGTTATTTCTCTAACAAACTTTTACTCAGATCAGTTTCTACACATAATCAGGAACGCGTGGAGAGACTTCTTTACTAAAAATTGGTAGCAACGAAAATAATTTTTCCTAGACAATTGTCAATCATGGTAAGATCTTATTCCCTTCATAAATGCTAAACAAGGTTCAAAAGCTTCACCTAAACAACCATTGAAGTTAGAGTATAAGATGTGGATTTAAATCAGATAACGTAGTTTGAGAGGTTTTAATACTTAATGCAAATTTAGAAATCTTCTTTGAGTTGATGTCAGGATATATTGCATCTTTCATGTTTCACCTATAATTCCTAGTAATCCATTCAATCACAACATAAATGTTCGTCTTGCCCACCCACTTGTGAACATACAGTCGTATGTTAAAAAACTGCAGCAAAGTATTATAAACTGGGAAATAGAATTATAGGTATAAATGAATATGTGTTCACAATGGACAATGTAAATTGGAGGGAATCATGAGACATCTTTAAATAAAAACACTCCTAGTGAAGGCAAATTAGATAAAACTAGTGATCTACTGATCACAAAACAAACCAAATGCAAAATCCCAGATTGCCTTGAGATGAAGAGGTAGGGCATCAATATATAGAGATTGAGAAACACAAAGGAGTTATGGAACACAAACACAATGTCAACAACTCAACCACAAAACTAAATGCTGAACCAACAAAGTCAAGAAAGGATAGCTACAAAATAAATTAGCCTAATGGGCATTACAAAAAAGTATAAGATGGCTGTTGCACATGTTCAAGATATTTGTTGAAGATATTTGTTGTCATTCTCCCCCATAATGACCATTGGGAAGAACTTGGAGTAGATCTCTAAGTGTCTCAAACCTTTCACGAGCTAGAGCCTTCGTGAAGATATCTGCGATCTGAACATCTGTACTACAGTACACAATCTTGATCAATCCCTGTTGAACCAACTCTCTGATGAAGTGATGTTGAATCTCAATATGTTTGGTCCTGCTATGAAACACTAGATTCTTAGTCATTTGTATAGTACTCTTGTTGTCACAATAGAACAAGGTAGGTCCATTCTGTATCTGGTGCAAATCCTCCAATAGTCATCTCAACCACACTGTTTGGCATGCTGCAAATCTTGCAGCTTTATATTCTGCCTCTACTGTAGAAAGTGATACAGTTGGCTATTTCTTGGACTTCCAAGAGAATACTACTGAACCAAGACTAAAACTATAACTAGAAGTAGACTTTCGATCATCTATGGAACCTGCCCAATCTAAATCTGTATAGCCAGTCAACTTACTATCCTCTGAATGCTGAAATCTAAGACCATAACTTAATGTCCCTCTGACATATCTAAGAATCCTCTTAGCTGCACTCCAATGTGTTTGCTTAGGTTCTGACATGAACCTAGATACCAAGCTCACTGCATATGTGATATCTGGTCGAGTAGTAGTTAAGTAGATCAAACTACCAATCAATTGCCTGTATATAGTGGGGTCCACTCGATCTGACACATCCAAGTTAGACAACTTAAGTCCAACTTCAATGGGTGTTGCAACTGGTTTGAAACTATTCATATGAAATTTCTGTAGGATGTCTAAAGCATATTTTTTCTGAGACATGAATATTTCACCTTTGTTTTTCCATACTTCTATACCAAGAAAATAGTGCATCTGCCCCAAATCTGTCATCTCAAATTCAACAACCATAGCTGCTCTAAACTCTGCAAATAAATTTGAATTGTTCCCAGTATAGATAAGATCATCAACATAGAGAACTAAGAAAAAAATATCCTTAGCCGAGATCCTAATATAAAGATTCGGATCTGATTGACTTGTTAAGAAACCTTTCTGTTGTAGGTATGAGTCTATCCTTGAATACCATGCTCTTGGTGCCTGCTTAAGACCATACAAGGCCTTCTTTAATCTGTAAACATAATGTTCTTTAGAAGGTATTTCAAAACCTCTAGGTTGAGAAACATACACTTCCTCATCAATATATCCATTCAAAAAAGCACTCTTTACATCCATTTGATAAACTATCCAACTCTGATGAGCTGCCAAAGCCAAAACCAATCTGATAGTATCCATTCGTGCTATAGGTGCAAATGTTTCAGTGTAATCAATGCCTTTCTGTTGAGTATATCCTTTGGTTACCAATCTAGCCTTATGTTTATCAATGCTTCCATCAGATTTATACTTAGTTTTATAGACCCATCTTGTACCAACAATTTCCTTACCTAGAGGTAGCTGAACCAAATCCCATGTGTCATTCCTTTCAATAGTTTCTATCTCACTATTCATTGCTTCAACCCACTCTTCTTTTTCTTGAGCTTGTTCAAATGTTTTTGGCTCATCACTTTCCATGATTTGAGTCATCAAAGCATAATTCACTTTTGCTTGTGATCTTGTTGTCATTTTCTCAAAGTTTGAATCCAACATAAGAGTTAATGGATGCTTTTTTTCTGTCCTCCTTTGATATTTTTGATACTTTCTTGTTCCTGTACTAGAAGACTCAGGTTCATTTTCTTCTTCTTCTTCAACTTCATCAATCATTATCTCTTTTCCCTTTGTTTCATTTTCCTTGGTATATTCTACTGCTTCATTGAATATCACATCTCTACTTATAACAAGCTTCTTTCCTATTGGGTCATACAATCTATATGCTTTATTTTCTAATCCATACCCAATAAAAATACATTTTAGGCCTTTATCATCTAGATTAGACCTTTTTTCCTTTGGTATGTGTGCATAAGCAACACACCCAAATACTCTCAAATGTTCAACACTTGGCTTTACCCCAGACCATGCTTGTTCAGGAGTCATTCCCTTAACTGCTTTTGTAGGACTCCTATTGAGAAGATAAACTATTGTGCATACTACTTCTGCCCAAAACATCTTATCTAAATTCTTCTCTTTCCTCATACTCCTTACCATTTCAACAATGGTTCTATTCTTTCTTTCAGCAACTCCATTTTGTTGTGGAGTGTAAGAAGTAGTGAACTCTCTCTTGATTCCATGATTTCTATAGAAATCTAGAAACTGATTTGATTTGTACTCACCCCCATTATCTGACCTTATCACTTTGATGTACTTACCACTTTGTTTTTCAACCAACCTCTTGAATTCTAAAAACTTGTCAAACACTTCTGATTTTGAAACCAAACAATATACCCAAGTTTTTCTTGAGTAATCATCAATGAAGGTTAGAAAATACTTTGATTTATTTAAAGGTGTTTCCATAGGACCACACAAATCTGTATGGATTATCTCAAGATGTTGCTTAGCTCTACTAGATTTACCAACTGGAAAGCTAGCTCTATGTTGTTTGCCAACAACACATTCTTCACACACTTCTTTTGTATTTTTAATGAATGGTAGACCCTCAACCATTTTAAATCTCTTGAGTAAAATTAACCCACTAAAGCTAAGGTGGCCATATCTTTGATGCCAAATTCTACTTTCATTCATTTCACTAGACCTTAATGCTTGGTTTCCTTGGGTGAAATAAAGAGGAAACATCCTATCACCTATCATCTTTGCTCTTGCAACAACTGCATTTCTTTTTAACTTATCTCTTATTATGCACTCTTTCTCATCAAAAGTCACTTGATAATTTTTCTCTAACATTTGTCCAATGGACAACAAATTCTTTTTGAGGGTTGGAACCCTCACCATATTCTGTTGCAACTTCAATAGTACCCTTACCTTTAGGTCCATGAGATTGATTATCTCCTAATACTATTGTACTATGATAGTTTTCATCTAATTTGATAAACAAATTTTCATTAGATGTCATATGTGATGAACATCTAGAATCAATGCACCATACATTATTCTCACTAACATTTGTATTGAAACAAGAAATAAACAAATTTTGTTTATCTTCAACGGTATTGTGAACATTTCTCTTTTCTGATTCACCTTGTTTACTCCAACATTCTAATGCATAGTGTCCAAACTTATTGCAATGAAAGCATTGGACATTCTTTTTATCTCCCCCATTATTTCTACCTCTTCCTCTTCCTATTCCTCTGAAGTTGCTACTTATTCCTCTGAAACTATTACCTCTTCCTCTAGAATTGCTAGATTCACCTTTGTATTCATTTTTATTTTGATTCCTAAAAAATGTGTTTTTTTACCTCTTATGCTTGCTTTAGAGGAAAATGCTTGTTCTAGACCTTCTTCATTACTTTTCATTCTTTCTTCAGTAGTTAACAATATTCCACTTAGTTCATCTATTTGCATAGTTATGAGATCTTTGGAAATCTCAATTGTAGAAACTACACCATCAAATTTATGAACTAAACTCCTTAAAATTTTCTCAATGACATGCTTGTCATCCACAATTTCTCCTAGAACTTTCATTTGACTAACTAGGCCTTCTACCTTTGTCAGAAATTCATTTACACTTTCACTATTGACCATTTTCACATTTTCAAAATTTTTCCTCATTGTCTGTAATTTTGCAGTTTGTACTCCTTGATAGGCATTATTGAGAATTTGCCAAGCTTGCTTAGAATTACTAGCACCACTTATCCTAGGAAAAATAGCCTGATTAATTGTGCCTTGAACCAAAAATAAGGCTTCATTATCTTTCTTTACATTTCCTTTGTATTCTCTTTTGTTGATCATTTAATGCATTAAATGCAGCTGTATCTAGTTCTACATACCCTATTTGTACAATTTCCCACAAATCTTTAGATTTGAGTAGGGTTTGCATCCTAGTACACCAATATGTAAAGTTGTCCCCTTCAAACACAGGAATTAACATGTTAGACATAACATTTCCTGCCATATTTGTCATAAGAGAAATATGCAAAATATCTCAAAGGCTCAACACAAAAAATTCTCGAGAGATCTTTGCAAATAGATACTCTCCTTGTCCTTTCAAATAGGAACCACACCAAAAAGATTTTATATTTATTTTGTCTTTCGTGACTAAGTGTCGGTTTCAACCGATAATGCACTGAATTACAAATAATTTTCTTATCACTTTGCAAGAAAAATTACACTTTGCAAGAAAAAATTACACTTGAAAATATTAAACTTTTAACCCCTCAAAGGTTATTTCCAACGTCTATCATTACCAACCAAAGTTTATAAATACCACTTTCTTTTAAAAAGGTAATATAAATAGTTAAAACCTTTTAAAACTATTTCAAAAAAACTTTTGACTTCTTTTCCTTGTTTTACGTGGCTTAAAAAGAGAGTTTCGAATCTCTTAAAACATGGAGTTAAAGACTTTCACTTTTACTTTCTTTCTTTAAAAGAAAAAAAAAAACTCTTATATTTTTAAAAAAGACTTTTCACGTGGCCTTTTAAAGCTTTGCATAAAGCTTAAAGTTGTTTAAGAGATAATGTAAAATAATTCAAGCTTTTCAAGAAAAGGACAAAAACAAGAAATTTCACACGGCACTCTTAAAACTGGCTTCTCATGCCTCTTTCGAGTCTGCACACCTCTGCACACAACAATCTCTTTTAAACGCCTCTGCAGACCTCTTCACGCAGCAAAGTGTTTCCTCCTTTTTTTTTCACGGCTTGCACACCTCTACACATGGTAGCTGCTTCCTTTGAATGCCAATAGAGAAGGGTAAAAGCCAACGCATCCACTATATTCTACTGTTGTTCAGTTCTGTAATAGAACACCCTGCAACTTCACTCTGTTGCAACAGTTCATCTGATGGCTTACTTCTTCTCACACTATTGTTGTCTTGCAATCCTACACAAAATAATAAATAGAAATGTCTGGCTCTGATACCAGATGAAGGCAAATTAGATAAAACTAGTGATCTGCTGATCACAAAACAAACTAAATGCAAAAGTCCAGATTGCCTTGAGATGAAGAGGCAGGGCATCCATATATAGACATTGAGAAACACAAAGGAGTTATGGCACACAACCACAATGCCAACAACTCAACCACAAAACTAAATGCTGAACCAACAAAGTCAAGAAAGGATAGCTACAAAATAAATAAGCCCAATGGGCATTACAAAAAAGTCCAAGATGGCTACTGCACATGTTGAAGATATTTGTTGAAGATATTTGCTGTCACCTAGTACAAAGAATATATACTCCCAATGGATATTGAGTTCTTCAGAATGAATTCCACATTTCAATAAAGCCCATCCACCCCCTTTCAATGCATTTCCCATGGCCAAATTAACAGTTATATTGAGATATGTATTTGTTTTCAGAGAATTTTTTAAAATAAGAAATATGACATATTTTAGCATATTCTTTACTGTTTTAAGGCATTTTTATATGGTAAAATGAAAAGAAGGAAAAGTCATCTCTAATATCTTAGTATTGACTAAATATAAGAATAAAGTATTTGTAACACTATCTTTCCCAGTAATAAATTTAATAGCTGGAAAATATGAACCACTCTCCTCAAATTGTCTCCATTTTGTGGGTATGTCAATTTTTCTTCACCCAGCTATCCTCACTACCCTCTACCCAAGCTTCAACAAACTCCAAACCTATGGCCTCTATGCCCAATAGCCATAGACCTGTGAAGTCCAATGTTTCTAACATGAATCAATAAAAACATCCCATTCTTCTCCTTTTATGCATTTATCACAATGATGGTGATGTACCTCATTAACAGGTACAACAAGAAACTGTTCTAAAATATAATGATCAAATATAAAGAACATGACACTTGTAACATATATGCGAAGGCTATTTTTTTCTAAATACTTTAACATTTCTATGCTATATGATATTAAGGACATCTCAAAAATTCAATAAAATTAGTTATTGCTAGCCTTCCAAATAAAATTTGACCATCTGTTTTGAATTTCTGTAACATATAAATTCATTTTATTTCCTTGTAAATTGTCTTAATAGACATGTTTACAACTAATCTTAGAGGCCATGCATTAATGAATTATGTTTCATTTTGTTTGTCTCTGAAAATTTTGAGTTTTTGATATAGTTAAAACATGCACTAATCTAACTAGTGTGCAAAACTACAGATTTTAAATGTACTTCTCAGGTTTGCTTGGGTCCAATCAGTTATGAATTTCAATATAAAAAGCCTCCATCTAAATGCAACAATTGCAATCTTTGCATGTCTAGAAATCATTCGACGCGGAATCTGGAATTTCTTCAGGTTTCTCAAATGCCTCCTTTAATTATTATTTCTTTAATGTTTATTTAACTAAAGTTACACAATTAATTCATTGGAATATGCAAACTATGCACCTAACAATATATGATTTTTATTTGATCTATTGAGCAGGATAGAAAATGAGCACCTCAACAATGTTGGGAAATACAGAGCATTTAAATCAGTACCCCTCCCTTTCCAATATGTTGATGATGAAAATGACGAATGATACTTTTGATGGGATTATGAACATGAGAAGAGCTGACAAGTAGGTTCAAGGCTAGCCATCAAATGAAATTGGAAATTTGTTGGATCTTATAAACATATTGATATATGTTCAGGAATACTACTTCTGTGACACACAAATAAGTGTTTGGTTATCGTGGTTTCATGATTAAGTACTGTAAATATCCCTGCCAAATGTGTCATAGTATGAGTGAATGTAGCAATTGTTGAGATTCCTTCAGATTTAAAGAATAAACTTAAAACTCAAAACTGTATAATATTACAGCACAAGTTAGTTGCAAATAAAATAGAGACAGTAACCGAATAATGAATAAACAAAATAAATGATCATACATCAATAACACAAGGATTTACATGGTAAAACTTCAGCAATATTCTAGAGAAACATCCACGGGGCAAAGTATTGGTATTTTTATTGTTTAGAAGAAAAATCTACAATCCTCATGTAGCTACAATTACAATTACTTGCCTTTCCAAAGGCTACAAAGATTAAAAAAAATATCTTCAACATAACTACATCCATCAAATTTAGAAGAAAGTAGTTTTTTCTTTTCTTTAGGAAAAAACTAGATTTAAAACAAAAGATTTTGTTTTCTTTCAAAGATAAGCTTCTTTCTTTCTTTGCTTTATCTTGTTGTCACAAATCTAATAATCTCCACCTTGACAACAATTTACCTGATACTTGTTCATGCCCATTCATCACCTTTTCTACTTGAGCCAAGAGAAGACAAACTCCACCTGAACTTCTCTAGCAGTACTGGTTTTGTAAACATGTCTACAAAAAAAAATTTGTATGGACTTTCTCATAGCTACTCTGCCTCTATCAATAACTTGTCTTACAAAATGGTATTTAATTTCAATATGCTTGGTCCTATTGTGATAAGCTAAATTTTTAGCCAAATGAAGAGCACTTTGACTATCACAGAATACATTCACCTTATCCTACATTTTTCCAAACTCATCCAAAAGACCC
Organism: Cunninghamia lanceolata; assembly: GCA_027924645.1. Lineage (NCBI taxonomy): Eukaryota > Viridiplantae > Streptophyta > Pinopsida > Cupressales > Cupressaceae > Cunninghamia > Cunninghamia lanceolata. The sequence goes on along the minus strand of BSBN01000391.1, from coordinate 42,510,279 downwards.
TTTAAACGAATTACCTCTTTGCATGCATGTGAGACAGCCATATATTCTGCCTCATTAGTGGACAAAACAACTATTTGTTGAAGCTTTGACATCCAAAAAATAGGTCTTCTTGCAAGAGTAAAGACATAACCCGAGGTAGATCTCCTTTTGTCCAAATCACCTGCAAAATATGAATCAACATATCCACAAACCAAATCACTTCAACCATTAAAGGTAATACAATAATCACTTGTGCCTCTGAGATAACAAAGCACTCATTTCACTGCTACCTAATTCTCTTTACCTGGATTTGCCATGTATCTACTGACAACACCAACTACATGTGAAATATCCGGTCTTGTACATACCATCGTGTACATTAAACTTCCTACTGTATTAACGTATGGTACACGAGACATAATCATTTTCTTCTTTATTACTAGGACATAAACTTGAAGAAAACTTAAAATGGGAAGCCAAAGGGATATTTACTAGTTTTACATTATTCATACCAAATCTCATAAGAATCTTCTCCACATACTTTTGTTGTGATAACCAAAGCTTACCATTTTTCATGTCTCTGTGTATCTCCATGCCCAGAATTTGTTTTTCTGCTCCTAGATCCTTCATATCAAATGTCCTAGCCAACTGAGCCTTTAACTTGCTGATCTATGTCATGCTTTTGCTTGCTACAAGCATATCGTCAACATATAACACCAAGATAATAAATAAACCATTTTCCAAACTTTTGAAGTAAACACAATGGTCATACTCACTTCTTGTAAAATTTTGGCTCACCATGAAGGAGTCAAACTTCTTGTACCATTGCCTGAGTGATTGCTTCAAGCCATACAATGACTTCCTGAGTTTGCAAACAAATTTTATTTTGCAAAACTAAACAAACTCTTTGAGTTGTTCCATATATATCTTCTTCCAAATCTCTATGTAAAAATGTTGTTTTAACATCTAGCTGCTCTAACTCTAGATCAAATAAAGAAACTAATACCAATACTACTCGAATAGAAACAAGCTTAACAACTGGTGAAAAAATTTCACAGAAATCAATACCTTCCTTTTGAGAATACCCTTTTGCTACCAGTCTTGCTTTGTACCTTTCAACTTTGTCATCGACACCCTTCTTCAGTTTTTAAATCCACTTGTAACCAATAGTTTTTCTCCCCTTTAGAAGTTCTACCAGGTCCCATGTTTTATTCTTCTCTAAGGCATACATTTCTTCTTTCATTGCTATTTTTCATTTAGCACTTTCAATATCATTCATTACTTCTTGATAACAACTTAGTTCCCCATCATTAGAAATCAAAGCAATAGATAAATTATAATCATCATACCTCTTAAGAAGATTTCTAACCTATGTAGATCTCCTTAGAGTTGGTTGTGGCATTTTCACATTTTCCTATATATTTTCCACATCCTCATCTTCTTCTTTAGAAGCTTCTTCTTGCTCCCCCTTTTCTGAAGATGGTTGAGTTTCTAACTGAAATTGTTGATGCTCTGGTACTTGTTCCTATTCCATTTCAACTTTTATTATGTCTGATTTTATGAGAGGAAATTCATCAAAAACTACATCTTTGCTAATGATGATTTTGTGGGTAGTAAGATCCCACAATCTATATCCCTTAACTCCACCATAACCAACAAAGACATACTTCTTTGACCTGGGGTCCAATTTGTTGGGAAACGAGGTGTCTCAACCTTGCTACACGTTTCCCGTTATAGTTATTTTTATTTAATATTTTCCTACAGCTGTTACGCATTGTCGATGCTTTGAAAATTGGTTTTTTAGGTGTCAAAAGATGCCCACATGATAGTATATTATGGAAGGCCTATTTTTAGGCATATTATGACAGATTCTATGACATCTGTAAGGGTCAAAAATAGGGGTTTTCATTTTGGACGTGAGAGCTTATTTTTAGACTAGAATCTTGGCCGAGAAGCTTCACACATGGTTTTGTAAAACCACAGATGGTTTCTTGTATAGCCAGAAGTCTATAAATTGGAGGCTTGAGGAGTTGTTTGCATAGTGTGAGTTTACATGTATTGTTATGCTGTCGGAATGCTATCGGAATTATTCCAGAGTTGTTTGCTGGTGATACTCCTGTAATAAACTTGCTCTGCAAGTGTATGTAATCTAGTTATTGGATTTGGAAGACATTGAGCAAGCTTTTGGAGTGTGGGGTTTTTCACCTGAAAGGGTTTTCCCCACGTATATTTGGTGTTTTGTGTTTTATTATTTATTTCATATTTTGAATGTGTTGTTGGAATTTTTGTAGCTGTTAGATCAGTTTTTAAAAAGTTTTGCATATTGTCTCTCCTCAAGATTGGCGTAGGAAGTTGTTTCCACTACTTTAACTTCCTTACAAATGGTATTAGAGCCAGGCCCAAGCTAGGAGCCCCAAGCACACGAGATGTGTTGCTTAAGGGGGGGTGTTGGTGTTGGAAATAAGCCACACTTGGACCGATGATGGACTGGTCCAAGAGGGGCTAGAAGCTCAGTGGTAGAGCACTCCAGCAGCGAATGGAAGGTCCTAGGTTCGAGTCCTAGCTGGTCCATGTCTCAACATGGTATCAGAGCTTGATCATATTTAGTTTTAGTTGTGGGTTATTAGGTTTTTTGTGCTAATCAAGGTTTGAGTGGGAGCTTGTGCAGAGGATACTTTGTGATCTTGTTGCAGACTTTTTCAGATGGTGAGCACATTTGGGAGGATTAAGCTAGAGAAGTTTTCTGGCATGAACTTTGAAATGTGGAAGCTGAAGATGGAAAATCTGTTGATTGACCGGGATCTATGGGATGCAGTGGATGAAAATGTCCATAGGCATGTGGATCCAGATTTGACTACAAAGTATGATGTAATGGATAGAAAAGCTAAAGGTCTCATAAGATTGTGCCTTGTAGATTCGATTCTGATAAATGTCCATGAAGAACCCACTTCGAAGAAGCTTTGGAAGAAGTTGGGTGAGATATATCAAGCTAAATCTCTAGTGAATAAGATTTTCTTGAGGAAGAAGTTATATTCCTTGAGAATGGAAGAAGGTGGATGAATTTCTGAGCATCTGGAAACATTCAATATGTTGGTGACTCAGTTGACCTCGGTTGGGGTTAAAATGGATGAGGAAGAAAGGTGCCAAATTTTGTTGTGTTCGCTGCCAGACTCATGGGATAGCCTAGTTATGGCTATTGGGAGCACTGCAGTCATCTTGACGATGGAGGGTGTTGTTGGTTCTCTACTTTCCAAAGAGATGAGAAGGAAGGTCTCTCTAAATGCCAAAGAGGCGCTGAGTGTTTGAGGAAGACAAAAAGAACGAGGCAAAGATGAGAAGCAGCGTGGCCGTTCCAAGTCCAAGAATAAGGGGAGATTAAAATCTCCTAGTAAGTCCAAGGAAATATACTGGAACTGTGGCAAATCCAGACACTTCTGAAAGGAATGTAAAGAAGAGAAGAAAAAGAAGAAGAAGAAGCAAGATTCTGACTTTGAGTCCGAAAAGGAAGATGGAGATACCTTTATTGTAGCCTTGGCCACTCGTGCAGGTGATAATGCATGGTTGATAGACTCAGGTGCATCTTTCCACATGACTCCTAATAGAAACTAGTTTAGTAAGTACGAAAACTATAATGGTGGTAAGGTGTATTTGGGTGATAATTCTTTCCTTGATATTGTTGGTCGTGGTAGTATTCATGTGAAATTTTCTGATGGTAGAGTTAGAAGATTTGATGGTGTCTTGCATATCCCAAGACTAGCAAGAAATTTGTTATCTGTTAGCAAGCTAATAGATGCGGGTGTCCATGTACAGTTTTCTAATGCAAGTGTCAAAATGGTGAGAGGTGCTATGGTGATAGCAAGAGGAAGTAGATTGGGTACATTGTACCAACTTGATGCATGCACGGTTGAGTGCAATAGCACTTCTGATAAAATCAAGCCAGAAACTACTTCGCTGAAAAAAGAGATGGTTTCCTCTTCTACGGATGGTCGTGGCTTCTGGGTACTCAAGGGTGCTTTGTCTACCAAATCAAAGTTGCCTATAGAGAAGACCATGTTATGGCACCGGAGACTTGGCCACATTGGAGAGAAGGGTTTGAAAGCCCTGAAAAATAAGAACCTTGTTGAAGGTTTGAATGATTGCAATCTAGAGTTTGATTTCTGTGAACACTATATTTATGGCAAACAGAACCGCATTTAGTTTTACTCGTTTTCTCATAAGTCTTCATGTATTTTGGATCTAATCCATTCGGATGTATTTGGTCCTGTTGATGTTGCTTCTATTGGTAAATCAGTTTATTATGTTACTTTCATTGATGATTTTAGTAGGAGAACATAGGTATATTTTTTAAAGAGCAAATCTGAAATTTTTAGTCATTTTAAGGAGTTCAAGGCTATGGTAGAAACTCAGACTGGAAAGAAAATTAAATGTTTGAGGACTGACAATGGCAGTGAATACTGTTCTGTAGATTTTGATAGATTCTGTACAGATTGTAGGATTAAAAGACAGAAGACAACTCCGTATTCTCCTCAGCAGAATGGAGTTACTAAAAGAATGAATAGAATGTTGATGGAGAAGGCTAGGAGCATGTTGAGTGGAGCTGGTCTAGAACAAACATTTTGGGCTGAAGCTGTTGCCACTGCTTGTTATTTGATAAATAGATCTCCTACATCAACACTTATTGATAAAACGCCAATGGAGGCATGGTCGGGGAAAAAGCCTTCACTTAGACATCTGAGAGTTTTTGGTTGTGAGGCATATGTGCATGTACCTAAGGAGAAGAGAACAAAGTTGGATTCTAAGGCTGTCAAATGTATCTTCATCGGCTATAGCTATGGTGTGAAAGGATACAAGCTTTGGGACCTTGTTGCACATAAGGTAGTTCATTCCAGAAGTGTTATTTTTAGAGAAACTAAATCTTCTCCTATTATTTTTCAGCCAGAATAGCATAAAGAAATTGAACAGAAAAAAAAAAAGTGATTCAACTTCCTTCTATGCCTAAGAAAGATGAATTGAGGCCTCAAGATAGACAAGAAGTTGAGGAGAGCTCATCAAGCTCTGAATCTTCAGAAGAGGGTGAAGAGGAGGAAGAAGTGGAAGAACCTCCACCTTAGCTTGTTCGAAGGTCTACAACACATAGGCATCCACCTAAAAGGTATAGGTATTCACCTGATGATTGGAAGTGTATATTTGCTTTGAATACTAACATTGATGAATTGAGATCTGTGCAAGAGGCTTTGGGTATGAATGATGCAGAGTCCTGGAAAGTTGCCATGGATGAAGAGATGATAGCCCTTGAAAGAAATGATACATGGGACCTTGTACCTTTTCCTGATCGTCGTAAACCTATTAGATGTAAATGGGTCTTTAAGAAAAAGATTGGTTCAGATGGAAATGTTGAAAAGTATAAGGCACGGTTGGTTGCGAAGGGATACTCTCAGGTTGAGGATATTGATTACGGTGAGATTTTTTCACCTGTTGCTAAAATGACATCCATTCAATTTTTATTATCTATTGCAGCAACTTATGACCTAGAGGTTGAACAAATGGATGTGAAAACTACTTTCCTTCATCATGATTTGGAGGAAGAAATCTATATGACATAGCCAGAGCACTACGTGGTAAAAGGTAAAAGCAAGTTGGTTTGTAAGTTAAAGAAATCTTTGTATGGCCTTAAACAAAGTCCTAGGATATGGTACTAGAAATTTGATACTTATGTGTTGAGTTTGCGATTTGTGCGGTCTAAATCTGATCACTATGTATATTTTAAATCTGATAGTGATCGTTTCCTGGTAATTGCTTTATATGTTGATGACATGTTGTTTATTGGGAAAGGCAAATATTTGATTGCAGAATTGAAATCTCAGCTCTCTGTGAAATTTGAAATGAAAGATCTTGGTAGCAAAACACATACTTGGGATGGAGATCAGAAGAGATCATGAGAACAGAAATCTATGGCTTAGCTAGAGTAAGTATGTTTGTTTAGTTTTGCAAAGGTTTAACATGTAGGATTGTAAACCACTTTGTGTTCCTATTACATTGGGAACGAAGCTCTCTATTTCACAATGTCCTACATCCCCATCGGAGATGAAAGACATGAGCAGATTGCCTTACCAGAGTGTAGTTGGAAGCTTAATGTATGCTATGGTCTGTACTAGACCAGACATTGCCCAAGCAGTGGGAGTTCTTTCTCATTATATGTCTAATCCTGGAAGAGTGCATTGGGATGCAGTTAAGAGGGCCTTCAGATATTTGCAGGGTACAACAGAGTACTCTATTTGTTTTCATGGTATAGGAGATCAACATTCCTTGAGTATTCGCAATTTTGTGGATTTAGACTGGGCTGGTGATGTTGATAGTAGAAGGTCCACCAGTGCATAGGTGTTTACTCTTAATGATGGTGCAATCAGTTGGATGAGCAAGCAACAGGCTATGGTCGCTTTGTCCACTATTGAGGCAGAGTACATGGCAGCTACTCATGCCTATAAAGAAGCCATTTGGCTGAAGCGTTTGTGTTTAGATATTGGATTGAAACAGGGTGTAGTTACAGTTTATTGTGACAGTCAGAGTGCAATCTGCCTTGCGAAGAACCCAACTTTTCATGCCAGGACCAAACACATTGATGTTCAGTATCACTTCGTGAGAGATATGGTTGAGGATGGTAGGGTGAAGCTGGAAAAGGTAGAGACTATGGCGAATGTTGCAGATGCATTAACTAAGCCCGTGAGCACAACAAAATTTAGGTGGTGTTTCGAGTCTATGGGCCTTTTGGCCCCTAGCAGTTGATCCCTGATGATGTTATTCCCCTGGTCCTTGCAAGGTATTCAACAAGTGGGAGAATGTTGGGAAACAAGGTGTCTCAACCTTGCTGCACATTTCCCGTTATAGTTATTTTTATTTAATATTTTCCTATAGCTGTTATGCATTGTCGGTGCTTTGAAAATTGGTTTTTTAGGTGTCAAAAGATGCCCACATGATAGTATATTATGGAAGGCTTTTTTTAGGCATATTATGATAGATTCTATGACATCTGTAAGGGTCAAAAATAGGGGTTTTCATTTTGGACGTGAGAGCTTATTTTTAGACTGGAGTCTTGGCTGAGAAGCTTTGCACATGGTTTTATAAAACCACAGATGGTTTCTTGTATAGCCAGAAGTCTATAAATTGGAGGCTTGAGGAGTTGTTTGCATAGTGTGAGTTTGCAGGTATTGTTATGCTGTCAGAATGCTACTAGGATTCTTCCAAAGTTGTTTACTGGTGATACTCCTGTAATAAACTTGCTCTGCAAGTGTATGTAATCTTGTTATTGGATTTGGAATACATTGAGCAGGCTTTTGGAGTGTGGGGTTTTTCACCTGAAAGGGTTTTCCCCATGTATATCCGGTGTTTTGTGTTTTATTATTTATTTCATGTTTTAAATGTATTGCTAGAATTTTTGTAGCTATTAGATCAGTTTTTAAAAAGTTTTGCATATTGTCTCTCCTCAAGATTGGTGTAGGAAGTTGTTTCTGCTACTTTAACTTCCTTACACAATTTAGAACACCAATCTTTTGAAATAAGAGCATATGCATCACAACCAAAAAATTTTAGATTTGAGTAATCATAAGAATTACCTTTCCATACCTCTTTAGGAATTTTACAGTCTATTGCAACTGATGGTGACTGATTTACCAGATAGCATGCTGTATTGACTACTTTTGCCCACATCTCTTTCTCCAACTTGGCATTACTAAGCATGCTCCATGCTCTCTCTAGAAGAGTCATGTTCATGAGTTCATCAACACCATTTTTTGAGGAGTGTAAACTGTGGTTTTATGCCTTTCGATTCCAGCTTCCTTGCAATAAGTTTTAAATTCCAAAGATGTAAACTTGCCTCCATTATCTGTTCTTAAACACTTGATTGACCCGCCAATACTCTTTTCAACAAAAGCTTTAAACTACTTAAATACACTAAACACATCATCTTTCTTTTTAAGAATATAGACCCACACTTTTCTAGACTAATCATCTATAAGTGTCACAAAATATGATGATCCTCCAAATGAAACGGTAGGGGATGGTCCCCAAACATCTGAATGAATATAATCTAGGATACCCTTACTTGTATGACTACCTATTTTAAACTTCTGTCTACATTACTTTCCAAAGACACAATACTTACATAAATTTAAATTTAGAGATTTTAAATTTGGAGTAACTTACAATTCACTAGTACCTTTAACCCTTTCTCGCTCATATGGCCCAATCGTTGATGCCAAAAATGAGTGGATTCATTTACTTTTTTAGATACCACAGCTGCTTCACCTATTTCAACCATTCCTTGTAACTTGTAAAGGTTTCCAATATTTGTAGCCTTTATTACCACCATAATGACCTTGGACACTTTTAGTGATCCACCTTGACATGGAAACTTCTAACCTCTAGAATCCAAAACTCCCAAGGTAATTAAATTCTTTTTAATTTTGGTACATGTCTTACTTCTGTCAAAGTCCTCACAATACCATCAAACATTTTAATCTTAATGCTCCCAATCCCTACAGTCTTACAAGAAACATTATTTCCCATAAGAACAACACCAGCATCAATAGTTTGGTAAAAAGAAAACCAACTTCTATGTGGACACATGTGATGCGAAGCACCAAAATCTAATAACCATTCCTCATGATATTGTGAAATATTACAAATAGATAGTACTTTATCAACTGTACCTGAACTTGTTTCAACCTGATTTGCTTCCTTTTTAGAGTCATCATTGTCTTGTTTCTTCTTCCAACAATCTTTCTTGAGATGCCCATTTTTGTTGCAATACCAACATTTTCCTTTAGTCTTTTTGCCTTTTGACTTAGATCTTGATGTACCTCTTGAATTTTCCCCCTTTTCTATGGATTGACCTCTAGCCACCATTGCCTCTGGAGTGGAGGCTTATATATTATATTTCTTCCGCAGCTCCTCAGACAACAAAGCTCCCATAATAAGGTTTTTCCGACTCCAAAATTTCTCCTATTTGGAAAAATTAAATTAAAATTTTAAATAAGTTATATATATAAAATTAAAATGTGCACATATTCTCTCTAAAAATTAAAAAAATTGAAAAGTTAACCCGAGTTAATTTGTTTTTTCAAGTTGAGTTATATAAAATAAAAGTTTCTATTGTTTTTTTGTTTTTTTAAATTGAGTTATCTATTTTTTTGTTTTTTAAGTTGATTTATGGAAATAAATGTTTCTTATTTTTTATTATTATTATGAATTGGATTTTTTTTAAGTTGACTTATAGAAATAAAGATTTCTAAAATTTTGTGTTTCTATTATATATAAAATCAAAACAGTTGCCACAAATAATAAATAAAAATTAAAAAATTAAGCAAGATTGGCTACATATAAAAATAAATAAATTTCAATACTTCTTTGATTTTTATTTTTTTGTGACTAAAAATAAATAAAAATATTTTTTTAAAATAAAAATTCTCCTGCCAAATTTCAGTCTTTTTTTTTGGTTTTAGATTCAAAATCTTTTAAAATATAAACTTTAACTCGCTAAATTTTAGTCTTTTCTTGTTTTAGATTCAAAAATTTAAAATATAAACTTTTACTTGCCAATTTTTTGTATTATATTGGAGATGAAGATGAATTTTTAATTTTTTCAATTTTTGTATTATATATAAAATCAAAAGAGTTGCAACAAATAATAAATAAAAATTAAAAAATAAAGCAAGATTGGCTACATATAAAAATAAATAAATTTGCAATTGATACTTCTTTATTTTTTTTTGTGTACAACAATATTGACTAAAAATAAATAAAATTAAAAAGTTGCAAAATAAATGAACATAAATAAAATTTAAAACGTCACAATTACTCTATCTTAATTTTTTTATTACACTGAAAGACATCCAGGTGGGGATGAGAGCACTCATTTTTTCTACTACAATTTATAAAAAAATAATTAAAATACCAAAAAAGAAATAAAAAATAAAACTTAAGAAATAAAAAAATAAAAACCACAAAACAAATTTAAAAAAATAAAAACTAAAAAAGAAATTAAAAAGTGTTGAAGGAGAAAAAACTAAGAAAATCAAAGAACAAAAATAGAAATTAGAAAAAAATAAAAAATAAAAAAAAGAAATTGGAAAAAATAAAAAATAAAAACCAAAAAAGAAATTGGAAATAGTTGGAAGGAGAAAAAGATGGAGAAAATCACCAAAAATATCAAACCAAAAAAGAAATTGAAAAAATTAAAAAATAAAAATGAGAAAAATAAATTGGAAGGAAGGAGAAAAAGATGGTGAAAATCACCAAAAATTTCTAACTTGCTATAAATATTTTAAATAATTTTAATATATTTTAATAATATTTAACTCATGTTTAACCTAACTTTTCTAATAAACTTGCAAGGTTTTTAAAATGTATTATTTTTTAGAAAGTAAAAGAAAGAATCTTTTGACAAAAACAAAGCATCTTTTGACAAAAACAAAGCATCTTTTGACAAAATAAAGAATCTTTTATTTATTCATTAGGAAAGCTCAATGAAGGAGATATAATCCTATTGATAGATCAAATTCAAGGGTGTTAGTTGTGCTAAAGCTAATGGAAGTGACCAAGTGATTGCAAGATTTAGTAATGAACACAATAATGTAACTACCTTGTCTTCATCTTCAATTTTTACACCCATACTAGTTAATTGGCATATAAGAGTATTGAAAACATTTGAATGACTAGTAATTTTGATACCTTCCTTCATTCACAAACTATATAGCTGCCTCTTCAAGTAGATTTGATTTGTCATGGATTTTTTCATGTAAAGGCTCTCCATTCCACTCCATAAGCTTGATGTTGTTTCCTCTCCAACAATATTTAAAAGAACATCATCTACCAAATACAACTGAATTGTGCTAAGAGTTCTTGTATCTAGATCTTCCTAGTCCTCATCAGTCATATTGGCAGGTTTCTTTGTCTTTCCTACCAATGCCTTGTGCAATCCTTGTTGCACCAATAGATCACACATCTTGAGATTCCACAACTCAAATTTATTCTTCCCATTGAATTTCTCCACATCAAACCTTGCATTCGAAACCTTTTCTATTTGATGTTGTAGAACAAAAACCAAATCCTAAGACAACTGCTACAAAATAAAAGCTCCGATACCACTTGTTGAGACTCCTTCAGATATAAAGAATAAACATAAAACCTAGAATCTTATAATATTGTAGCTCACAATTTAGTTGCAAAGAAAATAGAGACAGTAACATAATAATGAATTAAAAAAATAAATGATCACACATCAATAACACAAGGATTTATGTGGTATAACTCCAGCAATATGCCAAAGAAACATCCACGGGGCAAAGTATCGGTATTCTTATTGTTCAAAAGAAAAATTTACAATCCTCATGCAGATGCAATTGAAATTATGTGCCTTTTGAAAGGCTACAAAGATAAAAAGAAATATCTTCAACATTATTGCCTCCATCAAATTTAGAAGAAAGTAGTTTTTCCTTTCTTTAGGAAAAAACTAGATTTAAAACAAAAGATTTTTGTTTTCTTTCAAAGATAAGCTTCTTACTTTCTTTTCTTTATCTTGTTGTCACAAATCCAACACCAATGACTTATCTTATGGCCATTGGTTCCATTATTGTCATTGTAGAGCAAATCATGTAATTTTTTAGTAAGTTTGATTTATTATTTGAAATCTCTTACTATATAAATAATCATGAAACATTTTTCCCCTTGTAATATTTAATTTTAAAATTGTGAGGTCTCTTCCATTAAGTTTGATGTGTTTCTATGTGAGCACTCTCCTTAATATTCAATACCATACTCATGTCTACAATATTAAAAATCAATGAAAGATGACCCCACAAAGATGAACTAATGGTTAAAGCAATTCTATGAAATATAAAAATCAAGGAGGATTGTTTTAGAAAAATGTATGAGTTCCTCCACTATATAAAAAGAGAGCCATTTTAATAAGTCTTGTTAATTATGTGTTCTTTCATCATCAGCAACCTCTCTCCATATAGAATTATAAAATAAATCTTTCTCAAGAGAGTTAACTTTTGATTTTGTCTCAAGGTAGCCATCTCATGCTCATCATTCCAAAAGTTCACTTTGGAAGTTACATCATTTGATTCATTAAAAAACCTATATTGTTGTAATCACCACAAACTAACAAAAAATATTCAATGTCATAACTATTGGTCCTAGATTTAGCTTTAATAGGTTATGAATACTTCATCTTACATATCTGCATCCAAATTTCAAAAAGAAACTTCTAGCCAACTCTTGTTATGAAATTTTTGGATATATAATCTTGATAAACAATTATTGTATGGCCATCATGTGAAGAGCCAAACTCATATGAAAAAATTAAAGGATCATCAACTGAAGAAGTTCATAATGATTAAAATTATGATATTGACTATCATCTAAATAATCAAATGAAGAAACACCACTAAATGAATCAATGATGTGTGTAAAATAGTGTGAGGATTATTGTGCCTATATGAAAATTTTCATAGTGAGTCATGTCTTAAGACAAAAGTCCTATCATTTGTGAGCCATACTTGAATCATTGTTTCCTATAGTTATTAATGTTGTCATTTCCATTCTTAGTTAATGCCTTTAGAGAGCTAGCAAAAAGAGTTTTACAAGCATATTAGGCAAGGTTAAGACAAGAACTTGGATGATGAAGGAAAGACAAAGAGGTTCTCAAACAAGGAGATGGTCATCAAGGCTTTTAAAGCATGCCTAGACAAAGTAGGACCACTTTGAGTATTTCAATTCAAGAAAAGGTGCATAGGTGATGAGAGCATGCCTAGGAGAGAGAATGTCATGATTGAACATCAAAATAGTAAAAAAAATGTTTAAGTGTCCAAGAATGTTCTTTTGCATGAGGAGGTCACTCTTAACAAACTTTAAGTGGAAAAACTCACTTAAGTAGAAAACGTGCATGTGTACATTCCAATATCAATGAGAAATTAAATCAAGAAGTAACTTAAGTGATTTAAGAGGGTGTTTTTTCACTTAAATGTCAAAATTTGACATCAAAACATATAAAAAATGTATAATGACCCCCAAAATCTTGCTAAGAGAGAAACTCACTTAGTGAGTGATGAAACATAAAAAAAGTACAACAAGACCCCTAGGAGCACACCCAAGAACTGCTTAAGTAATCTTCAAAAGATGAAAAAAGTGCAATGAGGGCCTTAGGCATGCACTTCATGACCTGAATGACAAAAGCCAAATTCAAAACATAAAAAAGGTTGCCAATAAGTGATAAATGTGTTCCTAAAGGGTTGGATGACAAAAATTCAATGTCAAAACATGAAAAAGTGTATTTAAATTAATACAGAGCTTGCTTGGGTGAAGGAGTAAGTTTTAACTTCATTAAAGTACCAAAGGACCTTAAAATGTGTACTTGAAGTGTTGAGAGTGTTGTACCCATACAAAAATTATCATATTGAGTCATACTTTGGGTCAAATTCTTACAAGTACTTGTTTTGTGATCCATACTTGACCCTTAAAAAGATCATCAATGTCATTTTTGGCATCTCTAGTTAGTGTCTTTGCAAGGCCAACAAAAGGAGATTTCCAATACATTTTGTGTAAGCAGGAAAAAATTAGGTTTTATAAGATCAAGCATTGCAAATCAAACCTAATCCTACCACCTTCAAAGAATCCATCTAAATGATACAAAATGAATGCAAATCAAAAGCAAAGTCACCTAGATTGCTTGATTATGTCGTTAGGGTAAAATCCAAGGTAGCAATAAAAAATGCAGAAATGAAACTGTAACTAGCACCATGAAGCACAAAACTAGTATGAAAATACAAACAAAAACAAAAATGCAAACCAGAATCACACTAGCATTGATTGACCTTCATGGCTCTTCTCAATCGTGCATAGGCATGCAGATTCGAAGGGTTGATCATGGGAGGATGTTGGTTGTTCACAATTTTGGCAGCATAACAGTATGCAAGGACACAACATGATGAAAATGTCTTGTGAAAGCCTTCCTTTATAGAAAAGGTCAATTTGAATGGATGGACATGATTGCAAGTTATGTTGGATGAAATGGATGGTCTAGATTGATTAGGGTTGATTAGGGTTTCCCATTCCAAGAGGGATTGTAGTCACATGATAAGTGTGCGATGGAGAATAAAAGGGACTTAATTCAAATATTTTATTTGAATTAGTTGTGAATGTGAAGGGGTTAAGTGGAAGATGCAACATGTGACACTTGTTGCAATGTGATGAGAGATGAGGGATTAATTCAAATTTTTAATTTGAATTATGTGAGACATGTGAAGGGGTATTATTAACTAAACAAATGGGATTTATTTAGTTAATTGGAATGTGATTAAGTTGGACAAGGCTAGGACCTAGGACCTAGGAAAAAACATTACAAGGTCATGTTGACTAGGTGTTGTGTCGAGACATGGACAAATTTTAGTGTCTACATTTTGCCCCTCTTTGAAATGATGTGATTTATGTCAAGTAACATTATTTCAAAGAAGCTAAGGAAAAGGATAGAGGAAAATGATGGGATGATGATGCCCCCTCGAGAGGATAGGCAAGTTGGACAAACACGGGTAGGCTCTCGAAATGAAATGGATTGGTCAAGGATGAAAGATAAAGGAATGGATGGAAGAAAGGGAAGGACGTGTTATACTGCAATGAAGGTGAGCAACCATGGTGTTTGATTTAGCACTAGATGTTATGCACCAAGGTATAAGGACCAAGGTGATGATGTGCCTCGTGCCCTAGCATAATACAACCTTGTCTAGATACAAGATATGAATATTAGCTGGGTTGATTCGGATGTGATTCAAATGCAAGTTGAAAATGAAAACACACACAAGCAAGCAAGCATGCATGCACAAATTATTCAAAGACAAACAAGGTACAGCCCCTGTCAAGCTGTAAACTAATGATTAAGTGATTGATTGATTGATTGATGATTGATTGATAGTAGTGTTGTTGGTCATACGAGCAACACCAGGATTTGATTGATGATTGATTGATTTAGTTTACATCATGATTAGGATCAAGACCATGCATGTGATTGGATAATTTGGCAAGATTGATTGACTTGATTGGTATGGAATGACGGTGACTTGCATTTGATTTATTGGATTGGAATGATTTGATTTGAAGAAGTGATGATTGGATGAAGTGATTTGAATTGATTGATGGATTTGGAATGATTTGATTGATTTGATGAATTGATTAGAATGAATTGATTGTAATGATCTGAAGAATTGATTGAAAGAAGTGATTTGATGATCAGAAGAATTGATGTGATGATTGGATTTGATTGGATTAAGTGAGTGGAAGAATTGTGTAGGATGTCATACTGATGTGTTTGCGATAGGGATGACTAGGAGGATCTAGTCCCTTTTCTCTTTGTTTTGCAACTATGTCTCTACAAGACTTGTGAAGTGTGGGATGTCATGGAGATGTCAATGCAAGGTGATGAGGCCTAGACTATGATAGAGGCTAATGGATATTAGTCTTCAAAAAGTCTAGCTCCAAGAGGGTACTCTCATCTATTAATGACCTTTCAAAGCATAAATTGGATTTACCGAGACCTTGAGGTGTGAATGAAATGATTTGATTAATGTGAACCCATGAGTTTCAGAAATCACTTGAAAGGATGGACTTAAACTAGCCATGGAGTATTAAGCCCAATTGGATGAAATGATTGATGAAATTGAATCCATGAATTTTAGGATTCACTTGGAAGGATGGACTTAAACTAGTCATGGAGTATTAAGCCCAAGTTATGATTGATGAAAAGATGTCAAGGTCTCCTTGTCCGAATTTGTACTTGTGATACAGTCAAGCTTTGACAGTTTCTCCCTATGTTTCAACCTTAGGAAGACTAATGTTTAGGGTCCTCTATAGATGTCAAAGGCCAAATGAAATTGAATGTGCTTTGACACAGCTACAATCAAATTTGATAGGGAGAGTAGATACTCCAAGGTTTCCCTACGGTTGTGGTGTATTGTGATTGAGATGAATTTGATTAGATTGAAATGAATGGTTAGGATATGATTAGAATGTGATCAATTGGATTAGGATGATGATGTGTAGTGATGAGATGAAGATGAGCTGGATGAATTGGGATGATGACTAGGATGATTGGGAGAATGATCAGGAAGAAGTTGATTGGATTATGAATGAGGATGTGTAATGATTTGGAATGATGACTAGGATGGATTAGGATGAAGATGATGTTGTGTTGTGATGAGATTGGAAGATGATTTGATGGTTTGATTGAATTGGAGAAGTGGTTTTATTTCTTATATTTTTGTTGAATATTTGATTTTTTGTATTGACGTTTTTGGGATTTTTGGAATCTTTTGATTTTTTTTTTGGTTTTTTGAGATGTTTTGATTTTTTTTGGTATTTTTTACATGTTTTAATTTTTTTGGCATTTTGAAAGGTTTTGATTTTTTTTTTGTATTTTTGAAATGTTGGGATGGCATTGGATGACAATTTGGGTAGCCTTTTCACTAGATACTAATGACAAGGGGGGGAAACCCAGTCCAGGCGCAAGGGAATGAATGGGCTTGGGTGAATGGATAAAAGGGGTGGGCGATAGTGGATGGAAGGGATGTATGTGTAAGAGGGCAAGGATGTGATCTCCAAAGGCTATGTTGCATAAGAATAACATGCTCCATTCGAGGTGGAACACTTAGGATTTTTCATGACAAAGCTTAGGGTGATGGGATGATGATAGGATTGTGAAGGATTTGCTTGGTTTGGAGGAATAAGGTATGTCAATAGATATCCAAAACATTTGTCAACATTGTGCCCCCATTTCTTTATCAAGATCAAAAGAGGAAGGGAGGATGAATGGATGCGATATGATAGGCATGCGAGTGTATGAATAAGGATGGTAAGGTGGAAAATGATAGGAAGATGAGACAATGTGCCCCCAAGTGTAAGTGGCATTGATCAAATTTTTGATTTTTTGAATTAGATAGGGGGATATGGATGAGAAGGACTCGGGTGTCTAGTGCCATGAAGGTGATAGTCCCAAAGGTATGTCGCATTGACCATGTCAAATGTTGTTATGCTCATCGATGTTGGTAAGTAATGGCATGAAAGTGAGATGGATTAAGTAGATAGTGAATTATGGAGGGAACGATAGTGGATTACGATGTGGATTATGTAGGACTTGTGCAAGGAGGATGGATGAAATGTTTTATCCAAAAGAATGGACCATAGGGAGGTGATAAGGTACATATGTAGGGTAATGATTGAATGATGGGGTGATGGAGGTGTGAAGAGGAATCATGACCAATGGCTACACACACTATGTTAAACATTGAAGCTTTTGAGTGGATGGTGGTGTAGGAAGTAATGAAGATGTTTGCTTAGTGGATGGATGATGTAGGACTTTAGGTACCCACATGGACTTAGTATTTTTGTGATTTTGGTTTGACTTGTGGGTTGAAGGAATTTGATATTTTTGAATGGAATGGATGGAAGAGGATGGCTGGGATATTTGAGATGTGGATGCCTCATTTGATTTGGTTTCTTTTTGCTTAGGGACTCATACCATTTTAGTTTTGGACTTTGTTTTGGAAGGTAAGGGCTTGGATGGCTTTTTGGATGGATTTTCCTTTGACTTTTTGAATTGATTTCCTAAGGTATTAGGACCCTTAGGATTTTTTACTTTATGAGTGAAGGCATCCAAATGTTTACTTTTGAATCCCATGGGATGGGTGGAATGAGTGGAAGCTTTATGTTTGCATGATGTGCACATTTGTTGGTCATGATTAAGAATGTAAGGGTATTTATGGATGATTGGGATACTAGGTGTTGGAAGTAATGGTGGCAAAGTGGATGGAGGTAAATTAGGAGTTGGAAGAAGTGGAGGCAAATTGGATGGTGGCAAGTGTATGGTCACATGCTTTTGACACTTGTAGGATGATGGAGGTGGAATGGCAACTTATGTTTTAGGAATGTGATGGGATGTGTGATGTAAAGTGGTAGACTTGGATGAAGTACCAACATCGTTAGATTGTTGAACTTGAGGTGTGTATCCAAGGCCATATGAGCATGGGGGGACATTGACATGGCCGGGATTCAATATACCTTGTTCGTGAAGGCCTAGGCCTTTACCTTGATAATTCATGTTTTGGAGCATGCGATTGAAAATGGGACTAGGTATAGTTTGGATACTAGACTTGAGTTGATTATTGGATAAGGAAGGGAAAGTGGAAGACAATAGTTGTTGTTGTCCCAAGGAAGAACACTCATGAATGAAGGTGGATAGGCCAAGTGGATATGATGGTGGATTCGAAAAGTGATTGATGGTGGATGATGTGGAAGGGTCATTAGGATCTTTATTATGTTTATTTAGATCCAAGTTATTTGTTTGATCTTCTATGCTTGCTTGGTAGGCACATGTCTCATCATGGGAAGTGAAAGTGGTTGGATCATGAAGTGAAGGAGAATTTTCTATATTCCGAATGAAGGCCATGAAATGGGGTGAATGCTCAAGTAGGTCAACAAGACTTTCATGAGATGGAGCATGTAGGTCTTGGGTGTCTTGTTTGTGGATGGGATCAAGTTGCTCGTGAATATGTTCTTCATCATGCGTAATATCTTGATCATGGAAAAGATAAATTTTATGAATGGGTCGAAGGAAAGTGATTTGATCTTGACTAGAATGAGGGTTAGATGTTTCTTCATGCTTAGGATTGTTCTCTTGACATGCCTCGTGGGTTACTTCAATGGAAGTGGATGACTTTTAGATAGGTTCTTGGTCGATAACATGAGAGGAAAATGGGTCTTGACATGGATTCATGGAAGGGGACTCTTTGATTGGATCAAAGGGTTGTGAATCACATGAATGGATTGAAGGACTTGGCATGATGTTTGAGGACTCTTTTTTATGTTCAAGCATATGTGTTGGATGATATGGCAATGTTTGATTCTTTGCTTGTAGCCCTTGGGTCATATCCTTTATATGTGTAGGGGTGGAAGGTGTTGGCTTATGGTTTTGATTTTGATTGGATGGAGGAGCGAATGAATTGGATGAAGTGGTGGGTTTGGGTAACTCAACATGTTTACTTTTGTAATATTTGATCTTAGGCCATGGAGCTGGAGGATTAGGTGCAGGGATTTTTAGATTAGGAGTAGGACATGGTGGCATAGGGATAGACATTTGATTGGTTGGTGGTATGATAAACTTGTAGGGTGCATGACCCAGACTAGTGTTCACCTTGTCAAAGGTGTCATTAGGACATGAAGGCATTTGACCTTGTTGCAAAGGTTGACATATTCTCACATGTGCTTGTTGTGATGTGGATGGATATGAATGTTGATTCACATGGAAGGAAGTTAAATTGGATGATGTGGCATTGACTTGGCCTATGGATGGATTAGGTTGGTATGAATATTGATGTCGAATTTGAATTTGTGTTTATTTGGTTTGGGAGTGGTGTGTGGCTAAGATGTGTTGGATTTGGGCTAGGAGTTCTTGTATGTGAGGTGATTGACTTTGGTGAAATGGTTGAAGGGTATCTTGTAAGTGTTGTATAGTTTGTTGATCGAAAGGTTGGGGTATTTGGTGAAGTGATTGGATGAGATTTTGGAGTTGGGGTGCTAGGACCTTGTTTTCGAATGTTGGCATGGTGTCACACATGTGTCTAAGCCTTGGCATGTAATCTCGTCCCTCAAGGTATGATACATTATTTACAAGGCTCTTATGATCATTAAAACTAGGAGGGCCCCCTCGAATTACAAGTTTAGGTCTTGGATTTGTCTCATGATTAGGATTAGGGAGAGGGCATCCTTGGATTATGATTTTGGGCTTAGGTTTTGTCTCAATGTTTGAATTAGAAGGGTAGCCCCTTGGATCATGATTTTGGGCTTATGATTTTGATTGGGCTTGTTTATGATTAGGGTCATTTTGACTAGTGCTTGATTAGGATTAGGATGATGTAGAATGATGTGAAATGAAGTGATTGGAGATTAGGAATAAATTGATGGGAAATGTGAAATGATGATTAGGATAATGATTAGGATGAAGATATAATTAGAATGTGATTAGGAATGATTAGGATAGAATTGATTGGATGATGTGAAATGATGATTAGGGTAATGATTATAATGATGTTGTTTGGATAATGTAGAAAGACAAAGATATGATTAGGATTGGATTATGATGACTTGGATATGATTAGGAATGACATGATTGTATGAATTGGATTGATTAGGATGTGATATGGAATGAAGTTGATTTGATTAGAATGAAAATGATGATGATGTGTAACGTTTAGGAATGATTTGGATTTGATTAGGAAGAAGGTGACAAGGAATGATTAGAGTTTGAATTATGATGAATTAGGTATGTTCACGGTATGAAGTGGCTAAGGAGGGTGATTAGGATGAAAGTGATTAGATTTGAATGTGTTGGAAGAATGTTTAGATTGACTTGTCTTTATGTGTTTAGTATTTAGAGCTTGATTTGGCAATGTTCAATCAAATGATCACACATGTACACACATGCAAGACACATAAGTAATTTTGAATTTTGAAATTGAAGAATATGATGATGATTAAACAAGTACACAAGGAAGACACATCAACAAGCCCTAGAATTAGTCAAGCGGGGTATGGCCAGTAAGTCTTAAGCTAGGTTGTACAAAGGTTAACTAGGCGTGTCCCCAATATACACAAGGTACGAGGGGCCCAAATCTGTGAACACTAGCCCGTTGAAGGGATGTGGCATAAGCATAAGCGAATGCCACTTCACCTTATGTCCAAAATCACCCGGGGCCCCAAGGCTGTCCCAATGACTATGTAGCTAGATTGAGGCACAACTTTTGCTCTCCCCCCTTTGATATACCTTGTCAGAACATGTGGTTGAGGTCATCCCTAGGGGTGATGAAATCCCCTAGTAGACCTCCTAAGGAAAGGGCAAACAAAAGCAAATCAAGTGAGGTATTTTTGATCTCCAAGATCACCTTGCGGTGCGACAAGAGAGCATACACACACGCACTTGATTCACACTTGCACTTGTAAATTGCCCTTAAGAAATCAAAATGTGAGGTGTGAATATGAATGGATAAGAGGTGTTTTTGATTCTCAAGATCACACAAAGTGCATGAGAAGAGCATACACACCCCTAATCACATGTAAATTCACCAAACAATTCAAGCACTGGTTCTTTTTATGCCCAAATCAAAAAATGTGAATGAAGACATTAGTTCGTTTTATGTCCAATTTTGATGTGTGATGAAGACAAATGTTCATTTTATGCCCAAATTGAAATGTGAGACAAGCAAGATTAATTAAGAAATGAGAGATTAGAATATGTACACCTGATTAATTTTCTATCCCAGCTACTATGTGATGATAGAAATGTTGTTCCGACCCCGTATGATCACCTGCAAGTCACCAGAACAAAAATGGAACAAGTAAAAGTGCATAGGAGGCCGTTATGCAAAAATAAGCAATCTGATAAAAATATGTTGTATATTAATTGTGACAGAAAAATAAATGACATCAACAGGTTCTAGACAAAATTCTACACAATTTTAAAAAAAAATTGCGAAAATTCGATCAAAAATGCAAAAGATATGGCCATTTGAAGTATATGTGGAAGTTTGACTTTGACTGCAAAAAAAAAGTGGGCAAAACGGTACAGTCACCTGAAAATTTCTCTGCCGCTTGCAATCACCTTTGCAATGAAACTCTAGTTTCAATAAATGCGCCACAGTTTAAAGAAGAAATCACACCCTTCAATGTAAACTAAAGATGATTTTTTTGCAAAACCTGACATAGTGCGCCTGTGCAGGGTCCGTATAGTATGGCCATGCGGAGGGGCCAAAACTAAAAAAAATTCAATTTTTTTTTTGGTAGCCAAAACATATCAAATTTTGTGTCAATTTTCGTAGAAAGGGCCTCCTGGACTCAACGGTGAGGTCTGTTTGAGCTTCGGAGGTCACCTGCAAAATTTGATTTTCAAAAATCACCAAAAAGGTTAGATTTCACATGGATTTCACGTCAGGTTCACCAAATGTCATTAGGGTAAAATCTAGGGTAGCAATAAAAAATGTAGAAATGAAACCCTAACTAGCACCATAAAGCACAAAACTAGTATGAAAATGTAAACAAAAACAAAAATGCAAACCAGAATCACACTAGCATTTATTGACCTGCATGGCTCTTCTCAATTGTGCATAGGCATGCAAATTTCAAAGGGTTGATCATGGGAGGATGTTGGTTGTTCATAATTTTTGTAGTATAACAGTATGCAAGGACACAACATCATGAAAATGACTTGTGAAAGCCTTCCTTTATAGAAAAGGTCAATTCGAATGGATGGACATGATTGCAAGTTATGTTGGATGATATGGACGGTCTAGATTGATTAGGGTTGATTAGGGTTTCCCATTCCAAGAGGGATTGTAGTCACATTATAAGTGTGTGATGGAGAATAAAAGGGACTTAATTTAAATATTTTATTTGAATTAGTTGTGCATGGGAAGGGGTTAAGTGGAAGATGCAACATGTGACACTTATTGCAATGTGATGAGAGGTGAGGGATTAATTCAAATTTTTAATTTGAATTATGTGAGACATGTGAAGGGGTATTATTAACTAAACAAATGGGATTTATTTAGTTAATTGGTATGTGATTAAGTTGGACAAGGCTAGGACCTAGGACCTAGGGCAAAATATTACAAGGTCATGTCGACTAGGTGTTGTGTCAAGACATGGACAAATTTTAGTGTCTATAGATTCCTTGATTGAAATTGTGGATTACATCTCAATAGTGAACAACCATAGTTGCCATAGCTATGATGATGATGGATAATGTACTCAATGGATGCTCAAAGTATGTAATATGCATGAGATGACAATCTAGACGCTTTCAAGATTATGTGGGATATGCTAAAATGCGGTGAGAGGAAGTTTATATAGCTCTCTACTAAGATTGATCAATGGTGGAGATTAGGAGGCTACATGAATGGTTGAGATTGAACAAGAAGCTTAGATAAATGTGTACAAGACATGTGTCCATAGGAAAAGCTTTTATTAAATGATTGTAGTTGGATTATTGGTAGTACTAAGATTGATTTTCTTAAAATAGGATGCTTTTCTATTTTAAGGGTTGGATGATGTGGATGATTGATTTTAGAACCAATTAAATCATTTTTTTGTATTTGATTTATAATAGGACCTATCTTGTACACATGGAAGAATGTGATAAGAGAGCAAATGATAAGATAAAAATAAATCAAATAAACAAATTTATTTAATTTATTTTTAAATGATATTAGAAGAAATAGATGATTAAGCCAAGTTTGCTAGACAAAATTGACATATGTAAGATGAATGGTGCGACAAATTGACAATGATGTGAAGGGTCAATTTTGGGTGTCTACATTTTGCCCCTCTTTGAGACAATGTTCGTTAGGGTGTTGTTTCAAAGAAGATGAAACTGATACATTAAGATAAACAAGCTATGCCCTAGTGAAACTAGCAGGTGGTTCCCCCTCGAGAGGAAATCTAGGCTACTGAGAAAAGAAGGGGTTGACTCGGTGATGAAATGACACAACAAGGATAGACAAGGGTACGCTGACACGAAGACTTAGGGGGAAAGAGGAATTTAGGGATGGAAGAGAAGAAAGAGGGGTGGGGCTTAGATGAAAATTAGGGTTTGGCTCGATAAATAGGCTGGGGAGACTCAATTCAACTCATTTGTGCTATTTGTGTAGAGAATTCTAGATCTCTGAGTGTTTTAGAGTGCCTCAGGACTTCTGAGAGCTTTGATGATGTCAATTCAACGTGCAAATCACTCAGCCGAGAGAGTGAGGACCCACGAATGGCCAGTAAGAGCTCCCGCACCGGTATGTGTCAAAAATCTTACCATTTGTGTTATTTTATTTAGTCAAATGCATCACAAATAGGTCCGTGCCACCAAGTGCGCATATGTTTAGGGTATGCACCTCTGAGCGACACCAAGTCACGTTTGGCAAAACACATTGCAGTTGAGCACGGGATGGTTGTGTTTGGCTTTGATGATGTGCATATGGTCAAAAGGCAGGGTTTTAGGACTTGTGCATGAGCCTTTGGTGAAAAGTGTCATATATGAATAACAACAGATTGTAGTTGGTAAAACTAGTCGCATTGAGCGATAGTAAATCGCATATGGTGAATCATGTCATGTATGGTAGGGGCTAAGTCACTTTTGGTAAAACATGTCACTTTTGGTCAAATAGGAAGTGTTTTAGGGTTTTTTCTAAACAAAAGCATAGATACTGAGTCAATTTAATGATTGTAGTCTGTTTTGTGACCCTTGTTATCACGAGAGATACACCCATCAGATTTGGGATTAGTGCAACAGTTGGACATAGAGGAGCATCTATTGTTGGAGATTGTCGACTTAGAGCATGTATCACAAATTGTACCAGTTCGTGCACATACAACATTGATGACCACCATATTGGAGCATTGGTATAGCAAGCATAGCTCCTTTCTATTCCTGACCGGTGAGGCTACTATCACTTTGGAGGATGTGGCACATTTTGTGGATTCTGATCCAGGATGACTGAGTTGATTATGATCCAAATCTTGGTCCTACTGCCGTTCGACAATTATTTGGGACCCCAGATATAGGCACTGAGGATTACGAGGATGAGAGAGATGTGCGATCGACTGCAAAGAGTTGTGGTCGCCATTATCAAGTTTTTGGTTCTAGATTGTCAAGCACAAGCGTTCCCAGTAGGATGGGGTACTATCATGGAGGGCATGTTTGAGTACGGGGTTAGATATGCATGGGGTCCTTGTGTACTGGGACAACTCTACCATTATCTGCATGACTATGTATACTTATTTGGATCTAACATGTCAGCAGGAGTCACACTTTTGCATGTTTGGGCATATGAGCACATAGTAGTGACGAGGCCATTGGGTTTTAGATAGAGGATGCCAGGATAGCCCTATGCACACATCTATTAAGGGGCAACTACATATAGATAGCTTCATGTATTGGTTTACTAGAGGCAGACTTTAGATGAGCTTGATCAGTTCACCTGGAGACTGTGGAGGGACTATGAGAGCTGGGAGGATGATGTTACAGAGTTATTGTATACACGACAGCCACGGTATCTTTTTGGGTGCAGTATATATGTGATCGAGAGATATTTTCTGGAAAGAGTATTGCAACAGTTTGGTTTGCCCTAGGCTGAGCCAGTTGGAGATGCAATTTTTGGGGATACACAGCGGGAGATACCATATTGGGGGCCAGAGATTGTTGTGAATGTGGTGTTGGCAGAGGTGGAGGCATTACAACCAGTGGTATGGGACTGGATTATAGGGCCAGTGGATCCAAGCATGACCCCAGAGTATGATTCATACTGGTTGATACACAGGTTGACGCCACTGACCAAGCCAGGGGAAATGGGAGAGGTAGTAGTGTTTTCACCCCAACAACAAGGAGTCAGAGGATAGAGATGCCTCCATGATTGTAGGCTATAGCAGCACCTGTAGTAGTAGCAGCACTAGTGGTAGCCCAGGGGCAGGGCCAGATACATGGATAGGTTCCTAGATTGGTACAGGTGTAGCCACCACAACAGCAGGTTGCGGCAGCGGGAGGTGGTGGAGATAGAGAAGAGAGAGAGGCTTAGTTGCGGAGACAGCTACAGTGAGAGATAGGGTAGAGGATTAGACTGGAGGCGTGATATCGACACCTTGGGATGGACAGAGACAGAGCCTTAGTTTCCATGAGCTAGGCTCGGGGACAGGTGCAGGCCTATCAGACATAGGTTGCACAGTTATAGGCATAGGCACAGCCAGTTGCACTGGCTGCGCTCGATGATGGGGCTATGGCGAGATTGACGGTAGAGCGAGATGCCACAGTACAAAGAGTACAGACTATGAATGACGAGAGAGACACAACTCTCCAAAGGATACAACAGGTGACGTCAGAGAGGGATGCAGCTAGAATTTCTCTAGGCCACAATGTTCTTGGCAACAGAGTTGGCCAGAGTACAGGGAGAGCTGAGGAGAGCCCATGGTGAGGTGGAGTATTACCATGGACTCTACCATGGAGCTATTCTAACTGAGCAGAGGCAGCTGATTTACCAGAGTAGGTCAGTTGCTTTGGCCTCCCAATAGACAGGTGGGTCATAGTCAGTGGGCTCACTTATGGGGCCACCGCGGCATAGAGGGATAGGAGGAGATAGAGGTAGGGATCAAGGGGAGGGTTCCTCGAGCAATGCCGCCAGACACCAAGGCTAGTCCTATTTGTACATTTTATCAGATTTGTTTTATTTTGAGGCATGCGAGCCTATATATGTATTATTTTGATGGCTCTGTGTTAGCCAGATTTGTACATATTGATTCTTTTGTACGTTGATGAGACACTTGTATATATTGACCCAGATGCTTATATATGATGATGGATTTTGTTGCTAATATATGGTTCATATTGTTATGGATGCATATGTGTTATGGATATTGATTATGTTTACATATTTGATGATGAGATGCACATTGATTATATGGATGGATGTTTATGATAATGATGTTGATGATATGAAATGTTTATAATGATTAAAATTAACATGAAAATGCTTATAGATGATATGGATAATGATCAAGTGTTGATGCAAATACTATGTGAAAAATGAATGATATTGATATGTCCAACACACTTGTTTTTTACAGGGTGGAGATGATAAAGATGAAGATGGTAAAGACAGAGGAATAGTAGACTTTGATCAATCTTTGTGAGAGCTATAAACTTTATGACGGTAAATGAATAGATGGATAAGGGATAGTGGATGCAGCATTTGACAATGATTGCATACAAATTAATGAGATTTGCAATCCTTATATTTGATATAGCTTATGGCTATTATGCACTAAGGTATAATGACTAGGGCGACGATGTATCCAATGCATGCAACATAATATAATCTTGTCTATCATATGTGGTCAAGATGTTGATCCAACATACACAAGATATGAATATTAGTTGATTTGAGATGGACTTGGACTCTGCAAGCAACAATTTGAACTTATTTCCACTAAACATAATGAAACCTTGTTGGTTATATGTATGAGAACTAGTCTTAGCATAGAAAAGTCTTAATGCATAAGAGACTATTTAGCTTCTCAGATGCAAAAGATATTGATATGCAAGATGCTAATCCCAACATGAACAAGATACCATTAGGTATAGTGGGAGAATAAAATTATCCCACAAACACAACATACAAAATCGAATGACCATGCCGCCAGTCTATACTTCATCACAACTTACCAAGATATGATGAATCAAGGAAGTCTAGATTAGATATCAGAAAGTGGCAGAAGATAAATCAAAAGAAAATAAAAGATAGCCATCATGTTCTCTTGCTAATAGAGGGTGCTCTTCGATGGAGTAGATAGCGCCTTGATGTGAGGAAAGATATATCCTGTTGAAGGTTGAGATTCTAGATGAATATAGTAAATGTTGGCTAAAGGCATGCGAACAACTACCTTTGGTTTATCTCTGATTTGATAAGTGCTTGAGCTATCAAGACTTGCATAGTTTGCTTCTACTTGAGTTAGTCAAAGAGAAGAAAATGGTAGATGAGAAAAGACGAAATGGGGATGGAAGAATGGACCGTTTGTGCTTGAATCTAGATACTTCCTTCATATTCTAGATTGCCTACATACCATGTATCCATGGGATCAAAGCATAGTATGATGATGATGAGACATGATGAAATGTAGTTTTGGGTGTTTATTGATGAGGTGAGAGATAGATGATAGAAGAAATGATATGAAATATGAGGAGAATGGTTAAAAGAAGTATGAAAGATGGAACTAATCTATTGCCTATGCCTGAATCTGTATATTTCCTTCATATTCCAGATTGCCTACATACCCTGTATTCGCGGGATCAAACCATGTAACGATAGAGATAGGATGTAGTTTTGATAATGTTTTATTGGTGGTGATGATGATAAGGTGGATGGATTGAGTCAAGTTATGGATTGATTTGGATTGATTGAGATGTTATTTATAAGATGATATGGATTGGGTTGATGTCTGGGTGGTGTGAAATGTCGTTGGTGCAATGATAGACGATGATGCTTAAAATATCCACTCCAAAAACTAGATGCAAACAAGTGCCCCCAGTATGGGTTGAATTTATTATGGATGGTAAAGGATGAAATAACAACCTAGACCTAGGAGAATGATGGACAAAATGATACATCAACTCCAACAATTTCCAAAAAACCATGATAGTAGTAAACATAAGGGTGGAAAAAGGTAATGATTTTAGTAGGGATGATTAGGCTTATAATGGAGATGGGCAAAGGTAGCTATAATGCAGACAAAGCTTATTATGGATGGATAGGTAGAAAATGAAGGCCAAGTAGATGATAAGAGTTGGTTCTACACATAGCATCTGTTTACCAGGTTTTCACTATGGTACTTATCCAAGGTGCCTGTTTACTAGGTTTTCGCTAGAGGACAATTATTTATCTTTCTCTTTTTTTTGGAATATTCTGAGGATTAAGCATAAAATTTCTTCAGATGAACATTGTTGATAGGTTCATCCAAAGGAATGCCTTTAGGTGTTTCGAGAATGTAAGCTCCTGGTCCATAAACTGATGTGATCACATAGGGTCCTAACCAATTTGGTTCAAACTTGCCTTTCTGCTCACAATCTTGTTGATTCTTTTGATTCTCCTTAAGGAAAAGGTCTCCTACCTGGAATCTTCTTTCTCTAATCCTTTTGTTGTAGCTACGGTGAAGAAGATTTTGATAAACTTGGAGATGATTGAGCACCGTGAGATGTCGTTCATCCAATAGCTCTAGATCACTTAGCTTGGATATCCTGTATTCTTCATCAGAAATGAGATGTTGTAGGGATATTCTCAGTGAGGGGATCTCGACCTCTATAGGTAGAATAGATTAAGTGCCATACACAAGAGGGTAAGGTGTAGCACCAGTGGGAGTTCTGACACTTATTCGATAAGCCCACAAAGTAGGATTAACATGTAGGTGCCAATCACAGCCAACTTCATTGACTATTTTATTGAGGATTTTGATAATAGTTTTATTAGAAGCCTCATCTTAACCATTACTCTGGGGATAGTAAGGTGTTGAGAATCTATGTTGGCTATGAAATTTGCTACATAACTCATTGACTTCCTAGTTCTTGAAGGGATGCACATTGTTAGTCACAATGGCTTGTGGGATTCCATAATGGCCCAGATGATATGATGGAGGATGAACTTGGATATTTGCTTGCCAGTGATGTAAGTCATTAGTATGGCTTCTACCCACTTTGTTAAATACTCAGTGGCAGTAATTATAAACTTATGACCATTGGATGAGGTATCATGAATTTTACCTATGAGGTCGAGTCCCCATTGGGAAAAAGGCCAAGGTGTAGTAATTGGTTGCAACTCATGTACTGGAGGATGTATCAAGTCCCCATGTTTCTGACACTATAAACAATGCTTAGCAAATTTCCATGCATCTTGCTCCATTGTTTGCCAATAGTATCCAACTCTCAAAAGTTTCTTAACAAGACTAGGGCTGGTGAAATGTGAACCACAGACACCTTCGTGTACCTGATGTAAAGCAATGTTAGCTTCCTTCGAGTCAAGACATCTAAGAAGGATACCATTGAGGCTCTTGCAGTATACGATTTCTCCAAGGATAGTGTAACAGAAGGCTCATTGGATGAATGTTTTGCATTGGGTTTTGGATAGTTGAAATGGAAAGGTACGATGGTGGAGATACTCATATATATCCTCATACCAGGGAGAATTGGGACCAACAAGTTTGCATACAAGCTCAGACTACGGAACTTCAAAAGCAGGTATCAAAAGTTGTTCAACCAAGAACTCACATCTGTGTGCATTGGAAGGCATGTCTAGAAAAGATCCACTTGTAGCCATAGTGTCTGCTGCTTTGTTGTTGATCCTAGGAATTTGGTCGAATGTAATCTTGGAAAAATATTTATTGAAATCATCTACCATCAACTTGTATGGGAGAAGCTTTTCATCTTTGGTTTGATATTCATCCAAGACTTGTCTAATAACCAATTAAGAATCTCCAAAGACTTGTAACTGTGTGATAGACCATTTTACAGCCATATGTAATCCTGTGATCAATGCTTCATACTCAATAATGTTGTTTGTGCAAGGAAAAGAAATCCTGTATGACTTTGGTATACAATCTCCTTGAGGTGTGATGAAAAAAATTCCAGCTCCAGATCCATGTTGTGTATGATCCATCAAAGTATAGCTACCAAACGACTGAAGGATATAAGTTAAATAGATCTTCTTCAAGAAATTCAAGACAGATGGGATGGATTTCTATCATTGGTGCTTTTGCTAACTGGTCTGTAATCACTTGTCCTTTGATAGCTTTTCAATCCACATACTCTATGTCAAATTCACTTAAAATCATGACCCATTTTGCTAGCCTTCCTATGAGGACTACTTTGAGAGAAGATACTTAAGAGGATCAAACTTAGGTATGAGCATTGTCATTTGGTTAAGCATATAATGTCGTAGCTTTTGGGAAGCAAACACTATAGCTAAACATGCTTTTTCCATAGATGTAATAGATGGCTTGTTCTTTACCTGATTCATCATGTTGAGCTAATAGAGCACCTAGCGCTACTGTTGTTGAAGAGATATATAAGATCAATGGTCGATCAGGTATAGGAGGTACCAACATTGGAGGGCTAGCTAGATATTCTTTTATTTTCTGAAAAGCTTGTTGACATTTATCATCCCACTTGAAAGGTACTCCCTTTCGAAGAAGGTGTTGAAAAGGATGACATTTATCTGCTAACTATAAAATGAATCAACAAATGGATTGTAACCTACCTTGTAAGATGTGAAGCTATTTCAAATTTGATGGAGGAGGCATCTCCATTATAGCTTTTACCTTGTCACGATCCACTTCTATGCCTCGTTGGGATACAATATAACCTAACAGCTTTCCAGATGTTATCCCAAATACACATTTCTTTGGATTTAGTCTCACTTGATATTTCTCCAATCTATCAAAGATTTGTTCCAATACTTGAAGGTGGTCTTGTCTGGTTTTTTATTTTCCCAAGATGTCATCAACATAGTCTTCCATTATGGTATGAAAAAGGTCATGAAAGATAACTGCCATGGCTCGCTAATATGTGGCTCCTACGTTCTTAAGAGCAAAAGGCATGATGACCCAACAATAGGTACCCCATGAACATATGAAGGAAGTCTTGTGTTGATCTTCTTCTGCAATTCTAATCTGATTATACCTAGAAAATCCATCCATTAATGATAGAATTTCATGTCCTACGGTGAGGTCCACAATAGTATCTATGATTGGTAATGGAAAGTCATCTTTAGGACAAGCTATGTTAAGATCTCTGAAGTTGGTACAACAACAAATGTGGCCATCAGGCTTTGAGAATGGTACTAGATTAGAAACCCATTCTGGATAATCAATTGGCCTTATGAACTTTGTATCCAACAATTTCTAAATTTCTACTTTGACTAAGAGTGCTATTTGAGGATGCATCTTTCGAATCTTTTACCTAACCAGTTTTGCATTCGGAGATATGACTAAATGATGTACAACAAGCGAAGGAGCTAAGCCTGGCATATTTGCATAGGTCCATGCAAAGTTGATTACTCTTTTTATAAAGGTAGTAAAGTCTTTTCTTTCCTGTTCTAATAATGATGCTACTAGAATTGTGATCTTGGGATTCTGCATTGTGCCTAGATTCATCTCTTGAGATTTCTCTATTAGCAATGGTGATTGTTCTTGATATTGAGTGGTCAAAGGAAGGTCAAATCCTCCATCCTTAGGTGCCTTAGAGAGGTTTTCACCCTCGGATACATCTTTTATTTTTAATTTTTCACAATCAAGAGGTATCTTGTGGTTTTCACCTAGTGACCTATCTTTTTTAAATTTTTTTATTTCACTTTTGTGACTGAAGGATTTGACGCTTCCACCAAAATATGCTAAAAAAGGTAGGTCCATCTTGAATCCTTCTTTATGATCTCCCAATGGTATTCCTTGTCTCAAACCCATAAATTCTATTATAGCTTCATCATTTTGAAATGTGTCTAGAATGGGTGCCCCCTGTTGGTCCCAATCGACTAGGTGAAGATATACGAGTTTGAGGTCGGATGATGAGGAGTATGAAATGGATAGGGCTGATGAAAAGGTAAAGATGGATGTGTCTTGGAATAGCTTAGTTATGTGGAAAGAAGAGTCCTCAACAGCATCTATATTAGAAGTCCATTTTGCAGGAAAAGATTTTGCTTCTTCCTCAAGGATACACTCAATGTCTTTGGAAGCCGGGTCCTCCTTACCATACCCTAGACCTTGCTTATTAAAATTTTTGGTAACAATAATGGGTTCCATAGGTCCTTGTTCTAGTGGTCCTAAACCTCCTTGTCCTTTATATCCCATATTCTTGATGATGCGAAAGCCATTGTTATATCGCTCTACTTCTAGAGTAAGTTGATCATTTTTATCAAAGAAGAGCCAAGAGTTGATGTCATCAATATCTTCATCTTCAAACATGCCTTCTTTTATGAACATGGTAGGAGGTGCTTTGATAATGGTTGCAGGTGAAGTGGTTTTGGATATGGATGGTTGGCCATAAGATTTTGGAGACAAGGGCAAGGTTCCTACACAACAAGATTTGTGTAACATGTATTCACCGAGTCCCTTCTCTTGGTATTTAGCTTCAATGGCAGGGATGGACTTACTAGATGAGGGCTTATTTATGTCGGGTGGATCTACATACGAATGAGATGGATGAGCTTCGGCATTAATGGGGACACTATTGGGATCTTGATATTTAGCCTGAAAAGTTCTACAATACTCAAATGGATTGAGATCGGCGGGGATTGTGACTTAAACTCCTTTGTGGGGAAATTTGAGCCATTGATGGTATGTGGATGGAACAACTTTGATGGCATGTATCCATGGATGACCAAGGATAATATTGTATGGCAATTCAACATCTAGGACTTGACACTTGGTATCAGTAATGATAGGACCAACCTTGATGGGCAAATAGATAATCCCTTTAGAAGTTCTCTCAGCATCATCGTATGCTTTGATGGTTATGCTTTTAGTAGTATCAATACAATCCTCAGAATATCCCGATAATTTAATTAATTTTAAGGAACATATGTTTAGTCTAGCTCCACCATCTACTAATATTCGTTTGACATGGCATTGGTTGATGTAAACTTCAATATGGAGGGCTTCATTATGGGATGGACCAAGCAGGGAAAGATCTTTGTCAAAGAACGTCAAATGGTAGGGTGATGCAATACTACCTATCATAGTTTGAAATTGCATAGTGTCAATATCATTAGGGATTGATGAATCTTGTAAGGCTTTATCAAGGATGGCTTTGTGGGTGGGTGATCTACGTAGCAACTCCAAAATGGAAATGTGAGTGGGGGTCTTATAAAGATGGTCAAGGATATTATAGCTAGAGGTTGGATGTATGTGAGGTGGTGCACCTTGGATAGTAACACAACCTTGACCAGTGGTAACAACACAATCAGGGGCTCCTTAGATAGTGACTGAAGCACAATGAGTGGTGTTGGAACGATTAGGCTCTTTGTCTCTTATGGTAATGGTGGAGATACGAGCTTGTTCAATGTGACCAATAGTGGATGACTCATAGGTATATTGGATACTCTTCCCTTTATTAGAGGTACTTGCCTTGTCATGTGATGGGAGTGGATTTTTAAAAGCATCAAGGTCATAGTTTGATGTTTTTTGGATTAATGCTAATGGCTCCTTGATCGATGAGATTTTGAATCACATGTTTCAATTTCATGCATTCGGATGTACTATGCCCTTTCACTCTATGGAATTCACAATATTCACTATCTTTATACCAATTGGGCTTGTATTGTGGTTCTTTATATGGTCGAGTCTTGGGTAGTGTTATCATGCCTACTTGTAAACATTTCTTCAAGACTGATTCAATGGGTTCTCCCAAAGGAGTAAATTGCCGCTTAGGAGATGGATTTGTTCTCATTTGGTCTCATGGAAGAAATGATGTGCTTTTGTTTGTTGCTTGAATATGGATGGGAGGTTTCTTAGTTTGAATCCTCTTCTCATCCACAATTCCATCATTAACAACATTTTTATTTTTGTTCTAAAAATGAGATTTATCATTTGAGGATTGCGCATTGTCCTTGGTGTCTTTGAAAATCTTAATAACACCCTTAGCAATTAAAGCCTTTTCAATGTTGGTTCCTTTAGATATGAGCTCATCAAAAGTGGTGGCACTTTGTAGTTGTAATTGGAATGATAGCTTGAGATGAAGGTTTTGCACAAAGATATCCACTTGTTTCTTGGGAATTTGCCATGAGAGTTTGCTAGCCATGTTTCACCATCATTGAATGAATGATGAAAAAGTTTCCCCATTATGTTGTTTATTGTTAACAAGATCGTTCATGGTTACCTCATGTTCAACATTGAAGGCAAAGTGAGACAAATTTGCTTGAAAGTTCTCTGAAAGATTTGATACTAGGTGGGAGATGTGAAAACCATTCCAAGGCTTGCCCCCCAAGACTTCAAGGAATTAGTTGCAAAAGGTATGTATCATCATAGGTGACATCAAGACAAGTGACATAAAATGTTCAAAGATGGTCAGTCGGATCTCCTTTTCCCTTGTATTTGTCAAATTGTGGGATCTCAAAGTGTGGAGGAAATGGTAACATTTGCAAGGACTTATCAAAGGGGTATGGGCATACATCCTCAAAATAAAATATTTTCTTTGTTTGTCGCATATGCCAATTGGCAAATTATTGTCCTAGGTCTATGAGTCGGTGGTCATTATTAAATGTAGATGATTGTTGTTGTTGCATAGGATGGTGGTGATTTGGGTGAGGGATTTGATACACCGGGGTGTTGTTGGAGGAATGTTGTTCTGATATGGTATGGAATGGGATATAAGTATCGTGAACTTGATTACCCATTGGTGGCAAGGTGTAGGTGTTCGGAGATGGATTAGCACCTTGAGTTTGCATCTCATGTGAACCATGGGTAGGATTAATATATGAAATATGCCAATTGGAAGCTGTCGGGGCTTGAGATACATTGGATGGATTGATATAGGATATATAAGAATGAGGATTAGAGGGAGCTTGGGATACAATTGGTGGATTGACGTAGGACATTTGTTGTATGGATGGTTGTGGTCCAAGTGAAGAGAGTTGATCAATGTATGGCTGAGATCCAAAAGTTTGGTCAATAATGGGGATATTGGGATCGAATGATGCTTGTGATGTTTGGATGAGATTCGTGGATGAAGATGGTAAGGATGGTTCAACATGTGATACAATTGGATTATTATGAGATTCTTGTGTGACATGCGTAGAGGATGTGTTCATAGATGAAGATACCATGGAATGAGACACACAAGATGTAGCAACATGTGACACATTTTGGTTAGACACTTCAGGTGTTTGAGGTACATGCGAAGGTGTCGCACTTACGTAAGGGAGTGAAGTGGATCGAGATACATGAGATGGGGTGACTTGGGATGCATTTTGGTTAGGCACCGGAGGTGCTTGTGATGGATAGGCATTAACAAGATCAGTTGGTGTTAACAAGGATTCCATGGAAGGAGGTGCATGGAATGGATGAATGGTGAGAATAGTATGAACATTATGCGGTGTGTGGATATGGTAGACATAGTAGAAATGGCCTTATGGGTATCCTTTGCGTTCAACAACATCATCGTTGGTTGCTTCATGTTTTTGGATTGTAGATATATCAAAGTCTCTTGACAGTTTAACTCCATCTTGAGCTAAGCATAGGAAAATTTGTTCTTGATTGGCGTCTATGATTTTATTAGCATGTCGCAAAGCTTTAGGGTCTTGGAGATCCTCTTGATCATCTGATGAATCCTCATAGGTAAATTGATGATGGGGCACATAAGTGGATGAGGATTGTCCAAAATAAAATTGTGGTATTTGAGTGTTCGATGGAGGTGCGATAGTGTAACCTTCAGGTACAAACGTGTCCTTAGGCATTCCAGTCGTAAATTGTGAAGCATCCTTAAGAGGGGTATCTTGAAATTACTATAAATTGGCTTCCATGGCTGCTTTGTATTGGCTTCTTGTGCGAGGCATTGTTTTGGAGATGTGTTGGATGTGATGTTTTGGACTAGTTTGACAATGTTGAGACTCTTGGCTAGTTTGCTTGGCTGAGTTGTTTGATAGGATTGATTCAAATGTTTGGATTAGTTTGGATTGCTGCTGGTTTGGTTAGATTTGATAGTTTTGCTTTGGATTGGTTTGGGTTGTTGGATTGGATAAGTTTGATGGATTGATTATCCCCCAAGAGATAGACTCATCAACTCAAGGGCAAATGAGATGGGTTTTGCTAATGTTTGAAAGGATCAAAAGGACAAGCTAATGATCAAAGCCAAGTGATAATGCTAATTTGCTAGTTGATTGATAGTGATGTTGGTTGATTTTGAGTCTCAAGAGGATGGGGGGCTCAACAAGTCAAAAATGTGATGAGATTTAGGCTTGATATGATGGATATTGGTTGAAAGTGATCAATGTATATGTCTGGAAGCTACTAATAAACTCAAGATTGATCGGTGATGTGATTGATAGACTGGATAGTTGATGACAAGTTACAGCCTACCAAAGGCAATGTTGTTTAGACCAAATGCAACTACCGATAGCTCAAATGCAATTAGGGATAATGCAAAGGTGACTATTTAAGGATCAACTGCGAGTTTCTTCTACTTAAATGTGACTAGGTGAAGCTCAAAAGTGATGACTGATAATTCAAAGGCGACTGTACTAGGATTATTGGAAATTTGCAAGGTAAACTAGAGGTGAGCATCTATGGTTCAAAAGCAATGAGATGCTATTCAAATGCAATTTTTTGCTATTCAAATGTGATTTTTTGTAATAGGGAATTGTTTATGGCAATGTTTGTGTTTGTTTTTACAAGAAAATAGATGACTGCAAACACACAGACATTCAAAACACTCAAAAAGTGTACAACCTAGGCTAGGCAAGGACAATATTTGTGTTGATAATTGAGAGGGGGGGTGAATCAGTTATCCTAATTGTTTCTTCTTTCTGAACTTTCTTATTAATCAATGCAGCATTAATTCAAACAAGCAAACATAACCATGAAAATAGAGATGCATATGACACAATATTTTTGATGTGGAAACCCTGTTAAGGGAGAAAACCATGGGGTGATTAACCTAAAGATTATTCTTTGTTAGAAGAATAAGGAAATACAAAAATGGCACTTGCCAATTAGGGCTCACTGCCCGAGCACACTACTCACAAGGAGGCACACTGCCTACAAGAGACACACTATCTACAAAAGAGTGTTATACAATACTTGAATTAATTGGAGGCATCCACATATGCTGGAGTTTAGTTCCGGTTAGGCTCAGTACACTGATCTGCTGCACTTCATCTTTCCTCTTTTCTTATGCTGCTTTCCTTTCACATACTGGACCTTCCTTACTGCTTCTGCTCTGCTCTGCTTTTATTTGCATATCAGATATCACCACAACACTTCTCACAACTAAATCCATCCTATATATATCCGCACAAGTGATTTCATTATCTTTCTAGTCGGCACCCAGAACAGTCAATCTTCTCACAAACTCTGTTTTGTCGGCTAAATCCTTACACATCAAGTAATGCGGATCAAGAATATACTTGTAGAAATCATTAATCATGTCAGCCAAACATGATTCATGCCTTCATAACCTTTAACACCATCAGTAACACATCTGGAAAGTAGTCTGATGTTCTATCAGTCAGTTCTTCCTCTATTCACACTGTCACTCAGGAACCCGGTACTCAAGTATTCATATCTTTTGCCTCATCTATCACCGGAGGCTAAAACCTTGGAATCTATCACTCAAGGTAGTACTCTTTACTTCCCCAAACCTGTACTTTACCAAGATACTTCCTCTGAGAGATCCAGAACTGTCTGTCAGACCTTGCCATATGCTCTGTTCTTGTTTACCGGACCACAACATTCTTCTCTCCAACTTTCGGTAGAGACACACCATGTCCTGCAGATGTGTGGGATGCACTTTGTTGCCATCAATGACAACAATCATGAATCCATATAGTGTCTCTTGCCAACAATCTCCCCCTTTGGCATTGATGGCAACACTTAGTGAAAAATGACTAAGTGTTTACACTAGGCTCCCCCTTGGCTGATGCTCTGTCTTTATATATATTTTTCAGAGCTCCCCTTAGTTGGATTCCTCATTTTTCACTGCTCTTCACTCCCCCTTTGACATCAATGGCAAAGGGTAGGGTCTGCACACCATAATTTTCAAAAATTTTACTATACTTAGCTGCATAAGTATATATATACAAGTTGTACTTACATATACTTAAGTATGTCTGCAAAAGTGTTCTTCAACTGTACAACTTCTGTCGCCCAACTCTGCTTCATCCTGTCCAAAATTGAGATATGCCCACTCAACAGGAATGCAAACACATCTGCCCTTTTTAGATCTATTGGATCATTTGTCTGGGCTGTGATTTGACCTTCACTTATGGCCTCATGCATGGCCTCTAACTTAGGGACAATAATCCTCCTAATTTCACCCATCTGGCTGATCATGTTCTTCCTTTCCTTCTCAAAATTCTTTATTGCAGTTGTGATTGCAATAGTCTGACACTCTTGATTGACTATGGAGGAAGAGAGAGGATCAAAACTTTGAGACAAACTTAGTAGTTTATCCTCTTGCTCTTTTATTTTCTTCTCAATCTCTACTGTTACTTTGGACCATGAAATACAAAATTTGTATATTTTTCCGCCATCTATAAGAGCATTTTCTAAGCTCTTTATCCCTATACTCATATTTCTCCTATCATTACTTATCAAACCTTGTACCTCTGATAATCTTTTATCCAAAAACTCCTTCCTGACCTTTTCTTCAGCTAATTTTTCTAGAGAATCAAAATGTGTACTAACACTACTGACTAAGGTTTTAAGATTACCGGAAGAGGAGGCTGTGGGATCTTTCTGAACCAATGGCATAATATTTTCAAGCACTCTGGAAGTAGCTTCTATCAACTCACAGTCTTCCATATGAGACTTTAGGAGTTTTTCATTAGCCTTAGCATTTGCAAATGAAGCTATCTTCATTGTCTGTACTGAAGAAAGAGAATCAAAATTGAATGGACCTTGTAGAAGCTTCAGTTCATCAATCTCCATTGTTTCTTTGTTTAAGAATTCTTGGACAGTTTGTACAGTGTCTCTTGCTGGAGACAGATGTTTCTTCTCTTCTGCAGTCTTGGAGCTGTCCTTAGGAGTTTTCTCTCCTTCACCACTAGCAGTTGTGGTTTTCTTTGCTGAAGTCTTCTCTCCTTCTACAATCTTAGCACTGTCATCTTCTTTTTCCTTCACCTCTGCTTCTTTCTCCTGTAATTTTTCTTCTCCTTTAGATCTGGAGATTGTAGGGGAAACCAGAGGAGAAATGTTAGTCTGTTTAGGGCCCACCTCTTCTGTCATTTTCTCAGGAGTTTCTTCTGCAACTTTTGTGGTTGAGGGATCAGTACCCAAGTCCTCTATAATAGGAAGATTAAACCTTTTGAAGGCTTTCCAGAGAATCTCTTCAGTGTCCTTGGCTACCTTGTCAGTCTCACCAACCATGAGCTGATTCATCCTTGCTTTGCTCCTGAACTCATCCTTGCAATCCTTGAATATCATATTCATTGTTTTGGGATCGATTGAAGGATATAGCTGAATAGCTATCTGTTCCCGGATCTCAATGTCTTTTGCCATGGCATTGTTCTTTCTTATTTCTAACTCCTTTTCAAGGCTCTTGGGAATAAGAGATATAATTTCAATGAAGGCCTTATTATATATGTTCAGGTACTTGACTGTAGCTTCCTGCAGGATCTTTTGGTCAGCCTCATTGTAATCATCATAAAATTCGGCCATTGGTTGAAGGTTTCCATCCACAGTGACTGATTTTATTACACTTTCTAAAGTCAGGGTGGGCTTTTCAACAAATTCCTCTGCCATTTCTTCCTTGTCTTGGCCTGTGGAGGGTTTACAGGATCCTTTCTTCTTCTGCTTCTTTAATTCCTTTACCCCCTCATCTGATTCAGTTTCCTCTTCATCTCTTTGACTTGCATAAGCCCTTGTGGCTTTTGTCTTTGACCTTTTCTCTCCTTTGTCAGATGCTTGGACTTCCAGTTTTGAGCTTTTAACAGGGATAGGTGCTGGTCTCTTTGAAGATTTGGTCTGGGTGGAAGTTTCTACCGGAGCACTTTTCTTGCTTCCCTTTTCTGCCTCTTTCTTCTCTTTATCAGCTTTTTGTCTCTTTTCCTGGTTGGCATCAAGTGCCTCCTTTGGGATCCCAAGGCCTTGTGCAATATGTTCTACTTCTTTTCTCACCTTCCTTTTCATCTCTGGTTCTCTGAGTTCCACATGGATCTTTACACTCAGCTCCTCAAAGGTTCCAAACCTTTCTGCCTTTGGATCTTTAGGCTGACTTAGCATGTGTTGAACATGCAGCTCCACAATCTATTCATCCACTTCATACCCCATGGGCATGATCTAGACTGTCCTTGGTTCTACTGCCTCCATTAGGCATTGATCAGTCTCTACCATAAAATAGACTATGTCTTTGTATTTCTCAACAAGGGACTGGGGAATCCTTTCTCTTGTTTGCATCATGTTCTGAAAGTTCTTAAAGTATCCCCACAAAGCTGTATTTTGTGCTTGGTTATCACCAAGTCCATGCAAATAATCTCTGATTTGGATAGCTACTGGCCTATCACTCTCCCATACCCAGCCATTAGATTCGGGAAGCTCATTCATAAAGTAGAAGAATAAGCACAAAATTAATCCACCATACTTGAATGAATTCTTTTTATCTTTCTTGATTTTCTACAGATTCTCTAAGAGTTGGTTCAGGAGAAGCTGACAGAGATCATAGTCTGCATCTTTTCTTAACATTTCATAAGCTGTATAGATGGCAGTTCCAGGTACAGAGTTTTCTCTGCTAGAATGATATATCTTATATCCAATGATCATGGAGGCAAACTTGACATCCTGATCAGTGATGTCATCTACTGTCATTGCTCTTTTGTCAAATTTAGATCCGATAGCCTCACTCACAGTTTGGTTCTTTACAGATTTTAGAATAGGAATCCACCGGATGAGTGTAATCTGGTAACTGCCCTGATGGCATCTCTAGTGATCTTGAATGGTCCATTTAACCACATGAAATTGTCATGTATTCTGCATAGAATGTACCTAACCCATTCATCCTCTGTAAAATAGGGGAAATGTATGTATTGTGCAAAGTGTTTGTTCTGGAGGCCCTTGTATTAGGGTTTGAGCTCAAATGAATCATCTAACAGTTGTTATTGATAGATATCTCTTAGTTTGAATTCCCCAAACTCTTCAACATTTACATGTATATAAACCCTAATATCTTCGGTGTGCAACACACCATGTGGAACACTGGAAAATGCACCTAGGGGGTCTACCTCCAAGGATTTGTATGGATGTTTCTTAAATGTAGGACGAGGTCTATCAGAAATCTTTACAATATTCAGAGTACCCATTATCAAGAGATTTGTAGTGAGATATTTGAAAATGGAAAATACCTTTTGCGCCTATCAGTTTCACGGAGTTGGTTGGATTGATCTCTGGAAGTAATGACTTCTGCAAGTGATCTTTGATGAACTTGAGGGATTTCGTTGCAGAGCTTCACTTTTTGTTTCTTCTTGAGTGCAGAATGAACGAGTGATTAATGAAAAACCCTTATATTGCTCCGCAAGCCCTAATATCAAATTGCAATAAATGCTCGACCTACATTATTTTGGTTTGCCTTATCTGGGTGATTTGAAGAACCAGATCAACCTTGATCTTTAAACATCTTGCGGATCTTCCAAATCTTAACCACAGTTTGTTTGGATATATCCCTTATGACCCCTTCAATCCACAACTCTTCTTGTACCAGTTCCGACACCAATTGACTGGCTAGGGGAACAAGGTTTTCTTTGTGTCTCCCCCTGAGCCAGAGCTCACTTTTCAGTTTCTGGAAGGAATATCAGCGCCAGAGTCTAGTGCGGATCCAACCTCTACATTCTAAGTACTTTTCTTCACCCAAATCTTGCTCATCTCATTTTTAACTTCATCCGCATTCATCTTTTGTTTACCCTTATCTTGATTCTGATTATGATATACCGGACCTCTTTTGTCCTGATTCTTGCTTCTACAGACTTTTGCATTATGATCGGACCTATTACAGATTTGGCAAACAACATTTCTTTGCATATTTGACCGATATCCTCTTGATCTGCATTGATTAGCCATATGACCTATTCTATTGCATGCAAAGCATCTACCATTGAATGATTTGTTCATTTGCATATTTTTGCATTCATGAGACTTGTGACCATACCTTTTGCAGTTAAAACACTGTCTGGAGAAGGATGAATTAGTCTGATTCATTCTCTTTCTGCACTGATTAGCTTTATGACCAAAGTGATTGCAGCTGTGGCAGTATCCATTGAAGGATGGATATCTTTGAGCATTAGGCTATCTTACTGGAGGTCTTCTAGGCCTGATCCTTGGATTTTCTGATCCAAAATTCTTTTGACCAGATCCGGAGCTTTCTCCTTTCTCATATCCCAAGCCACTCCTGTCATCTACCTTCTTTTGACTTCCAAGAAGAACTTCAAGTTGAGCAGAACTTATCTTGAATTTCTCTTTATACTCATTTGCTATTTGAAGATCCCTTTTTAGAGAGACAATTTGATCCTCAAGTTTTTCTTCATTGTCTTTAGCATCTTCAAGATGAGATTCAAGATGTCTGATAATTCTATCCATATGGTGGCAATCTTTTGATTTCTCCTTGAGAGATTGTCTTAGATTATCTTCAGTTTTTCTTTTCTCTTCAACTTCTTGGGTAAACTTCATGACTCTTGATTCCGTTTCATGTCT
The DNA here is from genome assembly GCA_027924645.1 of Cunninghamia lanceolata. NCBI lineage: Eukaryota > Viridiplantae > Streptophyta > Pinopsida > Cupressales > Cupressaceae > Cunninghamia > Cunninghamia lanceolata. The sequence continues at coordinate 42,467,301 of BSBN01000391.1, read as the reverse complement.
TACCATAATGATTTCTTTTGATAACTTTTCACACAACTCAATTTTTTCTTTCAGCTCTTCATTTGCATTATTTGCTTCACCTTGTCTTGCCAATTGCTGAAACAACTCCTTTCTCTTTTTCATAGAGAGACTGAATTTGTCTTTTAGTTCTCTCATGAAATCATCAGCCTGTTTGAGTCTTTCCTTTAATTCATTGACTTCAGAGTTTGACTGTTCAAGATCATCAAGGGCAGTCTTGAGTTGCTCCCTTAAACCATATGCATCCATTTGAACTCCTAGATCTTCCTCAAGCTATTAGGCTCTGTTAGGAGGAACTTAGCTCTGATACCAATTGTTGATAACTGAGAGGGGGGGTGAATCAGTTATCCTAATTGTTTCTTCTTTCTAAACTTTCTTATTAATCAATGCAGCATTAATTCAAACAAGCAAACATAACCATGAAAATGGAGATACACATGACACAATATTTTTGACATGGAAACCCTGTTAAGGGAGAAAACCATGGGGTGATTAACCCAAAGATTATTCTCTGTTTGAAGAATAAGGAAATACAAAAATGGCACTTGCCAATTAGGGCTCACTGCCCGAGCACACTGCTCACAAGGAGGCACACTGCCTACAAGAGACACACTATCTACAAAAGAGTGTTATACAATACTTGAACTAATTGGAGGCATCCACATATGCTGGAGTTCAATTCCAATTAGGCTCAGTACACTGATCTACTGCACTTCATCTTTCCTCTTTTCTTATGCTGCTTTCCTTTCACATACCGGACCTTCCTTACTGCTTTTGCTCTGCTCTGCTTTTATTCGCATATCACATATCACCACAACACTTCTCACAACTAATTCCATCCTATATATATATCTGCACAAGTGATTTCATTATCTTTCTAGTCAGCGCCCAGAATAGTCAATCTTCTCACAAACTCTGTTCTGTCGGCTGCATCCTTACACATCAAGTAATACGGATCAAGCATATACTTGTAGAAATCATTAATCATGTCAGCCAAACATGATTCATGCCTTCATAACCTTTAACACCATCAGTAACACATCCAGAAAGTAGTCTGATGTTCTGTCAGTCAGTTCTTCCTCTGTTCACACTGTCACTCAGGAACCCGATACTCAAGTATTCATATCTTTTGCCTCATCTATCACCGGAGGCTAAAACCTTGGAATCTATCACTCAAGGTAGTACTCTTTACTTCCCCAAATCCGTACTTTACCAAGATACTTCCTCTGAGAGATCTGGACCTGTCTGTCAGACCTTGCCATATGCTCTATTCTTGTTTACCGAACCACAACATTCTTCTCTCTGACTTCCGGTAGAGACACACCATGTCCTGCGGATGTGTGGGATGCACTTTGTTGCCATCAATGACAACAATCATGAATCCATATAGTGTCTCTTGCCAACAATTTGCTGAATTCCCACTTGGATTGCTCCAGCTGCACTTATTCAGAGTGGATAGCTTAGAAGTTTGGTAGTGCTAGCTCCCCTTACATGGCACTCACTTCTCAGGAATATCAAACATCAAATTTCCAAAGAGAATTTTCTATCTCTACTTTAAACTGCGAGAGTGTGGGACGGCTTCAGGGGTCTATCTTCCAGCCTCTTACATCAACAAATAGAAGGATTTTGGCCACTACACAAAGGTTTCTAGTGAATATCCGGGGGACCGACACCTTACGAGCATCTAGCAAGCCACTTAAAGCTCTAACTAGCTCTACTAGGAGTTTTAATATACGCTAGGTACATCTCCTTTTGAACTAGCACCATACAGTAAGCGCTTATATTGATTTGGACTTGGCTTTCACCTTATCCTAATTAATATAGCAAACCAAATGAAAGTACCGCTTGGGGTCACAAATGAGTTCTTGCAGATGTGTCTCAAGAGCAGGCCCACTCTAAAGATAATAACAATTTCTCTTACACCTAAGATCTATTTTATAGGCAAGAGGAGAGGATACTTTTGTTATTAGCTTAGGGTTACAAACATGCACAACAATCAACCAAAAGAAAGATAAAACAAACATGGAGCAAACAAGGTTCCTTTTAAGCACCAAAACCAAATGTTCCTAAATTTAGTGGAAAATATGATGAGTCTTTGACCGATTGATCCTGCAAACAGATTTATCAGTAGTTTTAATCCTTCTTTCTTTGACAAGAAATAAAAAAGATGCACAAATAGATGTTAGATGCCAAAGAAATCAAGATTTCAAATATATGAAACTAGATGCGAATGACAAAAACCAAAGGCGATTTCCTATAAACCAAATGCAATGGAAATTTTACCATAAGCGATCACCTATCATTCAAGTGCGATTTAGATGTTACCAGATGCGACTTCCTACCATTCAAAGGCAAGTTTGTATCGTGCAAAGGTGACCACAGATCATGCAAATGCGATTGTCTGCTAACCAAAAGTGCTCGAATCCTGTAATTTCTGCAAAAGCTCAAAATTTAGTTAGGGTAATTGATCAACAAACAATGATGAGAGCTCTGATAACCTCTAGAGATGAATGCCTTGGGTTAAAACCCTGTATTCTACAACACAAACACACAGATCTAGCTAATTGATGTGATTAGATCAAAGACAAATGAAAACCTTAAATAAACTAGCTTAGGGATGACACAAGACACCTAGGGTTAGCAAATAAACCAGCTTGCACAACCCAAACTAGACACAAAAATGAACTAAAAACCTTAGAAAACCCTGCAAGGAGAGAAAAACATGAATAAAACCCTAGATAACCAGAGGTGACCAGCTATCGATCATATGTGATTTTTCGTTGTTCAAGTGCAATCAATAATTATGCAAAGGTGATTTGCTACATATCAACTATGACCGGTAACCATGCAAATGTGATTTTCTTTCATTCAAGTGTGACAGTCTGTGGATCAAATGTGCTCTATGTATCTAAACTTCACAAAAACTTTCAAAAAGAAAAATGTTAATCAAGGACGTGGGTACCACCGAGCATGCCAGAATGTGTAAGTAGAAAGAATTAGGTTTTATAAGATCAAGCATTGCAAGTCAAACCTAATCCTACCACCTTCAAAGAATCCATCTAAATGACACAAAATGAATGCAAATCAAAAGCAAAGTCACCTAGATTGCTTGATTCCTTGGTTGGAATTGTGGATTACTTCTTAATAGTGAACACCCATAGTTGCCATAGCTGCGATGATGATGGGTAATGTGCTCAATGGATGCTCAAAGGATGTAATATGCATGAGATGATAATCTAGATGCTTTCAAGATTGTGTGGGATATGTTGAAATGAGGTGAGAGGGAGTTTATATAGCTCTCTACTAAGATTGATCAACGGTGGAGATTAGGAGGCTACATGAATGGTTGAGATTGAACAAGAAGCTTAGATAAATGTGTACAAGACATGTGTCCATAGGAAAAGATTTTATTAAATGATTGTAGTTGGTTTGTTGGTAGTACTAAGATTAATTTTCTTAAAAGAGGATGCTTTTCTATTTTAAGGATTGGATGTTGTGGATGATTGATTTTAGAACCAATTAAATCATTTTTTTGTATTTGATTTAGGATAGGACCTATCTTGTAGACATATAAGAATGTGATAAGAGAGGAAATGATAAGATAAAAATAAATCAAATAAATAAATTTATTTAATTTATTTTTAAATGATAGAGGAAAAAGCTATATTTAGAAAATTGAAGGAATGAACATAAATTAAATAAATAAATTTATTTAATTTATTTAGATAATGAGAAGATAAATAAATAAAATATTGATTTTATTTATTTATAAGATGAATAATGAGATAAAATTAAACAATTAAAGATTGTTTAATTATAAATAAGAAATAGATGAAAATAGATGATGATACATAGAAATTAATTAAATAAATATAATTTATTTAATTAATTATAGAAAAAGGATGATTTAGAAGAAAATAGATTATTAAGCCAAGTGTGCTAGACAAAATCAACATATGCAAGATGAATGGTGTGACAAATGGACAATGATGTGAAAGGTCAATTTTGGGTGTCTACACATTCAACAAGGTGAAGATCGAAGCTTAAATAAGGGAGAAAAGGCAAAAAATTGCATAGGCATGAAAAAATGGAAGCATCTATTCTCCATACAAAATGACATGCCTATGACATCATAACATACAAAATAGCATACCAGACACATCATGACCATATTCTCCATACAAAATAGAATTGGTGATGGGAACCACTAGTGTCACTATGTTTAACAGTTCTATAGAGCTTAGATAATTACCAATTAAACTTGGTGGAGAAATGGCTCACATACAACCCGATGGATAAGCTATCCACAACTCAGGAAGCTACTTGGTTAATGTTGTGTTTCATTTACTTGTCAACCCAAGGATGTGTTTATTGATACGATATATGTATTATATGTACAACTTTGGATCATTGGGAAGACCAGGTTCTAACATTATGTATAGGAAAGGAAATAAAAAACCAAGGAAAGTAAATACTAACACACAAAGGAAACTTAAAATACATTGGAAATTCATGTACACATACATGTGCAAGTTAATGGCTACAAGCTAGAATCCATGCATGTTAATGGTTGCAAGATAAGATTTTATGACAAGAGATATATTTAAATTGTAAATGTATCTAAACTAACTTGAATAAAGATTCATCTTTAGTCCACCACAAGTGGGCCCTTGCTTAGATAAAACTAAGCTTTCCTCTCTTCCTCTTACTAAACTAGAAACTAAACTAGAATTTCTTGCAACAACAAACTGAGATGAAATAGAAATATACTTCTCTATTGATCTCACAAAAATTGTTACATTTAGTCTATTACAATATCTCTGTTGGATTTCTTGATGATCTACATTAGATTCTATCTAAGATATATATTACCCCTACATGCATCTCCACAGTCCTAGATATGCAGATAGTGGATGTTTTATTTGGGAAAAAAAACAAACAAGGAAACTAATTCCTGGACAAATAAGAGTTATTTTCCCACTCAAATTGTACATCATTCAATTGAGTATGCCTAAAATATAAATTATAGGAAATCTGTTGAGAAATATGAGGTTGATTCGGTTGACTCATCTATCCTTATACAAAATCTTTTTGTGCATGTGAGAAGTCACAGTTTACCTGTTGCCACTATTCCTTGGTTGGCTATAGGCATGCTATAGTTTTGGAAATAGATCTACTACTGTCTTGTTTGTGGGTGATTTATATCTGTGGCTATAGGAAACAAACCTTAGTTGTTATGAGCCAATGACTTGCTTTGTTGAAGTAATCATGCTCCACTTAAACAAACCTAGGAGCATAGAAAATATCACACTAAGATAAAAGATGCTACATTACTTTGAAAACAACTACTTTAAATACACAACCATCAATAAATAATATACATTTTAAACTTTGTGCTTTATAGGAATATTTAATAAAAGGGCACTTAAAAGAATTTAGTCATATATGACATGTAGGCTAAAGAAGGAAATAAATAGAATAAATAGAGACAATTTTGGGGATCATCACTCCCCCTTAGGCTATTACTTGTCTTCAAGAATCTTAAAACCTCTACATAAACATCAAATAGAATTCTCTAAAATCAAATGGATCAATAGAACACTCAACTTGCTTCAAGAAGAAGCCTTTTCTATCCTCAACCCTTCTCCACCATACATCCTCAGTTGCCACATCAATCTGGTGATCACACTTCCAATTCATGAGTGGAAGCCAGGATAATGATGAATGATAATCCATAGGTAACCAAGCTACCCTAAAATTCCTGGCTTAGTCTATGTGTCTACACACACTTATAATAGCTACTATGAAATTATACATAGAATGGGGTTCTTTCTTTTACAATTCAGGGGTTAATTCTTACCATCTTTGCTTGTGATAACTGAATGGATCTTTACTTTTTTTCTGTGCTAGTTCCAAATATTAGTTTTGTGTAGTGACATGGTCAAACATAATTTGATTGGTAACCTAAAGTATTTTCATCAATTCTATCCACTCATCAACAACTTTATTGGCATCATTAGACTCACCCCTAATTTGAAGAGAGACAATTTTTTTTTGTTCAAAGTGTCTTCTCTTGTATTCTCTTCTCCTCTTCTCATTCTGCATATAGAAACTAAAAGTTATTAATTGCACATCCCCCACATATTGGTTAGGGTTTTATTTGAAGTTATATCTGACAAAAAGATCTTGGAGGTAGAATTCACATAACTGATTCTGCTTCTCTACTGTGTTGTATTATCCCTCTCAAAAGGATATTAGTTAAATACTTTGATGTTTAAATGAACTCTGATATGAATCTTGATATCCCAGTCTCAATTTTGTTTTTACTCCAAAATTCTAAATTCCTTAATGAAACATTTAGTCAAACAGTTGACCAGAATGCATATAGAACTTTTTCAAACATATCGTATCCTAGTACAAATGAACAACAACCAGAATTGGATATAAAGATTAGAATGGAAGAATTCAAATTAAAGATTTGAATTCTAACTGTTGTGTTTCATTAAATCATCATGATTCTTCAGTCCATATGAAGTGCAAAACAAACATGCCAATCTGTAGTTGTATCACAGTTGTAGTCATTCAACAATGATATGTAAATAGAAATTCAGAGATCTGATCTGCTTCACAATTTAACCTTATTATTCCTTTCCAAACACATCAAATATAATAAATTGGATGCTATTATAACTGAGACGAATCAGTTGCTACTGCTGCAATTGAACTGTTCTTCCCTATTCCTTGTCTAAACCTCACGTCTACTGTAGCAGCTCCAGATTTTGAATGTATTCACATTAAGTAAACCTGCTAGTATTTGGCATCACATATCCTAATCCCTGTTTTGACTCATGATTCCTTTATTTTGAATGTAACAAAATTTGGCGGCTAAAACCCACGATTTCCTTATACTTTAATTTCAATTAAATCTTAAACATAGAATGCCCTCCTCGTATAGTCAATGACCAATCTTATAATTAATTTCTTCCACTATGTAACCCTTATAAATAAAATCTAAAGACAATATATATTTCACAAATAACATTAACAAAATGGGCGGTTGGCTAGCTGACTCAGGAATCTGTCAGATTTTGTCTCATTTGAAATATGCGTTGCCTTTGAGATGTTGATAATACTTAGTGAACTAAGATTTGGAAATATATGATGTTTTGGGGGCCACGTTCCACTCAAAAGGATTCTCTTCATAGGATGCTCTGCTGGAAAACTATCAGAAACTGTCTCCTTACAACCAACAATTAGATTTTTAAAATCACAAATTATCCTTCATAAGCCTACGATTCAAGCACCTTACATTAATAAACAATGCAACACTCAAGCACCATGTTAGTTTTTCTTCTGAATCAGCATTACGGTTTGCCAGTTCTAATGCACAGGCAGATTCAGCTAACTGAATACAGGAGGTTGCGTGAGCTCCTCCCCTTCACTTCTGGTTCTGCTGCACCAAGGGGGGTGTCCCTATTTGATAAAAGTATGACCTTGACTAGCTCAATGACAGAAAGATATAACTTGACAGCAACACGCAGAATACTCTCACATAAGGACCAAGATTTGTATAACAAATCACAAGGTTGGCAACATTCTTGGACATATATGTCTGGTTGGGTATGAGAGTACGCATGGATCCTAATCCTACTCCTGTTGATAACTGAGAGGGGGGGGTGAATCAGTTATCCTAATTATTTCTTCTTTTGAACTTTCTTATTAATCAATGCAGCATTGAATCAAACAAACAAACATTACCATGAAAAAAACACATGACACAGTTTTTTTGACGTGGAAACCCTGTTAAGGGAGAAAACCACGGGGTGATTAACCCAAAGATTATTCTCTGTTAGAAGAATAAGGAATTACAAAATGGCACTTGCCAATTAGGGCTCACTGCCCGAGCACACTGCTCACAAAGAGGCCCACTGCCTACAAGGAGACACACTGTCTACAAAGTGATAAGAATCACAGTCTTGAACTGATTGGAAGCATCTATATATGCTGGAGTTCAGTTCCAGTTAGGTTCAGTACACTGATCTGCTACACTTCATCTTTCCTCTGTTCTTTATTCTGCTATCCTTTCACATACCAGATCTTTCTTACTACTTCTTCTCTGTTCTGCACTTATTCACATACACCATCACACAATTACCCCCTTCACAACTAAATCCATCCTCTATATATATCCGCACAAGTAATTTCATCACCTTTCTAGTCGGCATCCGGAACAGTCTAGTTTCTTACAAACTCTGTTCTGTCGGTTGAATCCTTGCTCACCAAGCAATGCGGATCAAGCATATACTTGTAGATATCATTAATCATGTCGGCCAAACATGATTCATGCCTTCACAACTTTTACCATCAACAGTAACACATCCGGAAAATAGTCTGATACTCTGTCAGTCAGTTCTTCCTCTGTTCTCACTGTCTCTCAGGAATCCGGTACTCAACTATTCATATCTTTTTCTTTGTTCATCACCGGAGGCTAAATCCTTGGAATATACTACTCAAGGTAGTCCTCTTGACTTCCCCAAATCCGCACTGCACCAAGACACTTCCTCTGAGAGATCCGGACCAATCTGTCGGACCTTGCCACATGCTCTGTTCTTGTTCACCGGACCACAACAATCTTCATTCTTACTTCCGGTAGAGACACACCATAACTTGCGGATATGTGAGATGACCTTTGTTGCCATCAATGACAACAACCATGAATCCATATAGTGTCTCTTGCCAACAATCTCCCCCTTTAGCATTGATGGCAACACTTAGTGAAAAATGACTAAGTGTTTATACTACGCTCCCCCTTGGCTGATGCTCTATATACAATTTCTGGAACTCCCCCTTAGTTGGATTCCTCATTTTTCACTGCTCCTCACTCCCCCTTTGACATCAATGGCAAAGGGTAGGGTCCGCACACCAAAATTTTCAAAAATTTTCTATACATAGCCGCATATTTACATACTCACATATACTGAAGAATGTCTGCAAAAGATGTCTTCAGTTGGATCAATTCTGTAGCCCAACTTTGCTTCATTCTATCCAAAATTGAAATGTGACCACTCAACAAAAATGCAAATGCATCTGCCCTTTTTAGATCTTTCGGATCACTTGTCTGGGCTGTGATTTGAGCTTCTGCTATGGCCTCATGCATGGCCTCTAGCTTAGGGACAATTAACCCCCTGAGCTCACTCAACCTGCTTATTCTATTTTTCCTTTCCTTCTCCAATTTCTTGATTTCACTCAAGACTGCAGTAGTCTGACATTCTTGATTTGTTATAGAGGAAGAAAGAGGATCAAAACTTTGAGACAAGCTTAGTAGTGTGTCCTCTTGCGCTTTTATTTTCTTCTCAATGTCCATTGTTACCTTGGACCAGGAGATACAAAATTTGTATATTTCACCGCCATCCTTAAGAGCATTTTCTAAGCTCTTTATCCCAATGTTCATGTTTCTCCTATCATTAATGATCAAACCCTGAACCTCAGAGAACCTTTTATCCAAAAACTCCTTCCGGACCTTTTCTTCAGCTGATTTTTCTAAAGATTCAAAATGTGTATTAACACTGCTGACTAAGGTTTTGAGATTACCGGAAGAGGAGGCTGCCGGATCTATCTGGACCGATGGCATAATCTTCTCAAGCACTCCGGAAGTAGCCTCTATCAACTCACAGTCTTCCATATGAGACTTTAGGAGCTTTTCATTTGCCTTAGCATTTGCAAATGAGGCTATCTTCATTGTCTGCACCGGAGAGAGGGAATCAAAGTTGAATGGGCCTTGTAGTAACTCCAGTTCATCGATCTCTATTGTTTCTTTGCTCAAAAATTGTTGAACAGTTTGTGCAGTGTCTCTTGCCAGAGACAGATGTTTCTTTTCTTTTGCAGTCTTGGAACTGTCCTTTGGGATTTTCTCTCCTTCCACATTCTTACCACTATCAGTCATGGTCTTCTCTGATGGAGTCTTCTCTTTCTCTGCACCCTTGGTACTGTCAACCTCTTTATCTTTCACCACTGCTTCCTTCTCCTGTAATTTCTCTTCTTCTTTGGATCCAGAGACTGTAGGGGAAACCGGAGGAGAGATGCTAGCCTGTTCATAGGCCACTTCTTCTGGAGCAGAGGGTTCCAAGTCCACAGTTGTTTCTGCACCTAAGTCCTCTACAACAGGAAGATTGAACCTTTTGAAGGCCTTCCGGAGGATCTCTTCTGTCTCTTTGGCCACCTTGTCAGTCTCACCAAGCATGAGTTGATTCATCCTGGCTTTACTTCTGAACTCATCTTTGCAGTCTTTGAATATTATGTTCATTGTCTTGGGATCAATTTGAGGATATAGCTGAATAGCTATCTGCTCCCGGATCTCAAGATCTTTTGCCTGAGCATTATTCTTTCTTAATTCTAATTCCTTTTCTAGGCTTTTAGGGATTTCAGAGATAATCTCAATAAAAGCTTTATTGTAGATGTTCAAGTACCTTATTATAGCTTCTTGCAGGATCTTTTGATCTGCCTCGTTGTAGTCATCATAAAATTCAGCCACCGGTTGAAGGTTCCCATCCACAGTGACTGATTTGACTACACTGTCTAGGGATAGAGTGGGCTTTTCAGCAAATTCTTCTGCCATTTCTTCCTTGTCTTGGCCTGTGGAGGGTTTCCCAGATCCTTTCTTCTTCTGCTTCTTTATTTCTTTTACTCCCTCATCTGACTCAGTTTCCTCTTCATCCTTTTGGCTTTCATAAGCCCTTGTGGCTTTTGTCTTAGATCTTTACCGGATGCCTGGACTTCCGGTTTTGAACTTTTGGTTGTGGGAGGTGCAGATCTTTTTGATGATCTGATCCGGGTGGAAGTTTCAACCGGAACACTTTCTTTACTTTTCTTTTCTGCCTCTTTCTTTTCTTCCTCAGATTTTCTTCTCTTTTCCCGGCTGGCATCAAGTGCCTCTTTTGAGATGCCTAGGCCTTGAGCAATGTGCTCTACTTCTTTTCTCACCTTCCTCTTTATCTCAGGTTCCCTGAGTTCTACATGGATCTTTACACTCAGCTCCTCAAAGGTTCCAAACCTTTCTGCCTTTGGATCTTTGGGCTGACTTAGCATGTGTTGAACATGCAGCTCCACTATCTGTTCATCCACTTCATACCCCATGGGCATGATCCTGACAGTCCTTGGCTCCACTGCCTCCATTAGGCACTGATCAGTGTCCACCATAAAGCACACTGAGTCTTTGTATTTTTCAACAAGAGACTGGGGAATTCTTTCTCTTGCTTGCATCATGCTTTGGAAGTTTTTGAAGTATCCCCATAGGGCTATATTTCTTGCTTTGGCATCCCCAAGCCCATGTAGATATTCTCTTATTTGGACTGCAACAGGTTTGTCATTCTGCCATGCCCATCCACTTGATCCGGGCAGCTCATTCATGAAGTAGAAGAATAGACATAATATAAGAGTACCATACTTAAAGGAATTCTTCTTGTCCTTCTTGATTTTCTGTATATTTTCCATTAATTGGCTTAAGAGCAGTTCGCAGAGATCATATTCTGCATTCTTCCTTAGCATTTCATAGGCAGTATATACTGCAGTTCCGGATACAGAATTCTCCCTGCTGGAGTGATAGATCTTGTATCCTATTATCATGGATGCATACTTGATATCTGGATCAGAAATATCTTCAATGGTCATTGCCCTCTTATCAAATTTTGATCCGGTGGCCTCAGTTACAATGTTATTTTTGACAGATTTGAGGATAGGTATCCCTCCGGAAGAGTATAGACTAGTTACTGCTCTAATTGTCTCTTTTGTGATCTTGCAGGGTCTATCCAGCCATAGGAAGTTGTCATGCATCCTGCTCAGTACATACCAGACCCATTCATCTTCTTCAAAGCAGGGGAAATGAATGAATTGATCAAATTGTTTCTTCTGGATACCCTTATACTCTGGTTTAAGCTCAAAAGCATTCTCTATCAGTTGTTTGTGATAGAAATCTCTCAATTTGAATTCCCCAAATTCCTCAATGCTTGCATGTATGTAAACCCTAATGTCTTCTGTGTGTAAAACTCCGTGAGGAACACTGGAAAATGCTCCTAAGGGATCTACTTCCAATGACTTGTATGGATGTTTCTTAAATTCAGGTCGGGGCGTATCTGAGATTTTTACTATATTTGGAGTAGCCATTTCTTCAAAAGATTTGTAGCAAGATATCGAAAGTGGAAAATACCTTTTGCGTCTTCAGTTGCACGGAGTAGCTGGATTGATTTCTGTATGTAATGACTTCGGCAGGAGATCTTCGGTGTGCTTTGCAGAGCTCCACTTTTCGCTTCTTCTTGAGTGCATAATGAGCAAATGATTTATGAGAAATCCCTTATATCATTTCGTAAACCCTAATATCTGTTTGCAATAAATGCTTCACCTATATTATTCCGGTTTGCCTTGTCCGGATAGCTTGGAGTATCCCGGATTAGTCCTGATCTATGAACATCATGCGGATCTTTCAATCATGGATAAATCGAGATGACACATTACAAGAACATCCCAAACATTCTGTCCAGTCCGCAGAGTAAAATAATGTACTTCCGGATCTCTCTGGACCCTTTTGTAGTCCTCTGTCATTCCGGAGCATCTCCCGGAACAGGTCTTTACTTGATCGATCACAACTTCTTTATATCTTCATGCGGACCTCTGAAATCTTGTCTGGATCATCTCAGGACTGGTATCTTCAAACCCTTTACTCCGCATCTTGTGTCACATCCAGCACCACTTGATTGGCTGGGGGAACAGGATTTTCTTTGAGTCTCCCCCTGAGCCAGAGCTCACTTTTTAATTTCCGGAAGAAATATCAGCACCAGAGTTTGGTGCGGATCCAACCTCTACATTCTCTGAACCTTTCTTCACCCAAATCTTGTTCATCTGATTCCTAACTTCATCCACATTCATCTTTTGTTTACCCTTGTCTTGATTCTGATTGTATACCGGACCTCTTTTGTCCTGATTCTTGCTTCTGTAGACTTTTGCACTATGACCGGACCTATTACAGATTTGGCAAATAACATTTCTTTGCATATTTGACTGATAACCTCTTGATCTGCATTGATTAGCCATATGACCTACTCTATTGCATGTAAAACATCTACCATTGAATGATTTGTTTACTTGCATATTTCTGCATTCATGAGACTTGTGTCCATACCTTTTGCAGTTAAAGCACTGTCCGGAGAAGGATGGACTAGTTTGATTCATCCTTTTTCTGCACTGATTAGCTTTGTGACCAAAGTGATTGCAGCTGTGGCAGTATCCATTGAAAGATAGATATCTTTGAGCATTGGGCTGTCTTACCGGAGGTCTTCTAGGCCTATTCCTTGGATTTTCTGATCCAAAATTCTTTTGACCGGATCCGGAGCTTTCTCCTTTCTCATATCCCAAACCATACTTGTCATCTGTCCTCTTTTGACTTCCAAGAAGTACTTCAAGTTGGGCAGAACTTATCTTGAATTTTTCTTTATATTCATTTGCTGTTTGAAGATCTCTTTTGAGAGAGACAATTTGATCCTCAAGTTTTTCTTCATTATTTTTGGCATCTTCAAGATCAGATTCAAGATGTCTGATAATCCTGTCCATCTGGTGGCATTCTTCTGATTTCTCTTTAAGAGATTGTCTTAGATTGTCTTCAGCTTTTCTTTTTTCTTCAATCTCTTGAGTAAACTTTATAGTTCCTGATTCCATTTCATGTCTTAACATAATGACTTCTTTTGATAACTTTTCACATAACTTGGTTTTCTCAGTCAATTCTTCATCTGTATTGCTTTCTTCACTTTGTCTTGCCAATTGTTGGAGCAGCTCCTTTCTCTTTTTCATAGAGAGACTTAATTTGTCCTTTAATTCTCTCATGAATTCATCAGCCTGTTTGAGTCTTTCCTTTAATTCATTGACTTCAGAATTTGATTGTTCAAGATCCTCAAGGGCAGTCTTGAGTTGCTCCCTTAAACCATATGCATCCATTTGAACTCCCAGATCTTCCTCAAGCTGTTAGGCTCTATTAGGAGGAACCTTGCTCTGATACCAATTGTTGATAACTGAGAGGGGGGGTGAATCAGTTATCCTAATTATTTCTTCTTTTGAACTTTCTTATTAATCAATGCAGCATTGAATCAAACAAACAAACATTACCATGAAAAAAAACACATGACACAGTTTTTTTGACGTGGAAACCCTGTTAAGGGAGAAAACCACGGGGTGATTAACCCAAAGATTATTCTCTGTTAGAAGAATAAGGAATTACAAAATGGCACTTGCCAATTAGGGCTCACTGCCCGAGCACACTGCTCACAAAGAGGCCCACTGCCTACAAGGAGACACACTGTCTACAAAGTGATAAGAATCACAGTCTTGAACTGATTGGAAGCATCTATATATGCTGGAGTTCAGTTCCGGTTAGGCTCAGTACACTGATCTGCTGCACTTCATCTTTCCTCTGTTCTTTATTCTGCTATCCTTTCACATACTGGATCTTTCTTACTACTTCTGCTCTGTTTTGCACTTATTCGCATACACCATCACACAATTACCCCCTTCACAACTAAATCCATCCTCTATATATAGCCGCACAAGTAATTTCATCACCTTTCTAGTCGGCATCCGGAACAGTCTAGTTTCTTACAAACTCTGTTTTGTCAGCTGAATCCTTGCTCACCAAGCAATGCAGATCAAGCATATACTTGTAGATATCATTAATCATGTCAGCCAAACATGATTCATGCCTTCACAACTTTTACCATCAACAGTAACACATCCAGAAAATAGTCTGATACTCTGTCAATCAGCTCTTCCTCTGTTCTCACTGTCTCTCAGGAATCCGGTACTCAACTATTCATATCTTTTTCTTTGTTCATCACCGGAGGCTAAATCCTTGGAATATACTACTCAAGGTAGTCCTCTTGACTTCCCCAAATCCGCACTGCACCAAGACACTTCCTCTGAGAGATCCGGACCAATCTATCAGACCTTGCCACATGCTCTGTTCTTGTTCACCGAACCACAACAATCTTCATTCTTACTTCCGGTAGAGACACACCATAACTTGCGGATATGTGAGATGACCTTTGTTGCCATCAATGACAACAACCATGAATCCATATAGTGTCTCTTGCCAACAACTCCTACAACTAATAGGTGGAAGGATGAAAAGGTTTGATTTGATGTTTGGATGCAAACTTGGACCTGGTGTATAATCTCAACACAGAGCTAGATTGGTGCCTATCCAGGGCTTGGAGTCAGTAGACATACACCTGTGAATGATCAGCATGAACAACTAAAACTAGATTTTAGGGGGATACATATGATACCTGCCTTACAGATATCTCCCAATACAAAGTGTTAAGCTATCTATACTTATGGCATCCCTATTGCAGTATACCCTTCCCAATATTCAATCTGAAAATAGTTTAATCTACCCCTTGAGCAGAAGTTAAAAGATTAAACATTCAACACAGGAATTCTATGTTCTAGAATCTCAGACATTCCTTGAATACCTGGACTCAGAAGAAAGATACATGCAAGACTGGAGACAGAATTAGCACAACACATGCAAACATAGCATTATTCATATAAGATTGACCATGAAATCAGTGGATTCATGCAAAAACGTACAACAGGAGATACATAAACTCACAAGTTTTGCTGCACAGAGCAACCAAAACCAGTTGTATCTTATTACAGAGACAAAATGTCCAGTTTTCAACAACCACAAAAATGGTAACACAGTCTGCCTATATTGGCCAGAAAGTGTACCTCATAGCAATTAATTACATAGCTTTCAAAAATCTGCCAGATACAGATCACACAGGAAGAATGGCGCTCAGAAGTTATTGCTGCATCAGACAGAAAAGACCTCGAGCCCTGCGCCGCCATCAGGAAGTCTCCACTCAAAAATCAGGCAACCTGATCATGCGTACTATTGCCCATATCTCTGCTACAGTCGCCATTAAAGGCCTCAACCACCTACAACCTACCTGGAAACCGTCGCTGCGTTCAAGTAGAAGTTCCCGCCAAAATGCATTTTACTGAAGTTTCAAATGTGCGGGAAGAATAGTCCCACATTGGTGCCATGGAGACAACTTTATCATTTTAAAAACACGGCCGCATGTATAACAAATGTCGAGCGCTTTTGCCACGCTCGACACATAAGCCTTTGTCCAAAGCCTATCGCCAAGACCCGAGCCATCAGCACACTCCCAAATCCTCTTGCCGATCTATCAAGTCTCGCCGATGACACCTCCCGAAGGCCTACAACTTCCATATCGGCCAGAGAAGAACCATCGACCAACTCCACAAAACTCATCCCAACATCAATAGTCTGGCCGATGACCACAAACTACACTCTGCACCCCCGTCAACGTGACTCCCTCCATCAAAGCATCCAAAAATCCTCTGGCCGACCTTAATAGTCTCGCTGACCGTTTCACTACATTCCCCTCATCGGCCAAAGACTAACCATCAGGCTAACTCCCCAGACTCCCACCGACAATACGAGTCTCCTCGACGGCCACCAAAACATACTTCGTCAGCCAGACAACAACTATCGAGCTAGCCCAAAATTCCCTCGCCGACATACCAAACTCTCACCGATGAAGTCTCCACATTCTTTGCCTGTTGGTATGACCAAAGCCATCAGCGAACAACAAAATGCCTACACTGATAGAACTTGTCACCCCGATAGACACATCCTCCTTGGTCCCATCGGCCAAGCCCCCCATCGTCGGCACAACTCAAAACACTCACGCCGACAATACAACACACGCTGATAACATCCATTGGCCAAACACAAATGAAGCCTGCCGACGATGAATATCACACCGATGGCATTTCCATCAGCCAAACCAAACCTATCGGAGGGACCAAGAAACAGTTCATCGATGATGCTGATCACTCCGATGAACCAAAAACATAAAGCTCCGAACCTTTGAACCATGAACCGATTCAAATGGATGGTTCAACCGAGAAGTTCAACGCTGAACGGAGCACTTCAAAAAGAACATTTGCCGAACACAAACACAAAGCCTTGAACCGTTGAACCATGAACCAAAAGGGTTCAACGCGGTGGTTCAAAACGATGGTTCAATCATAATCTGAGCACTCAAAAAGAAGTTTCGCCGATAGAGAAAGTCACAGCGATGAACAAGGAAACTTAGGGCCCAAAAAGAAAAAACCCTCCAACATCTGCGCTCAGATCCAGACCAAAATTAGTGCCAACACTAGCTCTGTCTGGGGACGTGCAGGTGCAAAACTGCAGCGAGGACCTTAGAATCTCTGGTTTCACAGATTGGGCCATATCCATTGGGCAACAGAGTCGATCATTGCACCAACCTGCACAAAAACTATATTTTAGTCATCACTTGGGTGGCCCTGGGTAGCCAAAAGGAAGAACCAAAAATTTTTTCTGCCAAATGCCTGATTCCAAACTGAAAGATCCCAATCCCAACTGAAAAGGTTGGCATAGTTTGCCCATAAGGTCATCTGCTCAATTAGATATTCCACCATTTTTGACATCTTGCCACTTATAGTACTGCCTCTGTCACTCTGTATTTCAAAATCAAACATGCAGCCATACATGCTAAAAAATCCTTCAGTATTAAGCAACATATGCATGTTATACTCTTCAGATGGTACATCATACTGCTCTTGGCAGTCTTCATCATTTATCTGGCTACTGTACACCATCAGGCACTCATCCAGCTGATCCAAAAACTCAAAATACTAAAAAAAAATGAGACCCCCAATATCTACTGATATTGAAAACAAATCCTGATCCACACACCCAATGTTGCACATATCTAAACCAGGTGATGATGAACATCCATTATTTACAGTTTGCAAATCCATAGTATCTTCACAGGAACTGAAGATACCTGATTCATATGCCCCCCACTCACAAACTGATGTAACACCAAGGTCAATAGTCTCCTTATATTCATCATCATCCTCAAAAAGAGGATTAATCCTGCACCACTGATAGTCAGGACTCACAACACCAAATGCATCTGTAGACTCATCATAAAGGGGATTAACACTCACCGCAAAGGCCTCTGCTTCTTCTTCATGATACTCCAATTCTTCTTTAGTACTATCAGATCCAGAGTCATAAGAAGAACAAACCTGATCCATGAATTGATCATGGATATCATTTCTATCAACTGATTGCCCCATATATAAGATTTCTGCTGTTTCAATGCATTCTAAAGTTGAGCTATCTGCACCATTCTCCATCCCTCTAATACTTCCTGATGAAACTGATACTGACTGTTGATCCACATGATCACAACCTTGCACAACTGGATCATTTAAACATGATGGCTCTTTGATAAGGGCTGGTATGTAAATATTACTTGAAAAACCATTGTTTTCAACTTCATTTGTTGGGCAAAACAAGACATCCTCCTTTATAACAAAAACATCATCAACTTGAAATGATGCAAAAACTGGGACAACAGGGGTGTGAATACTTTGACATTCATTGTCAACTCCTGAATTAAATCTTTCATTAACATTGGGGGCTGCAGGACAACAAAAATTTTCAGAAAAATAACCCTTTTGTATTCCATACCTCCAATTGTTTTCAATATCTATTGCAAACTGATGTGCCTGATGCAATGTGGTGGGCTCCTTGTCTCTTAATCTGTAACTCATTTTCTTATCAAAAGCTCCCAAATAGACAACTAAGCACAGTGCATCATTAGGTCTCATGCATTCTGGAATTCTATTCAATGCCCTCATAAATCTGAGGTTAAAGGCTGGGATCAACTCACCTTCTTCAATATGGATGTACATAAAATTACTAATAACTGCATATTCAGAGATTCTTTCACCATATTGTACTAGAAATGCAGATTTAAAACCATGCCAAGAGCTGACAGAGTGAGCTGGAAGGTAGGAAAACTAGTCCCTTGCATCTTCATCTAGAGATTGAACAAATAATCTCATAACCACATCCTCATGGTCAATCTCAAAGTCATCTATCACATTTATAAACTGCTGCAAGTGTCTCTTAGCTGATTCATCCTTTATACCATTAAATTTAAGCAAAAAAAATTCTGATTTTAGGTGGAAGAGCATTTGGATAGCCACAAATGCCACTGAAATTTATGGGCTTATATCTGTCTATGTTGAAACTTCTTTTATTACATTGTTGGGACTGACTACTATACATTTTTGCACTTGACATTTCACAAGGGTGCATAGGCTGATAATACATCCTTTATGTTTTTGCAACCCTCCTCTCTACTCAGATTTTCTACAAACAATGACTTTAGGCACTCAAAATTTAGACTATTTTTTCAAACTTTCCTAAAGTCCTTTAAATGAGTCTTTTTAGCAACATTGCATGCCCTTTGAAATACAGAATAAGTTCTAATAAAAGCATGCAAGCTTTGCTTTCACCAATGTTTCCCTTTTAACCAGTGCTATCTCACCAAATAGGGAGTCTGTCAAACAATATGAAATACCTGGATATGTTGCAAGAGCTGCAAATTCTTCTCTGACTGATTTTGTTCTTTTATCAGGTTCTTTGATGCAGAGTCGCCACCTCCTTGAAGAGGAATGAGCTTCAAACAAGCTGAAGCTACAAATTGATTTCTTTCTTTCTGGGTCATCCACCAGCAGAGTCACATATACAACCTTTTTCTCTACTGCAACAAACACATCCAGGCCTAATTCTTCAATCTCGTAGACTCAAACTTTTATGGATATGACATTGATCTCCCCAGTAGAGTTGCCATTTTGTTAGTTTTTCTTCTGAATCAGCATTAGGGTTTGCCAGTTCTAATGCACAGTCAGATTCAGCTAACTAAATACAGGAGGTTGCGTGAGCTCCTCCCCTTCATTTCTGGTTCTACCGCACCAAGGGGGGTGTCCCTATTTGATAAAAGTATGACCTTGACTAGCTCAATGACAGAAAGATATAACTTGACAGCAATAGGCAGAATACTCTCACGTAAGGACCAAGATTTGTATAACAAATCACAAGGTTGGCAACATTCTTGGACATATATGTCTGGTTGGGTATGAGAGTACGCAGGGATCCTAATCCTACTCCTACAACTAACAGGTGGAAGGATGAAATGGTTTGATTTGATGTTTGGATGCAAACCTGGACCTGGTGTATAATCTCAACACAGAGCTAGATTGGTGCCTATCCAGGGCTTGGAGTCAGTAGACATACACCTGTGAATGATTAGCATGAACAACTAAAACTGGATTTCAGGGGGATACATATGATACCTGCCTTACAGATATCTCCCAATACAGAGTGTTAAGCTATCTATACTTATGGCATCCCTATTGCAGTATACCCTTCCCAATATTCAATCTGAAAATAGTTTAATCTACCCCTTGAGCAGAAGTTAAAAGATTAAACATTCAACACAGGAATTCTATGTTCTAGAATCTCAGACATTCCTTGAATACCTGGACTCAGAAGAAAGATACATGCAAGACTGGAGACAGAATTAGCACAACACATGCAAACATAGCATTATTCATATAAGATTGACCATGAAATCAGTGGATTCATGCAAAAACGTACAACAGGAGATACATAAACTCACAAGTTTTGCTGCATAGAGCAACCAAAACTAGTTGTCTCTTATTACAGAGCCAAAATGTCCAGTTTTCAACAACCACAAAAATGGTAACACAGTCTGCCTATATTGGCCAGAAAGTGTACCTCACAGCAATTAATTACATCGCTTTCAAAAATCTACCAGATACAGATCACACAGGAAGAATGGCACTCAGAAGTTATTGCTGCATCAGATAGAAAAGACCTCGAGCCCTGCGCTGCCATCAGGAAGTCTCCACTCAAAAATCGGGCAATCTGATCATGCATACTATTGCCCATATCTTTGCTACAGTCGCCATTAAAGGCCTCAACCACCTGTGGCCTACCTGGAAACTGTCGTTGCGTTCAAGCAGAAGTTCCCGCCAAAATGCATTTTACTGAAGTTTCAAATGTGCGGGAAGAATAGTCCCACATTGGTGCCGCGGAGACAACGTTATCATTTTAAAAACACGGCCACATGTATAACAAATGTCGAGCGCTTTTGCCACGCTTGACGCATAAGCCTTTGTCCAAAGCCTATCGCCAAGAGCCGAGCCATCGGCACACTCCCAAATCCTCCTGCCGATCTATCAAGTCTCGCCGACGACACCTCCCGAAGGCCTACAACTTCCATATCGGCCAAAGAAGAACCATCGGCCAACTCCACAAAACTCATCCCGACATCAATAGTCTGGCTGATGACCACAAACTACACTTTGCACTCCCGTCGACGTGACTCCCTCCATCAGAGCATCCAAAAATCCTCTGGCCGACCTCAATAGTCTCGCCAACCGTTTCACTACATTCCCCTCATCGGCCAGAGACTGACCATCAGGCTAACTCCCCAGACTCCCACCGACAATACGAGTTTCCCCGACGGCCACCAAAACATACTTCGTTGGCCAAACAACAACCGTCGGGCTAGCCCAAAATTCCCTCGCTGACATACCAAACTCTCACCGATGAAGTCTCCACATTCCTCACCTGTCGGTATGACCAAAGCCATTGGCGAACAACAAAATGCCTACACCGATAGAACTTGTCACCCTGATAGACACATCCTCCTTGGTCCCATCGGCCAAGCCCCCCATCGTCGGCACAACTCAAAACACTCACGCCGACAATACAACACACGCCGATAACATCCATCGGCCAAACACAAATGAAGCCTACCGACGATGAATATCACACCGATGGCATTTCCATCGGCCAAACCAAACCTATCAGAGGGACTAATAAATAGTTCATCGATGATGCCGATCACTCCGATGAACCAAAAACATAAAGCTCTGAACCTTTGAACCATGAACTGGTTCAAACGGATGGTTCAACCGAGAATTTCAACGTCGAACGGAGCACTTCAAAAAGAACATTTGCTGAACACAAACACAAAGCCTTGAACCGTTGAACCATGAACCAAAAGGGTTCAACGCGGTGGTTCAAAACGATGGTTCAATCATAATCTGAGCACTCAAAAAGAAGTTTCGCCGATAGAGAAAGTCACAGCGATGAAAAAGGAAACTTAGGGCCCAAAAAGAAAAAACCCTCCAACATCTACGCTCAGATCCAGACCAAAATTAGTGCCAACACACCATATATCTTATTTATCGATCCAGTACTGCAAATTTATATAAAATTCTAATTACTAATGAATTTACAGTTGAACCCCATAATATATTTAGAGATATTTGAACCATAAAACCATCAAATCTACATAATATATCTTCTGATTATTCAACAATGTCTGCAAACATAGATCTTCAATGATAACTCACAAATGGTCTCCGATCAAATATCAAAAACCCAAATACAATGAAGCACAAATGTGAAATCTGAGATAATTTCACCTCAAGGTTGGTAAGGGAGCATCACCAAACCAACAACTACCAAGGTGTCATCTCCTTGATACTACGAATGCAAGGGAACATCTCCTTGACATCAGCGGAACACAAGAACTTGACAAAAGTCATAAACTCAATACATCAATACATGATTCCAAATGAATCCCAAGCATCCTTTTAAAACCTTCACAAAGGTTTTTGTGTACACAGTCACACTTATAAAATTTTAAATGTTTACACATGACCTTTTTAAATCTTTGTTTTTGTGTACACAATAACACTTTTTTATAAAGTGTTTCAAGTAACTTAAATAAAATATTAATTTTATAAAGCAATTAAAATACTTTATAAAATTAATTTACAATTAGAATAATTTTAAGTTACTTGCAAAAAATGGGGACATGACATGTGCTTTGTTGATAGGCCCTAAAGAATTACCTTGGGGTGTCAATTGTTGGGAGAAAGTCAAAATAGATATGCATGAATGAAAAATTCAATCATTGCTCTTTTCAGTAATGCCCATGTATACTCTAGTTGGGGCTTGCAATCTATTAGTTGTACAATGAGTTGAGCCATTTGTTCAACCTTATTTCTCAATTTTTTTATTTATTCTTCTTTTTCTCTCGACTCCTCCTTGAACTTGTCCTTAAGTTCCTTTTGTTGTTAGGCCCATTCTCTCTTCATGGCCTTAATGGTCATGTATCTTTTTCATAATAATGTCTCAATCTCTAGCCCATGAGTTTGTGTGATTATGGTTGTTGTTTGTTTAACAATAAAAATGTCAGACAAAAATGTAGGGTTTGTCATCCTATTACTTGTGTTAGTTGCTATTTTGACCTGTTAATGGGTGTTTTTGCACACAACTTGGATAAAATATTAAGTATCCTATCTCTCCTGAAAGGAATCAAATCCCAAAGAATGGAAAATGACTACCCCAAGGCATATACTAGCTAGGTCTTGGCCTTGTGAGATAACTCAGTAGATTGATGTTCTTTTCTATCCCAACAAGGGGACTTACATGAATGGATCCAAAAGATTAGGTTTTTAAGGTTGACACAATTCAAAAATTTATAAACCCTAAATGCTTTTTAGACAGAAGGTTTGAAACAAATTCTATTATCATCAAATAAACAAGTGACTGATGCTTTATCTTAACCTAAAAATGTTTGATTTCAAAAGAACTTCAAAATATGGGTGAGAGAGAAAAGGGTTGGGATGATGTTCTATGGACAGTTACAATAGCAAGCTTTTATTCAAATAGATGAATCCCAAAAATAACCAATCCCTACTTAATGAGGTAACCCACAAAGCTACAAAGATAGTGTGATCTTCAAAGGTAAATATAGGATTTTCAAATCATGAAACGATTTCATTAAACACCCATATATGGAATAGATTAATCAATTTTTTCACAATCCAACTCAATTAAGTGTTCAAACTAACCACACAAAGCAACTTACTATCAAAAAATAAGCAAATGAATGAACATGAGATCCATTAGATATCTGAATTAATTTCTCATAATTGTAAATGAACTTAACTAAAATGAAAAGGAACCATGTAAGCAATTTCATCAACTAACAATCAATCTCAGT
The DNA here is from genome assembly GCA_027924645.1 of Cunninghamia lanceolata. Lineage (NCBI taxonomy): Eukaryota > Viridiplantae > Streptophyta > Pinopsida > Cupressales > Cupressaceae > Cunninghamia > Cunninghamia lanceolata. Next base: position 42,443,275 of record BSBN01000391.1, on the reverse strand, counting down.
ATGTCTTAAGAACTTTAATCTTGAATTGGAAAGCAACACAAAGGAAAGCTTGCTTGTGAAATTTCAAAATATTGCTAGGTCTCAAGAATTCCTGATCATCCTTTACAAAAGAGAGTGATTTTCTATTTATAGATGAGGTAAGAGCACTTAGTATATAATGAATAGTTAGGATTCATCCTTCACCAATGGCTCAAATTTGACTGCAATTAAATGTTTGGGGCAGGAGTATATTCATCATCCATCTCCAACTACTTTTGGTTTCAATGGCTATGATTTTAATTTTTGACTTTGTAGAAAAAGACAAAATACACTTTTTAAAGATATCCATACAAAGTCAAAATGCATATCTTGGGAGGGTAAGCACAAAGAGACAAAGTGGCACATTCTTTTAGGAGTAGTGGTCAGCTTGGGAGTCCAAAACTGCAAGTGTGAAAAGTGCCTAAGGACTAGGAATGTCATCCTTGACCATGATTTGATATTTTACTCCTTCTCTTCTTCTATAATCCATTAGGGCATTGAGGGTTAGATTCAGGGCTTCTGGAAGCAAATCTCTAGAATAATCCATCTTAAACTTCTGAGTATTATATGTCCTGGAGAAAATATTAAGTGTGTCCACTTGGAAAATGCTTTGATCTTACCCTTAATTTCAGTCATTTTATTCATCCTAGGCACATCAAAAGAGTAAGGGAGCACCTGCAATCCCTCCTAGAGGACCTACTTCAATTGTTTCTTGAACAATTCTACATTCAATTCAGTCTGATCTCTAACATATTGCTCTGTTGTGTCACTCAAGAGCTCAAAATAATCACTTAAAATACCCAAAACTTGTGAAATGATGAGTCTTATCTCTTGTTCACTCTTATCTACAGTTTCTCTTCTAAATTTTATCATCTCTAACAAAAAATGAGGTAGTTCCAAGCTTTCCTTAACAAGAATGTTCTCCTTCAACAATATTTCCAGAGACAACTTACACAACATCTCTATTCTTGGGAAAATTTGGGAGTGTTCCTCTTCATCTTCTTTACAGTCTTCTAACATAATATTCACATCATCCTTCAATTAAGTGAAGTGCTTCATATCATGGTCTGCCTCATCTATTGCTTGACATCCTTGATCATAAATCTCTTCAAGGTAGCTCTAGGTGGTTCTTGCCACATGTTTCATTTTTCCAGCTCATCCACCTCTTGTTGTGATAAAACCACTGGAGGGGTAATACTGTCATCTTCTTGTTGAGAAGGGGCTATTAGATGTTTCACATAGGCATAGAGCTCAGTAACTTCTTCTTTCAACTCCCTTTTGATCATCTCATCTTTGTACATTCACTTAACTACAGTAGTCACAACATTTTGCACTTCTTCTATTTCTTGAGCTCTAGTTGAGTGACCAAGATTGATCATGGACATTTGATAATCTTCTTCTCTAAGCTATTTACCATCTTTATCTACAATAGGAGTTGTAATTTGTGCAACCCTGGATCTGGAAGAATCTTTAGAAATATAAGATAACACCCTTGTCTTCTTCTTACTCTTGGGCTTATCCAGTTTATCGATTAAGCCTAAAAATCTAATGATGTAGGATTTATTATTGGTTGTCTCTAATCAAGACTTATTTGAAGACATTGAGGAACCAAAAAATTATCATCAATTATATTTACAATTTTTTGTTGAAGGGGAGTGATTGATACTTCCTATTCTTTGTGAACCTTGTCTTCTTGCCCTCCTTCTACTAGTTGATCCTTTGGATCATTCTCTTTGTCACTAAGAGGAGTTGATTGACCTTGTGTTTTCACATGATCAAGAAAGGGCATTTTCATTTGCTCATCCTCCTTCTAAGGATATAATTGTTGCTTAATTGTTACTTCTTGTCACTCCTTAGTAGATTCAATCAACACATCCTCATTAAGTCTATCCTTCATTTGATCAGATGAAGGATCCCTTCCTATAGCAATTTCCTACTCTTCCAACTTTTGGATCACTTTGTAGATGTTCTCTTAGGAAGGAGGCTCAAGTTGCTTAGGTGGTGAGCATGGAGGAGCATCCATATCAATACTTGTCTTCTCTAGCACAACCTTGTTCAAATTTGAAAGGACATACTGGAACATGGATGGGATTGGGTCTACAAGTTGGGGCTCATTATTAGTAGGTGGAGGAATAGTGGAAGAAGGGATAGATTGAGGAATAGAGGAAACAATTTTCCAAAGTGAGAATAGAGAGAATAGTGGAAGACATGAAAGATGTAGTAGTGGGAATTGGGATTTGGACTTGCTACAAGGAAGGAGGTGGAAGTGGAATGGAGGATGAAGATGGAGATGAAGTGGTGACATGGATGGAAGGAGTGGGGTGGACTATAGAAATAGGGATGGCAGTTTGAATGGAGGGAGAGGGAACACAATGCGATGGATCAAAGGAATTTTGAGTGAGATGAGTGTGGAGTTGAGCAGTAGTGACAGGGATAGCTTGAAATATATATTATCCTTCTAAACTTCTTGGGCTTCCTAGTCAGTTGAGCCTCTGGATCTTTCTCTTCACTCTCCTCTCCTTGATCTTGTTTCCTTTTATACACTTGGGGTTGATATGGAGGAGGTCTCTTAATACATCTCATACTTGGTTATGCAACTGATGGAGCTTTCTTTTCCTTTCCTTTTCTCTTTGGAGGAGGGAGTTCTTCTTCTTTAGTGCTTTCCTCATCTCTCTCAACCTCTTTCTCCTCTAATATAGAGGCTTCACATTCCTCAGGTATCTCTTCTCCTTCAACAACCTCTTTTATTTCTAGTATTTTCTTCCACTTGGGCTTCTCTTTAGTGCAGGTTAGCTCAATGCCTTGAGAAACCAATTTAGCGACTTTGGCATCCACCCATTTCCTTCTATATTTAATGTTTTCTTTCATCAATTCCTCCAAGGAGGTGACCTCGTCTTCTGCCCAATTTGGTGGGGGGATAAGATCATTAAACATTGCATCATAATCTTTCTTCTACAAGATCTTCCCATCATTGAAAAGTTGGTCTGATACTGGATGAATGTTGAACAATTTGATGTGATAGGCCAACAACCTAGAATATCTTCTCTTCTTTACCTCATGTTTATTGAGGCAATTTTCTAAGAAATCCTCTAGATGAGGGATCTGATAGTACTCCTTTCCAACCAGTTGCTCCAGTTTATGATTAGGATCAAAGTGTGGCCTTGCATTATAAAAATTGAGGTGGTATTTTTGGATCTCTACATCAGAATCCTTTACTGAAGAAAAGGAAGGACATGAAAACAATCCATTTCCAACAATGAGAGGGAAAGGAACCCCAAGCTAATGCTTGTCCACCAAGAGTTGTTGTGATTCACAAACCTTCCTAGTAACTTCAACCAACAGGGTCTTATCAGTTGGATATTTGGGTAATTTGTATGCAGGGTTGGTGAATCCCTCTATTGTTAATTAGGAGAACATGGGAAATTGGATAAACCAACACCTATTTTTCTTAACTAGATCCATTGCTGGGACTGATAGCTTCTTATTCAAATCACCCTCTAGCATTCTAGTGATATACATAGTAAAAGCATCATTAACTCTCTTGTAGTGAGTTAGAGAGTTCTCTAACTGAGGTTAGCAATCATAGACCTTGACTTGTCCTACATCATTTCTAATGGTTCCATTTAGTGTCAACAAATGGTAGTGAGCATTCTTGGATAGCATATAAACCACATTCATATAGAACTCCTGATGACTCCTACTTGGGTGAATTGTATGTGAAAGTTGTCTCTATTGATTTTAGCTCATTGAATTTTTTTATTTCCATTCAATATTTCTTCTATGAACTTGAACATCCATTCACAAAAGGTGGAAGTAGTAGATAATACCATTACTCTACTCAGTAGAGTTGCTAAATCATTGATTTTAGTTTTGAAATCACCTCGATAGAGGGTTTTAGGGAGATTTAAAACCACACGCTTGTGAGTCTTCATCTAGCTGGAGTTAATGATTCTTGTACACTCATCTAGCTCCTAGTTGTAAAATTTTAGTCCATCATCTTTGGTTAAGTCCACCATGACTAGATAGACTGGTATATCAAAGGCCTCAACAAGAGCTTGAATTGAAAGATTAGCTAGTACTACGCCATAATTGGTTGTAATCCTCCTTGATCTAGGGTGATAATGCTGAGCACACTCCATGGTAATATTAGGACATTGAGTAGAGATGGAAAATCCTACTACTTGAGCTATACCATTGGCCACCAACTTCTTTGATCTCTCTATTGGGTTAGGTATCTACATCCTTTCTTTGAAGTCTTCAATATTGACATGTCCCAGGTCTGTATCAGACACATTATTCCAAAGTGAAGTGATTTTAGAAAGGGGACATACCCCTTTGAATTCGTACTTCATGTCCTTGACTCTTATCATTTACTTTGAAAGAGAAGAATCATAATGAATTTTCCTCTAAAACTTACTATATCCAACTATAATTTTGTGAGGATTTCACATTTACAACGATATTAGAACTTGCAAAAGTTTCAAATGACATTACATTCCAAATGCTTCAATTAAATAGAGTGAAAACCTCATAATAAAACCTTCAAAGTAAACACTAAAATAGAAGTAGTTGAATGTCCATGCGGAAATTTTACTGCACTTTAAAAAGGGGAGATTTCATAGTATCCAGCAATGGAGGAAACCTCAGCAGCCCATATTTGCTCAAGATGTTAGGTGTTTGCAGGAAAATGATGGTGGGAAAGATGTAAAATATGCACAATTTTACCTTGTAAAGTTCTAAGATCCTTAAGATTTCTGCAAATAGAATGCAGAACTTTGAGTACGGAATGGACGAGGGATGAGACAAGTAGTCGAGATATTACATTGCATCCATCCTGAATAAAACTTTGTAATTTGAAGATTTATGTAATTTGTGGGAATCCAAGGGCTATTCGGACTTGCGGGAAAATATAATGGCAATGGATATCTGCATCCCTTATAAAATTCTGCAAAGACATTTTGTGAAGGCTATTTGTGGAAGTTGAGAAGTGAAAGTTATCTGCAGGGAAATGGAGGAGAGAAGTATATGTATGCCTCCATCTTGGAACTCAAAAAAAGGCTTGGATGTCTATTCTATGGGAAATCTTTTAAAGTTTTTTGAATTTTTCACAAAGGAAATAACCCAGTGAAGGGGAGAATTCCAGGTCTGCTGCCTTGAACTCCATAAGAAGAGGTTTTACCAAAAACAATACAATTTGAAAGAATTAAAAGGGATAGAGGGTCTATTAGTATCAAAGGAATGAACATCCATGAGTTCAAATCATCCTCCTTTTTTGGGAAATTCTGCAAAGGTATAGAAGGAGCCAGTGGCAGATTTTGCAAGGAATTTACACGTAGGCTTAGGGGCCATGGTCACTAGGATCAATTTAGGGCACGATTTTTACATTACAAAATCGTGCCTAGGGTACTCTGCTAATATACCAACAATCATTGTTTAAATGAGCCTCACCTTGAAGGAACTAAATTGTAAAACACAATTGGATATGTAGTGTTCTATTTTAAATTATAACAAGATAGGAATTTTGAAGTTTTCACCATTTTCGTGATTTCAAAGTTTCAATTTGAATTTTGAAGGACAAAGAGGGTTTGAAATCCTGCTTGATTATCGATTGCTTAAGTGAATATGTTGTAGTGTACTTACTGTGGTGATCACTAGACGTATTTGTAGGGGAGCTGTAGAAATGGCTGCAGGATCACTCATAAAGATTGTGTTTCAAAGCTTGCAGACAAAGAAATGAGTATTTGAGAGCAAAATTGACAAAATGGACATGAAATTTTGTTTAAATACTCCTCCCTCCTAACCTGACTGTTAGACGTTAATGCAAGCTAGGTATGATATAATCCATGTATCATGGACAAGTGGAATACACTTAGGTGAAAGGCAGATAAAGGAAGATATTCCGGATGCTAGTGGAACTCCACAATAACCAAGGATACATTAAGTCTACGAGGTTTTACAAGCAGACATGATTTATCAGAAAAAGTGATATAGCTCTGGACTTACCTTGGGGTTCCCTAAATGCACTATCATAACAAAGCTCCACATTTTTAACTAAAAGAGAGCCTAAGACCAGTCTTGCAGGAAAACGGGGTCTGAAAGGATCAAAAAGTTCTGCGAAGGGGATATTCAGATTCAGCTTGAAAGCCCGCAGCTGGATCCCTTTGAAAACTCCATAGCTCTCACAAAGGTGTAAACTAGACCCCTGATTTAAAAACAATGTTGACAAAACCTCTCCAAGAGACCCAAAATCACCAAAAGCAAGATTATGATAATAACCATTCAAAGGATTCAGGAAACCACCTATTAAGTCAAGAGATAAAAAATTGAGACCTGAGGCAAAATAAATAAAAAATAAGGGGGGTCCACATTTGTTGAAGAATATGTGCAAGGCACAACATGATCCCGAGTAAGTTCTTCCCTAGCTCTAGGTTGGGTAGGTTCTCTTTCTGTGCATTCCATTTTCTCTTTTTGCACTTTCACTAGTGCATCCAACTTCTCATTTTTACACTAATATTTTGGGAGGTAGGATTGTTGTGCGAAGAAAAACAATCCAAAAAAACTTATCTTTCCCAGATCTTCAGGCTCTAATACCAATTTTATGTAGAGTAGGGGTGGACAACTCTAAAACAACCTCAATCAACCAATCCTTGAAACCCTAAAGCATCATTTGGTGGGTTTTTCCTCACAAGCCTTCAATCCTTAAAGCCTAAAACATGGGGGCAGCAAATTTTTGGTCATAACTTTCAGTGCAGACATGATATCAAAAATGTAAACACAGTTCTAGATACCCATTTAAGATTTATACAACATATCGCAAAATCAAATAGGGTTATTTTGTATGGAAAGACTCAAACATTGACTGTCTCAGTTCTTGACTGGGCCTTAAGGTTTCAGACTCATTTCAGAAAAATGACAATATCTCCCTTGATACTCAATGAAAATGGACCAAATAAAAAACTCATTAAAGGTGAGAGTGCCCTCTACAATGGGTAATCAACCATTCAGCTGTACTAGATTGTACCAAACCATAGTAAGCAAATTTTCTGTTGTTTCACCATAAAAATTTGGAAGTGACAATCACTAATTTGATCATAACTTTCACAAAACATGACAAACATAAACCAAACCAAAATCATTAGAAAGGTAACTCAAATATCTTTCCAACCATACCATATTCAAGTCATACAAAGTTTGTACAAATCCATACCATATGAAAGAATAGGACTGTTATAGAAAAATACATAGAAAATAATAATTTTATTTATCAAAACTTCCAAATACCAAATGTTTTCTCATCTTTTATCATCCCCCCACATTTTTGTTGACCTTACAAGGCCTTTTTAAACATTTACAACCATTTTCCAATAGTTCTCAACCAACTTTTCAAATTACAACTGTTCATATTCCACCAATGTGCAATTTGACAACATTATGCAACATTGACACCTTTTTGCAACTAGACACTTCCATTCACCTAATGACCTAGCTTAGACTCCAACACACATGAAATGGTCTTAGAAGACCTTAATATATGTAAACAACTCAAACAAAACAAAATATCAACCTTTAACCCCTTGCAGGCATAAAAGCACTGTGGGTGCCCCTACAGCATAGAGGTAGTGGATTGCATGTTTGAGCAGTGTTTTGAGACTCGTCAAAGATGGGAGAATAGTGAATAATACCTTGTGGATTGTGAAGTAGTGACAATAAGGTTGAAGGATCTTAAGACCCATGATACCATGAAACAATGAGTCCCCTATAGTAAGTAGGCAGTCTATAGGGCATGGTTTGATTTTATAGAAGAATGCTCATGGAAGGAATCTTCAAGTGACAGTGAGTGAGTTGTTTGAGATTGCAGCTGAAGGTGCAATATCCAGTCTTAAAGGTAGTTAGCAAATCAGTAAATATGAAAGAAAATCAAACCCTAGAAAGAAAACAATTCACAATGTTATCTTGCATAATTCCTTGAGTTTGAAGACAAAAATCTCATTGTATCTTGATGAAAGTAGTGACCTCAATGGTCAAACACTGGCAACCATGGTTTTAAAACATGCTATTGTGCTTATGGAGGTAACATCTTAAGCAAGGCAGTGAGTGGTGGTTTGGAACAATGGTAGGTATGAAGGACTTGCTTTATATGCATACTATGTAGTCTAGCTTATGACAACGTTCTTAGAAGAGATTGAAGGTGGGTTATGGAACTCAAGGGTTACCATGATAAAGATTAAAGCAAAGACTGAGATCTATTTAAAATTCACTATCATGAAGATATTAAAGATGTCACATGCAAAACCCTAGCAGCTGGAGTAAAGAATATAGTGCCAAAGAGGACAGTGAGTTGGAGTAGATTTAGGAGATCTCCACATTATTTAATCATAGGCAAATACATCATTTATTTATTTTTTAAACTAAAAGAAATCATTCTAAACCCTATATAGGATACATTCTAAACCATATATAGGATACATTGATACTTCAAAAGCATCTTAATTAGGAATTTGAGATTATGCAAATATATGTCAATTAAATACCTAGATTACAAACAATAGCGCGAATAATATAACCCTTGTTGAGCAGAGCAGGAATGAGATAAGCATCAATGAATCCTATGTATCTTGTCACACACATCTCCTTACCATTCTCTGTCATTCTTTACTGAAATACTTCTCCATTTTGGCAGGGTACGCCTGAAAATAAGGTTTCGACGAAGGTTTTAGAGTGTGTTTATTAAAATGAAAACTCCATTTTGGCGGGCTTTGCCTGAAAATAAGATTTTGATGAAAGTTTTAGAGTATTTTGGTGGGCTATTGATTTTTGATTCCTTAAATGATTTATTCAAATGGATTGTGATAAATAAATGACTAACTATTTAGTCATTTTTATTTGTGTGACTAAATAATTTTTTAGTCAACGGCCAAATTAGTCATTTATTTACTCATTTATAGCTGAGTTGCAAAAAATTAGTAGAATTTAGTCATTCTTAGTTGTTGTGACTAAAAGTTTTAGTCACTTAGTCATTTATTTGCCAAAATTCTACTAGTGTTCATAAGTGGTCAAAGTTTTTGAAACAACTGATTCAACCCCCCCCCTCTCAGTTGTCTTGTGCATTTCAACAATTGGTATCAGAGCGAGGTTCCTTAGAAGTAAGCCTAATAGCTCGAGGTGGATCCGGGATGGCGTACAAAGATGAGCTGCATCACAATTGCTTCCTATGTGGTGAAATTGATCACTATGCATCCATATGTCCAAAAAGAAACTTGAAAAGAAATGATGAAGAAAATAAGAGTAGAATGTCCAAAAGAACATATTATGATGTAGAAGATGATGAAGATGATGACTACTTCTTCTCAAATTTAAAGAATGTCAAGTGCAATAATGAAGATTGTCCTAATCCAAAAGTTGAAAAGCAAACAAAAAGAAGTGCACAGGATGAAGAAAAATATTCCACTGAATTGTTGGAATTGGTTCATACAAACCTTTGTGGTCCTACAAAAATAAGAAGTTTCCATGATGATAGGTACTTTATGTTCTTTATTGACAACTATTCTAGAATGACTTGGGTCAGTTTTTTTAAAGAAAGATCAAAAGCTCTAGATACATTTAAAGCTTTCAAAACAATGATTGAAGATGAGTTGAATATGAAAATCAAATGTTTGAGGTTTGACAAAGGAGAAGAGTTTACCTCCAATGAATTCGATATGTTCTGTAAGACTCATGGAATAAAGAGATAATTATTTGACTCTAGAATGAATAGAGTGATGGAAACAAAGAACATAACTATTTAGGAAGTTGCAAAGACAATGATAGAGAAAGCTAATCTACCAAAAGAATACTGGAAAGAAGCTATACATAGTCTACATTAAAAATAGAGTTCAAGTCAAAGGTAATTCTACTAAGACTCCTTATGTACTGTGGTATGGAAGAATTCGTACAGGAAAAAACTTCAAAGTTTTTGGAAGCAAATGTTACATCAGAAAGAGAAGAAGAGATAGGCAAGTTTGATGCTGGGTATGATGAAGAAATCTTTCTTGGTTATTCTACTAAGAGTGAGGTCTACCAATGCTACAATAAGAGATTGAGAAAAATCATTGAAAGTGTGAATGTCAAGTTTGATGAAGACATACAAATGTATGATGAAGCACAAGAAGATTGTCAGTATAAAGTGAAAGGACACAGTGCTGTTGAAGATCAAAGAATTTTGGGTTTAAATGCAAATATTGAATCTAAATAAGTGACTGAAGTCTACAATAATGTAGAATCCTCAGAAGATGAATGTATTTCCATTAGCAGTGATGAACCCTAAACTGCTCTTGAAAACCTTGAGAAATCAGAAGAAAAAAACTTGGACTTAAGGAAAATATGACAGAAGCAAATGAATACATCAAAGAGTTAAGAAAGTAAATTAGGAAGCCTTAGCAAAGACTAAAAGAGGATGATGAAGAATTCAGATTAGCAAATGAAGAAAAATCAAAAATTGCATAAAGCTTGAAGAAGAAGCTGTGGATCTGAAAGCTGATCTAAAACATGCATGAGCTCAATGAGACCAACTCAATGTGAATGCTACTAGATTTGATAGACTAATGGCAAGTCAAAAAAATCTTGATGACAAAGAAAGTGTGAAAGGTAAAGGTTCCAGAGCAGGTCAAGAGAAGAATGTTGAGGATAAGGAGGACAAAGGCAAATAGATTCAGGATCAAAGGAATAGATCAAGAAGACCTCCGGTTAGGCAGCCAAATGATCAAAGGTACCCATCTTTCAATGGCTATTGTTTTAAATGCATTAAGTGTGGTCATAAGGCTACTCAATGTAGAAACAGAATGAATCAAAATGTTCCATCTTTCTCCGGTTAGTGTTTCACATGTAATAAAGTTGGTCATAGAGCTGTTGTATGCAGAAGTAAAGTGAGTCAGAATTCTATTAGGTGTTATACATGCTATAATATGGGACATAAAGCTAATGAGTGTAGAAGTCAAATGAGAAATGTCTATAGCAGGGATAGGATAGTTAAATCCTTCAGTGGCTACTGTCATATATGCAACAAATTTGGACATAAAGCTAACCAATGTGGATCCAAAGTGAAAGGAAGAAATACTAGCCAGAGAAATATTATGTGCTACAATTGCAATGGATTTGGACATACCTCTAAGTTTTGTAGAAGTAAGAACATGAAGAAGGATACTCATGCAGAATTGAAGAAACCAGTGGATAAGGTTGACCTAGCAGACGTTAAGAAGGAGATGAACAAGGTTTGGTTCAAGAAGGAAGTGAATGAAGTCAAAGATGGGTCTACACTAGACTCTGGTGCAGATACTTCATCCAGGAAGTGAATTGGGTGCTTTGGCATAGGGGGAGCTTTAATGAAAAATTGTTTCTCCCCTACCAAATAATTGGTGCTGATGCATCAGCATGAAAAGACAAAGTCAAGAATTAGCAACAAACATCAAAATCAGGATAGAGATTGTGATTGTGAAGGATAAAAGATGAGTTGTGCAAAGGAAAAAGCCTGATATGCAAAAGAATTGATTAGAAAAGAAAATATATTATGAATTTTGGCTAAAGTCAAGTTACAGTGCTTCGGTAATTTGGTCTGCATTGATCTGCTGTTGAAGATATTTCTCTATAGTTCTGACATATGGTTATTGATCATTGGTTACATCTACAGCTAGAAATTTGTCTGTGTTGAAATGTGCCAGACAACTGAGAGGGGGGGTGAATCAGTTGTCACAAAAACTTAAACACTTTTTCACTTACACATTAATCACTTATCCACAATTATTATGATATAACAATGAATGCATGAAATTAGAAACATAAACATAGATGCAACATTATATACAAGAGACACCAAATTTTTAAGTGGAAAACCCCAAGGCAGGGAAAAACCACAGAGAGGATTAGCTCTCAAAATATATTGCAATCTTTGAAAAATGATGTTCAGGCTTGGTCACTCCACGGGCCCAGAACATAATGGCTCACTTCCATGAAGTACAACTAGGTCTAGCAGGCTCACTGCCTCAACCCTAAACCTAGAAAGACTACAATAAGGGTTGTTAAACCCTGAGGGCTATTAAACCCTACTGGCGGCTCACTGCCAGGATCACTACTACAATCACCATCTTCTTCATGTCTAAAATTAAAACATTGAAGTATAATCGGTCCTCTGCTCTACTCTACCCTGCTTTGCCTTATCTCCTTGCCCCTTTTCTTTATTTTCCCATTCTTGCTCAAGGACACCTTTTCCATGACTCAATTACAAATATTTATACACTTCATCAACCTTAGAATGATCATCAAGGTCGGCATTACAATCATCAACCATTTGAACAATCTCCAATGTCAGCATTACAAACATTTACAAAATAGGTCCTGACCTATTACAACATTATGCAAAGGAAATGAAGTAAAGGTGTATGCAGTTCATGCCACACCTTAGCTGGGACTCAAACATGATCTTCCATGCCACAACACGCTTCCACAATCTTCAAGGAATCTACGCAATAACTGGAGTTAACCAAGTCGGCTAAGACTGGTTACACATTACACTATCTGGGAACAATCTTCAAACATGATCTCAATTCCTTAATGTAGACCAATGTCAAGATAGGAACATGAATAGGAGACATCCACAAGCATGTTATAATCATCAGGAGAAACCACATGAACCTTAACCACTTTAGCCATAGGAATCTTCTCACTAGAACATGTGAACTTCACTGTCTTCAACAAACATAAAAGAAAGATAGCTTGTGGACCAACAAAACATGAACCACTGCATTTGTAGGCACTCATCATCATCCTAGACTTCCCTCTAGAACCGCAGAGCAAAATACTTTATTGCGGAGGAAGGCAGAACAAAATACTTTCTCCCTATCACTAGAGAATAATCAAAGAAAGTAGGTTTTACTCTAATGAATGCAAGTCTCTTAATTCTTTACACTGGAGGCTCAAACTCAGGATTTAGAATCTTCAGGTATTCCTTTAAATAACTTCCAATCCACAGACCAAGATATTCAATCAGCAATAAATGTGGAGCAATCTACCGGACTGTTCTTCAACATACAACTCACTGTCTATATTGCACTTCACTGTAACTCACTTGTATCTTCTAGAGAGGCCAATTTTCTCAATATCCTCAACATACAAACCTTCTAAACAAGTAATAGAATAGGACATAGTTGACACCAATGACAACAAAGGTAAGTTGACATCAATGACAACACCTATTAGGCACATACTTGCAACAATCTCCCCCTTTGTCATTGATGGCAACATATGATGTGAAAAATTGCAACAGCCATCAAGACACGATTCTCCCCCTATCTCTTTACACATCTGCACTCTTTCTTTTTGACCAAGATTCTCCCCCTATATTTTTACACATCTGTACTCTTTCTTTCTAAGTTTTTCACATGACTTCTCTCCCCCTTTCACATCAATGGAAAAGGGCACATACTTGCACTCTTCTGCTCTGATTCAATTTCTCTTATGAACTCAGTAACTACTGTTGCAAGTATGGGCCTAACCGGTGTTGCCATTGATGTCAACATACTCCTATTGCATTAATGATAAGGATTGGATGAATCGTTTGCTGAGGATATTGAGAAAATTGGTCATATCAGGAACAATGAAGAATAGTGAAGACAATAAGGTAAAAGTCCAAGATAAGATGAGGATCAGAGGATACGGTCTAAAGGGTTTGTAGATATGTGTCTTAAAGTGATTCAGTAAAGATTTCAGAGGTCCACATGAAGATCTAAAGAAGTTGTGGCCACTCAAGTAAAACCGGTTCCGGCAGGTGTTTAGAGGTGATAGAGTGACACGGATAGGTCTGGTGAGATCCAGAAATTCATTATCCTATTTTGCGGATTTGAGGGAGTGTTGAGGAAGTCTTTGTGAAGTGTCAACTCGATTGGTTCATGGTTTGAAGGTCCACAAGCATCTATTCCTTTGTGACAGTAATGACAGACTATGTTCTTGAGGTTCCAGATGAAGGAGAGAATGATTTCATTAAGCAGATGAAGTGTGGATGTTCTTGATGATTCGGGCAATCTTGTAGATGTCTTTGAAATGTGTCTAGTTCATGTTGGCGGTCCGCATTGGAGTTGGATCTCGCAATTGAAGAATAACTTCTGGATGATGGTGTTCTTACTGAGACTAGCCGACCAGATGAGTTACACATCTTGTTGATGTTCTTGTAGATGTTTGCCGACTTAGATGATTATTCCTAAGTTGATGTCTTGTATATATATGGAGTTGTAAAGTAATTTCAAAGTGTCTTGTGGAGATGAGAGTGTAGTAGCGAGGAAGAGAGTGAAAGGCAGAGCAAAAGTTTTGGGCTTAAATGGAACTGATTCAAGCATGGTAAAGATGTGATTCTCCAGTTCAAGTTTGTGATACTTATCATTTTGTAGATAGTGTGTCTCTTGTAGGCAGTGAGCCCTAATTGGCATGTGCCATTTTGTTCTTTCTATTCTTCTAACAGAGAATACAATCCTGGGTTAATCACCCCATGGTTTTTCCCTTAACCAGGTTTTCCACGTCAAAATCTTGGTGTCTTATGTGTTGATGTGTTTCTGCTCTTGATTTAATGCATTATGTTTCCATGATCGATTTATTAATATATTACTAAATCACTAAGATGATTTAAGTGTGTAATTGGAAAGAAAGTTTTAGACAACTGATTCACCCCCCCTCTCAGTTGTCTGTCTTGAATCCAACAATTGGTATCAGAACTAAGTTCCTCTAAAAAGAGCTTAACCACTTGAGGAGATCTAGGATGTCGTCTTATAAGAAGGATAGTCCAAAGTTTGATGGAACCAATTTTAATCTTTGGAAAAGTCTCATGAAATGTCATTTGCAATGTATGGGAATGCAGTACTGGACCATGGCTTCAACGAAGTATACTCCTCCACAGGGTGGCCCGAAAGCTCCAAATGAAATCACAGATGCTGAAAATAATCTGCGGACTATAGAAGCTCTTCTAAATGCATTATCTTATTCAGAGCTTTCAAATGTTGTTGACCTACCAACTACTTTTGAGATTTGGGAAAAACTGGAACTTCTGCATGAAGGAGAAAAGTATGTCAAATGTGCAAGGCTACAAAGTCTGAAAGGAAAATTCAAAAATCTGAAGATGAGAGAAGATGAAAACATCACTACTTTTATGCCAAGAGTGAATGGGCTTGTTTGTGGAATTAGATATGCTGGTGGTGTCTTGGATAAAGATGAGATTGTCAACAAAATTCTTAGATCCCTTCCTGCTTCTTACAAAATTAAGGTTGCTACCATTGAAGAATTCAGAGCCCATACAACTATTACAAGAGATCAATTAGCTGGTAAATTGGCTACATTTGAAATGACCGAGTTTGGAGATGCCCCCCCAAGACTGAATCTACATTCAAAGCTAGTGCTTCTGTAAAAGGAAAACAAAGGTTTGATCTGGGAGAGAATTCTTCAAGGAAACTATCATGGTATGAAAAAGCAAGAAAAGACCTGGAAGAAGAAGAAATTGAAATTGCTCAGCTTGAAGCCCTTATTGCAAAAAGACTACCAAGAGGATCCGGTAAGTATGAAGGGAAATTGCCTTTTAAGTGCTTTAACTGCAATAAGATTGGTCATTTTGCTTCAAAGTGTCCGGAAAGATTTTCAAGGACAAATCCTAACAGATCAAGGTTCCAAAAGAATTGTTATTATGTTCATGAAGAGGATGATAATGAAGGAGTAACAGATGATGAATCAGAGACAGGAAACAAATCTGGAAGTGATTGGGTGTTTATTGCCATCAAGGAAGAAGATCCAATGCCCTCTGGATCTGTCAATCATAAAGTTGTAGAAAGAGCTATGGCTGCTCAAGTTGAAGAAAAGGATGATTGGGTCATTGATAGTGGATACTCTCACCATATGACAGGTGACAAAAATAAGTTCTTAGATTTGGAAAGGTATGAAGGAGGAGTGGTAAAGTTTGGTGATAATTTTGCTGGTAGAATCAGAGGTAGGGGAACTATTTCTTTTGATGGAAAGAACAAAACTGGTAATGTACTGTATGTTGAAGGATTGAAGCACAATCTTCTCAGTGTTGGACAGTTGGTGGACAAAGGCTATGATCTCCAATTCAAGAATGGAAAATGCAAGATCTTTGAAAGTTTCAGAACAGAGATTACATTCGGTACTCAGACAAGAGATATTATCTTCCATCTAGTTGGTACTGGTAAAAGTTGTCTATTTGTGCAAATTGATCAGAGTTGGCTATGGCATAGGAGGATGTGTCATGTGAATTTTGATAATATCATCAAGATAAGCAACACTCAGGTTGTAAGAGATCTTCCAAAACTGGTAAAACCTACAAATAGTTTGTGCAAAGAATGTCATTTGGGAAAACAAAGAAGAGTCTCATTTAAAAGCAAAGAACAATCTTCTACTGGAATATTGGACTAGTTCATACTGATCTATGTGGTCCGGTAAGAATCAGGAGTGTGCAAGGTGATAGATACTTCATGTTACTAATTGATGACTACTCCCGGATGATGTGGGTAACTTTTCTGAAAGAGAAATCAGAAGCCTTTAAGAAATTCAAAATATTCAAGGCTATGGTAGAGAATGAAACCGGATTAAAATTAAAGTGTCTGAGGTCTGATAGAGGTGGGGAATTCACAACCGGTGAGTTTATAGAATTCTGTGAGAAACATGGAATAAAGCGATAGTTGTCTGCTCCTAGGACTCCACAACATAATGGAGTAGTGGAGAGAAAGAACCGAACCATCCAGGAACCATCTAGGACAATGATGTTGGAAGTAAATGTTCCTTAGATCTATTGGAGAGAAGTTGTCAGCACTGCAGTCTATACTCTAATTCAAGTTCAAATCAAAAGTAATACCGGTAAAACTCCTTATGAACTTTGGTTTGACATCACTCCTACTGTAAGGTATTTCAAAGTCTTTGGTAGCAAATGTTACATCAAAAGAGATGAAGATCTAGGCAAGTTTGATGCTAGAAGTGATGAAGGAATATTCTTGGGTTACTCTACTCAAAGTAAAGCATACCAGTGTTATAACAAGAGACTGAGAAAGATTATAGAAAGTACAAATGTGAAGGTTGATGAAGGAATTGAAAAACCATCAAGGTTTTATGAATATGATGAAGATGATCAAAATGGTGTTCTGATTCAAGGAGCCCAAGCCCCTTCTAGAATTTAGATTCAAACTAATCCGGTAAATCAGGAAGAAGAGATGAGTTTTAATGAGCCTGATCAAGAATTAGAAGTGCAAGAAACTCCCAAAATTCCCAGGGATGTAAGACTGAACCACTCTGAAGATCAGATCATAGGTGATAAAAGCAAAGGTGTACAAACAAGAAGGAGAATTGCTCAAGATTCAGATGAGTATTGTCTGATTTCAAAGATTGAACCTAAGACAATAAATGAAGCTTGCAATGATGAAAACTGAACTAAAGCAATGGAGGAAGAGCTGGTGAAAATTGAGAAAAATCACACTTGGGATCTTGTTCCCAAACCTAAAAACAAGAATGTGATTGGAACAAAATGGGTCTTACAAAACAAACTGAATGAAGTTGGTGAAGTAATTAGAAATAAAGCTAGATTGGTCTGCAAGGGTTACTCTCAAATAGAAGGAGTTGATTTTGAAGAAACTTTTGCTTCGGTGGCAAGAATTGAAGTAGTCAGATTATTTCTTGCTTTTGCTGCCTTCAAAGATTTCAAAATGTATCAGATGGATGTCAAGTTTACCTTCCTGAATGGTGATTTGGAAGAAGAAGTATACATTAAGCAACCAGATGGATTTCAATTGTCTGATCATGGTAATATGGTCTGCAAGTTGAAGAAAGCACTGTATGGACTAAAACAAGCTCCAAGAGCTTGGTATGAAAGACTGGATAAGCATCTTTTGAAGATTGGTTTCAATAAAAGTACTGCTGACAGTAATTTGTACTTCAAAATTGATCATGAAAACATCTTGATTGTTGAAGTGTTTGTTGATGATATCATTTTTGGAGGAAGAGATAGTATGTGTAAAACTTTTGCAAATCAAATAAAAAGTGAATTTGAGATGTCCATGCTTGGGGAAATGAATTTCTTCTTGGCTCTACAAATCACTCAAACAAAGAAAAGAATCTTCATTTCTTAGACCAAATATGTGAAAGAATTGTTGAAGAAATTTGGGATGGAAGACTCAAAACCAATGAATACTCCCATGGCAACTGGATGTAAATTGGGCAAAGATGATGACTCTCCTAAGACTGATCAGAATAAGTATAGGTCAATGATTGGAGGATTGTTGTATCTCACTCAAAGTAGACCTGACATTATGAATGTTGTGGGTCTTGTTGCTAGATTTCAAGATGATCCTAGAGAATCTCATGTCATGGCAATCAAGAGGATTTTTAGATATCTAAAAGGAATAGTTGAGTATGGATTGTGGTATCCTAGAGATCATGATTTCTCTCTTCATGCATATACAGATGCGGATTGGGCAGGAGATGTGGATGACCGGAAGAGTACCAGTGGTGAAGCATTCTTTTTAGGGAAGAGATTGGTTTCCTGGCTGAGCAAGAAATAAGAGGCAATATCTTTGTCCACTACAGAAGTAAAATATATTGCAGCAACAGGTAGTTGCACTCAAGTTTTGTGTATGAAGAAAATGCTAAGAGACATAAGAGTGGAGTATGAGGAGCCTATCACAATCTTCTGTGATAATTCAAGTGCAATAAATATATCTAAGAATCTAGTGTTGCATTCAAAGACTAAACATATATCCATCAAGTTTCACTTTTTGAGAGAACAAGTGAACAAGAATGAAGTCAGATTGGAGTTTGTGCCTTCCAAGGATTAGATTGCAGACATCTTTACTAAAACTCTACGTAAGGACTCTTTTGAGTATCTCAGGGAGAAGTTAGGGGTTATTGCCCCTCCGGTGATGAACTAAGGTGCACTGATGTGCATCAGTCCAGTGGATATCATAGTCATATCTTGTGATCTGGATTGATGATGGAGAGCTGCTACTCAGGGGGAGCAGCTGATATGATTCTGAAATGGTGGAATTGCAAGTATGTGCCCTTTGCCATTGATGTCAAAGGGGGAGAGAAGACATGTGAAAAACAAGTGGTGGCTGATCAAAGGGGGAGCAGTAAAGGAAGAGAAGAAAACTGAATGGTTGTTGGTGATAGGGGGAGTTGTGTCAGTAAAGAAAAGTTCTTGTCTTGATGGTCAAAACAATTTTTCACATCATATGTTGCCATCAATGACAAAGGGGAAGATTGTTGCAAGTATGGGCCTAACCGGTGTTGTCATTGATTTCAACATACTCCTGTTGCATTAATGATAAGGATTGGATGAATTGTTTGCTAAGGATATTGAGAAAATTGGTCATATCAAGAACAATGAAGAACAGTGAAGACAGTAAGGTAAAAGTCTAAGATAAGATGAGGATCAGAGGATGCGGTCTAAAGGGTTTGTAGATATGTGTCTTAAGGTGATCCAATAAAGATTTCAGAGGTGCACATGAAGATCTAAAGAAGTTGTGGCCACTCAAGTAAAACTGGTTCCGGTAGGTGTTCAGAGGTGATAGAGTGACACAGATAGGTCTGGTGAGATCTAGAAATGCATTATCCTATTCTGCGGATTTGAGGGAGTGTTGAGGAAGTCTTTGTGAAGTGTCAACTCGATTGGTTCATGGTTTGAAGGTCCACAAGCATCTATTCCTTTGTGACAGTAATGACAGACTGTGTTCTTGAGGTTCTGGATTAAGGAGAGAAGGATTTTAATAAGCAGATGAAGTGTGGATGTTCTTGATGATTCAGACAATCTTGTGGATGTCTTTGAAATGTGTCCAGTTCATGTTGGTATTCTGCATTGGAGTTGGAGCCCACAATTGAAGAATAACTTCCAGATGATGGTGTTCTTCCTAAGACTGGCTGACCGGATGAGTTACAAATCTTGTGGATGTTCTTGTAGATGTTTGCCGACTTAGATGATTATTCCTAAGTCGATGTCTTGTATATATATGTTGTAAAGTCATTTCAAAGTGTCTTGTGGAATGAGAGTGTAGTAGTGAGGAAGAGAGCAAAAGGCAGAGCAGAAGTTTTGGGCTTAAATGGAACTAATTCAAGCATGGTGAAGATGCTATTCTCCAGTTCAAGTTTGTGATACTTATCATTTTGTAGAGAGTGTGTCTCTTGTAGGCAGTGAGCCTCTTGTGAGCAGTGTGCTTAGGAAATGAGCCCTAATTGGCATGTGCCATTTTGTTCTTTCTATTCTTCTAATAGAGAATACAATCTTGGGTTAATCACCCCATGGTTTTTCCCTTAACCGGGTTTTCCACGTCAAAATCTTGGTTTCTTATGTGTTGATGTGTTTCTGCTCTTGATTTAATGCATTATTTTTCTATGATTGATTTATTAATATGCTGCTAAATCACTAAGAGGATTTAAGTGTGTAATTGGAAAGAAAGTTTTAGACAACTGATTCACCCCCCTCTTAGTTGTCTGTCCTGAATCCAACAACTACTCCCCCTAAGAAGTAGCCCTAAAAGCATCAATCCAGAATTGAAGAAGCACCAGCAGACTGATACACTCTTGTGCATCTTAGTTTAGAGCAGGGGGGGTAATAACCCTTAACTTTTCTCTAAGATACTCAAAAGTATCCTTAGGCAGAGGTTTGGTGAAAATGTCTACAATCTGGTCTTTTGTAGATACATATTCCAACTTGACTTCATTCTCTATCACTTTTTCCCTTAGAAAGTGATATCTTATGGATATGTGCTTTATCATTGAATGCATTACTGGATTCTTTGATATGTTTATGGCACTTGTATTGTCACAAAATATTGCAATTGGATCTTCATACATAACTCTGATGTCCTTCAAAGTCTGCTTCATCCATAATACTTGAGTGCAACTACATGCTACGCAATGTATTCTACTTTTGCAGTAGACATGTGATGCAGAGGCAGGGGCAACACACAAATGCAAGGTTTCATTTACCACTTGACTGTTCACACATTGTCTTGATTGTCCTCTTAGAATGCATTGCTTTAAGACTAGGAAAAGATGTTATTTCATGGTTTGAATGCATAAGCTACCCACCAAACCTCCCAATCACCTTGGACCACACTAAAATGACCAGGGGATACTCACCACACTCACAAAACAACTTAGTAACTTGATGTTCCTATTGTCCCTTCACAACTAGGTCGACTTTGCTTGTAGCCCTTGGAATAGGGTTTTTGGGGCATAACTTGCAGAATCTAAGACAAAACCATGAAACAATTATCTTTTTGAATACCCATTAAGCCCCTCCACAACATATCTAACATGAAAGATAGGTTGTTTTGGACCAAAATCCTCAAAAATGGACTATACCCGATGTTCCTAGGCCTAATTAGGACAACAAATGAAGTATTTTTGGCATAACTTTCATAAAATGACTCAAACACATGAATTGAATCCTGTATTGAGTACCCATTATCCCCTTACATAACATATATTTCATGTAGGTATGATTGTTTTGTAACATAAGGCCTTAAAAATGACTGGTAATTCTGGTAATAGGCCTAATTAGGCCACTTTTACAAAGGAGGTGCCTAAAAATCACCAAATATTTACCCAAACTCAATGGACAGTCTTTAGTTATGTATTAAAACAGAAGAATCCACCATTTTTTTGATTAGGACCCTCACTTATCTCATTAAATTCAAACATGCAAACTAGAAACCCTCATTCTTTCTAAAAAATGGGAAATTACAGCAATAAGAACGTTTCAAAACACCAAGAAAACTCATATTTTTGCTCCACAAGTGAAGACATCATTTGAAGGACTTCAAACCTGTCATTCCACTATTTTGTGTCATTTTCCCATGGTCATGGCACTCAATAAACATAAAATTTCTCTCGAGGACTGTCAAAACCTAGGTTATTGGACTGTTTTTAGCAAAATGAGTATAAAATCCACAAAACATGATACCAGACCATAAACTCATATGAAAAAGAAAGGTAATCCAATACCCCATCTAACCATGTAAGGTTTAGGGTGCTACAAGGCTGTACCAGGCTGTACAAGTGCAAAGAACAACAAAAAATGCAGAGAAACTGTGAAAAACAGAGCTAGAACAACAAAAAGAATCATTTTATCTTATTTCCTTTATCCCAAAAGCTTCATATCCTTCTTCTATGACCTATATCTCATATAAAAAGTATGTTTTACAATATATAACTTCATTCCACTCCTTCATCACCGAGGAAACTCAAAAAGAAAGACTAAAAATAGCCTCTCCACTAAGGCTACCAAAATAGAAAATACTAAACTTAAGCAAAAATCTTAAAGACTCTAGTCCTAAAATTATCCCCACTACAAAAATGCCTCAAATAGGCTTTATTACAATAATGAATGGTCTTTTAAGACCTTATTTTATGCAAAACTCAAAACTAAAGCCTAGATTTTAATAATTGTCCACCTTTGACAAATGGTGCTCTTGCACCATACACCCCAATTTTGAAGTTTTCCAAGTCTCTTGGAAAAGATACTACAACTTGGCCTCCTTTGTACTCTTTATACCTTTGTCCTTCATGTTTTTATTCAACTGGTTCATTGTGTTCTTGATCATTGTTGATCTTGTCTTCATTTGTTGTTTGTTCCAACTGTCCTTCTTGTACTGTGGTGTGCCTTTCCACTCTTTCACCATCAAATTCTAATGTCACCTCACCATATACATCTATACTCACATTTTTACTAGCTCCCATCACTTGCTTCACATTCCTCTTCAAGCTTTCATCAACTACCATCACTTGTTCCACACTTTCTTGCTTATTCCAATGTCTAAGTCTCTTGTTGTTTGCATGTTTTTGACTGTCAATTTTACCTTCTCCTCTGTCAGTCTCCTTAACACCTATACCAATGCATTTAGTGGTCTTTGTCAAATCTATACCTACCTTTTCCACTATCCAACCAGCATCCCAATCCACTATCCTTCTATCCTCATGATTCACTATCCTCTCTTTCACTGCCCTACAAGTTTCAACATCACTAGGCTGCCTTACCACATGACACATGACTATCCCTATCAATATGCCTTCTTGTACTTCAAACTTGCTCTTGTCTGTACTAACCTGAGGTATCATGCCACATTCTTCCTCTTTCCATACAAAAGCATTCTTCTTCATCTCTGTCTGCACATTGTGTTTTTCCTTCTCATTTACTATCCCAACAGCATCAAACTGTGACTTGGCTGCAAATTTCACACTCTCACCTTCCTCATTGCTCACATATTCTTTTCTCTCTATCATGATGATCTCACCTTGCTCTCTTACTTCTTCAACCAATGGAGTTAGAATGAATGATCTCCCATCCTTTTCAATTTTATATGTATTTTGTCTCCCATTATACATTGTTGACCTGTCAAACTGCCAAGGCCTTCCAAGTAAAACATGGTAACAACTCATAGGTAGAATATCACAAATGACTTTATCTCTATATTGACCAATTTGAAATTCAACAGTAGCTTGTCCACTCACCAAAATGGTTTGATTTTCACTAACCCAAGACACTTGATAAGGTTTTGCTATAGGCACTCTTTGCAAGTTCAATTTGTCCACCATATCACTAGATACCATATTATCAATGCATCCAGAATCAACTACTACTTTGCATACCTTTTTTTTGCATTTGTAGGCTGTCCTAAACAAGGATCTTCTTTGAATTAGCTCTTTCTCCCTGAATGTCTTCAAGAGTTGTCTTCTCACCATCAATGATTCACCCACCTCTAGTGTAGCATGGACACTTTCTCTTTCATCTTCCTGTATAATTTGGACTCTCTTTTCACCTTTTCTTTCACCTCCACTTGAAGTAGTACCAATCTTGTCAAGGAACTTATAGGCTAGATGACCAAACTCACCACAGTGATAGCACTTTCCAGTAAACACATTTGAAACTCTTCCTTGATCTACATATCTGCCCCTAAAACTTGTTCTTCCACCTCTCCATCCACCTCTTGATTTAGGTGCTTGCTCTTTACTCTTATCAGCTTCTTCAAGATCTTCTTTGGACTGTCTTGGTGTTGAAAATGTACCTCTACTCCTAGAAGTACTACCTCTTCCTCTTGTTGCCTTCTCTTGTCTCCTCTTGATTTTTTCTTTTACTCTTATTGCCATTTGAAAACATTGTTCCACTATTTTTGGTGCCAACAAATTGATTTCATCTTAAATGTTATACCTTAGGCCATTGAGATATCTAGCCACTCTTTCTTCCTCATCCTCCTCATGCTTTGTCCTTATACTTAACCTATAAAACTCCTCAGTGTATGCTTGCACATCTAAGTCCTTTTGCCTAATATTTTGTAATCTTTTCAGTAATTGAACATTATAGTCACCAGGAAGGAACTTACCTTTCAGTTTTGCCTTCATTTTCTCCCAAGAAGTGATCTTGTTCTTCCCTTGTTTCTGTCTTTCATCTTGCACAAAGTTCCACCACAGCAAAGCATGTCCTTTCAGTTTGGTTTTAGCCTTCCTCACCTTGTGATCTTCATCTATCTCTTCACTTTCAAAGTAATTTCCATGGCTCCTATCCTGTCTAAGAGCTCTTCACCATCTAGTTTGCCTCCATACATTGGCAAATCCATTTTGCTATGTCCATCACCTTCCACAGCTTTCAAAAAGTTTATCATCCTCATATCCTCTGGATCCAACTCTTCTTCTTCACCAGAAGTTTCTTCTTCTTCTTCAGACTCACTTTCACTCATGGTGCCTCCAGCTTTAGACTTCAATGCAACAATCTCCTTCTTTAAGGCTTCTAGCTCTCTAGCCTGTTGATCAATCTTTCTTGCAACTAAACTTCCTTTAGGAGGCATCTTGACTTCTCAGATTCCACTTTGCTCAAACTCCAACCTTCAACTCTCAAGAGACCTGCTTCCTAGGCTTTGATACCACTTGATGTAGAGGTAGGGACAGCACACAAATTCAAGGTTTCATTTACCACTTGACTGTTCACACATTATCTTGACTGTCCTCTTAGAATGCATTGCTTTAAGACTAGGAAAAGATGCCATTTAATGGTTTGAATGCATAAGATACCCACCAAACCTCCCAACCACCTTGGACCACACTAAAATGACTAGGGGATACTCACCACACTCATAAAACAACTTAATAACTTGTTGTTCCTACTGTCCCTTCACAACTAAGTCGACTTTGCTTGTAGCCCTTGGAATAGGGTTTTCGGGGCATAACTTGCATAATATAAGACAAACCCATGAAACAATTGCCTTTTTGAATACCCATTAAGCCCCTCCATAATATATCTAACATGTAGGGTGGGTTGTTTTGGACCAAAATCCTCAAAAGTGGACTGTACCTGTTGTTCCTAGGCCTAATTAGGACAATAAATGAAGTATTTTTGGCATAACTTTCATAAAATGACTCAAAAGCATGAAATGAAACCTATTTTGAGTACCTATTATCCCCTTACATAATATATCTTTCATGCAAGTATGATTGTTTTGTAACATAAGGCCTTGAAAATGACTGGTAATTCTGGTAATAGGCCTAATTAGGCCACTTTTACAAAGGAGGTGCCTCAAAATCACCAAATTTTTACCCAAACTTAATGTAAAGTCTTTAGTTATGTATTAAAATATAATAATCCACCATTTTTTTGATCAGGACCCTCACTTATCTCATCAAACATGCAAACTAGAAACCCTCATTCTTCCTAAAAAATAGGAAATTATAGTAATAAGAACGTTTCAAAACACCAAGAAAACTCATTTGTTTACTCCACAAGTGAAGAAACCATTTGAAGGACTTCAAAACATATCATTCCACCATTTTGTGTCATTTTCCCATGGTCATGGCACTCAAAAACATAAAATTTCTCTCTAGGACTGTCAAAACCTAGGTTATTGGACTATTTTTAGCAAAATGAGCATAAAATCAACAAAACATGATACCAAACCATAAAATCATACATAAAAGAAAGGTAATACAATACCCCATCCAACCATGTATGGTTCAGGGTACTACAGGGCCATACCAGGTTGTACAAGTGCAAAGAATAGCAAAAAATGTAGAAAAACTGTGAAAAATAGAGCTAGAACAACAAAAAGAATCATTTTATCTTATTTCCTTCATCCCAAAAGCTTCATATCCTTCTTCTACAACTGGTATCTCATATAAAAAGCATGTTTTACAATATATAACTTCATTCCACTCCTTCATCATCGAGAAAACTCAAAAAGAAAGACTAAAAATAGCCTCTCCACTAAGGCTACCAAAATAGAAAATACTAAACTTAAGCAAAAATCTTAAAGACTCTAGTCCTATAATTACCCCCACTACAAAAATGCCTCAAATAGGATTTATTACAATAATGAATGGTCTTTTAAGACCTTATTTTATGCAAAACTCAAAACTAAAGCTTAGATTTTATTAATTGTCCACCTTTGACAAATGGTGCTCCTACACCAACATGGATATTGAATCATGTTTCTTGCTCAACCAAGATACCAACATTTTTTCCAAAAAGAATGCACCTCCACTTGTACTTTTCCTATCATCCATATCTCCTTCCCAATCTACATCAGTGTATGCACTAAGAGTGAAATCATTGTCTTTTGGATACCACAAACCATAATCTATTGTGCCTTTCAAATATCTCATAATTCTCTTGATTTCCATCATGTGTGACTCCTTGGGCTCTGCTTGAAATCTTTCTACATGACAAACTGCATGCATTATGTCAGGTCTGGTTTGAGTCAGATAAAGTAGTCCTCCAACCATAGATCTATACCTTTTTTGATCTGCCATAGGTGAATCATCATTTTTGCTCAACTTACAATCGATTATCATGGGAGTATTTACTGATTTAGAGTCTTCCATTCCAAACTTCTTTATCAACTATTTCACATACTTAGACTGAGAAATGAAGATACCTTTATCTGATTGATTTATTTGTAAATCCAAAAAGAAATTCATCTCACCAAACATGGACATTTCAAATTCACTTTGCATTTATGTGGCAAACACTGTGCACATACCTTCATTGCCTCCAAAAATAATGTCATCAACAAAGACTGCTACAATTAGGATTTGTTCATCATTGATCTTGAAGTAGAGATTGTTGTCTGTAGTACCATTACTGAACCCTATTTGTATCAGATACCTATCCAACCATGCATACCATGCCCTGGGGACTTTTTTTAATCCATACAAAGCCTTCTTCAATCTGCATACCATGTCACCCTGATTTGATGACTAGAATCCTTTCGGTTGTTCAATATAGACTTCTTCTTCCAACTCTCCATTCAAGAATGCAAACTTTACATCCACCTGATATACTTCAAAATCTTTGTAGGATGCAAATGCCAGAAACATTCTTATAGCTTCAATCCTTGCCACTGGTGCAAATGTTTCCTCAAAATCTATTCCTTCAACTTGAGAGTATCCTTTGCATACCAACCTTGCTTTGCTTCTTACTACTTCACCATTCTCCTTAATCTTGTTTCTGAAAACCCACTTGGTACCAATTACATTTTTGTCTGCTGGTCTGGGAACAAGATCCCAGGTCTGATTCTTCTCTATCTGCATCAATTCTTCCTTCATAGCTTTTACCCAATTCTCATCATTGCAAGCTTCATTCACAGTCTTAGGTTCAATCTTGGAAATCAAACAAAAATTTACTTGTTCTTCTACAGCTCTTCTTCTAGTCAGGATTCCTTTACTTTTATCTCCTATAATTTGATCTTCAAAATGATTAATTTTTACATATCTTGGTGTCTTGGCAGCACTTTCTAGTGCTTGATTCTCTTCATTTGAGCTGTCTTCATGCTGCACCACTTCTGAAACATCTGGTTTATCTGATTCATATCCACTTGAATATGGAGACCTTTCCTTGCTTTCATCAGCTTTGACATTTTCACTCTCAATGATCTTGTTTAGCCTCTTATTATAACACTGGTAGGCTTTGCTCTTGGTTGAGTAACCAAGGAAGATTCCTTCATCACACCTAGCATCAAATTTGCCTAGATCTTCTTCTCTTTTGATATAGCATTTGCTACCAAAAACTTTGAAATATTTCACAGTAGGAATTTTACCATACCACAATTCATAAGGAGTCTTAGAACTATTACCTTTGACCCTGACTTTGTTTAGAATATATACAATAGTGTGAATTGCCTCTCTCCAATATACTTCTGGAAGATCAGCTTCCTTCATCATGGTTCTAGTAGCTTCTTGAATTGTTCTGTTCTTTTTTTTAATGACTCCATTTTGTTGTGGAGTTCTAGGTGCAGATAATTGTCTCTTTATCCCATGTTCTTCACAAAAGAAATTGAATTCATTTGATGTGAAATCTCCTCCTCTATCAGACCTTAAACACTTGATCTTTAAATCCATCACATTTTCAACCATTGCCTTAAATGCTTTGAACTTATCCAGAGCTTCTGATTTTTCTTTCAAAAAGGTAACCCAAGTCATTCTAGAATAATCATCAATAAGCAACATGAAATACATGTCTCCTTGCAAACTTCTTACTCTGGTAGGTCTACACAAGTCTGTATGCACTAGTTCTAGTAATCCATCAACTGATTGGTCCTTGCTTTTGAAACTTGTTCTTGTTTGTTTCCCAAATTGACACTCCTTGCAAATAGGATTAGTAGGCTTCACAAGCTTGGGCAAATCTCTAGTAGCCTGTGCAGTACTTATCTTCATATTGTTGTCAAAATTGATGTGACACAACCTTCTATGCCATAGCCAACTTTCATTAATCTAAGCCAACAAACAATAATTATCAGTTCCTTTCAAGTGATAGATATTACCTCTAGTCTTCTTACTAGTTGCAATGATTGTTCCAGAGATTTCCCTGATCTTGCATCCATTGTCCTTGAAGCTTAGGTCATAACCTTTGTCACACATCTAACCCACACTCAAAATATTATGATTTAATCCTTTCACATACAAGACATCTTCAGTATTATGCTTACCATCAAAAGAAATGGATCCTTTTCCACAAATCTTACTAGTTGTATCATCTCCAAACCTAACCAATCCACAATCATACCTTTCCAAACTCAAAAACTCACTTTTGTCACCAGTCATGTGGTGAGAGCAACCACTATCAATAACCCATTCATCTTTGTCTTCAACAACCTAAGTAGCCAAAGCACTTTCCACTATTTTTTCTTTCTTCATACAGCTAGCAGGATTAGTAGACACAGGTTCTTCTTTAATAGCAATAAACAAGCATTCATTACCAGAAGTACTAGCATTATCTAGTTCACCATTATCTAATACTCCATCATCATCATCAAAATCTTCAACATAATAACATTTCTTTTGGATCCTAGGCCTGTTCTCATATATTTTCCTATTTCTTTCAATTCTTTTAGGACATCTGGAAGAAAAGTGGCCTACTTTACCACAAGAAAAACATTTGAAAGGTAATTTACCTTTAAACTTATTGGATCCTCTTTGCAGTCTATCCACAAAGTTGGCTTCAATTTCATCGAACTCATCATCTGATTCTACCTAAAACTTTTCTGATCTGGAAGTTTTCCCAGAAGTACTGGCTTTGAAGGTAGTCTCTACTTTTGATAGGGCATCACCAAACTCTCTCATTTCAAAGGCAGTAAGCTTACCAAGCAACTAATCTCTATCAATATCTTTTACTTGCATAAATTCTTCAATTACAGCTACCTTGTGACTGTAGGACTTTGACAGTGATCTGAGAATTTTCATTACAACTTCCTTATCATTAAGAGTTCCCCCCATACCTTTTATTCCGGTGACAAGTTCATCAACTCTTTGCATAAAGGATGTTATGTTTTCATATTCATTCATCTTCAAACTTTCATATTTCACCTTCAGACTTTGTAGCTTGGCCTCTTTCACAGAATCATCTCCCTCATACAGATTTTTCAGCTTTTCCCATACCTCATTTGTAGTTTCAAGATCCACCACTTTTGTCAGTACTGTGTCATTCAATGAGCTTAACAGAGCATCTTTTGCTTTAACATCCACTTCATATTCCTTGATTTCATCTTCAGTCGTCAAACCATTTTGAGGCAAGGTGTATTTTGTTTCTACAGCTTTCCATACTTTGTAACCAAGACAAAGAAGATGACTTTTCATTCGTACCTTCCAAAGAGCATAGTTCATCCCATCAAAATGTGGTGCTTCCTTCTTATAAGACATTTTTGGATCTTCCTCAAGCTGTTAGACTTTCTTTAGAGGAACCTTGCTCTGATACCAATTGTTGAAATGCACCAGACAACTGAGAGGGGGGGTGAATCAGTTGTCACAAAAACTTACACTTCTTCACTTACACATTAATCACTTATCCACAATTATTATGATATAACAATGAATGCATGAAATCAGAAACTTAAACATAGATGCAACATTAGACACAAGAGACACCATATTTTTACATGGAAAACCCCAAGGTGGGGAAAAACCATGGAGAGGATTAGCTCTCAAAATTTATAATCTTTGAAAAATGATCTTCAAGCTTGGTCACTCCATGGGCCCAAAACATACTAGCTCACTACCATGAAGTACAACTAGGTCTAGCAGGCTCACTGCCTCAACCCTAAACCTAGAAATATTACAATAAGGTTTGTTAAACCCTGAGGCATGTTAAACCCTACTGGCATCTCACTGCCACAATCACCACCTTCTTCATGTCTAAGATTAAAACATTGAAGTACAATCTGTCCTCTGCTCTGCTCTACCCTACTTTGCCTTATCTCCTCGCCCCTTTTCCTTATTTTCCCATTCTCACTCAAGGACACCTTTTCCATGACTCAATTACAAGTATTTATACACTTCATCAACCTTGGAATGATCATCAAGGTCGGCATTACAATCATCAAGCATTGGAACAATCTCCAAGGTCGGCATTACAAACATTTACAAAATAGGCCCTGACCTATTACAACATTATGCAAAGGAAATAAAGTAAAGATGTATGTGGATCACGCCATGCCTTAGATGGGACTCAAACATGATCTTCCACACCACAACACGCTTCCACAATCTTCAAGGAATCTTCTCAATAACTAGAATTAACCAAGTCGGCTAAGACAGGTTACATGTTACACTATCTGGGAATAATATTCAAACACGATCTCAATTCCTTAACATGGACCAATGTCAAGATAGGAACATGAATAGGAGACATCCACAAGCATGTTATAATCATCAAGAGCAACTGCACGAACCTTAACAACTTTAGCCATAGGAACCTTCTCACTGGAACACATGAACTTCATTGTCTTCAACTGACATTAAAGAAAGATAGCTTGCAAACCACCAAAACATGAACCACTGCATTTGTAGGCACTCATCATCATCCCTAACTTCCCTCTAGAATCGCAGAGCAAAAAACTTTATTGCGGAGGAATGCGAAGCAAAATACTTTCTCCCTGTCAACAGAGAATAATTAGTGAAATCAAGTTTTACTTTGATGAATGCAACTCTCTTAATTATTCACACCAGAGGCTCAAACTTAGGATTTAGAATCTTCAGGCATTCCTTTAAATAACTTCCAATCCACAGACCAAGATATTCAACCAACGAGAAATGCGGAGCAATCTACCGAACTGTTCTTCAGCATACAACTCACTGTCTATACTGCACTTCATTGTAACTCACTTGTATCTTCCGGAGGGGCCAATTTTCTGAATATCCTCAACATACAAAGTTTCTAAACAAGTAATAGAATAGGACATAGTTGACACCAATGACAACAAAGATATGTTGACATCAATGACAACACCGATTAGGCACATACTTGCAACAATCTGAAGTTGATAATTAGCTTGAGAGTAATGAGTAACAGAAGTTTGGGCTGACAGAACATAGTTGTTTTCAATACAAAGAAGTTCTCATGATGATTGGAAGTATTTGATGAACTCAGAGGCAAATGAACATGAATCAAATGAGTCTTTAAGAAAAATATGAAGAAAATCCAGATTGAAAAAGGCCTTGTATGGACTAAAGAAAGCCCCAAAACCTGAAATGCAATGTATGTGCATGAAATTTGTAGGGGAAATGCAAAATGATCTTGAGATGTCTATGTTTGGTGAAATGAATTTCTTTTTGGGTCTGTAAATTACTCAATCAGATAAGGGAATCTTCATTTCTTAGTCTAAGTATGTGAAAGAGTAGTTGAATAAGTTTGGGATGGAGGACTCCAAACTAGTATGTACTCCCATGGTGACTGGCTACAAGTTGAGAAAAAATGATGAATCACCTAAGATTGATCAGAAAAGGTACAAATCTATAATTGAAGGATTACTTTATCTAACTCAAACCAAACCTAATATAATGCATGTAGTATGTCTTGTGGTAAGATTTTAAGAAGATCCTAGAGAGTTACATGTGATGGCAGTCAAGAGAATCTTGAGGTATTGGAAAGGCACATCAGATCATGGCTTATGGTATCCAAAGGATAACGATTTCACTCTCAATGCTTATACAAATGCAGATTGGGCCAGAGATGTTGATGATAGAAAAATTACAAGTGGAGGTGCTTTCTTCTTGGGAAATAGATTGGTTTCATGGTTGAGCAAGAAGCAAGATTCAATCTCCTTGTCTATTGCAGAAGCAGAGTATATTACAACAGCATGTTGTTGCACTCAAGTGTTATGGATGAAGCAAACTTTGAAGGACATAAGAGTTGTGTATGAAGATCAAATTGCAATATTTTGTGACAATACAAGTGCTATAAACATTTCAAAGAATCCAGTAATGTACTCAAGAAAAAAGCATATATCAATAAGATATCACTTTTTGAGAGAAAAAGTGACAGAGAATGAAGTAAAGATAGAATATGTGTCCACAAAGGATCAGATTGTAGATATTTTCTCTAAGCCTCTGCCTAAGGATACCTTTGAGTATCTCAGAGAAAAGTTAGGGGTTATTACCCCTCCTGTTCTAAACTAAGATGCATATGAATGCATCAGCCCAGTGGTGCCCAAAGCCTCATTTTTTTGATCTAGATTGATGTTTTAAGAGCTACCTCTTAGGGGGAGTAGCTAGATATTACTGACATGAGTTCCTGATTAAGAGCAGTAAGTGTTACAGTGTTCCTTTTAGTTTGATCAGAGTACCAAAGTGCAAGTATGTGCCCTTTGCCATTGATGTTAAAGGGGGAGAGAAATCATGTGAAAAACTTAGGGGGAGTAAAGAGTATAGATGTGTAAAAATAAAGGGGGAGTATCTTGTCTTGATGTTCTTTACAGTTTTTCACATCATATGTTGTTCTTTACAGTTTTTCACATCATATGTTGCCATCAATGACAAAGGGGGAGATTGTTGCAAGTATGTGCCTAATCGGTGTTGTCATTGATGTCAACATATCTGTGTTGTCATTGATGTCAACTGGATTGATGTTTTAAGAGCTACCTCTCAGGGGGAGTAGCTAGATGTTACTGACATGAGTTCCTAATTAAGAGCAGTAAGTGTTACAGTGTTCCTTTTAGTTTGATCAAAGCAGTAGAGTGCAAGTATGTGCCCTTTGCCATTGATGTCAAAGGGGGAGAGAAATCATGTGAAAAACTCAGAGGGAGTAAAGAGTATAGATGTGTAAAAATAAAGGGGGAGTATCTTGTCTTGATGTTCTTTATAGTTTTTCACATCATATGTTGCCATCAATGACAAAGGGGGAGATTGTTGCTGTTAGATCTAGGGCACACAACTAAGAGGGGGGGTTGAATCAGTTGTACAAAAACTTGCTTCTACTTTAAACACTTGATTCTTCTTTGTTAGTTAATAGCATATCAATTAACCCTTCATGAAAGCATGATGCATAAACATAGGAGCAGATAAACATCAACACATTGGACACCAAGATTTTGACGTGGAAAACCTGGTTAAGGGAAAAACCACGGGGTGATTAACCCAAGGATTATTCTCTGTTAGAAGAATAATAAAAATGAATGGCACATGCCAATTAGGGCTCACTGCCCAAGCACATTGCTCACAAAGAGGCACACTGCCTACAAGAGACACACTGTCTACAAAGTGATAAGAATCACAAACTTGAACTAGAGATTGACATCTTTACCATGTCTGGATCAGTTCCATTTAAGCTCGAGATACTTCTGCTCTGCCCTTCGCTATACCACACTCATCCGCTACTCAACACACTTTGAAATGAACTCACAAACTTTTATTTATACAAGACATCAACTTAGGAACAATCATCTAAGTTAGCAATCAACCATAAGGACATTCGCAAGATGATTAATACATCCGGTCGGCCACCACAAGAACATTCGCAAGATGAACAACTTCATCCAGTCGGTTAGTCTGAACAAGAACTTCATCTGAAAGAATATCTTCAATTCTGGGCTCTACCACCAATGCGGACCGACAACATAACCTCAACATGATCCAAGAACCTTCACAAGCTTGCCTAATTGACCAGGTACATCCGCACTTCCTCTACTCACTGGAATCTCTTCTCCTCTTCACCTGGAACTTCAAGAACACAGTCTGTCGCCACTATCATACTAAAGAAGGTGCTTCCAAACCTCCAAACCATGTACCAATCGAGATGACACATCACAAAGACATCCCAAATACTCTATCCAATCCATGGAATAGGACAATGCACTTCCGGATCTCACCGGACCTTTTTGTAACACTCTGTCACTCCGGAGCATCTCCCGGAACCGGTTCTACTTGATCAATCACAACTTCTTCACATCTTCATGTGGACCTCTGAAATCTTAACTAGATCATCTCAAGACTCATATCTACAAACCCTTTAATCTGCATCCTCTGAATCTCAACCTATTGAGTACTTTTGCCTTCTTCTCATCACTATTCTTCACTGTTCCTGATTAAGACTAACTTTCTCAATATCCTCAGCACACAGCTCATCTAATCCTTCTTGTCAATGCAATATGAGTATGTTGACATCAATGACAACACTGGTTCACCTCATACTTGCAACAATCTCCCCCTTTGTCATTGATGGCAACATATGATGTGAAAAACCATCAAGACAAGAACTTCTCCTTTCTGTCACAGCTCCCCCTATCAACAACTCTTCACATGTCTTCTCTTCCTTTACTGCTCCCCCTTTGATCATCAACCACTTATTTTTCACATGTCTTCTCTCCCCCTTTGACATCAATGGAAAAGGGCTCATACTTGCACTTGTAACATATCAGAATCATACTAGCTGCTCCCCCTTAGTAGCAGCTCCCCATCATCAATCTGGATCACAAGATATGACTGTGATATCCACTGGACTGATGCACATCAGTGCATCCTAGTTCATCACCGGAGGGGCCATGACCCCTAACTTCTCCCTGAGATACTCAAAAGAGTCCTTGGGAAGAGGTTTAGTAAAGATATATGCAATCTGATCCTTGGAGGGTACATACTCCAATCTGACTTCTTCCTTGTTCACTTGTTCTCTCAAAAAGTAAAACTTGATAGATATGTGCTTAGTCTTAGAATGCAATACCGGATTCTTAGAAATATTAATTGCACTTGAATTATCATAGAAAATTGTGATAGGCTCCTCATATTCAACTTTAATGTCTCTTAGCATCTACTTCATCCATAAGATTTGAGTGCAACTACTTGCTGCTGCAATGTATTCTGCTTTAGTTGTAGACAGAGATATTGCATCTTGTTTCTTGCTTAGCCAAGAAACCAATCTCTTTCCCAAAAAGAATGCTCCACCACTGGTGCTCTTCCGGTCATCCACATCTCCTACCCAATCTGCATCTGTGTAAGCATGAAGAGAGAAATCATGATCTCTAGGATACCACAAACCATACTCCATTGTCCCTTTTAGATATCTAAAAATTCTCTTGATTGCCATAACATGAGATTCTCTAGGATTAGCCTGAAATCTTGCCACAAGACCAACAACCTACATTATATCTAGTCTAGTCTGAGTGAGATACAACAATCCACCAATCATTGATCTATACTTTGTCTGATCTACCTTCGGAGAGTCATCATCTTTGCTCAACTTACATCCGGTTGCCATAGGAGTGTTCATTGGCTTTGAATCTTCCATACCGAATTTCCTCAACAATTCTTTCACATATTTGGTCTGAGAAATGAAGATCCCTTTCTTTGTTTGAGTAATTTGTAGACCCAAGAAGAAATTCATTTCACCAAGCATAGACATTTCAAACTCACTTTTCATCTGATTTGCAACAGCTTTGCACATACTATCTCTTCCTCCAAAAATGATATCATCCACAAACACTTCAACAATCAAAATGTTTTCATGATCAATTTTGAAATATAAGTTACTATCAGCAGTACCTTTGTTGAATCCAATCTGCACAAGATGCTTATCCAACCTTTCATACCATGCTCCTGGGGCTTGCTTCAATCCATACAGTGCTTTCTTCAACTTGCAGACCATATCATCATGATCAGACAATTAAAATCCATCCGGTTGTTCAATGTATACTTCTTCTTCCAAATCACCATTTAGGAAGGCAGACTTGACATTCATCTGATATACCTTGAAGTCTTTGAAGGCAGCATATGCAAGAAATAATCTAACTGCTTCAATTCTTACTACCGGAGCAAAGGTTTCTTCAAAGTCAATTCCTTCTATTTGAGAGTAGCCTTTGCAGACCAATCTGGCTTTGTTTCTGATTACTTCACCAACTTCATTTAGTTTGTTCCGGAAGACCCATTTGGTTCCAATCACATTCTTGTTTCTAGGTCTGGGAACAAGATCCCAAGTGTGATTTTTCTCAATTTGCATCAGCTCTTCCTCCATTGCTTTTGTCCAATTTTCATCATTGCATGCTTCATTTATTGTCTTAGGTTCAATCTTTGAAATCAGACAACATTCATCTAAATTTTGAGCAATTTTCCTCCTTGTTTGTACCCCTTTGCTTCTGTCACCTATGATCTGATCTTCAGAGTGATTTAAAGTTACATACCTTGGAATTTTGGGAGTCTCTTGCACTGCTGTTTCTTGATCAGGTTCATTCAGACAAACTTCTTCTTCCTGATTTACCAGATCAGTTTGAATCTAACTTTTAGGAAGGGATTGAGTTCCTTGAATCAGAGCACCATCCTGATCATCTTCATCATATTCATAAAACCTTGAGGGCTTCTCAATTCTTTCATCAACCTTCACATTTGTTCTTTCTATCATCTTTTTCAGTCTCTTATTGTAACATCGGTATGCTTTGCTTTGAGTGGAGTAACCCAAGAAAATTCCTTCATCACTTCTAGCATCAAACTTTCCTAGATCTTCATCTCTTTTGATGTAACACTTGCTACCAAATACTCTGAAATATCTCATAGTAGGAGTTATACCAAACCAAAGTTCATAAGGAGTCTTACCAGTATTATTTCTGATTTGAACTCGGTTAAGAGTGTAGACTGCAGTGCTGACAGCTTCTCTCCAAAACATCTGAGGAACGTTTGCTTCCATCATCATTGTCTTGGAAGCTTCCTGGATGGTCCAGTTCTTTCTCTCAACTACTCCATTCTGCTGTGGAGTCCTAGGAGCAGACAACTGTCTCTTTATCCCATACTTCTCACAAAAGTCTATGAATTCACTGGATGTGAATTCACCACCTCTATCAGACCTTAGACACTTCAGTTTTAATCCAGTTTGATTCTCTACCATAGCCTTGAAGATTTTGAACTTCTCAAATGCTTCTGATTTCTCTTTCAAAAAGGTAACCCACATCATCCGGGAGTGATCATCAATCAGTAACATGAAATATCTATCACCTTGCATACTCTTGATTCTTGTCAGACCACATAGATCAGTATGAACTAATTCCAATAATCCGGTAGAGGACTGATCTTTTCTTTTGAAAGAGACTCTGCTCTGTTTACCTAGCTGGCATTCTTTGCACAAACTATTTGTAGGTTTCACCAATTTTGGAAGATCTCTTATAGCCTGAATATTGCTTATCTTGATGATGTTATCAAAATTTACATGACACATCCTTCTATGCCATAGCCAACTCTGATCAACTTGAACAAACAGACAACTTTTATTTGAACCAACCAGATGGAAGATATTACCTTTTGTTTGAGTACCAGATGCAATCTCATTTCTGGAGCTTGTAAAGATTCTGCATTTTCCATTCTTGAACCGGAGATCATAGCCTTTGTCCACTAACTGACCAACACTGAGAAGATTGTGCTTCAATCCTTCAACATATAGTACATTTCCTGTTTTGCTCTTTCCATCAAAAGAAATAGTTCCCCTACCTCTGATTCTGCTAGCAAAATTGTCACCAAACTTTACCATTCCTCCTTCATACCTTTCCAAATCTAAGAACTTGTTCTTGTCACCAGTCATATGGTGAGAGCATCCACTGTCAATAACCCAATCATCATTTTCTTCAATTTGAGCAGCCAAGCTCTTTCTACAACCTTATGATTGATAGATTTAGAGGGTATTGACTCTTCTTCCTTGATGGCAATAAACACCCATTCATTTCTGGATTTGTTTCCTATTTCTGATTCATCATTTGTTACTCCTTCATTGTCATCTTCTTCATGAACATAATAGTAGTTCTTTTGAAACCTTTGTCTGTTAGTATTAGACCTTGCAGATCTTTCCGGACATCTTGAAGCAAAATAACCAATCTTATTACAGTTGAAGCACTTAAAAGGTAGTTTTCCTTCATACTTACTAAACCCTCTTGGCAGTCTCTTTGCAATGAGGGCTTCAAGTTGAGCTATTTTTGCTTCTTCCTCTTCCATGTCTTTCCTTGCTTGATCATACCATGATAACTTCCTTGAAGAGTTCTCTCCCAGATCAAATCTTTGTTTGCCTTTCACATAGGCACTGGCTTTGAATGCAGATTCAGTCTTGGGGGGATCATCTCCAAACTTAGGCATTTCAAATGCAGCCAGTTTGCTAGCCAGTTGCTCTCTTGTGACAGTTGTATGGGCTCTGAATTCATCAATGGCAGCAACCTTGATTTTGTAGGCAGCAGGAAGGGATCTGAGAATTTTGCAAACAATTTCATTTTCATCCAGAACTCCACTAGCATTCCTGAGAGTGAAGTTGGTTCCATCAAACTTTGGACTATCCTTCTTGTATGACGACATCCTGGATCTCCTCAAGTGGTTAAGCTCCTTTCAAAGGAACTTGGCTTTGATACCAATTGTTAGATCTAGGGCACACAACTGAGAGGGGGGGTGAATCAGTTGTACAAAAACTTGCTTCTACTTTAAACACTTGATTCTTCTTTGTTAGTTAATAGCATATCAATTAACCATTCATGAAAGCATGATGCATAAACACAGGAGCAGATAAACATCAACACATTGGACACCAAGATTTTGACGTGGAAAACCCGGTTAAGGGAAAAACCACAGGGTGATTAACCCAAGGATTATTCTTTGTTAGAAGAATAAGAAAAATGAATGGCACATGCCAATTAGGGCTCACTGCTCGAGCACACTACTCACAAAGAGGCACACTGCCTACAAGAGACACACTGTCTACAAAGTGATAAGAATCACAAACTTGAACTGGAGATTGACATCTTTACCATGTCTGGATCAGTTCCATTTAAGCCTGAGATACTTCTGCTCTACCCTTTGCTCTTTTGCTATACCACACTCATCCACTACTCAACACACTTTGAAATGAACTCACAAACCTTTATTTATACAAGACATTGACTTAGGAACAATCATCTAAGTCGGCAATCAACCATAAGGACATTCGCAAGATGATTAATACATCCGATCGGCCACCACAAGAACATTCACAAGATGAACAACTTCATCTGGTCAGTTAGTCTGAACAAGAACTTCATCTGGAAGAATATCTTCAATTCTAGGCTCTACCACCAATGCGGACCGACAACATAACCTCAACATGATCCAAGAACCTTCCCAAGCTTGCCTGATTGACCAGGTACATCCGCACTTCCTCTACTTACTAGAATTTCTTCTCCTCTTCATCCAGAACTTCAAGAACACAGTCTGTCGCCACTGTCATACTAAAGAAGGTGCTTCCGGACCTCCAAACCACATACCAATCGAGATGACACATCACAAAGACATCCCAAACACTCTGTCCAATCTGCGAAATAGGACAATGCACTTCCGGATCTCACCGGACCTTTTTATAACACTCTGTCACTCTAGAGCATCTCCCGGAACCGGTTCTACTTGATCAATCACAACTTCTTCACATCTTCATGCGGACCTTTGAAATCTTAACTGGATCATCTCAAGACTCATAGCTACAAACCCTTTCATCCGCATCCTCTGAATCTCAACCTATTGAGTACTTTTGCCTTCTTCTCATCACTGTTCTTCACTGTTCCTGATTGAGACTAACTTTTTCAATATCCTCAGTACACAGCTCATCCAATCCTTCTTGTCAATGCAATGAGTATGTTGACATCAATGACAACATTGGTTCAGCTCATACTTGCAACAGTTGCAAGTATGTGCCTAATCGGTGTTGTCATTGGTGTCAACTGTCCTCTTGTTTTGATGCTTTCTTGTAATGAGTTAGATGCTTTGAATTGGCTTATATAAGTGTTGAAGATAATGAATAAGTATTCCTAATACTAAATTTCCAAGTGCTTTTGAGAAAGTTTGCCCCTCCAGTGGAAACAATGTACTGAAGAGTATCTTTGTTTACAGAAAAATAGTGCAATAGATTGCTCCGCATTTCTTATAGAATGAATATCTTTGTCTGTGGATTGGAATTTAGTTAGAGACATGTCTGAAGTTGCTATGTTCCAAGTTTGAGCCTCTGATATGAAGATTTGAGTGAGTTATGTTCACCAGAGTGAAAACTACTTTTTCTGTATATTTTATGGTGATAGGGAGAATGCATTATGCTCTGCATTCCTCCGCATTTAAGTATTTCAGTCTGCAGTTATGGAATATAGTTTGTAATGATGACAAGTACCTTCATCTCAAATGGCTCATGATTTGGTGGTCCATAAGCATCCTTTCTATATGACAGTGGATAACAATTATGTTCAAGTGTTCCTGATTGAAGAATCTTATGGATAAAGTGTTTAGAGGTTGTGCGGATGTTCTTGGTGATTACAATGTGCTTGTGGATGTCTCCTGATCATGTTCCTACCTTTGGATTGGTCGACAAAGCAAAATTTGGATCATGGATGAAGACTATTCTTAGAAGACTTAGTGTTAACACTAGTCTTGGCTGACCTAGATGTTTTCACTACTTGCGGAGATGCATTGAAGATTGTGGAAGCGTGTTGTGGCATGGAAGATTGCACTTGAGTCCCAACTAAGGCATAATGTCATCCACATACATCTTTTCCTTAGCTAATTTTTTTTAGGTCCAGACCTATTTCTATGTATGTTTGCAATACCAACCTTGGAGATTGTTCCAACGGTTGATGAATGTAATTCTGACCTTGATGTACATTCCAAGGTTGATGAATTGTATAAAAACATGTAATTAAGTTACAAAAAATATGTCCTTGTGCAAAAATGTGAAGATAAGTAAAAAGGGTGTAAGAAGAGTAGAGTAGAGGAGTTATATTATACTTCAATGGAACTGAACCCAAGCATGAAGTAGATGCTTTCAAATAAGTTCACCAATCCTTGGCAGTGAGCCACCCCTTGGCAGTGAGCCAATCTTGGTAGTGAGCCCCAACATTTGCAATGAGCATTTTGGGCAGTGAGCCCTAAGGAAGTGAGCCTCTAATTTTTGGTACTATTATAACATATTTATTTATGTGGGCTAACACCCACCATGGTTTTTCCCTTATAAGGTTTTCTAGGTAAAACATCTGGTGTCTCATGTATTGAATGTGTTAAGCTTATTGTTTCATGCTTTCATGGTTAAATCTTAATAACAGTGATTGAACATTTGATGTGTTGATATTCATAAGTGGTTAAAGTTTTTGAGACAACTGATTCAAACCCCCCTCTCAGTTTTCTTGTGCATTTCAATAGTTCTGACATGTATTCCCATGAAAAGTTTATGTTGGAGCCATTGGATAAAGTAAAATAATTTTTCAAAAAGAAAGTTGATGACTTGTTGAAAACTCTGGAACTTGATGAAAATGTTTTGGATAAATTTGTGGAGTCTAAAGCTAATTTTAAGCTAGCAGTAATAGATATAAGTAACATGGAGAGAACGTGTGAATGGTTTCTCTACGTTTTGACACCTTTAAATTCAGATATGAATGATTAGATGGACCAGAGGTGGATAGAGTGGACCAGCTGCTGTTAATTTTTGTTGAGTACAAAAAGACTCGTTCTTCTATAGGGGCATCCAGTTCTCACTAAGTTTATTTTTTTGGACTTAGTTAATTTTTGGTGTCAAATTATCTTGTAAATCCACTTTTGTAAAAAGGAAACCACTGTTTCATAAAGTGGGTCCTACTGGATATCTTTCTTTTTCTTTTTATATTTTTGAGTTGAAAATTCAACTTAGAAATTGACATGCAAAAACAATTCTATTTTGAAGTTGTTTTTTGAGTTGCATGAGGATGGTGATATAAAGGAGGACAAAAGGTATTGCATGTAGTTTAAGACTATTGTAATTATTCTTTTGAGTAGCCTATAAAAGGGAAGGATTCATTTTGTTCAAGGGTCTGAGACTTGAAGAATTAGGCTATTTGTCCATACTTAGATTTTTCAAGCTTTTTCAAGAGTTAGTTATTTTTACAACATTTTAGAATAGAGAAGATGGTTCTTGTGGAAACAGATCTGTATTTC
This sequence comes from Cunninghamia lanceolata, assembly GCA_027924645.1. Classification (NCBI taxonomy): domain Eukaryota; kingdom Viridiplantae; phylum Streptophyta; class Pinopsida; order Cupressales; family Cupressaceae; genus Cunninghamia; species Cunninghamia lanceolata. The sequence continues at coordinate 42,400,567 of BSBN01000391.1, read as the reverse complement.
TGGTTCTCATTACTAGATTTATTTTCTTGTATTCAAGTTTGAAGAAATTAATACAAGATGGTTGTTAGTTCCTTGGGATCTATCATCATGTTTTTGGTGTAGTGGTTTGAACTTTATTCTTTACTTCTATATTTGTCTAAGAAATTATGAAATTTGGGCTTTCAAATTTTGAATTCTATTTCTGATTTGCATGTGGAATACAATAGTCAGAAAATATAGTTCAAATCTTACTTATCTTGAGAATCCATTGACTGTTGCACTGTAGTATGAATGATTGAGTTTGTAAAACTGATTTTAATATTATAGTTGGTGAATTTCTTGGATGAATATGTCGATATAAAGTTTAAAATACCAAGTGTTGTGTCATTTACTTCTCATTTCCCTTATAATCTTTTGATTTTCTTTCAAAAAAATAGTAAGTAGATTGATTCCCATTTAATTTGAATGTAATGTCCCCTTTTTAGCTGATGTTGTTTGCGGATGGTTTAGCCTATTCCTAACCCTCGTAGGCTAATGTACATGGTTAGGGGGTCTTCTTGAGGTAGTCACTTGGTCGATGGTTGGTTTCTTAGATTCAGTTGGATGGGAAAAATAAGGGAGATAATAATTAAATTAATTATTTGTAAGGTTATTAAATAAATAAATATTATAAAGTGACCTTATATTTAATTAATTTAATAAAGTGACTTAAATAAATATTATTACATAAAGTCACTAAAATAAAATAATATCATTTTTCTAGAAGCTTCTTGAAGTGGGATTGAAAAAGTATAAAGGAAGGGGCAAGGCAAGCTTCCAGGGATCCGATTATTGACATTTGCATTTGATGAGTTTTGTGGAGCCAAGGGTTTCTGCATATTTGATCTTTGGGAACAGAAACTCCCATAGATTAGCATAACTGAGGTGGTGAAATATCCTCCGAAGGGTTGCAAATTGGAAGGGATACTTCAGTCCTTTCATTTGTGCTTAAATCTGCAGTATTAACTAAGGGTTTGGAGGTATCAATTTGCATATCAAAAATTTTTCTATTGGCTGCTACAATGTTTGCTACAGTGTTTTGCTACAGTACGCTACAGTGTCTTTGCTACAGTGTTTGCTACAGTGTTTTACTACAGTACGCTACAGTGTTTTTGCTACAGTGTTTGCTACATTGTTTTTGCTACAGTGATCGCTACAGTGTTTGCTACAGTAGCGCTACAGTGTCGCGCTATAGTGTCGCGCTACAGTATGCTACAGTGATTGCTACATTGCCATGAACAGTAACGCTACAGTACAAGGCAGCTAGGAGAAGGTTTCAATTTGGGTTTGGACAAGACTCCTTTTCTTGATTGATGAGAAGGCTGGGTGCTACACTTGAGAGGCACGATTGGGTCTTGAGAGGGATGTTTATGAGTTGTTTTTGAGGCTGCCATTCCTTCATCTTCGTCATCGATTCACAGCAGCTTACATTTCCAGGTTCTTTCATGAGTTAGCATATTTATATCAGCATTGCTTCATAGTTGTCATTTGTTCTTAGATTTTAGGAGTTACATAAAATTGTAAAGCCAAGAGTCTTGGCCATTCATATCAGCATTGTATTAGACAATATATCTCAATAAAGGAGTGATAAGTTGTAGGCCATCTATTTGATGTAATGTGCATATTAATATCTATCATGATTAGCATAATAGTATGCATGCCAAGTGTTTGACAAATTGTCAATTGGCTGTAGGTATGCATTTCATGTCTAATTTTCATGTATATGCATCGAAAATACCAAAAAAAAGAAGTCATATATGCATTTAGATAAATGCTTAGACATTGTAGTTTAGATTTATGAGTATTTAGAATACTCAGCTATCATTATCAAACAAAAATATCAGACTGAAAACACAGACCAGCAAGCATTGGGTTTATATCAGAAGTGTTTGACAATATTCCTTGAGCTTCAAATCAGCAAAATAAGGTCTGAAATAGCAAGGGATATTACAGAGGTATCAGAGCTTTTGTCCTGCCATCCTGTTGGGTAGATTGGACATTGAATCAGCTAGTTAATCATGGTTACTTCAAGTACTCAGAAGTAGTGGGACAAGAATATGGAGAAGCTTAAACAAAGTTTGAATAAGTTGGATGAAAACTAGAAGAGGATGAATGAATTGTTTTCACACCCTGCAAACATAGACAAAGCAGCTCGGTTTATGCCATCCATTTTTAAGGGGTCTACATCACAAAACAAAAAGGAGGAACAAAAGGTCTCTATAGGTGAAGTATCTAGAAAACTCTACAATGAATTTTCAGTAGTTAGTGACCAGCATACAGCTAATCCTATGGAGAACAGAATGGACAAAGGTGATGAGCAGGAGATGCCTTCTTTTGGGTTACAGGTTTCATCTTCTCTTCAAGAGGATAGCAATGGTATGGATTCTTTTAATGATTCCTTTGGGGCTAATGTTAAATGCACTCATGAAAATTCAGCGGGAAAAGTAACAGGTGAAGTGTGGACCAGTAGTATTGAGCTCAGGTCTATTTCAGTTGATCTTCACCCAGTTGATGTTACAGAAGATAGAGAGGGAGAAACAGTGGATCCTGTAGGACAAGGTTGCATGAGTCTCCTAGTTGGTGACATAGAGGTTATGATTGGGGACTCTTTCGATAGTCCTAAGAGTGATCTTACCTCTCTGCATGAGGTTAGTGATTCATCATCCATTAAGTCTATTTTTTTGAGGGATGATGAGGAGTTTGGGTTAGGAACTACTGCTGCTCTAGTTCCAAACCAGCATGAGGACACTTCAGAAGAATATTTTGATGAGAGTCAAGCTCTCCATTGGCAGCCCACAACTTTAACTAATGAATTTTCCTTGGTCCCTAAGTCTGATTTGGAGAACCAACTAAAGGTTGGTGAAGATAAGATTGTTACAGCGCTGTCCCATTTTGATCATTCCCACAAGATGGTGGAAATTCATCTATGGAAGGTCCAACTAGAGGGGAGACATAAAGGTGTTAAAGAGGCTTCATCAATCTCTAATTTGCAAGCATTTAAGACAGCCATGGAGATTATGAAAAATAACTATTTAACTCTTCTTTCCGATAGAAATCACCTACTTGAATTGGGTTTCATATATTCAGATGCATTGAAGAGGAAAGAGGAAGAGGTTGATCAACTCACCACGGAGCTAGTGAAGACTAGAAAATCTTTGGAAGACTCTCAAATGGCTCTCCTTATGGCGGAAAATCAGATTGAGGAGTTGAATGTGGAGTTGAGTTTGGCTCATGCTTCACCAAAGAAATCAGAAAATCAGTCTTCTATTGCAGCCTCTTTGAATGGGCAAGAATCTTGTGTTGTGCATGTGATTGAGAGACAATGAAATGAGGGAAAAGAAGAGCAAGTGATGGTTGAAGACAAACTAGTTACACTAGAGCAGCTACATGAAGATAAGGTTTCTTGTGATGCTTCATTAGGTGAGTCTAGCATTGCTTCATCCTATCGTGGTAAAGAATCAGATGGTGCTTCCATGAATGTTATTCATACATATGAAAGTCCATTGAAGGTCCAAGATATTAAGGTGGATGTGAAAGTTGATCCTTTGCTTAGTGGAGCAGCCACTAGTGTTTTGAATACACATGATGAAGGAGACATTTTACAATGGCATGATGTCATCACTGATTTGTTTGAGGACAGCAGCACTATGTCCCATCATTCTCGTGAGATAGGAGCTTGTGATCATGAGAAAGCCAATGATATGATATCACCCATTGATGGCAGCCCTACACCATTTGGTAGACATGAAGATATCAAGGATAAGAGGACTGATTTTGTATATTTTAGCATCAAAGAGGTAAAGAAGTCCAAAAAGATTAATGAAGAATGGTTGCAAAAAGCCAAAGAGGCTAGATTAGTGGCTGCCAATGCAAGACAGCATCTTCAAAAAGTGAAAGAAAAGATCAATCTCATCAACATAGCAAGACAAAAAAGGATAGATAACATTGGAAGACTCTTTATTCAACTACGGGATGAATCTGAAAATACACTTGATTCCCCTAAGGTTAGTTCCATGTCAGGTGATAGAAAGCAGGACTATGATGGTCAACTATTGATGGAGGTTGGTGCTTTTTACCATGACTACATAGTGAGGAGAGTTCATCACCTTTCTTTTAGTTCACATGCAGATGATTGGTTGATACATCAATGTGGATTGATGGGGGGCTTATACCATCCATTGTGGGATGAAGAGTTGCCATCTACAAAAGATGGAACTAGAGCCTGCAAGTACTCGACTCAGTTGTGTATGAGGAATTACTTGTAGGGACAGTAGTCAGTTATCCATCATGCTATTATGTATCCGACAAGGTTTACTGCTTCTATGTCACAGAGATTTCACACAGATACATGGTTACAAGATGATTATGGGGGCAGTAGGTATGATGGCTTGGTTAGTCAGCACGTCCATAGGAATTGGGCAGAGCATAGAGGTTGTGCTTTCATGCTTGCTAGGCAGTTGTATGGTGCACTCGTGAAGGAAGAGGCATAGCTATCTACTTCCGTTGATGCTGAGAGGGATCAACCCTCCACATTTGCATTGATTAGTGCAACTGGCTTTATGAGTTGGTGTCAGGAGCATTCTTCTTCTAGCTTTGGCAGTTGGAGTATTGTGGGGACACCAACATTTGCAGATGAGTTAGGAGATACTCATCTTTTTTGACAGTTATTTGGGTCCATAACCCACAGGTCTCAGTATCAGGGAGTAGCCTCTTGGCAGATTAGTGATTCAGTTGCATACAGTATGGTGCAGCAGGTGCCACTAGTTGTCATTGGTAGTGGATTGTTGATTCTGTTTTGGGATCCTGGTGGTGATGTGTTTGATTCATCACTCTATTTTGGTCCTGATGAGGTGTTCTACCACTCTTGGTGCTATGTCAATGGTTTATGTAGAATGGTACAGTGGAAGTCAACAGGTGCGCTTTGTGATGGACTTCTAGTTTGGCACTGGGACCCAGGGATTGACATCAGAAGTGATATGTTTATTTCAGCTACAGAATTGCACAGTTTGCTGAGTTTTACCAGGTTCTATGGCTGCAACTGTTTTCAGCAAGATTCTGATGTAGTTCCTTATAGATTCATTTGGGATCCGGGCATTAGTTGTGGGATACTCTCTAGTATGTTGAGGAATCCTTTGTGTGCATCAGGGTTCACTGTTGAGTTTTGTAGCATGTATATGAGGGTGATTACTTGCAGTTGCACTTTTGATCTTTATGTACATGATCTATTTCAGATGCATAGCTCAGTTGCGTATATGCTAGATAGTGTGTATGACAGCTTAGCTTGCGTAGTTATGGGAAGCAAACATTGTTGGTATTCAGAGTTGCTTCCACTTAATGCTTATGCTCTTGCAACATCTGGCGTTGGGGTTGATTTGATTCAGTAGGTTCAGTCAGTTGTGCTAGTGCTGGTGTTACAGGAGCTCTTTGGTGACAGCAGGGACATTACACAGATCCTCCCTTGGGATCCAGGTGGGGAGAATTGTCTTTGTAGCCAAGATTGCTTGGGGACAAGCAATTTCAAGGAGGGCGGACTGTAATGTCCCCTTTTTAGCTGATGTTGTTTGCGGATGGTTTAGCCTATTCCTGACCCTCGTAGGCTAATGTACATGGTTAGGGGGTCTTCATGAGGCAGTCACTTGGTCGATGGTTGGTTTCTTGGATTCAATTGGATGGGAAAAATAAGGGAGATAATAATTAAATTAATTATTTGTAAGGTTATTAAATAAATAAATATTATAAAGTGACCTTATATTTAATTAATTTAATAAAGTGACTTAAATAAATATTATTACATAAAGTCACTAAAATAAAATAATATTATTTTTCTAGAAGCTTCTTGAAGTGGGATTGAAAAAGTATAAAGGAAGGGGCAAGGCAAGCTTCCAGGGATCCGATTATTGACATTTGCATTTGATGAGTTTTGTGGAGCCAAGGGTTTCTGCATATTTGGTCTTTGGGAACAGAAACTCCCATAGATTAGCATAACTGAGGTGGTGAAATATCCTTCGAAGGGTTGCAAATTGGAAGGGATACTTCAGTCCTTTCATTTGTGCTTAAACCTGCAGTATTAATTAAGGGTTTGGAGGTATCAATTTGCATATCAAAAATTTTTCTATTGGCTGCTACAGTGTTTTGCTACAGTACGCTACAGTGTTTTGCTACAGTACGCTACAGTGTTTTTGCTACAGTGATCACTACAGTGTTTACTACAGTAGCGCTACAATGTCGCGCTACAGTGTTTTGCTACAGTATGCTACAGTGATTGCTATAGTGCCATGAACAGTAACGCTATAGTACAAGGCAGCTAGGAGAAGGTTTCAATTTGGGTTTGGACAAGACTCCTTTTCTTGATTGATGAGAAGGCTGGGTGCTACACTTGAGAGGCACGATTAGGGCTTGAGAGGGATGTTTATGAGCTATTTCTGAGGCTGCCATTCCTTCATCTTCGTCATCGATTCACAGCAGCTTACATTTCCAGGTTCTTTCATGAGTTAGCATATTTATATCAGCATTGCTTCATAGTTGTCATTTGTTCTTAGATTTTAGGAGTTGCATAAAATTGTAAAGCCAAGAGTCTTGGCCATTTATATCAGCATTGTATTAGACAATATATCTCAATAAAGGAGTGATAAGTTGTAGGCCATCTATTTGATGTAATGTGCATATTAATATCCATCATGATTAGCATAATAGTATGCATGCCAAGTGTTTGACAAATTGTCAATTGGCTGTAGGTATGCATTTCATGTCTAATTTTCATGTATATGCATCGAAAATACCAAAAAAAAGAAGTCATATATGCATTTAGATTAATGCTTAGACATTGTAGTTTGGATTTATGAGCATTTAGAATACTCAGCTATCATTATCAAGCAAAAATATCAGACTGAAAACACAAACCAGCAAGCATTGGGTTTACATCAGAAGTGTTTGACAATATTCCTTGAGGTTCAAATCAGCAAAATAAGGTCTGAAATAGTAAGGGATATTACATTGAACAATTATTGAAAACTCAGACCCCTTTTTAAACTATCCATATTGACCCTGTGCTTGCACAACATAGTTGTGACCGAACTCCTGAGACCTTGGGGATCATTGATTCTCTTTTGGATTAGTTTTCCTTTCAGGAGAGGCAAGTTGTATCTCATCTTGCCTATGTTGCATGACTGTGTTAAATGGACCATCAACAAAACAAGCGCTAGAAGGAGGGACTTGAATTTATTCACTAGAACTTCAAATTGGAGCACATCAATTCTATTTCTCCTCAGAGGTTTAGGAGAATCCTGAGATCTTCACCTAACAAGGAAGATTCTTTGAATTAGGGTTTCCTACTAGAGCAAGAAGTGTGAGAGGAAAATGTAACAATCAAACACTTGCCTCTTCATCAAACTAGAAACTTGTAGCTAGCTCTATCATTTCACCTCTCCCACTTCAACCAATGGCCTTCTTTTCTGCTGAAAACTCACCTTTAGGGACTATGCTAGGAGGGATTCATGAATTACCTAGAAACCTAGAAAATTTTTGTAGAAAATACATCTATGGTGAAAGCAAGATTGTAGAGGAACATATATAGGCCTTTAAAGACGTTGTAGTTTGATCACAAATAGCTCATTAGGATGTGGTTTGTAGACTGTTCCCTTATTCATTAGGAGACTTTGCGTATAGTTGGTATCATAGTCTACCTTCAAATTTGATCTCTTCATGGAAAGAATTGGAAACATCTTTTATTAACCATTTTCAAACATATGTAGACCCAGTTGTCCTTTACCATCAATTGCCACATGTAAAAAAGAATCGAACGAACCTTTGACAATGTTTAACACCAGATTCCAGAGGTTATACAAAAGGTTGGCTAACCACTACACAATAGCAGAAAATACAACCATTCAGGTTTATTTAAAAGCAATTAATCCCCTAACTGGTATGTTCCTAAGAAGGACCCAGACCCCAGCTAACATAGATACCCTCGCCAAAAAATACAAACTAGCTATTGAACTACAACAACAGATCAATCCCTCTCCTGGGGGAATTAATGGTTCTATGCCTTCATTGGGATACTTAGGAGGACCAAATCAGCTACCTGCGATAACCAATGCTCTTGCCAGTAACATGCCCTTGTTGAACCCGATACCTCTAGCCATGCATCAACCCACAAACCAAACATTTTCCACACCTGTGATAACATGGCCTAATCTAAACCAAAATAATCATCAAATTCCTACTCCCAACACTGGAAATTCATTCTTTGAGAGACCTACAATGACTCAGGTAGCTCCAAATAATGTTCAAGCCAACGCATAGGTAAACCAACTAGCTATTAATCAAACTATGCATCTAACGTCTGAAATAGAAGCCCTCAAAAAGATGTCCCAAGTAACAACTAAGCTCGGCTAGTTTAGGTTAAACCATCCACAAGCTCAAAATTAGAACAAATTTTAGACTCAAGGTAATTTCCAAAATTAGAACCAAAATTACAATCAAAGACTATTTAATAATCATTGGAATACAAGACCTAACAATGGGGAGCAACAAATCTAGGAAATGAGTCAAACGAGGGAAACCAAGGTAACACTAATACGTCCAATACAATGAACATGGTTGAGTTGAACCATACGGTTAATTTGTGTAGACTGCATGACACAACAGACCATTCAGAGCTAAACTCCCCTCAAATGGAAAAGATGGCTAGAATTGTACATGTTGATTCTCAGACTTCTTACAGAGTAGTCCAAGAAAACAACAACATAAACACAACCATGATCTTGGACACTTACATTTTCCCTTTAGAAGAGGATAACAAACCATCTAATGAAACTTATGAGGTTCAAGCTTTTCAAAAGGGAAAGAACAATTATTTCTTAATGAACAAAGCTCATGGCCCATTTACCATCAGCATACCTCCTGATGAGTCTAGTTTATGACTCAAATTTTGTTAAACTTTATTGTCCAATTGCTGTAGTTATCTTGGACTTTGATACTTTAATCTTGATCTTTCTATGTCATTACTGCAAAACTATAACTTGTTGAGCATAGGTCATTTCTTATATCCTTTTATCGCAAAGACATGCTATTTGAACTATCTATGTTAATGTTGCATATGGTTAATGAATATTACTCCAAGGTAGTTATGAATGTGCAATTATTTGTGTGTACTAACATTATTATGCAGATATATTTGGCATCCATAAAGTGAGGAAGATTTTGTTGGTTGGTCGCTTACCATAAAAGTCAAAGATGGTGACTGTTCAAATGTCAAATGGAGGGAAGGCAACCGTTTTGTAACTGATCTTAAATACCTGTTGAGCGAATTTAGGAGTTATTGTTATGCTAAATTTGTGTTAAAGCAACTTGCTTGATCAGATTCCCCTGCATGTGTAACCTCCTTTCCACTTTATATGTTTTCCATAATGTGAAGTCCTATTTTGTTGGAGTTGACTGCCCTGCTAGTTAGTTAGTAGTCTTTCTTCTATAAATAAGACTTTGATACTCCTTTTGAGGGGTTGTTGATTATTTGAAGATTGTACTTGCATTATCCAATATCTAGTAATATAGTTATTGTGTTCAGTTGTACTCATCTTTTCAAATGAATTAAATAAAGTTGTGAGTTCACATTTCTGAGTTTACATTTGTTTTAGGGAATACTCATCCAAGGGGGCCCACTTGGTGAGAATTCCACCTTTTAGTTTAGTTACATTTTCTATTAAGCATTTAGTAAATCTAGCATTGAATGTTCCTGCAGCCAAAGCAGACAGAGTAGTTTCTTGTTTGTTTGCCCAAATTGTTACTTTGTGTTATGTACTTGATTCCAAAATAGTTGTTGGTTAATATTTAGTATTCCTGTTATTTCCTTTCTAGCAGTTTATCTTCAGCATTGTGTCTTTCCTAGCTATAGAATGAATGTGGCTACTTTGGAAGTTCTTAGTGCACATATTGTGCTGACCCATTTCAAGTTCACGTCCCTGGGTTGACAAGTGAAATGCATCTCCATAGTGATTAAGACAGCTACTCAGTTCAGATGTCCAATCTCTGAGTTACAATTTTAAGAGCTCAATTGTTAAATCATTGTAAGAGACCAACATTTTTGGCACCGTTGCCAGGGATGGTGTCAAACTAAGAAAATCTTTGGAGTCATCTTTTAGTATTATTCCTTGCAGTTTTTCCTTAAAATGTGTGTTAGTTAGGAAGAAACCATCTACAACCCATCAATATTATTTTGTGAGAAGTCACTGATACTAAGTATATTGCATGCATAGAGGTAGGAGAAGAGATGCTTTAGGGAGATTCCCTCCTAATGATTTAACTCACCCAGTAGAAGAAGCAGAAGTGAATCCTTTCCTTGATGCATTCCCTAATTTGAATAGCTCTGAAATCTCCTCTGAAGAACAAGATACCCCAAATCTAGTTGAAAATCCATTTGCCTTGATAGTAGGTCAAGCAGTCATGGTTGCCCAAAATGTACCTAATCAACCAACATTTCCATTCCTGATTGCTCTTCAAAATGAAGTGGATAATCTCAAGAACATACCTGCTTCAACTCTCCCCAAGTTTGATGGACTTGCAACAGAGGACCCAGACACCTTTTTGTTTGAATTTGATATCCTTTGCAAAAGCTATCACTACACTACTGATGCTCATAAACTTAAGTTATTTCCTACTACCATGAAGGAGGTTGCATTAAGGTGGTTTATGAGTCTAGGTAGCGATGTTGTCAATACCTGGGAAGAAATGAAAGATAAATTTCTTGAGAAATATAAAGACTACTGTAGGAGTGGGGATATGAGAGGAAATGATGTGTTCAGAATGCAACAGAAAGAAGATGAAAGTTTGGAGGATTACATCTCAAGGTTTCTATTTTGTTTACAAAAGTCTCCTCATCATGCACTCACTGAGGACTCTCAGAAACTGCTCTTCCTCAGGGGAATGAGTGAGCATTGTACAGATGCTTTGGATTTAATGGGAGGAGGATATATTACCCAAGTGTCTTGGGATGATATTAAGAAGTTGTGCCAATATTATTCCAGAGCAGCCATGAAGAAAGGAAGAGGTTACCATTCCCTTGCGGGCAAAACCCCTACCAATGGAATTTCAAGGATGGAGATAAGCCACTTGCTATCTGATTTTAAGAAAGATATTATAAACAATATGGCCACCTAGTTGAATACACTCCAAGAAAAGAAGAAGCATGAAGAGGTTGAGGCAATGTTGGCAAAATATTGTCCTCATTGCAGACAAAAGAAGAGGAACTACAGATGTAAGTTGGTAGCTAACATTGATAGCAAACAGATTCCACCTGAGTTCAAGCCAATACAAGTTGAAGAGGATCAAGTCTTCTATGTTGCACAAAGGAGGCCATGGGCTCCAAGACAAGGTATGTCACTAGATCCATTATCATATGCCAGTCCACATTTTAATACTTATGCATCTGGTAATAAATGCCAACAACCATTTCCATCTAGTTATGGAGGATATCCACCTCAGCCTTGGAATAACCCTCAAAATGCTTGGCTAAATTACCAAAACCCTGCACCCCAGTGACAGCAGCCCTCGGGGAATTGGCAGTCACCTCCAGGGAATTGGCAGAAAACATCTCAATGGAGAGGAGGACAACAATGGCCAAATCAGACCAGTAATTACATGCAGTCACCTCCTCAACCCCAACAACCTACCATAATGCCTCCACCTACTAGCTCTAATTCAAATACACCTAAACCTATTCAGATACCAGCTCAACCCTCACCTAACCCAAATAATAGACCACAACAACAGCTAGTATATTCCGCTGATCCAAATCAATACCCTACATATGCTGTGAATGTCAGTGATATACATTGACGTTCAGGAACTACCTTGGTAGCTCCTTCAAGACCTGTCATTACTGAGCTTTTTGAGGAAGAAGTGGAACCTAACAAAACACCCATTCAATCAGATGTGCCTGAAAATCCTAAACCAATGGCAGTCAAATAGACTCCCCAAGAACCACCATTTCCACAAAGGTTAGGAACTATGAAACAAAAGGTAGTAGAAGAAGAATCCACCTTTGATATTCTAGAGCAGTTGAAACATGTATGTGTCAAGATACCTCTATTTCAAGCCATAAAAGATGTTCCTATATATGGCAAAGCAATCAAAGAAGCATGCCTTAAGAAGCTAGGTAGAAAAAGGAAAGACCCCACTAAGGTCCATGTGGTGGGACAGTTGGCTGACATCATGCTTGAAAAAGTGACTATTCCTAAATATAATGACCCAGGAAGTCTCGTGGTAGGAGTTGTCATAAATGGAATCCAAATCAGAAATGCTCTGATTGATCTTGGAGCAGCCATAAATGTAATGACAAAGGATATCCTGCAGCAACTGAATGTTGCAACTATGGGACCAACCCTTACTGTCCTGCAGCTTGCTGATAGCTCTAATGTTAAACCTGATGGGATAGTTGAGGATCTTGTGGTATCCCTGGACTCATGGGAATATCCAGCTGATTTCATGATACTTTCTCCTAAAGCTACATTAGGAGGATACCCATCATTTTGGGAAGGCCGTGGTTAGCCACAACAGATGCTTATATTGGGTGCTGGTCAGGAGACATGACCATCTCTGATGGGAGAAGCACTAAAACACTTGTTCTTTACCCACTTGCACATCCATCTCATGATATGGATAATCCTATTTGGACTCATGTTGGTGAAGAGGGAGAGGAAGCTAATTCTATCGAGCAGCTTATGATGATTGGCAAAACTTCTTTCCTGCAGCTTCAAGGAGAGGAGGAGGTGCTATCCAATATAATCCAAAATCTTTATGAAGTTGAGGAAGCATCATCCTCTCATTCTACTAATCCAGAAAGGATGCTTGTTCTAATTTTTCCTATAGCATCAGGTATGTTACATACATCGCTTCCACAAGAAATTAAGGTACCTAGCATTAATGAGATAACTATGGTTGATTTCACAACTCAAGTGGAAATTTTAGAGGACAGATATCTCAATATTAATAACAACTTGACTCAAGCACAGCAACTGTCCTTGGCAAATTTGTTAAAGAAACATAAAAAAGCTTTTGCATGGGATTATCATGACATGAAGGGATTGGATCCTACATTATGCACTCATAGGATTTACAAAAAGGAAGATTGTACACCAGTAAGACTACCACAAAGGAGAATCAACCCTGCACTAAGAGAAATTGTCAAAGCAGAATTACAGAAGCTACTAGATGCAGGATTTATCTACCCAATCTCAGATAGCCAATGGGTGTCCCCTCTGGTTCTTGTGCCCAAGAAGGGAGGAAAATGGAGAGTCTGTATTGATTATAGAGAATTAAATTCTGCTACCAAAAAGGGTCATTTTCCCCTTCCTTTCATAGACCAGGTTTTGGACTCACTTGTAGGAAAGCAATACTTTTCCTTTTTGGATGGATTCAATGGTTACAATTAGATTCAGATTGCACCTGAAGATCAAGAGAAGACAACATTTACCTATCCTTGGGAAACATATGCCTACTCAGTGCTTCCATTTGGCTTATGCAATACACCTGCAACTTTCCAAAGAGCAGTCATTAGCATATTTTATGATATCTCACATGATTGTATGGAAATCTATATGGATGATTTCACTACTTATGGTGCTACTTTTGAAGAAGCATTAGCAAACATAGGCAAAGTTTTGGAAAGATGTGAAGACCACAGCCTATCATTAAACAGTGCAAAGTGCTTCATGATGATGTAGGAAGGTGTAGTACTTGGTCACTACATTTCTCCAAAAGGAATACAAGTAGACCCAGCTAAGATTGAAGTCATCATTAATCTGCCCATTCCTGCAAAGCAAAAGGAAGTCAGAAGTTTCTTGGGTCATGCAAGGTATTACATATGCTTCATCAAATATTTCAACAAGATGGCATCCCCATTATATACTCTTCTGACAAAGGATGCTGAATTTCAGTGGAATGAAGACTATGACAAAGCATTTTCTAACCTAAAGGTAGCCTTAATCCATGCTCATGTACTTAAAGGCCCCAATTGGGAAATTCCTTTTGACATTCATGCTGATGCATCAGATTATGCCATAGGAGTAGTTTTAGGCTAGAAAGGAGTCATTGAGCATGCTATTTACTTTGTAAGCAAAAACTTACAGGGTGCTGAATTCAACTATACAGTCATAGAAAAGGAAATGTTAGCAGCCATCTATGCACTTAATAAGTTTAGGCACTACATAACTGGTTATCAAATCTTTATGCACACATATCATGCAGCCATTAGATATCTCATGAACAAACCTCTCATATCAGGTCGATTAGCAAGATGGGTGTTGTTAATGCAGGAGTTTGACATCACTATTGTGGATAAACCAGGAAAAGCCAATGTGGTCGCAGATTTTCTTTGAAGAATGACTACATCAGAAGATAACCAGGTCATTGATGACTCTTTTCCTGATGAACATTTGTTTTCACTCTCTGTGTAAACACCTTGGTATGCTGATACAGCTAATTACCTAGTCACAGGAAGAGTCCCTCCTCACTTCTCTCCTAAGGAAAGAAGGGTACTCATTGAAAAATTCTTTCCTTTTTCATGGATTGCTGGATGTTTGTTCTACACTGGACCAGACAATGTCATGAGGGGATGTGTGAGAGAAGATGAAACATTAGACATTTTGCATGCCTGTCACAATGAACCTTGTGGAGGACATTTTGCAGCAAAGCGAACTATAATGAAGATTTTGAATGCAGGTTATTATTGGCCTACACTATACAAGGATGTAGCAAGGTATACCAAGAAATGTGATAGTTGTCAAAGGATGGGACGACCAACAAAGTCTGATGAGATGCTCCTTTATCCTCAGCTTGTGATTACTCCATTTGATAAATGAGGGTTAGATTTTGTAGGACCTATTGATCCTCCATCTAATGGTAAATATTATATCTTAGTATGCACTGACTATGTCACTAAGTGGGTAGAAGATAAAGCCATGAAGCATGCAAGAGACAGTAAAGTTGTAGAATTTCTCTATGAAGAAATCTTTACAAGATATGGAGTCCCTAGAGAATTAGTGACTGATCAAGGAGCTCAGTTTACCTCAACTCTAGTTGCAGCATTAGTTCAAGAATACAATATAAGGCACAAGAAGTCTACTCCTTGTCACCCCCAAGCTAATGGCCAAGTTGAGGTGACTAACAGAGAAATAGAAGCTATTTTGACCAAAACTGTGGCAGTCCATAGGAAGGATTGGGCAAGTAGGTTGCCAGAAGCTGTCTGGGCCTACAGGACAACCTAGAAAACAACTACTGGTTTTACTCTTTTTGAGTTACTATATGGCAAAACAACCATGATGCCTATTAAATGTGAACATAGAACTCTTAGGACTGCACTTGACTTTGGGATGGATCTATCTCAGGCACAAAAAGAAAGAATCATGTAGCTTAATGCTTTGGATGAGATACAAAAAGTAGTTTTACATCATATAGAAGTGGTGCAGAACTAGCGAATCAGGTGGCATGGCAAATACATCAAAGATAAGAAGTTCCAGCCTAGTGATTGGGCTTTGCTTTATGACTCAAGGTATCAAGAGAATGCAGGAAAATTATAGACAAGATGGCTAGGCCCATATGAAGTTGCTAAAGTGTTTTCCAATGGTGTTGTTCAGCTTACTACTATTGACCCTATCAAATTCAAGCTATTAGTCAATGGTCATCGACTCAGGTTATATCACAAGCCAGCCTCCAAAGAAGATTTCCTGCGGTAGTTCAATCAACATGCAACTCTAGAACTTCCTGCAGCCAAAGGCAGCGGACCTAGTGTCCCTCCTTCTGGCTAACCAAGGTCCAGTACTAATCATAATAAAGATTTCCACATTCATGGGAGTCCATTCTTTCACTTCTTCTCCCATCCACCCACCCATATTCATTCTTCTCTCTTCCATAACATGTATGGATTACACTTCATCCCATCTCGCTTCAGCCCACTTCACTTTCATTCATTGCTCAACAAATTCTTAAGCATTACCTGTTACTTTCTCCATGATTCTTGCAGCAGATCTTCCACAAATAAAGGTACGCACACTTCAATAATTCTCTCTTAATTACCTTGTGGTTTGTTTATTTAATTATTGTACATTAATGTCGATATTTCTCATAGCATGTCATTATTTCCTTCCTTGTCCTGTCACGCCTCAAATCCACATGTGTGGACACATGCCTAAATATAGGTTGGGGAGGGAGTGTTAATATGATGACCACATGTCAGTCCGTCCATATGTTTTATGCCTAAATGTTAGTAAAGTTTTGAAATTGAATAATTTGAATCCTAAGTGAGGTGATGGCTCACAAGTTTGAGATGACAACCTTCATCGATCATTCATTAATGCCTATACCACCCTTGTCTTGCATTCCCAAGAAAAGAAGTCGTAAAAGAAAATGCAGTTAGCATGAGTTATTGAAGACTTAACAGGGTTGCAGGAAGGTGAAGCATGAAGCTAGTTTTAAAACTATTTGCAGAAAAAACTTTGCACTGTGATTGTAGTGTGATTGTTTTCAGACAGCTGAGTCATGGGAGGAGGATTAATTTGGAATGAACCCACAGTTCATGATGCATTGTTACATGATGCACTTAGCTAGGCTGAATTTAGAAATTATGGATGGATAGACTATTTCTTGAAATTAAATGGTTTCGATGAAAATATTGTGTTAGAATTTGCTCAGACATTGTCTGATGGTAAAGCAATGGTAAGAGGTTTGGAGGTGTTGGCCACAGAAGAAAGAATTGTAGAGGTTACAGGTCTGCTAGTTGATGGCAAAGAATACCCTGTTGCCAAAGATGCCAGGTCAGCTAGGGCTGAGTTTACTGAACCTAGAGATCCACCATTGGCTATAGACAAGCAGGGAGCTAAAAGAACCTCTCTATCAGAGCTGTGGAAATAGGTAGCTGTCCATGTGGTGAAGTACATCACTTGCGAAGGTCGATAGTCGAACCTTCACTCTGTGCATTTCAAATTGCTGAATCATATGAGACATGGAAGAAGAATGAACGTGCCAAATGTGCTTTACCACCTTCTCTCGATTATGGTCACTGAGACTCAAAAAGGTAGGCCTAATTCTATCTCTCACCACTGTTTAATCAAATTGCTTGTTGAGAAGTCTCTACATGATGTATCTGATATGACTTGGGAGGAATTTCTAGAAATTGATCAAATAAGACCTAGTCATTTACGACTTGTGGTTTTGCCGCAACATCATAGAACTAGGAGAAGGGTATGTTCTACTGAAGCTACTCCGGGAACTTCAAGTTCCAGTGCAAACCCTCCTGCAGCAAAACAGGCTATTGAGATTAGCTCTTCTAAAGCAAAACATGCAAATAGAGTAAATTCTTTAGATTCTGACAATGAGGATATTCCTCTTGGTAATTTAATTCAAACTAGGGCATAGAGAAGAAGGGCAAAAATAAAGAAGGGCAAAACCAAAAAGGAAACCACAGAAAGGAAGGTGCTGCACTCTAGAAAATGAAAAGCTGACACTATTCTTCCTACAGCTAAAGAACAACATGAGAGCCCTTCTAGTAAACCAAGACTTGCTGAGCCTGCCTCCGGTGCATCTACACAAACAAGCCCTATGATTGATGAAATGGAAGCTGAGGAAACAAAGGCCCTAGTAGGGCATGATGATGGTGTAGAAAAAGACATAATTAAGGAAGCAGCTAATGTAACTCTGGCAGACCTTGCCGCCGCTGTTGAGCATATGGAGAGATAGGAACATGAAGGTAAATAGGAGTTCCTGCAGCAAGACACCCTGCAACCAGATTTGGCTGAGCAATCAGAAACCCTGTAGCCTATGTTACAGGAAGAACTGCTATCTGTACTAGGAAAACCTTTGGTAGGAATTCACAGACCTCCTGATTTTTCAATGCAAATGGTTGCCATGAATTTGTGGAATGCAATGTAGAGGAGAGAAGAGGAATGGAAGAGGGAGAAACGTAGGTTGAAAGTTGAAATTCAAAAGAAGGATGAAGAGATTAAAGAAAAGGATGCAGAAATTGTAATTTTAAAAGGGAGAGTAGATGGTATGGCAGCTTTGGTGCCTTAGGTATTAGAATGCGGGACTCCTCTGAGAGTCTATGCTCTGCATTTAAAAGAAAGGTACCTCTCTTTTAAGTTGGTAAGAATTATTTCTGGTTTGAACCCTTCCATTGAAACTCCTCTTGAATTTTTCAATGCTTATAGGATTGCTCCTCCAGAAATAAAGAATTTGTTGTGTGAATTTTATTTGCATAATTTTTCTATGTCCCAAGACCATGAGTGGAACCCCTTGTTGTATGTTGGGGATGTTCAGTTGAGGGCATTTATGTCCTGGATGCAAAATGAGGTTAGTTGGGGACGACAATCTAGGGCTTATAAGCAATTAGAATTCAACACTCCATTGCCTGTTAGAGCAAAATCTAGAAATCTAGGAAGCATTTTTAATGATTGGCATAGGATGCTTTATAGGCCAAGTTATGGTAATAGAATCCTACATGAAAGGGAAGCAGCTTACAGAGAATATGAAAAGATGGCACACACTACTGGAGAATTTGTGAAAGGATAGTTGACACAAAGGTGGAATAGTTTATCTAATGAGCTAAAACAAGCAGAGCCTCACTCTCTGCAAAATTATGCTACAACATGTAGAAGAGTGGACAGATATATTCAGATTGGAAGGACAAAGGGACAATTCTGGCTTCCCTTAATTTTTCAACCACCCCTCCTATTGTGGCCAGTGCCAAATTACAGATTTTACCAGTATGATATTGCTGAAGAAAAATAAAGATGGAGCAAGTTGGATAGGCCGCAAGGATTCCATTGGGATCCTACTTCACACACCAGAGAGACTGATATTGGACAATTGGTAGTTGCTAACTTCATAGCATTAACCAAGGAAAAGAACAACTCTTCCTCTGCTGGAGGACCAGCAAAGTCTTAGGTTGGGGAGAGTGATGAGTCTAGTTTATGACTCAAATTTTGTTAAACTTTATTGTCCAATTGTTGTAGTTATCCTAGACTTTGATACTTTAATCTTGATCTTTCTATGTCATTACCCCAAGACTATAAATTGTTGAGCATAGGTCATTTCTTATATCCTTTTATGGCAAAGACATGTTATTTGAACTATCTATGTTAATGTTGCATATGGTTAATGAATATTACTCCAAGGTAGTTATGAATGTGCAATTATTTGTGTGTACTAACATTATTATGCAGATATATTCGACATCCATAAAGTGAGGAAGATTTTGCTGGTTGGTCGCTTACCATAAAAGTCAAAGATGGTGACTGTTCAAATGTCAAATGGAGGGAAGGCAACCGTTTTGTAACTGATCTTAAATACCTGTTGAGCAAATTTAGGAGTTATTGTTATGCTAAATCTACGTTAAAGCAACTCGCTTGACCAGATTCCCCTGCATGCGTAACCTTCTTTCCACTTTATATGTTTTCCATAATGTGGCGTCCTCCTATTCTGTTGGAGTTGACTACCCTGCTAGTTAGTTAGTAGTCTTTCTTCTATAAATAAGACTCTGATACTCCTTTGAGGGGTTGTTGATTATTTGAAGATTATACTTGCATTATCTAGTTTCCAGTAATACAGTTATTGTGTTCAGTTGTGCTCATCTTTTCGAATGAATAAAATAAAGTTGTGAGTTCACATTTCTAAGTTTGCATTTGTTTTAGGGAATATTCATCCAAGGAGGCCCACTTGGTGAGAATTCCACCTTCTAGTTTAGTTACATTTTCTGTTAAGTATTTAGTAAATCTAGCATTGAATGTTCCTGCAGCCACTAGACTTCTATTTTGTGTCTGTTCCTACAGCCAAAGTAGACAGAGTAGTTTCTTGTTTGTTTGCCCAGATTGTTACTTTGTGTTATGTACTTGACTCTAGAATAGTTGTTGGTTAATATTTAGTATTCTTGTTATTTCCTTTCTAGCAGTTTATCTTCAGCATTGTGTATTTCCTAGCTATAGAATGAATGTGGCTACTTTAGAAGTTGTTAGTGCACATACTGTGCTAACCCATTTCAAGTTCATGTCCCTAGGTTGATATGTGAAATGCATCTCCATAGTGATTAAGACAGCTACTCAGTTCAGATGTCCAATCTCTGAGTTACAGTTTTATGAGCTCAGTTGTTAAATCATTGTAAGAGACCAACACCTCCCAGTAATGGACCTACACCACCTGATCTTAAAGCCAGTAACAACACCTTTCCACCTCGAATCTAGACTAAAGGACAACCATGGCCAAATCTTGTGATATTCACAAAGTCTCATAGAGTGACAGTTATGAAATATGACATAACTAAAGACCTCAAGAAGACCAAGTCTAATATGTCAATCTTTGACATCCTTTAGAATTGTCCCAATCAGAGAGAAGCTTTGGTAAAGTTCCTGGATAAACCAAATTTGTCTAAAGAAAAGGAAAACATAGTGGCCACCACTGATGCTAATATGGTGATGTACATAGGGAAGTTAGACTCTCCCCCATTCCTCCTCAATATAAGAATATTTTGGAAGAACTTTCATAGTTGTTTGGTGGATTTGAGAGCATTTGGTAATGTGATGCCTTATTCAATGTGCCAAAAGCTTAGGATGACACCAAATCCCATTAGAAAAAGGTTATACAATTGGACAAGATAGAGGTAAGAATAATAGGCAAACTCAAAGATGTGCATATCCAGTTAGTGTCAGATCCTAGGATTCAACAATACATTGACATCCAAGTGGTAGACATCCCCAAATCCTATGTAATGTTATTGAGTCGAGATTGGTCTAAGATCTTGAATGGGTACTTTGCTACTGATTTTTCTCAGCTATGGTTTCCTTGGAGAGGGAATTAGAATTAGATCAGAATTGAGATCAAACCCAGGTTAAAACACAAGATCACGGAATGCAACCATAACAATGAAGTGGCTTATATTGAAGTTGAACCAAGAGTTTATCAGGTGGATGAAATCTTGACCACCCTCGTGTTCTCTTAAGACACTGCAGACAATAAGAAGACTAGAGGTATGGATACATATTCCAAATGTGAGAAGTTCTCTCAAAAATTAGAAACAAATCATTCTTTATCTAGAGACGACATCAGCATCAATGATTTGTTACTACCGAACTGGTGTTGAATTCATGAGTGCAATTATTTAGAATTAACATGTGCAGCATGTGTTGCTATTATGAAGAAATACACTTATGAGAAACAACATCTAGAGTCCGCATCAACATATGCTAGCACCAAAGGCAATACAAAACTGCTAATTAGATAGGATAGCACCGAAGTGATGGTTAGCATACACAGTGATCAGTAGATAAGGCAAACAGATGTTACCCCCATTGAACAAGCAGATGGACAACCTAGTGTTGTTGTAATAGATGCACAAGTGATGAACACAACTATGTTCTTATGCAACATGGTTGTGGCCCAACTCTCAAGACCTTGGGGATTGTTGATTCTCTTTTGGGTCAAGTGTCCTTTCAAGAGAGGCAAGTTGAATATCATCTTGTTTATGTTGCATGAGTGTGTAAAATAAATCATCAATAGAACTGACGCCAAAAGGATGGCCTTGAATTTAGTCACTAGAACTTCAAACTGGAGTGCATCAATTCTTTTTCTCCTGAGAGGTTTAAGAGAATCCTGAGATCTTCACCTGACAAGGGAGATTTCTTTGAATTAGGGTTTCCTACCAGAGCAAGAAGTGTGAGAGTAAAATGTAACAATCAAACACTTGCCTCTTCATCAAACCAACAACCCATAGCCAGCCCTATCATTTCACCTATCCCACTTCAACCAATGGCCTTCTTTGCTACTAAAAACTCACCTTTAGGGATTGTGCCAGGAGGGATTCAAGAATTACCTAGAAACCTAGAAAAGTTTTGTACAAAATACATCTATGGTGAAAGTGATACTATAGAGGAACATATATAGGCCTTTAAAGACGTGATTTGATCACAAATAGCTCATCAAGATGTAGTTTCTAGATTGTTCCCTTATTTATTAGGAGACTTTGCCTATAGCTGGTATCTTAGTCTACCTTCAAATTCAATCTCTTCATGGCAAGAATTGGAAACAACTTTTATTAACCAATTTTACACATATGTAGACCTAGTTGTCCTTTACCATCAATTTGCCACATGCAAAAAAGAACCAAACGAACCTTTGACAATGTTTAACACCAGATTTCAAAGGTTATACAAAAGGTTGGCCGACCCTGTTGGGTGAATATTTTTTTGTCAACTAACTGAAGACAAAATGGTTATATCAACCATAGTGTGATGAGATTAAATCTCTCCTCTCAGAAAGGGGAGGCTCCCTTCTTATTGCTAACTGAAATCAAGCAGTAGCTAAGTAGATGTATTTACACTAAAACTAGCCATGGGGTGTTTCAATATCATCTATTTCTCTTTTTTTAGAAAAGATGTTTACAATTCACAATACAAAGCTTATGTCATACAATCACTACAAATTACTATCTTGGAGAAATAATAACCAATATGTATTTGAGTTATGAAAGAATAAATAAAATAATACCAGTGTGTTTGAATCACAAAGAAACACATGAAAACACAAAGTTTTCCATTGCTTTGTATGCTAAATGAAAGTAAGGTTTCTGGAATAGAGTGCAGCCCAAAGTCTTCACTATATGCTGAGATATGATAAATTGATCATAGAAATCAACTTGCAGCTCAGAGTCCTCAAGTTATTTCAAATTCACAAAAATAACACAATTTCCACAAATGATATTGTAGCTCAAAGTCCACAAAAATTAGATTTGAAATATCTCTTTAAACACTTCATATATATGCTCACACTTCAACCACTTATCAAAGATAATGCAATAGAAAATGTTGAAATGCACAAGACAATTGAGAGGGGGGAGGTGAATCAGTTGTCTCTAAAACTTTAATCACTTATCAACACATCAAATACTCAATTACTATTATTACAATTTAACCATGAAAACATGAAACAAGAAGCTCAACGCAATAACACATTCAATACATGAGACACTAGATTTTTACGTGGAAAACCCTATAAGAGAAAAACTGCGGTGGGTGTTAGCCCATAGAAATAAATATGGTATAGTAATACCAAAAAACAAAGGCTCACTGCCCAAAATGCTCACTGCAAATGTTAGGGCTCACTACCAAGGGGTGGTGAACTGATTTGATGGCATCTACTTCATGCCTAGGTTCAGTTCCATTGAAGCACAGTATAACTCTTCTGCTCTTCTCTTCTTACACCTTTGCACTTATCTTCACATTTTTGCACAAGGACATTTTTTTCGCAACTACATTACATGTTTTTATACACTTCATCAACCTTGGAATGTACATCAAGGTCGGCATTACACTCCTCAACCATTGGAACAATCTCCAAGGTCAGAATTACAAACATACATAGAAATAGGTCTGGACCTAAACAAAATTAGCTAAGGGAAAGATGTATGCGGATCATGTTATGCCTTAGCTAGGACTCAAATGCAATCTTCCATGCCACAACATGCTTCCACAATCTTCGATGTATCTCCGCAAGTAGTGAAATGAACCAAGTCGGCCAAGACTGGTGTTAACATTAAGTCTTCTAAGAACAGTCTTCATCCATTATCTAAATTTCTCTTTGCAAACCAATCTAAAGGTAAGAACATGATCAAGAGTCATCCACAAGTACATTGTAATCACCAAGAACAACTGCACAATCTCTAACCACTCTACCAAGAAGATTTTTCAAATCGAGGCACATAAACAACACTGTCAGCTATTGTCATAAAGAAAAGATCGCTTCAGGACCACCAAATCATGAACCATTGGAGTTGAAGGAACTTATCATCATTACAAACTTGATTCCAGAACCATAGACTGAAATACTTAACTACGGAGGAATGAGGAGCATAATACATTCTCCCTGTCACCACCAAATATACAAAAAAAATAGTTTTCACTTTGGTGAACATAACTCACTCAAGTTTCATACCAGAGGCTCAAACTTGGAACATAGAATCTTCAAACATGCATCTAAATAACTTCCAATCCACAGATAAGGATATTCATTCTACAAGAAATGTGGAGCAATCTACTGGATTGTTCTATTGTATCAGGAATACTTATTGTCTTCAACACTTAACTCATTACAAGCAAGCATCAAAACAAGAGCACAATTGACACCAATGACAACACAGATATGTTGACATCAATGACAATACCAATTAAGTACATACTTGCAATAGAAAAGATGTAAGAACAATTCTATCACATAACAAATTTGATCCAAGATAAAGATTGGATGCTAACTCGCTTTTCTTATATTGATAATTGCTTGAAAATTGATTTACAACAATAAGAACAAAGTCTCAAATTGCTTTTCAAATTAGCAGCACTTTGCTTCAAAAGATTAAATATGGATATTTACAAATGAGGCCCTCTTTATCTATAGGGAGAGGCCATGGGCAAAAATAGGAAAAGTAAAACTATCTATGATTTATTCAACAAAAAGAGTCCTTATTGATTTAGGACTTTCCATGTTTCTACATGTAATTGCACATTTCAAAAGTACATGTAAATATGTCCAAAGCTAAATACATAAAGCATAAAATAAATGTTTGGAAAATAATCTAAGGCTTGATCAACTTGATCTACTCCCACCACCATCCTTCTTCATGAATTCTTTTTACATTGTTAGCACCACTTGCATTTCAATGCTATCTGGCCTATAAGTGTTCTTTGAAATAGCACAAGCCCTGGTTATTGAGTCTTTCACATTGATAGTTGCCTTTTCACACCTTACCAAGCTTGTCTTAAGGTTATCCAGAGTCAACTAATAATCCAACAGCTTATCCATAGAAGTCACTGAAAATGTTTGTTCTTCAAAGTCCCTTTGAATCATGCTATTAAATTCTTGTACTATTTCCTCTGTAGAAACAAACTTATGATCGCTTCTGGATTTCATTGTGATCAATTATTTCCCTCAATGTTTCGGATCACACTCCGTGATCCATTTTCTTTCTCTTCTCTTGCTCTTGTTCTCCTGATGATGGATCACGGAGTGTGATCCGAAACGTTGAGGGAAATAATTGATCACAGTCAAATCCAGAAGCATTCATTTCACAACACTATGGACTGTGGAAAACTAATGAATTCAAACTTATGATCATCATCTAGTAACTTGCACGGGAGATCTTCAAGCTTGTTGAGAAGGCTAACATCGTTATCTTCACTAACTTTTCTGGCACTCTGCAAGTCTTTGATTAAATATTTTAGAACATTGATTCGGTGAATCAAAGTCTCTTTAGTTTCAACATATGACTCACGATTGGAAATGATCCCAATCCCTATCAAAGTTTTCAATTTTAACCTCTTCATTTCCACCCACTCTTCTAGACTTTCATCCATGTCTTGGAGTTCTTGAGACAACATATCAACTACCTCATCCAATTCAGCCCTTGCCTTTTCCATTTTATTTATTCCAGTTAAGTTCGATGACATAGGTGCCAAAAAGGTTATCTAAGGTCTAGATTAAAAGTCATAAAGGTGCGAAAGGAAGATTAAGCGATGATGATCGAACTGCTTTTTGAATACCAACAGTTACTCCTCCATGGTTAAGTTTGATGGGCAGCTGATATATATATATATATATATATCTTATAACTATTTTGGAGCTTTTTAACTATAAGAAGGGCCAATAAAATTGATAATGAATTCAGTATGATGGTTATGAGGATGAGGCTTGAATAGATGTAAAATACAGAGATATACCTGCATATCTCTGTACTTATTGTAAGATTTGGTGAGGTTTATGAATAGTATTTGATAACTGACTATCATAAGAAGATGTTCCTATGAAGCAAAGGAAATAGAGACTATGTAGATTGTTTATCCTTGAGTGAATACAGATGTGGATGATAATTACACATTAAGTTGTAGGGCATTGAGCATCTTTTATACCATGATATATATACACAGAGATGAAGGTAAAATCTTATGAACAGAGACATTTATGTGTATTAAAGGGCTTCAAACTATCTAATGAAAAGATGGTGATATGTGTTAAGGAGAGATAGAGCTTCATGTGGATATGTAGAGATTTAAACCTTCATGTGAATATACAGGGTATTTAATCATCTTAAAGATGGATGATCAGTTTTATGGTATTCAAAGGCTATCTTCAATGCAAGCAAGGAAATTGCAGTTGGTAAAAGATTGATTATATATATATATATATATATATATTTAAAGAGTTTGAAAGAAGTTTGATTTGTTTTCACTGACATTGTGTGAGTGGTTTGTGGTTGAAGGAGACTTTGTTGATTGAAAACAAAAGGAGACATAAGATGATCAATATTTTGTATAGAAAATAGATGCAGGATTAAGTTGTGTAGAGTGAAATTCAGTGTAATAGGGTAACCCCCTGAAGTTGTACTTGTTCTTTCAGTGTTGATGTGTAATGCCAGTGAGCCAACTATGAATGAGAAATGTCAGTGAGGTAGTTGTGAACTTGAAAAAGCCAGTGAGGTACATT
This sequence comes from Cunninghamia lanceolata, assembly GCA_027924645.1. Lineage (NCBI taxonomy): Eukaryota > Viridiplantae > Streptophyta > Pinopsida > Cupressales > Cupressaceae > Cunninghamia > Cunninghamia lanceolata. Next base: position 42,374,041 of record BSBN01000391.1, on the reverse strand, counting down.
TTGCCAGTGAGGCAGTTGTATTTGCCAGTGAGGCTATAACCAGTGAGGTTCTCTTGCCAGTGAGGCATATTTTTGATTAAGCTAGTGAGACATTTTTCCAAGTGGTTTTTCATCCCTATGAGGGTTTTCCACTCATGAAAAACATGTGTTATGGTTCATGTTGTTTATCTTTATGTGTGTTCCCTAATCTTTTGTCTTTGAGGTCTTGATCATAATGTTTATAATCATACTTGTGCATATGTATTTGATAAATCTTTGAAGTCTCTCTCATTCTCTATCCTATGAGTTAAAAAGTGCAAAGGGTTTTAAAAATTTATAGACCACTGATTCACCCCCCCTCTCAGTGGTCTTGTACTCCAACAAGTGGTATCAGAGCATAGGTTCCCTATATAAGTCTAATAGGCTTGGGTAGGTCCTGATAGTGGAGTACCATGGGAAAGTGTAAAAGAAATAGAGAAAAGAAAAATGCCAAGCCACATACTGATCAAAATGTACCATCTATACCAAATGCAAATGGTGATCTAGAATTGCTTGATAGAAATGTCTCACAAGTTAAGTCAGGTATAAAATTAGAGGAAGAGTTTTCTGGGGTTCCTTTCTTTGATGGTTCAGATTTCTCTATTTGGTATATTAGAATTCAAGTCTATCTATCTTCTTTAGGGTATGGTTTGTGGATGTTAGTTGAGAATGAGTATTTTATTTCCTCTCAATCACCTAATACTACAAGTAACAAAGAGGCTTATGAATGCAATCGTATAGTAAAGAAGGCTATTATGTCTAGATTATCTAATGAAGTTTCTTGTGAAGTTATGCACTGTGTAACAACTCAGGATGTGTGGAAGGAGTTGATTAGAATCTATCAAAGTGATGCACTTGAAGGAGAGGACAACTTGGTGTCTAAAAAAAGTGACAATGAAAGGAGACATTCACATGAAAGAAATCTCTTTGTGGGTGAAGATGACTATGAACAAGAGTATGATGAACAAGAATGTGAGGTTGATGTTGAAGGAGAACTCATGTGTGCCCTAGGTGAGATCAAGAAATTCAAAAAGGAGAATCGAAGATTAGAGTTGGAGCTTCAACAAGAAAAGGAATCTAAGGACAAAGTTGTTTTAGACCTTGAAAGGGATTTATCAGACCTTAAAGAGGCAAGATATCTGATTATGGATTGAAGGAGTCAAGTTGATGAATCAGACAAATTGATTATTAGTCTAAAGACTAAGATTGAAGAGGCCAAGAGGATAATAGATGTTAGTAAGTCTGAATCTGAAGTGAAATCAATGAATGCATAAAACTAGAGATTGAGATAGTCTCCTTGAGAAAAGAAATTGAAAATCTCAAGATTCAATTACAGAAAAATTAGAAGTTTGAGGACAACACCAGCAAGTTATATGAAATGTTGGGTAAGCAAAAACAACACAAGGACATTATAGTCCTAGGATATGAAGAAGGGCAGACTTCTAAAGTCAGAGAGACTCCTAGAAAGAAAATTGATCTAAGTTATCATGTTGCTGCTCCTTAAGGCAAAAAGAAGATTGAAGTTGAGGTGAAAACTAAAGATGAGCTTATCAAAATGCACAACCAAAGAAGAAATCTAAGAAGAACTGCTCCAGCAAGGCAAGCATATATGTATAGGTACAATTACTCATTTTTTGGTTATTGTTTTACTTGTAATCATTTTGGACACAAAGCAGTTAACTGTAGAAGAAGTCAATCTCCTTCAATAAGGAATGTTGATCTAGTGTGTTTCAAGTGCCACAATGTTGGTCATATACAAAGAAACTGTAGAATGCATGGAAGATATGATCATGCATGGAATCACAACAGAAGTGGTCATAGGGTGTCAAAAGGAAACTATCATCCATTTGATTGCAATATCATATGTTATAAGTGCAACTCTCCTGGGCATAGAGCATATTCTTGTAGAAATGGATTTATGGAACCACCTAGATATGTCAAGAAGACAAATACTTTGAGTCAAAGGAAGAAAGAACCTGTGAAAGTTTGGAAACTGAAACAAAGTCAAGAGAAGATAGATCCCAAACTTGTGCATAATGTACAAGTCAATCATCAGTTCCATGAGATGGAGCATGAGGATAGGGGGAGTTGATTAATGTCTTATATCTTACCCCCAAGGAAGTTGCATGAAACAAGGAGCAAGTGTTACTTTGATGTTGGTTTTGAAAGGTGACATAAAGTCCAATAAAATAGTATATAGAGAAAAGAGAGGACATATTTCATGCATAAATGGTTTGTGTAGTGCTCTTGAAGTATAGAACAGTATAGTGATATGTTGAATATCTATTGTTCTTGCACAATAAAGGCACAATGATGTAATGAGATACTTTTACACAGTGAGTTTGATGCTTTTGCACAGTGATCTTGTTGTTTTTGTTGTTTCATTACTCCTTATGATTTAACAGTGTTCTTGTCATTCTTGTACATCATAGTGATCTGATATGCATTGGTTTTTGAGGTTTGGTTCATGACAGTGATTTGGGACAGTAGCATAATGTTTACAGAAGAGATCATGATGTGTGACTGGTTGATCTCATAATGAATGTCAAAAATGTTGGCACTTGCTACATAGAGTTGCTTTATGATAGATCAAAAGATGTTATCTCTTTGACAAGTTGATACTTGGTGACTTCAAGGAAATATAGTGCTCTACAAGTTTAGTAATTGACAATGTGCTTGGTTACTATTTGGCATGCTCATTGAAGTGTTTCTAAGTTGATGATGTTGGTTTCTTGCTGCAATAAGATGACAGTGGTAGTAATGTTTTTATTTTCTTGCAAATGATATGCAATTCTCTCTGACTCAATATTCAAGGAGTAGTTGATCTCATGATGGTATCTCTGCTATATTTTTGACAGCGGATCATCACATCATAACAGTGAATAGTGTGCTTTTGGTTGTCTTGATCATGGTGTCAAAAATGAATGTACATGTGTCCCTATTTTTGGTGATGAACAGTTTGTAGGAGCTTTGATGTTGCTACAAGACAAGTGCATTTTACATGAATCATAATGAAAGCTAGAGGATAGTCATTTGTGTTTGTGGCCTTGGGACAGTGAATAAAATTACAGTAGCAAGTGGAACCTTAATGAGGTTGCTTGACAGTTGATAGTTGATTTGTCAGTTGGAAACTAAATATAAGGGTTTGTTGCTTTAAGGCAGTGATTGAGACAGGCTTGAGACATATTTTTGTAAGTTGGTAATAGACAATGGAAGTTGTAAAGAGCAGTGAGCAACTAAGGAAATTTTTCTTCAAATTCTATACAAGATAAGGAGTTGTTATTACATGTTTGGAGTGTTTAAGCCTTTGACAACATGTTTGACAGCATAGAATGGCAGTTTGATGCATGGTTGTTGTATGGCAGTAGCATATATCTCTTGGTCTCCTTATGCTCTGTTGGGTCCTTATGTTTGTTGGAGTTCTAGTAGCCTTATGTTTAGTGCAGAGACTAGTATATAGACCTTATGTGAGGTGTATGGTGCAGATTTGATAGTTATTTGTGATTTTTTGGTGCAAACTTTAGGTATGGTGCAGAGCAAAGTATAATCTTTGTGAATATAGATGTATACAATGTTTTCAGATCTTTTTACTTGCAGTGTCTTACTATATTGATTTAATTTTTGCTCCTAGCATAAATGTCTATTACTCAGGGGGAGTAAAGCTCTGAGAATCCTTTGTCATTTTTGTCAAAAGGGGGAGAGAGAGAGAGAGAGTGCATCATGTAGTTTTGCCATCAATGACAAAGGGGGAGATTGATGGAAGTTATTTGTCATTGATGTTGAAAAGGTGTTGAGTTGTTGTGCTTCTTGATGTTATGCTTCAAGGATATCAGTTGGTATATTCTTGGTCTTCATTTGTTGTTAGTACATTGATATGTTTCACAAAGTTAACAAGTTTATCAGTTTTGGAAGATTTGGATTGGTGCATGCTTAGTTGTGGTTCTTCATGTTTCTTTGTGCTCCATGATTACTTCAATGTGTTCATGCTACAAAGATCTCAGAGCTATTTACATTTTAGGAGTTGTTCATCATGGTTGAGTTGATGCATATCATCAAGATCTCGAAGATGAGAAGGTTTATGCTTCGAGTTCATCATGTCAGGTGTTGTGAATCATCAGTTGATAAGGAGGCGTTTAGTCTCAATGGTGATGATGTTGTTCGTCATGCTTCATCAGTCCACATGCTTCATACTTCATGTTGCTTGGTTGATATATTGTTATTGCTTCATATGTATAGAGCTTCAAGGTGTTGCTTCATGTAGTCATGTTGTTCAGACAGGATGTTCATGTTGATTGGCATGCTTTCAATCAGAATCACAGGATGTTCATGTTGATCTTACCTTCAATCAGAATCACCATGTTTTACCATGTTTCAAGATATCATGACATGCAAAGAAGAAGGTTTATGTTCATGTCATGGTGGCAGTTGATAGAATTGTTTTTACAATGTGTTGTAGCTATCTTGATGATCATTTGGAGTTTATACTTTAAGATCTTTCAAGATCTTCATTCTTCAAGTTTGATTCAAGAAGGTTTGTGATAAGGTTTGAGTTTATGACATTGTATATGGTGAACCCTAGTGGAGCAAAGGTCTTCTACATCTCTTTCTCAAGTTACTTACAATGTCTTCCTACAGAGTATCTACATTGTAAATTATGAATAATTAAGGGTTTTAATCTATGCTCTTAAACTCCTAAAACCCTAGGTTCATTTCTAAAAAACCCTAAAATACATGTTTTAACCATATTCTATGAAAACTCTTATTTACCCATCTGTGCTTTTTGCCTTTTCACTAAGTGACTTAGTACCGCAGGTTGAAGTCTTTTAAGTTAAGACTTTAAGGGTATCACGTTCATGTTTCCATCAGCCCCTCGACCTAGTGGAACCAGCCATTCCGGTTAAGTTCAATGACATAGGTACCAAAAAGGTTATCTAAGGTCTAGATTAAAAGTCATAAAGGTGTGAAAGGAAGATTAAGCGGTGATGATCAAACTGCTTTTTGAATACCAACGGTTACTCCTCCGTGGTTAAGTTTGAAAGGCAACTGATATAGATATATAGGTATGCAGGTATATCCCTGTACTTTACATCCTTTCAAGCCTCATCCTCATAACTATTGTACTAAATTTGTGATCAATTTTACTGGCCCTTCTTACTTATAACTATTTTGGAGCTTTTTAACTGTAAGAAGGGCCAGTAAAATTGATCACAAATTTAGTACAACAGTTATGAGGATGAGGCTTGAAAGGATGTAAAGTACAGGGATATACCTGCATATCTATGTATGGATTGTAAACTTTGGTGAGGTTTATGAATAGTATTTGATAACTGATTGTCAGAAGAAGATGTGCCTATGAAGCAGAGGAAATAGAGACTATGTAGAATGTTTATCCTTGAGTGAATATAGATGTGGAGGATAATTACACATTAAGTTGTAGGGCATTGAGCATCTTTCATACCATGATATATATACACAAAGATGAAGGTAAAATCTTATGAACAGAGACATTTATGTATATTAAAGGGCTTCAAACTATTTGATGAAAAGATGGTGATATGTGTTAAGGAGAGATAGAGCTTCATGTGGATATGCAAAGATAAACCTTCATGTGAATATGTAGGGTATTTAATCAACTTAAAGATGGATGATCAATTTTATGGTATTCAAAGGTTATCTTCAATGCAAGCAAGGAAATTGGAGTTGGTAAAAGATTGATTATATATATATATATAAACAATAATATATATATATATATATATATAGATATATATTATTGTTTGCAGAGATTGAAAGAAGTTTGATTTGTTTTCACTAACATTGTGTGAGTGGTTTGTGGTTGAAGGAGATTATGTTGATTGAAAACAAAAGGAGACATAAGATGATCAATGTTTAATATAGAAAATAGATGCAGGATTAAGTTGTATAGAGTGAAATTCAATGTAACAGGGTAACCCCCTGAAGTTGTACTTGAAAACAAAAGGAGACTCAGAAGACTGAATATTTATTGGAATAATTGGGGTGACTAAGGTAGTGGGCATAGAAGGAGACACTCAGAAAGTATTCAAAGGAGAAGAAACATGTGGCTCTTGTGGAATGTCAGCCTAAGGAGACACTATGGGTCCTCCATGTTGTTCCTGTTCTTCTTCTTGTTCAACTTCTTGTTTGATCTCTTATCTTTCCTCTAAAGATATCTCTTTAGTAGCTGGCTCCTCAGTAGTATGTTCTTCAGTAGCTATCTCTTCAGCAATCAGCCCTTCTTTGGTTACCTTAGCTTTACCACCCTTGCACACAAATTTGATCTTAGGCTTGGTAGCCTTACTAGAACTAGGTGCATCACTTTTGTTTTTCATCCTCAGCTCAGCCTTCTTACCTATTTTCTCTTGAGTTTCCTCTTCAGATACAGTTATAAAATATTTCAACTAAATTCCTTTACCTTTCAGTCATACATTTGTGTTTGCCAGGATGGGTTGAAATCTTTGCCTGATTGAAGTGACTTCTTTCTTTGACCATTGAATAGTAGGCAAAGAGGAACCTGCAATATTCTCACTAACATAGGAAGGATCTAGAATGTTTCCATCATCCACCATATCCTCCAGAATGTCTGCCAACTCCAAATCTTCAACTTGACTTAAAGTCAATTGGAAGTATTCCATCTTCATGATGTCTTCTTCTGTCCTTAGATCAGCTTAGATATCCTCTACCATAGGCACATGAGACAAATATTTATTCTTTATTTTATCCTTAACCCTTATGTAATCAAAGTTAGCTCTTCTCTTGAAATGCTTCATAGTAACAAGTTGCATTTCAGATTCAATGGCTTTAGCCTTAGTACAGGTATGAATGGAATAACTACCAATCTCAATTGGGAATCTAAAACTAGGTTTCTTCAGCTCCATTTGTTTATTATTCACAACAATGATCTGTCGGCATAATTCCATTAACACAACCTTGTCACTTGGATACCTTGGTAACATATAGGGATAACCTTGGAAATACCCAACTCTTAGATAAGTGAAAGTGGGAAATTGCAAATACAAACTGTAAAGGGTAAAATTTGGATAGTTGAGTTTTTTGGTAGTTTTTTGTGTATATCCTCCTTTCACCCTTACATTCAAGGACCTAGGGTCAAGTTGCAATGTACTATCATACCCTAGGTCACTATTGAGATGTAGGGAAACTTGGATTTTTATGATTTGATTGCCAATTATGTTCTCTTATGCTCAATTATGCCTTAAAACCCTAATTGTGTAAATACGATAGTAAATAGATGAATTAGGAAAAATGCTTCTGTAGAAAGATGTAAAATAACAAATAACTATGCACCTATTTTCGGGGCCCAAAGGTGGAAAAGTCAGGGACTAAAGAGCGGGCACCCAAGTCCAAGGCCCTGCGTGTCATCGAGATCTAGAAACAAGGTCTGCAACCTATATCTGTTGTACCAGAGATTTTCCCATTGCAGAACTTCTAGGACTAATGAGCAGGCACCCAAGTCCAGGGAGCTATTTTCTTCTCTAATCTGCAATTCTGACACTTTGTTGTACCCTCCTGCAACTTCACTTTGTCTGCAACTCCAACCTATAACCTGCAATCATGAAAACTTTGGGAGGGGGTTGTGGTGTTTAGAGGCTTGCCTCGGTCAAGCCCCAGAGAGACATTCAAGTCTTCCGAACACCGTTGTCAGATAGAGAGTACATGCCCTTGGGAGGCAGAGGCAAAAAATAAATGATAAATGCTCAATAATTATAATAGATGTCACCTTGTAGTGAAGATCTCATGGGAGGAAGAAGGTCTTCATTCCATGAGGAGATGGATGCTCAAATCTGCAAACACAAACACATAGACAACACAAATTTGCTCTTGCAACGTAAAAAAGCCTTGAATCACCTTTTGAACACAATACCTTGCTAGTAATCATCTAGTTTACAAATGAATGCTTAAGCATGCATTTATATGCAACTACAAACATTCCCGCCAAGATTTCATAAATGCAAACTTACTGTGTCAGCCTAGGGACCAAATAACGGTCATAAACTGACACTAGAAATTTGGGCCTGACTCAAAATAGGGCAGGACTAGGGTGTGGGCACCCAAGTCCTCCCCCTATTTTGGGTAGGGTTAGGTTCAAGGGGTCCCCCTAGGCCCCATTTATCATGATACCCAAGGTTCATTCCATCGGGATGTTGAATTATGATGCAAGATGTCCTAAATTCACACTAGAGACCCGTGAGCTAAACCTTTTGAGGGAAAAGCCCCCAAGGGGACATTTTCTGACATTACATTTAGCCCCCACTTTAATGTATGTATAAAGCAAGGTCAATACATGCATTAAAGTACAGTCAACAAACACATCAAACATGCCAAGCACAGAGAAGACACCCCAGACACATTGAAGACAATGACAGGCATGCAAAACATGGAGAAGACAGTTACAGTCATGCGAAACACAGAGAATACAGTAAATGCATAGAAGACAGGAATGATTTCTTTTCTTTTCTTTTTCTCATATATATGAAATGCAAATGCAAGTACATGAAAGTAAACAAAACTCCCATAATGCAGGATGTACTGCATATATGGGGCAACACACACGCAAGACAGGCAAAACCTCCCAAAATGTAGGATGCACTCATCGCGTAGGTCTTTAGACTACATATGGGGTAGCAAACACACCAAACAAAGCAAGCACGCAAAACACACACTTTGAAGACATAGAGAAAATACAGTAGACAAGCGATGGAGTGTCCCTATTTCTAGGTTTAGGACCATCTCAGGCACATTACAGGCACACACCGACGATTGGGCTTTGCCACAACAATCTCTGAAGACATGCTTAAGGGTTTAGTTAGTCACAGAACCGCTCCCCACCTCCACAGAGGAATTTTGAAAATGCAACCCCACCCACATCATGGAGACGCCTTATAGTGAAAAGGAAGCATGGAATACAACCCCACCCACATCATAGAGATGCCTTATGGTGAAAAGGAGGTATACAAAACATATTTCAAGATTGTTCAAACACACTTTACTAGCATCTAGAACAGACAACTTACCTTATATATGCCCCCACCTTAAGGTAGTTGATATCAGGTATCAATATCATGCATGTTAAGGTAGGAAGAAAACATACAAGGGAACACAAACTTTCACAAATCCCATGCCCCCCAATGGTGACATGTACTTTACAATCACCAAATGTTCCCACAAACACATCTTTGCAAGAAACATGTTAGTGTCCATATAAAACAACATCAATGCATATGAAATCTGAGGCATGCAAGATTCAAGATAGACAAAGTGCACGGAGCAATAGTAGTGTTATGATTTTTAAATAAGATAGAACACCATAAAAATCACTACATGGAAAGCATGAGTGCTTCCACTAGCCAAGCGTCAGATAAGATATACAACCCCATCATCATATTAGGAACTAAGTCCAATTTTTGATTTCTCGTGAAAGGGACACTAGGTCCGCATCAGTATAAATGTTTTTCGTCATCTGCCTACTAGATAGAAACACTAGAGGAAGGAAAACAATAAATAAGAGTGGAAACAAGTGTCTTAGGGACAGCCATGTAGGAGGGTGCCCCTAGGTCACCAACTGCAACTCTATGTCTGTAAGACACAACACACAACAATGAAATCATAGAGAGAGGCAATATAGAAGAATGATGATACAAATAGAATAAGGTCACAACAGAGGTGGTCTCTTGGTATCTCGGACCTTACAAGAGAATCAAGGGTCATCCCAGGATGCCTAAAAAACACATAACACATCATGGGGGAAGCACATCACGAGAGAGATAGAGGGTTAGAGATACTTACCTCTTAGGGTACCATCGTTAAGAACATTCATATCTGGGATATCTGTCATGTTGTTTTGATCTTGTTGAATTAACATTGAGTTTAGGATGATAGGAGGCTTTCTTTTCTTTAAAAGGATTATATCCAATGCCGCTTGAGTAATGTGTTGAAGCATATTCTATAGGTACTCAAATCCCTTGTTGATTTACACCACATCCCTTACATACATATTCACAAGTGTTATAAAGGATTTTAAATCCTCGACCATAAAGGGATGTCATTTCCTTGGAAGATGGTGAAGCCTCATAGGTCTCATAATTTATGGTATATTTTCTACCAAGGGGACTTTAGGTTTCTTAGGTGCATCGAAAGATTGCTTAGGTGAGATTGATGCTACTTTTGATGTGTCGAGGCTATTAATTTTATATTCCTCTATACTACAAGGATTAAGATCTAATGGGCCCCAATCATCACCAAAGAGTGCATTTCAATGTTCTAGAGTCTTGTTTAACATTATCTGTGGCCAGGGGTATTGATGACTCAGTTCGTAAATTATTTAATCTCATATGTTTGTCGACTGGTTTTTGCGTTTCAATATGTAAACAATTATCCAGTTTAGGATCAACATGAATAGTATGAAGTTTACCTCTAAATATAAATTTGATTGAACGATGCAAGGTGGAAGGGACTTCCCCCAATGCATGAATCCAAGGTCTACCAAGAATCATGTTGTAGGATCATGAAATGAATCAGGGTAGGCACAAGCACATATCCTACTTGTATAGGTAGAGTTATAGTGCCCACAGATTGTCATCCAACATTATCAAAGCCACAAATGTTAATGCCATTTGGGTTGATTTGTGATTTGTCAACCTTGATTTTGTGTAGTAGGTCAATGCTACAAACATTAAGAACCAATCCATTATCAATCATAACTTGTTTTACCAATGTTTAATTTATTATAATAGAGATCATAAGTGGATCATATTGGTTTTGAACTTCAATTGATGGTAATTCATATGGTTGAAAGATAACATCCATTTTTGTCACATGCATACTATCCAATACGGCTACTACATCATTAGGCTTAGTAGTAGGTGGGACAATCACCTTCTGCAAAGCTTCTTGGAGCATTCCATGGTATGTAGGTGATGTTTGTATTAAATCCCAAAGAGAGATCTTAGCTAGAGTAGCACGAAGCTATTCGACAAGATCATACTCTTGACCACTTTTATAAGTAAGACGAGGTGATGGAGGGAGCATAGGTTAAGAACATGGAAGAGAGATAGGTACATGCAGTGCTTGCTTATTTTTGTTGTTATTACGGGTGTTGTATGTGTGAGCAATCACATTGTGGTGTGGTTGTTGTAACACATTTTGAACACCTTGAACTGTAATCACCGGCTTTAAGAGAGAAGGTGCACTAGATGCCCCCCGCACAACCATCTTAGGAATATTGTTACCAAATCTATTAATGAATATTGAATTAACATTGTTTTCCTCTTGATTGTACCCAACATCTATCCCTAGGGGATTTAATGTGAGAGACCTTTTCTCATCCACTAATGCTACATCTTGGCCAGGGAGAGTAGTGGGATGAGAGGAAGGTACTGTATTGTTAGGTAGACTAGAGCTATCCATAGTCTTCTCATTGAACATTCTTGAGTTTTCAATCAAAGGTGGAAGGTCTAATGGGTTATCCGTAGAGGTCTCATGCACCAAATGATTATTAGGTGAATAGCCTTTTTCCAGCCATGAAGAATCCTTCTTGAGAGGGAGCCCTTTATCCACTAATGTTTCATTTTCCAAAGAGGGTAGGGTAATGTTTAATAATGTGTCAATGATTTCATCCTCTTGTGCTAGTGTATCCTCATAGGAGGAATCATTTTCTATGTTATCATCACATGGTTTAGCTATTGAATCCAAAGTATTAAGAGAACTTTCACTCTCATCATTCTCAATGTGTTTCATCAAATATTCTACTACCCAAGGGTATGTATTTATGAGAGATGTGAAGTTGTCATAATCAGATACATATTCAAGGTTTTCAAATGAAGTGCATTTAAATATATCCTTGTAACACATGGCTTGTAAGTAAGTGAGAACATGAGGATTCATATTAAGAAACCTGTAGAAACTCTTGAAGTTTTTGATATATGCATGCAAAGACACCAAAGAGTAATGAGATGAAGATGCCATGGTGAAATGTATTGTAACATCAATGTAAAATCACATTTTTAAATCTTTTCAACAGTTATGTAAAACTATTATGCAAAAATGACCTAAAATGCCTGAATTTTTGTACTTTTTCAATGCAAATAAGTGAAAGCAAAGGTGTTGTAAGGATTTTTGATCAGGGGAAGAAAATAATATGTCTGATATCAGTTGAATACAGCAATAAGATCCTTCACAATGCACTCTTGATGCAAATCTAAGATGATGATAGACCAAAACCTAGTAAAAATACACTAAAATAAGCGGTTTTTCACCAAAATCTCAATGCAAAAGAACATGACAAAGGGTTTTGTGAAGAAAATGATGATGAAAATAAAATTATATCAGTAATAACAGCCACCTAATTCTAAAATGTCCGCCACAACATGCTTTTAGTTCCACTCAAGGTCAACCCCTAGTGAAAATATAGCAAAAATAGGCAATTTTTTACGGTTTTTCAATTCCAAGACCTAGAAAAAGGGGTGTTGTAAATAATTTTAGGAGGTGAAGAAAATAATATCAATTATATCAGTCACCTCAATCCATAAAATTTGTCACAACACACTTGGAGTGCAAACTAGGCCAAACCCTAAGGCAAAAATAGCAAAAATATGTAGTTTTTCACCAAATTTTCACTACAAGAATCCAATAAAAAGGTGTTGTGAAGATTTTTAGGAGGGGTAGAAAATTATTACCCTTATAAGAACCAATTAATTCAAAAATATACTTCACAACACACCTATGGTGCAAATGTAGAGAGTCGATAAGGTCAAATCTAGTGAAAATCAATGTTTTTTAAGCCCTAGGTTTAAGATCTTGACACAAAATGCTATATGAATGTTTTGAAAGATGATATATGATAAAAATTTCATGCTCTAAGATCTTAAAATTATTTCTAAGCTCTAACATACAAAATGCTAATGCAATTCTAATGAAAAATCAATGAAAATGCTAGTTTTTGTTGACTTTTCCTATGCAAAAATGCAAAAATTTTAAAATCTAAATGCAAATTTGTTCCGAAATGAAATACTACAGCCAAATGCAAAAGTTTAATGAGTCTCTAAAATCAGTAGAAAAATCTGAAACAAGATTTTTACAAGATTTTACCTACAAACCCTAGATTTTGGAATTACTAGGTTATATGCAAAATTCACAATTTTCAACAAAACCCCAGCAATTTTATAATGAAAATGCAATGCAAGATATTGAAATTTTTTAATTTTATGTAATTTAAATTAGATCTAATGAAAAAATCATAAATTTGATGAAATTCAAATTAATTGATGCAACATGCAAAACCCTAGCATGCAATTTTTTCAATTTTTCCAATTTTCCAATTTTTTTGTAAATTTTCCAATGCAATAAGATGAATGACTATATGGACAAATGAAATCAATGAAAATATTCATCAAGGTGCAAACAAGTCCAATAACATGGGTTCACCAAAATGTGAAGGGTAAAATTTGAATAGTTGAGTTTTTTGGTAGTTTTGTGTGTATATCCTCCTTTCACCCTTACATTCAAGGACCTAGGGTCGAGTTGCAATGTACTATCATGCCCTAGATCACTATTGAGATGTAGGGAAACTTGGATTTTTATGATTTGATTGCCAATTATGTTCTCTTATGCTCAATTATGCCTTAAAACCCTAATTGTGTAAATATGACAGTAAACAGATCAATTATAGAAAATACTTCTGTAGAAAGATGTAAAATAACAAATAATTATGCACCTATTTTTAGGGCTTGGAGGTGGAAAAGTTAGGGACTAAAGAGTGGGCGCCCAAGTCCAAGGCCCTGCTTTTCGTTAAGATCTGGAAACAAGGTCAGCAACATGTATCTGATGTACTAGAGATTTTCTCGTTGTGGAACTTCAAGGACTAATAAGCAAGCGGCCAAGTCCAGGGAGCTATTTTCTTCTCTAATCTACAATTCTAACACTTTGTTGTACCCTCCTACAACTTCATTTTGTCTGCAACTCCAACCTATAACCTGTAATCATGAAAACTTTGGGAGGGGGTTGTGGTGTTTAGAGGCTTGCCTCAATCAAACCCCGGAGAGACAATCAAGTCTTCCGAACACCGTTGTCAGATAGAGAGTGCATGCCCTTGGGAGGTAGAGGCAAAAAACAAATGATAAATGCTCAATAATCACAATAGATGTTACCTTGTAGTGAAAATCTCATGGGAGGAAGAAGGTCTTCATTCCATGGGGAGATGGATGCTCAAATCTGCAAACACAAACACAGACAACACAAATCTACTCTTACAATACAATGAAAGCCTTGAATCACCTTTTGAATACAATAGCTTGTTGGTAATCATCTAGTTTACAAATGAATGCCTAAGCATACTTTTATATGCAACTACAAACATTCCCTCCAAGATTTCGTAAATTCAAACTTACCGTGTCGGCCTAGGGACCAAATAACTGTCATAAACTGACACTAGAAATTTGGGCCTGACTCAAAATAGGGTAGGACTAGGGCATGGGCACCCAAGTCCTCCCCCCTTATTTTGGGTAGGGTTAGGTTCAAGGGGTCGCCCTAGGCCCCATTTGTCATGATACCTAGGGTTCATTCCATCGGGATGTTGAATTATGATGCAAGATGTCCTAAATGCACACTAGAGACCTGAGAGCTGAACCTTTTGAGAGAAAAGCCCCCAAGGGGACATTTTCTGACATTACACAAACAACCAAATCTGTTAACTACTACCCAAGCTTCATCAGAAACTCTCTTCTGTTCTAATTGTGTATCAAACAAATACATGGAAACAGTAAAGAAGGCATCATTCACCCTCCTGAAATGATGAATAGCTCCCTTAAAAGTCAATTGAGGATAATATTGATACACTAGAATAACCCTCCGATCTCCCTTTGATGATAGACCTGGAAAACTCCTCATGGAGACAGCAATATAAACAAGATAAGATGTCATGTAAAACTTAGAGGTAGTGGACACCTTAGTAAGTTGCTCATGGATGGCATTGCTGATCTGTTCACCCTAGAATATATTTTGATTTCCCTTCAATATTACCCTGATGTAGAGGTACATCCACTCATGAAAAGTGGAAGATGTAGAAAGTCCCCTTACTCTGTTGAGAAGAGTAATCAAATCACTGATTTCTTCAATGAAATCACTCCTAGGAAAGCTTGTATGCCATCGAGAGATTTGGCCTTGCTGACTTTAGTCATTTGGTATTGATTATCTTCTTTGCTGCCTCAGGATCCTTATCATATTCTTTCTGAGAATAATCAGAATCAATCTCTGCACAGGTGTTAAAACTAGGACACATGAAGACTTTATCCAAGCACTCTAGATCCAATTTTATAATCAAATTCCCATTGGCATCAGTGACACTTCTATTATCCTTGTTGTAGTGTGCCTCCACTTGAAGTACAAACTTAGGATTATGTGTGGGGATAGGGAAAGCAGCCACCAAGTGAATGTTTCTTTCTACAATCCATTTCATAAAGTGATTGAGGGGTTGTTTTGTTCTCTCCACAAACTCGGCCGTGTCCACATGACCAATCTTAGTGTCTCTGATCTCATCCACATTGGATGTCACAGATGTTATAGGAAACACTCCCTAATACTTATACTTCATGACTTTTGTTTTCCTTGGTGATGGATCAATCATCTAAACCAAAAGTGTCTTTGTTGAAAGATGGACCTCAGAAAGTGTCAGGGGAAATTATGCGTGAATATCAAAAGACATCAATAATACCCATAACCCAATGAAATATAGAAATAAAGAAGATCTAAAATGATGAACAATACCTCAACAAACCTCTTACCTCATGGCTTCCATTGGTGGCCTATCACACATGATCTTGCGTGTGAATATGCCCTCAGAAGGTGCACCTCCTTGCTATTCCAAGATGTCAAGTGGGAATGGCCATGATAGTTGACTGCAATGAAGATGAGCTTCACAACAATGGTAATGGTGATATGGTAACAAGTTGATCACAAGCAAGTGGAATTTCTGCAGAGTAACAATACTAAAAGCTTGGATGATTGAAATGGAAGAAGAAGGTTCAATTTATAGATATGTGATTGAGGAGATCAATGGTTGAAAAATAATAAGAAGATCAATGGTTGAGAAAGAATGAGAGAATGTGTGTGAAGAGAAAGAAGAAAAGTGTCATACAAAGCTATTTTGAGTTAACTGTTTTTCTATTTATTGAAGATAAGATATGCTATCATAAAATAGAAAGCTTTTTTTCTATTTCAGGAGTTTCAAAATCAATTAGTTGAGTCATGGTTTGCTTTTGCATGTTTTGGGAGGAATTAAATAATAAATTATTTAATTTTGTGTGCACGAAGAGGAAGGATTATTTTTAGAAGATTTGGAAGACTCCTAGGAATTCAGAAGATAAGAAAGCAAATTAAATAAATAAATTTATTTAATTGTATGTGCATGATTTGGAAGAATAAATAAAATATTTGATTGTATTTTATTTTTGAGAGATTGAGAGGATTTAAATAAATTTGGAGGAAGAATTGACATATTAAATAATTAAGAATTATTTAATTGTTTGGAAGAATTTAGAAGAATTAAATAAAGGATTTTATTTAATTTTGACTTTAGAAGAGGTAATTAAATATTTTGATATTTAATTAACTTAGAAGAATATGAATCGAATAAATAAATAAAGTTATTTATTGATAGAGGAATAGAATGGAATAAATATTAAAAATATTTATTTAGACTAAGTCGTGTCATTTTTAGGCGTATACAGAAAGCATGCAGAAGAAACTGCAACATAAGATTCATGATTTTGCAGTGTTTGGAAAATATGGCAATAGGAAACTACAATGATGGAAATTGTGTTCAAGAGTGTGAGCTTATCGAGGCTAGAGAGCAATGGAGGCAAGAAACAAAGTGAAAGTGGGCAATGTTTGACAAAAGGAAAAATTTCCCAGAGTTGGAGAAATTTGGGTGAGTAATGTAATGGCAGCGAAATTTGCCACCTCTGCATATGGGGTAGATTGCTTTGATGCAAGTGCGGCAAAATTTGCCACCCATGCATTTGGGGTAAAATTTGCAAGTGTATAGGCGACGAAATTCAACATTTTTGCATCTTATATAAAATATAACATTTGTGTATGGGAGGTGAAATTTGCCGCCCTTACACTTGATAAAACTTTGAGTATTTTTGTATGGGCGGAAAAAATCACCACCCCTACATATAGGAAAATGATTAAGTTTTTAGCATGGGCGGCATTTTCTACCACTCATGCATACTTGGTAAATACTTAAGTTTCGCATAAGCAGCATTTTTTACCACCTCTACAAAAAAAAGGTAAACTCTTGAAAGAACAATCATTGGTAAAAAAAATGTCAATGATTCAAGGATGAAAATTATTGGTTTTTGACAGACTATCCTAGATGGCTACGAATGGTGAAAAACATTGATTTTAAAATGAAATATAAAAAACCTATCACAGGAAAATGATAGGGTTTATAGCAAATCACTAAGTTTCCATTTCTAAATGGTTTTAAAGAGAAAACCAATAGATCTAAACAAAAACATATCAAACATCAAAGAAAAACAACAAACCCTAATGTGCATGATGCTAAGAAGAAAATGAAAATGAATAGAGGAACTGAAAAACCCTTGTGACGAAAGTGGAAAAAACCAACAAAAATTTGGTTTGAAACCTTAGTCAAATCCGCCTAACGGTGTGCTTAGCAACCTCAAAGGATTCCCTTAGATGTCGAGCTTCAACAAAACGAAGGAGAAGTGAAAATGAAAAAGATAAAATCATTAAAACTAATAAAAACCCCAAAAATACCATGACTTGATGCGCATTAATTACACTCAAAGAGGACTTAATGTTGGTTAGGCGGCATTTTTTACCGCCTCTACAAACTTTAACAGACCAACATGCATCAACGACATTTTTTACCGACATTGAAAAAAAGGTAGAAACTTCAATCATGCATTGGCAGCATTTTTTACCACCCTTGCATGTTAAAGAAAATTTTCTAACTCTGGAAAAGCATCAAACTTGAAATTTGATTTGTTTGCCATTTCACTTGTTTTTGCAAACTTTGAGAAACTGAAACAATACAATACTCAGATGGATTCTTCGGAGCTAGGGGACCACGCACAAGGGCAAATGCAATTCACCTCATTTTGCATGCTTAGATTTGTAGGCTACGAAACAAACAAGTTTCGTAGGGGTCATCCTACAAATTGAGCACAACTAAATTTGAGGATAACAGCTAGATCTAACTGGGGAACTTCCTTCGATCATCCTTTGAAATGATCAAAAGGAGAAGAACTCTAGTCTCTAAGTGCCTTCATCCATCCATTGGGCTATAGTGTTAGGTGACACACCAAAAGACACAAGAAGACTTAAAAGAAAAAGACTCAAAACTGTACAAATATTCACAAACTTATTTTTCACTTTATTATGAGAAAAGCTTTAGATGTTGCTCATTGTGTGGCATCATGAAAGGCGTTCCATCTTGATACTCTAGCAAGAAACTATTTTCACCACAAAGTTGATGAATGACAAAGAGGCCTCTCCATAGGGAATCAAACTTCCCATGCATTCCTTTCAGCTCTCTTCTCTTGTCCCATAACAATACTTGATCCCTGACTTGAAAATTCCTAGATTTAGCCTTCTTGTCGAATAGCTTCACTTGACTTTGGTGTTCTGCAATGCAATCCACCACCTTAACACGCTATTCCTCAAGCTCAGAAAGGAACATCATGTGCTTATCAATAGAGCTCTCAAAAGTCCCATCTTCAATAGCTTTTGCCAATTTCAAAGCGGGTAGTTCTAATGTAATCAGTATCTCAGCATTCAATCCATACAACAATTGAAAAGGTGACATACCAATTGCTCTTTTGGGGGTAATGTGATCTACCCATAATGCATCGAACAATGTCTTGTGCCAGGTCCTCTATTTTTTATCAACTAGCTTCCTGATGATAGTAACCAAGTTCTTGTTACTTGACTTAGCTTAACCATTCCCTTGAGGATAATAGTCAAATGAGTCAACAAGAATGATCCCATATTCAAAGCAGAAACTAGTTATTTCTTGGGAAGAAAAACAAGTAGCATTACTTTCTACTATCTTGTTTGGGACACCAAACCTTGATATTATTTTTTTTTTGAGAAACCTGTAAACTACGTTAGAAGTAGTATGTTTCACCGGAATAGCCTCCACCCACTTGGTGAAGTAGTCATTTGTCGTGAGAACATAGTTATGTCCTGCACTTGACTATGGGTTTACTGCACCAATGAAATCAATACCCCACTACTAAAAAGGTTCCTCAATTATCACTGGCTTGAGAGGTAATGCAACCAACTTGGGTTTCCCCACAAACTGTTGACAAAGCTCACACTTATGCACCCAGTTGTATGCGTCTTGAAACAGTGTAGGCCAATAATATCTAGATCGCAAAATCTTGTGAGCTACCACCGGTGCTGAGAAATGTCTACCACATGCCAAACTATGAAATGACTCCAGTAGTTTACCTTGTTGTGCCTTGTCGACACAACGTAGAAAAATTCCATCAAGACTTCTCTTATACAAACCATTTTCCAAAAGAACAAAATTTGTAGCCTTTAGCTTGATAGTCCTTTTCTCTTAATAAGATAGGTGCTTAGGACATTCACCATAAGTGAGGAAGTGTGCAATTTTAGTGTACCATTCATCAGTTGTGCTAACAAAAATAAAAGTAGGAATTACCTCATTCTCTGCTTCTTCATCACCTGTTTCTTTCGGTACATTATCAGTGATGAGCTAACATAAACCTTTCCCATGTACCAGCTTGGTGGGTTTGATATCTAAATCATATTCCTAGAATTTTGCAATCCAGTTCCCCCTCTTACTCCCAAACTCATGTTGAGTCAAGATGGACTTAACTGTTGAATCTGGTACTAAGACGGTAGTGTGGGAATTCAAGATGTAGTACCTAAAATACTTAACTGCCTTGATGACAACATAAGCATGTTTCTCCATGGAAGAATACTTGAGTTCATGAGTTTTCAAAGGACAACTCATAAATGCAATTGGAGACTCGATGCCTTCCTTGTTCTCTTGTACTAGGATGGCTGACAATGTATGCTCAGAAGCATAACTATACATGATGAAATCCTTTGTATAGTCTGCACAAACCAAAACCAGAGCATGAGCAATGGATTTCTTAATGTCCTCAAAATCCTCTTTATCTTTCACACTCCAATGAAATGTGGACTTTCCTTTCATCATATTTATAATATGATGAGTCTTTTATGCAAACTCCAGAACAAACCTCCATTGAAAATTAACCTTCTCAAAGGAGTGTACAACCATCTTACTTGAAGGCAAAGTAAGACTTTGAATATATTTGACTCATTCATAGTCAAATTTTGTACCTTCTTTGGACACAATATGCCCAAGAAGCTTACCTTCGATCACCCTAAAAATAGACTTTTTGGGATTCAAGGAGATACCATGTGTTGCAAGTATGTGCCTAATCAGTGTTGTCATTAATGTCAACATATCTATGTTGTCATTGGTGTCAACTATGCTCCTATCTTGTTGTTTTCTTGTAATGAGTAAGATGCTTTGTATTTACTTATGTAAGTAATCTTGATGTTGAGGATATTGAGAAAATTAGCTTCTTCGGTAGAAACAGTGAGTTGCAGTGGAAACAATGTATTGCATATAGAAGAACAGTCTAGAAGAATGCTCCACATTTTATGTAGAATGAATATCTTTGTCTACAAATTGGAATTTATTTAGAAGTCCATCTAAAGATACCTTGTTCTAAGTTTGATCCTCCAGTATGAAGAATTGAGTGAGTTATGTTCAACAGAGTGAAAACAACTTTTTCTGTATGTTTGGCAAAGATAGGGAGAAAGTGTTATGCTCCACATTCCTCATTGAAGTATTTTAATCTGTGGTTCTAGAGGTAAGTCTAAGATAATGTTAAGTGACTTCAACTCCAATGGTTTGTGATTTGGTGGTCCGTAAGCTATCCTCTCCTTATGACAGTAGCTGAAAGTGTTGTTCTTGTACTTTGGTTTGAAGAATCTTCTTGATAGAGTGGTTAGAGATCGTGTGGTTGTTCCTAGTGATTACAATGTACTTATGGATGTCTCCTGGTTGTGTTCCTACCTCTGGATTGGTCCCCAAAGAGAAGTGTGGATCGTGAAAGAAGAATGTTCTTAGAAAACCTAGTGTTAACTCCTGTCTTGGCCGACTTGGTTGATTTCACTATTTGCAGAGATGCATTGAAGATTGTAGAAGCATGTTGTGGCGTGGAGGATTGTTTTTGAGTCCCAGCTAAGGTGTGGCATGTTCATCATACTTCTCTACATCTTTCCTTAGCTAAATTTTATAATAGGTCTAGACCTATTTCTATGTATGTTTTGTAAATGCCAACCTCAGAGAATGTTCCAATGGTTGATGAATGTAATGCCGACCTTGATGTACACTCTAAGGTTGAAAAATTGTATTAAAACATGTAATAGAGTTGTGAAAAAGTTTGTCTATGCGAATATGAAGAGATAAGTGCAAATGTATGAAAGAGAAGAGCAGAGAGGTTATATTGTGCTTCAATGGAAATGAATCCTGGCATGGAGTAGATGCTACTTAATCAGTTCATCCCTTTGGCAGTGAGCCACCCTTTGGTAGCGAGTCATTCTTTGCAGTGAGCAATTTGGGCAGTGAGCTCTGTAGGCAATGAGCCTTTGTTTTTAGGTATTGTTATAACTCATATATTTCTATGGGCTAACACCCACCATGGTTTTTCCCTTTTAGTGTTTTCCACGTAAAAAATCTAGTGGCTACTATGTTGGATGTTTGTTTGTGATTAAGTTTATGGTTTCATGCTTTCATGGTTAAATCTAATTATAAGCAATTAAGTTGTTGATGGTTTGATGTTCATGTGAAGCTAAGTTTTTGTGACAACTGATTCACCCCCCCTCCTCAGTTGTCTGGTGTATTTCAACAATTGGTATCAAAGCCATGTTCCTTAGAGGTAAGCCTAATAGCTTGAGGTTGATCCGGGATGTCACACCAAGATGAATTATTTTTCAATTGTTTCAAGTGTGGTGAAGCTAGACACTGTGCATCCAGATGTCCAAAAAGAAACTCAAAAATTTATGATAAAGAAGGCAAAAGTAGAAAATCTAAGAAATTTTTTTATCATATTGAAGACAATGAAGATAATGACTATTGGTCCAATTCAAAGAATGACAATTGCAAAGATGATGAAAATTTTGATCCAGAGGTAAGTATTGACAAAGAAGATATAAAAAACTATTGGGTTATTGACAGTAGCTGCTCAAATCATATGACTGGTGATAAAGGCAATTTTATGAATCTTGTGAAAAATGAAGAAGGATTAGTTAGATTTGGAGATGACCGTACTACTAAAATTTGTGGAAAAGGTTTAATCAGTTTTTATGGAAGACAATATATAGATAATGTTCTCTATGTCAAAAGCCTAAGAAAAAATCTCCTAAGTGTTGGACAATTGTGCAGAGAAGGATACAGTTTCATATTTCATAATGATACCTTTGAAATCAGAGACAAATTTGGAGTTGTAATAGCTAATGGAAAAAGGATGGAGGGAAATCTTTATCATCTTAGAGAAGGCAACATTATTCAGAATCATGAAAGCTAGCTTTGGAATAAGAAATTGTATCACATCAATCCTAATGATCTAGCAAGGATAAACTCAGCACAAGTTGTGAAAGATCTGCCAGAGAGGATACATTTTAGCAACATCACCTGCAATAAGTGTCAAGTTGAGAAGCAAGAAAGAGGAAGTCCATAGGATGAAGAAAGATTCTCAACTGGACTGATGGAATTGGTTCATACAAACCTTTGTGGACCTACAAGAGTAAAGAGTCTCCAAGATGACAAGTACTTTATGTTCTTTGTTGATGATTATTATAGAATGACTTGGGTTAGTTTTCTCAAAGAAAGATCAGAAGCCTCAGATATAATTAAAGCCTTCAAAAAAATGGTTGAAGATGAATTAAATGTGAAAATCAGACATCTAAAGTCTGATAAAAGTGAAGAGTTTACCTCTGATATATTCAATATGTGGTGTGGGACCCATGGAATAAAAAGACAGTTATCCAGAGAGAATAAGTAATGGAAATAATAAGAAAGTCTGTTCAAGAAGCTACAAAGACAATGTTAGAGGAAGCTGACCTACCAAAAGCATATTGGAAAGAAGTTATACATATTGTTGTCTATATTCAAAACAGAGTTCAAGTCAAAGGTAACGATACTAAAACTCCTTACGAATTGTGGTATGGAAGAATACCCTCGGTAAAATATTTCAGTCTTTGGAAGCAAATGTTATATTAAAAGAGAAGAAGAGCTAAGCAAGTTTGATGCTAAGTATGCTAAAGGAACCTTCCTTGGATACTCTACTGAGAGTAAGGCCTACCAGTGTTACAATAAAAGACTAAAAAAGATCATTGAGAGTACAAATATCAGGGTTGATGAAGACATACAGAAGTATTCAGAAATCATTAATCAAGCATCTAATTCAAATATACTTCCTTACAATACAAAAAGGGAAAAGGTATTCACCAAAGAAGAAGATGATACTAAAGAAAAGAAAACAAAGAAAGATCAAATTAATTGGTGTTTGATTGCCAATACTGAAGGCTGCAATAATATAAATCATTCTCAAGATGAATGTCTATCAACTGAAGAATTCAAAATTGCTCTTGAAAATATTGAGAAACCTAAAGAAGAAAACATAAACTTGAAAGTAAGTACAACAGAAGCAAATGAATTTATCAAAGAGTTAAAAAGGCAAATCAAAGAGCTTATACAAAGACTTGAGGATAGTAGTAAAGACTTGAAATTAGCAAATGAAGAAAAAGCAAAAATTGAAGAATGCTTGAAAAACAAAACAAATGATTTCTTGAAGCTTGAAGAAGAAGTTGTGGATCTGAAGTAGATCTGAAACATGCATGGGTTCAACAAGACAAACTTAGTACAGTGTAGCCAGATTTGATAAACTAATGGATGAGGTAAGTCGAAAAAATCCTGATGACATAAACAGTATGAGACCTGTGAAAGATAAAAGTTCCAGAACAGATCAAGAAAAGAATTCTAAAGTTAGGAAGGACAAAGGCAAACCAACTTAGGACCAAAGGAACAGATCAAGAAGATCTTCAGTCAGGCAACCAAATGCACAAAGGTATCCATCTTTCAATGGTTATTGTTAATCATGTAGTAAATTTGGTCATAGGCCTACTCAATGTAGAAGTAAAATGAATCAAGATGTTCCATCTTTCTATGGTCAATGTTTCAACTGCAAAAGAACTGGTCACATAGCAAGTGAATGTAGGGATATGACAAGAAATGACTTCAACAATGCAAGGAAAACTCAATCTTTCAATGCAAAGTGCTTTTCTTGCAATAGACTTGGGCACATGGCTAATTAATGCAGATCAAGGATAAATTCATTCAGAGGGAGAAATCAAGGACAAGGAAGTATTATTTGCTATGATTGCAACAAACCTGGACATATGGCAAAGTTTTGTAGAACCAAGGATGTGAAAAGAAACTACTATCCTAAAGAAAGGAAAATAGAGCAAAGAAATGATAAGGGAAAGGAAAAAGTTGATCCAGTTGAAACTAAGAAAGAAATCGACAAGATCTTGATCAAGAGAGATGTGATTGAAGTCAAGGATGGATCTGCACCAGCTTCTGGTGTAGATATTTCCTCTGGGAAGTAAATTAGGAACTCTAGCTCAGGGGGAGTCTTATTAAAAATCTTTCCTCCCCAACCAAAAGATTGATGCTAATAACCCAGCATAAAAAGACAAGATTAAGGATCAGCAACAAAAGTCTAAGTCAGGACTGAGACTATATTTGAGAAGGATAAAAGAAGAATTGGGCAAAAAGGTTTAGGCTCATTGTTCCCTGCATAGAGCAAGTTTTCATGATGTTTGACAGTACTTAATAAACTTTGAGGAGAATGGATATGAACCAGTTGTGTCTTCATGAAGCAATGAAGAAAAAGGAAAGAAAGTGCAGGATGAAGAAACTCTAAAAAGCATTTCTAAGACTCATAGGATTTGTGCAAGAGCATCACACTGAAGATCAAATCATTGGTGTCTGACAAGAACAAGGGTTACTGAAGAACACACTAAGAAGAATCAGACTTGGGAACATATTCCTATGACTGTGGACAAGAATGTATTTAGAATTAAGTGAAATGAAAGTGAAAAGTGATTGAAATAGTCATTGCTTTACCTAGGCCAATAAATGCTACCTCTCAGGGGGAGTAGCTAGATGTGTTGATAATAGTTCAGTTGAATCAAAGCAGTAGAATGCAAGTATGTGCCCTTTGCCATTGATATCAAAGGAGAGAAATCATGTGAAAAACTCAGAAGTAAAAAAAAGAAATGCAGACGTGTAAAGAGAAAGGAGGAGAATTGTGCCTTGATGGCCTTTACAGTTTTTCACATCATATGTTGCCATCAATGACAAAGGGGGAGATTGTCACAAGTATGTGCCTAATCGGTGTTGTCATTGATGTCAACATATCTGTGTTTTCATTGGTCTCAACTATGCTCCTATCTTTTTGTTTGCTTGTAATGAGTAAGATGCTTTGTATTTACTTATGTAAGTAATCTTGATGTTGAGAATATTGAGAAAATTAGCT
Organism: Cunninghamia lanceolata; assembly: GCA_027924645.1. Classification (NCBI taxonomy): domain Eukaryota; kingdom Viridiplantae; phylum Streptophyta; class Pinopsida; order Cupressales; family Cupressaceae; genus Cunninghamia; species Cunninghamia lanceolata. Next base: position 42,348,356 of record BSBN01000391.1, on the reverse strand, counting down.
TCTCCAATAGAAACAATGAGTTGCAGTGGAAATAGTGTATTGCATATAGAAGAACAATCCAAAAGAATGCTCTGTATTTTCTGTAGAATGAATATCTTTGTCTGTAGATTGGAAGTTATTTAGAAGTCCATCTGAAGATACCTTGTTCCAAGTTTGAGCCTCCGGTATGAAGAATTGACTGAGTTATTACACGAGATGAAAACAACTTTTTTTGTATGTTTGACAAAGACAGGGAGAAAGTGTTATGCTCTGCATTCCTCTGCATTGAAGTATTTTGATCTACAGTTCTAGAAATAACTCTGAGATAATGTTAAGTGCCTTCAACTCCAATGGTTTGTGATTTGGTGGTCCGCAAGCTATCATTTCCTTATGACAGTAGCTAATAGTGTTGTTCTTGTGCTCCGGTTTGAATAATCTTCTTGATAGAATGGTTAGAGATTGTGTGGTTGTTTCTGGTGATTACAATGTGCTTGTGGATGTCTCCTGATCATGTTCCTACATTTCAATTGGTTTGTAAAGAGAAGTGTGGATTGTGAAAGAAGAATGTTCTTAGAAAACCTAGTGTTAACTCCAGTCTTGGCTGACTTGGTTGATTTCACTATTTGCAGAGATGCTTTGAAGATTGTAGAAGCATGTTATGGCATGGAGGATTGCATTTGAGTCCCAACTAAGGTGTGGCGTGTTCATCATACTTATCTACATCTTTCCTTAGCTAAATTTTATAATAGGTCTAGACCTATTTCTGTTAAGAGAAAATTGGATTCAAAATGAATAATCAATATAATCAATATCAAAATACCCAAAACTCAACGAAATACAGAAACAAAGAGATCAATCAAATAAAAGAACTCCAAAACCTTTGCAAACCTCAAAGCTTCATAGCTTCAATTGGTTTCCTATCTCAATCGATCTTGCATGTATGAATAAGGCCCTCAGAGAGTGCACTTCCTTGCTATGATTCCAAGATTGTCAATGGAGAACGACTAAGATAATGCTTTGTAATGAAGAGGAGCTTCACAACAATGATAGTAGTGCGTAGGAACAAATCTGATCACAAGTAATGAAGGAATTGGTGCCAAAGGCATGCTGTAATTCCTGCAGAGTAACAATACTTAAATCTTGGATGATTAAAATGGAAGAATAGGGTTCAATTTATAGACTCGCGAGAGAAAAGATCAACGGTATAGAAAGAATGAGAAGATCAACGGTTGAGAACAGTTGAGGAACATGCGTGAATAAGAAGAAGACATGTGTCTTGCTATATTTTGCATGAGAGGAATTAATAAAATAGAAGGATGAGTTAACTGAAGAGATTAAACCAATTAAAAGAGTAGATCAACCAGTTAAGAGAATAGAACTAGAGAATGGAAATTGCATGAGGATGAAAAGATATTTTATCTCAATTAAATATTTGAAATATTTGATTGCATGTGCACAAGGATTGAATTATATTTAGAGATAACTCAATTTAGAAGAAATAGACAACTTAAATAAATATTTGATTTATTTAAATTTAGAGAAGATATTATTGGAAGAAATAATTAAATAATTGGTATTACTTAATTTAGAATGATTTTGGAAGAACTAATTAAATAATTGGTATTATTTAATTTGTTGGAGGATATTAGGGAGGATTTGAATAAATTTGATTTGATTTATTCAAATTTGGAAGAATGATTTGACTTAATTAAATAATTAAGATTCATTTAATTGTTTGGAAGAATTTAATTAAATAAAGGATTTTATTTAATTTTAACTTTAGAAGAGGTACTTAAATATTTTGATATTTAATTAATTTAGAGGAATGTGAATCAAATAAATAAATTTGTTTATTTATTTATTGATAGAAGAATTAGAATGAAATAAATATTAAGAATATTTATTTAGACCGAGTCGTGTCATTTTTAGGCGTATACATTTTGCCCCTCTTTGATGCAACGCAGTTTACAGCGTTGCTTCAAAGAAATCATTTGTTGAATAATGATACATGCCCCAGTTTACCCCTGGTACAGGTTATGACGATAGGATGCCCCCTCGGGAGATTGGACGGGAAGAAGGCAGAAGGCATGAGATGGACAATCTCACAAAGATGAAGGGAAAACTTGGTTAGGTTTGAAGAAAATAGGATGCGTTTTAGAGAAATGAGAAGAAAACTGGAAGAAATGGGTGTGGGAAGTAGTCATAGTTACCCCATAGCTAGTTTAGGGTTTGCATGCTATATATAGGAGCTGGGTCCACAAGACAATTCATTTGCACACTTGTCTTTGTTTGATTTGCTATTGAGAGCTTAGGAGAGCATAGAGCATAGAGCAGTTAGCACAAGGATGGATATTCCATGTGAGGAGCATCGCTTTGAGCGAGTTCGTCAATTTGACCGGCTAGTAGAGGCAGGACCCTCGGTATGTATCTCAAAAAATTTCCCCTAGGGTTGATTTTGATTGCAATAAATGCTAGGAGAAAAATAGGATAGACAAATGCGCCAGATCATAGTTTGGTGCATATGACATGCGAAACTACGCATATACTCAAGCTGTACATGCATGAGTTTAGTCGGTGCATGCATAATTCTGTAGCGCATTTACGGTATGAAGCGGGGCATGCAACTGGGCGATGCATTTATGGTATAGGACGGTGCATGCATGAAATCTTGTGGCGCACTTGTCAGAAGTGGCACATTTGATAAGAAACGGTACATTTGTCAAGAAATGGTGCATATACCATCTGTTATGGCACATATGATATAGATAGGTAGTTTACTTAACAAAATTGACTTGATTGGCATCCTGTTTGATGCGTCAATCGATGAGCTATCTCTGAGATTGCAGGAATCTAGTCAAGAGATGTAGTGTGATGTTTTGATCAATTTGATATGCTAAGTTAGTTGATATGTTTCTATAGATATGTTGAGCATGGTACTTGCAGTTTTAGGTTGATGCCTTGCTTTATGTGCTTGCAGGAGGATATACGAGATACACTTCAGTCAAGGGAGCAGTTCCCTATGTCGTTGTTGTAGAGACATATGTTGACAGAGATGGACCGAGAGGCACTCGGCGCGATGGGCTTGGACTATGTTTGCTTTATGCCTGAGGTTTGAGCAAACCGCGAGTTGTTGACTGCAGCAATAGAGAGGTTCCACAGCAAGGATGGGACCTTCCACTTCCCTACTGGTGAGATGACTATTACTTTGGAGGAGTATACAAGATACTCCACTTGCCTATTCAGGGAGAGCTCATGGAGTATGATCCACAGAGGGACGTAGGACTTGCTGAGTGCAGGTGAGTATTCGATGACCCCAAGCTAGTTGGACAGGTCATCTGCTGGCAAGATATTCATGACTACTATGACTACTTCCCAGGTATAGTTGCAAGACTGATCGGAGGCATTGTATGCCCTGATAGGAGATCACACGGGTTCCCCATTGGATGGGGTCAGATCATGGAGCGGATGGTTACAGAGGGCACTTGTTATGCTTGGGGTGTTTGTGTTCTAGCGCACCTATACCATGACATGCATCAGGTGGTATACCACAGGGGTGCGAGCTTATCTGCAAGTGTGTCACTATTGCAGTTTTGGCTATGGGAGCACATAGCGATCACTAGACCGATTTGTGTTTTTGATAGACAAAGAGGAGAGCTGTACAGCTATGGCTACGCAAGAGTGATTTCCCAGCACAGTCTGGGGAAGCTCGAGTATTGGAGGCATGCTTTGAATGGAGTAGATGTGGTCGTCTGGTAGCCATATCTAGATTGTGAGCCCTAGGAGGACGAGGCAAATGAGCTGCCATACTATTACCAAACACAGTGGCTGATAGGACGGACACAGTTTATTTTGGAGAGACAGATTGTCAGCTGAGTTTGGAGATAATTTGGGAGGAGATAGGGCATGCCATAGGGGTAGTTTCTATTTGTATAGACTCACGTTGAGAGGTTTAGATGGGGACCAGTGGCGTCCTAAGAGGAGGCGGTGGCAGAGTTCTAACAAACACCCTATGTTGCCTGGGATATGAGGAGGGAGATTGCAGATGTTGGGATGACCCAGGATTTTGAGGAGTGGTTCGCTGCCCACCCATTTTTGAGATTCTCAGGGCCTGGGGAGCTAGTGCCTCGTATAGACGAGGCAAATTTAGATGATGAGGGCTAGGTTGGCAGGAGGAGGAGGAGGAGGAGGGGAGGACAGGGAGGTGGCAGAGATGGTGGAGATGATTGAGGAGGAGGAGGAGGTGGTGGAGACAATGGAGGCAGACCTAGACAGAGGAGGAGAGCTGGCGAGGGACCTTCCCATGCTTAGCAGGTAGTGCCACCACAGGTTGCACAACAGGCTCCACAGCAGGCACAGATGCCGCCACCCCAGCAGGTGGCATAACAGCAGGTACCCCAGCCACAGGGGCAGGGAAAGGCACAGGCATCTCGGGGTCTAGCACAATCAGACTTCCATGAGAGAGCTATAGTGATGCTGAGAGGATAGGTTAGGCAGCTGCGGGCACAACTTAGGATGGTTGAGACCCGGTGAGAGACAAATGCAGAGGTTATCTCAGGGCTCACAAGAGAGTGAGATATGGCAGAGGCATGGATACGAGTTATCTGAGTAGAGTGGGATACAGTAGTGGCAACCCTTGGGACAGATGTGATGAAGGGGGTAAATCACAAAACACACAATAACATATATTGAACACAGCAAATAGAACTTTCTTTTATTGAATTGGGCAACTCATTACATTACAGAAGCTCAATTACAATCAGAGGATGAATCCTCTACTAGCTGCAACACATTACAGCTTTCCCCACCTCAAGACTCTAGAATCTTCAGCCTTCTGTAACACCAAATCAGTTAGGGTTTCTATTTTCCCCCTTATTCTTGACTTTACACTGGCCCCCTTAACTCTACTACTACCCAAGGTTCCCAAAATAGTCATAAATAGCACTTTTTGGTGGCTTCCAGCTAAATTTCAAATTTTGCAACTCCCTCCAAAAGTAGGTCAACTTCCGGGAAGCATAACTTTTGATCCGGGTGTCCGATTGACGAACCATTTTAAGTGCCGAAAATCTCGTGATGTGAACTATCACGCTGGAAATTCATAAATAGATTTCTATCAACTTTTTGGGATGTTATGGAAAGTTTTAGTGCCTCATATCTCATTCTGAAAATTTTCAGGGGCTTTTCAAAAAACAAAAACTTTAATATCTTTCAGCTCACAAATGATCTTTACCTGATTCCTTCACCAAAGGTCTTATATTTCCATTATGTAACTTTCTAGAATTTTTTGCTTTGTTACGTGCCCAAATGCAAACTTTCTAAAAATAGCAGGTACACTTTCCTAATTAGGCAGGTCGCTATTTTTAGCAGTTTTGGAAAATCTGAAAGTCTTACATTATTATTTTGGATATTATGGAACCAAAAACACTAATTATGGAAAGAAATGAAAACAACTACAATGATTTTGAATTAACTTCTTTTTGGGTGATGCAAGATTGCCCTTACACCACTGGATGCTCCTGCATCAAACACCCAGGGTAATTTGAGAGGTCACGTCTCATATGTTTGTGTGAGGAAAATCCAAACGGTCAACCTCTGCCTTAGACAACCAAGAAGAATCTTCAACAGGCCTTCCTTTCCATTTTACCAGATATTCTTCATATTGCTTATTCTGAGTACTTCTTCCCACACAGCTATCCAAGATCTCTTCTATCTCCTCCATTGAAGTAGATGCCAGAATACTCCACTGCACTTCTATTGGTCCATCCTCTATTCCACCTTCATGATATTCTGATAAATCAGCAATGTTGAAAACAGGGGAAATATTGATCCCACTTGGCAGCTCTACCTCATATGCATTTCCTAAATCATGCTTCTTCAGGATTCTGCATGGTCCAAATTTCTTCATTTTCAACTTATTGTATGTTCCAATTGGGAACCTCTCTTTTCTCAAGTGAACCATGACTTCATCTCCTACCTGGAATTCCTTATATCTCCTCTTTTGATCTACCTTAGCCTTGTACTGAATATTCATTTTATTAATGTGCTTTCTCACCTCTTCATGCAAATTCTTCAGATGTTCTGCAAAGTCTTCAGCTTCAGCACTTGTCTTTTCTCCATTGTCCAGCTTCCTTAACTCAGAAGCATTTCTTGGGCTATTGCCATATACAATCTGGAATGGTGATTTACCAGTACTCCTATTGATAGAATTGTTGTAAGCAAATTCTACCTGTGGTAAAATCAAATCCCATCCCTTGGGCTTATCTCCTACTAAGCATTGTAGCAGGTTACCCAAACTCCTATTCACCACTTTAGTTTGTCCATCAGTCTGTGGATGGTGTGCAGAACTAAACTTCAAATCTGTCTTCAACTTCTTCCACAATGTCCTACAAAAATAACCAACAAACTTGGTATCTCAATCTGAAACTATGCTCTTTGGTAGACCATGTAGTCTTATCACTTCCCTGAAAAATAACTCTACAATATGAACAGCATCATTAGTCTTCTTACAAGGAATAAAATGTGCCATCTTTGAGAATCTGTCCACCACCACAAAAATAGAATCATGCCCTCTCTGTGTCCTTGGTAAACCAAGAACAAAATCCATACTAATATCATCCCATGGCTTCTCTAGTATAGGTAAGGGTTGATACAATCCTGTATTTTGACTTGTTCCTTTTGCCATCTAACATACTCTGCAACTCTGCAAAAACTTCCTCACATCCTGCTACAGCTGTGGCCAATAATAATTTTCACCAACAATAGAAATGGTCTTATCTCGACCAAAGTGTTCAGCCAATCCTCCACTATGCTTCTCTTTAATCAGGTTCTCTCACATGGAACTCCTCGGAATGCACAACTAGCTTCCTCTAAACAACATGTCGTCTTGGATTATGAAATCCAACCATTTTGTCCTATCCAAAGTAATAGGCTTCAAACAAGCTTTCCAAGCCTTTGCAAAATCTGGATCTTCAGGATACAAACTTTTGAGCTCATCAAACCCAACAACCTCTATCCTCATTTCTGTCAACAAATTTTGCCTTCTGCTCAAGGCATCTACAACTCTGTTGGACTTCCCACTCCTATGCTTCAAAACAAAGGTATAACTCTGCAAAAACTCAACCCATTTTAAGTGCCTTTGGTTCAACTTCCCTTGACTATTAATATACTGCAAAGCTTGATGATCAGTATATAAAACAAACTCTTTTGGCAACAAATAATGTCTCCATTTCTTCAAAGCCTGAACTATTGCATAAAATTCCTGATCATAAACAGAATACTTTTTCTTGGCATCATTAAGCTTCTCACTAAAATAGGCAATAGGCTTACCTTCTTGGCTCAAAACAGATCCTATACCACTACCACTAGCATCACAATCTACCTGAAATACCTTATTGAAATCTGGAAGTGCCAAAATAGGTTGTTCTACAACTTTTTGCTTCAATGTATCAAAGCTCTTGTCTGCTCCTTTAGTCCATCTAAACTCTTTTCTATCCCCTCTCATTGTCTCAGTTAGAGGTGCACAAATGCTACTGAAATTCCTGATAAAATTTCTGTAAAAACTTGCCAAACCATGAAAAGATCTTACCTCCGTTGCACTCCTTGGTGTAGGCCACTCAATGATAGCCCTTACTTTTTCTGGGTCCATCTTAAGACCTTCCTCTGAGACAACAAATCCCAGGTCTACCAACTCCTTCTTTGCAAAACTACATTTCTTCAGATTAATCAGCAACTTCTCCTCCCTCAGCTTCTCTAGAACTCTTCTGATATGCATCAAATGCTCATCCCAATTCTTACTGAAAATCAAAATATCATCCAAATAAACAATAACAAAACTTCCCAAAAATTATTTTAGTACTTCGTTCATGAGCCGCATGAATGTGCTCGGTGCATTGGTTAGCCCAAATGGCATGACTAACCACTCATACAAACCTTCCTTTGTCTTGAAGGTTGTCTTCCATTCATCCCCTTCTCTGATATGGATCTAGTGATACCCACTCTTCAGATCAATTTTCATGAAGTACTTTGCTCCACTCAAACAGTCCATGATGTCATCCATTCTTGGCAATGGAAATCTATACTTGATCATTATCTTATTGATGGCTCAAGAGTCTGTACACATCCTCCATTCTCCATCTTTCTTTGGTGCTAGTACTGTAGGTACTGCACATGGACTTAGGCTCTCCCTTATCAGTCCCTTCCTCAACAACTCCTGAACTTGTCCGTTCAGCTCTTCATTCTCTGCAGGGGTCATTCTGTGGGCTGCCTTGTTTGGCAAACTGGCTCCTGGTATCAAATCCATTTGATGACTTATCTTCCTTACTGGCAATAAACCTTCTAGTACATTATCAGAGATAATATCCTAGAACTCTTCCAACATAAATGAAACTTCTGCTGGTACATCTTCACATTTCTCTTGACTAATCTTAGGAATCAATGCAAAGTAATGATGCTCATGCTTCATACCCACCAAAAATTTCCTACCATCTACCAAACAAATTCTGGCAGTACTACATACCTTTTCTTCCACCTCCTTCAAGGGCTTCAACTTATGACGAACTCCATCCTTTGTTAGGGAATATGTGTTTGCATGGCCATCATGGACAACGCTCCTATCATACTGCCACGGCCTCCCCAATAACATATGACATGCATCCATCGATATGATGTCACACAGCACCTCATCATGGTAGTCACCAATCTTGACCTTCACTAAACACTATTCATTGACCAAAGCTCTATGGTCCTTCTGCAACCATGCAATCTAGTATGAATGTGGATGCTTTCTTCTTGTCAACTTCAACTTGTCAACCATCTCCTCTGAAACAAGATTATCAGTGCTTCCACTGTCAATAATAATATCACAACACTTACCTTCACATTTGTACCTTATGCAAAATAAACTCTTCTTCTGATTGGGTTCTTTCTCCTCATTCAACAAAGTTCTTCTGACAACTAGGGTTTCTCCCCTTTCTGCATCTTCAGAGTGCTCAAACTGTGCATCTTTATCCACATGTGCAACTCGTGCATTACCTTCAGGTCTTCTATTCATCCTTCCTTGATGTTGCGGACACTCATATGCTCGATGCCCTTCTTCTCCACATTGGAAACAGGTTCCTCTAAAACCTCCTCTTCCAGGTCTTTGCCCAGGTCTGCCTCTTCCTCTTCCTCTTTGCTCACCATTGTTCTGGTCATGAGGGCGGTAGGTATTATCACCTCTCTGATTTCGACTGGTACCAGCTTCTTCACTTTTCTTCGCATCTTCATTTCAGCTCCCATAGGGTCTTCCACCAGTCCTTTCGCCTTGACCTCTTCCCCTTTGCTTACTGTCAAATCTTTTATTCAGCTTCTCTTCCACCTTCAGGGAAAACTGGTACGCATCTTTTATGGTGGTCATTCTGACCAGGCTCAAGTCCTCTTGAATACTTGGCCTCAACCCATTAATGTAATGGGCTACCTTCTCCTTGTTGGGCTTTGCATGGCCTGCCCTAATAGTAATTTTATAAAACTCTTCTGTATACTCCTTAACAGACTTGTTTCCTTGCTTCAGTCCTTGCAGCTTCTTCAGCAACTCCATCTCATAGTCCACAGGAATGAACTACTTCTTCAGTTTCTCCACCATTCAATCCCATCTAGTGATCTTTCCTTTTCCTCTTCTATTCCTCTCTAATTGGACCTCCTTCCACCAAATATTGGCATGGCCCTTCAACTTTGTTTTTGCAAACTTAACCCAATCTGGGTCCTCCACATCTTCATACTCAAAATACTCCTCCATGTCATTGATCCAATCAATAAGCTGTTCTAGATTTAAATCTCTAGAATATGTAGAAACTTCGATCCTGGGCCTCTTTCCAATCTTCGAAATGGCCCTCAACAACCTAACTTCTGCAACATCTCCGGTAGCTTCTTGTTCTTCCTCAGATAGCTCTTCTTTAGCTTCATCTTCACTTTCTTCTCTTATCCTTGGCTCAAACCCTCTTCGTAGCTCCTCTTGCAATGCATCGATTTGCCTTTGTAGGGCTCTAAAACCCTCTTTCGTCAAAGCATTCCTCCCAACACAATTTCTTCATGGAGGCATCTTGGTCTTCGCAGCAAACCCACAACCTCAGGTCCTGGTGCAAACTGCCTCACGGTCGGCGATCTATCTACACACTCAGGAACCCTCGCTCTAATACCACTTGATGAAGGGGGTAAATCACAAAACACACAATAACAGATATTGAACACAGCAAATAGAACTTTCTTTTATTGAACTAGGCAACTCATTACATTATAGAAGCTCAATTACAATCAGAGGATGAATCCTCTACTGGCTGCAACACATTACAGCTTTCCCCACCTCAAGACTCTAGAATCTTCAGCCTTCTGTAACCCCAAATCAGTTAGGGTTTCTGTTTTCCCCCCTATTCTTGACTCTACACTGGCCCCCTTAACTATACTACTGCCCAGGGTTCCCAAAATAGTCATAAATAACACTTTTTGGCGGCTTCCAGCTAAATTTTGAATTTTGCAACTCCCTCCAAAAGTAGGTCAACTGCTGGGAAGTATAACTTTTGATCCGGGTGTCTGATTGACGAACCGTTTTAAGCACCGGAAAGCTCGTGATGTGAACTATCACGCCAAAAATTCATAAATAGATTTCCATCAACTTTTTGGGATGTTATGGAAAGTTTTAGTGCCTCATATCTCGTTCCAAAAATTTTCAGGGGCTTTTCAGAAAACAAAAACTTTAATATCTTTCAGCTCACAAATGATCTTTACCTAATTCCTTCGCCAAAGGTCTTATATTTCCATTATGTAACTTTTTGGAAGTTTTTGCTTCGTTACATGCCCAAATGCAAACTTTCTAAAAATAGTAGGTACACTTTCCTAATTAGGCAGGTCGCTATTTTTAGCAGTTTTGGAAAAACTAAAAGTCCTACATTATTATTCTAGATATTATGGAACCAAAAACACTAATTATGGAAAGAAATGAAAACAACTACAATGATTTTGAATTAACTTCTTTTTGGGTGATGCAAGATTGCCCTTACACCACTGGATGCTCCTGCATCAAGATGCCCCTAGTAGATTTTTAGTTGGACAGGTGCACCAGGTACAGGGACAGCTAGCACAGGCACAGACACAACTAGCACAGGCATAGACATAGTTAGCATAGGTGCAGGGGTAGTTAGCGTAGGTACAGGGTGAGCTTGCCAGAGTGCAGGCTCAGACATAGTATTATCAAGGTTTATACCATGGTGTTGTGCCAGTTTGTCAGAGGGCTCTGAGCTATAGGAGCTAGTCTATGGCTTCTCAGAGAGCAGGTGGATCGAGGTCAGGAGCCTCCGTGATGGGCCCATAGCAGTCTGGGGCCAGTGGAGGAGGGGATTTAGGAGATACTGTTGGGAGTAGCGGTTCACAGTAGCAAGGATAGCAGACACTTGTGCAGATTTGGGCTCTTTCGTACACTTTTTGATGGCTCAGATAGCCGGATATACTTATGTACCACTTTTGTATTTTGAGACACGTATCACCATCCTTGAGATGTGTTTATTGTATACGACATTGACTCAGAGATGGACCACTTGATATTGTACATTTGGACATATTTATGATATTTATATGATGATGCAGTTTATTTGATGCTCTCTATATGTATGAGTTATGATGCATTTCTATTGTATGATGTGATGCATGTGTTTATCTAATGCAAACTTAGATGTTTACTTGATGCTATGTGATGCTATCTAATGCAGATTTTCATATGATGTGATGTGATGCTATATGACCTAATGCAGACTTAGATGTTTTACTTGATATGTCTCTAATGTGTGTGAATGCAAATGGTGTCTATATGATTATGCAATTTATGGGATGCACTTATCTATGTTTGTTGATTTTTTCTATTGACACTATATGATGATTATATATGGATGACCTAATGCACTTTATTATGTATGCAATTGATTTAATCATGTAAATCACTATCTCATGTGATATGATATGCAACTATATGCAATGTTCTTTTGATGTCCAAATGTACTCTATCGACACAGAAATGACAGAATGATAGATAGAAAATTGATTGGAAAGAATGACTTGATAGAGAGATTTACAAGCTACACTTTGTATTGTTACTCTGCATTGTTTGGATCTTTTATTGCATGGGATATGAATGTATGAATGTATGATGGATGTATAATGGATGCTTTGCTTTTGACATCTTGATGGTGCAAGTATTTTGAAGTGCTTATTTCATCATTGGGCAATTTTGTTTGGTACTTTTTTCTGAATGTTGTAAGTTAATACAAGCATCTAGGTATAATTGAACCGAGATGACCTGAGTATTTCTTGTGTTTCAACAGACAAGGATTGCCCCCTTTCATGTTAGACCTTGGATGTCCTCGATGATCTTTTGTTGATCATGTTGTTAGACAAGGCTTCACATTTCTAAAGTTTAATCCACAAACAACAAACAAACAAAATAATCATGTCCCCATCATAGCATCTCTAGCTTTTGGTATCCTTGAGTAGCATAGAAAGGCATGATAGAAAAAATCAAGACTCTATATTTTAACCATGTTTCCAATTCACAAAACATTTTTGCATTTAGATGTGTTTGTTTCTTGCCATAATTTGGGTAAAATCATTTAGAATGCCTCAGGTGTTTGCTTGCTTTGCTTTGGATAAGTTAATGCCTTGCATTAGGATTTCTACTTGAAAAGAGTGAGTTTTGTTTGCACTTGCTTGCCTGGTGAGAAGATTCCACAATCCTTATTAGTGAGACTGACCCTAGGGGACTGACCTAGTGCCTCGGGGGCTCATTGTTAAATGGACTTGCCTACGTGATGATGTAGAGGTAACGTAGTTCGGGGTAAACCGTAACGGACCTAAGACCTAGGCAATAGAAAGTGGTGTGGACTCAGATAGATAGAAGGACTAGACATGTGATGGATGGGATAGTGGAGCCTCGGGGGTGCATAGAAAATGGCCTTGCCTACATGACGACGCAGAGGCAATGTAGTTCATGGACTTGGACCATGGGGACACTGACGAGAGACGCTATGCTAGGCTAACACTGTGGATAGGATATGGGATAAAACCTTGGTTGATAAGGCAACAAAGAGATAGAGTATCAAGCCATGATAGGTTATCATTAGGTTTTTATTAGGGAACAGATATGGATCGAATGGGACATGAGTGAAGGAAGAATGGACACAAGGTGATTGGTTTCCCAAAGATGGAGGAAGTAGTTTATCACAAGTAATACCTGTTTACCAAGTTTTCACCACTTGCTTTTATTTGCATGAAAGCTAGAAAGTATGCATGACGCCTGTTTGCCAGGTTTTCATCATGATACCTATCCAAGGTGATTGTTTGCCAGGTTTTCACCAAAGGATGATTTTTTTTGTATTTTTCTAATTTTTTGTATTTTTTTCTGATTTTTTTATTCTTTTGCATTTTATGCCCCCCTTACATTGGGGTTCTCCTAGGTATAGAACTGGCGAAGATGCATGCTATCGATTGGGTCATCAAACAGCTCACCCTCTGATGTTTCTAACTGATATGCCCTCGATCCATAAGCAACTACAATCACATAAGGCCCAATCCAGTTGGGTTCAAACTTGCCTTTCTTTTCCCTATCCTGTTGGTTGTGGGGGTTCTCCTTAAGTACTAGATCTCCAACCTTAAAAACTCTTGGGTGAACTCTGTGGTTATAGTATTGTGACATCATTTGTTGATATGCTTTGAGATGATCAAAGGTTTTATGTCTCCTTTCCTCTACCAACTCTAGTTCTTGCAATCTGGAAACTCTATATTCTTCATCTAATATGAGACCTTTTAACGACACCCTAAGAGATGGTAACTTGACCTCTATGGGGAGGATAGCTTCTAAGCCATAGACAAGGGTGTAAGGGGTAGCACCTGTGGGATTGCATATACTAGTTCTATAGGCCCATAGAGCAGGATTGAGTTGGATGTGCCAATCACAGCTACCATCGTTGACTGTTTTCTTGAGGAGTTTCAAGATGGTCTTGTTGGATGCTTCTGCCTGGCCATTGCCTTGGAGGTAATAGGGTGTGGAGAAACGATGTTGGATTTGAATCGGTCACAGAGTTCTTGGACATCCTAGTTTTTGAAGGGTCTTCTGTTATCTGTGATAATGGATGAGGGAATTCTGTATCTGCAGATGAGGTAATTGAGGATGAATGAGGAGATTTGTTTACCTATGACGGTGGTGAGGGGAATGGCTTCAATCCACTTGGTAAAGTACTCAGTGGTGGTTATTATGAATTTGTGGCCATTGGATGGGGGTGGATGGATCTTTCCCACAAGGTCGAGTCCCCATTGACAAAAGGGCCAAGGTGTCGTTAATGGTCTCAAATCTTGAGTTGGTGCATGTATTAGGTTCCCATGTATTTGGCACTACTTGTACTTCTTCACAAATTGATATGAATCTGTCTCCATGTTCAGCCAGTAATAACCTAAACGCATGAGTTTCTTAGCTAGGGAAGGACTGCTAGAGTGTGTTCTGCAGATCCCTTTGTGCACATCTTGTAAGGCAGTTTGGGATTCTTCTCATTCTAAACAATAGAGTAAAGTATCATCTAGACCACGTCAGTATAGGGTGTTGGCAATAATGGTATAGCGCGAGGTTTGGTGTATAAAGGTTTGTCGTTGGTTTGAAGATAAGTCAGGTGGGAGGGTGTTATCCTTGAGGTAAGTGTAAACCTTACCGTACCAAGGTGAATCAAATCCAACTAATAGGCATATGGAATGGGTTTCAGGAAGATCATAAGCTGGTTTCTAAATTGATTCCACTAAGAACTCGTACCGTGACTCATTCTCTAAGATTTTGAGAAGAGAGGCAATGGTTGCCATGGCATCTACTGCTTTGTTCTCGATGTGAGCTGTCTTCTCAAAAGAGATGATCACAAAGTATTGTTTGAAGTCCTCGACCATCCTTTTGTATGCGACAAGCTTCTCATCTTTGGTTTGGTAATTGTCATTGACCTGATTGATCACTAGTTGAGAATCACCATAGACATGTAGCTCTTTGATTTTCCACTCTGTTGCCATTTTGAGACCAATGACTAAGGCTTCATATTCTTCTATGTTGTTGGTGCATGGGAATAACAAATGATAGGACTTTGGTATGGTGTCGCCATGAGGAGTTACAAACAAGATTCCTGCCCCTGATCCATGGTTTGTGTAGGACCCATCAAAGTAAAGTTTCCAAGAATGTGTTGATATATTGAATAAGGATTTATCTGGAAACTCAAATTGCATTGGTGTGGTGTCCTGTAGTGGTGCATCCACTAATTGACCAGCAATGACTTGCCCCTTGATAGCCTTTATGTCTACATACTCAATGTCGTATTCACTTAGGAGCATTACCCATTTGGCTAGGCGACTTGTTAGAGCTGCTTTGCTTAATAGGTACTTCAGTGGATCTATATTTGCAATAAGTTTGACTGGATGTGCTAGCATATAATGTCATAGTTTTTGGGAAGAAAAAACTACCGCAAGACATGATCTTTCTATTTGAGAGTATTGCAACTCATAGCCCACCAATGTGTGGCTGATGTAGTAGATGGCTCTTTCTTTATTTTCATAATCTTGTTGTGCTAGAAGGGCCCCAAGAGCTGTTGATGTAACAGATATGTAAAGTATCAATGGCTTCCCTTGGATAGGAGGCATGAGAATAGGTGGATTCATAAGATACTCTTTCAGTTTGTCGAATGCCTCTTCGCATTTCTCATCCCATCTAAATGGAATGTTCTTGTGCAGGAGATGACTGAATGGTTGGCACTTGTCTGCCAGTTGTGATATGAACCTATAGATTGCTTGTAGATTGCCCTATAGATATCTTAGTTGAGTAAGATTCTTGGGTGTTGGCATGTCCATAATAGCCTTGACTTTGGCTGGGTCCACCTCTATTCCATTTGCCGATATAATAAAACCTAGGACCTTGCCTGAGGTGACCCCAAACACACATTTCTTTGGGTTCAACCTAACTTTGAATTGTTCTAATCTCTGAAAGACTTTCTCTAACACATCCAGGTGCGATTCTCTTGTGACTGACTTTGCAAGGATATCATCTACATAATCTTCCATGGTGACGTGCATCATATCATGAAATATAGTGGTCATAGCATGTTGATATGTGGCTTCTGCGTTCTTTAGCCCAAATGGCATGACATTCTAGCAGAAAGTGCCCCATGGACAAGTAAAAGCTATCTTATGCTAGTCTTTTGGTGCTATCCTAATCTGATTATATCCTAAGAAGCCATCTATGAGAGATAACATGGTATCCCTACTGTTAAGTTGACTATGATATCTATATTTGGCAACAGAAAATCATCCTTGCGGCAAGCTTTGTTTAGATCTCTAAAATCGTTGCATAGTTTGACTCGACCATCAGGTTTGGACACTGGTACTATGTTGGAGACCCATTCCGGATAGTCTATAGCTCTGATGAACCCTACATCCATTAGTTTCTTGAGTTCTTTTACAAGTAGTGCGATGTGTGGATGCATTTTTCTAAGCTTTTGTTTCACTGGTTTCACTCCTGGATCTAATGGAAGATGATGTAGAATCAGGTCTAGATCTAACCCCGGCATATCTGCGTATGACCAAACAAAATTGACTTTCTTTCTCTTGAAGAATGGTACACAATTAGTCTTCTCTTGTGGGGTTAGAGACTTAGCAAAGTGAATGATCGTAGGCTATTCCTCTATTCTAATGTTAATAGGCTCTGTGGGTTCCACAACAATCTGAGACTTCTCCTAGTGCATGTCATTGGGGAGAGTGTCAAGCCTTCCATCGTCAGGTGCCACAATTGGGTTTTCACCATCGGATGTGTCCTTTATTTTTACTGTTTGGGGATCGGACACTACCGTGAAGCAGTTTTCACCGTCAGATCCAGTTTTTATTTCGATATTTTTGTGACTAGAAGGCTTAGCACCCTCTCCAAAATAAGCCATGGTATTATGTTCAGTAGCGAAGCCAGCTTTATGATCTCCTTTAGGTAGGTGGTCCCTAAGTTCCATGTAGTCAATATAGGCATCATTGTTTTGGAACATATCTAGTTGCGGGGTTCCTCGTAGATCCCAGTCAATAAGCTCAGGATGTACAAGGGGGAGGGAGTTGGAGGATAGATCTGATTCGTTGATAGTTTGAATGGATATGCTAGGAGTATTGGTAGGGAGAGTGTTTGGGATGGTACTTTCCTCCAAATTGTTTATTGCGATAGAACTTGAACCTTCCTCGAAAGTTGTATTCTCAGGGATAGGCAAATCACACTCTGACAATCTTTTCGGTAGCGTTTGTCCCTCACAGTAGGGGCTATAAGTTTGAATGGTATTGACCTCTTTGTCATCATAGGAATGCTCTGTCAACTCCTCCCACTCATATTCATTGGAATCTGTGTCATTGTCCTCTTGAGGTGTATGGATCATTTCCACTAGACAAGAATTTGCTTTAGCTTTTCCCTTATCCTTATATCCTAGGCCTTTTGTATTTCTAGCCAATGAGCATGAAGAAGGTTGAATGGGTTCTATAATTCCTTCTTTTCTTAGGCTGATGGGGCCTTGTCCTTCATAACCCATTTTATATAGGATAGATTCACCTCGCCCATAGATTTCTGTTGGGAGCTTAGGTGGTTCCTGTTGTATGTTCTCTTCTTCTTCAGTATAAAGCCATTGTAGGATATCTCTTTCCTTTGTTTCATCTGATAGGGTCCCCCATTTTACAAAGGGAGCTATGGGAGGTGTAGGAGGAGCAGATGACCTTGGAAAATGCTTGGGTCACCCAAAGGATCTAGGAGATAAAGGCATCTTGGCTAGATTGAGGCTGTGCTCAATGGAGTATTCCCCTACTCCTATTTCTTTGATGGTAATTTTCTGCTCTTTGGGCTTTGATGAGGAAGCTTCAGAGGTAGAATCATGCTATGGGGTAGGGGATGTAGATGCTCTATTGTTTGGTATGATGCAATCAAGTTTTGAAAGGATAGAGTTGCAATGCTGAAAGGGGTCGAGATCACCTTGGATGGTGACTTGCTTGTCGTTATGAGGGAATTTTATGCATTGGTGATAGGTAGAAGGCACAACTTTCATGGCATGAATCCATGGTCTACCTAGGACAATATTATAGGCGAACTCCCTATCTAGGACTTGGCACACATCTTTTATCACCAGTCCCACTTGTATGGGTAATACCACTGTTCCTTTGGTAGTTCTCTCCTCTTCATCATAGGCTTTGATAGTAATCTTCTTCCTTGGGTCAACTACATTTTTAGAGAACCCCAATGTAAGGACTAGCTTCAACATGCAAATATTTAAACCGGCTCCCCCATCAATGAGAACCCTCTTGATGCGGTGCTTATGGATGAAGGCGACAATATGCAAAGGGGTGTTATGAGGTTGAGACACTGAGAGGTCATCTTGTTCAGTAAATGATATGGTACTTGAGGAGGTCAGATTACCTACCATGGCCTAAAACTTCTCTTGGGCTAAGTTAGTGGCGATAGTAGTTTCCACTAAGGCTTTATCGAGGATCTCCTTATGGGAAGGAGATAGACGCAACAACTCTAAGATAGAAATGTGGGTCGGAGTCTTCCGTAGTTGGTCTACGACACTATACTGATGGAAGTTGGACTGAGAAGGTGATGACCTTGGAGGGACGGTATTCAATGTGACTTTACCACTGTAGGTAATGATATCGCAATCATTTCGGTTAGGCTCTAATTGTTGGTTGGGCGTGACCACATTGATTTGTGGTATGTGCTCTGTTATGCAATTGATGGTATAGTCGAATGGCACACTTGCGCAGTTAGCATTACTATTCCCACTATTCTAATTTTTTCTATTGCAGTTGTTGTTGTTTCTGTTGTACAGCCTGTCATGATTGAGAAGTGGATCCTTGTAAGCCACATGTGTCTCATTAGAAGTATGTTGATGAGCACCTCCTTGATTTTA
Source organism: Cunninghamia lanceolata (assembly GCA_027924645.1). Classification (NCBI taxonomy): domain Eukaryota; kingdom Viridiplantae; phylum Streptophyta; class Pinopsida; order Cupressales; family Cupressaceae; genus Cunninghamia; species Cunninghamia lanceolata. The sequence goes on along the minus strand of BSBN01000391.1, from coordinate 42,329,421 downwards.
ATCAAGCACATCTTGAATAACATGTTTGAGACAGATACAATTGTTGGTTGTATGTCCTCTTCCTCTATGATACTCACAATAGTCGGTGTCTTTCCAATAGTGGGGTTTGATTTGAGGTTCGTAATCACTTGTTGGCTGTAGAGAGATTTCATTGTTGGCCAATAGCTTCCTTAATGCGGACTCTTGGGACTCACCAAGTGGTGTGAACTTTTGCCTTGGATTTGAGTTGAACCATGGTCTTGGCTCTCAAGAGAATGTATTGTTGGGCGTAGCATTGCTTGCCTCTCCTTTGAGAGTGAGTATTGGATGTTGTTTGGGAGCTACCACCTTGGCATCAACTACTCCATCGTTGATGACATTTTTATTCTTAGTCCAAAACATTGATTTGTCAGTCGTGTAGTTAGAGGTAGGTGTGTCCTTGTATAACTTGATTTGCCCCTTGGCGATCATAGCTTTCTCGATGAACAATCCCATCTCAATGACCTTTGAAAATGAGGTAGGGCATTGAATTTGTATTTGATAGCTAAGATCAAAGTTGAGGTTATGGACAAACATCTCCATTAATTGCTTCTCTAGTACATCACATGAACATTTACTTGCTAGTTGTCTCCACCTTTGTAGGAAGGAGGCGAATGATTCGCCACTCTTTTGCTTGGTGTTGCATAGGTCGAGCATGGAAACTTCATGTTCAATATTGTAAGAGAAGTGTGTGATGAATTTGTTGACTAAGTCCTCAAAAGTTTTGATGTCCAGTGGAAGTCATGAGAACCACTCCATGGCTTGACTACCTAGGGATCTAGGGAATAGTCTCATTAAGTAAGTCTCATTGTGAGCTACTTCCATGCATGTTGCATTGAATTCCCTAATGTGATCTCTAGGGTCTCCTTTCCCTTTGTACTTGTCAAACTTAGGAACTTCGAATCGAAAGGGAAATGGTGTCATGTTCAAACTTTTATCAAAGGGGTACGGTGCTATATCTTCCAAGGAGTAGGTTTTAGTGTTTGTACCCATCTTGAAATTTGTCATTTGTTGCATTAGACCCTCGATTTGTGTCCTCATTTCTTCCATAGGAGTGCTTGGGTCTATGGCTTTCTTTCCCTTTTCATGATTATCCTCTACGGTTTCTTGGATTTTGCTTAGATCAAAATCAGTGGAGAGTTTAATTCCAAGATTTGCAAGATGATAAAAATACTTGTGAGGGTCCTCATGGAGCACCTTCTCTAGCAAGCGTTGGAATTTCTGATCTTGGAGGGTTCCTTCATACTCTTCGCGAGAGATTTCCTCATCACTATCATGAGGGGTGATAATGTGGTTGGATAATCTGGCCATTTCAAGTTGCTTTTTGTATTGAGATCTAGTAAGAACCATGCAAGGTGACATGGGATGAGGTGGGATGAAACTAGAGATTTTGGCAAGGTACCGATGGAGACTATCGAGAATAGGATACTTATGGCAAGATTTGGACAAGGGACTCTTTCGATCAATGATTCCAAGTAAGATGGCCAATACAAGACGATAGCCACTAGTAAGGGTACTCGATACCTGTCTTACTATGTAGGGACTAGTCATGCACCAAGACCACTAGTGAAGTTCTGTGACTTACTAGGGTTACTTGAATCCACAATGATATGAAAAAGGGGCCTATACTGATCTGATATGGGATACTATTTAGTGAGTTATGAGTTTCTTAAATAGAAAGAGTTGTGTAGGTGCAAGTGTAGGTGTAAGTGTAGGTGGTGTTAAGGTAGGTCCACCAGGTCATTTTATGTAGATCTTATCGATACAAATTGGAAATGACTTGCCCCTCTCTACTGAGGTCATTTGATCAGTTATAATCAAAAGATTTTATTCAGATTTGCCCCCACGAAGTAGGATTCCATGGGATCAATCCGGTAGGCCAGTTACAATCAAAAGATTTTATTAAGATTTGCCCCTCTCTAGTGATTAAGATTTGGTGGACTTTGGACTAGGAAGACTTGATAGAAGGTGAATGGGATGACAAATGAAAGAGAGAATTTGACACGAAATGGATGGAAAAAAGACTACAAGGTAAGACTTGATCTCAGAATTTGGAACCAAATTGAAATGGGTACCTAGAAATGACAAAAATTTTCTCTCAAAGATTATGTAAGTGCTCACTGTCACGCATGCGCTGGAACAGATGCGCTGCAGAAACTGGTAAATGTGCAGGAAGTCGACACATAAGCGCCACACTGGTGAATATCAAATGCACCGTAATAGGTAGTAAAAGCGATGCAAGTCAGTACAGATGCACCATAGGTTGGTGCAAATGCACAGCAACAGAGGACGAATGCGCCACTCTAGTTTTTCTTAGTATTTTTGCAATTTTTGGAAATTTTTCTGATGTTTTTGGTACTTTGGTTGCAAGAAGGTCTTTTTGATCTGATTATCTGAAATTATGGCAAGAAGACACAGCAAACACATAATATTTTTATGGTTTTTTATTTTTGTGTGATTTTTTGACTCTTTTTGGACTAAAAGAAAGTAAGTACAAACCTAGGTTTGAAAGGACAGTATAAAACTGAATTCTCACTATCTCTAGTGAAGCATCTTCGGGAGGTAATAATCGCCCTTCCTTGCACTGGATTATAGGGGTTTTTGGTCTACTAAAACAAAGGATGAGTAATAAAGGCAACCGTTCGAGTGGTTATACATGTGGCAGCACTACTCTCTGTTATGCAGTCTCCCAGCTTGCAAGGGTTGCGCCTTGGAGGGTTTTGGGGGAGGTTGGCTATCGATATAACACAACTGCACTCATTGTTTAAAGCTTTCACTCCAAACACAATTTATTTATAGTGGCTTGGAAGGGCTTGGCATCTAGCCTGTTACCACTTAGGGTCATTCCTACTTGGATGAACGGTATCCAAGAGTAGGCCCTTCTAAAGGAAAAACACATGCAAAAATGATATGTCTGGCATTTTGGTCATCTAAGATAGGGGAGAGCATAGGCCTGGTATCATTCCCAAAACATAGAATACAGTGGTTCTTTTCCCCTAGTTAAAATGAGAAAAACTAGATGAGCTATCTACTTGGGCAAGCATAGAATTTTGTTAACTTTGAAGTGATAACAAGATAGCAATAGTCAATTTTTACCAAGATAGCAATGATGAGTTCAATTTTATCCCAGATAGCACGAATTGTTAACTTTGAAGTGATGATCAAGATAGCAATGGTTCAGTTTTACCCAGATAGCAATGATGAGTTCAATTTTATCCAAGTAGCACGAATTTGTTAACTTTGAAGTGATAATCGAGATAGCAATGGTTTAGTTTTACCTAGATAGCAATGATGAGTTCAATTTTATCCAAGTTGCACAAATTTGTTAACTTTGAAAGGTAGCAATATAGCAATGATTCAATGATATGCAAGATAGCAATGATTCAATTACCACCTTCCTAGTTAAACTATGTGAGATTTGCATGAGCATCCATTTACTTTCCCATTAGAAATTGAAGTGTGAGTTAACAAGTGTAACTATATGATTCTAAACTAGTACCTAGCCTACAAAAAAGATCAAGAGAGTTCCTGCAAAAAGACGTTAGCGTTACAAAAAATTTCAAGGAAACCCTAAAAATCACTTCCTAAATCAGATGCGCAGCTTTAGAGACTGAATGCACAAAAACAGAGATCAGAAGCACTGCAGTACATATGCGTTAAGACAGAGGTCAAAAGCAGCGCAAAAAAATAGTGTATATGCACCGAACTGATAGATGCACCATATTAGAGGGTAAATGCATCGTAACAGAGTCTGTATGCATCGAAAGGGTGTATGCACCGGAACAGATAGTATATGCATTAGATTAGAGACTATATGTGCTGAAGGAATGTATGCACTGTAACAGATATCATATGCATGTTAGGATGTGTCAGATGCGCTGTTTCCTCCTATGTATGACTTTCTAAAACACAAAAACTCAGTTTTTAGGTTAAATTTGGGGCTAGGCCCCATGGTGGGCACCAAAAATGTTAAGGCAAAATTGGATTCAAAATGAATAATCAATATCAAAATACTCAAAACTCAACGAAATACAGAAACAAAGAGATCAATCAAACAAAAGAACTTCAAAAACCTTTGCAAACCTCAAAGCTTCATAGCTTCCATTGGTTGCCTATCTCAATCGATCTTGCATGTATGAATAAGGCCCTCAGAGAGTGCACTTCCTTGCTATGATTCCAAGATTGTCAATGGAGAATGGCTAAGATAATGCTTTGTAATGAAGAGGAGCTTCACAACAGTGATAGTAGTGCATAGTAATGAATGTGATCACAAGCAATGAAGGAATTGGTGCCAAATGTGCATTGTAATTCCTGCAGAGTAACAATACTTAAAGGTTGGATGATTGAAATGGAAGAATAGGGTTCAATTTATAGACTCGCGAGAGAAAAGATCAACGGTTGAGAACGGTTGAGGAATGTGCGCGAATAAGAAGAAGACATGTGTCTTGCTATATTTTGCATGAAAGGAACTAATAAAATAGACGGATGAGTTAACTGAAGAGATTAAACCAATTAAAAGAGTAGATCAATCAATTAAGAGAATAGAACTAGAGAATGGAAATTGCATGAGGATGAGAAGATATTTTATCTCAATTAAATATTTGGAATATTCAATTGCATGTGCACAAGGATTGAATTATATTTAGAGATAACTCAATTTAGAAGAAATAGACAACTTAAATAAATATTTGATTTATTTAAATTTAGAGAAGATATTATTGGAAGAAACAATTAAATAATTGGTATTACTTAATTTAGAATGATTTTGGAAGAACTAATTAAATAATTGATATTATTTAATTTGTTGGAGGATATTAGGGAGGATTTAAATAAATTTGATTTGATTTATTCAAATTTGGAAGAATGATTTGACTTAATTAAATAATTAAGATTTATTTAATTGTTTGGAAGAATTTAATTAAATAAAGGATTTTATTTAATTTTGACTTTAGAAGTGGTAATTAAATATTTCAATATTTAATTAATTTAGAGGAATGTGAATCAAATAAATAAATTTGTTTATTTATTTATTGATAGAAGAATTAGAATGAAATAAATATTAAGAATATTTATTTAGACTGAGTTGTGTCATTTTTAGGCGTATACAATTTCTATGTATGTTTTGTAAATACCGAACTTGATGTGCATTCCAAGGTTGATGAATTGTATAAAAACATGTAATAGAGTTGCGAAAAAGTGTGTGTGTGTGAATATGAAGAGATAAGTGCCAAGGTGTGAAAGAGCAGAGCAGAGAAGTTATATTGTGCTTCAATGGAACTGAATCTTGGCATGGAGTAGATGCTACTTAATCAGTTCATCCCTTTGGAAGTGAGCCACCTCTTGGCAGTGAGCCACCCTTTGGCAGTGAGCCGTTCTTTGTAGTGAGCAATTTGGGCAGTGAGCCTTTATTTTTCAGTATTGTTATAACTCATATATTTTTGTGGGCTAACACCCACTGTGGTTTTTCCCTTTTAGGGTTTTCCACGTAAAAAATCTAGTGTCTATTGTGTTGGATATTTGTTTGTCATTAAGTTTATGGTTTCATGCTTTCATGGTTAAATCTTATTATAAGCAATTAAGTTGTTGATGGTTTGATGTTCATATGAAGCTAAGTTTTTGTGGCAACTAATTCACCCTCCCCCTCTTCATTGTCTAGTGTATTTCAACACCATGTTGCTGGCATCTTTCCAGAACTTGTCTTAGATGATAAGCATGATCTTGACGTTTTTTGGAAAAAAATGGTTAAGTCATCCAGATAAACAACTATGAACTTACCCATATCATCACGAAAGGCAAGATCCATCACTCTCTGGAAAGTAGTGCCATCGTTGATTAACCCAAAAGGCATTCTGTGATATGAAAATGTGCCCCAGGGAGTGGTGAAAGCATTTTTATGTTGATCTTCTTTGTTGATCTCCACCTGATTATATCCTGAGAAACCATTAAGCATGGATAACATCTCTAAAACCATCACCGTTTGTACAACTTTGTCCATTATTGGCAAGGGGTAATTATCCTTCAATGACAACTGGTTCAAATTGTAGAAATTCACACAAATGTGAATGTCTCCATTCTTTTTTTTTATTGGAACAATGTTGGCTATCCACGTTGAATGGTGAATAGGAAAGATTACTCGGGCATTAAGCATCTTCAGAATCTCAGCTAGAATGGTACCTGAGATTTTTGGATTGTATTACATCTATTTCTGTTTGTGAGGCAAAGATCCCATCTTGAGTGGAATCTCATGTTGAACTTCCTTAGGCCGAAATGACTTCAAGTCATCATAGGGGTAGGCCAACACATCAATGTAATGATGCAAAAGAATCACAAACTTGAACTTCTCATCAGTCGTACATCACTTCCCAATGTTAACCATTTTAGGATCACTTTTCGTGCCTAGATTCACTTGCTCAAACTCAGTAGCTGAACCTATTCTAGATTGTTGTTGTTGTTTGACATAATGGTCGTGCTTGTCAAAAAGTTTCTCAAGGGAAACCAAACCTTTGGGGATCTTGTTTCCTTTCAACTGCAATATCTCCTTGCCTATTTCTTGATCAATATCAGACACAAATTCTTGGGGAGGAGAATCAATTCCTTCAAAATAGAGTTCACTGAAATTCTTTGCTTTCTCTAAGAATGCAATGATTTGATCATCGCCATTGAAAACTTGCCAATGGTTAGAATTATCAAGAACACTTGGTCTAAAAACTATCTCAATGGTATATTTATTACCCTTAAAATCCTTGTGAGGAACCATAAGAATAGCTGATATGGCAATGAATCTGCCCTATCATTGAATTTTCTTGGAACAACAGAAATGCTAAACACATCAGAATCTTCAATGCAATCCCAAACTCAATTGCGGTAATACCTTAACCTGTCATTTTTAGTTCTGTAAACATTTCTTACCTGACAAACAACTAGTTATGCATCTCCTTGTGCATGGAGATTCTTGATTCCTTTTGTGCAAGCAACTTCCATTCCCAACAATAGAGATTCATACTCGGTAGTGTTATTGGTATTGTCAAACCGTAGCTTGTAGGAGAAAGGAAATATATCACCTTTTGGAGATGTGAGTACAATTCTAGCTCCAGATCCTATTGAAGAATAGTTGCCATCCAACTTCAAAGTCCTCATTTGAACTTTTTAGTTTGGCATTCTCAAGATCAAGGGATTCATCACTTAAAGAAGAAGAATTTTCTATCATCAGACATCCATTTGAGTCATCATCTGATGTCTCAAAAACCTCATTAGTGGTCAGAAAATAATTTCCCATACCTGAAGATTTGAAAAGAATCTGTGCTTTAGGATCTTTAGACTTGGTTATTGTATACTTAGCCTCTCTTTCAGGGAGAAGCTTTTGCATGACACCTTTGATATCTATCCTTGCTTTAGACCAATCCATGTTGATTTCTCCACCAACATCCTTGCAAAAATTTATCCCAGTAATATTCTCTAGGAAGTTGGAACATCGGCTACCAGAACAGTCATCTTTATTCTCTTCTTTGGGAAAGCGGCAAATGCAAACTATGCGTCTTTGATCTTCCCTATGAGAGGCACTTACTTTGTTTCCATGGAGAAACAATGACCAAAACTCTTAGTCAAAGTTAAACCTAAGGCATTTGCTACCTTGGCAGGCATAACATTATCAGAGGCTCCAAAATCTATAACACAGTTACTGAGCTTATGACCATTTACTAGCAAGGAAATATAGAATGGTTCAATTTTTCTTGTGGCAGTAGAAGGAGAGGCAACTAGATTACTCTAAGTTGGTCTTGTTTTAGGGATGACATGAGTAGATTTAGAAGAATCCTACCCAACAGGGGTAGCTTTGTTTTTAACAAACTTAGCTAATCTATCAAATTGGTCAGGATTAGCTTGCAGGTATTCTACCTCAGACATTTGAATCAAGGTCTTTTTAGCATGGTCTATAATATCAAAAATTTGATATGGACTAGCTATAGAAGATGGACTATTCTCACTGTAAGGTTTTACATAAGGAGTACTAGTCTTATATGCTGAAGATGAAGTAGGAGAATCAGATGTACTTACTTGTTTGTCACCAGCCATATCTCTTGATTGGAAAGGTAAAGGTATACCCCTGTTAGCGATGGTAACTGCAGGGTGAGGATCTTCCCTAGACTTTCCTTTATCAGCCGCATGTTGAGGATTAGATTGATTTTGTAACTGTGTGAGAACATCATAAGATTCACCAAAAGTAGCTTCTTCTTGTTCCATCTCATCTTCAAAATTTAGGAAACCAATATTAGAGTCGCCAGCCAACTCTTCTTCACCCTCTGTGAATAGATTGGCACCACTTTCCTAATCAAAATCTGAATGGGGAAGATCATCTTGCTCCACCTCATAGTAACCCACTACTGCATTTACTAGCAGTGTTTCCAAAGAAAGTCTTCCTTGTGATGGAGGAAGCCTGTTTAGACCTTGATTTCTGGCAATGTTACCTTGATAATTGGGAACGTTGGGAAACGTTCTCCTTGGTATGTCCTTGTAGGAAGGAATGGACATATTATGAGACATTTTCTTTTTAAGAGCTAGCAGCTCATTAGCCAACTTCTGTACCATAGGATCTGTGATGCTAGTAGAAGGCGTATTTGTAAAAGGCTGCCCTCTAGCTCTATTTGTATCTTTCCTTATCTTTTTGGCGAGGATTAGATCATCCTCAATCTCTATAGCCAAGTTATGAGCTGCTGCTAGATTAGTTGGATTTGCATGTCATAGAAGAAAACTTACTTATGGAAGTTGAGTGTTTATGAAGAAACACTTATGATTCTCAGCCATAGGCTGAGCAGTTGCAGGAATCTGATTTGTCAGCTTGTTGAACTTCACAATGAACTCACACATGGCTTCTTGCAGTTCTTTCTTCATTTGTGTAAGCTGAGCTAATAGTGCATGCACATCTTCAGCTGGCTTGAACCTACCCTCAAACTTGGTTTATAGAATATTCCATCTAGTGATGGTTTGTGAGGGAAGATGATAAAACCAATTTGCAGCTACACCCTGAAGTGTTTCAACAAAGAGTCTTACAGACACATCTTCATGTTACACTCCCAGAATGCCACAAGCAATGTAGAAAGCATCAATGTGTTCATCAGGGTGAACATTTCCATCACTGTAGAACTTAGGAAAATTTTTACTTGAACCACGAGGTAGTTCATGTAATGGTAGAGTGAGATTTAAAGTTCTGAAAGCATTTCCCCATGGACCTAGAGGAGGAGGAAGAGCCATTGTGTGTTGGTTAAATGGAGGGATCACAAACCTTTGGACTTGTACAATAGGTGGAGTTCTATGAACACTTGAAGCCTCACTTGGTACGGGAGATCTTGTGTTAGTAGGAGGTAAACTCCATGTACATTAAAGAGATCTCTTAGGCAAAAGATTGAAATTATGTTGTTGCATTAACTCAAAAATAGGATCTATAATTCCTTGTGCTCTTTTGCTTCTTGTACACCTCGGTTCAGCCATAATGCAATTTAACAAACAAAAGATAAGCAATACAAAAACCTATTACAAGAAATGGGGTTGGTATACTTCAACCAAAAGCGTGAGGCTCTTGGTTGCGTTTCGATCCCCAATGGAGTCGCCAAAAAAAGTTGGTTGATATAACCATTTTGTCTTTAGTTAGTTGACGACAAAATATTCACCCAACAGACCCCTACACAGTAGCAAAAAATGTAGCCATTCTGGTTTATTTAAAGCAATTGATCCCTTGACTAGTCTATTCCTAAGAAGCACCTAGACCCCAACTGACATAGATATCCTCGCCAAAACATACAAAATGGATATTAAATTGCAACACCAGATCAATCCATCTCCTAGGGGAATTAATGGTTCTATGCCTTCATTGGGATACTTGGGAAGACCAAATCAACTACCTACGATAAACAACATTCTTGCCAGTAACATACCCTTGTTGAACCTGATACCTCTAGCCATGCATCAACCTACAAACCAAACATTTGCCACACCTATGATAACATGGCCTAATCTAAACTATAATAATCATCAAATGCCTACTCCCAACACTGGAAACTCATTCTTTGAGAGACCTACAATGACTCAGGTAGCTCCAAACAATGTTCAAGCCAACGCATAGGTAAACCAACTAGCTATTAATCAAACTATGCATCTAACATCTGAAATAGTAGCCCTCAAAAAGACTCTGTACTAGGTCAAATTGAGCTCACCCAGTTTAGGTTAAACCCTCCACAAGCTCAAAATTAGAACAACTTTTAGACTCAACATAATTTCCAAAATAAGAACTTAAATTACAATTAAAGACCATTCAATAGATGGTGGAATACGAGACCTAACAATGGGGAGTAACAAATCCAGGAAATGGGTCAAACGAGGGAAACCAAGGTAACACTAATACGTCCAATATAGTGAACATGGTTGAGTTGAACCATATGGTTAATTGGTGTAGACTGCATGACATAGTAGACCATTTAGAGATAGACTTCCCTCAAATGGAAAAGATGGCCAGAATTGTACATGCTAATTCTTAGACTACTTACAACAAAGTCTAGGAAAACAACAACAACATAAACATAGCCATGGTCTTGGACACTTACATTTTCCCTTTTGAAGAGGATAATGAGCCGTCTAACAAAACTTATGAGGTTTAGGCTTTTCAATAGGGAAAGAACAATTATTTCTTAAGGAACAAGGCTCAGGGCCCATTTACCACCAACATACCTCCCAGTAATGGACCTACACTGTCTGATCTTAAAGCCAGTACTTAACAACCCCTTCCACCTTGAAGCTAGACTAAAGGACAGCCAAGGCCAAATCTTGTGATATTCACAAAGTCTCATGCAGTGACATATATAAAATATGACATAACTGAAGACCTCAAGAAGACCAAGTCTAAGATGTCAATCTCTAACGTCCTTCAGAATTGTCCCAATCAAAGAAAAGCTTTCATAAAGTTCCTAGATAAACCAAATTCATCTAAAGAAAAGGCAAAAGTAGTGGCCACCATCGATGCTTATATGCTGATGTATAGAGGGAAGTTAGACTCTCCCCGATTCCTCCTTAGTATAAGAATATTTGGGAAGAACTTGAATAACTGTTTGGTGGATTCAGGAGCATATGGTAATGCAATGCCTTATTCAATGTGCTAAAACCTTAGGATGACACCAAATCCCACTCAAAAAAAGGTTATACAACTAGACAAGGTAGATGTAAGTGTAATAAGAGAACTCAAAGATGTGCATATCTAGTTAGTGTTAGATCCTAGGCTTCAATAACACATTGACATCCAAGTGGTTGACATCCCTAAAGCCTATGTAATGTGATTGAGATGGGATTGGTCTAAGAGCTTGAACGGGTACTTTGCTACTAATTTTCTCACCTATGGTTTCCCTGGAGGGAATCAGAATCAAATTAGAATTGAGAGTGAACCTAGGTTAAAACACATGATCATGGAATGCAACCATCACAATGAAGTGGCTTATATTGAAGTTGAACCAGGAGTTTATCAGGTGGATGAAATCTTGACCACCCTCGTGTTCTCTTAAGACACTACAAACAATAAGAAGACTAGAGGTATGGATTTATATTCCAAGTGTGAGAAGTTCTCTCAAAAATAAAAGATAAATTAGGCTTTATCAAGAGACAACATCAACATCAATGATTTGTTACTACCAAACTGGTGCTGAATTCACAAGTGCAATCATTCAGAATTAACATGTGTAGTATGTGTATCTGTTGTGAAGAAATGCCTTTATGAGAAACAACATCCAGAGCCCCCATCAATAGATGCTAGCACCACATGCAATACAGAACTGCTAATTAGACAGGATAGTACCGAAGAGATGGTTAGTATACATAGTGATCAATAGACAAGGCAAATGAATGTTACCCCCATTGAACCTACAGATGGACAATCTAGTGTTGTTGTAATAGATGCACAAGTGATGAACACAACTGAGAAAACCTCTTGGGAACAAAGTTGGGTAGACCTTACTCAGGCTAAAAAAGACCTGACTATCCTAATAGAAGAAACCCATTCTTTAGAGGAAAGTGAAGCAGAACCAAATCTGAGTGAAGGAGAATCAAATATTTCTATTCCTACAGTTGAACAGGTGCATGTTCAGTAGGTTCAGAACACACAGTTTGTCCATAGGACACAAATATCATTCAAGGATTAGATATGGACCTTGATGTTTGATGGTTCCCATGCTAAACAAGGAGCTGGGGTAGGGGTGGAATTAGTAAGCCCCAAAGGAAAAGCATTTCTAGTGTCTTATTAGTTGTAGTTCAGCTGTACCAACAATATGACTAAATATGATGCACTAATCAGAGGATTTCTTTTTGCACACAAGAAGGGAGTACAGTGCCTCAAAGTGTAAGAAGATTCAGAACTAGTGGTAAGACAGGTAAGAAGTCAATATGCCTATAATGACAAGAGGCTTGCAACTTATAAGAACAAGGTATGGAGCCTTATTGAAGACTTTACAGCTTTTGACATAAAATTCATCCTAAGGAGAAAGAATCACATTTCAGATCCGCTTGTAGTAGCTGCCAACACTCTGGAACCTATGATACATTCAAGGCTGAGGAGGTTTTATGTAGAACTTGTCCTAGCACCAACAGTACCAGATAACATAAGGAATTTCCAAGTCTTCCAAGATGACCAACATATCCTAGAATTCCTCACTAGTTCGGGAGTCTTTGAGGGCCAAATCGTGGATGAATTTGATAGAGAACCTTTTGAAGAACATGAGAAAGGGGTAATCAACTTGAAAACCAATAACATAATGAAAGGTATGGTTGCCTTAGAGAGGATATTTGACTCAAATCCAAGAGCCAAATAGAAAGTACCTTCTGATTCTGAAGATAGTAAATATGAAACTACAACCTAGGGGAAGATGGAGCTAAAAAGAATGTTTTCCTTAGAAAAACCTATTGTAGTAGAGAAAGACAAGATATAATTTAGGCTCTGAAGGACTATAGAGATGACATTGCTTGCGGGTATGAAGATCTGAAAACATTTGACACTTCCATTATCACCAATACGATCCCATTAAAGCCAAATATAAAACCATTCTGACAGAAACAGAGACCCGTAAATGCTTTGATTGAGCCTTTAATCTTCAAATAAGTATAGAATCTACTAGGTATTAAGATCATCTTCCCAGTAAGGCATTCCATGTGGGTAGAAAACCTGGTACCTGTCAAGAAGAAGAACAGAGAGATAAGTTTATGTGTCAACTTCTAAAATCTGAACAAAGCATCTAAAAAAGATAATTACCCTCTTCCATCGTTGGATGAAGTGTTACAAATTGTGAATGGGTCTCAAATGAAGATCTGAAAACATTTGGCACTTCCATTATCACTCCTACGATCCCATTAAAGCCAAATATAAAACCATTCTGACAGAAACAAAGACCTGTAAATGCTCTGATTGAGCCTTTAATCTTCAAATAAGTATAGAAGCTGGTAGCTATTAAGATCATCTTCCCAATAAGACATTCCATGTGGGTAGAAAACCTGGTACCTGTCAAGAAGAAGAACGGAGAGATAAGTTTATGTGTCAACTTCTAAAATCTGAACAAAGCATCTAAAAAAGATAATTACCCTCTTCCATCGTTGGATGAAGTGTTACAACTTGTGAATGGGTCTCAAATGATGTCTTTCTTGGATGGATATTCTGGATACAACCAAGTTTTGGTAACATATGAAGATAGGATGAAGATTGCCTTAACCACAAAATGGGGAATGTTCACCTACAGGAGGATGCCCTTTGGCTTAATAAATGCTAGTACCACCTTTCAGAGAGTGATGGACACAACATTTGCTGAACTAGTGGGTAAATGTATTATCATCTATATGGATGATCTTACTATATTTTCCAAAGACAGGAATAATCATGCTACAAATTTGAGAAAGATGTTGGGAAGGTACAGACGATATGGCATATCATTAAACCCCCAAAAATGTATTTTTGGGGTCACAGAAGGGAAGTTGTTGGGCCACATCATATCTAAGAAAGGAATTTCAATTGACCTAGAGAGGGTAGAGTCTATTCTGAAACTACCCATTCCAGGTAGCAAAAAGGAAATGAGATCTTTCTCTAGGAAGATAAATTTTGTAAGGAAGTTCGTAATAGGATTCGCTGAGATCGTCAATTCATTGAACGATATAATGAAGGAAGGTAAGATTGAGTGGAGCATGGAAGCTAAATTAGCATTCACTCAAAACAAACAATCCATCATGGAGGCACCAATTTTGATCAACCATGACTACCTACAGTTGTTCTATATTTATTCTTTCACTTCAGAACATTCATGTGCAGTTGTCCTTACTCAGATAAATGAAGCTAGAGATGAGAGACTCATTGCTTTTATGAGTTCTCCATTTAAGAATGTTGAAGTTCGATATCCTTATTTAGAGAAACAGGCTTTTTATTTGGTATGAGCAGTTAAGAAATTCAGACATTACATCCTTAGAAGCAAGATCTTTGCAATTGTCTGAAACTACGTTGTGAAGTCTCTTTTGATGCAAAGTGAGTTGGAAGAAACGAGGGGCAAATGGATAGAAATTTTGAAAGAATTCAATCTAGAGATTTAGCCAATGAAACTTGTAAGAGGACAAGGACTGTCTAAAACCATGGTTAAATTCGATTCCCAAATCATTTATCAACAATACACTGTTGAGGCCATCACTAATGATGAATGGTATAAAGATATAGTGTATTTTCTCTTGAACAACAAGTGTCCAAACAACTTGAATTCCATTCATAGAAGAATTTTGAAAGTGTCTTCTTAAGGTGTCTGAATGAATAAGAAGCAAAATAGGTTCTTCAAGAATTTCAAGGCAAATATGGCACCGGACATGGTTCTAGTGATTCAACAACACATCAAATCCTTAGGTTAGGTTATTACTGGCCACATATCTTCAGAGACGCACATCAACATGCCAAAACCTATCACATATGTCAAATGACTACCTCTAGAGAAAGCAATCCTGCTATGCCTCTGTAGTCAGTATACGAGGTAAGACCGTTCACCTAATGGGCCTTGGATTCTCTAGGCGTGATTAACCCAAATTCATCTGTAGGCCACAAGTTCATTTTGACCACAACAAATTATTGTACCTATTAGATGGAGACACATGCTTGCAAGAATTGCGCAACTGAGTTAGTTATCAAGTTTCTCGAGGATAACATCATTACAAGGTTTGTGATACCCTTCACTCTGGTATATGACAATGGCCCTACTTTCTCATCAGCTCAATTAATGCAATGGTCCTTTGAACATAAAGTAGTTTTGAAGTTTTCTTCTAACTATTACCTGCAAGGTAATGGGGTGGCAGAATCCATAAATAAAAATTCCATTGATGTCATTAAGAAACTACTTGAAAGAACCCCAGAGATTGGCATACCTAGCTTAATTTTTCCTTATGGGTAGACAAAACTAGAAATAAAGCCTCTTTGGGAACTTCTTCATACCAGCTTGTGTACAGACTAAATTTGGTCTTCCCAATGAATCTTCAAATCCCAGTCCTCAAATTTATGAAAGAATTATCAATCGACAAGGACAAAGTAGAAGTTAGGCTCATGAACTTTCTTGGCCTAAAAGAAAAATGAGATGCTGCCCTACAACACTTTGGTAAACATCAGGTAGTGGTCAAAAGATGGTTTGACAAAAGGGCTAAAATCAAGGGTTTTAGAATTTCAGATTTAGTTCTATTATGGGACAAAGCCAAGGAAAAGAAGGGTGACCATCAGAAATTCAAAAAATTGTGGCTTGGCCCTTATTAAATCTCTAAGATTCTTAGAGAGAACACTTTTAAGATCAGCTCATTAACTAGAGAACATGTTGCCCATCAATGGACAGTTTCTCAAGTGTTATTCTAGTCCTTGAAAATGTTGTCAAGCATTTTGTGCTAGTAGGATAGGAGTCTGTTGTTGGTTGATCACCCTTGGTTGTCTTCATTGTTTCATTTTGTTTGGTGTTTCTTTATTTCTTTCTTCCATTTGTTCATTTGTTTGTTGGTCCCTCCTGTCTTGAGGAGGGGGTTTGTGTGCAGCTTAATACTAGGGTGACTTGAGCAGGATCTTGTTGTTTAGTATTTCTTAGTATATAGTCAGTCATTTTCCTTTAAGTCTTTTATTTACTTCTATTTCTCATGAACTTTTAAAACACAAAGCCTTTATAAACACCTGGATTGTGGTGAAGATTAAGTGTAAGAGCTTTCTACATATACACATTTTAACATTCAGAAGTCAGCTTGGATCTGGATCTTACATTAATGACCTTCTTCAAGTGAAAACCATGGTGATTATATTCCTTAGAATAGGGGATTCACATTCATCTTAGTATTACACAAGGTTTCATCAAAAGGTTGTACAATCTCAAGTAACCATTCATAAATCAGAGAGAAGATGGCAGTTCACCATAACATAGTATTGATTGCATCCCAAATATTAAAGGTGGAACCTATACTCATGACCAACTATGTCTCTCATATCAAAAGCCACTTATTCACATACTATAACCTACAATCAGGTGCTCTAGGACAAGTCAAATGGTAGTTGTTCAACATTTCAAGATAGGTGGTAGTTAAGATGCTATCTAATAGAGCCACATGTTAACATATTGTTAAATTCACATCTTTGACATGACATTGGATCTTCAGCAATTTTTGAAATTTCAAAATAGATTTCACCCTCATGCTTCACAATTTCATACTTCAAGTATGGCACCAGGACAAGTTTGTCTAGAAGTCATTTTTTAGCATTTACGAGCAAGGTCATTCAGGTCTACAACGATCAATAGCAACTCAAAGATCAAACAAACAAACATTGGATGAGGTAACCATATTTGTGTGGGTTTGTTGGAGTAAGGGATCTCAATTGTTTTTATCATTATTCCATTCACCCTTCCATTAACCTCATTCATCCTTGCAAAGTTATCCCTTGTACCTAATTTAACCAATCTTGTTCCCCAATCTGTTGGTTTTCATAATTCAACTATTCATCTGATGCCAACATAGTCCAAGAACATTTAATAACCCCATTGCTTCTCGGGTGTTGTTTGAAGCATCGAAAGGGGGCCACATTTTTTTTCAAATTATAAAATTCCTCATATACTCTACAACTCTTTTTCTGAAGAATGCTCAAAATTACTGGCAATAGGATATTCCCAAAAGAAATAGCTTGGGACATCATTGTTTGCCTTCATCAAACCATCCATTCCATTCCATGCTCCACCCATCATTTCGACAGTCAAAAGGAAACTAATACCTCTGAATACAGAGAGAAACATTCTGGTCCTTTATTAAGACCTTTTACTGCGTACCTTCCACCCATACCATACTGTTCATTAGCTCTACTTTCCCAAGCTAGTTTTCCCTAAGAACTTTGAAAAATCTTTATAAAGATAGACCCTTTCAGAGATGACCAACTTAGCTGGTGTGATAGTTTGAGGTGGAATGAACCCAAATGTACTTTCAAAAAATCACTTAATTGGTTTAGAACACCATGTTAAATAGAATGCCTATATGTACTATCTTAGATTGAATATTGTAAGAATACTCCCCAAGGAGTATGATTTTCAAGCAATCTACCAACAAGTTTGAGCAAGCACGGAGCAATTTTCAGTTCATGATACTTTGACCTTCTTGGTTGTATAAAAAAAAATTAAAAAAAGAAAAAGAAAATAGTAAAGAGAAAAATCATCCTTTGGTGAAAACCATAATTTATGGCGCCTTGGACAAGTACCATGATGAAAACTTGTTTATGGGTGTCATGTATAGAATATAATCATCACGAAGTAGCTTGACGGAGCAAGTTGCAAGACCTCAAATCTAGGTGTCAATCTACTTACTATTATTTTTTAAATAAAATCAAAAGATTATAAGGGAAATGAGAAGTAAATGACACAACACTTTGTATTTTAAACTTTATATTGACATATTCATCCCAGAAATTCACCAACTACAATATTAAAATCAGTTTTACAAACTCAATCATTCATACTACAGTGCAATAGTCAAAGGATTCTCAAGATAAGTAAGATTTGAACTATATTTTCTGACTACTGTATTCCACATGCAAATCAGAAATAGAATTTAGAATTTTAAAACCTAGATTTCAGAATTTCTTAGACAAATACGAAAGTAAAGAATAAAGTTCAAAGCACTACACTAGAAACACGATGATAGATTCCAAGGAATTGACAATCGTCTTGTATTAATTTATTTGAACTTGAATACAAGAAAATAAATCCAGCAACGAGTACCAGAAATACAAATTTGTTTCCACAAGAACCACCTCCTCTATGCTAAAATGTTGTAAGGATAACTAACTACTGAAAAAGCTTGAAAATTTTAAGTATGGACCGACACCCTAATTCTTCAACTCTCGGACAAAGGAAAGAAGGTTGGTTCATCTGAACAAATTGAGTCTTTAAAGACAACAGAAGATCAACTTCATAAGGAGCAGCAACAAGAAGTCAAAGGAGATGAGAAGGCTGATCAACAACAACAAATAATGCAAAATCCACTTGATTAGACCTTGCAAGCCCCAATAGCACCATCATGGCTTAATTTGAATTTAGTAAAGAGATAATAGGTTGTCATCAAGCCTCACAATTTTCAAGAGATGGTTGCAGAGATAGAGAAAGAGAAGCCTATGAAGAAACACAGGACTTTATCAGTTGTTTGCATAAATGATCAAGGAGAATGGATTATAGAAATAGGCACACCAATAGCTAATAAAATGACTAGGAGTTGCAAGCTGAAGATTACCAAATCACGAGAGTGAATTTGGGAAAACATACCCGGGTAGAGATAGCCTCATTTGATTCCACTTATAGCATGGTGAAATCCTAGATGGAGAAGGATGAGAAGACTAAGGATAATTTGAAAGTATAGCTAAGCCAAATGAGGACATTTGTAAAAGTTATTTTCACACCAATTTCAGAGCATCCAGTAACAATAGATGTACCTGCTCTAATGACAAAGCAGGAGGTAGATGCTCTGCAGGATATGAAGGATAAGTCATCTGTGATTAACAGATGGGTAGCTAAATTTCTTAAAGAGGCCTTTGGCATTTTTGACAAATATTATCCTTATTATGAAGAATCCTACAGATTGGAGAGTGAGATAGATGCTTTTTGTCAAAAATCATAAGAAGGAAGAACCAAAGCTGGAGCAAATTTTAAGAACTTTGAAATAGATCGGTAAGCTGACTCAGGAAGAGTTGATAGAGTCAGACATTTTGTAGGATGAAGAGCCCAATTTTGTTGACTTTTGTATAAATAATACTAAGTATAAGATTGAGAAAATAGTTGAATATTGTCCTCCATTATTGACATTACGGCAAGACATATTTCAATATGTTGCCATTTTTTAAACCTTTGTTAAAGCAATGGTAGGTTCTGACATGTATTCCCATCACAAGTTTAGGTTGGAGCCATTGGATAAAGTAAAAGAAGTTTTCAAAAAGAAAATTAATGACTTGTTGAAAACTCTGGGACTTGATGAAAATGTGTTGGATAAATTTGTGGAGTCTAAAGCTAATTTTAAGTTGGTGGTAATAGATATAAGTAACATGGAGAGAAGGTGCAAATAGGTTTCCCAGCATTTTGATACCTTTAAATTCATATATGAATGGTTAGATGGACCAGAGGTGGACAGAGTGAACCGGCCATTGTCAAGTTTTGTTAAGCACAAAAAGATTCGTTCTTTCTATAGGCGCGTTAAGTTCTCACTAACTTTATTTTTTTGGACTAAGTTAATTTTTGGTGTCAACTTATCTTGTAAATCCACTTTTGTAAAAAGGGAACCAGTATTTTATAAAGTGGGCCCTACAAGATATCTTTCTTTTTCTATTTATATTTTTGAGTTGAAAAGTCAACTTAGAAATTGACATGCAAAAATAATTCTATTTTTGAAGTTGCTCTTTGAGTTGCACGAGGATGGTGATATAAAGGAGGACAAAAGGTATTGCATGTAGTTTAAGACTGTTGTAATTATTCTTTTAAGGAGGTTATAAAAGTGAAGGACTCATTTTATTCAAGGGTCCAAGAGTTGAAGAATTAGGTTGTCCGTCCATACTTAGATTTTTCAAGCTTTTTCAGCAATTAGTTATTTTTACAACATTTTACCATAGAGAATGTGGTTCTTGTGGAAACAGATATGTATTTCTGGTACTCATTGTAGGATTTATTTTCTTGTATTCAAGTTCAAAGAAATTAATACAAGATGGTTGTCAATTCCTTGGGATCTAACATCATGTTTCTGGTGTAGTGCTTTGAACTTTATTCTTTACTTCTATATTTTTCTAAGAAATTCTAAAAATCTAGGCTTTAAAATTTTGAATTCTATTTCTGATTTGCATGTGGAATACAATAGTCAAAAAATATAGTTCAAATCTTACTTATCTTGAGAATCCTTTGACTGTTGCATTGTAACTTATGAACTATTTGAGTTTGTAAAACTGATTTTAATATTGTAGTTGGTGAATTTCTTGGATGAATATGTTGATATAAAGTTTAAAATATAAAGTGTTGTGTAATTTACTTTTCATTTCCCTTATAATCTTTTGATTTCCTTTCAAAACATTAGTAAGTAGATTGATTCCCATTCAATTTGAACAATTATTGAAAACCAAGACCCCTTGTTAAAATGTCCATATTTACCTTGTGCTTGCGCAACATAGTTGTGACCCAACTCTCGAGACAGTGGGGATCACTTATTCTCTTTTGGGTCAGTTGTCCTTTCAGGAGAGGCAAGTTGAATCGCATCATGCCTATGTTGCATGAGTGTGTTAAACAGACCATCAATATATTGTATAGTCATACACCATCTATTTTTTAATCTATCAATGACCCTTCAACTTCCAAAAATTCCTTGGTAACCATCATATGCCCAATGTTTTGGAAGTTCAACAATCTCCTTGGCGAATGACTATTGGGCTTCCCTCTCATTCTTCTAATATCAATTATTATTCCTTCATGCATGCTTGATCTCTCAAAGACATATTACAACTCTCTCTCTCTCTAGCTCTTGATAGCACATTGTAGTATCCCAACACTATGTTACACCTCCTTGGCCTTGTGGGAATCCTCCATTTTTATTATGAATATTGGTTTGTTTTTCTTTACCCTTCTCTATTTTTAGTATTTGGTATTTCATTATTTCCTTTGACACTATGGAGTTATTACCTCTTTTTTCCTTCCAAACACACTAGGGTGTTTTTTCCCATAGACCAAGGATTAGTGCTTATAGATTTATTTTTATATTGATGTTCTTAATTCATAGAAGCACATAAGTTTAAGAGAACACACTATTCTAATCTTTCTTGATTCATTAACCACATGTGGAGGTCAAAAGACCAAACAAGGGGCTTGACCATTCATGGCAAGCTCCTAAGCAGTCCCAAACATTTTTAGTATATGTTTCTTGAAGATTATTACACATGGAATTTTTGTTCTTTTTTTTTCTCTCTCTCTATTGGACTTTCCATATTATTATTTAATAAGCTAGTTTGAGTAGATTTCTTCCTTTCTATGTATATTTGGGTATACCTAGTACTTTGTTCTTCATTTTATTGCCTTCCTATGTGTATACCAAATAGATTTTGGTGGAGATAATTGAGCTTTTTGTTATTTCTAGATGACAATGTATGAGATGGATGATAGTGTGGTGTGCTAGCATCTAAACCCAAGAGCTATTCAAAGAACTTTTTAGGTTCCTTATCCCTTCTATTTCACTATTCTATAATTCACTTATGTTGTTTCACTCTCTATTTCTAATTTTTTGATATTTCTACTTCCTATCTCAATTCATTTAATACAATTTTAACATAACTTAAATTTTATATTACACTTACATCATCTACTAATTTTTCCTTCTCTTTTTGGTATTTTTGTTAGTACCTTAGCACCATGTAATGCACTTAGACTTGATAGATCTACACCTTTTGTCCCTAGCACCTATCCATTCTTTTAAAATTGTGCATCTTTAGGGAAACTAAATGCATCATGTTAATTATCACCACATAAATCACAACCTAACTTTTCTTATTTTTTGCTTCTACATTCGTTGGCATAATTTGTCCTAGTTTATTATAGTAGTAGGTTGGTCTTTAAATTCTTCCTCTTTCACAACCACCTCTGTTGTCATTGTGGTAGCTTCCCTTGCCATATCCTTGAGAATAATCATTGTTATAGCTTGTGGAAGGATCCTCATTTTGTATTTGTGGTACCACATGGGTTATGTTTTTTTATTTGTCCTTAATTTTTCTTCTATTGTGGTTCCTAGTAAGGTTCATATGTTGAGTAACCATTCAATGCACTTGTGGGCAATCCTTATACCTTGTCCATGCATCTATCTATGAATTAATATTCCCTATTCATTCCTTGAACTATTGGTTCACATCTATCTTCTTCATCTGGCAACATGGAGCAATTGCATGTCTCGTGTTTATAGCATTGTCGACATATCCATAGTATACACTTATTGTCCTTCTGAGCGCTTTCTCAAATTCTATCCTAAATGTGGTAGCTCTTTAAGTGGATTTAACCATTGGACATTAATTCCTTACATGTACCTCTCTATTGTAGTGGATACACCAAATATTAGTCCCTCTAGCTAAAGGAGAAGTCTCACTCTTGTCACCTTTCATTATAATTTCTTATTTTAATTTTTCTAATTCTACCTTTAATTTTTCAATTTCCTCATTTCCAAAAGAGTCATTTTCTCTCCTCCAAGATTGTAATTCCATTATGGTCACCAATTCTACTATTCCCTTGTATGTGGTGAACATTCTTCCATCTAACACAACTCTAATATGTGGTCTTAATCCTAATACAGACTACTCAATCTTATGTTTTTTTGTTAGAAATTCATCTAACTTCCTAACCACACTTTTAAAATCTTGGTCATATTCTTTTCCTCACTCATTATTCCCTTGCATCATTTCTCTTATCTTACTTACACTTTTAGTTGGTACACCTAGAGAGTAGAAGTTTGTAAAAAATAATTCACTTATTTCTTCTCCTTTCTTATCATGCTTTGGAAATTCTTTGATATACCATCTCAAAGATTCATCTTTGAGACTTTCCACAAATTCATATAGTCAAGTCTGGTCATCATCAATGTTAGCCCTACTCTAGTGAGATTCAAGGATAGTGAGATGCTCACTTACATCCTTAGCATCTTTGCCAAACACAATGAACTTAATCCTATTTACAACCATTTTTATAGGTTTTGAAGGTGTTTTAATTTGTCTTTCTATGGTTTGGGGCTTACCCTTCCTTCTAATCTATATTTTGTTCTTTATTCTCATTTTTCTTTTCTTATTTTACTAATTTACTTTCCCTACCTTTATCTCTAGGAAACTAAATCTAAAAATACTCATTACCCAATATCTCTTCAAAATATTTCACACAATCTCTTCTTGCTTTTGTTTTTTTCTAGCCTAAGCAAGGATTCACTATTTATCACTTCTTTGGAGACTCTTCTTGACTTATTTGGCACAAGGGGTGACTTTTGGTCAGGGGGGTTCATCTTCAACATGAGGGATGTATCTTTTAGTATTTTCTTCATTTGTTAATAAATTATCTTTATTAATATTTGAATTGTTTTCCTCCTTATCCTCATCTAGTTGTTCTTTTTCCAACATCTCCAAAGTTTTTATGGCATTCAAAAATTTTATTGATATTTATTATCATTTCCTCATCTCTTTCATAAATTTTCCCAAATGTTAATTTATTAAATTCTTCCCTTCTTTTCATCCCATCATACCCACTTGCTTCGGTATTCTAATGGTTATTGTAGAGATTAAGTGTGCTCCTTATAGATATTGGGATTATGAAATCTTCAAAATCTTCATTTATTATAACCTTGGAAATCTTGGAAAGCTTTTAATCCTTGGCTTGTTTGGGTAGGAAAGGATTTATACAGTGGCCTTTCTATCAATTAGTAGTCTATTTGGTGGTCCCTATCCTTCTCTTGTCAAGACCACCCCTTGGCTAAAGTTCCATGGATTTAGGTATTAAAATTCTTTAAAAGAGGCATTCAGATGCTGCCAGATTTTTTTAATATAGCCACCAAGAATTTTCTTTGTTGGATAGACTTTAAAATGAAATTAAGTCTTGTTAATCAAGACTAGGATACTTTCCAATCCATGATTGATACCATTCCTCTCTAGATGATTCACAAGATTGGGGTTAAACATTTTAAACCATGGTGGAAGGATTAGAAATGGTATCTAGATACACCATTTTAGAACTAAAGGCCTCACAAAGGATATTTGTGGTTGTCTCCCCATCTTCCTATGGTGGATCATTTGAACCATCATTGGAAGCTTCAATCCTCTCTTGGTACATGGCATCACCAATTCCAGTGTATCTAATTAGTTATTATGGAACCTAAGTTGGCTCACTTTTCTTGGTACATTCTTAGGCCTTCCTCTTGGTGCTTGTCTGTCTCATAGGGAAATTATTAATCCTTTTCCATTCTATAGATAGATTGAGAATCTCAATCATCTTTCCTAGTTTTGTCCTAAAGACAAGGAAGCTTGAATCAGATTAATGATTTCTTTGGGTCCTTTTGGCCTGCTTCTTTTTCTTGGCACATGGTTTTGCTTGGGGACTGGCCTTATCTCTTCTTCAAGTATACCTAGATTTGGCATGCTTTCAGGGTGGAATTTCTCTTCAGTATTTGGAAAGATAGAAATGAAACTCTCTTTACAAGTTGTTATGTTGATCTTCATTTCTCTTTGTATAGTAAATCCATGATTTTCTCTAATGTACTTATGCAAATTCAAATGCAAGCTAGTAAAGTTGCACTTGAGGTTGCTCATCTTCAAGATCTTTTGGACCATTGGGGGAATGCTCCCTACATTATTTCTAGAGTTTTGCCTAATCCCTCTTTCATTCTCATCTTCTTCATCAATCATGACATCTCAGTTGAAGACCAAGAAGTCACTGTCAACACCAATCAACCAATAAGCTTTATGATTATTTTTGTACCTTGTAAGCATCAGTTTCTTACTCTTAGGATCTAACTTGGTTCTCTTCTCATCTAGAATCCAAGCATATGCAATGGAACCAAATACCTTAAGATGATGAATTACTTTGGGCTTCCTCCCAAACCATGCTTCCTCTGGGGTCTTCTACTTCACCACCTATGTTGGAGGTCTATTTAGCAAATTTATATTGTTGTATATATTGCCTTAGCCAAAAACCTCTAGGGAAATCCTATTCTCCATCATACATTGACCCATTTCCATAATAGTACAATTCCACCTCTTAACTACTCCATTTTGTTGTGGAGTGTAGGGTGTAGTATATTGTCTTTTGATACCATTTTTAGCACAAAATCTATAGAATTATTTTGAACAAAATTCTCCTCCATTATTAGATCTAAGAGTGGTTATGTAACAACATGACTCCTTTTCTACTAATGCTTTGAATTTTTGAAATTCATTAAACTCGTCTAATTTTAATTTAAAAAAATACACCCACATTTTCGTACTAAAATCATCAACAAGCACAATAAAATACTTGGCATTAGTGATGGATTTCATGTTCATTGGTCCATAAATATTTGCATGAACCAGCTGTAGGACTCTCGTGGCTCTCCAAGTTTGTTTGTCAACAAATGGAGTTCGGTGTTGCTTCCCTATCTAGAAAGTTCCATAAACACCCTATATTTGTTGTTGGATGTCAGCAAGTCCATCTACCAAATTCTCTTGGCCCAACTAAGAGAGATAAGATAGATTATGGTGCCCATACTATTGATACCAAAACGTATTGATGTTTGATGCACTCTTGGCTCCCAATGCATGTTCCTTGACCTGTCCAGTGTCAACTAATCTATATAGTCCATGATCTTCTATACTAAGAGTAATATTCTTCTTGATCTCCTTATCTCCTATGTAGCATTTATGTTTTCTAAAGATAACATCTAGATTGGGACAATGTCACATAATCTAACTTATTGAGAGTAGATTAAGCTCCATTCTCAACACATACTAGACATTGAGAAAAATTACTCTTTTCCCTCCAAAGGATATTTGTACATTTCCTTTGCTAACAACTATGTACTGCTCACCACCACCAAAGATCACTAAATCAAAGCAAGTAGTGTACTCTATGAACCAGTCTTGCTTGTTGGTGAAGTGACTAGATGCTCCTAAATTGATGTACCATGCACATGTGACTTGGATTGATCTACTAGTATTTTGGACATGAATACATAGAAGGATAACTCCTCCTTTGAATGCTCTACAATATGGACCTTTTGTTGAGTCCCTCCTTGGTTGGATTTTTGTTCAACCAACCTTTTTTAGTAGTGCTTCTTCATATGACCCATCTTACCATAATAATGAGATGTAATGTTTTTTAGATTCTTAGTTGCATCCTCATTATTTCCTTATCCTTTATTTTGTGACCATTTGCCTTTTCCCTTGTCTTTGGCTTCAAATTCCTATTTCATACCCTCTATCTCACTACTACTACCAAAATTTTTCTTCCATCTATCCTATTGTAAGAACTTATTGCATATCTCTTCAAACTTCAAGTCAACACTCGTAGAGGTGATATTTAGGGTCTCAATAGAATTCTCATAAGCATGTGGTAATATTTTTAGAATGATTACCACCATGTCCTCTTCTTCCATCTTTTGACCAATGGTTGACAACTAATCTTTGATGTCCTTGATCCTAAGTAAACGCTCTTACAAAGCCACTTTCTCATCCATCATGATAAAAAAATAGTATTTTCTTCAAGAAGAAGGCTCTGCTCTTATCTGAAGTCTTATGCAAATATCGTAGATGCTTCCAAATTTTAGGTGAAGCCATCCTTGACTAGACTTCAAGAAGTATTTCATTTTTCATACATAATTTGATCAACAGGACTGTTGCTCTATCACATTCATTAATCTTGTCATAGTCTTTACGCATATTTGTTGAAAGAGAATATGTACCCAGAACAATTTTTTTGAGGCATTTGTACTAAAAAATTATCAACATACATTGCTTCCACATGTTGTAATTATACCAGAGAATCTCTAGCTACCTTTCAACATAATGTTGTCTAAAGAGGTCATTTCTATTGTTTTTCCCCCTAGCAACTTGCAATCACAAAGTAATATCATAAAATAAATGTCTTCCTACTGTAATAAAATCCCTTGCTTGCATTGGTGCTTTCCACAAATTTTTCCCTAGCCCTAGAGAAAATCTTCCAAAAAATACTTTCCAAACCCTAAGGAAAGGATAGAGAAAATACATTCCCTAGCTGTGGAAGAAAATAGCTAGTAAAAAATTGTTGATTAAAAATTGTGAATAATACCTAAAAATTTTAGCCATAAAACTCTAGCCGCAAACTGTAACATGCAACTAAAAAAACTATGTAGAAACCCTTGAAAAATGACATGATTTTGTGGAAAAATCCATCAAAAAAGAAATGTTTGCTCAAATCCAAAAACCCTAGCTATCAAAATCCTCCATGATTTTGAAGAGAAATGATGCGATTATGGCACAAAATAATCTACTATTTCATGTAGGAAAATGACATGATTTTGTGAAAAAATATGCCCAAGTTTTTTATTTAAAAGAACACCCACAAATTTGTGAAAAAGGGTAGTGTAATTCAACAGAAGAAATGCCCATGATCTTCTTTAAAAAATCTGACACAACTCCTACAACAAATCTACCCATGTGACTTCTAGAAAAGTCAAGATTTTTTTCTTGCAAACCCTTGAATTTTCTTTTGAAAGAAAACCCACAATTTCTTCTCATGAATCTATACAGATATGATGTATGGTGCCTTTTGGATCTTTCCTATGATACTAGTGATCCTTAGATCCATCACTACTGACAACAATACCTAGATCTTCATACTCTCACAATTCTCGAAGCTCTAGCTGAGCTATGATACCATACTACAAAAACAAAGCACATAAAGATTACCAAGATATTCATTGATAAAATAAGAAGTAGAAGCTTTTATATATAGGTCTAATGAAGAGTGACAAGCCACTTTATGAATGTGGGATAAAAGAATAAACTAATAAAAAATAAAGAATATACTAATGTCTATCCTAAAGTTGGAACGACATTATTAAAGCCCATGACTAAAAGTGAATTGAGCATCACTATATAATAATTACTTTAACACTCTTTTCAATAGTTGAAACTCTAGAAAAGGTAGTCATGGGCTTTAACAAATTAGTTCCAACTTTAGGATAGACCTTAGTATATTCTTTATTCTTTATTAGTTTAATCTTTTATCACACATTCATAAAGTGGCTTGTCACTCTTCATTGTAAACTTATGTAAGAAAGCTTTCACTTCTTATTTTATCAATGAATATCCTGGTAATCTTTATGTGCTTTGTTTTTGTAATATGGTATCAAAGCTCGGCTAGAGATTCGAGAATTGTGAGAGAATGACAATCTAGGGATTATTTTTGGTAGTGATGGATCAAAGGATCACTAGTAGCATAGGAAAGAGCCAAAAGGCACTGTGCATCAGATCTATATGGATTCATGACAAGAAATCACAGGTTTTCTTTCAAAAGAAAATTCAAGAGTTTGTAAGAAAAAAATCGTGACTTTTTCTAGAGGTCACATGGGAAGATTTGTCACAGGAGTTGTGTTGAATTTTTTAAAGAAAAACATGGGAATTTCTTTTGTAGAATCATGTTTCCCTTTTTCACAAATTCATGGATGTTCTTTTTGGAAATATTGTTGTCATTGATGTCAAAAGAAAATTAATATCAAGACAATCTATTGATGTCAAAGGAGGGAAGAGGAAAATTGCCAAAGGCCAAAGGCCACAAATTGTATCTTCAAATGAAATCTTTGAGATCATCAAAATGGTTGACTTCATTCTAATTATGGCAGTGTTGATTGAATTATTGTTTCACAAGGTTGAAGGTTGAAATAAAATTATTTAGTGTAGTCAACTCCCTTGCCATAGTCGTCTACATCAAATTATAATAAAATCAAATTAAAATAAAATTATAGGGGTCGACCCCTTAAGGAATCGTCACCTCCTTTGGATTGGCTGATTCTCATTGTGTAGTCACTTCTCTTAGAGAAGTGTAATTAAAATTTAATAGCAATACTTGCTAATGATGCTGACCCTCCTTCTTGAATAGTTGCCTCCCTATGAGTGATATAAAAAGGAGATGGAATGTGAGATAAAATAGTCAAAAATAAAAGATGTAACATCATATGAATTTCAGTAGACTTGAGCAGATTTTAGAAGAAGGAATATATGTATATTTGTGAAGGAAATATGTGCAAATTTATGAAGGGAATATATGGAGATTTGTGAAAAATGTTATAAGTTGATTTTGTGAAGGAAGAGTATATGTGTTGAAAAGGTTGCATCAAATTTGTGAAGGAGATCATCTACAAGCACACTTTATGAAGGCAATTAAAATGATTATCATCCATTGAAGAAGGAAGTGAATAATGATTTGTCATGCAAATACAAAGAAGAGAAGACTTTATGTAGAGTATATCTAATTCAAAGTAGATTTCTAAGTGTGTGAAAATGCAGAAAAATATGTTCATCATTCATTGAAGAAGCATCATCCTGAAGGTGATATTTGCAGAAGAGGTTGGTGCCTCCTAAAAGAAGAGATTTGTATCTCTTGCTGAGTTGGTGCTCAGTTGTGGGGATTGGTGTCTCCAATGGGTTGGTGCCTACAAATTCTATAAGTGGGGGTTGGTGTATTCAATAGGTTGGTGCCTACAAATTTTCTAAGAGAATTTTATATTATGGTTTTCTCCCAAAAGGGTTTCCACGTAAATCTGGTGTTCTTCTTGTATTCTTAATTGTTGATGTTGTGTTGTTGATATTATTGTGGTTATGAATTTGAAAAAGTAAAATATTAGCTTATATTGGTTCACCCCCTTCTCAGTATAAGTGTGTGTTCATCAGTTCTTTTTAATGAAAAACCTGGATAGATTTTTGCACAAATTTCCTACAAGAAACCATAGGCTATTTTGTGCCATAATCGCAACATTTCTCTTCAAAATCATGGTGGATTTTATAGCTAGGGTTTTTGGATTTGATCAAACATTTATTTTTCAATGGATTTTTCCACAAAATCATTTCATTTTTTAAGGATTTTTGCATAATTCTTTTAGTGGCATGTGACAGTTTGTGGCTAGGGTTTTCTGGCCAAAAATTTTAGGTATTTTTCATAATTTTTATTCAAAAAAAATTTCTTCCACAACTAGGGCATGGATTTTATCTATTCTTTCCCTAGGGTTTGGAAAGTAATTTCTAGAAGATTTTCTCTAGGGCTAGGGAAAATTTTGTGGTAAGTACTAGTGCAAGCAAGGGATTTTATTACAACAGGAAGGCATTTATTTTTTGATCTTACTCTCTGATTGCAAGTTGCTATAGGGAAGAGCAATATAAATGGCCTCTTTAGCCAACATCATGTTGGAAGGTAGCCAGAGATTCTCTAGTAAAATTACATTTCAAAGCAATGTATGTTGATAATTTCTTAGTAGAAAGGCCTCAAAAAATGTTCTAGGCATAGATTCTCATCCAACGACTATGAGTAAAGACTAGGACAACTTTGATGAAGGTGATAGAGCAACAATCATGTTGATCAAATTATCTATGAAATTATAGATGAAATAATTCTTGAAGTCTAGTCAAGGACAACTTCACCTAAAATTTGGAAGCATCTGCAAGATTTGCATGAGACTTTAGATAAGGGTAGAGCCTTCTTCTTGAACAATATTCTATTTTCAATCATTATGGATGAGAATTTACTCAAGATCAAGGACATCAAAGATCAATTGTCAACCATTGGTCAAAATATGGAAGAAGAGGACATGGTGGTAATCATGCTAAAAATATTACCACATGTTTATGAGAAATCTATTGAGACCATAAATATCATCTCTATGAGTGTTGAATTGAAGTTTGAAGAGCTATGCAATAAGTTCATACAACAAGACACATGGAAGAAACAATTCTATAGTAGCAGTGAGATAGAGGGTGTGGAACAGGCATTTGTGGCCAAAGACAAGCGAAAAGGCAAATGGTCATGTTGTCTCTCAAATTTGCACCCTTGCTGAGTTGTAGAACCTAGAAATCTGGAGAAACATGAGACCTTTCCAGGCTTGTGGGTCACCTGTGATGGAAAGAACCTCCGGAGAAGGCCGGCTTCCTAGATGGTTATCACCTAGAAACTACTGGACTAATGTCTTTGTAGGGAAAAGAGTAAGAAGGATTACAAGAGAATGAAAAATACTATCTAAGGTGATACACCAAAATGGTTATTAGAGACTACACAAGTGACTAACACACTATAGAACCAGTAGTAATAAGGTTCTCATACACAACCCAGTAGATCATAACCTCTGCATCATCAATTTATAAGAAGGCTAAATAACAACAGTTCTGTGAAGGAGAAAGATGTTTTCTCACTACTCAAAAACTGATTCTTATTCCTAGCACATCCCACAACCTGCAAAAATATATGTATCCCTGCATAAAGGCACCAACATGAAATATAGTCCCAAGGACAAAGAACAACACAAGGATCTGTACTAACACTAAGGACACACAGTACCAGAAGAAATGGGAAGGTATAAATTGTTTATTATTGCTAAAAAAGTGTTACAATGTTGTATTACTCTAAAAATGGGTTACAAAACTATTCACTTCTGCAAAAGAACTCAAAAATTACAATATATAGTGCAGTGAATAGCCAGAACTCCTCAATAATGAACAAGGAAGAAGACTATATACTTCCCAAACAGGTTGTAACAAGATAAGCATGAGCAACCTCCATTTTTCGTGCATCTCATAAATGCCCTCAAAATATTTGCCTAAAGTCCTCTAAAGTGGGCTCTCAATGAGGAAAAAGTCAGGGCATGTCATTACTAATCATAAAAGCACCTGAAAATGCCTTTAAATGCTCTTTAAGGCTACTGAAAACAAGTCAAATATCTCAATAACTCCCCAACCTATTTGTCAACCTCCCCTGTAGCATCATAAATGTCTGATATTTGCATAATAAATGACATAAATACACAATATTTTCTGCATCTAATTAACATTGACCAAGTGGTTTATTATTACACCACTTAGTTAATGTTTTACAATCCAAATTTATTACAAACCTATGTAGAAAATAATGGCATTTAGAACACAAATATTTAATTTCCCAATTTTACATGATTTAGGGACAAATTAAATATTGTGAAAGAACGACAAAGTAATCAACGAGACTTACTTCACCATGTGTGATAAATCTGCCTATTATTGTCCTTTTGCATTTTTATTACAAATGATAAAGTAATTCATAATTTATTAGTTTATCGTCTGTCTACAACATCTAATATATCTCTAGATTATGCAAAATCGACATAACAAAACCTTGTAACCCCTAGGCAAAATAAACACGACCATGCACTTGCATCACCTCTCACATCTCATGGCTACATCAAAACCCCTTACAATTCCTAGCCATTCATACATGCATACATATCTATCATCATGATACAAGGCCCAATGCAATACATTTTAAAAATGACCCTTAAGCCTCCCTATACACATCACCATGTCTTTCACTTCCATGCACATGTAATTACAATATTATGCATTTAGGAACCACCTTATCCCTCCATGTGCATTTAAAAACAAGACATGCCTAGCAAGATAAGCATTCGACCCTATGTTTTCATGATGTTCTCTTTGACTTTGAAAAAAGGTAGAAATCATACCTCACGGCCCCCTTTGATGTATTATCACTAGGCTTTTGAAAAGACAAGAGTCTTTACCATGGCATGAATAGATTGCAATGATTTTATTTTAAAATAAAAGTCAAAAAACATTATCAATGCAAATGGGTCGATCAATAAAAAGGAAGAAAAAAAACCTAAACTTTTCATTATGCATTTTACTCCTCTCTCTTGCTGCCGCACCGCCATGATTGTAGGGTTTTGAAGGCAAAAATGTATGAATCTGGGTTGATTCTAAGTGTTTTCCTACCAATTTTGAGAGCAAAATGCAGGGTAAGTTAGATTTAGCTAAGATTTTGACATTTTGTTGTTGATACTAGGCAGATTTTGGGTCTCCATGGCTGCGATTTTGACTGGTTTTGATACATCTTTTGTGGATTTCTGTGGCTGACCACATTTGCACTTGCTTTTTGACTGTGTTGGGGCCAAAATGAAGCTCACCTTGAGGAAAAAAAGTGATTTGACAACAATCGGCAATGGCAAAAAGGTAATTCGCCCTTGACTGTCAATCTTTCTTCTTTTTCATAATTTTTTACCTTGCATTTGGCCCTAGCAGAGGCATGATTTCATGAAAATCTGAGTATCCTTGTTAGAAATGAATTGAAAATGGGTGCTATTTTCCTTTACATCTGCATTTTGACTCAAAACAAGTTCCAATTATGACAAAAAATTGTAAAGAAAAACATCCCTGTGCATTTCGAACTTGAAATTCTACATTTTTTGTTTGCTTGTTGTAGCATGAGGCTCAATTTTAAGGTATTTCTGGGTATTTTGTGTTTGTCTAGCATATGAAGCCTTAGATCTCCAGTATGATATCACTCAATGAAGCTCATTCACTATTGTAAAACCCTTCATCCTCTTAGATAGGCAGCAATGTTCATCAACACTAGTATATCTGCACATATTTCTTGAAAGGAAAACTTGTCTTATTTTCTTGTCAAGAATCATGGGAAGTAAATTAGTATGCAAATAGTCTAACGAAACATTCTGGAGCTGCTTCACAAGTTTGAAGATAAGGTTGTCCAATGTAAACAATATGTATGCCTCTATTCCAATGATTTCTTAACAATTATCTTCAAATTCAATATTGCCAGATGATCCATCAAGAAAACTATATAGTAAATCCATGAATTTTGAATACATCTTGGGAGGTGGTATGTCATTCACATTCTTCATTTTTTTGGATGCTCATGACTATGTTTTTTGCCAACAAATATGCCTGTATGATATGCCAAGACTGTTACTCTTTAGTTTGGGATGTCTTTATCATGGCTGTAACATTTGATGTTGCTTCTATTATGCCTGGACAATGGATAAGGCCTTTGTTGTTCCTTTCATGGTTAGATCATGACTGTGTATTGAAGAAATCTTTTTCAATTCTTCTTGCAAGTGCTGCTCCATGCATTGTTCCTCTTGATATGCTTGTTTTAGATTCATGTACATGAATGATGTCTTCTTGTGAAGTCTTCTTGTAATGATGACTATTCTGTAGCATATGAGTCACTTTTATATGACTGTCTATCTGCATTTGTTCTTCATGCACAACAAAATGACAGCTCCTGTCCTATTTTGTGATATTCAATCCTTCTTTTGATGAGACCTTGGTCTTGTGAAGTGGTATGACATGCATTTAGGCTGACACTATGGCCTTTATATATGACTAAAATCAGTCCTGTATCTCTTTGACACATGGCATTTTCATTGCATCTCTAAATAGTGTACTTCCTATAGTAATCAACCACACACGGCATTCTCATTGCATCTTTGATTTTGTTGTTTGTAGAATTCATCCTGTAGCTGAATTGCTCATGCATTTTCCACAGTCATCATAATAATTACTTCTGGATTGTTTAAAGCATCACTCTGCTTGGATATCAGTCGCCTCAATGGTCAAAACACTTCATAAGCAATTTTTACATCTTACTCACAACAAAAAGTGGTAAATATTTATCATATTTTTACTGGCCTAGACTGAGCTTTCAATTGCTGAAGTGGATGATATTCAGAGTTGATTGATATTTCTTTACCAGGCTAGACAATGGCTATCGTCTCATGTATGACTATCCTTTTTAATGAGCTATTGTTAGTAGTCATATAACTCTTTGGCATTTGATAAATTATACACCTTTTATGCTTCAAGAAGCAATTGTGACAATATAGTGGCACTGCATTGTATTGATATGACTCCTGTAGCTTTTTATAGTAATGTGGACCTCATACATTGTTGTTGTAACTGTCCCTTTTAATGTATTGTTGTTATACTATTCAAGTGTTCTATTTGCTTTTGACTTGGGATATGCCAGTGATGACATTTTTGTTGTATAGCTTGGCAACATTCAAAATAGTTTGACTTTGAATCACTAAAGATAAAACATTATACATCTATACTTCACCTTTCTCTTGATGTCCTCTCTGTGTATGAATATACTATATTCCATTTGGCATGGTTGTACCTTGCTTGCTGATGTCCATTTCATATGAATGTCCTTTTTTACATGATATAAGGTTGTTACATGAATTCAAAAGTAATTTGACACTTCAATCATGACACAAATGAAAAAGGTATCCATTCCATAAATGTATGGCCGTACTTGTTTGTCTTTTTGCATGTCATCTCTATTTTGGCTGTCCCGTACATGACTGTTTCTTTTAACACTCTATTGTACCTATGAAGTACCAATTATGTGTTTTTTTTATAGTAGATGTATCATGGCTCATACTTGTACAATTAATCATGAGTTCATGTACCTTTCATTTGCTGCTCTCTCTTGATAGTTGACTGCTGTTAGCATGCAATCATTCTGAGCACAAGTTGTTGTTTCTAGTTTATCTCTGACAGATGGATTTCTTGGACAATCATTTAACTATTCTAAACTATCTGATTCTACAGTCAATGAGATGATTGTCCCTATTCCTTATTACATATATCACTGTCTTCTTGTTGTAGCATTCATGCACTTCCTGTGACTTTGCATCTTTGTTCTAGACAATTCTCTTATGATTGTTCCTCATCTCCCTGGTAGTCTGTCTTGCATTTGTATATGGCATATGAAATGTTCTATAAGGACTATGAGCTAGGCTCAACCCTTGTGGGAGCCACATTTCCTCAACTCATAATGTAACCTGATGAATCAAACAGAAACATAATTACACTTGTATCTGCACATGAAGCAAACTTGTTAGAAAATAAATGCATATTGTGGATAGGTTTGATGACTTGATTGTTCTCTAGGACATCCAAGGTATACATTTCTTGTTTAATGCATTTGAGGATCAATTTATACATACATGGTATCTTGTTCATGTATGGTTTTGGACCATTCATTTCTTAGAGCATTGCTCTAACACCACTATTTTTGCCAGATGCAGGAACTAGAGACAACATGAAACTAGGAAGGACAAAGACAACTCAGGGCGACAGGACAACACACCAGAACCAGAACCAGTCATTCTCAAGCAATGACTGGCCTCTAACCTTACATGGACATTTATTTACATTTACTTATTCATGTATAGATTGTTCTTCTATTTCATTGAATAAGAAAGTTAACCTCACGACTTGTGTGAGATAATGTACATTTTACATTCAATAAAGATTATTTATTCTTCGGAAAAGATTTTGGATAAATCTTTCTTATGTTACATGCACTTGGATAAATGCAGTAATCTAATAAACATAATCTCTTGAATTATTTCATTTATGCACTTGAATGTAATGTATGAAGGACTAGATGAAATGTACCTTTTAAGTTTTGAATCAAAACTCTACCTGAATGAGCTACAGTGAAATTTAGGTAAAATTTTTGGCGACATCTGCTATATGTTTGCCTGCTAAACATCAGACCAGTTGCCTGAAGCTTATCCATTGGGCATAGAGTCACTCATACTTGACAAAAACTTGAAAAACATTTCTTTCCATTGCGGTAACTCACTTCAGACTACAATCTTTTCTAATCCATCAAGTGCATGGGTATGGTTGGTGATAGTGAACCAACAAAAATCATTGTCATTAATGATATGCGTCTACTTGATGAGTTTGAAGGGGATGACCAACAAGAACACCTCCTTAGCAAACTACTATGATTTATTATAGCTCTATGAGGGGGATAGGTATGATGTGTGACAGTGAATACATGTATTCACTATTTTATATGATGGTTGTCTATACATACAGCTGTAGTACATTACAACAGTTTCACCTCTTGCACATAACCAGACCCAGGAATAACTAACAATTGTGTAGAAACACACTTAGGGAAATGAAATCTGCATCTAATCTAGTGTGCAATAGCACTTATTTAACAACAGAAACTTCATGAAATATGTACAAACATGAAAGATCCTATCTCAGAAGCACTGTTTGAGGTGAATCCCATTGACTGGGATTGGCTCAATGTCACCATCCAGCCTAGACAGCTGGAAAGCATTATGCTGTTTGCATTCTAAAACAATATAGGGCCCACTCCAAAAAGTATCAAACTTAGAGTGCTTTCCAGGTTTTCTTTTCAACACATCCCATTTCAGCACTATGTCACCCTCCTGGAATGTTCTTGGAGATGCTCTTTTGTCAAATGACCTCTTCATTTGAGCTTGATGATGCTCTATATTTCTCATGGCATCATTTCTAGTTTCTTCAAGCTCAACTAGTTGAGCTAGCCTTACTGTCATAGGGCCTTCTTCTAGCATGGCTAGCTGATTCACCAAGGCAAGTGCTGGTAACTCAAGTGTGATAGGAAGCCTTGCTTCTTTGCCATACACCAACATGAAAGGTGAATGCCCTATTGACTGTTTTGTAGTAATTTTGTCAGCCCATAATGCTAACTTTAACTATGTATGCCAGGTTCTCTAGTTACCCTCCATGGTCTTCTTGATAATTCTAATCAAGTTCTTATTGGTGGATTCCCCTTGGCCATTGCCTTGCGGATAGTAATTGGAGGATGTATTGAGATAAATACCATTTCTTACAGCCCAATTAGAGATTCTAGAACCAACAAAGGCAAGGGTATTGTCTGAAATAATGGACTCCAGCACTCCAAATCTGATAACTAGCTCTTCATAAAAATTTAGAACATCAGACTCATTGGCCTATTTGAGTGCGACTACTTCAGTCCACTTAGTGAAATAATCAATGGCTGTAAGAACCCACTTATGGCCAGCACTAGATGAAGGGTTTATAACCCCAATAAAGTCTAATCCCCACCTCATAAAGGGTCGTTCAACCTAAACCTGCTGCAATGGTAAGGCTGCCAACTTCTCTTTTCCGGCAAACATATCACATTCCTTGCACTTTCTGACCCATAAGTGTGCATCCTTAAACAAATTGGGCCAATAATAGGCACCTTTCATCACCTTAAGAGCTATTGCTCTAGGTGAAAAATGGCCTCCAGCTGACCCCTCATGAAATTCATGCAACACTTTTTCAACTTGGTTAGGTCCAATACATCTCAGCAATACTCCGTTGAAATCGTTCCTAAAAAGAAAGCCAGTAATGAGCACATAAGGTATGGACTGTAATTTGAAATACCTTCGTTTGGATCTATCCAAGCCTTGAGGACACTCACCAGTCTACAGGAAATGAACCATTTCTTGCACCCAATCAGTAACAGGAACTAAAACAGCTACTTGCTCTTGATCTTGTAATGATAGAACAACTTCTTGTTCACGTTCTTCTTTACTAATAACACCATCAGCAAGTTGTTCGCACAACCCTTCACCCCTGACCAGCTTGGTAAACTTAATGTCCACATCATATTCCATTACCTTAGTCACCCAACTAGCTCTCTTATCGTTGAGATCCTTACTTAACAGAAATTCCTTCGTGCTCGGATGAGCAACCATTAGATTAATCTTATTATTTGACATGTGTTTAAATTTCTTTAAACTCCTTATAACAGCAAGCACATGTTTCTCAACGAAGGTGTACCTTAGCTCATAATCCTTCAATACTTGACTAAAAAAAGCTAAAGGCTGCTCCATTTTTAAATCATTCTTCTATACCAGCATAGCAGAAACATAATCAACATTACCATAAGCATACAAAGTGAAATCCTTAGAAAAATTAGGATTTAGAAGTGTAGGTGCAGCTGCCAATGCCTCTTTAATAAGCTCAAAGCTTTGTTTTCCTTCTCTAGTCCAGCTGAAAGACACCTTCTTTCTCAACATAGCAGTTAGTGGATTTAACAAATCAACAATATTAGGGATAAATCTCCTAACGAAGTTGATCCTACCAATGAAACTTTGTAGGCCTTTCTTGTGTGATGGTAAGGGGAGAGCCAAAATTGCACCTATTCTTTCAGGGTCAATGGTGATACCTTGTTTTGACACCACATAACCAAGCAATTTGCCCTCATGAATAGCAAACACACACTTTTGGGGATTAAGTGATATCCCAAATTCCCTCCATCTCTCAAAAATCTACCTTAAGTGGTTTAAATGATTCTTGATCTCTTTGGAGAAAACAGTAATGTTGTCAAGGTAGACTAGGACAGTTTTATACATTAACCCCTGAAAGGCCATGTCCATAGCCTTTTTAAAGGTTTCTCCAGCATTGGACAAACCGAAAGGCATCTTCTTATAAGCCATAGTCCCCCATTTTATGGTGAAGGTTGTTTTATACTGGTCTTCCTCTTTCACTAATATTTGATTGTAACCAGAATAACCGTCTAGTAAGGAAAACCTCTCTGATCCTGAGACTACTTGGAGTATCTGCTCCATAGAAGGCAAAGGATGACAATCTTTCAAGGAAGCTCTATTCAAGTCACGAAATTCTACACACAGCCTTATCTCCCCGTTTTTCTTCCTAACTGGCACAAGGTTGGAAACCCATGAGGTGTGCTTAATAGGAAATATTATGCCACTCTCAATCAGCTTGTTCAGTTCTTTTTTCATAAGAGGCTCTAATTTAGGATTCAAGATCCTCTGTTTCTGCCTAACAGGCTTGGCATCAAGCTCAAGTTCAATAGTATGTTGAGCAAGCTGAGGGTCAAATCCTTTTAAATCATTATATTCCCATGCAAAAATGTCACTAAATTCTTGAAAAAGTTGAACAAATGCATGTTTTTCCTTTGTTGTACATACCTTGCCCAGCTTAAGGAGCTTACCCTTGAAGATCTCAAACTCTTCATAGTGATCTTGTTGAACTTGTAAGATGGCCTTGGTTTTTGTAGCTTCATCATTAGTATTAAAAATGGACTCTAAGGTGACCAAACCCTTTGGCATCTTGTTATTCTTCAGCTGAATGATTTGGTCACCATACTAGTGATGTAGCTTCTCTTGGTTGGTATGAGAGAATTCTACTTCTTCTCTCAAGAAGTTTACAATCTACTGGTCACTTTCAAACACTTGCTAATGTGTGTTTTTATCTAGTATAGTAGGCCTAACAACAACCTTAATATGTTGATTCATCTTACCACTACTAATCTCTTTGGGGATGTCATATTTAGCCCCTATAGTAGCCAGCCTATCAGCATGTTTATTCTGATTTCTAGGTATGGATATAAAATTAAATGCATCAAATCCCTCCAAGAGGTCCCATACTCTATGATTTTAAGACTTAAGCAAATCATTTTTTGTAACATTAAGTTTTCTCACCTGATTTACAACCAATTCGCTGTCCCCATAAACTTTTATACAGCTAATACCCTTTTGTCTTGTCCATTCCAAACCTTGAATAAGAGCTTCGTATTCAACCACGTTGTTAGTACAACTGAAACAAAATCTAAAAGCTGAATAGTACCTCTCACCCTTCGAGGAAACAAGCATGCATCCACCACTAGCACCCATTTTACTCCTTGAGCCATCAAAAAATAGCTCCCAGGCCTCATTATATTGCTACCCATCTTGTTGTTCTACACTTTTTTCAATGTTAGGCATAATTGAATTAGCTTCATGCATCATATACACACCCAAACCAGCCCCTTCTAGGTGCTCACATGGATCAACCACTTGAGTCTGATCTGCCCATTCATCAAGAAGAACTTCCGGTATACCTTCAATTTGTGTACTACCTTCTTGAACATCGGGCTCCTCTTGTTGTTCACTTGCAACCAAGTTGGCATTGATGGGACATGGAGTGTAAGGCTCAATATGGTCTTTGGCAATGGGTTTCGACTTGATAGTCACCTTAGTGCCGTACCTAGTTCTAAATAGCATATGAGACCAATCTGAGGACAGGTAACCTCCTATCTTTGCGGTAAAATCCCTTGACAAACAAATAGCAAAATAAGGAGGTAACTCAATGACATATATGTCTTGTGCGATAAAAAAATTTGGACAGGCATGCAGAGTTAAACTTAGCCCCTTTATGACACCCACTGTATTAACAGTAGTTCCATCTAGCTGAACAACTCCCTTCTCTAATGGCTCATATTCAATTCCTAACTTGTCAACAATCTGTTTGGGCATGACGGAACTGTTAGCACCCAAGTCAATCATGCAGTTATGGACTAAATGGTTACCTATGATCAAGGACACATAAAATGGTGGGGGCTTAACCCTTGAATCTTGTTGTTCTTTATCACTTCCAGCCGCATTTGTCAACACAACCTTAGGCTTATCTGTATTAGGCTCTTGAGACAAACTTAAATTTGATAGGGCTGATTGAAGCAAGCCCTTTTGGCCAGGGATACTTAGGCAATCCCACATAGACATGGATACATTCACTTTTTTCATATGCTTAAGGATATTGAAAGCAGATGTACTTGATTTAACTTGGCTTTTGGGGGAAGCCACATCACCTGAAGTACCAGCTGGCTAAACTGGTGGATTAAGCTGGTCCTTGCCTACCAAAGGCTGACCTTTTGATAAGACTTGAATTTTCTCAGCATTTGATGGATTAGAAACACCTTGTACCACATTTGGCACTTGATGCTCATAAGTTTGAACCTTACCAGATTGTTGCCCTTCATCAATAGCCCTTTTCTTGCTGGATGTATTGGCTGCAATTGAAGAACCAACTTGGTTCATACCACATAATTCTTCTCCTTGCTAGTTTAGGAGTGTTGTCTCATGTACCTGTTCTTCTTGATGTTGAACAAGAGGTTCTACAGGCACATTAGACTGCAATGCTAGACTGTTTTGAACCATCAAAGCTTATTTAATCACCCCATTGGCATAGGTATTTTGATTATGGGGTTGGTTACAAGGAAAACACTAGTCATAGTCCTAAGCCAAATTATTTTGCGTGGGTACAATTTCCTTTGACGAACTAGTAGCGTTTGGATTGTAGACTTGATAAGGCCTAAAGTTAAAGGCTTGCCTTGGACCTTGATTATTTGGCTGATAAGGTGGCCTATTTGACTAATTTTTCTAGTAATTAAAATGGAATGAGGGCTGATAAGGTCTAAAATTTTGACCCTGTTGCCTCTTGAGGTTCACTATCTCATTACCGAAAGATTCTAACAGTCCTTTGATCTCCTGTAACTCAAAAGATTGAGTTTGAACAACATTCTCTTGGTTATTGGGCTGAGTATTAGGTGCTGGTAACACTGGTGCAGTGGGTATAATAGTTATAGGAGGCACATGCATTGGCATTGGTGGCTAAATAGCAAGGAATATTGGCAAAGGAGGTCTAGGGGCAATTTTACCAGCCTGTATGAGGTTGTTCTCAGCTTTTATGGCTATAGTATAAGCTCATGGTAAGGAGTATCCTCCCATAGATTGAATCATAATAGAAATATCGTTGTTCAAATCTCTCAAATAATATAAGAAAGCATGATCAGCAATAGGCCTTGCCGTTGGTGGGATTCTATCTGTCTTCTAGAAACGATGGTTGAAGTCCAACATAACTTCGTGAGGAGCCCTTTTAATTGTAGACAACTGCTCCACCAATGACAAATGGTCTGATTTGTCTTCAAAGAAGCTGCATAGCTCCTCTCCCAAACAATCCCATGAATCTATGGAGTTGACTGGTAGGCTTCTGAACCACTTCAAAGC
Organism: Cunninghamia lanceolata; assembly: GCA_027924645.1. NCBI lineage: Eukaryota > Viridiplantae > Streptophyta > Pinopsida > Cupressales > Cupressaceae > Cunninghamia > Cunninghamia lanceolata. Next base: position 42,286,707 of record BSBN01000391.1, on the reverse strand, counting down.
CTTCCCTTTGAGGGAAGTTGCTAACAACCTGATTGCAACATTCTCTTGTGTCACATGATGGACAACACATAGGTTGGCAACATCTTTTATATGCTCAGCCAGAGTAGTCTGATCTTCACCATTAAAATATGGTAAAATTTTTAAGGTAGCTATAGGAATGTCATCATGCTGAGCTAAATTTAGTGGGCTACCTTGGTTGAATGCAACAAATGGCTAAATTCTAGCTACAGGAATCATTGTAACTGGGATTCTTGGGGTGGTATGAGTTCTAACAGCAGGAGGAGTAGACTTGGCTCTCCTAGAATAGACACAAGTTTTCTTGGGTTTCTTAGCTATTATCCCTCTTCTCCTAGATGGGGATAATTGTAAATTCTCAAAAGACGAAGAACTGCTTCTGATTTGTATCCTTTTCATAAGCTGAAATGTACTAATTTTGCTAAACAAAAGCTCATAGTCGCTAGATATGCAGATTTTAACCTCTTATAGGTCAGAAAATTATTAGCTGTACATCAAAACTAGCAATAAAATGTAATATTTGAATTGTTTTAATTCCAACGGTCCCACCGGGCTTGCCAAAAATTATTTTCTCTTAGATTTGCACCCTTACTGAGTTGTAGAACCTAGCAATCTGGAGAAACATGGGATCTTTCCAGGCCTGTGGGTCACCTGTGATGGAAAGAACCTCCAGAGAAGGCCGGCTTCCTAGATGGTTATCACCTCGAAACTATTGGACTAATGTCTTTGCAGGGAAAAGAGTAAGAAGGATTACAAGAGAATGAAAAATACTATCTAAGGTGATGCACCCAAATGGTTATCAGAGACTACACAAGTGACTAACACACTATAGAACCAGTAGTAATAAGGTTCTCATACACAACCCAGTAGATCATAACCTTGCATCATCAATTTATAAGAAGGCTAAATAACAATAGTTCTGTGAAGGAGAAAGATGTTTTCTCACTACTCAAAAACTAATTCTTATTTCTAGCACATCTCACAACCTGCAAAAATATATGTATCCCTGCATAAAGGCACCAACATGAAATACAGTCCCAAGGACAAAGAACATCACAAGGATCTGTATTAACACTAAGGACACACAATACCAGAAGAAATGGCAAGGTATAAACTATTTATTACTACTAAAAAGGTGTTACAATGTTGTATTACTCTAAAAATGGGTTACAAAACTATTCACTTCTACACAAGAACTCAAAAATTATAAATACAGTGCAGTGAATAGCTAGAACTCCTCAATAATGAACAAGGAAGAAGACTATATACTTACCAAACAGATTGTAACAAGATAAGCATGAGCAACCTCCATTTTTCGTGCATCTCATAAATGTCCTCAAAATATCTGCCTAAAGTCCTCTAAAGTGGGCTCTCAATGAGGAAAAAGTCAGGGCATGTCATTACTAATCATAAAAGCACCTAAAAATTCCTTTAAATGCTCTTTAAGGCTACTGAAACAAGTCAAATATCTCAATAACTCCCCAACCTATTTGTCAACCTCCCCTACAACATCATAAATGTCTGATGTTTGCACAATAAATGACATAAATACACATTATTTTCTACATCTAAATAACATTGTCCAAGTGGTTTATAATTACACCCCTTGGTTAATGTTTTACAATCCAAATTTATTACAAACCTACGCAGAAAATAATGGCATTTAGGACACAAATATTTAATTTCCTGATTTTCCATGATTTAGGGACAAATTAAATATTATGAAAGAACGACAAAGTAATCGACGAGACTTACTTCGCCATGTGTGATAAATCTGCCTATTATTGTCCTTTTACATTTTTATTACAAATGATAAAGTAATTCATAATTTATTACTTTATCGTTCATCTACAACATTTAATCTATCTCTAGATTATGTAAAATTGACATAACAACACCTTGTAACCCCTAGGAAAAATAAACATGACCATGCACTTGCATCACCTCTCACATCTCATGGCTACATCAAAACCCCTTACAATTCCTAGCCATTCATACATGCATACATATCTATCATCATGATACAAGGCCCAATGCAATACATTTTAAAAATGACCCTTATGCCTCCCTATACACATCACCATGTCTTTCACTTCCATGCACATGTAATTACAGTATTATGCATTTAGGCACCACCTTATCCCTCCATGTGCATTTAAAAACAAGACATGCCTAGCAAGATAAGCATTCGACCCTATGTTTTCATGATGTTTTCTTTGACTTTGAAAAAAGGCAGAAATCATACCTCATAGCCTGCTTTGATGTATTATCACTAGCCTTTTGAAAAGACAAGAGTCTTTACCATGGCATGAATAGATTGCAATGATTTTATTTTAAAATAAAAGTCAAAAAGCACTATCAATGCAAATGGATCTATCAATGAAAAGGAAGAAAAAAAACCTAAATGTTTCATTATGCATTTTACTCGTCCTCTCTCTTGCTGCCACACCGCCATGATTGTAGGGTTTTGAAGGCAAAAATGTATGAATCTGGGTTGATTCTGAGTGTTTTCCTACCAATTTTGAGAGCAAAATGCAGGGTAAGTTAGATTTAGCTAAGATTTTGACCTTTTGTTGTTGATACTGGGCAGATTTTGGGTCTCCATGGCTGCGATTTTGACTGGTTTTGATACATCTTTTGTGGATTTCTATGGCTGACCACATTTGCACTTGCTTTTTGACTGTGTTGGGGCCAAAATGAAGCTCACCTTGAGGAAAAAAAGTGATTTGACAACAATCGGCAATGGAAAAAAGGTAATTCGCCCTTGACTGTCAATCTTTCTTCTTTTTCATAATTTTTTACCTTGCATTTGGCTCTAGCAGAGGCATGATTTCATGAAAATCTGAGTATCCTTGTTAGAAATGAATTGAAAATGGGTGCTATTTTCCTTTACATCTACATTTTGACTCAAAACGAGTTCTAGTTATGATGAAAAATTGTAAAGAAAAACATCCCTGTGCATTTCAAACTTGAAATTCTACATTTTTTGTTTGCCTGTTGTAGCATGAGGCTCGATTTTGAGGTATTTCTGGGTATTTTGTGTTTGTCTAGCATATGTAGCCTTAGATCTCCAGTATGATATCACTCGATGAAGCTCATTCACTACTGTAACACCCTTCATCCTCTTAGACAGGCAGCAGTGTTCATCAACACTAGTATATCTGCACATATTTCTTGAAAGGAAAACTTGTCTTCTTTTCTTGTCAAGAACCGTGGGAAGTAAATCAGTGTGTAAATAGTCTGACGCAACATTCTGGAGCTGCTTCACAAGTTTGAAGATAAGGTTGTCCAATGTAAACAATATGTATGCCTCTATTCCAATGATTTCTTGACAATTATCTTCAAATTCAATATTGCCAGATGATCCATCAAGAAAACTATATAGTAAATCCATGAATTTTGAATACATCTTGGGAGGTGGTATGTCATTCACATTCTTCATTTTTTTTGGATGCTCATGACTGTGTTTGTTGCCAACAAATATGGCTGTATGATATGCCAAGACTGTTACTCTTTAGTTTGGGTTGTCTTTATCATGGCTGTAACATTTGATTTTGCTTCTATTATGCCTGGACAATGCATAAGGCCTTTGTTGTTCCTTTCATGGTTAGATCGTGATTGTGTATTGAAGTAATATTTTTCAATTCTTCTTGCAAGTGCTGCTCCATGTATTGTTCCTCTTGATATGCTTGATGTAGATTCTTCATGTACATGAATGATGTCTTCTTGTGAAGTCTTCTTGTAATGATGACTGCTCTGTAGCATATGAGTCACTTTGATATGATTGTCTATCCGGATCTGTTCATCATGCCCAACAAAATGACAGCTCCTATCCTATTTTGTGATATTCTATCCTTCTTTTGATGAGACCTTGGTCTTGTGAAGTGGTATGACATGCATTTAGGCTGACACTATGGCCTTTATATTTGACTGAAATCAGTCTTGCATCTCCTTGACACATGGCATTTTCATTGCATCTCTAAATAGTGTACTTCCTGTAGTAATCAACCACACATGGCATTCTCATTGCATCTTTGATTTTGTTGTTTGTAGAATTCATCCTGTAACTGACTTTCTCATGCATTTTGCACAGTCATCATAATAATTACTTCCGGATTGTTTAAAGCATCACTTTGCTTGGATATCAGCCACCTCAATGGTCAAAACACTTCATAAGCAATTTTTCCATCTTACTCACAACAAAAAGTGGTAAATATTTATCATATTTTTATTGGCCTAGACTGGGCTTTCAACTGTTGAAGTGGATGATATCTAGAGTTGATTTATGTTTCTTTACCAAGCTAGACAATGACTGTGGTCTCATGTATGACTGTCCTTTTTAATGAGTTGTCGTTATGGCACTTGAGTAGTCATATAACTCTTTGGCATTTGATAAATTATACACCTTTTATGCTTCAAGAAGCAATTGTGACAGTATAGTGGCACTGCATCATATTGATATGACTCCTGTAGCTTTGTATAGTAATGTGGACCTCATACATTGCTATTGTAACTATCCCTTTTAATGTATTGATGTTATTGTTGCAAGTATGAGGTGGGCCAGTGTTGTCATTGATGTCAACATACTCATATTGCATTGACAAGAAGGATTGGATGAGCTGTGTGCTGAGGATATTGAGAAAATTAGCCTCAGTCAGGAACAGTGAAGAACCGTGATGAGAAGAAGGCAAATGTATTGTATAGGTTGAGAACCAGAGGATGCGGATTAAAGGGTTTGTAGATATGAGTCTTGAGATGCTTTAGTTAAGATTTCAGAGGTCCGCATGAAGATCTGAAGGAGTTGTGGCTGTCGGTGTAGAACCAGTTCCAGCAAGTATTCAGAGGTGACAGAGGATCACAAAAAGGTCCGGTGAGGTCCGGAACTGTATAATCCTAATCTACAGATTGGAAGGAGTCTTTGGAATGTCCTTGTGATGTGCCATCTCAAGTTGTGTATGATTTGGAGGTCCGGAAGTACCTCTTGCATTATGACAGTGGCGACAGACAGTGTTCTTGAAGTTCCGAATAAGGAAGAGAAGAGATTCCAGTAAGTAAAGAAAGTGCGGATGTACCTGGTCATTTAGGCAGGCTTGTGAAGGTTCTTGGATCATGTTGAGGTTGTGTTGTTGGTCCGCATTGATAGTAGAGCCCGGAATTGAAGTTATTCTTTCAGATGAAGTTCTTGCTCTGTTTAGCTGACCGGATGAGTTGTTCATCCTGCAAATGTTCTTGTGGTGGCCGACCGGATGTGTTATTCATCTTGCGGATACTCTTATGGTTGTTTGCCGACTTAGATGTTTGTTCCTAAGTCGATGTCTTGTATAAATAACGGTTTGTGAGTTCATTTCGAAGTGTGGATTGTGTGGATGAGTGTGGCATAGCGAAGAGAAGTGCGAAAGGCAGAGCAGAGGTTTTTGGGCTTAAATGGAACTGATCCGGACATGGTAGAGATGTCATTCTCCAGTTCAAGACTGTGATTTTTATCACTTTGTAGATAGTGTGTCTCCTTGTAGGCAGTGGGCCTCTTTGTGAGCAGTGTGCTCGGGCAGTGAGCCCTAATTGGCATGTGCCATTTATTCTTCTTTATTCTTCTAACAGAGAATAATTCTTGGGTTAATCACCCCGTGGTTTTTCCCTTAACCGGGTTTTCCATGTCAAAATCTTGGTGTTCAATGTGTTGATGTTTATCTGCTCTTGTGTTTATGTATTATGCTTTCATGGATGATTAATTGATATGCTGCCAACTAACAACAAAGAATCAAGTGTTTGAAAGAAGAAGAAGTTTTATACAACTGATTCACCCCCCCCCCTCTCAGTTGTATACCCTAGATCCAACAATTGGTATCAGAGCCAAGTTCCTCTGAAAGGAGCTTAACCGCTTGAGGAGATCCAGGATGTCGTCATATAAGAAGGATAGTTCGAAGTTCGATGGAACCAACTTCACTCTCTGGAAAGGTCGCATGAAGTGTCACTTGGAATGTATGGGAAAAGCATACTTGGCTATGATTTCAAAACCATATGTACCTCCACAAGGTGGTCTGACAACTCTGAATGAAATCACAGAAGCTGAAAACAATCTGCGGACCAAGGAAGCTCTTCTAAGCACATTGAATGACTCAGATCTCTCAAATGTTATTGACCTACCAACTGCATATGAGATCCTGACTAAACTGGAACTTCTGTATGAAGGAGATGAGTTTGTCAAAAGTGCAAGGTTGCAAAGTCTGAAAGGGAAATTTGAAAGATTGAAGATGAGAGATGATGAAAACATCACTACCTTTATGCCAAGAGTGAATGAGCTGGTATGTGGAATTAGAAATGCTGGTGGAACTCTAGATGAAAATGAGATTGTCTGCAAAATCCTAAGATCCCTTCCTGTTGCCTACAAAATCAAGGTTGCTGCCATTGATGAATTCAGAGCCCACACAACTGTCACAAGAGAACAACTGGCTGGCAAACTAGCTGCATTTGAAATGACCGAGTTTGGAGATGATCCTCCCAAGACTAAATCTGCTTTCAAAGCCAGTGCCTATGTGAAAGGCAAACAGAGATTTGATCCGGGATAAAACTCATCAAGGAAAATGTCATGGTATGATCAAGCAAGAAGAGACATGGAAGAAGAAGAAGCAGAAACAGCTCAACTTGAAGCCCTCATTGCAAAGAGACTGCCAAGAGGATCTGGTAAGTATGAAGGAAAACTACCCTTTAAGTGTTTCAACTGCAATAAGATTGGTCATTTTGCTTCAAGATGTCTGGAAAGATCTGCAAGGTCTAATACTAACAGACAAAGGTTTCAAAAGAATTGCTATTATGTTCATGAAGAAGATGACAATGAAGGAGTAACAGATGATGAATTAGAACTAGGAAGCAAATCCGAAAATGAGTGGGTGTTTATTGCCATCAAGGAAGAAGATTCAATACTCTCTGAATCTGTCAATCACAAAGTTGTTGAAAAAGCTTTGGCTGCTCAAGTGGAAGAAAAGGATGATTGGGTTATTGACAGTGGATGTTCTCACCATATGACTGGTGACAAGAATAAGTTCTTGAATTTGGAAAGGTATGAAGGAGGAATGGTAAAGTTTGGTGACAATTCTGCTGGCAGAATCAGAGGCAGGGGAACTATTTCCTTTGATGGAAAGAGCAAAACAGGTAACGTACTATATGTTGAAGGATTGAAGCACAATCTTCTCAGTGTTGGTCAGTTAGTGGACAAAGGCTATGATCTCCGGTTCAAGAATGGAAAATGCAGAATCTTTACAAGCTCCGGAATTGAAATTGCATCCGGTACTCAGACAAAAGGTAATATCTTTCATCTGGTTGGTTCAAATAAAAGTTGTTTGTTTGTTCAAATTGATCAGAGTTGGTTATGGCATAGAAGAATGTGTCATGTAAATTTTGATAACATCATCAAGATAAGCAATACTCAGGCTGTAAGAGATCTTCCAAAATTGATGAAACCTACAAATAGTTTGTGCAAAGAATGTCAGCTAGGTAAACAAAGCAGAGTCTCTTTCAAAAGCCAAGATCAGTCTTCTACCGGATTGTTGGAATTAGTACATACTGATCTCTGTGGTCCAACAAGAATCAAGAGTCTGCAAGGTGATAGATATTTCATGTTGTTAATTGATGATCATTCCCGGATGATGTGGGTTACCTTTCTAAAAGAAAAATCAGAAGCATTTGAGAAGTTCAAAATCTTCAAAGCTATGGTAGAGAATCAAACCGGATTGAAACTAAAGTGTCTAAGGTCTGATAGAGGTGGTGAATTTACATCTAGTGAGTTCATTGACTTTTGTGAGAAGCAGGGTATAAGGAGACAGTTGTCTGCTCCTAGGACTCCACAGCAGAATGGAGTAGTTGAGAGAAAGAACCGGACCATCCAGGAAGCTGCCAGGACAATGATGTTGGAAGCAAATGTTCCTCAAATGTTTTGGAAAGAAGCTATCAGCACTGCAATCTACACTCTCAATCGAGTTCAAATCAGAAACAACACCGGTAAGACCCCCTATGAACTCTGGTTTGGCATCACTCCTACTGTGAAATATTTCAGAGTATTTGGTAGCAAGTGTTATATTAAAAGAGATGAAGATCTAGGAAAGTTTGATGCTAGAAGTGATGAAGGAATTTTCTTGGGTTACTCCACTCAAAGCAAAGCATACCGGTGTTACAATAAGAGATTGAGGAAGATGATAGAAAGCACCAATGTGAAAGTTGATGAAGGAATTGAGAAGCCTTCAAGATTTTATGAGTTTGATGAAGATGACCAAGACAGTGTTCAAGGAACTCAATCCTCTCCGGTGAGACAGAGTCAGCCTGATCTGGTAAATCAGGAAGAAGAGATAGGTTTGAATGAGCCTGATCAAGAAACAACAGTGCAGGATACTCCCAAAATTCCAAGGTATGTAAGACTGAACCACTCTGAAGATCAGATCATAGGTGACAGAAGCAAAGGTGTACAAACTAGAAGGAATGTTGCTCAAAATCAGGATGAATGTTGTCTGATTTCAAAGATTGAACCTAAAACAATAAATGAAGCCTGCAATGATGAAAACTAGACCAAAGCAATGGAAGATGAATTGATGCAAATTGAGAAAAATCATACTTGGCATCTTGTTCCCAGACCTAGAGACAAGAATGTAATTGGAACCAAGTGGGTCTTCCGGAACAAACTAAATGAAGCTGGTGAAGTAATCAGAAACAAAGCTAGATTGGTCTGCAAAGGGTACTCTCAAATAGAAGGAATTGACTTTGAAGAGACTTTTGCTCCGGTGGCAAGAATTGAAGCAGTCAGATTACTTCTTGCATTTGCTGCCTTCAAAGACTTCAAGGTATATCAGATGGATGTCAAGTCTGCTTTCCTAAATGGTGATCTGGAAGAAGAAGTTTACATTGAACAACCGGATGGATTTCAATTGTCTGATAATGATGATATGGTCTGCAAGTTGAAAAAAGCATTGTATGGACTAAAGCAAGCCCCAAGAGCATGGTATGAAACGTTGGATAAGCATCTTGTGCAGATTGGATTCAACAAAGGTACTGCTGACAGTAACTTATATTTCAAAATTGATCATGAAAACATTTTGATTGTTGAAGTGTTTGTGGATGATATCATTTTTGGAGGAAGAGATAGTATGTGCAAAACTTTTGCAAATCAGATGAAAAGTGAGTTTGAAATGTCTATGCTTGGTGAAATGAATTTCTTCTTGGGTCTGCAAATTACTCAAACAAAGAAAGGAATCTTCATTTCTCAGACCAAATATGTGAAAGAATTGTTAAGGAAATTTGGTATGGAAGATTCAAAACCAATGAACACTCCCATGGCAACCGGATGTAAGTTGAGCAAAGATGATGACTCCCCAAAGGCAGATCAGACAAAGTATAGATCAATGATTGGTGGATTGTTGTATCTCACTCAGACTAGACCAGATATAATGCAGGCTGTTGGTCTTGTGGCAAGATTCCAGGCTGATCCTAGAGAATCTCATGTTATGGCAATCAAAAGAATTTTTAGGTACTTGAAAGGAACAGTTGAGTATGGTCTATGGTACCCTAGAGATCCGGATTTCTCTCTTCATGCTTACACAGATGCAGATTGGGCAGGAGATGTGGATGACCGGAAGAGCACTAGTGGTGGAGCATTCTTTTTGGGGAAGAGATTGGTTTCTTGGTTAAGCAAGAAACAAGATGCAATATCTCTGTCTACAACTGAAGCAGAATACATTGCAGCAGCAAGTAGTTGCACTCAAATCTTATGGATGAAGCAGATGCTAAGAGACATTAAAGTTGAATATGAGGAGCCTATCACAATTTTCTGTGATAATTCAAGTGCAATTAATATTTCTAAGAATCCGGTATTGCATTCTAAGACTAAGCACATATCTATCAAGTTTCACTTCTTGAGAGAACAAGTGAACAAGGAAGAAGTCAGATTGGAGTATGTTCCCTCCAAGGATCAGATTGCAGATATCTTTACTAAACCTCTTCCCAAAGACTCTTTTGAATATCTCCGGGAGAAGTTAGGGGTCATGGCCCCTCCGGTGATGAACTAGGATGCACTGATGTGCATCAGTCCGGTGGATATCACAGTCATATCTTGTGATCCGGATTGATGATGGGGAGCTGCAACTAAGGGGGAGCAGCTGGTATGATTCTGATGTATGAGAATTGCAAGTATGAGCCCTTTGCCATTGATGTCAAAGGGGGAGAGAAGACATGTGAAAAACAAGTGGTTGATGATCAAAGGGGGAGCAGTAAAGGAAGAGAAGACATGTGAAAAGTTGTTGTTGATAGGGGGAGCTGTGACAGAAAGGAGAAGCTCTTGTCTTGATGGTTTTTCACATCATATGTTGCCATCAATGACAAAGGGGGAGATTGTTGCAAGTATGAGGTGAGCCAGTGTTGTCATTGATGTCAACATACTCATATTGCATTGACAAGAAGGATTGGATGAGCTGTGTGCTAAGGATATTGAGAAAATTAGCCTCAGTCAGGAACAGTGAAGAACCGTGATGAGAAGAAGGCAAATGTATTGTATAGGTTGAGAACCGGAGGATGCGGATTAAAGGGTTTGTAGATATGAGTCTTGAGATGCTTCAGTTAAGATTTCAGAGGTCCGCATGAAGATCTGAAGGAGTTGTGGCTGTCGGTGTAGAACCGGTTCCGGCAAGTATTCAGAGGTGACAGAGGATCACAAAAAGGTCCGGTGAGGTCCGGAACTGTATAATCCTAATCTACGGATTGGAAGGAGTCTTTGGAATGTCCTTGTGATGTGCCATCTCAAGTTGTGTATGATTTGGAGGTCCGAAAGTACCTCTTGCATTATGACAGTGGTGACAGACAGTGTTCTTGAAGTTTCGGATAAGGAAGAGAAGAGATTCCAGTAAGTAAAGAAAGTGCGGATGTACTTGGTCATTCAGGCAAGCTTGTGAAGGTTCTTGGATCATGTTGAGGTTGTGTTGTTGGTCCGCATTGATAGTAGAGCCCAGAATTGAAGTTATTCTTCCGGATGAAGTTCTTGCTCTGTTTAGCCGACCGGATGAGTTGTTCATCCTGCAAATGTTCTTGTGGTGGCCGACCGGATGTGTTATTCATCTTGCGGATACTCTTATGGTTGTTTGCCGACTTAGATGTTTGTTCCTAAGTCGATGTCTTGTATAAATAACAGTTTGTGAGTTCATTTCGAAGTGTGGATTGTGTGGATGAGTGTGGCATAGCGAAGAGAAGTGCGAAAGGCAGAGCAGAGGTTTTTGGACTTAAATGGAACTGATCTGGACATGGTAGAGATGTCATTCTCCAGTTCAAGACTGTGATTTTTATCACTTTGTAGACAGTGTGTCTCCTTGTAGGCAGTGGGCCTCTTTGTGAGCAGTGTGCTCGGGCAGTGAGCCCTAATTGGCATGTGCCATTTATTCTTCTTTATTCTTCTAACATAGAATAATTCTTGGGTTAATCACCCCGTGGTTTTTCCCTTAACCGGGTTTTCCACGTCAAAATCTTGGTGTTCAATGTGTTGATGTTTATCTGCTCTTGTGTTTATGTATTATGCTTTCATGGATGATTAATTGATATGCTGCCAACTAACAATGAAGAATCAAGTGTTTGAAAGAAGAAGAAGGTTTATACAACTGATTCACCCCCCCCCTCTCAGTTGTATGCCCTAGATCCAACAGTTATACTATTCAACTGTTCTATCTACTTTTGACTTGGGATATGCCAGTGATGACATTTTTGTTGTATAGCTTGGTAACATTCAAAATAGTTTGACTTTGAATCACTGAATATAAAACATTATACATCTATAGTTCACCTTTCTCTTGCTGTCCTCTCTGTGTATGAATATGGTTGTACCTTGCTTGCTGCTGTCCATTTCATATGACTGTCCTTTTTTACATAATATAAGGTTGTTACATGCATTCAAAAGTAATTTGACACTTCAATCATGACACAAATGAAAAAGGTATCCATTCCATAAATGTATGGCCATACTTGTTTGTCTTTTTGCATGTCATCTCTCTTTTGGTTGTCCCGTACATGACTCTTTCTTTTAACACTCTACTGCACCTATGAAGTACCAATTATGTGTTTTTTTTTACAGTAGATGTATTCATGGCTCATACTTGTACAATTAATCATGAGTTCATGTACCTTTCATTTGCTGCTCTCTCTTGATAGTTGACTGTTGTTAGCATGCAATCATCCTGAGCACAAGATGTTTCTAGTTTATCTCTGACAGATGGATTTATTAGACAATAATTTAACTATTCTAAACTATCTGATGCTACAGTCAATGAGATGACTATCCCTATTCCTTATTGGATATACCACTGTCTTCTTGTTGTAGCATTCATGCACTTCCTGTGACTTTGCATCTTTGTTCTAGACAGTTCTCTTATGACTGTTCCTCATCTCCTTGGTAGTTTGTCTTGCATTTGTATATGGCTTATGAAATGTTCTGTAAGGACTATGAGCTAGGCTCAACCCTTGTGGGAGACACATTTCCTCCACTCATAATGTAAGCTAATGAATCAAAAAGAAACATATTTACACTTGTATCTACACATGAAGGAAACTTGTTAGAAAATAAATGCATATTTTGGATGTGTTTGATGACTTGATTGTTCTCTAGGACATCCAAGGTATACATTTCTTGTTTAATGCATTTGAGGATCAGTTTATACATGCATGGTATCTTGTTCATGTATGGTTTGGGACCATTCATTGCTTAGAGCATTGCTCTAACACCACTATTTTTGCCAGATGCAGGAACCAGAGACGACATGAAACTAGGAAGGACAAAGACAACTCGGGGTGACAAGACAACACATCAGAACTAGAACCAGTCATTCTCAGGCAATGACTGGCCTCTAACCTTACATGAACATTTATTTACATTTACTTATTCATGTATAGATTGTTCTATTTCATTGAATAAGAAAGTTAACCTCGCAGCTTGTGTGAGATAATGTACATTTTACATTCAATAAAGATTATTTATTCTTTGGAAAAGATTTTGGATAAATCTTTCTTATGTTACATGCACTTGGATAAATGCAGTAATCTAATAAACATAATCTCTTGAATTATTTCATTTATGCACTTGAATGTAATGTATGAAGGACTAGATGAAATGTACCTTTTAAGTTTTGAATCAAAACTCTACTTGAATGAGCTCTAGTGAAATTTAGGTAACAGGTCATAAAAGAAAGGACAAGGCAACAATGAGGATGCAACTAAGAATCTAAAAACATCACATGTCATTATTATGGTAAGATGGGTCATATGAAGAAACACTACGGAAAAAGGTTGGTTGAACAAAAATCCAACCAAGGAGGGCCTCAACAAAAGGCCCATATTGCAGAGCATTCGAAGGAGGAGCCAACCTTCCATGTATTCATGGCTAAAAGACTAGTAGATCAGTCCAAGTCATCTACATGGTACATCAATTTAGGAGCATCTAGTCACTTCACCAATAGGTAAGACTAGTTCATAGAGTACATTGCTTTTCTTTGATTTAGTGATCTTTGGTGGTGGTGAGGAGTATATAGTTGTTAGCAAACAGAATGTGCAAATATCCTTTAGAGGGAAAAAATTATTTTTTCTCAATGTCTACTATGTGTTGAGAATGGAGCTTAATCTACTCTCAATAAGTTAGGTTATGTGACATTGTAGCAAACATAAATGCTACATAGTTGATAAGGAGACCAAGAAGACTATTGCTCTTGGTATAGAAGATCATGGACTATATAGACTAGTTGATAGTGGACAGGTCAAGGCGTGTGCATTGGTAGCCAAGAGTGCATCAAACATCAATACACTTTGGCATTAGTAGTAGGGGCACCTTAATCTATCTTATCTCTCTTAGTTGGCCCAAGAGAATTTGGTAGATGGACTTCCTAACATCCAACAATAGATACAAGGTGTTTGTGGAGCTTTCTAGGTAGTCAAGCAACACTAAACTCCATTTGATGACAAACAAACTTGGAGAGCCATGAGAGTCCTACAACTATTTCATGCAAATATTTGTGGACCAATGAACATGACATCCATCATTAGTGCCAAATATTTTCTTCTATTTGCTGATGATTTTAGTAGGAAAATGTGGGTGTATTTTTTTAAATTAAAATTAGATTTGTTTAATGAATTTCAAAAGTTCAAAGCATCAGTAGAAAATGAGTCATGTTGTTACATAACCACTCTTACATATAATAATGGAGGAGAATTTTGTTAAAAAGAATTCAATAAATTTTGTGCTAAACATGGTATCAAAAGACAATATACTACACCCTACCCTCCACAATAGAATAGAGTAGTTGAGAGGTAGAATTGTACTATCATGGAGATGGGTTGATGTATGATGACGAATAGGAATTTTCCGAGAGATTTTTGGCTAAGGAATTATATACAACAGTATACTTCTTACATAGACCTCCAACACAGGTGGTGAAGTAGAAGACCCTAGAGGAAGCATGGTTTGAGAGGAAGCCCAAAGTAAGTCATCTTAAGGTATTTGGTTCCATTGCATATGCCTGGATTCTAGATGAGAAGAGAACCAAGTTAGATCCTAGGAGTAATAAACTAATGCTTACAAGGTACAATGACAATAATAAGACTTACAGGTTGATTGATGTTGATAGTGATCGCTTGGCCTTTAGCTGAAACGTCGTGATTGATGAAGAAAATGGGCCTTTCCAGACTTCTTGAGAGTTCAAGATTATCAAAGATATCATGTTGTGGCTAAGGAATAAAGTGTTCAACTTTAGATAGCTGCACATGAAGGGGGGAGGATTCTGAGCATGAAGAGACTCCCAAGCCAGTAATAGTACTAGACTTTATTGAGGATAACCTGAATCAACATTCAAGTGACATAGGTACATGTAGCCCAAGTCATGATGACAATACTAATTTTAATAAAGAGAATACCAAGAAGAGACCAAAGTGGTGGGAAAGCACCATTAGAGATGTTTGGGTAAGTGAAATAATCAAGGGTAGATCATCGAGAGGCAAGAACAAGAACATAGTCAACATTGCTCAAATGGTCAATATTCAAGGAGTTTATGAGCCATAGGTATTTGAGGACGAAAAAGGCCATGGTCACCAAACATGAAGGTCTTACAAAAATAAGACATGGGATCTCTTAGATCTTTCACTAGGGAAGAAACCCATTGGTTGCAAATGGTTGTATAATGTCAAGTACAAGGCAGATGGTACACTAGTCAAGTACAGAGCTTGGTTGGTTGCAAATGGGTTCTCACAAAGAGAGGGAATTGACTATGAGGAGACCTTTTCTCCTACAACAAAGATGAGCACCATCCAGTTAGTCCTATCCATGGTAGCTCAATTTGGTTGGATACTCCATCAAATGGATGTGAAAAGTGCCTTCCTTAATGAAGATTTGGATGAAGAAAAGTACATGTCTCAACCATAGGGTTTTTAGGTAGTAGGGAAGGAGCATCTTGTATGTTGACTAAAAAAATCTCTATATTACCTAAAGAAGGCACCTAGGCCATGGCACATCAAAATTGATAGGTATTTGGTTAAATAGGGATTCTAGCGGAATCCTTCATATCCAAATTTTGAAAGGAAGCTAGGTGTATGGAAATCGCTTCCTACACTAATCTAATGAGGGGAGGAGAGTGCAAATTCAATTTTATCTTTACAATTACAGAAACATTAAACTATTAACTAAGATATTGCAGCAAACACATAAACAAGAAAGAATGACAGAAGAAGAGAGATACAAGATATACATGGAGAAAACCCTTACGGGTGAAAAACCCCACACTCTAAAACATTGCTCAACTATATTATATAAACAAAGAAGGTTACAATACAAATCAGAGCCAATGCTCTTGCAAGAGTCTTTGACACTCGTATCTGGAGATGATCCAGAAGCATAACAATACCTATAAAACTTGTAATACATCACCTCCTCAAAGCACCTGTTTATATAGAGTTTACAAGGCAATTTTGGCTCTATCTTGGAATGGGCGTCCAACATGGCCTCATGGCCCAAAACCCACGCCTATGGACACTTGTTCAACCTTGTAAAATGTTCCTAACACTTGTCAGGTCACCCCATCCCAAAGAGGTCGCCTATTCCCAAAATGGGTAATGACAAATGCTTCTACGACTCTTACGACCGTCATAGAATCTGTCATAGCATCATGACTTACAACTGTACGAGACTCTATCATACATATGCTATAAATAGTATATTCTCTTACAACATGTCATAACCCACCTTGAGGCACCTAAAGATACCTTCCTCAAAGATGCTCTTCGACACATGTCTTCACCTGTCATAGAATCACCTATTTCTGACTCTTACATGTCATAACTTTGTCTTAGGAATCTGTCATAACCGCTTCGGTCAATATTCCCTTACACAATATCCAAGATGCCGACACATGGCAAAATATTCCTACCACTAAGTGGGACACCTATCTCCTCATGTGAGGAAAAAAATACATGTAGTCATATGCCATGTAGGATGACACTTCATCGTGCCAACTCCCACAATATGACAACATAGGATTTGCATCCAATTAATACAATAGGAAAATAATAAATAAATACAATGTAAAAATACAAGGAATTACCAAGGTTGAGACACCTTCATTCCCAACATTCTCCCACTTGTCAAACACCTTGTAAGAGCCAATAGAATTAACAGGATTTAACTGCTATACGCTGAGAGGCCCACAGACTCTGAACACCATCTGAACTTCTCTATGCCCACTACTTTCGTCAATGCATCTACAACATTCTTCAACGTATCTACCTTCTCCAAATTTACCTTCCCATCCTCTACCATGTCTCACATGAATTGAAATTGTACATCAATATTCTTTGTTCTGGCATGGAAAGTTGGATTCTTTACAAGGCAAATCACACTCTGACTGTCACAACTGATTGTAATCTGACCTGCATCAACACCAATATCTGAACACAATCTCTTAAGCCAAATGGCTTCCTTGCAAGCATGAATTGCAGCCATATACTCAACTTTAGTAGTGGACAAAGCAACCACAGGTTGTCACTTACTCATCCAACTAATTGCACCACCAAACATAGTGAACACATAGGCACTAGTGGATCTCCTACTATCAATGTCACCTGCCCAATCAAAATCCACAAATCCATGAATACAAACTAAATGCGGAGGTCCTGTAGCATTACCATGATAACATATGGAATACTCAGACGTACCCCTCAAATATTGGAACACTCTCTTAACTGCATCCCAATGTACCCGTCCAGGATTAGCCATAAATCAACTAAGGACTCCCACTGCTTGGGCAATGTCTGGTCTTGTACAGACCATGGCATTCATCAAACTGCCAACAAAACTAGCATAAGGTACTCTTCTCATGTCCTCCACCTCACTAGGAGATTTTGGACAATCACTAATAGATAACTTTGTCCCCAATCCAACAGGAACACACAATGGTCTACAATCTACCATGTTGAACCTGTCCAACATGGTCTTCACATACTTACTCTAGCTTAACCAAAGTTTTCTGTTTGCTCTGTCTCTTTTGATTTCCATTCCCAGAATGTACCTGGCTGCCCCAAGATTTTTCATCTCAAACTGTGCTGACAACTGAGACTTCAAATCAGAAATCATATTCTTACCATTCCCAATCAACAACATATCATCAACATACAATGCAATAATGAGAATGTGATCATTGTCAAATTTGTAATACATACAATGATCTGATTTCGATCTCAGATAACCAATTGACAACACAAAGGCATCAAACTTCAAGTACCACATCCTAGGAGACTGCTTCAATCCATACAAAGACTTCTTAAGCTCGTAAACCAAATTTTCTTTACCTTTCTCTATGTAATGCTCTAGCTGTGACATGTAGATTTCTTCCTCCAAATCACCATGAAGGAAAGTTCTCTTCACATCCATCTATTCTACTTCTAAATCATAAGTAGCTGCAAGAGATAACATAAATCTAATGGATGTTAGCCTTGCAATGGGAGAGAAAATTTCACCATAATTAATTCCCTCCACTTGTGAATACCCCTTCGCAACCAATCTAGCTTTGTACTTTTCAACACTGCCATCTGCACCAAATTTCTTCTTGAACACCCATTTGCATCCAATGGGTTTCTATCCATCAGGTAAAGGCACCAAGTCCCATGTTTTGTTCTTCTCCAAAGAAGCCATCTCATCTTCCATGGCCTCCTTCCAGGAACTTGCATCTTTCATACCCATAGCCTCTTTCACAGTTCTAGGCTCATCAGTGTTAGTAAGTAAAGCAAAAACACAACTAGAATCAAGTAATGTGTAACCAAACCTATCAGGTTGCTTTCTTGTTCGTGTAGACCTCCTCAATGGCTGAGGTTGAGGTTCTGCTTCTTCTTCTAAGCTTTCAAAGCTGCTAGAGCTCTCCTCATCATCAAGTCTCACAGGGTCTGTCAGTTCAGTCTTCTCAGGGGTAGAAGGAAACTGAACCACATCTTCTTTCTTTTCTATTTGTTCTAGCTATAGAACAATAGAAGAAGGTGTTAGCTCTCTAGAGATAACACTTCTTCTATACAACACTTTTTCAGTCACAGGATCCCAAAGCTTGTATGCTTTCACACCGACACCATATCCAATGAAAATACATTTAACAGCCTTGTTCTCCAACTTAGACCATTTCTCCCTAAGCACATGTGCATATGCCTCACAACCAAAAACTCGAAGATGCCTTACTGAAGGCTTCTTACCAGACCACACCTCCATAGGTGTTTTTCCAACAAGAGATGATGTAGGAGACCTGTTTACTAGGTAGCAAGCAGTGGCAATAGCTTCAGCCCAAAACTTTTGTTCGAGGCTTGCTCCACTAAGCATGCTCCTAGCCTTCTCCATCAGTGTCCTGTTCATCCTCTCTACAACTCCATTTTGCTATGGGGTGTATGGAGTTGTCTTATGCCTTTCAATCCGTTGCTCCTTACAGAACTTATCAAACTTTGCCGAACAAAACTCACCACTGTTGTCAGTCCTCAAACACTTAATCTTTTTACAAGTCTAATTTTCAGCAAAGGCTTTAAACTCCTTAAACCGACTAAAGACTTCAGTCTTGTTTCTGATAAAATAAACCCATGTCCTTCTACTATAATCATCTATGAAAGATACAAAATATACAGATTTTGAAATCAAAGGAACATTCACATGAACAAACACATCAGAATGAATAAGATCCAATACACTAGAAGACTTGTGAGAACTAGAGTAAAATTAAACACGGTTTTGCTTTCCATAAATGTAATGTTCACAAAAGTCAAACTTGAGATTACAATCATTTAACCCCTTAATAATGTTTTTATTTTTCAAGGTATGCAGACCCTTCTCACCAATGTGACCATATCTCAAATGCCATAACATAGTCTTTTCAGTAGGAAGCTTGGCTTCCATGGCATGTGCACTACCATCAAAACCAATTACAACAGATTTCTTCACTGCATGTTCAGATGGTGGAGATGAAGTGATAGCAACTCTTTTCTTTGAGTTAGAAGAACTATTGCACTGTGAAGTACATGCCTCCAACTGAAACAGAGTACCCCTCCAAGTACCCTTAGTAGGCACCATAGATCCTCATGTCATCTTGCATCCATCCTTCGAAAAGACAACCTGCACACCTGCATCATTCAACATACTTACAGAAAGTAGGTTCGGTGCAAGTCTTGGAATGTACATAACTCCAGTGATCCCCTTCACTTGTACATCATGGAATCGGATTGAGACTCTTCCACGACCAACAATCTTCAGATGAGAGTCATCACCCAGGTTCACTCTTCCACCATCAAACTCTTCATATTTCATGAACTAGCTTCAATGCGAGGTCATGTGGAATGATGCACTAGAATCAATAAACCACACATCATCAGATGCATGGGTGGCCAGGGCTATGATGAAGGCATCACCATCATCTTGTGACTTGTCAGAATCTGAATCAAGAGCTTTCTTCTTCTTTTTCTTCTCCTCTTTGCATTCCTTTCAGAAATGCCCAGTTTTTCCACAGTTCCAACAAAGAGCCTTGGACTTTCCAGGAGATTTGGATCTCCCACGGGATTTGGATCTTCCCTTCTCAGCTTTCTTGTCTTTCTTCTTCCCTTTCTCCTTGGGTCTTCCACGAACCGCAAGAGCCTCATTGGCTGATTCAGATGTCTTCCTCTGCATTTCATCAGATAACAGCGAGGACACCACATCTTCCATCTTGAAGGTGGTAGTGGTGCTTCCGATAGCCATGACAAGATGATCCCATGAATCTGGCAAAGAACAAAGTAGGGTCATACAACGATCCTCCTCCATTTTCACACCCATAGATGTCAACTGTGAAACAATCATTTTGAAAGCATTCATGTGATCCGCAACAGATCCTCCATCTTCCATCTTCAAAGCGAAAAACTTATTTTTTAGGAAAAGTTTGTTTACCAAGGACTTGGCCTGATAAACATCACCCAAATTCTTCCAAAGATCTTTCGTGCTCTTCTCCTCATGGACATTTAACAGGATAGAGTCAGCTAAATAGAGTCTTATGAGACCCTTAGCCTACTGATCTTTGAGGTCCCAATCAACTTGTGACATTGTTGTAGGTTTCACACCAAATACCGTTTCCCATAGGTCACGATCAACAAGTAGGTCCTCCATCTTGAGTTTCCACAACTCAAAATTAGTGCCATTGAATTTCTCAACCTCTAACCTTCCGGATGTGGTTGCCATCTCCTTGCTGCAACAAGATACAGAATACTCTGTACAACACTCCCACTCAATCTAAGATTAGCTCAAAAATCCCCTACCCAGCAGGTAGAACCAAAAACTAGCTAGGCTCTGATACCAACTGAAAGGAAGCTAGGTGTGTGGAAATCGCTTCCTACACTAATCTAATGAGGGGAGGAGAGTACAAATTCAATTTTATATTTACAATTACAGCAACATTAAACCATTAACTAAGATATTGCAGCAAACACATAAACAAGAAAGAATGACAGAAGAAGAGAGGCACAAGATATACGCAAGGAAAACCCTTACGGGTGAAAAACCCCACACTCCAAAACACTGCTCAAATGTATTACGTAAACAAAAAAGGTTACAATAAAAATCAGAACCAATGTTGTTGTAGGAGTCTTCGACACTTGTATCTGGAGATGATTCAGTAGCATAACAGTATCTGTAAAACCTGTAATACATCACCTCCTCAAAGCACCTGTTTATATAGAGTTTACAAGGCAATTTTAGCTCTATCTTGGAATGGGCGTCCAACATGGCCTCATGGCCCAAAACCCATGCCTATGGACACTTGTTCAACCTTGTAGAATGTTCCTAACACTTGTCAGGTCACCCCATCCCAAAGAGGTCGACTATTCCCAAAATGGGTAATGACAGATACTTCTACGACTCTTACGACTATCATAGAATCTGTCATAGCATCATGACTTACAACTATAAGAGAATCTATCATACACATGCTATAAATAGTATATTCTCTTACAATATGTCATAACCCACCTTAGGGTACCCAAAGATGCCTTCCTCAAAGATGTTCTTCGACACATGTCTTCACCTGTCATAGAATCACCTATTTATGACTCTTACATGTCATAACTTTGTCATAAGAATCTATTATGACCGTTTTGATCAATATTCCCTTACACAACATCCAAGATGTCAACACATGACAAAATATTCCTACCACTATGTGGGACGCCTATCTCCTCATGTGAGGACAAAAATACATGTGGTCATATGCCATGTAGGATGACACTTCATTGTGCCAACTCCCACAATATGGCAACAAAGGATTTGCATCCAATTAATACAATAGGCAAATAATAAATAAATACTATGTAAAAATACAAGGAATTACCAAGGTTGAGATACTTTAATTCCCAACAAATTTGTACATCAAAAGAATTGGTAATGATATCATTCTACTAGTCATATATGTAGATGTAGATGACACCATTATTATAGGTAGTGAGGCAAATGCAATTGAACATATCAAATCTAATATGAGTATATCTTTTGACATGACTAATCTAGGCCTCTTACATTATTGCCTAGGTGTAGAAGTTTAAAAAACAAGTGGTAGCATTTTTGTTTCACAATCCAAAGATGCTAGGAGTTTTCTCAACAAATTCAAAATGTCAGATTACAAAATGTCATCAACAATTATGGAGAAAGGGCTTAAGATTTTAACCAAAACTAACTCTAAGACAGTTAATGAGTTATTCTACAAGAAACAAGTGGGGAACTAATATATCTTATATCCACTAGAATTGATTTGAGTTATTCTATGGGTTTTATTTCCAGATTCATGATAGCACCCAAAGTAGAACATTGGATTGCAATGAAGAGGGTGTTGAGATATGTGAAAAGGACACTTGACTTTGGCATTTTGTATAGCATAAAAATAGACCCTAGGTTGTGTGGATTTGTAGATTCAAATTGGGTAGGTTTTGTGGATGACAAAAAAATCACTTCTAGGTATGTTTTCATCCTTGACACGAGTGCAATCACATGGACTTACAAGAAGCAACATCCAATGACTCTTTCCTCGACTAAAGACGAATATCAAGGAAAAATAAAAGCAGTGTGTGAGGCATTTTGACTCAGAAGGATGCTTTTAGACATGAAGTTGCCTCAAACTAAACTTTCATCCCTGTTCTATTATAATCAAGGGGTGCTCAAACTTGTTAAGAATCCAGTCTTCCACAAGCATACCAAACATGTGGAACTACATTGTTACTTCATCAGACAACTTGTAGTTCGATGGATCTATTATGTTGTAGTATTCTCTAATAGAGGACTAAATCATAGGCATTCTTACCAAGTCTTTGGGTCCTAACAAATTTGTAAAATTTTAGGATAATCTTGGTGTAGTTAGTAGATTGACCTTTAAGTGAGGGTGTTAAAGTAATTATTATTTAGTAAGGTCAATTAGCTTTTAGTCATAGGCTTTAATAAAGTCATTCGAGCTTTAGGATATTCTTTATTCTTTATTTGTTTATTCTTTTATTCCACATTCATAAAGTGGCTTGTCACTCTTCATTGTAGACCTATATAAGAAAGCTTTCACTTGTTATTTTATCAATGAATATCTTGGTAATCTTTATGTGCTCTATTTTCATAATAAAGAGGTTGGGGCTTTCCCCCTATTTATTCATTTGGGAGTAGAGACCCTTGTTTTTTAGTACAGGCAAATCCACCATATATAGAGAGGGGAGAGCCATATATCTAGAGGGGAGGGGAGGACCATATATCTAGAGGGGGAGTGCCAACTCTATAGAAACCCTTGATCTCTCAAATGATTCGATTTCAGTTGTAGCATTCATTCCCTAGAGAAAAAGTAACACCTATTTCTAGATCAATCCATCATTTTCCCTATCTATATATGGGTCAATAGCATCACTATTTGATTTGACACTATTCAAAGGAAGGTGGTTCACACACATGAGTGGGTGAACTTGCAAAGCAGGCTATACATGGACAAACCCCTTATATCTATGTTTGTGCAAGAAAAAATAATGCATCACTCCAAAATCTATTAATAAGAGAGAGTAGGGGGAATCCTAAATTTGTTTGCTTTTGATTAGCCCCTTGTCAATATATGAGTGGAGAACCCACTAGCAAGCATGAACCTAGTGAGAGATAGATGACCCCCATTGTTGGAGTCAAGGAACCAATCGAGGCCTCCCTATCAATCAATACATATGAACTTGTGATACATGGTTGTCATTTCTCTTCACCTAATAAATGATTTGATTAGTGAATAGGGTTCAATTCTCATATACTTAATGCAAAGGGGCAGATTGAATACACCAAATATCTATAATCGAGAGGAGGCAAAGTGAATGAAGTGCCTAAGCCCAAAGTTCAACAAATTACTTGCTCCATGGAACACCTCAAGTTGTTGAGCACGAAAGACCTCAAGGTGTTGCCCAAGCAATACCTCAAGCTATCACTACAATGCCACCTTCAATGGTGTGGCATGAAAGAATGGGCCACATTGGTGAGAAAGGTCTTAGGGCGTTGAAATATAAAGATATGGCTAAGGAGCTTGTAGATTGTTCTTTAGATACTGATCTATGGGATCATTGCATATATGGAAAAAAAATCATGTTAAGTTTTATTTGAGTTTTTCTAGGTTTGATCGGATTTTAGATTTGATTCAGAGTGATATATTTGGTCCAATTAGTGTACCTTCATAAAGAAAATCCTTATATTGTTCTTTATTTATTGATGATTTCTCCATAAAAATATGGGTGTTCTTTCTTAAAAATAAATATGAATTCTTTAGGAGGTTTAGAGAGTTTAAGGCTCTTGTGAAAACGCAAAAGGAGAAGAAGATGAAGGTTCTGAGAATAAACAATGGTGGGGATTTTTGCTCATAGAGTTCAAGAAGTTCTATAAGAATAGTGGTATAGTTAGACAAAAGACAACTCCATATGCCCATTAAAAGAATAGAGTTCCTAAGAAAATGACTCAAACTATGATGGAGAAAGCTAGGAGCATTCTTAATAATGTTGGTTGGATTAGAAGTTTTGGGTAGAGACAGTCAATACTATTTGTTAATTTATCAACAAATCTACTACATCAACACTTGTTGATAAAATCCTTGAGGAGGTTTGGATGGGCAAGATGCCCTCTCTTTGACATCTCAAAATTTTTGGTTGTAATGCATACATGCATGTGCCCAAAGAGAAGAGGTTTAAGTTGGACTTCAAAGCAATGATGCCTATCTTCATCAATTATAGTGATGGGGTTTAGGGATACAAGCTTTGAAATCCTTAGATAAGGAAGATGATGTATAATCAAAATGTGATCTTCAAAGAGATCAAATATTTCCCCTATTGAACAACCTAGAGGTGAAGAGAAAACAATGGTGCATTTTAAGCCCAAGACTGAGGAGAATGCACTAGAGGATGAACCACATGCTCAAGATAGACTTGATGAGGAGTAGGATGCAAAGGAGTATTCAGAAGAGGAAGAACATGTTACTCCACCTATGAGAAGATCCACTTGGTAAAAGTACAACTTAAGAGGTATAACCACCCAATTTTTAAAGCATTTTTATGTAATAAAAATGATGAGCCTAGAATTGTGAAGGAGGTAGTTGAGTCAAAAGATTAAAAAATCCTAGAAGAAGGCCATGAATTATGAAATAATAGACTTGGAGAAAAAAAAGGACTTGGGAATTGGTTCAATTGCATGAAAGTAAGAAACATGTTGGATACAAATGTGTTTTTCAGAAAAAAAAATCAATTTTGATGACAAGATTGAGAAGTATAAGGTAAGGTTCATTGATAAGGGTTATTCCCAAGTTGAGGGAATAAACTTTGGTGACATTTTCTCTCCTATTTTAAAGCTTGCTTCCATCAAAGATTTATTTTTATTACATTTGACCTTGAGGTTGAGCAAATGGATGTTAAGACAACAATTTTGGATGGAGATTTGGAGAAAGAAATCTATCTAATACAACCTAGCACTTTTTGGTAAAGGGTAAAGAAGATTTTAGTTGCAAGTTGAAGAATTACCTTTATGGTCTAAAATAATCTCATAGGATGTGGTATTATAAATTTGATGCTCATGTTTTGAAGTTAAGATTTCTTAGAGCTAAATTATATTATTATGTTTACTATACGTAGATAGGTGATTAGTTTCTTGTTGTTGATTTATATATTAATGACATGTCAATTGGTAACAATAAGGATATGAATAGGGTTCTTAAATCTCATCTCTCATTACTATTTGATAGGAAAGATTTAGGGGTTGCTAAGTTTATCTTCAAGGTGGGGATTAAAATAAATAGAGGTAACTAAAAACTTTGGTTTGGTTAATGGAATTATGTTGACTCTATTTGAAGAGATTTAAGTTGCATGGATGCAAACTGAGTGTTCATATTCCAATGGGAATAAAGTTATTAGTGGAATAACATCTAAAGATACCTGAAGAGATAAAGGACAAGTCATGTTCCATATGCAAATGTTCTTGGTGGCTTGATGTATGCAATGATGTGCACTAGACTAGATATTGCCCAAACAGTGGGAAACTTGAGCAAATATATGTTCAACCTAAGCAAAGAGCATTAAACTACGGTTAATAGAGTTTTCATATATTTTTGTGGCACTTCAAGATATTCTATCTGCTACCAAGAACAACTTGATTTGAGACAAACATTGAATAGATGGGGCTTTGTTGATATAAAATGGGCAGATGATATTGATAGTAGGAGATCTATCAATGGTTGTGTTTAACATGTTTAGTGGTGTACTGATTTGGATGAGCAAGAGACAAGTTATGGTTGCTCTTTCCACTACAAAAGCTAAGCACATGGAAGCTACTCACACTTGTAAGGAGAAAAATATAGCTTCAAAGGTTATGTTCAAATGTTGGCCTAAAATAGGATATTGTGAGGGTTGATTGTGATAGTCAAAGTGTTATTACTTTAGCCAAGAACCTTATTTTCCATGCATTGGCAAAGCATAGTGATGTACAATAGTGATGAAAAATGATACATAGTTAAATCCAAAAGCACTCATCATAACAATATTATTTTGTTCATGACATGGTGAAGGATAAGAGGGTGATCATCAAGAAGGTTGACACCTTCAAGAATGTTGCAGATTATTTGACAAAACTAGTGAGAATTGATAAGTTTTCATGGTGTAGGAGTGCTATGGGGATTTTTTCCCTTAACAGATAGTTGTTTTTTGCTTATGGTTGGCTCCTTATGCAATGTATACAACAAGTGGGAGAATGTTGGAATAGGTATGTTATACACTTTACATATAAATATTAGAATGTTGTTGTAAGTTGTGGTCCACCTAGGGTGGGACACCACACTTAGATCATTTTTCTCCTAGGTAATTGTTGTAAAGAACATTGGAAATGCAAACATTTTAGGGATCACATGAAGACATGCTACGATATAAAGGGATAGTATGTGGATTGACTTGGAAGTTGAAATGACTCTAGGGAAGGTGAATAGTCATACTTGAGCACCTTGGGAGATGACACATGGATGTAGGGGTCAAGATTCCCTTTGGGAGTTAATTCTATTTCGGGAGGATGCATTCATGGTTTGGGGCACATGGGTACACTTTGACTAAATAACCATGGTTTTGGGATACCATTTATGGTTTCCTAGGTTGCTATTGCCTAGATATCGGATGCTTTAGATGGAATGTAGTATGGCTTTTGTATGTCAAGCACTTTCTATTTGAATTGCTCCAAACCAAATTGAAGATCTCCTTGATAGCACAAATACATTCTCATTGTATTGTAATTTGTTTATTGATAATATAATTAATGTCGTGCTAGTGTTTGATGGGTTTTTTCCTAGAAAATGTTTCCCAATGTATATCTTGTGTTATTTGTCATTAATCTACTCAAATTCATATTGATTATGTAACTTAGCATTGTTCCTATGTTTAGGATTAGTTAGTTTCCTTTTTGGACCAAGGTTTTGTTGACCCATTTTCCTTTGTATAGAGTCAAATAGTTCACCTTGAAAATCTCTTTGAAATGCTTTGGGACATAGCCCTGCAGGCCTTAAATCTATCAAAACCTAGTGTTCCACTTTGTAAAATCCCTAAAAACTCGTCTGGAGAATCCTTGCAAAAAACCAAAAAAAACCCAAAAACTTCTGCCTTCAACATCTTCCTTCACAAAGATTTTCCACCTCCATACTTGGTCATTTTGAAAGGATATATAATGTCCGGATGTCCAGATCTTAGCTAACATCCTAGATATTATCTTAATATCTAGACCTTAGCTAAGGTCCAGATATCTCCTTTATATACAGACCCTTGTAAATGTCTAGATGACATCATCCAGATATTTCTTAACATCCGGATCTTCCCAATATCCATGACCTTGTTAATGTCCTAATGACGTCATCCAGTCCCCTCCCCAAAGAAGTGCATATGATGATGATGTCATCTAGACATTGATGGAGTCAGGTTGTCATTGATGTCAAAAAGGTGTCCTCAGTGTGTTTGATGTCATCAGGACTTGGTTGATCAGGTTGGCCTTCAATGTGTCTTCTTATGTTCTTCGAGTTCATGTTACTTGGTGTTGAGTTCAGTTACTTCATGTCATGACAATGTTCACATTCAGTGATGGTGTCTTGAAGATGTTGGGTCTTGGTATGATGTTGTATTGGTTTGGTATGAAGAATGTTACAGGTTGTTTGGTTTGTGTTTGCCACAAATAGAGATGATCTCTTGATCTTGGTATGACAAATAGACATGCTTTAGTAATGCAAGAAGCAATACAGATCACTAGCAAATGACATAATATTCAGTGGCATGTTCTTCATAATGAAAGTTTGATAGTATGGTCTTCATTTGATCCTGGTTTCAGTTGTGACAGTTGTGATGTCATTGTCTCCTGCAAAGTATTTATATAGTGTTCATCTATGTCTCTTGACAATTTCTGTTGACAAGACTCTTACAGTGGCATGTGAACAAAAATGTCTTCTTAGGATTTTATTAATGGTCATGAGCTAGATCAAGTGTCGAGAAGTCTTTATCTCATAATGTTCTTTAGTTGTTATAGTATAGCCATATCTTAAATATGTTCTTAACTCTTTTATGAGTTTTAACATTTGTTCACATTTCTATCTATGCTAGGTTTTACTTCTCTGATCATAGAATTTTGAAGGCTTTAAAATCCTAAGGTCTTATGATTTAAATCCCTGACAAACCTAAGAGTTAAAGACCTAGAAGTCTATGTTCACATAGTTTTAAATTACCCTTTATAATCTATGAATAGAATGTCATTCACTTTTGTTTTATTTATCCATTGACCGGTTGAAATGGTCATTGTCACTTAAGTGACAACTAAAGGGTGTTTGCCACGTTCCATAACCGGCCCCTATTCCTAGTGAGACCGGCTCCATCGGTGGCAGGGTGAAGCGGATGTGCGCCAAAAACTAATCAAAGGTTGTATTTGAATGAAGGTTGGGCGGGTATGGTGAAATCAATGGTCGGCATTCAAATTGAGCCCTCTCTTCATGTGTATGCGCTTTGACGTGCAAATGGATGTCACTGTGTGTGACCATTTGGAAAGTATTTTTCTCAGGCTAAGTTTAGCCCGATATAAAGGCAATTTTTTTGGTGTTTTTTAAGATCTTTCTTTCAGAAGTTTTTGTGTGAGATTTTTAATGAGATTCATTCTATTTTAATCATCTTAACTCGTGTATTAAAAAGGTAAAGAAGGAAGCTTTTTGTTTTTTTTGAGCAGTGATTAAAAATTCTTCTTGAGAAAAGTTTAAGAGAGATATTTGTGGAACATTAAGATTTTTGTAAGGATCCTAATGAATTTTTTTTCAGAGATAGATTGGTCTCTTGCAGATTGAGTAGATGAATATATAGAGAGAAAAGAAAAATTGGATCAAGGAATTTTTGCACAAGGATTATGAAGAATTTGAAAGATATTAGTTTTTGAAGAGTCATTTTTTTTACAGATGAAGATAAAATTGCTCAAATAAGAATATCAATGTTGATCAGTTATTTTGAAAGAAATTTGATGCAGAGATGGAAGATCAAGAGTTTTTGAAAAAGAGGATAATACAAAATGGTTTTTGTGATTCACAGAGAGAAGGTGAAATGTTTTATTTGACAGAGAATATAAAAATAATGCAGAGTGATTATATTTTTGAGAAGTTATATTATGAAAAATTTGTTTCAGAAAAGGAGATGAAAATGAAAAGACTAAATATTCAAAGAGTTTTTTATTTTACAAGTCTTGATTGAAATGATAGAGAATATGAAATGATCTTGCCAATACTGTTGCAGAGAAGTTTGATTGAAAAATTGGTTGAGTTATTTTTGCAGATTGAATTTGCATGGGCAAAATGATTTTATTTTTGAAGGGACAATATTGGAGATTCTTTTGCAGGAATATGAAGGATCATGCATGAAGGCATTTTGATGGAAGATGAAAATGAGGACAGAGATTTTATTACAGGGGCAAATTCAAAATACTTTATAATGAATTCTTTTTGCAGTTTAAAAAGAATACAGAATGGAGATCTATTTTCTCTCAGAGAAGATGAAAGGTTTTGATAAGAGGATAATGAAAAATATGTTTTAAAGGTGAAAGGACTTTTCAGATGCATTGATGCAAATTTATAAATAGACATTGATGAAACATAGATGATGATGGAGTGTTGTTGAGTGTATCCGGATGTAGGATTGTTTTTGATCAGAATGGACATTTGACAGACACATGAAAGAAGAAATGTTTTGTATTGAAACAGAGAAACCCTCTGAATTCTTGTTTTCAGTTTATTCTGTAATAGGGGTTGATGCTCCTTGAAGCTGGTGCTTCTAAACAGTATGCCAGTGAGGCTTGTAGGTCAGTTAGACCTCAATAGTCAGTGAGACATAATATTCAGCCAGTGAGGCTTTGTAAGATGTTTTCAAAGTTAAGCCAGTGAGGCACTTCATGAGTGGTTTTTCTACCCAGAGAGAGTTTTCCACTCCAGTAATTCTTGTGTCTTGATTCATATTGGTCATCTTTCTATGGTTGTATGTTTTACTCATGAGTTTTGTTTATCATTATCAGTTATGTGCATATGTGTTTGACAAAGTTATGTGCATATGTGTTTGACAATTCAATGATTACTTTCTCTCCTTATGCTCTCCAAGTTAAAGTTTGAAAAAGATTTGAAAATTCACACAACACTGATTCACCCCCCCTCTCAGTGTTGTCCTTGACTCCTACAATTCTGCCTCCAGATATTACAAGTTAATATCTTGACAACAAATATCCATGCGGATGATGGCTTCTCCATGTTGCAAAGGTAAATTTGATAGGTGCATCTAGATATTTGTGCATATGCAGACCTCGAGAGATATTCATGATGTCGCAAGCCCGCAAACTGCTGAGCTGACATCATGTTCCCACACGGCTACGAGGTGATGACACGTGGATATCCATATGCCTATTGACCGTAACTTTGACCATGAATATCTCCCTCATCCTGAGGAATTTCTACATAATCCAAATGGCAAAATTGCTTAGAATTTCCTCCTCTTTCATTTGGCAGGCTTTTCGAGGAATATTCCCACTTTGAAAATATGATCCAAATTTCATGATCTTGATATGAATACGCACATCTGGATATCATGATGGTCACCGACTGAAGAAGGATATGCAGACTTGCCCGAAAAGACAGGGCAGCGGCCAACTTAAAGTGTTGCAGAAGCTTTTCAAATGCAGATATTTCGCATTGATGGTTGCAGGTAAATGATTCAGCAGTTTGCATTAATGGCCCAAAATATCTTTCAGCTGCTCGATGGATCCAGATATTTTTTGCGTTGAATTCTTGTAGATGGATGTCCCTTCTAGCGTGGAAATATCTCTGATAGCCCATGGGGGCAAAGTTATTGTAATTGACTTAGGTCAAGTGTCCAAATGCTATATAAAGCATGAAATGTAATGTATTATGGTTGGCTTTTGGTTTTACAAACCATATCTCTTGCAATTGTAGCCGTGCCTCTTTGATAATAGAAATTAGATTTTACCTTCTCATGAATTGTTCTTCACTCTATGTATCTTTCTGTTTGATCTCCACCTGTGAATGCATCTTTCCTCTTGGATTTCACTTAGTTTCTCTTACCTCTACAAATAATTAGTGATTTGTGTATGCCGATCTGTTGGATATTATTATTTTGTGCATAAATGGTTGTTTAGAGTGCCTTCCAATATTCAAACCTGGTGTATCACCTCCCCTTTAATTTCAGTTTCATCCCTCTTACTTTTTTCATAAACAGGTGGATAGATTAGGTTTAGTCTTAGGATTGCTGAATTTCTTATGCAGCAAAGGAACCAGCCTCTCTCTGGAGATTCGGCCTCCCTGTAGGGTCCCACACCTGGAGGTCGTCTCAATGTTTCACTAGATTGTTGGAGCCCTAAAATCCTTCAACACTAGGTGCAAATCTATGTGACAACAGTTTCTGGCATGCTCAGTGGGACCAACTAGATGATCCTTATCATCCATTGAAGAGTTCGGGTGTGCTCTTCATTGCATATTGTCGTTCAGGGCAGTCTCTCTAACACCATGGTGACTCTACTAATCAAATCTGCTGGTGAAAGTAGCCCAAGTGCCTAAAGAACTTCAAGAATCAGGATTTTGGTGGTATTCCTGGTTTAATGTCATTTTAGAAGCATTTCAATCACTTGGCGACTCCTTGATATGAATGTATTTATGTGAAGGGTAGACCTGTTTGCTCTTACTTTTCATGATTATTTAAATGTTTCCTGGTTCTTAATGCTTCAAAATGTCAAATTTTTATGGAAACTATGGCTACTCCCCTCCAT
The DNA here is from genome assembly GCA_027924645.1 of Cunninghamia lanceolata. Taxonomy (NCBI): domain Eukaryota; kingdom Viridiplantae; phylum Streptophyta; class Pinopsida; order Cupressales; family Cupressaceae; genus Cunninghamia; species Cunninghamia lanceolata. The sequence goes on along the minus strand of BSBN01000391.1, from coordinate 42,254,357 downwards.
ATAGACAGAATGAAAATTATATGCCTCCATATCAGTCTTTTTAGGCCCAAAACACCTTTGGTTTTATGACATACACCCCTGTTGTAGCAGAATACCAATATTCTAATGATGCTTACCTCCCACCTGCCCCTGCTCAGTCTTCTTGGCAGCCTAATCATACATATTTTCAACCCCAAGAAGACCTCTTCGTCCATAATCAATATGATTTCCCTTCTAACCTGTCTCAAGTGGACCATGATTTTGATAACATGAGTTCCATGGACATAATGATGGACCTGCAAAAGAGGTTGGAGGAGATTCAGAGAGCAGTAGAGTATAACCAGCAACAAGAGGAGCTTGCTTATCAGGCCCAGTAGTTGTAAGAAACACAAGAAAGGGTTTTTCAAGAAAACCTTGATATGAGGATTGCAGCTCAAGAGCAACAGATGAGACAAACAGCCCAATCGGTTCCATCCTTTCCCAGCTTCAGGAAAGAGAGTTCTTTTGTATCCTCTCTTTCCAGTTTCAACCCCCCCTCATCTATCACTATAGTTCAACTATAGCAGAGCAGCCTCGAATTCACAAGTTCCAAGGTTGTAAAGGCTCTCTCCCTCCACAAGCCCCTATTCCTGTGCAAAATCAGTTTATCACTCCCTAGGAACAAATTTGCCCAGAACCCTCTCCCCTCCAAGAAATTCAAAAAAACATTCAGGCCTCTTTCCCTGACACTATTTCAATTTTTAAGGGTGGACCTATTGTCTGCCGGTCTAATTGGGAGAATGAGCCAAAGGTGGAGGAGGATAAAAAAGATACTGAGGAATAGTTTCTTGTTCCTATTCTCACAACAGTGGAATTGCTTGAACCTATTGTACCTATGAGTACTGTTAATTAAAATAAAGGGTTGAATCCTCTAGACTTTGGTTCTTTTGAAGCTTTTTCTCTATCCAATCAAGCAAACAAAGTTGAAATGCAAAGAGTGCACGAGGAAAACCTTCAATTGTAGAGACAATTTGAACAAAATCTAGTGGAATTGCAGTCAAGTGATGAGGGTATTAAGGATGAACCTGTTACAAAGATCACTCCAGAGGTGGATGATGTTGCCTTGTTTCATGAACTACCCGACCACATTGAAAATGAGGATGAGGACATGCAGGTGCCAACGGACCTAGAACAACTTGGAGGCACTGAACATGATTGTGAGCTGCTAGCATGTGAGGAGATGCAAGTAGGCATTCCTACAATAGAAGGTGCAGAGGTTGATAATACAAACATGTTTGAGGAGCTCCCATATTTTATTAAAAATGATGATGAGGAGAGTGAACATGGACAAGAACAAATTGAAGATTTGTTCTTAATTATCCGACAGGGATATCAGCTTCTTGGTGGGGAAGATTTCTCTATTGAGCATGCGCATGGCTCATTTTTTTAGCCTAATTTAGAAAATCATGAGCATCATGATCAAAAGGTGGAGGCAACCTTATTTCTAGTTGATATACAAGAGATAGAGCATTCAAGCCAGAAAAAGGTTGTAGGATTAGAGCATGAACATAAATGCAACAATGATGGCTTGCATACCATTTCAGTGGGATGTCCTATCATGCATTTGACCCAACTGGAGAAATATCAGAAGGAGACCCTACCTATCATGCTTCAAATCATGAGGTTGAGCATCAAAGAGGGCTAGATCAGCCCTCTTATCCACTTCTAGGAAACTACATTTCTGATCAATGCAAGTGGATAGGTGAGTTTTTCTTTGTCCTTGGGGAAGTTTATCATTATCTGGTTATATGTCCATCCCTTCCCCACCTCTTTTTAACTACCCACATGTAAGAGAAACATTGCAAATTGTTAAGAAAGGGCAGTTACTTTCAAGAACCTGTGAATGGCTTTGTTTGAGGTCATTTCCTTGTTGTTAGCTTAGGATTAGAGTAGGTTTTATTTCAGTTTTAAGTTTCCTTTCCTTAAGTGCTTTTGCACAGGCCGCATTGTCATTAGGAGAATGCATGCCTCTTTCCTTTGTGTGTTTTGGGAGGTAGGTTTTAGTTGTCTTGACTCTTTCATTCCTCTTGTGGACTCCATGCTTAGTGGATGCTTAAGGCCACTGATCTATTTGTTTAGCAGGCAAACATCCCTGAGAGGTCGCCAAAATGTTGACCCATTTTCCTCTGTCTAGAGTCAAATAGTTCACCTTGAAAATCTCTTTGAAATGCTTTGGGACATAGCCCTGCAGACCTTAAATCCTTCAAAACCTAGTGTTCCACTTTACAAAATCCCTAAAAATCGTCTGGAGAATCCTTGCAAAAAACCTAGAAAACCCAAAAACTTTCTGCCTTCAACGTCTTCCTTCGCAGAGATTCTCCACCTCCATACTTGGTCATTTTGTAGGGATATCTAATGTCCGGATGTCTGGATCTTAGCTAACATCCTAAATCTTATCTTAATATCCAGACCTTAGCTAAGGTCTCGATATCTCCTTTATATACAGACCCTTGTAAATGTCCAAATGCCGTCATCCGAATATTTCTTAATGTCTGGATTTTCCCAATATCCATGACCTCGTTAATGTCCTGATGACGTCATCCAATCCCCTCCCCAAAGAAGTGCATATGACGATGATGTCATCTGAACATTCTGCCTCTGGATATTAAAAGTTAATATCCTGATGACGAATATCCATATGGATGACGACTTCTCCATGCTACGAAGGTAAATTTGATAGGTGCATCTAGATATTTGTGAATATGCAGACCTTGAGGGATATTCATGATGTCGCAAGCCCACAGACCACTGAAGCTGACGTCATGTTTCCACTACACGGCTACATGGTGATGACACGTGGATATCCATGTGCCTGTTGACCGTAACTTTGACCGTGAATATCTCCTTCATCCTAAGGAATTTCTACATAATCCAAAAGGCAAAACTGCTTAGAATTTCCTCCTCTTTCATTTGGCAGGCTTTTTGAGGAATATTCCCACTTTGAAAATATGATCCAAATTTCATGATCCTGATATGAATACGCACATCTGGATATCAGGATGGTCACGGACTGAAGAAGGATATGCAGACTTGGCCGACAAGACACGACAGCGGCCAACTTAAAGTGTTGTAGAAGCTTTTCAAATGTAGGTATTTTGCATTGATGGTTGCAGGTAAATGATTCAACAGTTTGCATTAATGGCCCAAAATATCTTTCAACTGCTTGATGGATCCAGATATTTTCTGCATTGAATTCTTGCAGATGGACGTCCCTTCTGGCGAGGAAATATCTCTGACAACCCATGGGAGCAAAGTTATTGTAATTGACTTAGGTCAAGTGTCCAAATGCTATATAAAGCATGAAATGTAATGTATTATGGTTGGCTTTTGGTTTTACAAACCATATCTCTTGCAATTGTAGTCGTGCCTCTTTGATAATAGAAATTAGATTTTACCTTCTCATGAATTGTTCTTCGCTCTGTGTATCTTTTTGTTTGATCTCCACCTGTGAATGCATCTTTCCTCTTGGATTTCACTTAGTTTCTCTTACCTCTGCAAATAATTCATGATTTGTGTATGCCGGTCTATTGGATATTATTATTCTATTCATAAATGGTTGTTTAGAGTGCCTTCTCATATTCAAACCTGGTGTATCACCTCCCCTTTAATTTCAGTTTCATCCCTTTTACTCTTTTCATAAACAGGTGGATAGATTAGGTTTGGTCTTAGGATCACTGAATTTGTTTTGCAGTAAAGGAACCAACCTCTCTCTGAAGATTCGGCCTCCCTGTAGGGTCCCACACCTGGAGGTCATCTCAATGTTTCACTAGATTGTTGGAGCCCTAACATCCTTCAACATTGGGTGCAAATCTATGTGACAACAGGTTTCATAAAGCATGAATGAGATTTTTATAAAACTCAAGCTTCAAGGTTTCAATACATGTTTGGCTAAGGTTTCCTTTGCAAGGCCAATTAATAGCTTTGAGAAGTATCAAAGTTTTATATGTAATAAGGGCTCAACTTCCAATCGAAAGATTGAAGTAGAGAAAGGTGGCTAGGGTTTTAACAATCCCTAAGGATTCTCTACACCTATAAAGTAGGTTTCTCAGTTTTTTTGCATTAGTTGTTTCTCCAAGCTAGGGTATAAGGAAAAAAAATATATCTACACTAGGGTGTTGGGGGAAGAGGGTAGTCTTTCAACATTTCATGTTGTTTTTGTAAGTACAATTTGTTATTGAGACCACTACTTCTTGTTGTCATATGAGATTGCACCCTGTTTGAAGCTGGTTCAAACACTCCAATGACACAATGGGACTGTTATCAAGGTGTGGGACCTTGCAAATGAGATCAGACCTCCAGAGAAAGTTGGTTCCTCTTTCTAAGCCTAAGGCTTAGAGAAATAAACTAAATCTAGTGCTACAGTTTGCTGGGAAAAGGGATAAGAAGGATTGCCGAGGTAAGAAGGTGATGCACCAGATTGAATATGTTTAGCTACAACTGACTCAACACAGTAATAACCTCAAAACTGAAAAGAACTCACACAGACTCCTATTAATTCTAATAGAGGCCAAGACAAAATAATGGAGAAATGAAAGGGACCGTTTTGCCCACAATACACAACTCACATTAATAAAAAATAGACACAGTGCAAGAATGATGAGGCAAAAATATCAGTTTGTATTGATTATAGAGGTTGAATAGCCATTACAAGAGAGAATTATGTTGAAGAAATAGACATAGAATAATCAGTTACATTCATGGATGAACTAGCAAATCGGAGACATCAAAGGCTCTGTGTTGAACACAATACATCAAATCCAACTAGTTCGTGCAACTACATTACAAAGGTCTGCTCACAAGAATTCTCCAACCTGCAATAGCCCAGAAGAACAGTTAACAGATATACATTGCAATTTTATGTATTTATAACAATTTTAGTCTTTGCAACAGTGACGTTGGCGCTGGTCAATTGACCCAGGACAACCCACGCCTCATTAAATTTCTGACCCTGAAGATCTGCTAAAAAAACCTGAGAATTGGGATGAAGGCCATGCTTCTGACAAACTTGCAACTTGCAGAAGAGATCGCCTGCACGCATGGGTGCCAAGCGCATTAAAGAGGGAAGGCTCGATGTCCTATTTTCGTCCCTACAAATCTACCCTGCAACTCACTTGTACCCCCAGCATTGAAGAGTTCACTATTTCAACTACCCTCATTCGGCCCTTGCTTGCAAAATTTAATGTTGGGTACCTCTCCCTAAGAAAATGGCGTGATTTAGGGAGAGGCAAGCTTTTACAACACTTTAACATGTTGTATCTCTTTATCCTTATGATGCCTCTGCATTCATCCTCATCGCCGACTTTTCTATTTCTAGAGCCATCGTGCTCCATCTTTAAGCCCTTCTCTGCCTTATCAACGAATTCCTGGTTCTCAGACCCTGATTTGCGTTCGCATTTTGCCTGGTATTATTTTTGCCTTTTATCAGCAAAATCCAATTTTGTCGAACTATTTGTCTTTGATCACTTTTTGCCTATCGACAAAATCCTAATGTGGGGAACTCTTTCTTCAGCCAACCTTTCTCTTTCTATTGGCAAAATTATGACTTGCCAAACCATTTGCCTTAGTCGTTTCCTCACCGTCGGCGAAGTTCCTCTATTTTGAACCTTGCCACATGCATCATCCGCCCTTCTTTGCCTTGTGGGCAAAAGTTGCTTTTGCCGAACTTTCCTTCTTTCACCCTTTATCGATGAAGTCGCCTTTCGGTGAACCTTTGAAATTTCAAACCTTTGTGCCTTAGTCGATCTTCATCTCTATTTTACCTGTGGATTTTCTTCTTTTCAAAACTCGGCCACCTCTCTTCATACTATCGACAAAGTCGCCGATCGGCGAACTTGTCGATCAGCGAACCTTTGGTTCATTGAACCATCACTTTGCCAATAAGGCAGACATTTGCTCCCTTTTTACTTAGACAATTTTAAAAAAACCCATTCCCTTCCCTTCTGTCAAAAAATAGCCGAATCGGCGAGCCATTGAAAAAGTGAACTCTTGAAGAGTTCACAGAAAATGAAATTTGCCGACAAGGGGGGGAATTTCCTTCATGCCTTAGCCAAAATTTGATGATTTTTCTGAAGGTTCAGAAACCTGAACTTTTGCTGATAAAGGCCAAAAGTAGGAAAAAAACTAAGGCAATAGCCTAAATTTTTCTGGGTTTTTTTTGGGTTTTCTGCAAGGATTCTCCACAGGGAATATTGGGGATTTTTGCAAGGGGATTCACTGGATTTTGAAGGATTTTAGGTTTTACCTCCTATTTAAGACTTTCTCTGATCAGATTTTTCTGATAGGAGGGATTCTGGAATATTTTAGGTTGGATAAAATATGACAACACTTCCTTCTTGCCTATGTCACTAGGTTGTCACATTTCTTGAGATCTTTCATTACAATCATAAAATTGCATGTATGTAGGACAATAGATAATAAGTACTAGTGTCAAGGTTTTGCACCCTCATGCTATCTTCAAAATGCATCAACAATATCCATGATACAATAATTGGCCATTTAGATATTAAAAGAAACCTAGTAAGGGGTATATAGATTTTGTAAATGTGGATTGCTCTAAGTAGTCATTTTTCTAATTTTGCTAAGAGTGATAAATTGATACTAGCATGTAACAAATTCTACAATTGATAAATAAGAGAAAAGGTGTTATAATGGAAAATTGCTAAACAAGTGACATGAAGATTCTATTGAGGAAGCACTTTGACATCTTTCAAGATAAGTGTTCAGATAAAATTACACGATTTTGCAACTCAATGGAATGAAAATTTGGAGAAATGCCAAAGCAAATTGGTAAGAGTAGTTGATGGAGATAAAACAAATAAAAAAGATACCTAAAACCCTCCTTGTTTTCTACACAAGAAGTACAAATTTATATGCTACAATAGAAACATTGTCATGAAAGATAACATGCTACAACTTGGCCAAACTGTTGTTACATGCTCCTACAAATGCCCAAAATATTTGTAACTACTTTGATACCAAATTGATATGTAATTTGTCAACTCTATATTTGTAGAACTTAAGAACCACAAAAAATAATGGATTGCGGTACTTACATTCAAATTAAATGATAGTCAAGAAGGAAGAGAGTAATGCAAAGTGACCACCATATTTTTATTTTGAAAACCTTCGATCAAGGAAAAACCAGCTTTGGTAGTGACAATTACACTTCTACCATAATATAGTAAGAAATTGTCAAGTACAATGAATACACTAAAAGATGTGGATGCAATCTACCCCGTACTTCACTATAATGAGATGCTAAGATTATTGATTACCCACAAACTATGCTTTGAACATGCTTCTTTATTTATTCATTGTGGTTAACTTACTACAATGTCAAACCACAGTAGACAACATAAAAATACATGACTCATTAACACGCTTATTAGACTGCCTACAACAAATAACTGTACTCTGCACCTAACAGAATCCATAGCCTTCTATATTTTTATTTTACTGAAAATTATAAACTATAAAACAATCTCTAATAAAAAACAATATACGTACAAATGACATGTAAAAAACATCCCTTGTCTATTGAAATATAATGAAGCGACTACAAACAAAAACAAGAGTTACATTTTATCACTATTCACATCATAGCCAAATTAGGACACTCTAAAAGGTTTCTTTTTGTTTTTCGATTAAAAAAAGAAATGACCATTTCTTATAGGCATTGATTACAATATAAGGGTTGGATTTCAACCATGAGGCAGTCATGGAGTGGGTTACCAACACCGATAGAGGATGCTTTATTCTTAAATACATGTGATCTGTTGGCCTAGCTAAAAAAAATTGTTGGTTTGGATTTACAATGATAATAGAAAGTTCTGATGACTCGTATGCAATTACTAAATCCTACATAACCATCCATACAAAAGATACCTTCTCAGCCATGTCAAATCATATTACAGAGGTCGTTAATCAGCCTGCTTCAGGCTTATTGGCCTGGTTTACTCAGCTCTGTTATGAGGTCAAAGCCTTAACGAGATATAAAATGGAAATTATATTACCAAGCAAACTTTATGCAAAAAATTGTGTGAACGTAATTCTGATTGACATTTCAGGCTACTCTTTGTGAAACTATATTTGTAAGGGGAAGTAAAATGTCCCAAGATTGACTAGGATGGGACTTATAAAGTTACGTTTACTTTTGTGATGCATTTTGCAACATTCCCTCTCCAGATGTTTATTGTCAGCACAAAGAGACTTTCATTTTGTAGCTCTTCTTCAATATTCTATTCTGAACACACCCATAATTTTAGTCCTTGTCTTCACCCTCTCCATATTGGAAGGGAAGCGGAACAGATTTGAATGCTCTGTATTTCCCAACATTGTTGAGGTGTTCATTTTCTAACCTGCTCAAGAGATGAGAAAAAATACACATTTCATTATTTAATATCCCAAGTCAAAAGCCGTATCATCTAGCAGAGGAAGTTAAAGTAAATGCCTGCATTAACAAACATTTCAATCACATTATATAAATAGAAGATGTGGTCGCAGACCTGAAGAAATTCCATATCCCACGACGGACAATCTCTAAACATGCAAAAATAGTAACTGTGGCATTGTAGTGTAAACCTGGTATCTGAAATCTCAGTACAGATTGCATCCAAGCAAACCTCAAGAACACATTTACAATCTGAAGCTTCCAAAGTTAGTCATACACTAAAACTTGAGTTCTAAAAATCATAACTGCTTTATTACTAAACCCAAAGACAATGTCCATATACAAAGCTCTCTCGAAGCAATCAAATGAAGCCCAGAATGAAATATTTACCTAATTGAAGAAAATTACAACATGAAAAATAACTGCCAAAACATGTTATAAATAATCCTTGTAAATTGTAATGTTAGGTTACATGCCTTTCAACTTCAGCTGATCTAAACTAGGATAATAAATAAATCATCAACTAAATCTCACCAATTGTTTAGTTCAATCGCTTAGGATAAAGCTAACATTTAGCAAAACTCGTGATGTTTTTCTCATTCTGAGCTGGTAACACTCAGGCTCAAACTCTGCATCATATTTCTTACATTTGTCCAGATTACAACATCGGCCTCTAAGAGAGTTCCCCAAGTTCAACCACATTTCACCACCCCTAGAAAGTGTTTATGCAAAGGTTGCATCTAACCTGCATGCGATCCTGCCGACTTGGAAAATTTTCAAAATCACAGACAACAGGGGTTTAATACCCTTCCTGCCTGCGAGCAATAAAAGTCCATGATGTCACGGGTCACCACTGTGTACTTATGGCAGATTAGAAACTCTGATTTGATCATACGCCTTTAGTTATATCAAAACCTTAGAAGCCCTCAAAGAAGCAGAGAAATTTTTCTACTTATATGACCACCATTCAACAAAACTTAGGATGTAATTAATAAGGTGTTTCAAGTCCTTCCTCTGAATGCAAATTCCTAGGTTGTCGCGTTAGGCTTTGCGAGGCAACATTTTTCCTCATTAGTAAAATTGCTTAGCAGTGCCTGTATATGCTTTGTAGATCCATTACATTGTTGTCTTTGTGATTCTTTTTTACCTGAATGTTTTAATGTTTTGCGCAAAAACTAAATAATTTGTATTAAAATTATCACAATGCCTTAGGGGCCGACCAACGAAAACACAGTTGCACAAAAAAAGCAACCTTACATCAGATCATAATCGCTATGTTGTTTCGAGCAAGAGTTGAGACAACTCCAAAAACCGAAACACTCTTAAGCTCGTCTTGGACGAACCTAAATGAAAAGGACCAAATAAAATTATGAAGTTGGTCGTCAAGATAAAATACTATAAGAGAACAAAATAAGAATACTCACGATGCCAAATATAATTTCTAATCTTGAAGAGTAATTGGTTGCGGCTTTTGAAATCTCATTATTCTTCCTTCCACACTTTAAGCAAGGAGATGGGCTTATGGGCTCTCGTTTAGTGGAACGGTCTACTATTTTTGTTTGCAATTCATACATAGAGGAACTAGATTTGCAGATTGGGAATTTCAAATTTCAATGTAAAGAAAGTGAAATTTTTATTCGATATTTGGGAATTAATACGCATAGTTGCCTATTCTCTATGAAAAGCTCTTTCATTGGTTCCATGTCCATGGTTAAGTCTATATAGTTATGATATCGGGCTTTAACAGAACCCTGGCCCAGGAGTACGAATCTCAGTTAAGATCTAGCTTCAACCAGATCCTGCCCCGGGCCAGCAGATTTGTCCTGAGTACATTTAGACATACTCGGGCCAAACCTAGGACACAGGGAGAACCCACTAAGACCAAAAAAGAATTTTAAAAATTAAATGAAAAAACAAGCAAAAAGAGAAGAAAATGAAAACATTTTTTTTTTTTAAGAAAATGAAAACCTTCACTGACCCTGAAAGTGACTTTTAAGTCACTACAAACACACGAAACAAAAGCATAAATACATTTCTACCTCTCATTCCTTACATAGCCAAAATTTTGTTTTACTCATTACTCAAGGCAGCAAGTTTTCTGTGTTCAATCATCATGCTCTCACAATTCCTCCACTTCAAGTAGTGTTAAATAGGTGCTAGGGACATCAAAGAGCTTGCATCAAGTAAAATCTTCATTTATGGTAAGGTTAATTGTCAATGTTTTTATAAGTTCTTTTAATTTTTTCTGAGCCACACAAGAGCTTTCAAAAAATAAATGGTTTATTATTGTTTTGTAATTTCTTGTTCACTTTTTCAACAAGTAACGTTAGCTCAACGTGTAAGTTTGAGAGGCATAGTAAATCTTTGTGGACAACTCAGTCCGCTAAGGCAAGTTCTGAGTCCGCACAGGTGGTGTCACACGGGGTTCATGGTCCAAGGTTGCACTACTTTTTCTTTGTATATTTGTTTATTTTAAAACATGTAGATATTGAACTGTGGGCCAAAGGTTCTCTAGGGTTTTCAAATTCGACAAGTTTTCACAGCATTGGTGACACAACAATGATTGAGCAGCTTGTTTAAGTCAAGGGTCATCTTTTCCACTGTCACAAGTGCCAAAACAGGTATAGGAGCACCTAAATTCAGGTGAAATCCCACTTGTGTGTGATTGCTAGCCAAGAAATCAGGTTTTGTAGTGGGCCAACCAAAAATAGGTTGCCAAAAGGACAAATTCTTGATTATATCAAAAAGCTGGAGGAAGCAGCATGTGGAACCAAGAAAATCAAAAATCTGATTTTCATCATTTGGCCAAGTGTAATGTCCCTTACCTAATTTGCCCTAGAAAATTCAAATGCCACAAGTTAGGGTTAGGGTTTTAGAATTACCATTTATATTATCTTCCAAACTGCGTAATTTCTTGTACTTGAATTCTGCAATCATAACATAGGAAAAGCATATACAAAATACAGATATACAAATATACATCTTTAACCATTAGGGTTAGATAAGATTTCCTTGCATTCAAATTTATAAGCAATATCAATACAGAGAGATTACATATACATTACTATGCAACTAACTCAGTTGGTTTACAAATTCAGTCATAGAAGTGGATGGTGCATGGAGGCATGGCAGGGTGTAGACTGTCAACAATTCTCCCTCCATACAGGCCCCTCAGGGAGGCATGGCAGGGTGTTAACAATTCTCCCTCCAAACAGTCCCCTCACCATTCTTCTTTGACTGGTGGGCCTTAATATATATATATATGACAGTGATATGCAATAAGTAAGATAATTAACAGTCGATAGTGATCTGACCTGTCTAGGGACTTTAAAATACTTCAAATCTGCTCTAAATCCAGTGCCATAATTTGTGAAATGTTCCTTGATGTCCATTACAAATTACCATGTCAAAAACAGAGAGATTTAGCCATGAAATGTATTCCGTGACAAAGCTGGTTCGTTCCAATAAGCTATATTGTGACCCCCTGGATGAAGCCACACCAAAACAACATCCTTAGAATGTCTTGCAACCCTGCAGATGCTCCTATCAATGGAGGATTTCGTCTCCGATTGACGCTAGTTTGAAACCCTTGCTCAAGCAAGCTCAGACTTAGACAATATTTTTCCAACATGAATGAATACAAATGAAGTTGCTTTCTTTTCTTTTATTCCTCATGCCTCAACGCCACTTTTGAGGAATAATAATATTTTGACATTTCTTTTATTTTCCCAAGCTTGGGCGCCCGTACACGAAGTGACTTTTATATTTAAATATTCCATAAAGTGCAACCATACAATAAAGTCACTTTTTAATAACAAACTAATTAAGTTATATATTTAATTTAATTAATTAAGTCTATTATTAAATTATTAATTCAAACGGTCTCCTTATCGCTCCGTAGTACCTCTGAATTGACCAATGAAATGCCAACACATTTTCAGACCGTTTGCACTGACTCGCCTGACATCCTGTGACCCTACTACAAATAGCAAGTTTGGCCAAGTGGCCCAAACTCACATCGGAAAAGGCCAACTGGCAACTCCACGTCACAAAGAATCCATCACTACACTCCAAATACAGTCTGAGCTGTATTGGACCACGCCACCGTGGGCCCCCTATCCACCTCACTAGTTTACGTGAACCCGAATGATAGACTAGTCCAACGATCAAGTCCTGACTTAGGAAAGGGACATTACAGTCCGCACTCCCCAAAATTGCTTGCCCAAAGCAATTTCAACTCTAAATGCTGAAGTATTTGTTCACTCTCCCAAGTAGCATCCTCCACCAACAAATTCTTCCACTTAACTGAGTATTCTTTGATAACTCCCCTCCTCAAAGTCTGCTCTCTGGTGTCAATGATGGCCTTAGGGATGAGAATCAACTTACCCTCTTCATCTAAAGGGGGTAACTCCGTGGAAGGTATCACATTGTGTCCCAATGCCTTCTTGAGGCGAGATACATGAAACACATTATGCACTCTGCTCCCTGCCGGTAACTCCAACTCATAAGCCACCTCCCCTATTCTCATGGATACCCTAAACGGTCCATAGTATCGTGGCTTGAGTTTTTCTGCGCCACTCCTCTTGAGAGTGGATTGTCTGTAAGGCTGCAACATTAGGTAAACCATGTCACCTACCTCAAAAGACCTTTGAAACCTGTGCTGATCTGCATATTGCTTTTGTTGGTTCTGAGCCTTTTGGATATTCTCCTTCAAGGACCTCATGATGTCACGACTCTCCTACAATAAATCCCTGGCCTTCGGTACTCTGTTGTCTTCGAAAAGTAAGTCTAGGAAATTTGGAGCCTCATACCCGTAAAGGGCCATGAAAGGTGACATCTGGATAGACATGTGGTAAGTAGTATTATAGCAATACTCCCCTAGATGTAGCCACTTGACCCATGCCTTATGCTGCCCTGCAATGTAATTCCGAAGGTATCCTTCCACCCACTTGTTAACAATCTCTGACTGTCCATCAATTTGCAGATGGTAGCTTGTACTAGGAGTGAGCTCAGTCCCACTCAACCTGAATAGCTCCTGTCAAAAGTGACTCATGAACTTACTGTCTCTATCACTGACTATACTCCTGGGTAAGCCATGCAATCGGAATACCTCTCGAAAAACCAAATCAGCAACCTGAGCTACTGTGAATGTGGCTAAAATCGCAAAGAAGTGTGCGAACTTCGTCAACCTATCAACCACAACGAAGATACAGTCCCTCCCTTGGGCTTTGGGCAAGCCCGTGATAAAATCCATCGAGATACATTCCCATTTCTGGTTAGGAATGGGTACAGGCTGCAATAGACCAGCTGGAAATGTATTCTCTTGTTTGTTCTGCTGGCAAGTGGGGCACTCACGAACATACTGCAAAACATCTGATTTGAGTCCCTTCCATGTGACCCTCTCCCAGATTTGCCTGTATGTCTTGAAATAACCCGGGTGACCAGCTGTAGGTGCATCATGAAAAGATCTCATTACCTTTTTCATGTCCAATCCCATTACCAGTAATATTCTCCCCTGGTAAATGATCGAGTCATTTACAATTGTATATCTGCTATCCTGGATGGTACCTATTGATGAGTGTTTTGTGACTGCAACAAATATTAGAATAAAACACAGAGTATTCTATCCTCTCTTGAATAAAGCTTCTCAGACGCTAAACTACGTGATCGAATGAGACTGCTCCAAGATTCCTTTTGTGTCAGGTCTTGATTGGTGTGGGATAGACTCAGTGGAATGATGTGATTTGCTGGTAATCACGAGGGGGACTTACGTGGGATTACTCCTTCATGGACATGGAATTCACTCCTGGGACTCGGACTTGTGGGTGAATGAAATTCCTTCACAAATGGACAACTTGGAATTCCTAGGTTCCACTCTTGAAGAGGCGGATGATTTGGCAATGAGGCTCTGGAAAACTAATCCTAGTGAATATCTAAAAGAAAATGCAAAAGATGAGGTAAGGGTTCAGGAATCTAATCGATGGACATGACTGCTGTTGAAGATGGAAACTGGAACCAGTCCTCTGCTTCGTCATGAGACACCAGCTAGGCAGGGATGGTGCTATCTTCTGAGGGGAAGTGAGGATTTTTAGACTGCTCCTGCAAGGGACATGGAACTGAAACGTGCAGAACAGTCGAAGTTAGACTTGGAATTAGTTCAGGTAACCATGCACAGTGATTTGCAGGCCACAAATCACCAATGGTATGAACAAACAGATTCAATCATTCAACAGTAATAATCTCCATCATTCTAACTAATGAAATACTGAAAGAAAATAGAAATGAAACAACTTAGTTCTTGGAGCTTATGATTTGCTTCAAAGAAGTAAGAAAACCATGCCACAATCCAAAGAATATCAAGAACACCCATCTTCAATGTCCATGTATTGATTTGGGAATGTCTTACAACAATCTTGCTGATTCTTCAAAGTTCCTTGCTCCAGAAATGGAGTGCAACAGAAATGAACAGCTAACTAACTACTTGCTCTAAGAGCATGAAAAATGAGAGAAGAAAGAAGACAGCCTCAAATGAGGCCCCTCAGCCTATTTATAGGCAAACATAACCCAAAGCAGGAGGTGAGTGTAGGAGTCCAGGACAACAATGTACAGGTTTGATAATAAAAATTATGAGCAGGACCACATAGAGATAAATCTCAACACAGAAGCAGATACACACATAGAAGCATATCATTAACACAAGAATTACTGGAGTGGAAAACCCTCTCGGGGTAGAAAAACCACTCAAAACTACCTCACTGGCTTAACTGAAAAGCATGCCTCACTGGCAATACAAAATGTATCTAGGAGCACCAACTCCTTATGGAGCACCAACTCCAATACCAAATAGAAGCACCCACTTCCTACACTGATATACCTCACTGGCAAACAATTAGGTCTCACTAACCTACAAGCCTCACTGGCTAAAACAAGGCCTCACTGGCAAACCAATCCCCATCATCAAAACATAAAATAAGGTGTGCAATAAATGATTGTAACACAATCTGATTTGCAACATTTCATAACATTCTTTTCTGAATTTGTATATCTCTGTTCAATTACATACAACCTAATTTACATTGCAATTGCATATTGTCTTTTTGATAATCTTGTCAATCTATGTATCTGTATTTGATACTGTCAGTTCATCATCAATCTGCACAACATCACTCACACTATATGTATTCAATCTCTCATCATCTGTATATTTCATTTCTGTCTTTCAAAACCCACCATCAATGCACCTCTTCAATCTTCAAAACCAAAATCCCATTCATATTCCCTCTTAGAGATGAAAGAAGACCTTTCAACTTCTCTCTCATAAAGAACCCTTGAATTAATAACTCTGCTTTGTCTTATGATACAAAGAGTGTCAAAGTGCCACTTCTGATCTGCCACTTCTGATCTTGTATAAGATGATAATGATGATAGACAACCTTGTCATGAATTCAATGAACAACAACCTCCTTCAACTTCATCAAACTATATCTATATCATCAAGTCTCTTGCAATAAACTAACTGTCATGAATGATCAACATCCATCTGAGCAACCTTCAATAACATACTCATTTACCAATCCAAAACACTCTCTTGAACTAATTATCAACCACTTTATATGAAGTATGGAGCAACCCCATAAAGATTCTAACTTGAATACTATGAGGACTTGTCAACAACACAACACACATCCATTAACATTCTATCAACCCTAGCACTGCAACAACACACAAAATGATAGACTCCTGATGATGTACTCCTGCAACAACTTCACACATCTCTTGAAGACACCACACTATATAAGAAAGATATACACTAATCAAGCCAACCCAACTGACAACACTTATTCTGTCCAAATGAACAACCCCTGAATGATCTTCCTAATAGAGTGAACAATGTGATTTTGAACAACATGTGTCAACAGTGCAGGCCACCCTGATGATACCTTATCAAGATGCACACTAACTCAACTGATAAATCACTTCAAACAAAGATCATCATTGTTCCAACCTTGATAACCAAGCATTCACATTTACCAAGCTCCTGATTAGTGACCTTCAGATGTTTACTAAGATCAACCCAAGAGATGTTTACTAAGATCAACCCAAAATCCTGCAAGACCTTTTTGACATCAATGATAATCAGTCACCATCAGTGAGGAGATATGATCTCCTAAAAATCCGTGCAAACCCTGAAGAGATCGGGATGAACATGTCATAGGCTCCATGGGATGCTGCCACCTGTCCTGGACGCCACCTGCTCTGGATGAAAAGTTGCCACTTGTCCTGGACGCCAGGCTGACTAAGCTGCTTGGTAGGTAGGTGAGACCAGTCAACTATCTGTTTGTCCTGCTCCTTGGTCGCAAATTCCATGGTGTCCTGGAGTCCTTTATCCTGAGCGCAGATTCCAGAGTGAACAGGATTTTCATGTGGAGGAATCCTTCCTTGAGCAGGGGCGCACTTTCCTTAGGGTCCTGGAATGGAATTCTTTCCTGAGTTGGAATTCCCTGTCGTGGAATAGAATTCCCTGTCCTGGATTCCTGGGTTGGAATTCCTCATCCTTGGCGTGGATTCCCGTTCTTCCTGATGGATGGTGAACTGTACTTTTGTTCTTGGCTCTCCAAGGATTGATCCTCTTGTACGGAACTGAAGTCCTTGATGTGGAACTTGAAGTGTTGAAAGGAGTCCCGGTCTTTTATGAGAAGTCTCCATGTTGCTGAACTGGAATCTTTGATGTTACCTTCCTTGTATCATTGAGATGTCTGAATCTTTCTTTTCTTCTTATGGAATTCACATGTAGTCTCCTCGTCTAGTGTTGGAAGTAGTCCTCCTCTCCGGTATTGGAACTCCATGATGCCTAAGATAGTCCTTGATCATCCTTGAGCTCCGTCTTCATGGAAGCTCATCCTCATCCTGGATTCCTGCGAAACAAGGGAAACCTCGAGTAGTCATGATGAACAAGGTCCTTAAATGCAATGCAATCAAAAGATAAAACAGGAACTAAACTTGCATAATTGATCAAATTGACTTATGAATTCCTGAATAAACAACGGCTTTTCTTCACTTCCTGGTATCCTTCACACTTGGACTAACCTTTCCTTCATTCTAGGATTACCAGGCATGCACAGGAGGAATTTCCAGGTCAGGGAGCAACTTCCAGTTGGTTCAGGAGTCCTTCCTGTCCAAGTCACATTTTTCACTGTCAACAGGAATTTCCTGTTGCCCAGATTGGGGATTCCTTGAGGTCGGGGATTCCAAGGAGTCCTGGAATTCCACTTGTCCAAGAGCGCATATTCCAGTTGGTCCTGGATTTTGCACTCAGGACAAATTTCTTCCATGGGCGCATAATCCACCTGGTCATGGATTTTGTGACCAGGGACACTTTTGTCCAGAGTCTAGATTTCTTCATTCTTTCAGGTTTCCTTGCCAAAATTTTGCTAAGTCTTGGAAATCTTTTTCTTTGAGGAATTTCATGAAAGTTATTGCTTCATTTTGGACAGGAATCACCCGTGGAGGGAAATGGAATCCATCTGGCATATCTTCCTGCAAGTTCCAGTGTCCAGTTGTTCAGTTGCATCCATGACTGGGTCAGGAGAGTCCTCCTGTTGGCCAGTTGTCCAGGAGCGCAATTTCCACAAGGTTAAGGAATTTGCGACCTGGACCAATTTTCTCCTAGAGCGCACATTCCCTGAGGAACAGGATTTTGCGCCTTGGACAAAAACTTCCAAGGGTGCACATTCCCTGAGGAACAGGATTTTGTGCCTTGGACAAAAAACTTCCAAGGGCGCACAATTCCACAGGAACAGGATTTTGCACCTTGGACAAAAACTTCCAAGGGCGCACGATTCCACAGGAACAAGATTTTGGTTAAGGACTTATCCTTTTCCTTCAGTTTAATTTTGGCAAAGGGTGAATTTTAGTTTGTTTCATTGGAGGTTTGATCATTGACACAAGATTCAAGGCACAGAGTTTTCGTTTCTTCCATCCCCAAGGAGTCTCCCCCTTTCGTGGTGAAATTTGCAGAAGGTGAACTCTAGCTGCCTTATGGAGGTTTAATGGCGACACGGGATCCGGAATACGGAGTTTTCATTTCTTCCATCCCTCTCAAGGAATCTCCCATTTTCATGGTGAAATACGGAGTTTTCGTTTCTTCCATCCCTTTCAAAGAATCTCCCATTTTCATGGGGAAATACGGAGTTTTCGTTTCTTCCATCCTCATCGAGGAATCTCCCATTTTCATGGCGAAATACGGAGTTTTCATTTCTTCCATCCCTCTCAAGGAATCTCCCATTTTCATGGGGAAATACGGAGTTTTCATTTCTTCCATACTCCTCAAGGAATCTCTCATCTTCATAGTGAACACGGAGTTTCGCTTCTTCCATCTTTCGTTTCTTCCATCCCTTCAAGGAATCTCCCATTTTCATGGCAAAATACGGAGTTTTCGTTTCTTCCATCCTCCTCAAGGAATCTCCCATTTTCATGGCAAAATACGGAGTTTTCGTTTCTTCCATCCCCTCAAGGAATCTCCCATTTTTATGGTGAATTTTTTTTAGATAGTCAAGGAGGAATTTCCTAGGTCGCACCTTTCAGTACCAACAGGATTCCCTCTGTCCAGGTCGCACTTTCCAGGCTGAACTGGATTCCTAACCAGGAGCGCAAAGTCCACCTGGTCAGGAAAGAATTTTCTAGGTCGCAAAAACCACCTGGTCAGGGAAGAATTTTCCAGGTCGCAAAATCCACCTAGTCAAGGAGGAATTTTCCAGGTCGCAAAATCCACCTGGTCAAGGAAGAATTTTCCAGGTCGCAAAATCCACCTAGTCAAGGAGGAATTTTCCAAGTCGCAAATTCCTGTAGGAACAGGATTTTCCACCTTGTCACATTTTCCTGATGGTCAGGGAATTTCCTCTATCAGAAATTTCTCCAAGGCAAAAAGTCGCAACTTCAGGGTGGGTCTTAGAATGGAATGATCCTTGAATTCCTTGTTTTGCAAATTTCACTAAGTGAAGGAATTTTCCTGTCTGGAACTCTTGCAAGGTAGAAGGTCGCCCTTTTGGAGTGGGTCAAGGAATGTTTAGTTCAGGAATGTACCTGTCAAGGAAAATCTAGTTCAGGAATTCCTTCTTATCAAGGAATATCCAGTTCAGGAATTCCTACCTGTCAAGGAATATCTAGTTCAGGAATTCCTTCCTGAGGATCTTGGGTTTTCCTACCTTGAACTGTGGAATTTCTATTCACTCTAGATGAAGCTTTTTGACATTTGAACGAGGATTTATACCTTGGAATGAGGAACTGCCTCTTTTATCATGGAACCCCTATAGTTATCTTTGGAATCTTCCATTACTTCAAGTCAGGGATTGATGAGTTTCGGCAAGGAATGACAAGCCCTCGGTGCACTCTGGACTCTGGATTTAGAACTCTGGAACAGAAATCATGGTGGGTTTTGGAGTAGGGCCCTAGACAGGGACTTAGGACAAAGACCATCAGAATGGGATTGTGAACAAGGACCTCCAGACTCTGAAGTTTGAAACATGGATTGGAACTGTGGAACAAAAATTCGGATAGCAGGAATTTTTTGGAACAGGATTCCTGGATAAGGATCTTCTTATTCGTCAAGGAGTCTTATGCTAAGGGTGCAAGACTTGGACCTTTCCTATGGAATGATGGACCTATGCCATGGATTGGTTAGTTTTGATTAAGGAATGGTAGTCAGGGTTTCACTTATCCTCGGGGAAATTCACTATTTCAAGCATTCCTAATGTTCCCTGTGAGCTGACTGCTCGGACATTCTTTCTTAGCTTCATGGATTCGAGCAAGAAACTCCAAGATCAAAGCAAAAACGACGGCGAAAGCGAGAAAAGAGGGGGTCCCCATTTGCAATGGGGTGATGTGTGAAAACGTCACAATAGTACCCTCAATGATTTCTGTGGCCACTTATCTTTTGTATACTCTGCTGATATCCACTCTCGCCAATCCGTTGTAATCTCACCCAACGAACATAGGTGTAGTCTTCATGAGAGTGCATCTGCTACTACATTCTTCTTCCCTTTGACATATACTATGTCAAAGTCGTAGGCTTGCAATTTGCTCACCCACTTATGTTGTCTGTCATTAAGGTCACATTGATTCAGGAAATGTCATAGACTATTGTGGTCTGTCTTAACCACGAATTTGTTGCCCACTAGATATTGTCTAAATTTAGCCAATGCATGCATTATGGCTAACATTTCCTTATCATAAATGTTGTAACCCCTCTCAGCACCCCGAAGTTTCCTGCTCTCAAACGCTATTGGGTGCTTATCTTGCATCAAGACAACTCCTATGCCTTCTCCTGAGGCATCACCCTCACGCTCGAACAGCTTGGTGAAATCTAGAATGGCCAAGACTGGGCAAGAACTCATCTGTTTGAATCTGTCAAAACACTGTTGTGCCTCATCTGACCAAGTGAAAGTTCCCTTATTTGTCAAGTCTATTAGAGGTGCTGCACTCTGTGAAAAACCCTTGACGAACCTGCGGTAAAACCCACATAACCCAAAGAATCCCTTGAGATGTGAGAGATTTGTGGGTGGTGGCCAATCAATGATCGCCCCAATCTTCTCATGGTCCACTCTAACACCCTCTGCACTGATAATGTGCCCCAAATAGAGGAGCTCGGTCACGCCAAATTCACACTTTGACTCCTTGGCATAAAAAGACTTCCTCTCAAGAATGCTAAGTACCTCCTCAAGATGGTGGAGGTGCTCCTCCCATGTCCTGCTAAATATCAATATGTCGTCAAAGAAAATGAGGACAAACTTCCTCAGCTGATCTCTGAAGACATTGTTCATGCAGGTTTGGAAAGTGGCAGGTGCATTGGTTAAGCCGAAAGGCATAACCAAGAACTCAAAATGCCCAAAGTGGCATCTAAAGGCTGTCTTCTCCACATCCTCTTGTACCTGGATCTGATGGTAACCAGATCTCAAATCTATCTTGGAGAAGTAGCACACCCCATGCAGCTCATCAATGAGCTCATCAATCTGCGGGATGGGGTACGTGTTCTTAATAGTTTTCTTGTTCAACACCCTATAGTCTATGCACATTCTCAATGTGCCATCCTTCTTTACAAGTACCACGGTGGATGCAAACGGGCTCTTACTGGGACGGATGTGTCCCATCATGAGAAGCTCCTTGATTGTCTTCTCGATCTCATCTTTTAATCTCTTAAGATGTCTGTAAGGGGTGATGATGACTGGCTTGGCCCCCTCAAGCTCGATCACATGCTCAATGCCTCTATCCAGAGGCTTCCCTGGAGGTATGCTGTTGAACACCTTAGTGTGCTTATTAATCAATTTCTGTATGTCGTGGTGCTAACTCTGCTTAGGCTGCTTTGTAGCTGAAGGCATGACAACGCACTCATCCGTCCACTCCACCTGATCATGTCGGAGCAAACACTTCATCCTCCTAAGTGATACAACTCTGAGTCCCCCATCTGACATTCCCCTAAGCACATGTTTATGACCATCCACCTCAAATTTTATCTCCATGGTCCACAGATTGAGGTAGAATTCTCCTATTGCATGAAGCCACTTCATGCTAAGGACTACATCCATGTCCTCCATATTGACCACATAATGCTCGGCCTGGAACTCATCACTTAACCTAATGGTTAAGTTTGGGATTCTCCATTTGCAGGTAATACCAAAGCCATCTGCAACTCTAACCTTGAATCCCTCGAACTCCTCAGTCTTGAGTCCCCTTCGTGCCACCAATCCCTCATCGATGAAGTTATGAGTGGCCCCTATATCAATCAAAGTGGTCACTCTTTGTCCCTCCAATACTCCCCATATCCTGAAGGAACCCTCTTTCTGAATGGCAGAAAGTTGTGTTGTAGGTATATCATCATCCTGTACATCCTGCACCTCTTTTGCTACACTCTCCTCATCACTATCCTCGCGATCACTCTGTTGATCTAATTTCTCTAAAACTATTTCTTCGGCAAAATAGTATTCTAGTTGCTTCACTTGCCCCTTCATTGGGCACTTATGATTTGGATCCCATGGGCCTTTGCACTTAAAACACAATTTCTTCCTTCTATATTCATTAAGAGCATCATCATCAAGTCTCGGAAAAGGTTTCTTTTGCTGCACATTATCTCGAGATGAATGCTTCTTGTCCTTATCCTTCTTGTGCAAGAAACTCTTTGACTGAAATTTGCTCCTGTAAGAAGAGAATTCCATGTCTTTGGCCTTTTTGATTGCCTCCTGTAATGTAGGTAGATTGAACCCCTTAATCCACCCTCTCAAGGGTTCAAATAGTCCATCTATGAACAGCACAATGAGCCTCCGCTCTGAAATGTCAGTGACCATGACTAACAACCTCTAAAACTTAGAAATATATGCATCTACTCCTCCAAACTATTTGAGCTGGGCTAGCTCCTTGAAATGCAACTCAAGATCCCCTTTGTCAAATCTGTTTATCAACCTGGCAATAAACTCTGCATAGGAAACAATCTGATCATGGCCCAATGTAACAAGACCATGGTACCACCATTCGTGTGCACTCCCATCCAAATGCAAAGTAGCATACTCAATAGCGTCCCGCTCAGTCATAGGATTAAGTCACAAATAAGTATCTACCTTTTGAACCCATGCCTTGGCTGTAGTTTTGCCTGAGCAATCATAGTAAGGAATGCTCATCTTACCCTTCTTCTGTAGGTCCTGGTTCTATTGCCTCACTCCTCCCTGTGGTCTACTACGTTCCCTGAAAGTCAAGTAAGCCTAAAAAGGCATATCAGCACGGAACCCTACATCCATAGCTCTCCAATCCCGCCAATACTATGCATGACGAACCTGTTCAGTAGGCTTGTGTACCTCCTCCAGTGGGTTGTTTTCCTGTATAAACTGAGGCATAAGAGGCCTCGTCAAGAAAGGTATGTTGCGGGGTAACCCGATTATTAACTGAATGTTCTCCATTGTTACCATTGTTTGCATTATTATTATTATTATTTCCATTGTTTCCTCCCGCATTCTAATCAACACCACCATTGTTATTGTCATTGTTCCCATTATTACCAGGTACTAAACAGGCAAGAATCTAGGTCAGTTCTGTTTGAGATCTATCCATCCTGTCAAACATGTCACGCTGCCCTCTAGCTAAATCATTCAATGCATGCAACATATTGGCCATATCCACTCTTCCTTCATCCTGATGGTCTCTACTAGATCTGCCCTCTCAATCACCCATATTTTCTGCAATGGGTTTGTCATGTCCCGATGTTAAGGCATTGTTTAAATTAAAGATTTAAACATCATGATAAAAGACGGAAGTTGCTTTCGAAAAATACGGATAATTATGTATGTATACATATAAATAATATCATTAAAATATAATAAACAATATTAAATAATATTATTATATATATTCTAATATAATTAAATAAATACAATATATATTATTTAATATAAGTAACAAATATAATTAGTAATAAAAATATAAGTATTATTATAATATATATTATTATATAAATATGAATAAATATTATAAATTAAATATCATAAATTAAATTGGGTGGTTGGGTGGGAGTCCTTCCACACAAAAGGGTGTGGAAGGACTGGGGGCTAGGACAATGCCATGTGGGTATTGGTCCTCCTGACATGACAGCTTCATTCGGAATCAGTGGCACACGCTGGTTATTATCTCTAATAAGCAAGGTATTCATTTCCTCAAAGGGTTGATAAATCAAACAATCATGATTCATTAACTCCCGCGGTCCTTAGCCAGTGTGATTCGATGGTTGGGTTGGCTCTCACGCTCAAGCGGATTTTTAGAGGTCTGTGACAAGTTGGAATTGCCAAGATTTGATCCTTGCTATCATAAGGAAGCATGTATCCAGTTCAGCGATTGTTTCTCGAGTTCTTTTTTAGCTTTCATCTTCTATTGTTTCTCAACCGGCCGATAATGTCTGCAAAACCAAAGGTGCTTCTATTCTCGGCAGATTGGATCAGGTGTGGCGGGATGGATACCCCCATTCGTTTGGTGAGCTCCAAGAGGCAGATGGCCTTCTTGGGTGGCATTACAGACTTGCAAATCAAACACATCCTCAAGTTTTAGGATGAGCTGGTTTTAGGGGCGGTCAAAATGGTTCTGGGGAAGGAATTTGTGGAGGGAAGTGAGCGTTATCGGGTTGATTCGGATATCAGCGCCCAGTTCATTGCAGCGATGTTGGATTTGAATGTGGGGAAGACCTGGGTGGAGTCGGTGACTCACAGGCTTTTCATCCCGAGTGTTTTAGGTGGGTTGGAGGAAACTTTGGAGGTGGCGACCTTTGGAGCAGGACTACCCCATCCCAGAGACATCCATCTCCTGCAGCAGCCAGTTAGAGTGGTTAAGTATTTTCCTTTTATCCTGCATTTGAAGGGTGAGGATTTGGTGTGGTATAGGCAGCATGCTCGGACCGGGGCAAATTATCTGCTAAGGTTTTTTCAAATTATGGAGGCGCAGGGTTTCAACTGGGTTGAGGAATTCAACCTTAAACTGCATAACTATGAATTAGAGGCATGAGGTCTCGATGGAAACAAGTCTTGCAGCCGAGAGCTAGGTCCTGGGTCTTGTGTTTATACAGTCCTGTGGTTTGTTTGTAGTGTTCTATGTTTCATCTCTATTCTGTCCTGGTCTGAGTCTTAGTCCTTTTCTCTCTATATATGTATTAGCATGGCCCTGCGTGGCTGATAATTAAAGTTTTAGGCAGGTTATGGGGAAGGCTGGGTGCAGCTAGTAGGCTGTTTTTGGAAAACTCTGAAACTGTAAATCCTTTTTTGATATCAATATATACAGAAGTATTATTACGCAGCAAAAAAAAAATATCATAAATTAAATATTATAACTCATACATATATAGATATATTTAAATTAAATAATATAAATTAAATATTTTAAATAATATATAAAGTAACTATATTAATAAGAGGGGTGGCCCGATCCCCATTTTGATGACAAAACCCTTTACAAAGGGAAAAGCCTTAAAGGCAATACATTAAGGGAACTTAATGAATCACTAAGACCATTACAATGTATGATGGATAAAACAAGTGCTGGGTTAATAGAAGGCTGCGGCTGTGATTTAAATTAGCAACGATTAAAGACAGCGATCCATGTAATATCATGATTAGACATCAAACAACAGCGATTAAAGAGGTGTAATTTGTGAAAAGCTACGTCACCTTTCATAAGGGACAACCTATGATACTTAAGGAGAATCTATAGCCTCAAAAAAGGCATGGATGATAAGAGATTCAGCAGTAAGTAAAAAATCATCTATTTATAATAAATTCAGATCTGCAAAAGGAAATAAAGGGACTGCAAATAAGGTAATATCAGCAGTAGGTATGAACTATTCAATTTAAGTAATAATTATTAGGTATAAGTTTGGGAGATTATATGTATATGTATATATATTTATATGTGTGTGTGTGTGTGCACGCATATTATAATAACAGTGTCATCTCATAGTTTATATGAATCCATGTGAATGATTACAATTTATAATGAATATTGAATTGATATCCATATTTAGACTTAAGATCCAACAATGATGAACAATTGCATAAAAACAAGAATACTGTATAACGGTACTTCGATTTGCAAGATGAATGTCTTTAATTCATGCATTATGATGATGATGATATAATAAAATTCCATCTAGAGTACAAGGGAATATTGAAATAAAGATCATATTTCTGTAGCCCTTATTACTTCATCCAATGAGGAATCATGGGTATTGTAGGGAAAGGCGGGTGTAATTCCGGGTCATAAATCTCGTATCGACCCCAAGGGTTAGGGACCTAGTTTCTCAAGCTGGGTCAGCGATCTCATATCGACCCCAAGGGCTAGGGACATAGTTTCCTGACGCTGGGTCAAAGATTCGTGAATAGACCCCAAGGGCTGGATATAGGTTCCCGATGCTGGGTCGGAGATGGTTTCCTAAGTCATGTAAAACCTAATTCCTTGATGAAGAATAGGAGGAGAAGATATGGATCTTGAATTATGTTTAATATCCACCCTAATATACTTATGGAATATATTATAGAGTAGTCATGAATGACAAGAAGGAAATGAATAATCCTTTGACAAGAATGAAATATTTATATTATCTTTGATCTCATTAAATATTATCACTGAAATTTATTGATCTCTAATGTTACTAATGTCTCTTTGAGAATCATTTTGAATGCAGATTCAAGTTTAAGTGCTTCCTATAAAAAGGGGACATTACAGGGTTCCTCTTCACTGTAGAGTATTAGTTGTTGTTCCTCAAGTTTTGAAGGTTCGCTGTATAGAACTAATGGTTGTTCCTCAAACCCTGAAGGCCACTCTTCTGTAATGTCCCCATTTTAGGCAGTTGTGGTTTTTGGGTGGTTTAGCCTATTCCTGGCCCTCATAGGCTAACGCAGGTGGTTAGAGGGCCCTGTTGGGCGGTTATCAGTGTGGTTTCTTCTCCAGGGTTCAATGAGGTTCAGGCTTGGCCTTTGCAAAGGTTTCAAAACTTAGTTTCTCATACTTACTATTTATAGTAAGTCATTCAATCAGGGTTACTATTTATAGCAGGGCACCTGAATGGGATATTTTAGCAGTGTCGATTCCGGTATTCAGTTGGCTTGGAGAAATAAGGTGTTTTGCCTAAGTTATGATGTTTAATTATTATTAGAGGTCACTTTAATAATAATTAATATTTTAATATTACATTTTAACGTTATATTTGCACCTTATGACTTGAGGAGTCATGTGGCATTTAAAAAGGGGGCCATTTCAATTTATTATTTATAAGGTCATATTTTAATATTATTAAAAGTGCAAATAAAATATTATTTTAATAAAAAGGAAGCTTCTAGATGGGCCGACTTCATGAGGAGAAAAAAAAGTATATTAAGAGGGTCACCCAAGCTTCATATCATCCACGAATTGATATTTGCTCTGATGTTGTTGTTTGGTGAGGAAGCCAGCTAGGGTTTCTGCCATTGAGCCATTGGGAACGAAAACTCTCATTGGTTATGCAATTTTGAGGTTGTGAAATATCAGCTGAGATTATTGCTAAAGTGTGGGCTTCATCCAGGAGTCCAATCTGTGCTTAAATTAGAGAATACTTTAAGTTTCACAAGGGTTCCAAAGGTTAATCATTTGCAGATCTGAAATTGTTGATGACATGAACAGTGCCGTGAACAGTGACATGAATAGTGCTATGAACAGTGCCATGAACAGTGGCGTGAATAGTGTCGCGCTACAGTACCCACTACAGTAACCGGCCATGGAGTTTTCAGATTTTCATTGTTGGAGGCTTTATCTAGACACCTTTTTATTCTGGGTATTTGAGGGATCAATTCTTCTTGTGAAGACAATCATTTCTATACCAGTTGGAGGTGTTTCAAGGCTGCAATTAATTAACTCTGAGGACTGATATACTACAGCAAAGGTGCCATTGGCAAGACATTTTTGTTCATATCTTATCATTGAAGCATCCTATGGTTCTGGGCATTGTTGCATTTTGATCCTTTGATCCTACCGATCATTTCAGGTGTCATAAAGTGGAGTTTTATTGTTGCATTTATTTTCAGTAAAGATTGCTAGGTAAGGGCAAGGGTGGCTACTTCTAGGAGGTGCAATTTCATGCAAGGAGGCTCAATAAAATCGAATAAAAATCAGAGATAGATATCATTGCATCTGCTGATCATTCCAGACTTCATAATCAGGTTCTTTGATGTATTTTGCATTGTTATATCAATTTGCATAAGGTGCTGCTGTAGATGATCATTTTATATCAGATTTGGCATTGTTGTATATATCATTGTAAGCCAAGAGTCTTGGCAAATACATAGCATCATTGTACTTTGGATTGCACTCAATTAAGGAGATATATGTTGCATACCATATGTTTGATAAAATATCCATCTTATAGCATACATAATCAGCATAGTAGTTTGCATGCCAATTGTTTGACAAAATGTCAATTGGCTGTAGGAGTTGATTTACACTTGCATTAGTCATCTATTGCATTTGGAAAATACAAAGACACTTGCATTTCATGCTATACTTGTAGTTTAGTCATTTAGCATTTATTTCAAAGCTTTTGCATCATCTTATGTTCCAATTTCATCAAGCAAAGCAAATTGAAACTCAGAAACAACAAGAACATACTTTGCATACAAAGTGTTTGACGATATTCCTTGAGCCTCTAATCAGCAAATTGAGGTCCAAATTGTCAAGGGATATTACATCTTCCCATTGTTCCTGTTCATCTTCTTTTTCCTTGTTCTTTCAAGATATCTCTGTTCTCTGGCACTACTTCTCATAGAAACTCACATGCAATCACTGTGTGGTCATAGAAACTGACATGCAAGTATGTGGGTAATCTCACAACTGATATGCAACTATAGGAATATAACAGGATGGCAGGAAAACTAGCTCTTATACCACTGTAATGTCCCACCCCAAATCTAAGACCAGTTTTTCAGTTTTTTGTGGTTAAGTTGATAGCTGTTGCATTTGGTGTTTTCGCATTTTTTGGCATAGAACACAGCATACACATATTTTTACAAATAATGAAAACAAGAGATACCCAGTTGCTTTATTTCATTGTAAATACATTATTAAGCATATATAAGCAATACCCATATGGTGAATGGTAAAAACAAGGCATATTACACATACCCAATTTGTTGTCCTCCATTACAAAGCTGAGATTTGATAGTACAACAAACTGTGGTTTCACCAAGCTCACCAAATGAAGGTCATCTCATGAACAATACATAGAATGTTGAAATAGGACAACTCCCAGCTCATGGACGCCACAATAAATCTGGAATGTGAACTGAAAAGTGTTTTTCCTGATGTATTCCTACTCCCACGCCTAGCTGGTGCAGTACGACCCTTAATGCTAAGGGATATTTGCTCACACAATCCTCAAATCTGCCCGCATACACACCCTATACCCTTTGGTATCACTGCAAATGTTAGATGCCCTAGCTGAATGAAGAAAATCAGAACAGCACCTCATATAAACTTCTTAACAGCATGTTGAATGGTACGACCTGTCTAGGGACTTTAAAATACTTCAAATCTTCTCTAAATCCAGTGCTATAACTTGTGAAATGTTCCTTGATGTCCACTACAAATTACCATGTCAAACACAGAGATTTGGCCATGAAATGTACTCCGCAACAAAGTTGGTTCGTTCCAATAAGCTCTATTGTGAGCCCTGGAAGAAGCCACACCAAAACAACATCCTTAGAGTGTCTTGCAACTTTCCAGATGCTCCTATCAATAGAGGATTTCGTCTCCGATTGACACTAGTTTGAAACCCTTGCTCAAGAAAGTTCAAACTTAGACAATATTTTTCCAACATGAATGAATACAAATGAAATTGCTTTCTTTTCTTTTATTCCTCATGCCTCAAAGCCACTTTTGAGGAATAATAATATTGACATTTCTTTTATTTTCCCAAGCTTGGGCGCCCATACATGAAGTGACTTTTATATTTAAATATTCCATAAAGTGCAACTATACAATAAAGTCACTTTTTAATAACAAACTAATTAAGTTATATATTTAATTTAACTTAATTAAGTCTATTATTAAATTATTAATTCAAACGGTCTCCTTATCGCTCTGTAGTACCTCTAAATTGACCAATGAAATGCCAACACATTTTCGAACCGTTTGCATCGACTCACCTGACACCTTGTGACCTTGCTATAAATAGCAAGTTTGGCCAATTGGCCCAAACTCACACCGGAAAAGGCCAACTGGCTATCCCACGTCACAAGGAATCCATCACTACACTCCAAAATGCAATTTGAGTTCTATTGAACCACGCCACCGTGTGCCCCCTATCCACCTCAGTAGTCTACGGAAACCCCGATGATAGACTAGTCCAATGATCAAGTCCTGACTTAGGAAGGGGACATTACACCCAAGCCTTGTTGGCCCAATCTCTAAGCATGCTTGTTATCACCTAAATTTGCACCCTGTTGTTGAAGCTTGTTGCTGCAACAAATTCAGTGAAACATTGGATTGATCTCAAGGTGTGGGACATATAAGTAAGACCAAACCTTCAAAGAAGGTTGGTTCCTCTTTCTGAATTGAAGATTCAGAGAAAAATAACTAAACCTAGACTAAGAATCGCCATGGAAAAAGGGAGAAGGGAACTGAAATAAAAGAGGTGATACACCAGATTTAGTATGTTTTAACTACAACATCAACTCTAGATGCACATGATAATCTCAAACAAACGATAAATCATTTATAGAACATGAATTCCTAACTGAGGTAAAGAAATGAAGGGAATGCTAAGAGGAACAACTCATTCACAAATAGCAATCTAGATATAAATATCACACAGACTTAAGAACATGAGGAGGCATAGATCAGTTGTTGTATTGAGTGAAGAGGCAAAATATTATAATTGATGTCGAGTCATGGCTGCCAAAAGAACAACCTGTTACATTCTCTTTTACAAGCATATATAGCATTTTAACACTATTACATTCCTGGGTGTCAAAAAACCCAATCAATCACTCCAATCAGATTGCCCACTGCAATGTGTCATACCCCTATGGCCCTATAAGGAAACTTGTACGATTTTATGATACCCAAGATCCTAGTGTGTCTGCAAAACTACAGTTTGGAAGGTCGCTCATGTCCTCAAACAAGAGACTTTAATGCAAGAGGTCCTTCTTACAGGGAAATCCGTCAGTCTAGGTAACCTACACACACTATGTCATTCACTTCTTCTACCTCTAGTACATGCGCATTAATGTTTTGGCATTGTTTGAGTGCCCTGATCTAATTCACCCTGCAACAATGGCGTTTTGGATGTACTACAAGCGTGCTTCTAGGCAAGATATAAGAGACGTGCCTCAACGTCCATTCTTGTCTTGCAACATCGCTTTTGGCACCGAACAGAAGCCTTCACACGAAAAAAATGCGTTTGGGACAGGGATAGGTAAAGCTTTAACAACACTTTAAAGTGTTGATTTTAAATTTTCATACTCTAACATTAGGGGCTCTTTGATATTTTGACTTTCATGTCTTGCATTTAATCCTTCACTGTCAAGATCCCCACTTTCTCCTCATTGGCCCATCCTTGCATGAGTTTTCTTTATCGGCCCATTCACCCATCGATGAACCTGAGGATTGGCAAACCATTCGGTTTGTGAACTATCCATGTCGCCTCTTCTCTCTCCTCTACTAGTAGAATTTTCCTTTGTTGAACCATTCTTTGTCAGCAAACCTCTCGGTCGACGAACTTCTTAGTTCACGAACCACTAAGTTCACTGATGAGCACTTTGTCTTTTCTTTTTCATACATTGCCTTCCTTTCTATCTTGTTTGTCTTCTTGTTTGTCAGTGACCTGGTCAATCAGCGAACCTTTTGGTTCACAAACTACCCACTTCGCCAATAAACACATTGATCTCTCCTTCTTTTGCCTTGCCATCGGTCGACCGACGAACCAATGAACTGATCAACGAGTTCGGCGGTTCACGAACCGGCCAAACCGCCGATTTCAAAGGAAAACATAAGGTGAAATGCATCACAAAAGAAAGTCGATGAATCGGCAGGTTCATGAACCAGCAATCTTGTCGATTAGGCAAATTTTGACTTAAAAAGTTTCAAGATTTTCACAATACACAACACTTAGAACTTGGCAATATTTTGCAAGTCTTAGGGATTCTGGGCTATTTTGGCCTGAAGCCAAAATAGGGCAACATCGCTTTCAAGGGGAGCCCTGCCAACAAAATATCATGTTAAAGTAAAATGCTCTAGCAATTTACAAGCGCTATCAAACTTCGAGATGGGCAACACCACATCTGAAGGGGACTCAAAGTTCATACCTTGTCGAACACCTTGGGAATGAACTTCTTGGGGCACTTGTTCAACAAAGCCATCCTTGAGAGCCACCAAACCATCAACACCAATAGAAACTGCTAGGTTGATAAAGATTGAGGCCACTAAGAAGGCTAAAAGAAAGCCCTCGGATGTTGCAATCTAAAACCCCCGCAATAAATCCAAAAAAATAAAGAAATTTCCTGCGCAAAGGCACAATATGACATCAAAAAACTAAATGACACAAGGCTAAAACCAAAACCCTAGCAAAGCTCATGCACTCTCCACTCTTATTATTAAGGGATTTCGTAAAATTCCAATTTGTAATGTCTCCTTCTAGCAAGCCAAAAATTTTCACCACCTTGCAACAAATTCAACTTGTAAAGAGAACATTAGTATTCAAATCTTCTTTCTAAAATCACATATCATTTATAAACATAAGCCATTTGTTATTATAGATTGATTGTATACATTTCATGATTCCCTAGAAGAGATATACTTGGGCCTTGTTAATCAAAACCTCCATCTTATGAGAGTGAATCTGTTAGGGTGAAATGCCAATGGTATAGGTCGTTCTTCCTTCGAGGGCTACTCTAGACCCAGGCCACTCTAGGGCCTTCCTTTGACTCGGGGTTCTTTAGACCACTCAAGTCAAAAGACTACCTATTGCCTCCTAAGGTACCATCTTGAGACAAGGGCTCAAAGGGGTGCTCTAGACCAATGAACTCGTACCTATCCTTGGTTGATTGCCCGCCCCTAATCTTCCTTACTCCTCATAGTGGTGAGTGGATTAACACTATTGCCCTTATCTATCTTTCATATTTCACATGCTATTCTTATGATCATTATTCATATGCCTTGCATATTCTCTATCATAATATTTCACATGATCTGTGATCTTTGTCTATACATATTACATACTTGCTATCTCTCATATGTCATTTATTAACAACTTATGTGAGATGAGATGAGAGTTGCCGTTATCCACCATGGGCTCTAATGTCTCCCATTCTTACTCAAAAAGTACCTTTGTACTCTTGGAGCTAAGGCCTCTGTGAGACTCCTTGGTACTGTAGGTAGCCAAGGCCATTAATTCACAATCCTTGCACTATGGGTACCTCATACCTCATGTGACAAGGCCTCTATGTGATAAATATCTATGAATGGCCTCTTAGTACTTTCTACTCTTTCCCACATATGGTGTTAATAAATCACTTATGAATTCAAATCATATATTGAATACGTAAATATAAATTCTTACAAATCATAAATTGAATAAGTAAATATAAATACTTACTTACCTGCTATAGCTTATTGTATTGTTGTTGCTGTTTATATATCTTATAATATATATTTCACTCCCTTTTATTGCTGATGTACATATCTCTATATATTAATTTATGATATCTTTCCCAATGACTCAAATATATATATATATATATATATATATAATGCAGATCTAAATATATGTATTTATCCGATACTCTTTTTATATTTTCTTCCCATAATGTTTTCCTTCTATCTCACAACCTTTATTTATTTCCCTTTCAAGGGATATGTTCGAAGAGGCACGTCTTTTATTATGCTTGGTGGTAAAAGACATACTTACCCTCTTATAATTTTTATTACTTTATATTAATTCCCTTTTGTGGTAAAACTAGTTCTAACCATACATAACTCCCTTATCATAAGAGGATAGGTTAAAAGATGTTTATTTATATTATTATTTATTTATATTATTATTTATTTATATTATTTGTATTTATATTATATCATTATAATAAATGATATATTATTTATTTTATATTATTTATATTATATCATTTATATCATAATAAATGATATATGATTTATATTATATTATTTATATTTATATTACAATATAAGATAATAATAATAATATTTATATTTATATTATTAGATATATTTATAATATATTATTTATTTATATTATTTGTATTTACATTATATCATTATAATAAATGATACATGATTTATATTATATTAGTTATATGTGTTATTTATAAATATAATAATAATATATTTTGTTAATTGTTTTAAATAAATATTATTTAAATATATTAAATAGATTTCATTTATAATATTATTCACATTTTTAATTTGAATGAATAATACATAATGGATTCAATTATAAATTACTAATATAGGGACATGACACAATTTTACTAAATATACGTACTCTCTTTCTTCCTTTTCTTTCTTTTTTTCCTCTTTTTCATTTTCTTTTGGAAAATGAGAGCCTCATAATATCTATAGTTGTCACCATTTAATTTATTATTGATATCTATAATGGTGACAATTGTATATATGTGCTCTTTTTCTTTATGTTTCAGGTCAACATTTGATTAGAATGTTTTAAATGTAATAATAAATGTATAAGTGACATATTCTTGTGTGAATTTAGTTCATAATATTTTTATATTTTGATTCCATTGCCATTTCTTTGTAGAGATTTGGTCTATATCCCTAAATCTTCTATTCATTACTTTGGATGAGGTCTATAGGTGCAGGCTTGAACCAAGTCATTTCTGCATTCATAAATCTAAGCCCTAAATTTCTAAAATCCAAATTCAAAATAAACCCCACTGACTCCCTCCTACTAGTCGTTTTGAGCTAACTCGCCCATTTGAAATCATCTAAAAATATTGGAATGTAAAAAATACCATCCAAATAGAAGAGCTTAAAAGCAGAATAACTTTTTGTATTGTCTACTTTTGACATCATCATAGGCACTGTTGTCCTATTTTTGCTCAAACCAAAATAGCCCAAAAAACCCACTTTTCTTCCATCAGAAATATTCGATTTGAGAAAGCTTAAATGGAAGAAAATTTCCCTCCAAAAAATTCTAAGTATTTTGCATTTTCTCTTCTGCCTTAGTCGACAAAATTCGATTTTAAAAGTCCCCCAAAGTCAATGTATTTTTCTTCCCTTAGAGAAATCTGTCCATTTGAGGGCTTTGTCGGCAAATTGGCAAGTTTGCAAATTGCCGATTTCGCTAACTGAGTTTGGCAGTCTGTGACTTCATCGGTTTGCCGATTTGCAGATAAGGTGGCAAAAGAGGAAAAGGAAAAACAAAGGATAAAGAGAAAAGTTGAAGTTTGTAGCCTTTTGTCAACGAATTGGCAAGTATGCGAACTACCAGTTTTGCCAACTAAGTTCATGAGTTTCTATTTTCGCTGATTCGCCGATAAGAACAACAAAGTGGCGAAAGAGACAAGGCTTGAAGGAAAGGAAAAGGGACCAACAGGCGAGCGGAAAAAGTATGGCAAAAGATCTAAGGAAGGCAAGGTTTGCCTTTATTGGCAAAGTGTTGGTTTTGCGAACCTCAAGTTCACCGATCGACAGGTTTGACGATTGGTGAACTCACCGACAAGGGCAAAGTTAGAGATTGGGGAGCGGCTAAGTCAACGGTAAAAGGAGAAAGTGCCAAAGAAGAAGCAAGGACAAAATAAAGTTTGCGACTAAGTCTAAGGAAAGCAAAGAGAAGGAAAGTTTGCCTTTTTCGACAAAACATTAGTTTGGTGAACCTTAAGTTCATTGATAGACAGGTTCACCGATCGACAGGATCACCGACAAAGAAGAGTGAGGCAATGGGGCCAGTGACTAAGTCAAAGAGAAAGAGGAAAAGTTGGCCGCGGAAAGGGAAAGGAGAGTTTGCCTTAGTCAACAAACTTAAAGTTAGGCAAACCTTAAGTTCACCGATCGGCAGGTTTGCTGATCGGCGAATTTGACAACAAAGGAAGCAAAGATAAAGAAGAGGCCAAGGAAGCAATGGTTCGTGGCAAAGAGATTTTGCCGACCAAAGGGCGAAGAGGCAAGCCAAGGCAAGTTCGTGAATATGAGAATTCGTCGGTAAAGCGAAAAATGATGGAAAGAAGGAAAAAGAAGAAGATGGAGCAAGAAGAATTGGCTTGTAGAAATGAGGATTCCCCTATAAGGCGAAAAGTAAGGCAAAAGACAAAAAAAAAAGGGGAAATCGAGAGATCGGCAAAGTTGCAAACTTGTCGATCAGTTCACGGTTTCTCAAGTTCACTGACAGGCAATTTGCCAACTAAAGGAACCAAAGGAGGTAAAAGAAAGAAAGTGGAAAAGGATGAGGACCTGATGGTTCTCCAAATGGAGATTTCGCCGACCCAAGGGAAATCAAAGCAAGGGAATCAAAAGACGATAAAGAGAGGAATTTGCCAATAGAAGAAGATCAAATGGCGCCGAAGGCAAAATTAAAAGGATGAAACACTTTAAAGTGTTGTAAAAGCTTTTAAAAACTTCTGAAGGGCACGATTCCTAAAATCACACCATTATTACAGGATGAAGAGGTACCCAACATTTAATTTTGCAGGCCAAAGTCAAATACAAGTAGCTGAAACAGTGGAAATCTTCAATGCGCCTGTACAAAGGAGGAACAAAGTGGATTTGCAAGTACCAGAGAAGTATTTCAGGCCTTCTCTCATTAATGCGGCCATATCTATGCATGTGGGCGATCTTCCTCTGCAGTTTTGTAGACTTGACAGGGCATGGCCGCCGTCCAAAAGTTGTATATTTCCTGACACGGCCATGGGCCAAACTCAATTGTAATATACACTCTGTTTGTAGAGCTTTCTAATTGTATTATTTTTGTTTTGTTTATCTAATTTGTTGTTGTTGGGTTTGGTTTGTTTTTTCATTCATAACATCTTTGCAACAATGTATACAACATATATTTGACATGCAATAATACCCATATAATAAATTGATACAAATCAAGTAAAATAACAATGACCCAGATGCTAAAATAGCGTAAACTTCATTAAAACATCATACCCATTTGCAAATTTACAACTTCCCAAGTCTGATACAAAATATCCAGCAAATATAATGTCATAAAACTCCTCCGAACTCTTCAGACTTGATACTTTCTCCTCCAAATTCGATAGCCAATCACATAGGAGTCATAGGCGCCCATTATGCAAGCATTTTGAGCTCCACAAGTGAGGCGTTTCAGCCCAAGGAGCCTCACGTCCCCTCTATGAGGCTGTACAGCCTAGTAAAACTGCTACAGCAACACAAATGTCAATAAAACCCCTTGTGAATTGTTGATGCTGTGACAAAACTCAATGTATTTCTAGATATATGGTCTTGGCGCCACAAATGGAGGTAAATACAAGCACTTAACCCTCATAAAACCGTGCCAAACAATTGCAGCCACTATAGAATGGTACGACCCTCTTTATGGGAATAGTTGCCACTCCAAAACACTTCAAAATCCTTCAACACACTGCTGCAAATCGCTTTCATAACTCCTCATAAAAATCTGCATTGAAAACCTGTAAAAAAACTCCATAAATCTATCATTTGAAGCACCAGTGTAATCTCTGAATGAGACTATCAGCAAACCTCCCAGACGTTGTCTTTCAACCACGTAGGAAGTGGCATTTGCATAGGTCTCTGTCCCTACAAACCCTTGAAATTTCCAGCTTCTTCTCAAAGCCAAAGCTTCATGAAAACAAATGCACGACAATAGATATGAAAAATGAGTTCATTTTTTTCTTTTATTCATCTCCTCATTTCAACGCCCAAGTTGAGTCTTTTAATTTTTTAATATTTTAATATCTTTTTAAAACCCCTTATAACTCCATGTGTTGGGCACCCTCATCACCTAGCACATCCACTTTTTAAAAACAACTTATAACTCCCTTATAAGTCACTTTATATTATAAAGTAACTTATATTTAAAAAAACATTATAAATTAAATATTCAATTTAACATAAATATATCGACCATTAAAATAATATTTTTCGATCTCCTCAATGGTTGTGTAACCAGTTCAAACCGCTCCCACCGATACTACTAAAAATAGCAATGTCGAAACCAACTCCACTGGTGACCCTGCCTAACTTACTAAAAATAGTAAGTCCTAGAAAATGCGTCCAAGACACCTACGGAAAGGGAAGATGAACCCAATCAATCATCCAAATGTATCAAAGCTGCTGGAAATCCCCACTGAAGTTCCCTAACCAACAACCATTAGCCTACGGGAACCCTAGAATAGGCTAATTGCTCCCTCCTGTCAAACTGGCTAGGAAGGGGACATTACAGTCTGCCCTCCCCAAAATTGCTTGTCCTCAAGCAATCTCAACTCAGGATGCTGTAATATCTACTCACTCTCCCATGTCGCATCCTCCACTGGTAAGTTCTTCCATTTGACCAGGTACTCTTTGATAATCCTCTTCCTGAGATCCTCTCCTAGGAATCAATGATGGCCTTTGGGATCAGTATTAGCTTCCCTTCCTCTTCCAATGGTGGCAACTCAAATGAGGGAACTATGTTGTGTCCAAGAGCCTTCTTGAGCTTGGATATATGAAACACATTGTGTACTCTGCTGCTAGCTGGTAGCTCAAGCTCATAAACAACTTCTCCTACTCTCCTGGACACCCTGAATGGACCATAAAACCTAGGTTTCATCTTTTCCGCTCCACTCCATTTGAGAGTAGATTGCTTGTATGGTTGAAGCCTTAGGTAAACCATGTCCCCAACCTCAAAACTGTGCTCTACTCAGTGCTGATCTACATACAATTTTTGTTGATTTTGTGCCTACTGCAGATTTTCCTTAAGCTCTTTCATGATGTTCTGACTTTCTTGCAACAAGTCTTTTGCCTTTGATACCCTACTATCACCAAGTAGTAAATCCATGAAACTGGGGGCATCATACCCATATAAGGCCATAAATGGTGTCATCTTGATAGACATATGATATATAATGCTGTAACAATACTCTCCAAGATGCAACCATTTGATCCATGCTCTCTGTTGCCCTGAAACATAATTTCTGAGATACCCTTCCACCCATTTGTTCACTATTTCGGTTTGCCCATCTGTCTGTGGGTGGTAACTAGTACTAAGAGTAAGCTTAGGGCCACACAACCTGAACAACTCCTACCAAAAAAGACTTAGGAACTTGTCCCTATCACTGACAATTCCCTTGGGTATCCCATGTAACCTAAAGATCTCCCTGAAATATAGATCAGCCACCTGCACTGCTGTGTATGTCACTATTATAGTGAAGAAGTGTGCAAATTTGGTCAATCTGTCAACCACCACAAATATGTAGTCCTTCCCCCATACCTTAGGTAGCCCAATGATAAAGTCCATGGAGATATATTCCCATTTCTAATTAGGAATGGGTAAGGCCTGAAGTAGTCCAGCTGGGTAAGTGTGTTCATTCTTATTCTGCTAACAAATAGGGCACTCCCTAACAAACTTAATGACTTCATTCTTAAGTCCCTTCCAAGTGAAATACTCCTGAACCTGCCTGTAAGTCTTAAAGAATCCGGGATGACCAGCCATAGGTGGAAAGTCCTCAATATCTTGCCCTTAAACTGTGAAGTAGGTACTAAGAAAATCCTCTCCTTATAGATAATCAAGTCATTGACCACAGAGTACCTATCACCATGCACTGTGCCCTCTATGATCCCTGCTGCCCAAGAATCCTTAGCATACTCTGCTGAAATCGACTCCCTCCAATCAGCAGATATCTCCCCTAACAGACACAAGTGGGGTCTCTTGAAAGTGCATCAACTACTATGTTCTTTCCTTTGACATATTCTATGTCAAGGTCATATGCCTGTAACCTACTCACCCACTTTTGTTGTCAATCATTAAGGTCCTTCTGACTCATGAAGTACTTAATGCTATTGTGGTCTGTCTTAATGATAAACTTAGCCCCAACCAAGTATGGTCTAAATTTGGCCAATGCATACATTATGGCCAACATCTCCCTGTCACATACTGAATAGCTCCTCTCCACACCTCTAAGCTTCCTGCTCTCAAACACGATGGGGTGTTTCTCCTGCATTAATATTGCTCCAATCCCCTCTCTAGAAGCATCATACTCCAACTCAAGGGTTTGGAAAGGTCTGGAATTGCCAACACAGGGCAAGTGGACATCAACTGCTTGAAGTGTTCAAAACACTTATGTGCTAAATCTGACCATATAATAGCTCCTCTCTTGGTCAAATCTGTAAGTGGGGCTACAATCTGTGAGAAACCCTTGACAAACCTCCTGTAGAACCCACACAACCCAAAGAATCCCTTGAGTTAAGAGAGATTCGTAGGTGTAGGCCACTCTATGATAGCCTTGATCTTCTATGAATCAACCCTCACTCCCTCTGCACTGATAATATGACCAAGATATAGCAGCTCAGTCATACCGAAGTCACACTTGGACTCCTTAGCATACAAAGACTCACTTGTTGGCAAGAGACACTACTACGCATGACAGGTGTTGTCATTGATGGCAACTAAGTCTATCCTACACATCTGCATAACATAATACCGGAAGTCGGAATGAAGATTTGTCTAAGTCCGGGTAGTCAGAAACAGAGTGTAATGTCCCCTTTTTGTAAGTCAAAATTCTCCTTACCTTGCACACAATTTCAACTCACAAAAAGAGAACATTAGTACACTAAATCTTATGATCACTAATAAACATAAGATATATTCATCATATTGTTCTTTTACTCATATATATTTCATGATTCTAAGATTCACAATCTATGTTCACTATTTACACTATCACTTTCCTTATGATCATTTCATTTCATATCTTCTACTACTAGACATTATTTCTCATTCACTAACTTTGAACATTATATGCATCATCATTACATAATGTACAATCTCTATTTATATTTCTCAGTTCTCTATTCTCATTTCACTTTATATTTCACTTTCTCTATCATTCTCTATCACTTGCATTTCACATGCACTATCACTTGATATCACATATCATTATAATATCTTGCACTAATTCATGGGTATCATATGAGAGTAGGGAGGGAGTATCTTTGCCATTTGCCATTATGGGGCTCTATTATATCCTTGGTGTAATGATGCCTTTTGCATCCTTTTGCAGCCAAGGCCTCTAAGGTGACCTATCCTTGACATAATGATGCTTTTTGCATCAATTGTGAACAAGGCCTCTATGCACATTTATAGGATGACCTATCCTTGGCACAATGATGCCTTTTGCATCACTTGCACACAAGGCCTCTATGTCATAAACCTTTGCATATGATACCTTTTGTACTCATAATGTCAAAGGGCTCTAAATACCCATTGGTTAATGGCAAGGATCCTCTTCTACCTCCTCTCCTATGAGGTTTATGTGTTATTGCCTCAAGAAAGATATATTCATTCATGCTTATTGAATTAAACATATTGGCTATCTCTTCTTATGTCACTCATTAACAACCTATGAGAGTTGAGATGAGAGTTGCCACTATCCACCATGGGGCTCTAATGTCTCCTATCCTTAGATTCCAGTTCCATACTCTTAGAGTCAAGGCCTCTATGAGACTAACTACCCATGAATGGCCTCTTAGGCACTTACTCTCACTCTCATAAGAGGTTAATGGGTCACATGGTATATGATTGTCTAAAAGAGATGATTGCTTACAAATCTGAACTTATCATAATGATACAAATCTGAACTTATTATTGGCAATAAATGTAAAGAGGCATTCGTACCTGATATACATATAATCGACTGATATGGAAGTGATAAATAATAGAAACTTACTTGCTGGCGTGGTGTTGGTTGTTGCTATTTGCTCAGAAATATCAGAAATTGACTTATTTATATGATAAGTTCTTCTTGCAACAGATTGCTGATTCTGATTGATGCTCTTCGTATGTTCTTACGAGGATCAATTGACTAGTTTCCTTTGATCGATCTCCTTTTTTCCTCTATCGATGATGTGTTCTTCTTCGAATATGTATTTTGCCGTAGTTTCAATATTATTACTGATTTGTATAGACTGATATAAGGCTTTAATTTGTCTTAAAGCTTCTCCGTTGATGCACTTCGATACTCTTTTTGTTTGTGATGATCGTTGCCTTTTCCTTTCTGCTGATTGGTGTTTGATGAGGAATGATTACTGTTCAATGATTGTGATCAATGCATATAATTTCTTGGATGCTTGAGTGAATGATTCGATGCCTTTGATGCTTGCCACAAGGTCCCTTTTAAAGACTTGGAGGGACACAAATATGAGAAGAGGCGTCTCTTAGAATCTTGTCTCTTTATTATTGTTACTTTAACAATATTTTATCATTAACAAATGGATGCCGCCGCCTAGAAATATTATCATATAATCTTCTTTCTTTGGGAATCGCAATTCTCATGCGAATATCGATCTTCTATTATCATCAACGCAGCCATCTATGATTATCATTCTTTTGTAATATAAATATGGGATGATCTTTATTACTTCAAATACCATCGTTCATGTGGACTATATCTTTATAATCGATTAGTCTTTATCTTTATGTAATCGATTTCCAATCTTTAATTGGAAACTTTATTGATCTATGACACAGAGCATGTGACAGAGTCCAGTATCTTGGTCTGAATCTCTCCGGTGGTACATCTCAGTGTGCCGCGGATCTAAGGGAGTAATAAGGATTGTCAGGACTATCTAAATCCAAGAATTTAGCCTCTGGTGATGAAGGATTCAAAAATTATAAGCATTTGAGTATCGGGTTCCAGTTAGTCAGTACTGTCAGAAGAAGAACAAGCCGACCTAGTATTTGATCTTGGTCCGGATGAAGAAAAGATGTTGGTTAAGTAATTTGTGATAACCAGTAGTATTGGCCGACATGATTGATGATATGAGAACACAAGTTTTTGGTCCGCGTTGTTGATTGTGCATGGATTCAGTCGATAGAGCAGAGTTCTTAACAAATGTTCTAAGTTTTCTTGAAGCCGACTATAGTTGATTGAATTTCTTGATGCGGATATCTATAGCCGATGGATTCAAGTGTTTTGTGAGGGGGGGGAAAAAGGTGTGATGGAGTAAGTGCGAAAAAGGCAGAAAGAAGTGCGAAGATAAAGATCCAAGCTCAAATTATGGCCTACGAGTGAAACAGGGCAGAATAAGGATGAAGTGTGTAAGATCAGTATTCTGTGCTTAACCGGAACTAAATTTCTGCATTGGTAGATGTCATTTCTTAGTTCAAACATTCTGTAATCATATCTGTAGGCATTGAGCCTCTTGGAGCAGTGAGCTCTAGGCAGTGTGCCTTGAAGGCATGTGCCTTTCCATTTGTAATACTTTTAACAGAGTATAAATTCTTGTGGGTTAACCCCCACCGTGGTTTTTCCCTTAACCGGGTTTCCACGTAAAAATTCTGGTGTTATGTGTGCTGATTTGTTTCTGCTCATGTGTTGTTGATTTATGCTTTCATAATTATATCATTAATTTGTTAATAAGTGATAAAGAAGGTAAATTGCTGCAAGTGATAAAAGTTTTTGTGACAATTGATTCACGCCCCCTCTCAGTTGTCTACCCTTATTTCAACATCACTCTCCAATATGCTCAACACCTCCTCAAGATGCCTCATGTGCTCCTCCTAGGTTTTACTAAAAATCAAGATGTCGTCAAAGAAAATCAACACAAATCTCCTCAATTGCTTCCTAAATATCTGATTCATACAACTCTGGAAAGTAGCCGGTGCATTAGTCAATCGAAACGACATCACCAAAAACTCAAAATGACCGTAATGGCACCTAAAGGCAGTCTTCTCTATATCCTCCTCCCTCATCCTGATCTGATAACCTAATCTCAAGTCAATCTTGGAGAAGTAGCATGCTCCGTGAAGCTCATCAATCCTAGGAATGGGGTATCTATTCTTAATGGTCTTTTTGTTCAAAGCACGATAGTTAATGCACATGCGTATGGTCCCATCCTTCTTTTTGACAAGTACAACTGCAGAAGCAAATGGGCTCTTGTTGGGTCTAATGTGCCCCATCTCTAACAACTCCTTAATGGTTTTCTCTATCTCATCCTTAAGCCTCTTAGGATGCCGATAGGGTGTCGTAATCACTGGTTTTGCACCATCCTCCAACTCTATAACGTGCTCTATCCCTCTACCGGGTGGTAAACCAGGTGGTATACTCCCAAACACCATGTTGTGCTTCATCAACAATTTTTGGATGTCTGGATGGTGGTTGTTTTCCTGCTGTCTTGGAACCTCTGGCATG
Source organism: Cunninghamia lanceolata (assembly GCA_027924645.1). Taxonomy (NCBI): domain Eukaryota; kingdom Viridiplantae; phylum Streptophyta; class Pinopsida; order Cupressales; family Cupressaceae; genus Cunninghamia; species Cunninghamia lanceolata. The sequence goes on along the minus strand of BSBN01000391.1, from coordinate 42,210,065 downwards.
ATTAGGCACTCTATTGCCCACTCGACCTGATCATGTCTAAGCATCCTCTCCATTCTCTTGAGAGATACTACTCAGGGACCTCCATCTGATAATGCTTTGAGCACAATCTTCTTCCCATCGAAACCAAACTTCATTTCCATGTTATGCAAGTCCATAGTGAACTCCTCAAGGGTCATCATCCAATGCATGCCTAAAACCACATCAATGTTACCAATGCCAACTACATAAAAATCATCCTTAAGCTCATACTCACCCAACTCAATACTCAAACCAGAAATCTTCCTAGTGCAAGTGAGTTTGAAGCATTCTACAACCATCACCTTAAGGCCTCCGAACTCCTCAGTTTTGAGTCCTCGTTTTGCAACAAGGCCCTCATCTATAAAGTTATGAGTTGCACATGTATCAATGAGAGTAACTATGCGTTGCCCACCAAGAACTCCTCTAACTCTAAAAGAACCAACTTTTTGGAAGCTGGAGAGTTGTGCTATCACCCCTTCACCATTACTTTCACCTTTAGATGAGTTTTCACCATTGCTGTCTGCTATATCAGATTGCTGATCTGATTTTTCTGAATTAGTTTCTTCAGCTGAAAAGTATTCAATTTGCTTCGCTTTTGCTTTGTTAAGGCATCTGTGAGAACTTGGGTCCCAAGATTCCTTGCTAAAAGCATAACTTCTTCCTCTAATACTCATTCAACTACTCATTACTCAACTGATTGGTGTCCCTCTTTGGCTGATTAGCATCACGCTGAAAATGTTTCTTATCCTTTATCCTTTTTATGCAGAAAACCCTTAGATTGGTATTTACTACTGGAGGTAGAGGACTCCATGTGCCTTGCCTTCTTCATAGCTTCCTGTAATGAAAGTGGATTAAGCCCCTTAATCCAACCCCTCAACGGGTCTGTAAGTCCATCTACGAAAAGAACTATCAATCTCCGCTTTGAGATATCATTGACCATTACGGACAACTTCTAGAACTCTGAGATATAACTGTCCACTAAACCCCCATTGTTTCAGTTGTGCTAACTCCTTAAATTGCAATTCTGGGTCCTTCTTATCGAACTTCTCAATCAGCCTCTCAGTGAACTCTACATATGAAGTAATCTAGTCATGGCCAAGTGTAATCATGTCGTGGTGCCACCACTCATGGGCACTACCATCAAGGTGCAATGCAGTGTAGGTAATAGTGTTGTGACCTAATCACACATCACCCTGTTGCAAATGGGGACCCACCTTTTTTTGCAATTTTGAGCTTGTAGGATCCTTTGGAAGTGTTGTCAGACCTAGTCTCTTCCATGAAATGAAGAATGAGCCTCTCTGAAGTGGCATGAAATGAATCAAGTGAGTTTAACAAGGTTCAATTGAGAATACTTAAGCATGTCCCTGAGATACTGAAAATTGACTAAGTCTGATGTCCTGAAATCCTAAAAACTGACTAAGTCTAAAATCTAGTGGATCCTCAAAAATCTAGAATCTGCATGTTAAATCCCATGGATCCAAGACCTATCTCAAACATCCTGAAAGTATATTTCAAAATATTTAAAGTAAACATATACTTAAATATATTTTGAAATATACTTGATTTCGGGCACTGAAAAATGGCTAAGTATGGAAAATTTCCTCTGCACTAGTGGAATCCGCCCAACTTGAAGAAAATTTCCCCTGCACTAGTGGAATCCGTCCAACTTGAAGAAAATTTCCTCTGCACTAGTGGAATCCGCCCAACTTGAGGAAAATTTCCTTACCACCTAGCATATATATGTGCCCTAAGTGAAGATTTCTTCAACACTAGTCAAATGCGACCCCCTTTGGCAAAATTTCCTTAACTCTTGACATGTGCGCCCTCATAAAAACTTCTTCATGCATTGTGAAATGCACCTGCCTTGATAGATTTTTTCTTTTGCATACCTCCAATGCACTCATCCTATGGAAAATTTCTCATTACCCTGTCATATGTTTCTTTAACCTCCCTTAAATGTGCCATCCTTGGGCAATTTCTTCACCAAGTATCAAGTGCACCCAACTTGGGTTAGGTCGGCCATGAAAAGATAAAAGGCAAGGTTAAAGCATGAAAATAAGGCCTCCTTCATTGCATAAAGAGGCATGTTAGGAGTTTGTAATAAAATGTTGTTAATGATCAAATGCCTTTGTATTGATAGATGTTCCTCTTGTGTAGATATTGGAAGGAAAGTGGCGAGAACTTGCATGTGAAGGTTTAAAGCATGGAAGAGTGTTGCTTGAGGAAGGAGGACATCATCGCCACATGAAGGATACCTGTTCCAGACAATCAAGATCCAACACCAGAAGTCATACAACAAGGTAATCGCTTGAAAAGAAAAGGACCAGTTCCACATTCAAGCTCCGGAGCCATCCACTTCAATCATGAAGTCTACTCCAACAATTCACACCCAAGGTCTACTTCCTGCACAAGAGCGTCATGAGATGAGAAAATGAGCAAGTCTATCAAAAGTCATGAATTACATGAAGACAAAATCAAGAAATTCCCAAAATTACCAAGTTTTCAAGTTCCAAAGGTGAAAATCCTAGTTCGAACACTATTCCACAAAGGATGACATAATTTGGGAAATATTTCGAGCAATATGAACACGATGTAAATCAAACCAGTTCACTCAATGCTGAGGTGGCATGTACACGTCATCAGTCCAATCACAGTGTGCCACAAGCAGGAGGCCAAAGAGGACGTCCATGTGGAAGATTCTCTAAAACGTCCCATTTCAAGTTCATCACATTGGAAAGTGTGCCTTCATTGACTTTTTTTGGGCGGTTATTGTAAAAAGCTACCCCAATTTTTTTTTTCAAAATTACATACAATGATATCAGTGTTAGGATCAATTGCATAACCGACTAAATGCCTAACACTTTCTGATCACCCAGATCCCAGATGGGCAAGGTGAGAGCATACAGTGATTGGCTTCAATGAATAACTATGCAAATCTATGAACTATGATTCATCCGTTGCGGCGAGCATCAACATAATGTGGGGATTCACCACTATCAGTGGGTAGAGAACCAAAAGAGAAAATTACAAAGCCATCCACTTATTCAGTGGGAATACTCCACTTTCCAGTGGGTAAGAAAATAAAAGAAAGATTCATTCTCCTCACTGGCGATAAACCATCCAGGGGTACTTAATGTTTTGCTTAAACAAAACAATTACAATGCTCATAGTGCAACAATAATCAAAAAGATAGGATGAGGGTTTGATCATGGCAACACAACTTTTGAGACAACATGAGACTTTACCCTGCATTCCAATGGCAACATTAAATTCTTCAATGGTTGTTCAACTGGAAAGTCTGATATCAACTGGCTGCACACTACACATCAAAATTTCAGAGCTTCCTCTAACTGTACGACGGCCATAGAGGAGATATCAATACATAGAAACACATATTCATTTGATACCACTCAAAACTGCCTTAAATCGGACCACCATACCAACTACATTAATTCTGAGCACAAAGGGAATGACACACAGTTATAACTCTGCATTCAATACTTCCTTGCTTCAGCACAGGGCCATATGGTTAGGCAGGTATGGCATGATCAGAACAACCTCAAATCTGCACCAAAAATTCTCAAATAACTCTTGAAAGAGGCGTCTATAACCAACAAATGCATCCCATATGATTTTGCTTTAAATATCAATCACTATTATTTTATATACCAAATCGTACCATACAGCAGGTACGGCTCCTTCAGGGTACAGCTGAGAATAAACACACCAAAAACAATATAAAATCTGCAATCTACTCACACCAAAATGCATATAAACTCATCACCAAAATAAGAACTATGAAATGCATACAAAACTTCTCAAAATCCTTAAATCCAAACAAATCAAAATACATCAACTCCATGAAAGCTCGGTGGCAAACTCTATGTGAGCTTGCTCCAATCTCTATCTTTAGCACAATGGTGATTCCTGCATTGAAATCAAACTCAACCTCAAGAGGGTTTTCGTCCTCAAGAGCATTCCACAAGAGGGTTTTCGTCCTCAAGAGAATATGGAAGAATCGGTTCAATCCGGCAGAATAACAATACAAATCCAAAGCATCTTCAAACAATGAGCCCATCTCCTTTTATAACTTTTTGAGGGAAATAAAATATTATTTCCTTTAGCCCTTCATATTTCTCCTCAAACAATATAAAAATAACTCATTATGTGTGCACAACTTAAAGTCACCATTTTAATTAAAAGCTCCTTTTAGCTCCAAAGACCCATTTAATTAAAATAAAGGAAATATTTGCTTCGCAAGGTCCCAAAAAGATGCATCAATGATTTAAAGCTTTTTATCCCCTTTCCAACGAGCTATAACACTTAAGTGTTAAATGAACATTTCCCAACTTTTTTTAACTTAAGTGCAATTATTAATTGTTTAGCTCATTAAATCAACTGATTTTACGGAAAATCCCAAATATCATCAAATTGAAAAATTAAGCATACCAACATACTCCATGATGATTGGGAAGATGAATGATGCCTTCCGAGTGACTTTCTAAAATTAGATGGCTCCTCCAAGAATCTTGGAGAGCAATCCGTGAACTCGATCAAACATCAAAAAACATCACAGTGATCCCGAACACCATCTGAGCTCAATGCCATAACCAACTGCTCTATAAAACTGATCTGTGGCCACTCCAAGAACATTGGAGTTTTCCCAACAAAGTCGGATAGCCACTAAGAGACTAAGAACAAGCCAAAATGCACACAAAAACCTATGCACCGAAAAAGGGACATTACAGTTATGCATTGTCGTCTTCATCTGGGCCGTTGATTTGCAAATCAATCCTGGCTGTTCATGTAATTTCAAAGCCTATATAAGGCCCATTTCTCTCATTTGTAAGGGTTCAGATGATTAGAAGTTCTTAGCTCTCAAGAGTAGGAGTAGAATAGGAGTAGATAAGAGGAGACTCTTCGAAGTCATTGAAGACATATATGAAATTGTTGTACTCAAACACTTCCAAAATCAATACAAGCTCGTTGTTGTTCTCATGGTGATTTGTGTGGTGATAGAATGTTAACATGGTTTCAAATTCTTGAATATGATGGAGAAATGTTTCCAAGTAGCTTAGAAATAAATTAGAAGTGCATTGATGTAATGAGTATATGCAAAGATATTTGATGAACTTCCTTAATGGTTCATACTTTTTGTGGAGTGTCGAAGGCAACTCACTTTGCAAAGTTAGCCTGAACCTCCATTTGCTTTAGTTCAATTGTGAACCCTTGTTCAAGCTGCGCCAGCTGTGGGTGTTTGGAGGTGTGTTTGCAATATGAAAATCATTGGGTTACCTTAGACGATTGCACCTGCTTCGTGTAGTTGTTGGTTCTCATGGCGAAGCGGAGTCAGGTTTCGTGAGGAGTCTGTCTATCTTGGCATATTTCATTATTTCTTTGTCCTTAGAATAGCCTTCTTAACCCTGTCTTTTTTTCCTTTCTTTCATAGCCGGTTTGAAGAAGTTCCATTCCATAAAGAAGGAGAATAGTATATTCAAGTGAAGTAAGGAGTCAATTCAGCGTAAGTCCCTTTGTGATTACCAGCAAAATCACATCAACTATTGAGTCTATCAATTGCAAATCAAGACCTGACATATCATGAACCTTAGAGTTGTCTCATTAGATCACATTGTTTAGCCTTTGAGAGACTTTGTTTAAGAGAGGATAGAATACTTAGTATTTTATTCTAAGTTTGCATGTGCATAAAAAACACATCAACAAATAGCCTCCTCTGGCATGGGGCTAAGATGATGATAGTTATCCATCCGTTGTACCCAAGCTCTCACAGTAGTCTTCCCTAAGCCATCGAAGTACCGAATAGACAACTTGCTCACCTTTTTCTATAGCTCATGGTAATGCTATCTATTACCTCTGTTGGGTCTATGACTCATCCTCAAATCCACAGTCTCTGAAAGACATTTCAGCCTGAAACTCTACCCCTGAATCCCTCCCATAATCATATCCTGTAGCTCATGCTAGGTCAACTCATTAACCTCAGGTGGGTTGTCTCGTGGAGGAAAAGTCGGCATACGTGATCTCGTATTGGCTGTCCCAGCCATAGTACGCTAATTAATTGTCATCAATCAGCTCATCTATCCTAGGAATAGGGTACCTGTTCTTGATTGTTTTCTTGTTGAGTTCCATGTAGTCAATACACATTCTAAGAGTCCCATCCTTCTTCACTAGAACCACTGATGATGCAAATGGACTCTTGCTCGGTCTGATGTGACCCATCTCGAGAAGGTCTTTGATAGCTTTCTCGATCTCATCCTTATACCTCTTCGGGTGCCTATATGGTGTAGTGATCACTAGTTTTGCACCCTCCTCCAACTCAATCACGTGCTCAATTCCCCTGTCAAGGGGTCTACCTGGTGGAATATCACTAAACACTTTGGTGTGTTTAGTCAAGAGAACTTGTATGTCGGGTGGGTACTCTCGTTTCTGCTGCTCTATAACTGCAGGCATCACCATCACCTCTGTTGCTCACTGCACCTGATCATGACGAATCAATCTCTCCATCCGCTTAAGAGAGACTACTCTCAGCCCACCATCTGAAATGCCCCTGAGCACATTCCGAACTCCGTTCACCTCAAACTTCATCTCCATGGTCCTCAAGTTGAGTGTGAACTCTCCTATATCATGCAACCACTTCATACCCAATACAACATCCATGTCACCCATGCTAACAACATAAAACTCTTTTTTGTGATAGTGCTTCTGGATTAAACTGTGTATGTTTTTGCTTCAACGTTTCAGATCACACTCAGTGATCAATCATCCTCTTCCTGATGATGGATCACTGAGTGTGATCCGAAACATTGAAGCAAAAACATACACAGTTTAATCCAGAAGCACTATCACAAATTACTTCATGGACTGTGGAAAACTCATTCCTGCTATAACATAAAACTCTGACTGGCAAGTGTAATTATTTAGCTGGATGGTCAAATTGGGTATCCTCCTAGTGCAGGTGAGTATGAATCTATCGGCTACCTTCACCTTAAACCCTTCAAACACCTCTGTCTTCAACCCCCTTTTTGCAACCAAGCCCTTGTCTATGAAGTTATGAGTGGCGCCCGTGTCAAGAAGTGTAATACATCGCTATCCACCCAATACTCCCCTGATCCTAAATGACCCCTCTCTGAATGCTCAAGATATGGGCTGTAGGTGGGGAGGTCTCCACATCCTTATCTGATGTCTCAGATGCAAGATCTATAACTAAATCATTGTCATCTGAATGCTGCTCTGAATGTGACTCAGGTTCAACAGATTCATCTGTTGAAAAGTACTCTATTTGCTTTGCCTTTCCTTGGGCAGCACACTTGTGCTTAGGATCCCAAGGCTCTCTACAGTGAAAACAGAGCTTTTTCCTCCTGAGGTCATTCAACTGATCATTGTCTAACCTGGAAGAACTCTTAGGCTGCTGATGTCCTGAATCCTTATGGAAATGTCTCTTGTCTCTCTCCTTATCCCTCCTGTGCTGGAAACTCTTAGTCTGAAATTTACTCCTCTATGCAGAAGACTCCATATCATGGGCCTTCTTCATGGTCTCCTACAATGTCAAAGGGTCCAGTCCCTTAATCCATCCTCATAGAGGATCTAACAATCCATCAACAAACATCATGATCAACCTACGCTCCGAGATATCAAAAACCATAACTGAAAGATCCTAGAACTCTGCAATGTATGAGTCCATTGATCCACTCTGTCTCAATTGTGCTAGCTCCCTGAACTGTAACTCAGGGTCCTTGTCGAACCTGTCTATGAGCCTAGTTGTGAACTTCACATAAGATGTAATCTAGTCATGTCCCAAAGTTACCTTTCCGTTGCTCCACCACTTGTGTGTGCTGCCCTCCAAGTGTAATGCTGCATAAGTGATGGCATCGGTCTCTGGGATGGGGATGATCTGGAGGTAACTGTCCAACTTCTGGACCCAAGCTCTCGCAGAAGTTTTACTTGAACCATCAAAGTAGGGCAAGGTCATTTTGCTAACTTTCTTTTGAAGCTCATGATTCTGCTATCTGTTACCCCCTCTAGGTCTATGTCTCATCCTGAGATCAGAGTAATCCCTTAAAGTCATTTCAGCCCGAAACTCTGCACTCGAAGCCTATCAATCTCTCCAAATCTCGTCTCGAAACTCCACCTGTGTAGCATCCCATTCAGGAATCTCATCCCTCGGTACAAAGATAGGAATGCCTCGCCTATCTGCGGCTATGAGTTGTGTAGCACCTCGATTATTCACTGAAGCCTCTCCATCAGGATCTGTGTGTCTGTTTCTATCCCCATTATTCCTATCTCCAACCCGTTCTCCATTACCTCGGTCTCAATGTCTAGCTCTATCATTCCGATCTCTATTCCTATCTCTGTTATTCCTATCTTCATCCAAATCAGGAAACAAACAAGTGAAAAGCCGTGTAAGTGTTGTCTATGACCTGTCCAACCTGTCTATCAACTGTTGTTGTCCTCTCACCAAATCATTTAAAATATCCCACGTGCTAGGTTCTCCGATTTCTCTGTCTCCCATTTCTTCAGGCCATAAAGGGATCTGTTCGTGGAACTTTGAGATCTTCCTCACTATACAAAACTACTGGTTGCTCCTAAACAGCTACAATCCCTGTCTCTGATTCAAATGGATCAATCTATGGTACTGCTCCTTCCTATACTCTCTGCGATTCCCTGTCTCTGTCTAAAAAAATATCTATCTGTACCCGGCCGCATGTCTCATTCTTGCTTCTGCATGTCTGAATATAACCTCATAGGATGGCAAAATCTTTAGCTCTGATACCACTGTAATGTGCTGTACCTGTTTGTATTTTTTAATGACCTTTTTATGGTGTTATTTTTATTGTTTTATGTGATCTTTCCGACTAGAGAGAAGAATGCAGAAGGGGTTTTCAGTTTTCCTGCAGATGTGTTGCCGGAGCATACAATACATTGCATAAAATAGAAACCCAGAAAATATACAACAGATATGAGGAAAATAACAGATACCCAGATGGTAAAATGGCCAATAACTAATTACTATGACATACCCATATAGAGATTTGCAACTTCAGGTTTATGCTATTGCCTGACCAGCAAATGGGTACATACAGAAACACCCAAATCTTCAAGGAATGAAAGTATTTGTGTTTACAAAATGAACAGCAATGAATAATACTCCGAAACACCTCAGATAGAATCCATATGGACTGCAAACCAAAAGGAAAGGCTGCAACAAGGAACCCATACCCCACTTTGGAATGTACGACTGGCTGGAGCAAACAAATCAGCAATATCTACTTCAAAAACAGTCTTAATCTCTTCTTGTTTAATCTGCAGCAGATGTATCACCAAAGACGACCAAGAACAAGTGAAAACAACCACTAAAAACTCCACAAATCACCCTCAATGTGGTACAGCCTGCTCCAAGAGGGTACGGCCAGCAAACAGAATCGTACAGCTGTCTAAGGATTCCTCACACCAACACAAAATATGCCACTATGAATGTACCTTTGCTGTCTTCAAACAAGTCTGCAATGATATGATCAGTAAACCTCTACAATCTCATCTGACGGACTCCATTTCAGCACAACTATGAACACTGAGTGTATTCACCTCTGCTAGCACCTTTGGTTGATCTTCCACACCTGTAGAATGCCGTTACTCAGGGAGGTTTTCATCTCCAAGAGCCTCTGGTTCAAATCCTCAAACCCTTCACAATAAGAAACCCTAGCAGAGCTCCAAAAGAGAAATATCATAAACAAAGCATAATCAAAATGAGCTTTCTTTTCATCTTTTATTTCCCCCCTCAAGTTGGGCGTTGCAATTTGAGAGGGAATATTATAATTTTAAAATCACTTTTTACTCCTAGGGATGGGCACCCCAACTTAAGACATGAGTGACTTTATAATATTTCTTTTTCCCCTAAGTCACTATTCAATAATTCTAAAGTCCCTTTTAAAATAAATATTATAATCTTCGGACTTTAAAATGAATGCCAAGACGGTGCCAGAATGAAATGATCTATAGCTCGCCAGAAAGCCCTCGACGAGACGAATCCAACCCCACTCTGAAAATCCCGGTCCGACACCAAACCCGAACTTACTAAAAATAGTAACTGCCAAGAGCAATGAAAGCCAACTCTGAGGGTGCCAACTGGATCCACTGACCTTGAACCACAACTCCAATACCGACAAACACCTCCACGACCAAGTTAACCACGGTTCCCTAACCAAACTGCTAGTCCACGGGAATCCAATGATGGACTAACCATGTACCACGAACGGGACATTACATGCACGACAATAGCTATGAAAAATGAGTTCATTTATTTCTTTTATTCATCTCCTCATTTCAACACCCAAGTTGAGTCTTTAAATTTTTTAACATTTTAATATCTTTTTAAAACCCCTTATAACTCCATGGGTTGGGCGCCCTCATCACCTAGCACATCCACTTTTTAAAAACAACTTATAACTCCCTTATAAGTCACTTTATATTATAAAGTTACTTATATTTAAAAAAACATCAATTAAATATTCAATTTAACTTAAATATATCAACCATTAAAATAATATTATTCGATCTCCTCAACGGTCCTGTAACCAGTTCAAACCGCTCCCATCGATGCTACTAAAAATAGCAATGTCAAAGCCAACTCCACTGGTGGCCCTGCCTGACTTACTAAAAAAAGTAAGTCCTAGAAAATGTGTCCAAGACACCCTCGAAAAGGGAAGATAAATCCAATCAATTATCCAAATGTGCCAAAGCTGCTGGAAATCCCCACTGAAGTTTCCTAACCAACAACCATTAACCTACAGGAACCCCAAAATAGGCTAATTGCTCCCTCCTGTCAAACTGGCTAGGAAGGGGACATTACATCAATGCAACATGGGTGCTTGACCAAACGGATTGACCAATTTCCAATGCCCAGAGCTGTGCTTGAAGTTGCGCAATTGAAAAGCTATATATAGATGGAAAAGATGTAATTAGGTTGTTAGTTGTTCTTTTGGGCTATTACGCAAGCTAGAGAGTTTGTTGCAATCACAATCCTTGTAACGCATTTACAAGAACTAGTCGGATCTGATACATTGTGCTTGAAGCTAAGCCTTTGATGTCTCCAATAGTGGTTCACCTATGAATGTAAATAGTTATTTTGTGTCTACTTTTTTTGTAAGAAAGTGTCTTTCTTCTATAATGGCTATTTAGCCTTCATGATCAATACAATCATTGATATTTTGCCTCTCTTATACTTTTACTCTGTGTTTACTTAAAATCTATAAGCTTATTCTGTGGACAAAACGGTCCCTCCTGTAGTTATAGTTTTCTAATTTGAGCCTTTGTTAAAGTGGTAAGTCTGTGTGAGTCCATGTCAATATTTGAGATCATTGTTGTGTTATGGCAAGGTGCTACCACAATAATGGGTTACACTTTCTAGGACATCCTGATTTTTGTTGAAATCACATATTTTTAGAAAATATAATGATTTAAGTCTTGAAAGGTTCCATTTAAAGGATTTTAATTGAAGAGGGTTTGATCAAACCCCTTTGGATAGAACACCGCTAGTTTTAAACCATATCTATAGTGGAGTCTCCTCTACACCTATTAAAATGCTAATAAAAAACCACTTTTGATTTACCTTTTGGGGGATCAAATGAATTCATTTAAAATTTATGTTTTGTAAGTATGTAGTCCTTATTATAAGCTTCCCAAAAAGTATAATTTTAAATATATTTAATTTAATTATTATATTTATTTTTTTATTTCTTGTGAATGTAGGTTTTTCACCTAACACCAAGTTCTCTGTTCTACACACATGCAAAATTAGTAAATTAGTGAAAAAAATTCTGAAAAATATCTATGCCCTGGGTATTGATGTCCTTGTTTCAACAAAAAAAGAAAAATTGAATTTTGATACATACAGAAAAAGTTATGTTTACGGAATATGCCTATGTCTAAATTATAATTGGTTTGACTTCAAAACTTAATTTAAAAAAAAATATTCAACAAAACATTATGAAACCAAATGCATGCCCTATATATCGGTGTTACCAATCTAAATTTAAAAGAATCAAAATTTTATCCTTTGTAGAAAAAAAGTTATGTGCTACAGAATACACATCACTTTAAAAAAATGTTGTTTACTATTAAAAACTAGTTATCAAAGGAGACGCAAAAAAATTTACAATTTAACTCCAAATGTTTTAAAAAATATATATTCAGAATCTACAAACAAAATCTCACAAATCACTAGTTCACATCATCTTTAAATTCCTAACGGTTTAGCAGCTATAGGTGTCAGAAAGTGAAGATTTAGTTCAAAATGTTGATTTCAATGTCAAGTTTAGCCAAAAAGTGTAACCCATTATTGTGGGATGACCCGACAATGCCACCTGACACTATAAATCTGGTGCATCACCCCTTTCAATTTCAGTTTCTCCTTATCCATTTTCCCTATGAGTAATAGCATTAGATTTAATTGTTATTCTCTGAGTCTTAAGCTCAAAAAGAGGAACCAGCCTTTTCTGTAGGTTTGGTCTCAACTGCAAGGTCCAACACCTTGAGATCAATCCCATTGTGTCATTGGAATGCTTCAATAGATTCCAAGCAGGTGCAATTCCAAGCGACAACAAGCACCATTGCACAACTTTCTTATTGTCTTTCAATCTTTCGCTCAAACACATAAAGCCAGTCCGCTAGGGATCCAAGGAGAACGTAACCCTTGTAATTCAGCAAATTCCCCAAAAGTATTTCTAAACACCACCAGTCCTTACTGAGATTTAAACATCATAAAAATGAAGTGGGCAGATTCCGACAATCAAATTTTCGCCAATTCATTTCTACAAGTATAAGTTCATTTGTGTGCACCAATTCACTTTTGTAGACATGGATATCAAGTCTAAAGGCAGGAATCTAAACCAAAGCAACGCACATTCAATTTGCAAATTCTAAAACACCTATCTGATCAAGCCCTAAAATTTTAACATTGTAGCTAATCAGTTCCTAACATCTTCAGCATCATTTTCCTTTCTCTAAAAATTCAACTAAATGCTATATTTAAATTCATTTCATTTTCCAAATTAATCTAACATTTATCATTTCCAATCCCTCATTTATCTAAATTAATTAAATAAATATACTATCTATTTTATGTAACCTACATATTTTATATGAGGGTATTTTCACTTACAATATCATAAAAGTGGCAATTGAATGCACATTGTGAAACTATTTGTAATGTGCCACACCTGTTTGTATATTTTTAAGATCTTTTTATGTGTTATTTTTAAATTTTTTAAGGCGTTCTTTCAGACTAGAGAGAAGATGCAGAAGGGGTTTCAATTTTCCTGCAGATGTGTGTTGCTGGAGCATACAATATACAGCATATAATGCCAACCCAGAAAATAACAAATACCCAGATAGTAAAATGGTCAAATAACAATTACTATCACATACCCATCATTTGTTTTGCAACTTGGTACATATGCTGAAACTGGACCAACAACTGGGTATGGGTAAAATCACTCCAATCTCCCAAGAAATACAAGGAATGGCAATACAATTGTTTTTAGCAATAGAGATGACCCTAGACGCCTCAAAATGAGGGATGCAACAGCTGCAAACCCAAGAGACTGAGTCTCTATGAACCCCCACGTCCTCCAGACAAGGATGTACGGCCACTAGGAAGGATATATCAGCAGAAAACAGCAGTAAATCCCTTGCATATGTGACTGTTTCTGATCTGCACACAAAAATGGGGCTGGGCGACCAAAACAGAAGAAGATTGCTGCACACACACACTCCAAAAACCCCTCCAATGTGGTACGGCCTCCTGTTGATATGTATGGCCAGCAAGACAATCCACAACCCTCTACAAAGCTGCTCAAACTCCACTAAAATCCATCACTAAACATTTGTCATCAGCTGATTATTAGCAAACTACAAAAGATATGGAAATATGCCCAGAAATCTCATCAAACTCACTCTATTTTAGCACAACTGTGAACACTAAGTGTATCCACCTCTAATGGCACCTTTGGGTGATGTTGCACACCTGTAGAATGCTATTACTCAGGGAGGTTTTCGTTTCCAAGAGCCTTTGGTTCGAATCCTCAAACCCTCACAATCCAAAACCCTAGCAGAGCCAATTATAAGAAAGTATCATCAACATAGCATACAAAATGAACTCCACTTTCCACCTTTTATTTCCTCAAGTTGGGCGTTGGGATTATTGGGGGGAAATATTACAATTTAAAATCACCTTTTAATCCCCTAAGGATGGGCAGCCAAGCACAAGAAATAAGTGACTTTTAATATTTTATTTTTCCTAAGTCACTGCTCAATAATTCTTAAGTCCATTTAAATAAATAATATAACTTTCGGACTTTAAAATAAATGCCCAGATGATGTCGAAATGCAATGATCTATAGCTTGTAGACAGCAAAATAGTTAAATAAACAAATGATATAATTAGTTGTCGGCATCAACCGACGGGTCGGGTAGTTTGGAGTCGGTACCAACGGTTGGCATCACAACCACCCTTGGTCGTGAGTATTTAAGTCATCAATGCATTGTAGTCGGATATCGGTGATTTTGCAATAGTTATTATGCAGACATTGGAGTCACAATGAATGTTTATGTTCTGTCATGACATTGTAATGTTCTGTGAATCAATGATAAATATAGTATTCCATTCCGAGTACTCTTGTTCTGGTCATATGATGCACTATACTACTTATTTCTGTTTACTTCATATTCTGTGAAACACACCATATTGCGGTAAACATTTGGCGCCGTTGCAGACAAATGGGGGGGGTTACAACCGACAGCACAAGTAGAGCCGGGATGGCCGACAGTCTTCTACTGGAAGGGACTCGACACAGCTCACGGAGAAGAACCTTCACGACGGCAAAAAAGGAAAAGGAAGCAACAGGAAACATCCACAGAAAGTGAAGAAGAAGAAGAAGAGGAAGAGGAAGAAGAAGAGGAAGGCAGGGGACAGTCACCAGGGGTAGAAAGCGACTCATCTATGGATGAAGTACCGGCACCAAGAATGACAAGGAGTGTGGTGAGGGAGGCAGCCATAAGGGATACTGAGGAAAACACAGCAGAAAAAAAGGGGCAACCGAAAGGAGTTTTGGTACTTCCAAAACTCAAATCAGCAGCCTTCACACTACCAGTACCAGCACAGAGTACCGAGATACAAGCACAAGGCACAGCCACACTGCCAGTCAGGCTAAGGTTGCCAGCAAGAGTCATACCATCAGCAGCACCTGTGGTGATGACTTCACCAGTGGAACCCTCCACAGTAGGGGGAATAGCCACACCACAGGTAGAGGTACCACCAGGAGGTCAGGACAAAATAGATAGCTGGTTGAGTGATATTGGCCTAACAGTAGACATGCCTGAGGTACCTTTGCTGAGCCCACTTCACTTCGGGACGGAAGGTCAAGAAGAAGGTAGCACACCAAGGGGGACAGCGAGCCTAGAGCAGCTTAGCGTTACTGGCCAGATCACTCAGCAGGGCAGTCTACCACCACAGCCAGTACCGGCTACACAGGAGGTAGGGGAGCCTTCCATGGGCATCATGAGTTCCCCGGCGATCACCCCAGTGACCACTTCACCAGAGGAGGAGGAGGGATTTCCAGAGGGATTGACCCTCACACTTTCTAGACCTGACCCCTCCGACCCAATAGGTACCATTCAGAGGTACATGGAGGACTTGGAGAATATGGCAGATTATATGAGGGAGATAGCTGATATCTCCAAACAGTTGAGATTGGGACGATCACAGGTAGTGGCTCAAGAGGCCAAGAGAATAAGGAACTTTGTTCAACAAGGCTGTGAGGAAGAGTTTGCTCGCCAATTCAAAGCGAGAGGTTGGCCAGAGATCGACACTCAGGAGATGCATGACCGATGGAGAGGATCACGGCCAGTGGTAGGAGGAAGGGACGCAGAAGTCATAGAGTCCCTATTCACCATAGAGAAGGCATACAAGCAAATATTCTATGAACTGAAGAAAAAAGAGGTGATGTGGGAAAAGAAGGAGAAGGAGAGTGAGGCAGCCCTACAGACAAAGAAGAAAGAATTGACAGAGCACATTCAGAGGTCCCACCAACAGTTAGCACAGCAGACAGAAGCCACAGAAACAGAAAAGGCCAGGGCATCAGGCTTAGAAGCCAAGTTGAGGGAGATGGAGGCTAAGATGAAAGATATGGGAGTACAGCTTGAGGCAAAGGAGGCTGAAGTAATGAAGGCTAAAGCACAGGTCATGGAAGCCGGTCACATGGTGAAGGCAGCAAGGGAGCAGGAGCTAGTAGCCCAACACCAGCTGCGGCAAAGGACCGAGGAAGCCAGGAAGCTGCAAGCGCAACAACGATCAGCCACCCCAACCTCGTCCGTACACCCAGGGACGTCTTCCCAACCTCCACACTCTCAGTAGGATGGTTAAGTTTTGTCATAATTTTGTCATTCTGTTGTGAATGTCGTCTGGAAGACGACTAATTTTGAGGGGGGGATAGATGTAGACAGCAAAATAGTTAAATAAACAAATGATATAATTAGTTGTCGGCATCAACCGACGGGTCGGGTAGTTTGGAGTCGGTACCAACGGTTGGCATCACAACCACCCTTGGTCGTGAGTATTTAAGTCATCAATGCATTGTAGTCGGATATCGGTGATTTTGCAATAGTTATTATGCAGACATTGGAGTCACAATGAATGTTTATGTTCTGTCATGACATTGTAATGTTCTGTGAATCAATGATAAATATAGTATTCCATTCCGAGTACTCTTGTTCTGGTCATATGATGCACTATACTACTTATTTCTGTTTACTTCATATTCTGTGAAACACACCATATTGCGGTAAACATAGCTCACCAGAAAGGTCTTGATGAGACGAATCTATTCCAACTCTGAAAATCCCGATCCGACACCGACCCCGAACTTACTAAAAATAGTATGCCACAAAGCACCCAAAATGTCACTGACAACCGCCAACTGGATCCAAACCACAACGACACCTTCGAATTGCCCATCCAAGGTGAACTAACCATGGTTCCCTAACCAAACTATTAGTCTACGGGAACCCAATGATAGACTAACACTGTAGCTAGAAAGGGGACATTACACTATCAGGAGATTATGAATACGTTTAGAGGTTACATCAATAAAATAAAGGTCAAACAAATACCAAATGTTTATCTAAATGCTTAATCATAGGCTTCCTATGTAATATGTACTTTTCCTAATTGGTTTCATTCTACTCATGTTCTACCCACATATAATCCCAAGGGTTATGATTTTATGTTTAAAATTCCTTTGTAAATTTCTAGCTTGACCTTATTTATAAAAACAATAAAATATTTCCCTTAGAGTTTTGCTGATCTCATATGTCTAGTGTTTTGAGTTAATGGGGACAGTAACCTTTGTTGTACAACAACCTACAAATTTGTTTGAACTCAACACTAAGGATTCAAATAAAAATTGTCCACATAAAAAAGAGTCAAAGAAATTCATAAATTATAAAAAAACACTAAACCAAAATAATATAGAAATGGACTGCAATCATTAAAGATCAATGTAAGATGAGAGTAAACTCACCATGGCTAGAAAGTATATTTTACTTTTACCGATAACAAGTTTTTCCCTCAGCCAGGGGTTTCGTGAATTTTTCTGCAGTAATCCCCAGTCGATTACAATGTCCCAGTATATGCCAAAAAATGTGGCAATGCCTGATGTTAATAACGACAGCATCTTCCAAATATCATTTGAATTCTTACTATACGCTGTTCTCATTATAACTGCAAGAATTGTTGCAAAATACTTCAAGCCATTATATCCTTGCATTGGATCTCTTTCTTCAACAAGACGCCTAACACTCTGCAACCAGAACAAACATATCGTCAATATCAAATTCTTTCGAGAAAACATATTTTAGTTTTCTCATATCCCAAATTCTTTCGACAAAATATATTTTAGTTTCTCATAGAGAATTTGAATGGTTTAAAATTTAAATCTCATAGCCATGACCAGAATATTATTTTTGAGGAAAGTTCACTTATTTCTCTAGCTAACACTATTTGAATGGATATGTATAGAGATTCATTTTCATCATTAACTTATTAATTAAATAACCGATTCTATGGCTGAAGTGTACATGTCAAAACAATCAAGAGAGATTCGTTTTCGCATCGATGCTAAGGCTGAAGTGTGTAAGTCAAAACAGTCTTGTGCAGCATTAAAAAAGTCGATGGCAGACTTCTTTTATAAAGACAAGGTGCATGCATTATGTATATTAAGGTAGGAGATACCAAATTACAAAATTTCCCTGTTCAAGCTCAAGCTTAACGGGGATAATCATAAACACCCATTTAATGGGTGCAAAAAAATGCCTAGGACTGTCAGACATATAGGTAAAGGTAGTTTTTAAGATGAACACCAAGAGACCAGTTTGGCTTATAAAATCCCTTTTGGAAATACAAAAGAGATTGTTTTTTCTGGGTAATAATTTTTTTTAAAACAAAAGACAAATATTAATGGTGAAATTATAAGATACAAAGTTCTTTCAAATTCAGACGGATTTCAGTAGTTGAATAAAATACATCAGAATATTGCTTTAGCCATGATAATAGTTACCCGAGAGTTTAAAAGGAGCTGTCAAAGAAGTATCATTGAAAAGGTGACCAAGTTTTAAATCCGATATTTTAATCCTGAGATTTAGATAAAAGAAATATTATACACTAAAATAGGAAAAATAGTTTATCTTAAATAGTGATTCATCTTGCATTGGCTGCATTGGTGCTCCATGGGTTTTGCTGAAGAGCAAAATCCAAGTTTGGCTGATACCACCATCAGCAGGTACTTCCATTCGATGGTTCTGAATTTCCACACGATTGGAAGTTTCCTGGGAGTTCATTTGCTTCTCGTTTTAGCCCCTTTTTATGCATGATAGTGTGGAGTGGGCTGATTGAGTACAGCATTCTCGTCTAAGCTAGTCCACATACAGAATTTAGTTGATTGGCTCCATACAACTCAACACACTTTGATATAAATGTCGAAGCAGCCCAAGGCCTTCTGCTTCATAACACAACTAGCAATTTCTTCATGGCTGTTTTCCTGGAGCTAAAGTATTAATGATTATGTCCGATGCAAATTCATTGATCTATTTGCTTTTGTTTAAGAATTATTAGCATTGGGATATCAGTTGTTCTTTCCCTTGCACTGATCTCTAAAATCGCAAATGCACTCTTTTAAGTGAAAGGATGATCAAGCAGTACTCAACAAAAAAGACACGAGAAGTAGACCCTAGGCATGCAATTTTTTGGTATTGATCATATATCTTCTTGAGTCCATAACTCAATTGGTGCTTTAGTTCCCTAATTACTTGGAACATGTCTGTATGTCTTGAAATAAGACAATATGATTAGATTACCTGAAGGCAGCGAATCCAGTAGGGAATTACGGCTACAACATAGAAAAAGATTTCATACACATCGTTGTCGACAAATTCAGTGTCTCTATTTTTGAAGGCCCCCAAAATATAGTAGCAGATGAAATATTGGCATTCCCTTATCGCTTGTACCTGAAACACGTTAGATATAGTCAATATTCTTAAATCCATATTAACATCTAAAACTAACTTTAAATGAACTAATGCTAATTTGGATTCTTAAGAAAATCCTAACAGTATGATAAGCAGTTTAACATCTAAATATAACTTCACATAAACTAATACTAAGTTGGATTCTAAAAAATCCTTAACAGTATGAGTTTTTCTTATAGAACATGTTAGCAGTGGATTAAATCTTGTGGAGAGAGTTAGCAATGAGACCCAATTGCATTTGTCAAATGCTTTGGAGCATAGTTCCACAAAATTTCTGGAGGGACAAGTTTTAAGGACAAGAGGAGCAAAGACCTAAATTAGGGAACGGTGAGATGACGAGGGGGGTACGACGATGCAAATAATATATTTAATATAATTAGTTAATTATATAATAATATAATTAAATTATTAATTAATTAATATTTTAATATATTAAGTATTTAAAAATAATATATTAAATAGTTAATAAATTATTAAATATATTTATAAGAGGGCGGGTCAAACATAACCAAGGCCAACAACTTAATATTACTTTATTCAAAAAAGGGATAACTTAAGTATTATTATTATTTTTAATTAAACGATCTTTAATGAAAGATTAAAAGATATTGTAAATGGAAAAATTTTGGGAGGGAAAAGGAAAACAGAAAAAAGATCTATAAAGAAAATTCCTCATAGTTTTGCATGCTATCTTATTATCAAAAAATCCCCTTTGTAGAGCTTGGACATTTATGTTCATCTTTTTGCCATAGGATGAAAACCCTCATGGTTTTCAGAAAATTGGAAGACAAAATCCTTCTGATTCAATTCTGGTGATTTATTCAGAAATCATATTGTGCTAAAGTGGAAGAATTTTCCAGTTTTTGTTTGGGAGTTTCAGTTCTGCTCAAATTTTCATTATTTCCCAGTGCTTCCAATAGTGAATATTTCAATAAATTTACAGAGACAATTTATTATATTTATTATATTTTCCAGATTCAATTTGTATCAGCTTTGGGCCTGATCGTACGATTAATTCAGTAATCAAATAAGACCGTACAATTTTTGATGATATTCATATGTATTGAAAGACTGATTTTGATTTAAACCTTGCCGTACCATTGTCAAAAGGCAACAATTTAAATAATCGGTCCCAACCGTACAATTTGTAAAGTTGTGGCTAGTTTTTTGGCTTTCTTTGGAGCGTCATACAATTCAAGTATTGGTCGTACAGTTAATAATTTGACCTCCAATTTATGAATCAACAATTGGTGATTTTTGATCAGTAAATTGATGTTTAATTTCCTTCATTAAATCACCTTTTTAGTAAATTTTTAACTATAAATTATGAATCAGATTTTGGAAATCATGCATGCAAAATACATTTGAATAATAGTAAGATAAATTGGTCCTTGAGCAATTCCAAAAAAAAATATTGTAACAAATTAATCTTAGGGAAAATATCATAAAATATTCCTTCAAGGATATTGCAGTTCATTATAAAGAAAATGCAACATTATCTGTTGGATTCGTCTTTTCTCAGATGACTCCAACTCCTAGCCGATAGTAGCTCAAACAAATCATTGATCAAAGAGGGAGAATAAATTTATTGGATCACATCACAAAATTTTCAAAGGACTATGTTGTGGATCAAGCACACTTATTAGCCAAATTGTTTTCCAAGTTGCAAGGGTTGCAAACATTCATTGTGAGTAATGGAGTTAGGAGATGTTGTACTTGTTGGCCCAAGTTGCTTCACTTGATAAGTATGGGATCCAGACTCTACAAGTTCTACACCATGAGCAAGGTTTTGCTTGATCATCCTAATCAACAATTACTTGAGGGCAAGCAATTTCAAGAAGGGTGGACTATCATGTCCCCTTATTCAAAATAGAGCCATAGAGAAGACCTCTAGCGTACTTCCATTTCCCATAGGCTCAGAAGAAAAATAAGGGAAATAAATTATAATATTATTTTAGGTTGGGCCCGGTAAATTTTAATTTAAAAGGAAACTTAAATAATAATATTTAAAATAAAATAAAGTGTTGTTAAACACTAGTATTGAATAAAAGTATTTTTAAATACTAAAATAAAATAAAAATAAAACGTATTTTTAAATACTATTTTGGAGGGAATTTTATCATGGATCCAATTCCAAAATGTTTAAAAGGGAGCATTTCGCTTCCAATTGATCATCATTCAAGTTATCCTTTTGCATTCAATTTTAAGATTTGAGCAATTTGTTCAATCTAGGGCTTCCAAAGACAAAACCCTTGGTTTGTTCAAGGTTTGAGAGGACGAAAACCCTCTTGGATTCCACATTTGGGATCAGGGACGAAAACCCTTATTTCACACTTTGGTGATTCCATCCGCAGACCACATTTTTGCTGATTTTGGATATTTCAGGCAAGATTCTAGTGATTGGGCGATTTGGAATTGCAAACAAATCGTTCTATATTATCAAATCAGCATATTTGGGCAAGTTTCAAGTTATATGTTGTTGCCACAATGGTGATGTAGACACCTGAAATTGACCGTGTCACTTTCATCACCTTTCGACACCTCTTGAGACACCATTTTAAGCTCATCCAATGGGAGTCATAAAGGGTTGAATATTAAATTAAATATTAAAGTAAAAGGCTCCAACTTGAGCGTTGGGAATGAGAGAAAGAATAAAAGTGAAAAATAGAACTCATTTGGGAATTTTCATTCTCGTGCATTCATTTTCTTGAGCTTTGGCTTGTTGGAGGAGCTGGTTATCCTTCTAGGGTTTGTGGAGACGAAATCCTCTACAGACTACACTTCCTATGCTGTTGAAAGACACAAACTGGGGAGTTGCTAGTGATTTCATATAGGGATTACGCTTGGGTATTTACTGAAGAATTTTCTATTGGTTTTTCTCATGAGTTTAATGCAGATTTTCTAAGATGGCTTGAAGGCAAAATCCAGAGGCAAATGAACGAGTTTTGAGTTGTTTTAGAGCTGCAGTGGTCTTCATGAGGGCCGTACCATTCCTTGTGTTGGACGCCATCCATTGCATGGGTTTTTGAGTGTGTAATCTGCTATTTACTTCCTTCTCAGTTGGCGCCAAGCATTATCAGCTGTAGATTATTGAATTGTGGCAGATTGCAGCGCAGATTAAAGTGTTAAATCTGTTTTTTATTGTTGTGACAAACCCTCACCAGATCAAACAGCCTCATACTAGGGACATGGGGCACTTGGGAGTTAAATGCCACATTTTGGAGGCTTAATTCTCTTGCATTGAGAGCATCTAGGGCTTCTAAAGCTGTTACCATCATTTGTAGGAAGGGAAACTTCAAATCTGCTGCTATCTGGAGGTGTTCTGTAGCATTCCTCTTGCTGGTTATTGCATATCAGACCTACAAATTGTTGAATATGATAATGGGCATGTTACTAAATTGAAGTTCATACTATTTTTTCATCTGGGTAATCATAGTTTAATGTGTTCATGTGATGTCCCCATTTCCGTAATGTTCACATTTGATTTGGGTATTTAACCTTTTCACTATTCACATGGGCTAAATCACAATCTAAGGGAATAATTGGTTGAAATAAGGAGTAAAAAGTAACTTAAGTGGTTCTATTTTTAAGTCAACTTTATAAAGTATTCTAATTTTGAATTACTTTATAAAAGTATTTTATAAAACTTACTTAAGTGGGCCCAAAAACACTTTGTCACAAAGTGACATTGTGCACATAAAAACCTTCATTTAATAAAATTCGAGTGGGACCTATTTGTGAGGGCTTTAAAAGGAGCATTTGAAAATCGTTTTCCATATGATTGAGTTTATGTCATTTTGATGTGGAGACATTTCTTCTCAGCTACAACTTGTTTCAGCTTGAATTCAAGGACGGAAACCCTCGTAATTCCTAGTGGGTTGGACGAAAATCTAGCTTGCTTTGAGGAGACTTCATGACGGAGGTCTATTTGCACTTCATTGCATGAATTTGATATTTTAGAGGAGCTGGAAATGGAGTTTATTTGCAGGTTAGAGCTGCTAGGGTTTTGAGTTTGCAAATTGACGACTATTTTGGCATCCTTGGAGAAGGGTTTGAATGCATGATTGGCTGGAATTTCATATCAGACCTAGCCATAGATCGATCGGACTGTATCAGGGAGCAACACATTACATTTGGAGTTCGATTCCCTGCATGATCTGTCATAACAACACACTTGTCTTAACCGCCGCCACTCTAGAGTCAGCGATCTCTTGTTAAGTATTCAGCTAGGCTTTGAACTACACAAAGAGCAGCGATTTCACTCTTTGAGCAAGTTCGCTCAGCATTGGAGGCTAACAAGATTGCATCATTGAATTCATTGGCAGTTGAAGGCATTTCAAGCATTGGATCTGCATAATATGTGGTCAAATTGTGATTCCATCACTAAGGACCAGCGAACTCATTCTCAAGGGCAGTGAATAGCATTGGAAGTCAACAATTAGCATCACTAAGGGCAGCGATCAGAGGATACAGAAAACCTTCGCATCATTGCTCACCTTTGAAGACTTCTTTGCCATCTCTCATCATCATTTTGAGGGCTGGTCTGATCTTGAAGAGATTGTCCCAAATTATCATCATAATTGGTATGTTGTAGAGTCTCTTACATCTCTGATTTTATAATCAGCAAACTGTGTTTGATTTGTGGTTGTCATGGAGCCATAAAACTGTTGTAATTGAGTAATAGAAGAATCTGATTTCATGACAGTGAAGTCTGATTGGTTTTATCCATCCTCTTGTTATCCATTTGTGTGTCAATTATGATGCAATTTATATAGAAGAAGGCTGCCGATATATAATTTGTTTGCTACCAATTTGTTAGTTCATAGTTATTGTGTCAGAGACAAATTGAAATGTGCAGTAGTGAAATTGATTTTCAGTCCTAGGGTTTCATTGAAAAATTGCAAGATTCAGAAAAAATCATATTAGAGCTCATTTCTAAATCAGAATTTTAGCAAATATCTTAGAAGGGATCTTACAATGGTATCAGAGCCTGGATCTTGCCAGCTTGTGGGTATAATTCCGACTTTATTTCAGTCACTCACAACGGGTACAACAATGGTTAGAACTATGGATGGAAGAATATTACTTGCTTTCCTTCCTTCCTCACCGACAAAAGAAAAGATGCCTAGCGTGGAAAAACAGATGGAAAGACTTCTTGCTAAGCACAAACAAAACTCACAACAGTTTACAAATTCTATATCAAGACATTTCATGTCTCTACAAAAGAAGATTGAAAGAAAATCATTTGATGTATCTACAAGTGAAGTTTCTAGAAGTCTCTATGGTGAGTTTGATAAGTATGCAGGTGATTTACTTCCAAGTGATTTGTAGCCTATAAGTGATCATAAAAAGAGCAATAATCAGTTGAGAAAGGAACAACTTTGCTTCACATGCCTTGAAACTTGGGCACCTACTCATACATGTGGATACCCTAAAGAAGAAGAATCATTTTTGAGGCTTCTACAAAAGAGATGAACATGAGTTCCCTTAACTTAGAGCATGAGAATGGCATTGACATGGATAACTTTAATGAAGGTATGGTTTCTAATAATGTTCATTTGGTTGATCACAATTCTGTCCCACCATTCATGATTGAAGATTGTAATAAATCCACAAGTAAGATGGCTGATTCTAATGATGACAAATTTTCTATACAAGAAGACAAATCAGAAAAGTTGGTACATGGCAGCCAAGGGCACTTTGTTGACTGGAAACAAAGGCCTTTAGTATTGGAAGATTTGGAAGATCACTTTATGGTAAAGGAAGAAAAACTAGTGGAAGTATTATCAAGGATGGATAATACTCATAAACACATTGAAGACCTCATTTCGACAGCCCAAATTGAGGAGAGGCGTAAGGGAATGATAAGTGGAATTGCTCATACACACTTGCACAATATCAAGGAAGCAATGGAATTAATGAAAGATGACTACATGCAATTGCTTAGAGATAGAGACATGGCTGTTAAGTTGATGGAAGACAAAGATAGGGAGATTGTTGATCTTTGCATTCAATTGAGTATGGCTCACTACTCAAATCACAAAACAGAAAATCAGTTATGTGTTGCAGCCACCCTTAAAGAGCAAGAGAACAATGCAAGAGGTATGGAATTCGAACAAATGGTTGAAGAACTTCATAAGGATGAATTTGTGTGTTGTGAAGATCAAATTGCTTGTGAAAGAACAAGGTGCAGCCATGAAGTAGATGCTACATTTGGTGAGTTACCAAGACTTGAAGAAACACATAACATTCAAGTAACCGCCAAAGAAAGGAATAAAGAATCACCTTGCAGCCTTGGGACAGTTGTAGAAAATCAGTTTTTTGGGCCAACATTTAATGAAGAGCATCTAACTTGGGTTGAGAGTCATGAAAGCACTCCAAAGGTGTTTGATAAAAGTTCTAATTTTCAGTATTTGAACAGCAGCTTCCTACTTCCATTTGAGTGTGAAATGACAAGTCAAAAATACATGCAACCTGATTTTGAAAATCAGAGCATACAAGAAGAAGATCTTTTTGAGACATTACCACCTCTTATCACATGTGAGGGACACGAGGCAAGACAAGATTTGGTGGTGCTTGAGGATTCCAAAGATTGCATAAAAGAGGGCCATAACAGTCCTAAAATTTTATTTGGGGACAGCAGCACCTTATCTCATCATTCTCGTGAGATAGCAACCCCTACTCATGAAGAAGTTAGTATTATTATATCTCCTATTGATGGCATCCAAAATCCAAGTGTTAGACATGAAGCTTTTAATGAAGATGTTAACCATAAGAGTACTGAATTTGTGTACTTTGGCATAGAAGAAGTAAGGCAGTCTGAAAAAATGAACGAGGAGTGGATACAAAGAGCCAAGGAGGCTAAGTTGATGGCTGCCAATGCAAAACAGCACCTTCAACAAGTTAAAGAATAAGTCAACCACATAGATCTAGCAAGACAAGAAAGGGAAGCCTACCTTAGAAGCCTTTTCCATCAAAGGGAAGATGAATCAGAAAATTCACATTGCTCACATGATTGTGGTGATGAGGTTGATGAGACATGTCATTTGGAGGGCTTAATGAAGACTCCAAGCATGAAGGAACAAGATAATAGTATGCCAACATGTGTAGAACTAGCTAGTAATGATATGAACACATGGATAGATGAAGTAAATTCTGAATCAGATTTGAGCGAAAATCAAACCATTCTTGGAGAGGATTGGTTTTTTGTTAATACATTATTGATTGATGACTGTCCTATATTGTTGGACATAGAATTTTCTGAATATACATGCACGATATCAGCTACTTGGACAGATTGGACCAGTTGGGATTATTACACTATTGTTGGAGATGAGCATGGTGATGATCTCCTATCATTCCATGTTATGCATGGCACTTTTTGCATCACTATCAATGACATTGGTGGTTTGTATGTTGTTCTGATTTATAACAGTAATATATCAGGATTGGATACATTCTTCCAAGCACTTGTGATTGACATTTATCACAACACCATGATACTATCCAGTGTTAGAAGGACTTTCAGCGTTGATGGTACATTGTTTGATATCTACATCTTCATGATTCATTTGGATGGTTACATTATGGTTTGGGACCCAAGTGGTAGTATGATTGGCATACATTTTGATGAGTTGCTTCGCAACTTAGCAGATTTTGGTATGATACTGTTTATATCAAAGTGGAGCAGCGGGAGTATTAGTACTTTGCACACATTGGACAGAATGGCAAGTCACAGGAAAAACCACATCCAAGTCCAAGATTGATTTGGGATTCGGGCATTGATTGGATGCAGGTTTGCCATTGCTTGAGGACAAGCAATGCCGGGAAGGGGGGACTATTATGTCCCCATTTCCGTAATGGTCACATCTAATTTGGGTAATTAGCCTTTTCACTATTCCCATAGGCTAAATCACATTCTAAGGGAATAATTGGTTGAAACAAGGAGTAAAAAGTAACTTAGGTGGTTCTAGTTTTAAGTTAAATTTATAAAGTATTCTAATTTTGAATACTTTATAAAAGTTACTTAAGTGGGCCCAAAAACACTTTGTCATAAAGTGACATTGTGTACATAAAAACCTTCATTTAATAAAGTTCGAGTGGGACCTATTTGTGAGGGCTTTAAAAGGAGCATTTGGAAATCATTTTCCATATGATTGAGTTTATGTTATTTTGATGTGGAGACATTTCTTCTCAGTTGCAACTTGTTTCAACTTGAATTCAAGGATGGAAACTATAATGTCCCCATTTGGCGTTTAGCCAAGTTTGTGTCCAATAGCCTATGTCCTTGAGCTTCAATAGGCTATCTGGCTTGGTTAAGGAGCTCCATAAGTTGTGGAGAGCACAAGTTCAGTTATTTGTGATGGTTTACTTCGGATTTGAGCTCAGTTATGTCTCAGGATGGCTATGCAACTTTCGGAAGTTTGTTTGACTTCCCAGAAAACTCTCCAAGATTCTTGGAGGAGTCGTCTATTTATAGTAAGTCACCCGAATGACATCGTTTTTCATCCCAAACCCTGTGGAGCATGTTGGTGCAGTTTATTTAGCGGTTGAGTGAAGTTTAGGATTTTCCACAAGAAGTTATATTTTAATGAGCTTATAATTAATTATTTGCACTTAGACTTATAAGTTGGCAAATAATCATAAAGTATAAGGGTATGATAGCTCATTTTAAAGGGGAAAAGTTAATCTTTTAATTTGTCACATAAAAGTGAAGGCTAAAGGGGTGAAATATTGGAGTTGAGAGAAAAAGTATATTTTTCTATTTTATAATTCACTTTTATTGTGCAAATCCCTAAAAGATGCCTATAAAAGTAGGTTAAGAGCTCATTTGGAGGTTATGCTTGTGATTGTAATGTTATGCTACTGGATTGAACCTATGTGTTCTTCCTGTCCTTCTTGAGGACGAAAACCCTCGTGAAGAAGATCGGTTTCGATGGTGAAAGATCCACCCTAGCTGGTTTGAGGTGATTTCAACTAGGAATCACATTAAGCAAAATGGATTTTGATGTATTCTGATTAGTTTGGGGTTGAAGTAGTTTTGGATTGTTGTGTGAGTTTTACAATGGTATTTTTGGAGTGATTTTGTTAGTTTCCATTGAAGATCCTTAAGTTTCCATCCAAGCCGTACAATACCAACTGTACAGTAGTTGAGGTTTTGTTGTGCAAGATAATGGGAAGTGATTTGTATGTTGTTGTTTATGAATGATCATCTTTGTGCAGGGGAAACACTCAGTTCTGAGCAATATATAATCTTTAATTTGCTGATTGAAGTCCTCCCAACCCTGCCATACATATCTACAAGGCCGTACAGTTTGGAGTTTTTTTCTTGTGGCTTGTTGGGATTTGAAGTTTGTGAAGAGCTTTTGCATTGGTAATTGTTTTCAGCCTTGGGCGACCTCATTCCATCCATTTTTGGGACTGTTTGTGGAAACTGGTAACTGTGAGCATGGTCGTACCCTTTCAGCAGGTCGTACAACATGTTCCAAACGTCTGAGATTTCCTTTGTATCTGCTAGGTATGTGGGTGTCAAATCTTTGTTGGAATAGGCATTTAGAATGGATATAGCATGGCTAAGACAGTTGTTTATGAACTGCACAATATATAGAGACATTTGAAGTGTTTACTCCTCCTTAGGGTTGTCGTTCATCAGCAGCTGCAGCAGTCTGAGTGCTGCATGTGATAGCAGATATCATAGATGGTATAAACCTGCCTTTACTTCTCATCCTGTGCTCATTGATTGGTATTTTCCGTATGGATTCATATTCTATTACCTAGCATAGTGTTGTGTTGAGATTTTGGGAGCTAATCTTGTTTGTCACAGTCAAAGTGAACTTCATTGTAATCCTGCTCTTCAGTATGCTTTGTAATGGGTTTCCCATTGAACAAGTGGGTGTGCCAAATAGATTAGCTTTATCTTGCTTTGTAATGGCTTCCCACTGAACAAGTGGTTGTGCCTTTCTTTCTAGTTCTTTCTAAGCTCAGATTCTCATTGAACAAGTGGATGCACCTAGATTTACTTTTCATGCATGGCTCAAGTTTCTCGCTGAATAAGTGGATGCACCTGGTTTATATTTTTTTGTGCTCCCACTGAATAAGTGGTTGCCCACTGTATAATTGGATGTTTTGTAATGTCTCCTTCTTGTAAGCCAAATTTTTCACAACCTTGCACAAAATTTCAACTTACAAAAGGAAACATTAGTACACAAGTCTATCTTTATTTCCAACTTATTGCAATATATACAAAAATATTCAAATTATATAATCACATTGCCCTTATATTCTTATAACTTATGATCACATCAAATATACATTTCACAATTTTCATCAATAATCATATAATAACTATCAACATACATTTCCCATTTCCTTCATTAATCTTATGTTTACTATCAATATATATATTTCTCATTTTCTATCATAATCCATCATATTGGATCCCTGCCTTAATCATTAATTCCATGTGAGAGGATGCGATAGAATGTCTCATGCCAATTACCATCATGGGTCCACTATTCTATCCTTTGACTCGAAAGGTGGATACTCACCAACTAGAGTCAAGGCCTCTATGATATTCCTTGGTACGAGGGGTGATTTTTCACCAACTGGAACCAAGGCCACTATATAATAATCCTTTGGCACGAGGGGTGACTTCTTCACCAACTAAGACAAGGGCCACTTCCACTTGTCGAAGGGGTACCTTTTGTACCAACTGAGACAAGGGCCACTTCCACTTGTCCAAGGGGTGCCATTGCACCAACTGAGACAAGGACCATATCCGCTTGTCCAAGGGGTGCCACTTGCACCAACTGAGACAAGGGACATTATATACCCATGTTGGCTAATTGTTCATTCCCATACATCACACCTCTCAGACAGAGTTAATGGATTAATTCCATCATTTAATATTAACAAGAGCCCTTAAGTTAAGTTCTATATGCAATGCTTACAATTTAATTGTTCTATTTTGATATAGGGATCGCATACATATACATATATATATTTATTCTTTTATATATAATAATCTTACCATTTATTTTTACCAATTATAGATTGAACAAATTAAATATAAATACTTACCTGTTGGAGCTTTACCTCGTATTTCTTACCTATCGCTGCGGTTTCTTTCTATTTTCCAATGTTTTTCCTTACTCAATGGAATGACTAATATAATTTTTATTATATTGCTGCTGCTGTTTATATATTTTATAATATATATTTCACACACCCTTTCCCATCATATGCCCTTATGCCCTTTTATATATTTCCAAGGGTTTACCGTAGGTAAAAGGATATACCCTTTCCAACTGTCGCGGCTTTAATAATGTTTGTCTTTTTTTTTATTTATTATTTATTAAGGCGATCGCTTGTGTCAACCAACTTAATAGCCGCATACATACTTTTATTTATATTTGATTGCATTATATAAGATCATTGATTTTATTTCATAGGACTACTTCTCTCACTTTATATAATTATAGTATAGGATAATAATAATATTATTATTTATTAGATAATAAGTATTAATAATAATATATATTTACTTAAACATATATTTTACCAAAGCAATTTCACGGACTTTTATATATTGTTTAAATCTTTAATTTAAACAATGTCTTAATATCGGGTCATGATAGACTTTAAATATTTATAATAATTAACTTATAATATTGTATTTATGTTTATTCTTATATAATATAATAATATATATATAATAATAATATTTATTAATATTTATATTTATAAACATGTATTGTTATATTATAATAATAATAATTAATATTAATATTTATATTTATTATCATATATTGTTATTATATAATAATAATATGCTATTTTAATATTTATATTTATATTAATGATTATAATTGTTATTTATATTTAGAATATTTATAGATAATATCATATAATATTATATATATTTATTAATGGACTATGGCTAAATCTTTAATTTAAACAGTTCCTTAATATGGGGACATGACAACCCTCCCCACTCAAAATTGTTTGTCCTCAAGCAACTATAATTAGGTGTCCTAAAGTAATATTTTATAATATTATATTTTATTAGGTTTCCTTTTATATGAAATAACATTACACTCACCAATAATATAAAATAACCTCTATAAAATGTAACAAATGAATATAGCTAATAAACTATAGTGCCATAAATAATATAGTGCCCTAAAATAATAATTTATAAATAGGGTTTTATCTTTTAAATTTTCAGCACTATATTCTATAAATAATTAATTTTATAACTATATTTTATTAAGGTTTATGTACACAATAAATACTTTGGGTTAGTTGTCTCAGTTGGTACAAAAGGTACCCCTTGGACAAGTGGAAGTGGCCCTTGTCTCAGTTGGTACAAAAGGTACCCCTTGGACAAGTGGAAGTGGCCTTTGGCTCCAGTTGGTGAAGAAGTCATCCCTCGTGCCAAAGGATTATTATATAGTGGCCTTGGTTCCAGTTAGTGAAAAAGTCACCCCTCGTACCAAGAAATATAATAGAGGCCTTGACTCCAGTTGGTGAGTATCCACCCCTCGAGTCGAAGGATAGAATAGTGGACCCATGATGGTAATTAGCATGAGACATTCTATCGCATCCTCCCACATGGAATTAATGATTAATGCGTGGATCCAAATATGATGAATAATGATGAAATTGTGAAATATATAATGGCAATGCAATTATGAAATTTGAATATTTCTTGCATAAGTGGAAACTCAAAGATAGACTAGTGTACTAATGTTTCCTTTGTAAGTTGAAATTTTGTGCAAGGTTGTGAGAATTTTGGCTTACTAGAAGGGGACATTACATGTTTACATTTCATGTTCATTCCCACATTTGTGGATGCCCACTGAATAAGTGGAAGATTGTTACTTCAGTTGATTTGGGATTTGAAAGCTAACTCTGAAGCACTAGTATGCTCTCACCTTGCCCACATCGAGATCTAGGTGATCAAAAAGGTGTGGAAGAGTAATTGCTCCTAACATTCAGTGTCTTCCTCTTGTGTTTTCAAAAAAAAAAATGGGGGTAGCATTTTACACATTTGATTATTTTGATGTGGAGACATTTCTTCTCAGCTGCAACTTGTTTCAGCTTGAATTCAAGGACGGAAACCTTTGTAATTCCTAGTGGGTTGGACAAAAATCTAGATCGCTTTGAGGAGACTTCATGACAGAGGTCTATTTGCACTTCATTGCATGAATTTGATATTTTAGAAGAGCTGAAAATGGAGTTTATTTGCAGGTTAGAGTTGCTAGGGTTTTGAGTTTGCAAATTGACGACTATTTTGGCATCCTTGGAGAAGGGTTTAATGTAATGTCCCCCATTTAGCCCAATCACACAAATGGTGGAGATTAGCCTATCACATGACTACCGTAGGCTAATAAAATTGGTTAGGAGGTCAATTCAGGGACTTACTATTTATAGTAAGTCGGGAGCCGGGCACTTGCTATTTTTGGCAGAGAATGGTCATTGGTTATGGCACGGGAGTTGATGGTTTCGAAATGACTAAGCATTATTGGATATAATATAAGTTAAATTAAAGATTTAACTTATGTTATTTTATTAGACATAATATAACTTTATGTTATAATATAAGGTCACTTTATAAAATAAGTTGCAACTTAAAAGTGACATGCCTAGAGATGAGCGCCCAAGGTGGTAAAGGCGACATAAGGAGATTATTAAAAATAAAATTAAATACTCTTCTTGGGCATTGGAGTTGAGGAGTAAAAAGGCAAAAAGGAACTTCATTTTTGGATATGCTATGTTGCATGAATATTGCTCTCATATTGAGTTTTCCCGAGCATAGGGTTTGAGCTTGGCTCTAGGGTTTGTTCATGGCTATGTTGGGACGAAAAACCCCTACATTAGTCTCTTTCTTCTTGCATGAAAGATTGCATCAGGAGAGGATTGGAGGAGCTTCATTTGTGCTTCAGCGAACTACATTTTGAGGAAGTTTTGAGCTAAAATGAATATCTTTACATGAACATCATTGTTGCAGTTGATAGTAAGGATTTGAAGAGTAGATTGAGGCAGATTTCACACATTTTGTGGAGTTTATATGTTGTTGCAGTTACTTTGTGCAGGCCGTACCACTTCTAGAGGGTCGTACCCTTCATTGCTGCACATTTTAAAGATTTGGATCAGATTCTTAGGGTCGTGGGACTGCAGAAATACCACAGAGGTGTGAATAAACATTGCAGATCATTATTTGGGGTGTTTGGTCATACATTTTATGCTGCTACAGCCATAGCAAGGGCTGTACCATTGGAGTGCCAGGCGTGGGTGTTTGGGAGGTTGAAACGCCTAACTTTGGAGGCTTGTAGTCACTCACAAGGAGTCGTCCAGCTATAGAGATCACTCAGATATAATTTGCTGCTTAGAAACTGAGAAGACATTGCTGTAATCAGCACGTTTGTACTCCATTGATGCTATCCAGAACACAGCACAAAACCCAAGTTGCAATCTGGCATATGGGTATGTACTTGTAATTCATATTTTGCCATAATATAAACTGGGTCTTCGTTATTTTGGTGATATATGTTCTAATTTTTCTGGGTTTTCAGTATATTGTTCATATTCTATATATTTCATGCAAAAATCAAACATGCAAGCAAAACCCATAAAACCCTAAACATCAAACAGCAAGAAAACACAAACAAAACCTACAAAGCAAAACATATACCAGGGGTGTATGTTAAATTTGAATGCATGATTGGCTGGAATTTCATATCAGACCTAGCCATAGATCAATTGGACTGTATCAGGGAGCAACGCATTACATTTGGAGTTCGATTCCCTGCATGATCTGTCATAACAACACACTTGTCTTAGCCGCCGCCACTCTAGAGTCAGCGATCTCTTGTTAAGAAGTATTCGGCTAGGCTTTGGACTGCACAAAGAGCAGCAATTTCACTCTTGGAGGAAGTTCGCTCAGCATTGGAAGCTAACAAGATTGCATCATCAAATTCATTGGCAGTTGAAGGCATTTCAAGCATTGGATCTGCATAGTATGTGATCAAATTGCGATTCCATCACTAAGGACCAGCGAACTCATTCTCAAGGGCAGCAAATAGAATTGGAAGTCAACAATTAGCATCACTAAGGGCAGCGATCAGGGGATACAGCAACCCTTCGCATCATTGATCACCTTTGAAGACTTCTTTGCCATTTCTCATCATCATTTTGAGGGCTGGTCTGATCTTGAAGAGATCGTCCCACTTGTTTGACAAATTATCGTCATAATTGGTATGTTGTAGAGTCTCTTACATCTCTGATTTTATAATCAGCAAACTGTGTTTGAACTGTGGTTGTCATGGAGCCATAAAATTGTTGTAATTGAGTAATAGAAGAATCTGATTTCATGACAGTGAAGTCTGATTGGTTTTATCCATCCTCTTGCTATCCATTTGTGTGTCAATTATGATGCAATTTATATAGAAGACTGCCGATATATAATTTGTTTGCTACCAATTTGTTAGTTCATAGTTATTGTGTCAGAGACAAATTGAAATGTGCAGTAGTGAAATTGATTTTCAGTCCTAGGGTTTCATTGAAAAATTGCAAGATTCAGAAAAAATCATATCAGAGCTTATTTCTAAATCAGAAATTTAGCAAATATCCTAGAAGGGATATTTCAGTTCATGTTCTTTCTACTTCTGGGTATCATTGCATGTTATGTATTTCTTTATTATTTTGCAATATTGAATGTGAAAATGCAAACAAGCAAACAAACCAATCAGCAGTGAGCATAAACAAACAAACAAACAAAAAATTGGCATCAGAAAACTCTACAAAATTTCATACTTTCTAAATGAAATCTATAAAAGCGATATCTATAATACAAATTATGCTTGTATCTTGGTTCAAAAGTTATGCTGGTTGTCTGGACATGATATGTCTTGCCAGAGAATATGTGTGAATGGAAAGATTTAGTACTCTATAAAATTATGCAAATCCACAAAAATTCAATTCTTAAACAATGAAAAAAAAAACAATAAGTTATGAGAGAGTTCTACTTTGTGAGACAATTAGTAGACAGTGAAACCTTACTAGAATAGACATGTGTTTAAACAACAGACCTGACTGGTAAACTGATCTGCTAAGAAAAAGTCAGGAAGCAAAACCTGCAATAGATTGCACCCTTCAGTTTCTTTCGAAATATTTCACCAAGTACAGTACAAATTATGTTAAGCAGATTGAATCATACCTTGTAGAAAGGAGCACAAATGCAGCGAAAAGCACTGCGAAGCAAGAAAATACGACTTGAATAATAAAAAATCTTGAAAGGGCACAAGAATAGAAATAGCAGAACCTGTACAACATGCAATTTATCAGAATCAAAATAGAGTTTAATTTTACAGGAAACACTCAGATTTCCTTTGTTAGTACTAAACCAAGGGGTAATCTTAATCCTGTAGTCACGTTTGGGTCACACCACTAAAAAAATGTTTTATTGCTTACTGTTTTATTCCTTTTTTTGTACTTTTTTTATTTGCATTACTCATTTTTTAAAGATATATTTCCATGAACTTTAAAAACCCATGGGAAGCCTATTTTATAAGCTCGCCTGCTTCGTCCTAAAAATTAAAAATATTTGAAAACCAAGGCATGTAATAGTTGTTTTAACCTTTAGGAGTTATCTTACCAACATCAGAATCAAAGGGATGACTTCTGGAATTGTTGGAAGGTCCTTTGTCTCCATGTTTAAGTTTGAAATTATACCAAACATTGAAAACAGTGAAATTGTCATAGCAATAACCAAGACTTCCCTGTATCCTAGCTCTGTTCCTGACTTAAAACCAAAGATAAAGGGATAATTGATCCGATAGTGAACCCACAGGTATATATCTGCTGCATACATTAGCATGTGAAGAAAAATACAGCCCAATATGCTGCACGAAAATTAAACTCGTTAGAAAGGCTAGAAATGAAAAAAAATAAGATCCATTAAACCAAAAAGCTAGATTAATCCATAATAACATTTTTCATGCTTCCATAATAACATTTTTTCATGCTTCTCATTCTAGAATACAATAGATAAATGGAAATTTTATTTTACAGGATAAGGTCCTAGGATGTAATAACACTCTAGGAGAATCAAAGGCTGTGATAAAATAACATGATTTGATCATTCTAAAATATTATTAGGCAAAATGTATTCTCTTGGTGGTGTTACGACAAAAAGGCTGTCATGTAATAACATGATATGATGTAATATTAAGTGCTAAATTAATAATGTATTATGACACATTTATTGAAGTAATAAAAGGATATTTCATATGGAAAAAGAGGGCATCCTTCTCTCTAGTGTATTTGTATATCATATAATACAATGGGTTCATATTAGGCCTCATGAATTCATGTCTTTTGTGCCTTTTTTTATACCACTGTATCAAAGCCAATGTTCATTTAACAGCCTAATAATCTAGTGAGGATTTCTAATATAGCAAGCAAAATTTTGGGCATTGATCTAGCAGATGTGTGGTTCATGTATTTGAACAACTAGATTGACATTTCTTTACCATTCCTCTTTCAAGTTTTTGAATTTTACAGTCAAGCTCTGTGTATCAAGGTGCATTCTAGTTTCTCATCTCATTTTTAATTGCACTCCAGTTCCTCCCCACCTGCCTAAGAAGCCATAATCTTTGTGCATTGTCCATTTTGGTTCTTATTCATTAGGTGAAGTTTTCAACATAACTTCCACTATTTTGCCTCTATATGACCATTGACACTATATTGATAGCAGTGGTTCTTCTATGATGTCATGTCCCCGTTTCTGGCTTGATCATCAAGTGAAGAATGGATTAGCCTATTGCTCGTTCCCGGAGGCTAATTCAGAATGATAAGGGAATGAAGTGGTTTTTGACTAACTCAATTCTATTGTTTTGCAGGATCCAAGTCAGAAACTTAAAGTTTGGCTAAGTCTGAGAGCCATTTCATCTGTTCAAGTTGTCAGGGCATGAGGCAAGGAGTGGCGCTATCTGTGGAGATGATGTTAGCAACTTTTGAAACATCATACACTTCAAAATTCACAGGAAATTGGCTAAGTCTAGCTAGGCGCATTTTCCATGCCAAATCCTCCCAAATGTGCGCCTAGTGGGGAGATGATTATTTCAAGTTTAGGCGCAAATCCCTCCTTGTGCAAATCTAAAGGTGCGCCTAACCTAGGAGTTGCTTCCAATCCACTTGGATTAGAGGTATTTATGAAAGATGAGATGAGATTTTGACTTAAGGGAGTAAAGTCATCTTAGGCGCCAAGTTGTGATCAAACAACATTGACTGAGCGCCTAGGTATTTCAAGGCGCCTAAACAAGACTCCAGTGGGTGAATGATACTCAAGCTCCTCAAGGAGCCAGGGCGCTTGCTAAGACAAGTGGTTTATTGCATTGCAAAGACTTCAAGTATGAGCGCTCTCAAGGAAGAATTGGGCAATTCAAGGCTGGGCGCCAAACCTACATCATTTCATCTCAAACATGCGCTTCATGGATAAAATGGACTTCAAACCCTCCAAGTCATTTAGGCGCTAAAAGGCATGATGTTCTAAGACTTACCTCAATACCTCCGGAAGTGAACACTTGCATGGAAATGAGCCATTCAGGGGAGGGCGCCAATTCACCTTGCTGCAGACATCAAGATGCGCCTAAGAAACTTGTTCCAAAAAGTGCGCCTAAGTATGGAAAGATCTTTCAATCCACTCAAAATGCAAGGCGCTTGGCAGAAGTTGGTGTTGTTGACTTAGATATGGCTAGAGTTAAAGGTTTTAGCAAGGAATGTCTACATCCTTCCCTAGGCGCCAATTTGCACTTTTTCCTACCTTAGAAATGCGCCCTAGTCAAGAAATCTGGAGCTCAGTTTTGGCGCCTTCAAAGAAGAACACATTAAGGCACCTGTGAGGTAAGGCGCCTATAAAGGGGAACATATTGGAACATCTTCTAGGTGTTGAAATGATAAGAAACAACCATTGAGTTTAGGCGCACCCATCAGCTTGAATAGCCTAGCTCTGGCGCCTAACAAGGGAGCTCGTAAATTTGCACTTAAGTCTCCATCTTTGACTTCATCCTGCTAGGCGCATTTCTTGGCATTCATTACCTTCAATTGGCAAGGCGCAACTTCATGAAGAGACCACCTCCACTTGGCGCCCAAGTCAAAAGAACCCTGAATTTGCGCCTAAGTGTTTCTAGAAGGAGGTAAGGTTGTTACAACACCCTGAATGCCCATTGGTCAGAAGGATAGCATTTGGGATCTGTGTCGAGGCCTCTGGATAAGATTGCCAACTCAGAATGAGTCATCAGATGGAATATTCCCTTGGATATGCTTCTTGGGAAACGTGCCTTGGTTCCTCTTTGAGCATTGAAAAACGTGCCTTCATTGCCTTTGGAAGGCCTATAAAAGGAGGAGCGCTCTCATTCACTTGGTATCTATGCATTTTGACAAAATTCTCTCTGCAAAGCTGTTGAGCTTGTAATCTTGAGGCCTGCGAGTTTCAAGTGTTGGGGTGATGCTCCCTCAACTGACAAGGTGATGCTCCCTTGTTGTACTGTGAGGTGTTGACATTCAGTTGACATCGTTGAGTTCAATTGAGTCGATCAAGTATAGGCGCCCATTGTAATCATCAAGGCTCCAAGGCTTGCTTTTGTAATTCCATTTGAATAAAGTGTAACTTCATGCCATTGAAAGCATTACTCATGTAATAAGACAGTAGGAGTTGATTGAATCAAGTAATAAAACAAGTACCCAGCTTAAGGTTGATTCATTCAAATAGTTATCTTTGATGTATATCTTTGTGTTGTTGAAATAGTTGATGAGTTGATAGCAAGTAAAATGGTCTAAGTAAGGAAAAATTTTGGTAGAATTAGTTGGGTATCTTACATATGATTCATTATTCGTCTTAATAGAAGTGTCATTCCTCTTTCCTTTGCTTTTCTTTTACTTCTTGGAAGAGTCCTCTTCCAACATATATGAGGTACTGCTACCTTTTTGAAGTTTCTTCCCCTTCATTTCAAAGATTCAATGTATAATGTCTTGTTTCAGGCATCATGAATGCTCTTCGCATTGAAATTCTTCAATCACTTCTAGATATGATAGTCCAAACCTTTGAAGTACTCCTCAAGCAGCCTTCGGATATCTTGGGAAAAATTAAAAAAATGACTTGCTTCAATAATTTAGAGGTATAATATTTGAAACACCTTGTCCATATTTCTACTGAAAATATTCTAACTTGAATAATTGTTTTTGTTCTTAACCTATATGTCATGTCCCCTTTTTAGAATTAAATAATTGGGAGACCCATAGCCTATTACTTTATTTCCCGTAGGCTAGCGATAAAGTTAGAGAAATATTTTAATAATAATAATTTAAGTTAGTCTTAGTAATATTACTTTAAAACATTGTAAAAGGACAACTTAAATATTATTATTAGTTTAATAACGGGGCCATCTAAATAGAACATAATAAAGCCTTATGTAATATTTTATTAAAATGTTTTAATTGAGCACATTGGAGGGAAACATTCTAAAGGAAAAGGGAATTCAAAATAAAGGGCACCATTAAAATGTTTTAAGTAGGCACATTGGAGGCAAACATTTGGAGGGAAAAGGGAATTCAAAATAAATAGCGCCAAAATGGAGTTTATAAAAGAAAGTGAATTGCTTAAAAGAGATTATCCATTATTTACAAAATCAAACCCTTTTTCTCATAGCATGAGCATTCGTGTTCGTCTACTGCATTGAAGGACAAAAACTCTTGGAGTGTGGAAACTTAGAGGACAAAAACCCTCTTGGTTTCCAAGCAAGAACATACAACGAAAATCCTTTTGTTCTTTGTAATGTCCCCTTTCCTAGACAGTGTTAGTCTATGCTTGGTTCCCGTAGACTAACCAATATGGTTAGGGAACCAAATGAGGTGTAGCCTTGGTTGGTTATGTCGGTCATCGGTGGAGGTTGTTGGATTTAGTGAGACCTTTGGTTTGGAGCTTTCTGGAATGTTCTCGGTCACCTTGGCCGGACTTGTTATTTTTAACAAATTAGGGTTTCTATCCGTTTCGGGAATCTCAGAGTTGGATGTGAAGCGCTTCGGCGAGACCTTTCCAACGGTCTATAAATCTCGGGATTCCGATGTGTTTTCAGCCTCCGTTTTAAAGTCCGTAAAATAATAATGTTTATTTTAAAAGGACTTTAGAACATTGGTATTAAAGTGGCTTTATTGTTTTGAGACTATATGAAATATTTAAAATCATAAAGTCACTATTAGTTTGGGCGCCCAAGGACAAAGGAGAAATAAAAGATTAAAATATTCATATTTCCCAAAAGTGTTGTTGGGGCTATAAGGAGGAAAAAGAACTTCATTTGCATTATTGACTATTGGATATTTTGATATTGTTTGAGCTTTGCTTGGAGTAGGGTTTTGAACCAGCAACTTTGGAGACGAAAACCTCCTTGGTTGAGAGCATCTGTGGGGTTGAAAGACACTCCCAAGATGTTGATTTCAGGGTCACTATTTGTGCTTATTTGTATGATCTGGCATTGTCGCGGAAGGTCTTCTTCAAAGATATTCACAATTTCTCGATGTGGTAAATTGAGAGGAACATAGAAGAACACATTGCAAGCTTTGATAGCATCTTGGAGAGTTTTTTGAGAGGGTTTAATACCTCGGACCAGCTGTACAATCAGTTGTACTTGGGCTGTACCAGCAGGGGAGAACATTGCATTTTGTGGTGTTTGTTTGGCTGACATCCCTTGGCATCAAGACACCTAGGGTCTGCAGTGAGAGGCGACTTCATTTAAGGCAGATTGGGACTGATTTAAGGCTGTTACTGATTTTCTATGCACAGCAGGGCCGTACCTTCACAATTGGGCGTGGGTATTCATAGGGTTATCAATCAGCCTTTCCGGCACACATTTAGCCTTGTATGTGTAGACGGTCGTAGTTGTAGTCGGCCAAATGTCGACCAAATGATAAATGTTACTTAATTGTACAGTTAGGAGTGTTAGCGGGAACCATCCCGACAGTTGGTTGGATAGTTACGTAGTGGTTGCCAACGGTTGGTATCTCAACTAACCTTGGCCGAGTTATATATTGAGTTCACATTTTGTAGTCGGGACATGGTGAATATGATATATAATGATCTGAAGACATGTAGTTGTTGTGATCAATGAATGAAATAGCAATGCTTTATTCTATGCAAGACTGTTATAGTTCATGTTTTATGTTGTGCACTATACTATAGCTTTATAGTTCTGTTTACTCCATGTCTATATGAAACACCACATCCTCAGTAAACATTTGGCGTCGTTGCCTGCTCAAAAACGGGTCGAGGGTGACAAGTCGTCAGAGACAGTCAGTCCATGACAATTTGAGTCGTCAGAGTCCATGACAATTTGAGTCGTCAGAGGCATTGAATATCCACAACAAGTGAATCATCAAGCATACTTAGTGACGAAGAGAAGACGATGACAATGGCGGCCTAATGGGTCAACCCATCCAATCAGAGGAGGAAACATACACCAGGTACCAAGTAGAAAGAACAGAGGAAGAATTACAAAGGATGCGGGAGGAAAGCGACAACGAACGAGAACCAAATGATCGGGAAGACAATCTGACACAAGATTTGGTCTTCCTCTGGGACTTGTCAGTAAGACAACACATCACAAACAAAGCCATCCGAAGAGACATTCCAAAAGAAATCATTGAAGAAAATCTAGAAGTCAATTCGGACGTGGACCGTCTCCTGGATTGTATTCCGAGGTTGTTGGCAAGAAATTTGTTGATCCTACAAGATCTGCGAGAGGAAATGGATAGAGAACAAAGACGTCAACAAATTCTGCAAAGATATGAAGAGCGAATGAAACAAGAAAAGGAAGAGCGCGACACCAGCCATCGTCGAGCGCCGCACAACCAATGATCATACCAGCAGTGATTCATGCCCATACAACTTAACAAGGATAAAAATAAAATACCAAATGGGCAAGAAACACTTGAAGAGATACTGAGAAGATCACTAAGGCTGAAAGAACAAGAAGAACGTAGAAAAAGACAAACAAATTGTGGAAAGAGGGAATGAACACCATGAAGAAATAAATCAAGACAGTGCTGAGTTCGAGGGTGTCGACGAACAAGATTTCAGAACACCAGTAATAAATAGAGAAAAAGAAAAAGAAAATGGAAAGAGATTGACCAAAGAACTTGAAGATAGCATATGCCACATTGTAGTGTTATCTATTTCAGACAAAGGGCCAAGAAGCAGAGGACCTGAGCCAAACACCCCCACACAGAGGGAGCACCGAAAGGAACCGGAGGAGACTCGGAGTGTAGAGAACGCTGAGAACGGATGTGGGAAGGAACCATACATGGCCGAGAGTCTAAGGAAGACAACGGAACGTCACGGTAGAACTAGTCCAATTAGGTCGAACACACAGAGATGGCATCCCGGGAGAAAGATGGTGACTCCACCGACAAGCGAGAAGCAAAAGTTGCCAAAGTTTATGGGGAACGAGTCAGAGGATCCTGTACGGCATTGTAAGACATGTGAAACTATATGGGTAGCAAATGGACAAGAAGATGAAGATTATTGGCTGAAAGCGTTTTCAACAATGCTCAGAGGTATAGCCATTGACTGGTACATGTTTCTGGAGACAGCACAAAAGGCCTCATGGCAAGTACTGAGGAAAGCGTTCAAAAATGAATTCAAACTTTTAAGAGACGATAACGAGATTGTGGCCGAAATCTACAACACAAAGCAAGGAAAAAATGAGAATGTAAGAGCATATAACCGGAGGCTTAAGGAACGGCTGGGGAAACTGG
This sequence comes from Cunninghamia lanceolata, assembly GCA_027924645.1. Classification (NCBI taxonomy): domain Eukaryota; kingdom Viridiplantae; phylum Streptophyta; class Pinopsida; order Cupressales; family Cupressaceae; genus Cunninghamia; species Cunninghamia lanceolata. The sequence continues at coordinate 42,166,646 of BSBN01000391.1, read as the reverse complement.
AGACCCAGCCAGTCGATGGACAGAAGAAGAGATGGTTTATCAAAGGACTACTCCCATCCTTAAGAAAGAAGATGAAAGTAGTACCTCCATCATCGTATGCGGAAGTATATAATCGGGCAATGGACATAGAAAGTGAGAATAAGACATCCTCTTGAAGTAAGAGAAGGACCAACGACGATGATGATAGCGGTGATGGAGAATCAAAGACCATCCAGGCATTAAGGAAAGATATGGTTCGCATGATGAAAGAATTGAAGGCCGATAAAGAAACAGCCAAAGAAGGCCGAGAGCTATGGTGTACTGACTGCAACGGAGGACACATAAAAGCAAACTGCCCAAAGAAGTTATTTTGTGATATCTGCCAAGTAATGGGACATTCAGTCAAGGAATGCCCATTTAATCTAAAAGAAAGAAGTACGCAGGTGCTCTTCACACAAGGAGAGTTGTCAACTCCGCCGACTACACCTTCGAAATCCCAGAATCCCAATGCATCCCCTGGAGGTTATCGGAACAATAGAAGGAGTAACAACAATAGGCCCAGAAACATAATATAGTACGACAACAAGGGAAGGCCTATGATACAGTGCAGGAAATGTAATGAATGGGGTCACTTCGCCTGAGAATGTCAGAATGGCCAAAACCCCAGGGGAAGACTATGTAAGTGGTGCAGACCAGGCGACCACGAAGATAACGACTGCCTGAAGTAGAAAGGCATCAACATGTTGAATGTAGAAAAGCAAAATCAAGTACTGACGGTCACTACTAGAGCGCAAGCATAGAAGGCCATCTACCCAGATCCACTCACAAAGAAACAGAGAATGAGAGAAGCAAAAGCAGAGGTGAAGCGGGCAATGATGAAGGAAGACAAGATTGCTCTGGACATCCCAAGTACCTCCCAGCGAGCACAGGCCAAGAGTAACATCGTACAGCAGATACTCCAAACCACTATACCAATCAAGGTAACTGACCTCCATACTATGCCACAACTCGGGAAGGCAATCACAAACATAGTCAGTGACAACCAACAAGAGGATGGCAGAAGGAAGGAAATCATAACAAAACAGCCACCGCAAGGTGAACAAGTCATCGACCCAATGTTACTGTCAGTAAACATCAGGAAAAAACCAGTCATCGTACAAATGGAGATTGGAGGGAAGATCCTAAACATCATCGACGGAGGAGCACCAGTCAACATACTACCCGAAGACACATGGAAGAGTCTCGGGAAACCTACACTCTGGCCACCGACATTCCAATTGGTGGGCGCCGACCAGCATGGCATCAAGCTATTGGGAACATTGATGGCGCAGAAGGTGACGATCGGGACACAGTCGTTCTTGCTGAACTTCGTAGTCATTCCAGTACAAAAGAGGGCATATGATGCATTACTGGGAAGAGGATGGTTCGTGGCAGCAAAAGCCGATCACAATTGGAAGAAGAATACATTGTCCATAGAGAATAACATAAAGAAATATGTGATCGATGTAATAAATCAAACAGTGAGTGAAGAATTAGCATCGTCAGACTCAGAAGGTGAGGAAGGCGACGGAATGGAGGGAGAAAGAGAAACAATAGAACCAAATGAAGAAGGCATTCTCGACCTCCATGAATGCTCAGAGGACAAGACAAACTCACTGAGCGGGCTATTCCACTGGCAAATGGACGACTACGAGGTGTTTCAACGAGACTGCAATATGTTGCAAATCAAAGAAAAGGAAGGAGAAGAAGATCCAGCGTCGACAAGTCAATCTTTTCTGCTAGAGTACTAGGAATACAAGGAAGGAGTGGCCAAGGTAGACGACACCTCAGCCACCACTTTGAGAAAGATAAAATGATCAAGTACGAGTAACCCAATATGAAGAAAGTCAATCTGGGGGAGGAGAACAATCCTCGAACGATCCTGGTAGGGGATGACTGCAATCCTGTGCTGAAGGCGGCAGCATTTAGAATATTTACAGAATACAAGGATGCCTTCGCATGGACATACAAAGATCTGAAAGGCATACTTCCGGAATTATGTGTACACCGGATTCCATTGGTACCAAGAGCACAACCGATACGGAAGAGACCGTACCGTATGAACAAGAACTATGCAGCAAAAGTCCAAGAGGAGATTGAAAAAATGTTGGAGGCAGGAATAATCTTCAAAGTGAAAACGAGTGAGTGGGTGTCACCTACTGTCATATCATTGAAGAAAGGAGGAGGACAAATCCGGATATGCGTGGATTTCCAATGCCTAAATGCAGTAACAATAAAGGACCCATTCCCGATACCGTTCACCGACTCAATACTGGAAGAAGTTGCAGGACATGAAATGTATTCATTTATGGACGGGTTCTCAGGATCACTGAAGAAGACAAATTAAAGACAACATTTGTAGTTGAGGATGGAGTATATGCCTACAACAGGATGCCTTTTGGGCTATGTAACGCACCAACGACATTCCAGAGAATTATCCTGCACATCTTTGACAAAATGTCAACAGAAAATTTCAAAGCTTTTCTAGACGATTGGTCCATATTTAGTGATCAGCAAACACACTTGAGGGCACTGCAGGAGTGCATGGAACGATGCAGGGCAGCAAGGTTGGCACTCAACTCAAAGAAATGTCGATTCATGGTACCCCAAGGAAAACTATTGGGTCACATAGTTTGTAAGGCTGGATTAAAGACAGACCCCGACAACATTCGGGTGATCGAACAGATGGAACCACCCTTGAATGTCACAGGAGTAAAATCATTTTTGGGGCATGTCGGATATTATAGAAGGTTCATCAAGAATTTTGCCCAAATCTCATATCCACTGGAGATACTCACAAGAAAGGGGCAAGTGTTCGAATGGACAGAAGCACAAGAAGCAGCTTTCAAGGAACTAAAGGAGCGGTTGATAAGTTCACCAATATTGGCATACCCAAATTGGAATAAAGAATTTCATGTCCATGTCGATGCTTCCAATTATGCAATCGGAGCAACACTGGCACAAGTGGGCTTACGAGGACTGGACCACCCTGTATTCTTTGCCAGTCAACTACTATCCAAAGCAGAAAAGAACTATAGTACAACAGAGAGAGAAGCACTGGGGATGGTGTACTCTGTATAGAAGTTCAGACACTACTTACTGGCGACACCATTCACATTCTACGTGGACCATCAAGCACTCATGTATCTGGTAAACAAACCCATCATCCAGGGGAGGGTAAGTAGATGGCTCTTATTACTGCAAGAATTTACATTCACTATCATAGTACGCCCAGGAAAGAGTCATGTGATTGTTGATCAATTATCAAGAATTCAATCAGGCGAACCACCAGAAGGGGTGAATGAAGATTTTCCTGATGCACATCTGTTCCAAATTGCAGCACTACCACCATGGTATGAGAAAATTGGGGAGTATCTGTCAACATCATCTTTTACAAAAGATATGCCACCTGCCGAACGACGAAAGATAGCACTGAAAAGCAAAACATTCTAATTAATTAATGGCCTACTATACAAGATGGGACCAGATCAAGTACTCCGACGATGTGTCATGGAAGAAAGCCAGAGAGCTGGAAAACACCTCAAAAGAGATTTCATGCCACTGTTCCCATCACAACCACAAGAATTATTTGAGAGATGGGGACTAGACTTTATTGGACCATTAAAGGTAAGCCAACTTCATAGATGCAAATACATTGTCGTTGCTACAGAGTATTTGACAAAGTGGGCAGAAGCAAGAGCACTACCAGACAACACTGCAGTGAGCACGGCTAGATTCATGTATGAACAAGTCATTACAAGGTATGGAATTCCAATTCAGATTACTAGTGACAGAGGAGGTCATTTTGTCAATCACGTCATCCGATTGATGACGACAAAATTCAAGATCGTGCACAACCTCTCTAGTCCGTACTACCCCATGGCTAATGGTCAAGCAAAATCCTCGAACAAGGTACTTGTCTCGGTCATTCACAAGTCTTGTGGCATTGAGGAGGCAGACTGGGAAGAAAGGCTACCAGCTGTACTATGGGCATACCGTACTACGTACAAGGTGACCACTGGGCATACGCCCTTCCAACTCATGTACGGTCAAGAAGCAGTTGTACCTGTGGAATACTTAGTGCCAAGTTTGAGAATAGTTGTTGAAAATAGACTTGGGGATATAGAGAGTTTAAAGGAAAGACTCTTTCAGTTAAATAAATTGGACGAACAAAGAGTAATGGCACAATGGGCGACGGAGACAATGCAGAAACGCAGAAAGTACTGGCATGACAGATACCTCCGACGGGTAAACTTCCAACCAGGACAGTTAGTTCTCAAATACAACGGCCGTAAAGAACTCAAGCCGGGCAAGTTTAAAACAAGATGGTTGGGACCATAAGGAGAACAGAGCAATCCAGTTAGAGAGATTGGACGGAAGAGTGCTAAAGGATCCTATCAACGGATCGAAATTAAAGATTTACAAGGAGAGAAGGGAGGAACCACTACAAGTAAATATGTTGGGATATGCAGTGATGGAAGCAGAGACCACAAATGAAATGGACTGAATGTGTTTTACAAGCGCGCCATTTGAACCTGTAACCGGGTTTTTTGGACTGAGAACAATACAAACTGGCACACGGGAAGGAATAGTCGATGATGATAACATTGATAATGGTTCACAGGAAGATATTCAGAATGAAGAAGAGCAAGCATGGATTCAATGGATAAAAGAATGCAATAAGGTAAGGGATAAATTTGAGTTTTTGTTGCCGAGAGAAGTGAAAACTTCAATTAGAAGGTATCTAGCGAAGAGCATGTTAATAGTTGAAAGATCGCCATATGACGATGAAATCCTGCAATTAAGAATGAAGAACCAATTACCAGGAGTTCTACATACACAGATTCCTAGGAGTCAGATTTGGAAAGCAAAGTTCAGGAGCAAAAACATCAAGATGAACAGAGACAGAAAGACATTCCAATGGGCCCAAGAACCCATGGGGTGGAACCTGAGGACCATTAAAGATGAAAACATGATATTTGATCGGATCTGGGAGTTGGAGGAAATTGATCAATGTTGCTCCAATGATTGTCTTCGACAGAGAGGGTATATAAACTGCATATTCCGTCATATGACAGAAATCAAAATCGTCAAGGAAGACAAGGTGACCAAGTTGGGGATGCATTAGCCGACTACATCCCGTAAAGGTAAAGAAAAAGTAGACTAGGTAGGAAAAAGAAGAAAAAAAAATTGAAAGAAAAAAAAAAAGAGTCGTACGACCAAGCCATACGACTTGGTTGTATGACCCAAGACATACGACTTGGGACCGTATGACCCAAGCCGTACGACCAAGATCGTACGACCCACCCCATTCCTTATAAACCCCGCCCTCAAGCAAAATAAAACATTAAGTTTTTTTTCCATAGCCTCTGCAAATTGCAAAACTCACAACCGTACCATTGAGCAAAGACAGGAAATCGCAGGCCGTACGAAGGAGATTCAGGCCGTACGAAGGAGATTCGGACTGTACGAAGAGTTGGGCCGTACGATTCAGAGAGTGACGACTACACAAAAGGGAAAGCCGTACAAATTGTTCTTGGGACGACTTGTCTTTTACAAGTTATCAATTGAGCAATTGTTGCCAAACCATACCAACAAGGAGGAGATAGCAGAGGCCATACGAAAATTCGAGCCAGGCCGTACGCACATACACTACTACATAAACAAATTGCGGAGAATTGTAGTGTGGTCAAGCAGTTGAGCAGTTACCATAATGGTTGTTCCAGCAAACAAAACACACAGAAGATTGCAAAGTCAAGGCACAAAATGGATAAAGTGAAGAAGATTGCAGCATACAAGCCGAAGATTGCATCTGAGAAGAAAAAGAAACCAAGTGCAAAAACGTGAGTGAATGCCATCACCTGGGAGAGTTTGACGGGAAACAAATGTAAGCAATTGTAATGTCCCTTATGTGAAGATTCTTATTCTTGCACACAAAGTGACTTACTGATGTAGATGTTCCTTGATTTATATTCCGCTTTAGACTATGATATATACCTTCTCATGTATTGCTTCTACCTTCCTTGATTATTGCTTGCTACTGATTGATGTTCTTTTCACTCTGCATATATATTCTTCCTTTATCTATGTAATTTGCAAATTTAAGTCTACTATCCAATCAGCAATATAGTTTCTCGCATTGCCTTGTTATATGAATCGTGGCATTCCTTAATAGAGTGCTGCCTTATTACAAGGAACTGTGATCTCCAAATAATTGATCGCTGATTAGAATGAACAAATATAACAAGGGCGATTAGCAGGGTTCAACGAATCCTTTCCTTGGTGAATATGTTACTCTCTAGAATGCTAATAACCCTTCAGTAATAGCTGCAATTCCTTTGATAATAGTTGCTGATCTCAAACTCTCAACAAATGCTTCTAACTTGTGGCACTACCTCCTTACAATGATAATACCACCCTAAGGAGTGACGGCTGGGGTTCTATCAACTGCAACTATAATCTGATGTCCAATCTGTGGTTGTAGCAGACTTGAATGATGATGTTAGGTACTCCTTTGCAATCTGCAATAAGTCTCCACTATGGCGCCACCAACCTTTAATAGAATTTGACAACAATCTTCACCAAAGTGGCAACCCAATCTGTAGTTGATCTTCAACAAAATGATATGTTTTTTTACTGCTGACTGCTATATAAAATGATCAATGATGAGAGCTGAGTTGATTCCCGCATGAGAGGAGTCGATGATCCTACTTGCTTATTATTGATTTCCTTATATATCTTGCCAAATGATAAGACACAATCTTTCATCATACCCGTGTGACTATTAACCCAATCTTCAAATAATATTAATTACTTTTGCATAACTGATTCCTTAGCATGACCATTCATGTGAATCGTTGGGTTCTTCTTTTAATTGGTTCGCTGTTAATGAACAATTACTGTCCATTTAGTCATAAGACAACCATCATACGAGACAAGCTAATATATTCGCTAGAATATTTGTGAATTCTTGTAAGGTTTGTTTTAATATCTATTCGCTGCTTTATCTTACATATGCGTTATTTGTCTTATCCTTCCAATTCGTATTTCCCTCTTGCAACGATTATAATGTGCTAATCATTGTTAAGGAATCTTCAACCGAATCTCTTTGTATTAAATGTTGTTTTTCCTTACGTAGATAAACTTCTCTTTTATCTCAGCAATTTGTAGCCTTGGTCTTTTATTTATATATTTGCTGTGGGCTCCACCGTATAAGACAGTCTTATAAAGACTCTCTTTATAGTAGTTTGCTGTCCTCATCTTTTTCATTTGTATTTTGAATAAGTCTTTTGTCTTATTCTAATTTATATTTATTTTCATATTTTCATATTATATATATAAATATATTTATTTATATAATTTTATGACATTACAATAATATTTATTTTTATATTATTATTATGTATATGTATTTATATATTGTATATTATATTTATGTCTTTTATAAATATAATATATTCTTGTTGATAAATATATTATTAATATAATAACATTATTTAATTTATTAAATATTATATATTAATAATATATATGACTAATTATAAATAATATTATATATTAATAGTATATATGCCTAATTATTTCTATTGACTAAATATTGTATGTCACAAAAGTGATTTATTTTGTTATCATTCGAATTGATATTTTTATGAACGCAACTTCACCGTCTTACTACGACGTTTAAATCTTTAATCTAAACAATGCCTTAATATCGGGACATGACAGCAGTGGTGGAATAGTACACAGGAAGATCATGTGCTGAAGGTGGTGTTGAGGCACGCTTAGGTTGACAAGGCCGTCCTTTTGCCATACTTCAATGCCAGAGAGTTTGAACCCTACCTAAAGGTGATGGTGGGAAATTATTGCACACTCCAACAAGTCGATAGTCAACTACAGAGGATGTCCAGTGACGGTATCATTCTGGCCGGAGGATTTCGCCAGGGTCATGGGCGTTCCAGCCACGGGTTCAGATATTACAAAACCTGGCCGAATGACTCAGCAGCATAAGGAGTCCATCATATGTAGAGTATGCCAAAGTGATCTCACTCAGAAGGAGGACAGCATTTGGAATTCAGGAAACCGAAGGTTAAGAAAAAATTTGTTCACAACCCCTAAGTGGAAGTGCATTCTGGATTTGATTAAGTGCAAGCTAACGGGTGCAAGTCGGGCATCAGACATCACCATATGGATGGTGGACTACATGATAGGGCTGAGTATGGGGAAAGTGTATAATTGGGCCAGATTTCTTACAGAGAGGATCAAGGAGTTCTTGATGCAAACACATAAGGTATTTTACATGACCCAGCATGCTATAGCCTTATTTCTTGACAAAGTTCATACACAGGTGCCAGCAAACAAATGGGGTAGACTACAACCAGCCTCACAGGTAGAACCAGGATGGCCCACAGCCTTTTACTGGAAGGGGTTGGACACGACACATGGAGAAGAATCTTCCCAGCGGCCTAAAAAGAGAAAACAGCGGGAAGCATCATTGAACAATGAAGAAGAGGAAGAGGAGTACGAGGAGGAAGAAGAAGAGAGTGACCAATCTGCCCCATCAGGGAGTGATTCATCCATACAAGAAATAAGGAAGAAAGAAGGGTAACAAGGAGTAGGACAGCGGCAGCAGCAGCAGGGGACGTGGAAGAAAGAGAGATGTCACCTGGAGATGATACAGAGACATGAGGAGCTATGGAGGTAGAGGTTGTAGTACCACCACTTCAACCAGCTTCATTCAATTTACCGACACAGGCACAGAGCACAGAGACACACAGTACTACAACTCTAACAGCCATGTCATCACCATCAGTTACACCCATACCATCGGCTCCATCGGCACCTTCACTGCGAGTTGTCACATCTCTACAACTATCACCAACAGAGAACACACCTTCACCACCAGCACAAGTAGGTATAGAGACCTCCTGGGGCACTCTTGTACAGCGAGGGGCGGCGTCATCCACAACACCGCTAAGAGGGCCAGAAGTGACAAATTGATAGTTGGCTGGAGACAGTGGGGCTCACACTTGGGGTACCAGACTTGGTAGAGGGTCAGGATGAAGGCCTCACACCTGTCACTGAGAGTGCAGAATTGCAGCAAAGCCTTGTTCAAGAGGAGGATAACCAGCAAGAGGGCCCACCATAGCCCCTACTGACCAGTCATGAGACTGGAGGACCATCACATCACTTTCTTGCAGCAGTGACGAGTTCATCTGACGAGGGCAGATGGGATGGGCAGGAGGATTTGGCATTTACTATATCCAAGCCTGATGCCACAAATCCATTAGGGACAGTGCAGAGATACATAGAGGATCTCCAGAATGTGGCAGTAATAATGCAGGAAGTGGGCAATATCTCTAAGCAACTCAGAATCGGCAAATCGTACTTACTCGCCCAAGAGGTATAGAGAATCCTTGCATTCGTCCAGGTGGGGTGCGAACAAGAGTTTGCACGGTGCTTCAACAATACAGGATGGCCCGATCATGAGGACTGTAAGAAGAGGCTTAATACATGGCGAGGAGAACGGCCAATGGTTGGAGGACAAGATGGCAAAGTCATAGAGGCATTATTCAGTATTGAGAGGGCCTTCAAAGATGTATTTTACCAGATGAAATTGCATGAGGTAACAACACGGGGTCAAGAAGAAGAGAAGGAGAAAGCTCTCCAATTAGTACAGAAATTAAGGAAAGAATTGGCCAATAACATGAAAAAAATTCCAGGATCAATTAGCTTAGCAGGCTCAGCTCACTAATACAGAAAGAGCACGAGCATCAACTTTGAAGGCCAGGATAGCAGAAGTAGAAAAGAATGGTGCTGAAAAGACAAAGGAGATAGAGGAGAAAATGAAAAATATGGAGATCCAGTTGGCCGCTAAGGGAGTCGATGTGGAACAGGCCAAATCACAGGTGTTGGAGGCAGCATGCATGGTCAAGGCAACAAGGGAACGCAAGATCATGGCAGAACGTCAATTGCGACTAGAGAGGCGTTCACCCACCCAACTTCCTCAACTCATCCAGGGACGTCCACGCAGCCCCTTCTTCTCAGTAGTTTAATTTGTTAGTCATTTTTGTTGTGATGTCGTCTGGAAGACGACTAATTTTGTGGGGGGGATGATGTAGACGGTCGTAGTTGTAGTCGGCCAAATGTCGGCCAAATGATAAATGTTAATTAATTGTACAGTTAGGAGTGTCAGCGGGAACCATCCCAACGGTTGGTTGGATAGTTACGTAGTGGTTGCCAATGGTTGGTATTTCAACTAACCTTGGCCGAGTTATATATTGAGTTCACATTTTGTAGTTGGGGCATGGTGAATATGATATGTAATGATCTGAAGACATGTAGTTGTTGTGATCAATGAATGAAATAGCAATGCTTTATTCTGTGCAATACTGTTATAGTTCATGTTCTATGTTGTGCACTATACTATAGCTTTATACTTCTGTTTACTCCATGTTTGTATGAAACACCACATTGTCAGTAAACAGTATGGAGTGTGAGATCAATAAGATATTGTTGTTCTGAGTCTCAGTGAATATAGAAGACAGTCGTAAAGTGTTTTTGAAGGAGACTAATGTCTTTGTGCTGCTGTTACAGTCATAACCCAGTTTTATTTTAATATCAGCAAAATGGGTATGTTGAAAAACTAGTCCTTCTTGCATATTTTGATATGGGTATTTCTTCATTGTGCTTTGTAATGTATTTGCAATAAAAAAAGAGCATATGGGTATCTCCATTTTATTGTGTTTTCGAAAATATATACATGCATGTGTGTTATGTCAAATGCAAAAAACTCTAAATGCACCAGGTGACAACTAAACATCAGAAAACACAAAAGGGGGTGGGTTATTACATTCTTTGAGCTAATTTCATTTAAGAATAACATTTGTGTTGATAAATTTGCATTTAGTTCAGCCTTCAATTTGGAAGAGCAGCATTTTGGGGAATAATCAAGGAGAGTGCAAGTTGCAGATAAGGCAACTACTATTTAGGTGAATATTTGTTGTTGTGTAGCAATTATAAATATTGTTGTGATTTGTAACCATTGTACAGTTTCTGGAGGTTGTCGGTGTTAGGAAAGGTGTCTCAACCTTGCAACTACAAAAAGGTTTCTATTCTTAGCAATTTTGGTCTTTTTGAATACCATTTATCTTGAAGAATGGTTTAGAACTTTCAAAATTTCCAAAAGGGGATAAAAATGGCAAGGCTTACTATTTTTAGTAACTCTACATTTGAGCACGAATGGACCCAAAATTTTCCCAAAAGGTGCAAAACTGCCAAGTAAACATCTTGGGTGAGTTTCGACTCAAGATCATACTTGGATTGCAAGATATTAAAGTTTTTGTTTTTTTAAACTCCCGAATTTCGAACTCAGATTTGAGGCACTTAGAGGTCCCTAAATGCCCCGAAAGTTGTCGTAACTAACGAAGTGGATTATAGCTTAATAAATCTCTTCACGAGCTTTCCAACACATCAAACAGTTCTTCAATCAAACACCCAGATCAAAAGTTATGGCCTTCGAAAGTTGGACCTCCTGTTTTGGGAAATCTGAAAACGTGTTGGACACTTAAAGAGCTGTAAAGGGGAGAGTTACACATGTTAGTGTGTGATTTGGCACATCACAAGGCATCTTTGATTGGAGATAATTTGGGCGCTGCTTTTGGGTGGTTTTGGCTCATGGTTTTGTAATTACCATTGACGGTTTACTGTATTGTATCTCCTATATATAAGGAGCTTGAGATGGAGGTTGGGTGTAAGAGTCTTATAGATGTCGAGTTGCCTCCGGATCTCCGGTTGGTTATAGTCTTGTGAAAGCTTGCTCTGCAAGTATATTGTAATCTTCTTAATTCTTGAATAATAAATTGGGCGGCTTTGGAGTGTGGGAATTTTCTTCCGAAAGGGTTTCGCCACGTAACTATTGTGTTGTGATATGATTGCTATTTGTGTTTACTTCTATAACTATTGTAAAGATATGAAAAGTTCTGCATATCCCTCCCCTCAAGATTAGTGTAGGAAGTTGTTCCGCTACCTTAGCTTCCTTACAAGTGGTAATAGAGCTTGATCACCTTTGGTTTCTGTTGGGCGCTGCTTTTGGGTGGTTTTGGCTCATGGTTTTGTAATTACCATTGACGGTTTACTGTATTGTATCTCCTATATATAAGGAGCTTGAGATGGAGGTTGGGTGTAAGAGTCTTATAGATGTCGAGTTGCCTCCGGATCTCCGGTTGGTTATAGTCCTGTGAAAGCTTGCTCTGCAAGTATATTGTAATCTTCTTAATTCTTGAATAATAAATTGGGCGGCTTTGGAGTGTGGGAATTTTCTCCCGAAAGGGTTTCGCCACGTAACTATTGTGTTGTGATATGATTGCTATTTGTGTTTACTTCTATAACTATTGTAAAGATATGAAAAGTTCTGCATATCCCTCCCCTCAAGATTAGTGTAGGAAGTTGTTCCGCTACCTTAGCTTCCTTACAAGTGGTAATAGAGCTTGATCACCTTTGGTTTCTGTTGTGACGTTTTCACACATCGCCCCATTGCAAATGGGGATACCCTCTTCTTTTTTTTTGCCGTCGTTTTGCTTTAGGATTTTGGTTTTTCTCTGAGTCTGTGGGTTTGGTAGTGTCGATTTGCCCAAATTTTGCCAAATTCTTGCTAAGAAGTCCATCATTTCGTAGGAAAAGGTCTAAAGTCCTTCACTCTAAGCATAGGAATCCAAGGTGAATGGGCTATTAATCCATAATTTGGGACCCTTTATCCACAGTTTCAAGGGTAAATGAAGTCCCTCTCCAAAGTCCTTAAGTCTCTGTTCTAAGAGTCCAATCCAGGTCCTAAGCCCACCTTAACATAAGCATTTCCTTGGCAAAATATGACTTAGAGAGATAAGCTCGTCAAGTAGAGGCAAAAATATGCTTCCAAAAAATTAGCTCCTTAAGCACTTCAATGTCCCGCTTAGAGAGATAAGCTCATCAAGGAGAGAGAATTTCCTGTTTCAAAAAAAATAAGCTCCTTAAGCACCTCAACGTCCTGCTTAGAGAGATAAGCTCCTCAGGGAGAGAGAATGTCCAGCTTAGTAAGATAAGCACCTCCAGGAGAGAGAATGTCCTATTTTAGTGAGATAGGCACCTCAACGTCCTACTTAGAGAGATAAGCTCGTCAAGGAGAGAGCAAAACATGTTTTCAAAAAAGAAGCTCCTTAAGCACCTCAACGTCTTACTAAGAGAGATAAGTTCGTCAAGGAGAGAGCAGAACATGTTTTCGAAAAATAAGCTCCTCAATGTAATGTCCCCTTCTAGTAAGCCAAAATTTTCACAACATTGAACAAAATTTCAACTCACCAAAAGAGAACATTAGTGTTCAATTCTTCTTTTCATATCATAATTAGGGTTAATGAATATAGTCAAATCCATATACTTTCCACAATTGTAATTAAGGCTTGTAACCTTATAATCATAATCATATCATTTCTCTTAACATAATAAACATATGCCTATACATTCACATTATTATAAACATATTCACATATATGTTATTCATTTTCATCACTCGTTCATGATATGGCTCGAGAGGGACTTAAGGTAGACTCGAGCGTTAACCAGCTCTAGATCACCGAGTATGACTTCATTAGGGAGATAGCCCAACCATCTCTTATGGACGCCCAAAGGTTTCACTCGGAGTACCTCACCATTTGGCTCATGGGATTTCACTCACACCCGAAGTACCTCATCCAGACAAGGGTCACCTTCCGTAGAGCAAATAACCTTGCAAGTTACTTCTAGGCCCAAGGATTTCACCCACACCCGAGTTATTGTTGATGAGGTTTTTGTCACTACAACAACATTAGAATAAAATACTGGGTATCCTATCCTCTCTTGAATAAAGCTTCTCAGACGCTGAACTACGTGATCGAATGAGATTGCTCCAAGGTTCCTTTTGTGTCAGCTCTTGACGTGCATAGGGATAGACTCAGTAGAATGATGTGATTTGCTGGGAATCACGAAGGGGACTTACTTAAGATTGCTCTTTCAGGGTCATGGAATTCATTTCTGGGATTTGGACTGGGATTTGTGGGTGAATGGAATTCTTTCACAGGTGGACAACTGAAATTCTAAAGTTCCATTCTTACAGAGGCGGATGATTTGGCGATGAAGCTCTGGAAAACTAATCCTAATGAAGATCTAAAAGAAAGTGAAAAAGATAAGGTAAGGGTTCAGGGGTTTAACTAATTAATGGAAGAAGACTGCTGCTAAAGATAGAAACTGGAACCAGTCCTCTGCTTCGTCATGAGACAACAGCTGGGCAGGGGCGGTGCTATCTTCTAAGGGGAATAAGGATTTTCAAACTGCTTCAGTAAGAGATATGGATTTGCTCATACGGAACAGTCGAAGTTAGGTTCGGATTAAGTTCAGGCTAACCATACACAATGACTTGCAGGCCATAGATCACCAATGATATGAACAAACAGATTCAATCATTCAACAGTAATAATCTCCATCCTTCTAACTAATAAAAACATGAAAATACAAGAAAGAACTTCAATATCTTTCAGATTTGCTCCAAGAAATCAATAAGACCATGCCAAAAATCCAAAGGAATATATGAACACCATTCTTCAATGCATATATTATTACTTCAGAAGTTTATATCGCAAAAATCCAACTGATTTTGGAGTTCCAGCTCATAAGAAACTATGCAGAAATGAGAACTAGCTACCAAGGAGCTCTAGGAGATTCAGAATGATAAAAATATCAAAACGGGAGAGAGATAAAATGAAACATCCCTCAGCCTTTATATAGGCTAGCTAGCAAACAAGGAGGTGAAAAAAGATTAGATTTCCCCAAAATCTGTGCAAACCCTAAAGAGATAGGGATGAATATCTCATAGGCTCCATGGGATGTTGCCACCTGTCCTGGTCGTCAGAATGTGTAAGGAAAACTTCCAGCTGTCCTAGTCGCCACCTGTCTAGGACTCCTGGATAGGAATGTCTTGTCTGTCTGGAACTTCCTCCTGTTCCTTGGTCGCCAATTCCATGATGTCCTGGAGTCCTTTATCCTGAGCGCAGATTCTAGGGTGAACAGGATTTTTATGTGGAGGAATCCTTCCTTAAGCAGGGGTGCACTTTCCTTAGGGTCCTGGAATGGAATTCCTTCCTGAGTTGGAATTCCCTGTCATGGAATAGGATTCCCTGTCCTAGATTCCTGGGTTGGAATTCCATTCTTGGCGTGGATTCCCGTTCTTCCTGATGGATGGTGAACTGTACTTTTGTTCTTGGCTCTCCAAGGATTGATCCTCTTGTCCGAAACTGGAATCCTTGATGTGGAACTTGAAGTGATTCTTCCCATTCTTCTTGTGGAATTCACATGTGGTCTCCTCGTCTGGCGTTGGAAGTAGTCCTCCTCTCCAGTGTTGGAACTTCACGATGCTTGAGATAATCCTTGATCATCCTCCTCATGGAACTTATCCTCGTTTTGGATTCCTGCAAAACAAGGGAAACCTCGAATAGTCATGATGCACAAAATCCATAAATGCAATGCAATATGAAATGAAACATCAATGATTTTGCAAGTTTTGATCAATTTCACTTATAAATTCCAGAACAAACAAAGGATTTCCCTCATTCTCCGGCATTCTTCATACTCGACTGACTTTTCCTTCATTCCAGGGTTACCAGGCGTGGATAGGAGGAATTTCCAAGTCAGGGAGCAATTTTCAGGTGGTCGGGGATTCCTGCTCATCCTGGAATTCCACTTGTCCTAGAGGATGAATTTCCGCTCTCCTTGGTTTGGAATTGAATTAGAATGATTGAAAGTGACTTGACCGCTGCCTTATATAGGTATTTAAACCTTCTTTGCCACTTGGCCGACTTGGGTTAGAGGAGAAGAAATTTAGCCGCCCAACTTTATCACTGGCCGACTTCGTTTTTTGTCCTTTTCTCCCATGTCGGTGGTCGGGGATTTATGAATGTCGCGGATTTTGGCACGTCGGGGAATTTGCAATGTCGGGAAATTTGGCATGTCGGGGATTTTGCAATGTCGGGGAATTTGGAATGTCGGGGAATTTGGAATGTCGAGGAATTTGGGATGTTTTGGATTTTCTTCCCTAGCATA
The DNA here is from genome assembly GCA_027924645.1 of Cunninghamia lanceolata. Lineage (NCBI taxonomy): Eukaryota > Viridiplantae > Streptophyta > Pinopsida > Cupressales > Cupressaceae > Cunninghamia > Cunninghamia lanceolata. The sequence continues at coordinate 42,150,527 of BSBN01000391.1, read as the reverse complement.
ACTCTTGAACTTTTGCTAAAATCCAGCTAAGTCTTGGAATATTTTCTCCTAACGGAATCTTACTCTGATGGAAGGTTGTAACTTTGCACTTTGAACAGGAATCATTTCATGTGTATTTCAGAGTGGACTGGATTTCTTGGAGCGCAATTTCTTGAAGGTACTAGAATCCTTCAATCAAGGTCGCAGAATACACCCGGGACAGGATTGTGCGACCAGGACAAGAAAACTTCCCAGGCGCAGATTCCTGTTGGTCCTGGATTTTGGGCCATAGGACAAATTCATGTTCAGTTTCCAAGATATTTGCTAAGGGTTTCATTACTCTGTTTTGGCAGGGACAGGTTTTATTATACTGGGATCAGAAACTCCATTTAAAAACCAGAAGTACCTTCTATCTTGTTTAGGGATTCCGGACTCCGAGGTATAACAGGCGAGGAATTCTTCCATGCAAGAGCTGGCAGACTGGGTTCCAGAATTTCATCCTGCAGGTCTCCCATTCCAGACTGGGTCAGGAATCTCCTAGAGCGCACAATCCTGAAAGTACTGGATTTTGCGCTCCAGGACAAAATTTGTCCTGGAGCGCACAATCCAGAAGGTACTGGATTTTGCGCCCAGGACAAAATTTGTCCTGGAGCGCACAATCCAGGAGGTACTGGAATTTGCACCACTTGACCTTGGAATTCAGTTTTCAGGGATTTTAAGCCAATGACTTGCATTTTCTTCAGCTTTGGACTGGGATTCTAGTTTTGTAGCAGGTCTGCTCTCTTAGCTATTCCATGGAGGTTCAAATGTTGATACGGGATCAAAAATACGGAGTTCGTTTCTTCCATCCTCGTTTGTTCCATCCTTCGTTCGTTCCATCCTCGCGGAATCTGTTACTTCCAAGGCAGGATGCAAAGTTCATTTGTTCCATCCTTCGTTTCTTCCATCCTCCGGGAATCTGTTGGCGAGGTACGAAGTTCGTTTCTTCCATCCTTCGTTCCTTCCATCCTCCGGGAATCTGTTGGCGAGAGACGAAGTTCGTTTGTTCCATCCTTCGTTCCTTCCATCCTCGCGGAATCTATTACTTCCAAGGCGGGATGCGAAGTTCGTTTGTTCCATCCTTCGTTTCTTCCATCCTTTTCTTCCATCCTCCGGGAATCTGTTGGCAAGGCACGAAGTTCTTTTGTTCCATCCTTCGTTCCTTCCATCCTCCGGGAATCTGTTGGCGAGAGACGAAGTTCGTTTGTTCCATCCTTCGTTCCTTCCATCCTCGCGGAATCGGTTATTTCCAAATCGAGATGCGAACTTCGTTTGTTCCATCCTTCAACTTACCTGTTTGGAATTGGCTAAGTCTGGTAGCCTGAAATCCTGAAATCCTGAAAAAAATGACTAAGTCTGAAATCTGGTGGATCTTCCAAATTCTAGATTCTGCATGTTAAATCGGGTGGATTGGAGACCTATCTCAAACATCCTGAAAGGTCTATTGAAAAATATTTAAAGTATAAGAAATTCACTTATACTTAAATATATTTTTTAATATACCTTTACCCTAAGAGACTGAAAAATGGCAAAGATTGTCCTTGAGCGCAAAATCCAGTAGGTACTAGATTTTGCAACCAGGACAAAAATCTATCTTGGGTGCATAATCCAGTACCAGCTAGATTATGCGACCAGAGATAAGTCTCCTGTCGCAATTCCAGCCTACCGGAGGGGGAATTCATTAAATGTTGATTGTCTCCTGAAATTGCCCTAAGTCTTTGATTTGCGAGTCTTCCGAGCTATGAAATGAGGTTGAGTGCCTAATCAGAATTAGAAGGACGTCTCCCAGATTGATCTTTTGGGCTGGAGCTGTCGGGCCGAGAACTGACTTCTATGACTGAAGATGATCATGCCAAGAAATGACAGTCTCAATTGAGTTCCGCCTTGGTCGGAAGAAAAAACCTAGATAGACTTTGGAACAGGATTCCAGGCAGGAATTCCTTGAACGAGACCCCGGGATAGGTACTTCCGGACAGGACTCTGGTCTTGGACCAGGACTGGAATTGGGTTTCATGCCGGGAACGGAGTGGGTTTATTGCCCGGGTGTGAAAAGACAAAACCCTTCCCTAAGGATGGAAAAACAAAACTCTCGCCTGAGGATAGTCTGGAACGGTCAATTAGGGTTCGAGGCCTATGTAGGAGGAAACCTATGTGCTTTACTTCTCTTTCTTCCCGGTGGGCCAGTTTAAGCTCCTGACATTATCTGAACTGCGAAGACATCGCTGGATCAGAGTATGGGATTAGCCCCAAGGATCCAAGCAAGTCAATCAAAAAAGGGGGACCCAATTAGTAATTGGGGTTGATGTTGTAAAGTGGTCACAACATCTGGCGACTCCACTGGAAGGAATGTCCACTGAACATTCCTAGGATAAAAGGTCCAATCGAAAATCTGAGATCAACAGTATTACCTTCAGAAAGTCATCCGTCAGTTAAGAAATATACTCAAAAGGAGAAAAAAAGTCATAGGTTATATCAAGATATCTATCTTTGTTGCTTGCATTAAGGAGACATTTTCTTTTAAAGTTCTTCAAATGTTCTAATGATAAACAAAAGTCACAACTTCAGACATCCCTGCGTACACCCACACGTTAGGTCAAATAAGCATGCATTCTCAATCAAGGCTTCAAAATCAAAGGGTTAGTACAACCATTCATATCTTAGAGATCCAGTGTGTGCGATTGTATTCGTTCTCTTTTGTAAGTAACTTGGGTCAACAACGTTCCTTTACATTAAGCTACATGATTAGTACGCACCTCCTGAACTACCTAGACATTGCCCCACTGCCAGCAAGCGTCTATAGCCCCGACGGGTTTGTCTCGTAATTTCACTCGAGTAGAGTGTAAGATACCCAACTAATTCTACCAAAATTTTTCCTTACTTAGACAATTTTTACTTGCTATCAACTCATCAACTATTTCAACAACACAAAGATATATATCAAAGATAACTAATTGAATGAATCAACCTTTAGCTGGGTACTTGTTTTATTACTTGATTCAATCAACTCACAATGTCTTATTACATGAGTAATGCTTTCAATGGCATGAAGTTACACTTTATTTCAAATGGAATTACAAAGCAGGCCTTGGAGCCTTGATGATTACAATGGGCGCCTATACTTGATCGACTCGATTGAACTCAACGATGTCAACTGAATGTCAACACCTCACAGTACAACAAGGGAGCATCACCTTGTCAGTTGAGGGAGCATCACCCCAACACTTGAAACTCGCAGGCCTCAAGATTACAAGCTCAACAGCTTTGCAGAGAGAAGTTTGTCAAATGCATAGATGCAAATGAATGAGAGAGCTCCTCCTTTTATAGGCCTTCCGAAGGCAATGAAGGCATGTTTTTCAAGAAGCATATCCAAGGGAATATTCCATCTTATGACTCATTCTGAGTTGGCAAGCTTATCTAGAGACCTTGACACGGATCCCGAAGACATTCTGTCGACCAATGAGAGCTCAAGTTGTGTAACTACATAAACCACCTCAGCTTAGGCGTACTTTCAAGTGTCCTTCTGGCTGGGCGCCAAGTTTAAGTATCTCGAGTGTCAAGTGCGCCCATCATGAGGTTGCGCCTATCTAGAAAGAATTCCTGAAGGTTGTTGGAGAGATCCAGAAGAGAATCATGATACTTCATTCACCTAATCTGTCCAAGGCGCTCACTGAAACTTGATCAAAATGCTACTTGATGTTGGGCGCCAGAATGATGCTTCATGGGCACAGAACTGCGCCTTGGATGAAGATTAACTTTGCTTGGTGTTCCTTCAAGACTTGATGTTCAAGGGGGTGGAATGCTTCATCTGGAAGTGAGCGCCTAACTGGGGAAGACTTTCAAGTGTTGCTTCCTTGCTCTAAAGAGGTATCTGGACACTCAGTTTATCCAATCTCCTTAAGGCGCTCATTGAGATTGATCAAGGCGCCACTGGGGTTTAGGCGCCACCAAGGAAGTGCGCCATACCTTGACTGCAATCCTGGAAGTCCAACTAGACCCTAGGCGCCAAAATGACTTTGCCACTGCTTAGCTTTCAAGACCAAATGCCAACTGGAGATGATATTGCGCCTTGCTAGGGTTAGGCGCCAAATAGAATCAGTGTTTTAAAAGCTAGGCGCCAAAGCTTGGTCAAATGCACTGGAAAATGCGCCTAAGGATGACAGGATCATGAAATGCCAAGTCAACCTGCTTGAGGCGCTCTCCTGAGAGAGTGTAGAAGATACTAGCGCCTCATGTTGGATTCAATTCCATGCATGTAGAAACACTTACTCACCAAGCGCCTTGACAATAGGGAGTGATTGGAAACTTCCTTCCAACTCAGGCGCTTGCTTGGAAGATTTGCAGTAGATTTGGCGCTCATGACTTACCTCCTTTGAAGATGCTTTTGGCGCACATCTTTTCAAGGTAGATTGAAAGCAACTGAACTTCAATTGGATTGATCTTGCCTCCTTGAAGGAGCGCCTTGTATCTAGACTGCATTTGAGGACTTACTCCCACCTTAGGCGCACTAAGGTCACTTCATCAAACAATCTTGATCTACATTGAACATCAACTAACATAAGGCGCTATTTAGGGTTTGCTTCTGTCATGATCTAGCGCCTAGGCGCCTTTAGGAGATTACCTCAACAAGAAATGGCGCCTTGTCACTTGCCTTCACAAGTAACTTCTGATCTAGGGCGCATATCTAGAGTGCCAGTAATTCAATCTAACACCTTAGCTTTCACAGGAGATTCTTTGAACAAGAAATGGCGCCCTTAGACATCATTTGGTAATTTAAGTTCACCTTCACAACTCAACCATACTCGCCTCCGACAAAACTCCTTCTTCAACCTTGGGCGCAAATTCAATGTCCTGAAATCATGCATTGGCGCCTTCTGATTCTTAGGCGCCCAAAGTGAGTAGGCCCTCTTCCACATCCAATTTGGAGACTTATCAAACTTTTCTATCAAGGCGCCCTGTTGGATGCTTCAAAACCCAGGGCGCTCACTTAGGTGAAATCTACATGACATTGGCGCCTTAGCATAGAAACTTCATTCCTCATCAACTTAGCTCATCTAAGAACTAGGCGCTGGGTTGGAGAAGGTTAACCACAAAGAGCGCCTTCAGTTTGAATGCTATATTGAGAGTTTAAAATGAGCTTTGGAAGTTGGGCGCCAAAGTGAACCTGATCTGTCAAGGAGTGCGCCTGGCAATGGTGATCACTGGGGTTGATGAAACTACTCCCAGACTTGGTCAATTTACAAGTTTCTGACTTTGCTCCTGCAAAACAAAAGGTTAAGTTAGTCAAAAACCAGTTCATTCCCTCATTACTTAGAATTAGCCTCCGGGAATGAGGAATAGGCTAATCCATTATACACTTGATGATCAGGCCGGAAACGGGGACATGACATAGAGCCCCATTGCCAGCGAGCGTTCATAGCCCCGGTAGGGATTACTCGATTGTCCATCTAACTGAGTTATAGTGTGTGATTGAGTGTTTTCTTTCTTTTCTTTTCTTTTTTGATTTTCAATTGATTAGAATTTCGGCAGAGTACCATGCAGTACTGCTACCCTTGCAACACATGCTTTTGAGGGCATAGGTTACGTTGATAACTCAGCCAAGTGGGTGTGGAATTCTGATGGCGGCAAAGGTGGACCATGGATTTTTCACTTAATGTAAGATCACAAAGTCTCTTCCAATGACTTGCAAATTTCTTTAATGTGTAAGGTATGAGATCTCAACATACTTCAAGTTATTCTAAACAGTCAATTTATATTCCAAGAGCAAGCAGCATGTCATCAAAACACTAATAATGGAGCCCACAACGAATGCCTCCGTTTGACAGGAGTTTCTCAAAGGAAAACCAGGAAGTGTTTATTTTAAAGATTTAAACATTTTAAACATATAATCAAAGATATTCATATCAAGATGTAATGTATGAGTCCAATTCTGAGTCAAGTATGAATTTTAACAGAAGATAAGCTAAAGAGGAGTTATCCTGAAAATTCAAACAGTTACATGAGCATGTTATCCAAGGAATGAGCCCCTAGATGGGAGTTCCAAAATGTGTTCGAAAGTTCAACACCTCCTTGCAGACCAAGGTCCCACAAAAAGAAACCGGATACAAAAAACGAGTAACAACTAACCTGATTTTAAAAGACATCTACTCTACGGAAGCATCAAACTAAACTACAATGGAAATGGAAAGAACTACTCTAACTATATACAGGGTGAGTTCGCGAATGAACTCATGGTAGGAAGTAGTGTTTCAAAAATTGCCCGTTAATGGGCAATGGGATGTCTTCTCCGGTAAGGGTCTTAAGTTTGAAGGCATTTTCCCCCAATATCTCTGCGATTTGATAAGGACCCTTCCAAAGGTGGTCGAACTTCTTGTGTTCACCTTTCCTTGCATGTGCCTTGTCCCAATACAAGACCAGATCAGAAATCCTGAATGCCTTGATCTTCACCTGTCTATCAAACCAACGTTTCACAACCCCTTGGTGTTTCATGAATTTATCTAAGGCTGTGTCTCGCTTATCTTCCAGGTGCAATAGCTGTGAAAGCCTAGTTTGGATTCTCTCATCCTCTGCCAAGTACTCTAGCATAAACTGGTAGGTTGGGATTCTCAGTTGGACAGGGAAAACGGGATCCTGGCCATAGACTAGATGGTAAGGAGACGTCCCTAGGGAGGCCTTGATACGGGTCCGGTCTGCCCAAAGAGCGAATCTCAGCTGTCTGTGCCAGTCTCGGGGATTCTTATCCAACAGTTTCTTGATTGCATTGAGTAGATTTTTGTTAGTGGACTCGGCTAACCCAGTCCCTTGTGGGTAATAATTTGATGAGAATTTTAACGTTATTCCATGATCAAAGGCCCAATTTGAAAACTTTAAGGATGAAAATGCAGAACCATTTGTTGGCACTCGTTTTGACCTGGAGGCTGAGCTTGCTTGTTGGAGGGTTTCTTCTTTCAAACCCTAAGTGTTCTTGTCCATCGCCAAGACTATTGCCTATCGGCAAAGGATATTGTGGTTCCGCCGACGGTGTTGGTCATGCCGATGGGGGTATCTCAAGTGTTATCGGCGAGACTTGTTTTATCGGCCAGTATGTTTTGTGGTTCGCCGATAGAGGAAGTCACCCCGATCAGGAGTGCCATCGGCGAGACTCGGCGTATCGGCGGGGAGACTTTTGGGTTGGCCGATGGTGTTGGTCACACCGACAGCGGAGTATGGAGTAGCGATCGGCGAGACAGTTGTCGTCGGCGAAGGTTTTTTGGGAGCTGCCGATATGTGGATGTTTGGCCGATGTGATGTTATCGGCATGGGTCACACCGACGAAGGGATGTTTTGAAGGTTATCGGGGTGACTTATGTTATCGGCGGAGGGGCTTGGTGTTGCTCCGATGGCCTTTCTCTGGCCGATGGGGAAATGTGTTTCTTTTGGTCATCGGTGAGAGTTGGTCTGTCAGTGGAGGTCTGGAGGGCTAGCCCGATGGTCTATGTCTGGCCGACAGAAGGGAGCGTAGTGTTGTATCGGCCAGACTGATGAGGTCGGCGAAGGATTCGTGGGTTGGGCCGATGGTTTGTGTCACGGCGATGGGTTTTGACGAAGGCATGTGTGTCGAGCGCGGCAAAAGCGCTCGACACTTGGTATGCATGCGGCCATATTTTTAAAGTGCCAAAGTTGTCTCCACGGCACCAATGTGGGATTATTCCCCTGTATGTTTTGAACCTGCGAAGGAGGCATTTTGGCGGGAAATTTCTTTTTTGACTGTAGCGACGGTTTTCAAGCGACCGCGGGTGTTGAGGCCCTTAATGGCGACTGTAGCAGGAGTATGGGTGATGGTACAAGTGATCAGGCTGCCTGATTGAGAATAAAGACTTCCAGATAGTGGCGCGTGGCTCGAGGCCTCCCTTTGTCTGCTGCATTAACATTTTCTGAGCGCCATTCCTTCTGAGGACTGTATCTGGCGGATTTTTTGTTATAATCATGTAATTAATTGCTGTGGTACACTCTCTGGCTATTATAAGCAGACTGTGTTACCATTTTTCAGGTTGTTGAAAGTTGAACATTTTGGCTCTGTAACACAATACAGTTCGTTTTGGTTGCTCTGTATAGCTAAACCTATGAGTCTATGTATCTCTTGTTGTATGTTTTGGCATGAACCCACTGATTTCATGATTAATCTTATATGAGAAATGCTATCTTAGCATGTGTTTTGTTAATTCTGTCTCCAGTATTGCATGTATTCTTCTTCTGAATCTGGATATTTGGGCAATATTTGAGACTCTAGAACATAGAATTCCTATGTTGAATGTCTGATCTTTTAACTTCTGCTCAAGGGGTAGATTAAACTGTTTTCAGGTTGAACATTGGGAAGGGTATACTGCAGTAGGGATGCCATAAGTAGAGATAACTTAACACTCTGTATTGGGAGATATCTGTAAGGCAGGTATCATATATATCCCCCTGAAATCCAGTTTTAGCTGTTTATGCTGATCATTCACAGGTGTATGTCTACTGACTCCAGGCCCTGGATAGGCACCAATCTTGCTTTGTGTTTGTGTTACAACCATGTCCAGCTTTGCATCCAAACTTAAAATCATAATCAAACTCTAAAACAACCATTAGGACATTAGAATTAGTTTTAGGATCCTCAGTCCTCTGTCTACAACTGCAAATAGGCCCAAAGCTAGCCCCTTTGCTCTTATCTTTCAGTTTTGGTCTACTTACAGGAGGACTTATCTGCTTTCTGACAGCATCCCAATCCTTGTATGCGTATCTCATGGATGTTGAGTAGGGAATACCCCCCTAGGTCTTGCAGAGCCTGAAGAAGAAGAGGAGATAAAATATAGAGTCTATCTCCTACACTGTTGGCCCCTGGCCCAGAGATCCTGTTGATCACTGATGGCTACCTTGTAGGGAAATCTGGGAATAAGCATCCAGTCTGGGAAAAAACCAACAGAAATTGGTGACTCCGCTGGGGAAATTGTGAAAGAACCCTGATTTATAAAAGAAAACAGTTCCTAGTAATAGGTGGCGACTCCGAAGTAATCTCCCAACCGGTCAAAGTAAAATTTATATGCAGGGGAGAAGATCCCAACAAAATCCTTTATTTAAAGAGTTACTAGTAACAAGAAGAATGATGTACAGAAGAAAGGGAGCTGTCTCAGTTAGTCATGAGGGGTCCCCCAGAAAAAATGATGATATGCAAGACAATCCAAGGTCTTCAGACAAGACAGTACCTTATTTTTCAAATGCAGAAGCTGATATTCAGGGTGCATATGAGAGGCAACAGGGTGGTAACATGAGAATGAGGTCAGAGGTGTTCCAAGAACGCCCATTTCTAGACCCTAGTGAAAGGTTTGAAGACGCAGAGTCTCTGAGGGATGATGAAGATGATGATCAAAATATGGTAAAACCATCCTCCTCTAGGCCCAGCGAGGAAGAACTAGCTGATGAAATTAGGAGCTTAAGGGCCGAGTTTGAATATCAGCAGGCAATATCAATCAGAGATGACTTGAGGAAGAAAGTGCAAGCTTTGAGGACTGCCCAGAATAATTCAATTCCTACCCTTGAGAATGCAAATGTGCAGAGACATCAACAGAGAAATGAAGTGCAACATCAGCATAATGATGAGAGACAAAATGTGAATGATGCTAGGATACCACTAAACAATGTAAGAAACCAGAATGCTAACAGAAATATTAATGTTAATCAGTTAAACAGACAGCCAATGCAGCTAGATAGATTCAGACAGCTGGTATTTGATGGTATTCCTGGGTATCCTAACCCCATTGATAAGCATCTGAGGCTGCAAGTGCCTAAATTTTCAGGAAACAACACTGTGTCAGGAGAAGATCATCTAAAAGCCTTTCAAAATGTCATGGATAACTTTGAGGTTGAACATGAGGATGTTTTCATGAAGTCATTCATGCAATCTTTAGTAGATGAGGCAAGGGAATGGTACAAGAATCTGCCTGACAGGAGTATTTCATCGTGGGATGATTTTAAAAGGATGTTCAAGGAGCAATATGGTGACAAAACTGACCCTAACTTTTTTGTAAATGAGTTCACCAGTATCACTAAAGGGTCAAATGAGCAGGTTGTAGATTTTAATGCAAGATTTACTAAAGTGTTAAACAAATTGCCACATCACATGAGGCCAAATGAACCAATGTGCATAATATTGTATATCAATGCCTTTGATGCAAAAACTGCATATGGATTAAGAGATAAAGGTCCTGCTACTCTCAGGGATGCCTTCAGAATTGCAGTGAATATTGAAAACAACAGGAAAGCATCGGGCAAGACAAATAGAAGGGATGATATAAAAATTCTGCAGAATCCAAACAAGCCTCAGAACACTCAAGGTAATACATCTACCCCTGAAGATAAGATAGCCAAATTGGCAAATGTTGTTAAGGACCTAAGCTATAGATTAGCTAGAAGTGAAAAAGGGATAGGTCCTGATAGGCAAGTCTATCAAAGGCAGGAAAAGAGGCCATCATTGCATGATATGCCTTATAATACCAATTGGCATGATGGTAAACCTATATTCCCACGTAACAGCACAAATCAAAGAGCTCAACATGTCAAAGAAACTCCTGATCCTCTAAAGAAAGCTGTAAATATTGTTGATGATGCTCCATGGTGTATAATTTGTCAGATGCCACATTCACAGTCACAGTGTATGATTGCTCAGTCCTTGTGTGATAATACTACATCTTGTAATGAATGCAATGAGCCACATTATGTGCAAGATGATGATGTAAATATGATGTCCATAAGCAATGGATACACTCTTTATGATGCTGATGAGAGTACAAATGATGGAACTCAGGGCTGCCAACAGTTCCCATATGATGAAGATGATGAAGTTAACTATGCCTATGCTCAGAACTCACACAATTTTCTGAGTAACTTACAACGACCTTCTGATGAGGAAATTAGGGCCTTCACAGCTGCAGCAGTTGCTCAAGTCAAGAGCAACTACAATCTCAGAGGTAAGAATCAGGTAAGCAGCCCACATCAGCCAAAAGATGTTACTATAGGACAGCCAGTGCATGGTAATAAGGGGATGGAATTACAAAAAAGGCACTGGGTTAATAATAAACAGAATTTCAGACATAGAACAGGTCATGAATCCCAAGGACCAGAAAATAGAATCCCTCAGGCTGAAGATCAAGGTAAAGGTTCCCAAGACAAGAATGATGATCAAGGAACTATGAAAGTAAAAGCTAAATCAGTTCAGGATAAAAACAAGATTGTGGAGCAAGCTACAGCTGTTATACAAAATTATGCTCCATTTGATATAGCTCAAGTCCTCTCCCAGGTAAAAGTCTCTGTTCCACTTATGGAACTGATGAAAGTGGAAGAAATTAAGAATAGGACAATATCCCTAATTTCAGAGGTACCTCTTTAAGCTAAACAAAATGCTCAGACCCAGGGTGAGAAACATGTCATATGTAATGAAGAAGATGAGGCTCCTGAGGTTTATTTAGGAATGACTATGACAAAGTGTCCTTCACAAGTCGAACCATTTTATGTATCCCTGGTTATAAATGGAAAAATAATAAGAAATTGTATGCTTGATTCTTGAGCATCTACAAATGTCATGCCTTTGGCCATCATGCAACAAGCTGGATTGAAAATTGACAAGGCATGTGGAAAATGTTATGCTATGGATGCCAGAGAGGTACCAGTTATTGGAATCATGAAGGATGTAGATTTCAAACTGGCAGCATTTCCTGAGAAAAGATATAAAATGAATATAACAGTGGTTGACATCAAGCCACAGTATGGTATGTTGTTGTCAAGAAGATGGGCAGCACTAATTGGTGGAAGTATGCAGCTGGATTTGTCATATGCCATGATTCCAATGAATGGTAGGGATGTTAAGCTAATCAGAGAACAAAGATCATCAGAGACAGTGGAAGACCAAGAAGCAGAGGAACAGATATGCTTTGTAAACACTGACTATGATAACTTCAAGGTTGTCTCAGATGATAGAGAAGATAAAAAGAAAAATGTCTGCATTGAAGAATTGGATTAGCAAGGTTTGTGGACCATGTTTTTTGATGGAGCTTGTGCAAAAGAAGGCTCTGGAGCTGGAGTTGTTTTCCTGTCTCCAACTGGTAAGCTCCTCAAATTCTCTTTCTTGCTGAGGTTTGTTTGCACAAACAACATTGCACAATATGAGGCTTTACTCTTAGGCCTAAATATTGCTCTCAAACATGGAATCAAAATGCTAAGGGTATTTGGGGATTCTGAGCTGATTGTATCCCAAATTAGAGATAGGTATGCTTCAAAAAATAAAAGGTTGAAACAATACAAGCATGCTGTTTGGGATACCATTGAACTATTTGATGCATTTTCAATAGACTGGGTAGAGAGGTCAAAGAATGTTATGGCTGATTTCTTAGCCAATGTTGCAATAAGGCCAGATGACATCACTCTGTCAGATGTTACAAATGTAGAAGTTAAAATTAGGCCTGCAGTACCAGAAAATATATGCAGTTGGCAAGTGTTTAATGATGATAGGGACTTGTTAAAATTTTTGCACTGCATAGATGAATATGAGAATCAAGAAATTGATTTCCAAGCTTTTGTAGAGACTATAGATGGAAAAGAAACTCTTGTGGGAAAGGAGATAATTCAGTTGAAGACTAATAAAATCCCTAGAGGGTTGGTAGCTTTGGAAAGAGCTTTTGACAGTAGAGATAAATTGGTCACAAGGACATCTCCCACAAATAAGGAAGATTTAGAAGAGATAAATTTGGGGACATCTCAAGCCCCTTAGAAGGTATACATTGGTAAACAGCTCAAACCACACATTAGGAGTATGCTGATTGCATTACTGAAAAAGTATAAACATGTTTTTGCTTGGTCATATGAGGACCTAAAAGCCTATAGGGAAGATTTATTCCAGCATGAGATCCCATTGAAGCCTGGAGCTAAGCCATTTAGACAAAGGCAAAGACCTATTAATCCTACCTTAGCTCCAAAGATGCAAGAAGAACTCAAAAGGCTGAGGGAAGCTGGAATAATTGTGCCAATCAGGCATTCAACTTGGGTGTCTAACCTTGTCCCAGTTAGAAAAAAGAATGGTGATATTAGGCTTTGTGTTGACTTCAGGAACTTAAATGTATCCTCTTTAAAGGATAACTATCCACTGCCTAATATGGAAGCTATGTTGCAGAGAGTGACTGGTTGTGAACTCTTATCCATGATGGATGGATTTTCAGGTTATAATCAGGTGAAGGTAAAGGAATCAGAACAGTATAAGACTGCCTTCACCACCCCATGGGGAACTTATGTGTATGTTAGAATGCCCTTCGGACTAACCAATGCAGGTGCTACATTTCAAAGAGCAATGGATGTTGCTTTTGCAGGGTTGATTGATTCAATCCTGGCTGTATATCAGGATGACTTGACTGCTTACTCAAAGAAAGAAGAGCAGCATTGTATGCACTTGGAGCAGATTTTCATTAGAGCACTAGAATATGGCATTTCTTTAAATCCAAAGAAGTGTGCTTTTGGGGTGGTTGAAGGAAAATTCCTAGGGCACATTGTTTCCAAGGATGGAGTTAGGATAGATCCAGAGAGAGTGGCTGCTATTGACAGAATTCAAATGCCAAAAACTGTAAAAGGAGTTCAGTCCTTCTTTGGACAGATAAATTTTGTTAGGAGATTTGTTCCCAACTTTGCAGAAACCACAAGGAACATTTCCAAGATGATGAGGAAGGATGCCACTGTCCACTGGGAAAGTGAAGCAATTGAATCATTTCAGAGTATCAAAGAGGCAATCAAGATGGCCCCTGTTCTTAAATCTCCTGATTTTTCTAGGCCATTCCAAGTATTTTCATTTGCTTCCTTTCATACTGTTGCTGCATGTTTGCTACAGAAAAACGAAGATGGTTTTGAACAGCCCATAGCTTTCTTCAGTATGTCCTTGCAGGCTTCTGAGTTGAAATATGATATTATGGAAAAACAGGCATATGCACTAGTCAGAGCCATCAAAAGTTTCAGACCATACCTGGTAGGATCACATATAATTGCATATGTACCCCATGCAGCAGTCAAAGACATTTTCACTCAACAGGAAGTGACTGGAAGAAGGTGCAGATGGATAAACAAACTGCAGGAGTTCAACATAGAAATACAAATTATCAAGTTGGTAAGAGGGCAAGGATTAGCCAAGATGATGGCACAGTCAAACTTGGAAGCATGCCAAGTTAATGCTGTCCCAAATGAGAGTATAGATGTATCAAGATCTGAATGGTATAAGGATATTACCTACTACTTGCAAAATCTGAATTGTCCTTCCCATTTCAGTGACAGTCAAAAGAGGACTTTAAAGTTACAGCAATCAGGTATGTTATTGTTCAAGGTGAGCTATACTGGAAAAACCCTGATGGTGTGCTGCTGAGATGTGTGGATGAGGATATGGCTAACAATGTTTTGATTGATATGCATAAAGGATTGTGTGGTGGACATTATACTGCCCAAACAACAGCTCATAAGATTCTCAGAGCAGGATATTGGTGGCCTACTCTCTTTTCAGATGCACAAAGGTTAGTAAGGAAGTGTGACCCTTGCCAGAGATTCTCAGGAAAATTGAAATATGATGGTGCTTTACCCCTCAGAACTGTAACTGTGGATGCTCCATTTCAGCAATGGGGAATTGACTTCATAGGGGAAATTGCAGACAAGTCAAGTGGGGGACACAGTTGGATTTTGGTGGCAACTGATTACTTTACCAAATGGATTGAGACCATTCCAACTAAGAGAGCTACAAGTAAGGTGGTGATGGATTTCATACTGGAAAATGTTATCATCAGGTTTGGAGTACCATTCAAGATAGTCACTGATAATGCTATGTGCTTCAGATCAGGTGAATTTGTTGATTTTTGCAACAGGTATGGGATAAATCTATCATATACATCGCCATACCACCCACAAGGGAATGGTCAAGCAGAATCAAGCAATAAAAGCATCATGAAAATTATCAAGAGGATACTGGACAAGAACAACAGAGCTTGGGACTCAAAATTAAAATTAGCAATATGGGCTGACAGAGTGACAGTAAAAAAGGCTATTGGAATGTCACCCTTTGAGCTAGTCTATGGTGCATCAGCCAGATTGCCCATAAACAATCTCCTACCAGTTTACAGATTCATCCAGGAAAATGATGAGGAGATTGAAGACTCCATGACAGAAAGGGTGAACCAGCTGGTTGCACTGGATGAAAACAGAAGGAAAGCCCACCAGATTAATCTCAAGAGACAACAAGATGTGAAATATCAGTTTGACAGGAGAGCTATAAAAAGGAAGTTTCAAGTCAATGATCTGGTGCTCATTTGGAATGCAAAAGGTCAAGAAAAGGGTAAACATGGTAAATTTCAACCCTTATGGATGGGCCCATATCAGAGTTGCAGTGCTCATGGGGAGGATTCTTATTTCCTCCAAGCCCTAGATGGTGAAGTTCTGGAATTGCCTGTGCATGGCCAATTCCTTAAGTTCTATTTTGCATAGATGACTTGTCGCTGTGCACATTTGTAAAAACATGTATATAGTGTAAATGTCTTGTGCAGTTCGTGCTTTTTGGTTTTTTTTGCCTGGTCTGCCCGGAGATCTGGTTCTCGCTGCAGGTTTTCACCTGCACGTCCCCATTCGGAGCCAGTGTTGGCACTCGTTTTGACCTGGAGGCTGAGCTTGCTTGTTGGAGGGTTTCTTCTTTCAAACCCTAAGTGTTCTTGTCCATCGCCAAGACTATTGCCTATCGGCAAAGGATATTGTGGTTCCGCCGACGGTGTTGGTCATGCCGATGGGGGTATCTCAAGTGTTATCGGCGAGACTTGTTTTATCGGCCAGTATGTTTTGTGGTTCGCCGATAGAGGAAGTCACCCCGATCAGGAGTGCCATCGGGGAGACTCGGCGTATCGGCGGGGAGACTTTTGGGTTGGCCAATGGTGTTGGTCACACCGACAGCGGAGTATGGAGTAGCGATCGGCGAGACAGTTGTCGTCGGCGAAGGTTTTTAGGGAGCTGCCGATATGTGGATGTTTGGCCGATGTGATGTTATTGGCGTGGGTCACACCGACGAAGGGATGTTTTGAAGGTTATCGGGGTGACTTATGTTATCGGCGGAGGGGCTTGGTGTTGCTCCGATGGCCTTTCTCTGGCCGATGGGGAAATGTGTTTCTTTTGGTCATCGGTGAGAGTTGGTCTGTCGGTGGAGGTCTGGAGGGCTAGCCCGATGGTCTATGTCTGGCCGACAGAAGGGAGCGTAGTGTTGTATCGGCCAGACTGATGAGGTCGGCGAAGGATTCGTGGGTTGGGCCGATGGTTTGTGTCACGGCGATGGGTTTTGACGAAGGCATGTGTGTCGAGAGCGGCAAAAGCGCTCGACACTTGGTATGCATGCGGCCATATTTTTAAAGTGCCAAAGTTGTCTCCACGGCACCAATGTGGGATTATTCCCCTGTATGTTTTGAACCTGCGAAGGAGGCATTTTGGCGGGAAATTTCTTTTTTGACTGCAGCGACGGTTTTCAAGCGACCGCAGGTGGTTGAGGCCCTTAATGGCGACTGTAGCAGGAGTATGGGCGATGGTACAAGTGATCAGGCTGCCTGATTGAGAATAAAGACTTCCAGATAGTGGCGCGTGGCTCGAGGCCCCCCTTTGTCTGCTGCATTAACATTTTCTGAGCGCCATTCCTTCTGAGGACTGTATCTGGCGGATTTTTTGTTATAATCATGTAATTAATTGCTGTGGTACACTCTCTGGCTATTATAAGCAGACTGTGTTACCATTTTTCAGGTTGTTGAAAGTTGAACATTTTGGCTCTGTAACACAATACAGTTCGTTTTGGTTGCTCTGTATAGCTAAACCTGTGAGTCTATGTATCTCTTGTATGTTTTGGCATGAACCCACTGATTTCATGATTAATCTTATATGAGAAATGCTATCTTAGCATGTGTTTTGTTAATTCTGTCTCCAGTATTGCATGTATTCTTCTTCTGAATCTGGATATTTGGGCAATATTTGAGACTCTAGAACATAGAATTCCTATGTTGAATGTCTGATCTTTTAACTTCTGCTCAAGGGGTAGATTAAACTGTTTTCAGGTTGAACATTGGGAAGGGTATACTGCAGTAGGGATGCCATAAGTAGAGATAACTTAACACTCTGTATTGGGAGATATCTGTAAGGCAGGTATCATATATATCCCCCTGAAATCCAGTTTTAGCTGTTCATGCTGATCATTCACAGGTGTATGTCTACTGACTCCAGGCCCTGGATAGGCACCAATCTTGCTTTGTGTTTGTGTTACAACCATGTCCAGCTTTGCATCCAAACTTAAAATCATAATCAAACTCTAAAACAACCATTAGGACATTAGAATTAGTTTTAGGATCCTCAGTCCTCTGTCTACAACTGCAAATAGGCCCAAAGCTAGCCCCTTTGCTCTTATCTTTCAGTTTTGGTCTACTTATAGGACTTATCTGCTTTCTGACAGCATCCCAATCCTTGTATGCGTATCTCATGGATGTTGAGTAGGGAATACCCCCCTAGGTCTTGCAAAGCCTGAAGAAGAAGAGGAGATAAAATATAGAGTCTATCTCCTACACTGTTGGCCCCTGGCCCAGAGATCCTGTTGATCACTGATGGCTACCTTGTAGGGAAATCTGGGAATAAGCATCCAGTCTGGGAAAAAACCAACACCATTATCACAGACTAAAGCATGAGAACATCCAAACCTGGTAATGATATTTTCTTCTAAGAACTTGATCACGACATCAGTAGTGCAATGTTTTAAAGCATGTGCTTCAGACCATCTAGTGCAATAATCAGTAGCGGTCAGAATATTCCTGTGTTGCACAGAGGTAGGTGGATTGATCATACCGATAAAGTCAAGTCCCCATTTGGTGAAAGGTCTTACTTCGAATACAGGCTGAAGAGGCATGGCAACATTCCTTTCTCTCGCAGCAACTACTTGGCAGGTGTGGCAGGTCTTTACATGCCAATAGGCGTCGTGGAACAGGGTCAGCCAATAATATCCCGCCTTTAAGATTTGGTGAGCCGTGGCTAATCCTCCTCCGTGACAGGTTCCAAATTTGTCGTGAAACTGTTCCATGATCTGGCCGGCCTCATTCTTTCCTACGCACCTCAAGTAAATTCCTTCATGGTTCTGCCGAAATAAGATTGCTCCTTGGAGCATGAAATGTTGACTCCGGAATCTTAGAGCCCTCTTTTGAGTCGACTTCAGGTGGGCAGGACATCTTTGGTGTAGCAAGTAATATACGATGTCATGGTACCACTCATCCGGGGATGTGTCTTCCAGCACATAGGTCTGCTGTACCAGTCCAGGTCCTTCGATGGCAATTGTCTGGGCAAGTGCTTGACCTCGCACTATCTTCATAGGTTGGATCTCGATATCATATTCTTGGATAGTGGCGACCCACTTGCCTCTTCTTTCTACAAGTTCATTATGCATCAACAGTGTTTTAACAGCAACATCTGGAACTATGGCATAAACTTTACTTCTCAGGACATAATGCCTGAACTTCTTGATGGCTTTTACCAGGGCATAGGCATGCTTTTCCACACATGGATATCTCAATTCTGCATCTTTGAAAGGAGTGCTCATAAATGCAATCGGATGCTCGTCATTTTGCTCCATCCTCTGAGTGAGAATGCCGGCACAAGTGTGTTCTGATGCGAAAGAGTATAGATAGAACGGCTTGGTATAGTCTAGACTGCTTAAGACCGGAGCCCTAGCAATGGCTTGTTTGATCTCCTCGAATGCTCTTCTGGCTAGTGGAGTCCACTCTAACTTGGCATCTTTCTTTAACATTTCATTCAGGGGTTTCACTATCTCAGCAAACCCCGTAATGAACTTCCTTACGAAATTAATCTTTCCGAAGAAAGATCTCAGTTCTTTCTTGCTGGCTGGCATGCTTACTTTGGAAATAGCTTCCACTCGGTCCGGATCAATGAATATCCCTTGTTCCGATATTACATGGCCTAGGAGTTTTCCTTCCGTCACGCCGAAAATGCACTTCTTCGGATTGAGGGAAATTCCATACTTTCTGCATCTTTCGAGGACCTTTCTTAAATCTTCTACGTGATCCTCCCTTCTCTTTGAAAACACGGTGAGATCGTCCATGTATATGATAATGCATTTGCCAACTAGTTCTCTGAAAGCAATATCCATGGCTCGTTGGAAGGTAGCTCCGGCATTGATCAGGCCGAAAGGCATTCTTCTGTATGCGTAGATTCCCCACTTGGTGGTGAATGCTGTCTTCAGTCGATCTACTTCATCAACCATTACTTGGTTGTACCCCGAGTACTCGTCCAAGAAGGACATCATTTGAGACCCGTTCACGATCTGAAGTACTTCATCTAACGGAGGGAGAGGGTAATTGTCCTTCTCTGAAGCTTGGTTGAGATTGCGAAAATCCACACACAATCTTATCTCGCCGTTCTTTTTTCTGACTGGGACGAGGTTGGCGACCCACGTTGAGTGTCTTACTGGGAAGATGATTCTGGCTTCCAGTAACTTCTTGACTTCTTGATATATCAAAGGCTCTAGTAGTGGATTGACTGGCCTTTGACGCTGTCAGAACGGTCTACTTCCAGGCCTAAGAGGAATAGTATGCGTGATGATGGAAGTATCGTAAGTCTTCAGGTCCTCATATCCCCATGCTATCACGTCCATATATTCTTTCAAATATCTGAGGATACCTTCTCGTTCCTTTGGGGTGGAAGCCTTCCCGATGAATACATTTTTCACTACTTCTTCAGTCCCGAGGTTCACTAGGTCATACTTGCTTCCTTCCTCACTGGGATGTGGGAGTGCACTCATTCTGTCAGAATCAAAGAGTCTTTCTAACTCGATCAGTCCTCTGGGGATAGTATTATTTTTCAGATTCATCATTCCGTCAGGTTCTAACTCTGCTCCCTCACTTTCCCCTTCATCAATGGTCTGGGCAGTGAATATCCCAGAGTTGGTCAAGAAGTCCAATATATGCTTATCATCATCGAACACTTGGAAGTTGGTGATATTATCCGGAACTGAGGGGACAGAAGTCAGCTCCACAGTGAACTTCTTCAATCCTTCCATTGCGAGTGGTTCTAATGAACTCGTTGCCTGGGCTAGAGCATTTGCAACCTGATTTTTGGATCTATAGACAGACCGAATATTGAAGGCATCGAAGCTCTCGATGAGATCACATACTCTATTGCGGTATCTGGTCAGTCTCTTGTCATGACAGACATACTGCTTCCTTATCTGTCTTATGACCACTTCAGAGTCTCCAAACACATGCAGGATTCTGGCACTCTTTTCGATGGCGAGCAACAATCCGTGGACAAGTGCCTCACATTCAGTAACATTATTGGTGCAGGGAAACTGTAATCTATGGGCGACCAGGTAGGCTTCTCCAGTTGGGCTTATCAGTTCAAAGCCAACTCCAGCTCCTCTTTTGGATTTGGATCCATCGAATCTCAACGTCCAGGCTTGGTCTTTATCTGATGCTGGACTTGGATT
Source organism: Cunninghamia lanceolata (assembly GCA_027924645.1). Lineage (NCBI taxonomy): Eukaryota > Viridiplantae > Streptophyta > Pinopsida > Cupressales > Cupressaceae > Cunninghamia > Cunninghamia lanceolata. The sequence goes on along the minus strand of BSBN01000391.1, from coordinate 42,129,979 downwards.
CTTGTTGCCGTCCTTCGTCTGTTCCTTCCGGAGGACTCCTTCCTGAGGTGAGACATCGTCACTTGCTAATGCTTCTTCAGGAGCTGTCCCCTAAGGGTCGGGCACTACCGGAATTTCCAAGCGGGAGGCTTCCGGAATCCACGGATGGACTTGCTCCAGAGCAACGGGATTTCCTTCTTCGGAGTTGGAATCGTAATCACTCAATACTTCTATGGAGCTTTTCATCATGAGGACTTCATCGACCTTTGGTCTGTAGAGGCCGAGACTAGTTTCCACAAAGGATATCTCATTCTTTTCACCATATTCGGTGATCATTAGCTTCAGACAAGGAGTACTGTCTATCTTGATTTGGTTCGGAAGTCCCCTCCATGGCAACCACATGTGGGAGGAGTCAGTTGATACGTACCCATTTAGCTTCCTCAGCCAGTCTCGACTCAGCAGCATGGCATATCCTTCTGGAATGTCCACCACAGAAACATCAATATAAGACTAGATCCTTGGATCAACCGCTAATTGCATATGGATGTTATGCAGCTCTCCCACAACTGGGACTTCCATCTTGTCGAGTTGAGTGACCTTCCTGGAGGTCTGCTTCAGAATTAGACCCAACCTCTTGCATACGCCCAAGGGCATGACATTGCTGGATGCTCCGGAATCCATCAGACAGTTGTGCAGGAGCTTGCCGAATACCCTTACTGAAAGGAGAAACGGCAGAGGCTCATCTTTTCCTTGGTAGAAAACTACTGACTTCTTCTTGGGAGCAGTGGAATTGGCATCCTTTCCTAGCTCGGGATTTTGACCTCTTGCTATGTTGTTACCCCTCGTAGACTCCTTATGCTTCTGCCAGCTTCCTCCTGGTGCTTCTCCGGTGGTGTCAGCGACGTTCTGGGCTACATATATAGCATCTTGCTGAACCTGGGGATCATAGGGGGATGATTGGGCTACGTTGGTATTTGGAGTTCCATTTGCCCAAGATGGATTAGGTGGAGCTGATGGTTTAGATGGGCTGGAGATGCCCTGCGTGCCTGAGGTGATGTTCCTTGCGTTGGTGTCGTTGAGACTCTCCAAAAAGGTCTCTCTGATTTCGGGCACTCTCATTAACTCAATCATGGGTAGGCTGACTCTTATCTTCTTGAATTCCTCCGTCACACACTGGCTTAACCTTTTTAGTCCATCTTTGGGATTATTATCCCTGGGAACAGGGACTTTGGGAGCGGCACCTCCGGATAAATCAGCTCTTTGAGGAACATCCCTATGTCAGTACTCCAGTGAATCCCTCGGGCAGCTAGGATTATTATTGGCATTAGGATCTGGTGGAGTCCGATAATTGTTCGGAGGGGTCGAGGTGGTCAGCGGCTCTTGGGGACGATAATTCCTTTGGTAGACCCTTGGACCTGCATTCCCAACTGATTGCTGGAATGCTTGTACTTCATCCACCTCCTCCGTTTGGAAATCATTGTTATATGGAGGGCAATAGTATGGATCATCGACGGGACCATTTGCTGATGCAGGAGGAAATCTTCCATCATACCCCATGGAGTCATACTCTGGTGCAGGGGGGAATGTGAAATCTTCTAGGATAAGGGCTTGATCATACCTCGTTGAAGGGACAATTTCATATCCCGACACAGGTGGAGGGGTATCTGGATCTTGTGAGCTCAGCATTTCCTTGTGAAAGATGTCCGCAGCAATTTTGAATTCAGTGCATTGCAACTCCGAATGTTGGTTGGTGTTGTGCAATCTACACCAACTGGATAATGCGGCTTCTGCTAGGAAAACTTTATCCGCCGGCCTGTCCGCGAAACTGGGAGGATTATCCAAAGGAGAAGGGACGTTTCCATTGTTTGGAGTTGTGTTCCACGTCCGGTTCTGCCTCTGGTATCCTTGAGGGTTCGCCCGGAATCCCGGATTGTTTCCTTGATTATTACCTGGCTGATTCCCTTGATACCCTTGATTTCCTTGGGAATTCCTCTGTGTATTTTGCAGGTGATTGTTCTGGTTCCTGAGGTGAGTGACTTCTGTAGACAGCTTTCTTACTTGGCCAATCAACTCTTTCATCTCGTCTTTCTCCTCTGGAGTTCTTGTCGAGGACGCGCCTTGAAGGTACACTGGTTGTGCAGGCATAGCTTGGGAGATGGGTACTCCGGGGTGAAGTACCAACTGGTTGCTGGGAGCTAGAATGGGATTCACCACTGGTGTGTGATGTGCCAATGCTTGATTAATCCCTTGGATCTGATTTGGCATAGCAGCATACCCCAAATGGTTAAGTGGACCATGGGTATTCATTCCTAACTCCTCATTCACTTGGACAGCTTCAGCATATGCTTCCAGCAAAGTGGTCGGAGGAACAGTCTTCCTTTGCACGAACATGGAAGTGAGACGATCCAATGCTGCGTAATACATTGCTCGGGCGAAGCCATCATTTATGGTATACAGGGCCTGGATTCTTGAGTAGGCCTTGTGGAACCTATGGTTGAAGGTGCTGATGGATTCATGCTCTTGTCTCCGTACATCGACAAACTATTTGTACAACTCCGTCGGACTAATGGGACATCTGAACTTAGCTAGGAAGGCATCCTTCAAGTTCCCCCAACTGGTGATTGAATTAGCCGGCAAGTTGATATACCAATAAAACGCGTCTCTGTCCAAACAGTACGGAAATAGTCTGCAGGCTACATCCTCGTGCCCAACTTGTCTGTTATGCAGCACGTCCTTGAAAACCTTGATATGCTCTTCCACCGTCCGATTCACATCGTTGATGTGGAATTTGGAGCAAAAGTGTTCGGCGCTCTTTGGCATATCATTGTAGTTGGCGAAGTTTATGAGTGGGGAAGCGTTTGCAGGAAGACACGCCATTGGGGCGTTTGCTGGTTGAAGCAGAACTGCTTGAGCCGGTCCTTGTAGATTGCTTGGCTGTACAACTCCTCGAACAGAATTTCCAGATGGCGGGGTCTGGAACAGGTTTGAGAGGCCTTCTTCACAGGGAGATCCCTGACTAGATGATGCTGTCTTCCTTCCTCGCCTGGTCCATGATAGGAAGTCTAGTTCCACGTGGCTCTGGGAGGCTCCTAGAGTGGACCTTAAGATTCTCTGATGCCTCTCTGGTGAGAAAGAGATAATTCGATCCAGCATATTCTCTTACTTACTCCCTTTGGAAATGAAGCACTCTGTCGGCAGCAATCGGCCAGTGCCTTTATCTGCCCTCCTTCCAGCGCCAATTTATGTTGATGAGGTTTTTGTGACTACCACAACATTAGAATAAAATACTGGGTATCCTATCCTCTCTTGAATAAAGCTTCTCAGACGCTGAACTACGTGATCGAATGAGACTGCTCCAAGGTTCCTTTTGTGTCAGCTCTTGACGTGCATAGGGATAGACTCAGTAGAATGATGTGATTTGCTAGTAATCACGGAGGGGACTTACGTAAGATTGCTCTTTCAGGGTCATGGAATTCATTTCTGGGATTTGGACTGGGATTTGTGGGTGAATGGAATTCTTTCACAGGTGGACAACTGAAATTCTAAAGTTCCATTCTTACAATGGCGGATAATTTGGCGATGAAGCTTTGGAAAACTAATCCTAATGAAGATCTAAAAGAAAATGAAAAAGATAAGGTAAGGGTTCAGGGGTTTAACTAATTAATGGAAGAAGACTGCTGCTGAAGATAGAAACTGGATCCAGTCCTCTGCTTCACCATGAGACAACAGCTAGGCAGGGGCGGTGCTATCTTCTAAGGGGGAATAAGGATTTTCAGACTGCTTCAGTAAGAGACATGGATTTGCTCATACAGAACAGTCGAAGTTAGGTTCGGATTAAGTTCAGGCTAACCATACACAATGATTTGCAGACCACAGATCACCAATAGTATAAACAAACAGATTCAATCATTCAACAGTAATAATCTCCATCCTTCTAACTAAAAAAAACATGAAAATACAAGAAAGAACTTCAATATCTTTCAGATTTGCTCCAAGAAATCAATAAGACCATGCCAAAAATCAAAAGGAATATATGAACACCATTCTTCAATGCATATATTATTACTTCAGAAGTTTATATCGCAACAATCCAACTGATTTTGGAGTTCCAGCTCATAAGAAACTATGCAGAAATGAGAACTAGCTACTAAGGAGCTCTAGGAGATTCAGAATGATAAAAATATCAGAAAGGGAGAGAGATAAAATGAAGCATCCCTCAGCCTTTATATAGGCTAGCTAGCAAAAAAGGAGGTGGAAAAAGATCAGATTTCCTCAAAATCTGTGCAAACCCTAAACAGATAGGGATGAATATCTCATAGGCTCCATGGGATGCTGCCACCTATCCTGGTCGTCAGAATGTGTAAGGAAAACTTCCAGCTGTCCTGGTCGCCACTTGTCTAGGACTCCTGAATAGGAATGTCCTGTCTGTCTGGAACTTCCTCCTGTTCCTTGGTCGCCAATTCCATGATGTCCTGGAGTCCTTTATCCTGAGCGCAGATTCCAGGGTGAACAGGATTTTTATGTGGAGGAATCCTTCCTTAAGCAGGGGTGCACTTTCCTTAGGGTCCTGGAATGGAATTCCTTCCTGAGTTGGAATTCCCTGTCATGGAATAGGATTCCCTGTCCTGGATTCCTGGGTTGGAATTCCATTCTTGGCGTGGATTCCCGTTCTTCCTGATGGATGGTGAACTGTACTTTTGTTCTTGGCTCTCCAAGGATTGATCCTCTTGTCCGGAACTGGAATCCTTGATGTGGAACTTGAAGTGATTCTTCCCATTCTTCTTGTGGAATTCACATGTGGTCTCCTCGTCTGGCGTTGGAAGTAGTCCTCTCCGGTGTTGGAACTTCACGATGCTTGAGATAATCCTTGATCATCCTCCTCATGGAACTTATCCTCGTTTTGGATTCCTGCAAAACAAGGGAAACCTCGAATAGTCATGATGCACAAAATCCATAAATGCAATGCAATATGAAATGAAACATCAATGATTTTGCAAGTTTTGATCAATTTCACTTATAAATTCCTGAACAAACAAAGGATTTCCCTCATTCTCCCGCATTCTTCATACTCGACTGACTTTTCCTTCATTCCAGGGTTACCAGGCGTGGACAGGAGGAATTTCCAGGTCAGGGAGCAATTTCCAGGTGGTCGGGGATTCTATGGAGTCGGGGATTCCTGCTCATCCTGGAATTCCACTTGTCCTAGAGGATGAATTTCCGCTCTCCTTGGTTTGGAATTGAATTAGAATGATTGAAAGTGACTTGAGCGCTGCCTTATATAGGTATTTAAACCTTCTTTGCCACTTGGCCGACTTGGGTTAGAGGAGAAGAAATTTAGCCGCCCAATTTTATCACTGGCCAACTTAGTTTTTTGTCCTTTTCTCCCATGTCGGTGGTCGGGGATTTATGAATGTCGGGGATTTTGGCACGTCGGGGAATTTGGAATGTCGGGGAATTTGGGATGTTTTGGATTTTCTTCCCTAGCATAACTCTTGAACTTTTGCTAAAATCCAGCTAAGTCTTAGAATATTTTCTCCTAACGGAATCTTACTCTGATGGAAGGTTGTAACTTTGCACTTTGAACAGGAATCATTTCATGTGTATTTCAGAGTGGACTGGATTTCTTGGAGCGCAATTTCTTGAAGGTACTGGAATCCTTCAGTCAAGGTCGCAGAATACACCCGGGACAGGATTGTGCGACCAGGACAAGAAAACTTCCCAGGCACAGATTCCTGTTGGTCCTGGATTTTGGGCCATAGGACAAATTCATGTTCAGTTTCCAAGATATTTGCTAAGGGTTTCATTACTCTGTTTTGGCAGGGACAGGTTTTATTATACTGGGATTAGAAACTCCATTTAAAAACTAGAAGTACCTTCTATCTTGTTTAGGGATTCCGAACTCCTAGGTATAACAGGCGAGGAATTTTCCATGCAAGAGTTGGCAGACTGGGTTCCAGAATTTCATCCTGCAAGTCTCCCATTCCAGACTGGGTCAGGAATCTCCTGGAGCGCACAATCCTGAAAGTACTGGATTTTGTGCTCAAGGACAAAATTTATCCTGGAGCGCACAATCCAGAAGGTACTGGATTTTGCGCCCAGGACAAAATTTGTCATGGAGTGCACAATCCAGAAGGTACTGGATTTTGCGCCCAGGACAAAATTTGTCCTAGAGTGCACAATCCAGGAGGTACTGGAATTTGCGCCACTTGACCTTTGAATTCAGTTTTCAGGGATTTTAAGCCAATGACTTGCATTTTCTTCAGCTTTGGACTGGGATTCTAGTTTTGTAGCAGGTCTGCTTTCTTAGCTATTCCATGGAGGTTCAAATGTTGATACGGGATCAGAAATACAGAGTTCATTTCTTCCATCCTCGTTTGTTCCATCCTTCGTTCGTTCCATCCTCGCGGAATTTGTTATATCCAAGGCGGGATGCGAAGTTCGTTTGTTCCATCCTTTGTTTCTTCCATCCTCCTTTTCTTCCATCCTCCGGGAATCTGTTGGCGAGGCACGAAGTTCGTTTGTTCCATCCTTCGTTCCTTCCATCCTCCGGGAATCTATTGGCGAGAGACGAAGTTCGCTTGTTCCATCCTTCATTCCTTCCATCCTCGCGGAATCTGTTACTTCCAAGGCAGGATGCGAAGTTCGTTTGTTCCATCCTTCGTTTCTTCCATCCTCCTTTTCTTCCATCCTCCGGGAATCTGTTGGCGAGGCACGAAGTTCGTTTGTTCCATCCTTCGTTCTTTCCATCCTCCGGGAATCTGTTGGCGAGAGACGAAGTTCATTTGTTCCATCCTTCGTTCCTTCCATCCTCGCGAAATCGGTTATTTCCAAAGCGAGATGCGAACTTCGTTTGTTCCATCCTTCAACTTACCTGTTTGGAATTGGCTAAGTCTAGTAGCCTGAAATCCTGAAATCCTGAGAAAAATGACTAAGTCTGAAATCTGGTGGATCTTCCAAATTCTAGATTCTGCATGTTAAATTGGGTGGATTCGACACCTATCTCTCAACTTATACTTAAATATATTTTTTAATATAGCTTTACCCTAAGAGACACTGAAAAATGGCAAAGATTGTCCTTGAGCGCAAAATCTAGTAGGTACTGGATTTTGCGACCAGGACAAAAATCTATCCTAGGCGCATATTCCAGTACCAGCTGGATTATGCGACCAAGGATAAGTCTCCTGTCGCAATTCCAGCCTACAGGAGGGGGATTCATTAAATGCTGATTGTCTCCTGAAATTGCCCTAAGTCTTTGATTTGCGAGTCTTCCGAGCTATGAAATGAGGTTGAGTGCCTGATCGGAATCAGAAGGACGTCTCCCAGATTGATCTTTTGGGCTGGAGCTGTCGGGCCGAGAACTGACTTCTATGACTGAATATGATCATGCTAAGAAATGACAGTCTCAATTGAGTTCCGCCTTGGTCGGAAGAAAAAACCTAGATAGACTTTGGAACGGGATTCCGGGCAGGAATTCCTTGAACAAGACCCCGGGATAGGTACTTCTGGACAGGTCTCCGGTTTGGACCTCCGGGCTGGATTCCTGGACTGGAGTCCAGGAATGATTTTCTAAGCCATACATGGGGTCTTGGACCAGGACTGGAATTGGGTTTCATGCCGGGAACGGAGTGGGTTTATTTCCCGGGTGTGAAAAGACAAAACCCTTCCCTAAGGATGGAAAAACAAAACTCTCGCCTGAGGATAGTCTGGAACAGTCAATTAGGGTTCGAGGCTTATGCAGGAGGAAACCTATGTGCTTTACTTCTCTTTCTTCCCAGTGGGCCAGTTTAAGCTCCTGACATTATCTGAACTGCGAAGACATCGCCGGATCAGAGTATGGGATTAGCCCCAAGGATCCAGGCAAGTCAATCAAAAAAGGGGGACCCAATTAGTAATTGGGTTTGATGTTGTAAAGTGGTCACAACAAGTACCTCATCACTTGGCTCAAGGGACTTCACTCGCATCCAGAGTACCTCGTCCAGTCAAGGGTCACCTAGGCTCATTCGAACTACTCCTACCTACATCCTACCCAAAAGGTGATAGAGGGGTTAATGGTAGAGTCCTAGTCAACTCTGAGCATATCATAAACTTGTCTTTCCATTGATTGTGTTATTCCTCATAGGCAGCATATTTGTCCTCATTCTCATTTCTATAACATTCCTTTTATGCCTTTGATAATAACAATCCAATATTGTAGTTCATTTGTCATGGACATATCATTATGGTGTATAGAAACATATCTAGTTCTAATCATGTATTGCTTAATCAATTCAATCATATTTTCATCAAATAAAGATTCTTATTAATGATTGGTTCACACATTTACATATTAAATTCATGGCTTATATCATTTCAATCATAAACATAAGTATATATAGATTATAACATCAATCAGACAACATTACCTTTCATCCTTATTGCAAGTCATAACATGATACGTATACTAAGTCTAAACACATGAAGCAATATATCCTTTCCAAGCATACATGTTCAGCATATCTGATTTCATCATTTCATATCTAATTCTATCATTACTTATATCTGATTCTATCATATTTATATTTGATTCTATCATATTTAACCTTGCACTAATGACAACTAGAATAGGCGACATGGTTCATACCTTTGCATCAATATGTAAGTATAACTCCAAGAGACTTGATTTGGATCAGTCCGGGATCTGATTGATATAAGATATATTTGCTTATTTGAATTTCTCTCCAAGGCTTTGGATCATATGCTTACCCTCTGCTGTAAGTATTACAATTATTACTGTTATAAATCGCTGAGTCTGGATCAGATCGGGGGTTGTATGAAATCTGTAAATATTTGAATGTTGATTGAGAGAGGATGATTCGATGTCTTTCTCCTCAAAGACCTGCCTCTTAAATACTTACTGAAGGGCCTCAACTATCAACGGGGGTGTTTTTACTTGCATCCCTTCGATGATTATTAGTTATGCATAATCATTGTTTAGAGATCGACGCTCATAGAGGATCGGGGGTCTCTTAAATCCTCCCTTCTTTTATTTTGTTTTATGTAATTTGTCTTGTCTATATTTTGTCTCTTCTTGCTTGTCTTTTAGTACAAGTCATCCTTTTTTGTCTCTACCTTAAATTTGTCTTTTCTAAGTTTTGTCTTTTCCTCTTGACATAGAATTTGGCTAAGTATGGAATGGAGTACAAGGAGAGCCCCACATTATAGACACTATAAGTCATCGGGCCATTACACTCAAGCTCCTTCAGGAGAATGTCCTGTTTTAGTGAGATAAGCTCCTCAAGGAGAGAGAAATTCATGTTTTATAGAGACAAGCTCCTCAAAACTCAAGGTTTGGTAAGATGAGCTTCAAGAAAGGATTACCAAGGCCCATGAAATCCATGCCTAGAAAGATGAGAGGAAAATCCAAGGAAAACAAGTCCAAACCTCAACAAATCCATGGAATGGAGAATCAAGCACCTCACAAAATACATGAGAAAATATCTCAAGCTCCTCACCAAATACATGGAATTAAGAATCCACAAAATAAAATACATGGACTAAGGAAAAGTGCAACCATCACCAAGCAAGGTAGGAAGCATGTCATGAAACCAAATGCACGCATTAGAGAATTCAAGAATCCAAATACATGAGCACACCAAATGCACTCCCAAGGAAGAAGACAAAATTCATATGAAAATATCTAAAAGGTACGCTTAGGGAAAGATGACCAGCTCACTAAAATCCAAAAAGGAGGACAAAATATCTAAAAGCTTGACTCCATAAAGAGTACGCCTAGGGTAAGGAGAATTCCAATTCAAGAGCAAATTCATATCAACATGAAATTCACGCCTAGTCCAAGCTGAGCTACCTGTGTGCTAGGTCAGCCAGGTGACAAGCAAGTTGTTTAGTCAAACAAAATCAAATCTTTTTTGAGGAGGTTGAGCTGCTTGAATTAAAAAGAAAGTCAATTTTTTTTTTTAGAGAGGAGCTTAACCAGCTTGGCCTCCAAAAGTCAATCTAATCATATAAATAAACATTTCAAGTCACTTTTCTTTATTTGCAAGCCAAGCCTTCCCACAACTCATCCTTTTTCTCCACCAAAGAGTAGTTTTCTCCATTTTTATGCACGTTTCTAAAGGAGCAGTTTGCTAAAGTATTGAAGAACAGGTTTTCTCCATCAAAGGACATGCTTCTCCATCATTTTCAGGCAAATTTCTGAAGGAGCAGCTTGCTAAAGGATCAAAGAGCAAGGTTTTCCCCATCAAAGAATCTATTTCTCCATTTAGGGCAGACTTCTACAAAGAGGGCACAGAGATTTCTTCTTTATAGACCCTCTCCTTGTCAAAAAAACAAAGATTATCAGGGTTTTCACCATTAAAACCAAAAATATAATGTCCCCTTCTTGATACATGGTTAGTCCATCATTGGGTTCCCGTGGACTAGCAGTTTGGTTAGGGAACTATGATTAGTTGGTTGTGGAGGTGTTTGTCAATGATAGAGTTGTGGTTCGAGGTCAGTGGATCCAGTTGGCACCCTCTGAGATGGCCCTGTTTGCTCTTGGGCGTTACTATTTTTAGTAAGTACGAGTTCGGTGTGGGTTCGGGATTTTCAGAGTCTTGTCGAGACCTTTCCGGCGAGGATAAGATCAAGGCATTCCGACACCGTCTTCATATTTATTTTAAAGTCCGAAGTAATAACTTATATATTTAATTGGGACTTTATAAATATTAATGGATAAGTGACTTTATGAATAATGTATCAAAAGGGGTCACTTGAAGACATGAGCGCCCATCCCTAGGGGGATAAAAATGAATTTAAAAACATAAAGTTCCCTCCTAAAACCCAATGCCCATCTTGGAGGAGAAATAAAAGGGGAAAATAGAGCTCATTTGGATATGCTATGTTTTGATATTCTCTCTTTGTGAACTCTGCTAGGGTTTGCTCTTGTGAAGGGTTTGAGGATTCGAACCAGAGGCTCTTGGAGACGAAAACCTCCCTAAGTAACGACATTCTACAAGTGTGCAAGATCACCCAAAGGTGCCATTAGAGGTGAATAGACTCAGTGTTCACAGCTGTGTCGAAATAGAGGATTTCGAAAGAAGATTTTGAGGTTTAATGGATTATATCATTTGCAAATGTTTGAGAGATGCTGATTTTTTTGGAGTAAGGCTGTTTGAAGTGGTTTGAGGAGCAGATTATACCAGCCGTACATTACTATTTGTTGGTTGTACTTGCAGCAGTGAGGCTGTACCCATCCATGGAGGCATAATCTGATTTTTGTGGCTATTTGGTCCTTTCTTCTAGGCGTTTGGAACAAATTCATTTGTGCAGAGATATTTGCAGATAATGCAGGTCTGTTTCAGTACATTTTAGTGGGCATCACTCTCCTTGGTGGCTGTACTTTATGCCTGGGGACGTTGGAACTTGAGGCAGCAATCATCTCTTCTTATTTGTATCTGTTATAACTTTCTTTGGAGGCGTCTAGGGTCATATTCATTGCTGAAATCAATTGTAATGCATTACCTTACATTTCTTGGGAATTTGGAGTGATTCCGGCTATACCCATTTGCTGGTCCAGCCTCAGCATATGTGACAACTTGAAAATATGAACATGGGTATGTAATAGTAATTCGTATTTGGCCATTTTACCATCTGGGTATCTGTTATTTTCCTTATATCTGTTGTATATTTTCTGGGTTTCTATTCTATGCAATATATTGTATGCTCTGTGAACACATCTGCAGGAAAACTGAAAACCCCTTCTGCATCTTCTCTCTAGTCTGAAAGATCACATAAAAATAATAAAATAACACATAAAAAGATTCTTAAAAAATACAAACAAGTACGACACATTACAAGAAATAACAGGGATTTTCAGACCTCTTTTTTCACCTTAGTACAATGATTTTCATGTCAAAAGGGCAGGGTTACCATCAAAACCAGGGTTTTGTGATATTTTCAGACCCTTTTTAACATTAGAACAGGTTCTTCTTCATGATAAAGGTCTGATTTTCTGAGTAAGGAGCTCATTTTTCACAAGAGAAAACTGATTTTCATAAAACAGCCCAGTTTTAACCAAGAAAAAAGGTCTGATTTTCATTAAGCAGCTCAGTTTTGACCTGCTTAACGTCTGATTTTGTGTAAAAAAGCTCATTTTTGACCAAAAACAAGTCTGATTTCTACAGAAAAGGTCTGATTTTCCGAGTAAGCACCTCATTTTTGACTTAGTAAAAGCTCTGATTTTCACATAACTCAAATCTGCCCTGGAAAAGGTCTGACTTCTGAGTGAGCAGCTTAGTCTTCACCTGATAAAGTCTAATTTTCCAAGCAAACAGGTCAATTTAACCAAGAACAACCCTGTTTTCCGAGCAAACAGCTCATCTTTGGCCAAGCTACAGTCTGATTTTTGAAGAAGCAGGTTAGTTTGACCAAGAAAAAAATCGGTCTTCTTCAGGGTTTCATCAAATCAGACCAAGGTACTTTCAAGTAAAAGACAGATTTCTGGAGGAATTGCTTGCAAATGCTAATGTTTTCTATCTTTCTTCACAAGTATATCAGAAATTGCATTGCATTTGAGGATCTTGTTCATCATGACTACTCGAGGTTTTCTTTATTTTGCAAGATTTGAGGACAAGGATAAGTTCCACGAAGATGTTCAAGGATGATCCAACGCGATCAAGGTGGATGCAAAGAGGAGTTCTAATGCCGGAGAAGGAGACTACTTCCAACATCAAGAGGACTACACATGAATGCCAAGGGGAAGATGGACTTCATTATTCAAGACATCACAGTGATACAAAGAGTCTAGCATCAAGATCACCCACGGGAAAAGATGCATTTCCAGTTCAGCATCAAGAATCCAAAGGAAATGCAGCACAAAGATGGAATTCCAAGTCCAAGGTGCACTTGAGACAAGAGGGCAGGTTGAGGTGGCATCCAATCACCATCAACCAATCAAAGCATGCCAAGTACTTAGCCACAAAAGGACAAGATGAGGTGGACGCCCTAGGACGTGTCACCTTCTCATTGGCCAGAGTGGTGGCAGCCTTATCTACTTTCTCATTAGGGTTTCTATTTGACCTAATTTTGGGCATTGATTTCTAGGAAATCAAATCTTGGCCCCTTTTGTAAGCCTATATAAAGGCTCATTTGCCTCATTTGAGGAATATGGAAGGACATAGAAAAACAAATATGAGAGGAGTTTAGAACTTTCTTCTCCTTAGTCAATTCTTCTTCCTTAGAAGTAGTTAGTTCTTGATAGAGTAGAAGCTTTTGAAGCATTGGAGAGACCATGGCGAAATTGTTGTAAAGATACTACCAGAATCAATATATTTTCATTGAAGCTTGATGAAATTTGTGTTATTTTGGGATGTTAGCATGGTTTCCTTTTTCTCTTGGATGATTCGAAGCATTTTTTTTTATAAGTTTAGTAGTAGCTCAATGATATGATGAATCCATGTGAAGATATTTGATGAATTCTTTGGTTCATACTTTTTATGGTTTGCTGATGGTAAGCTATACTGTAAAGTTAGCCTGAACCCCCATTTTGCAATAGTTCGATTGTGGATGTTCATTCAAGTTGAGCCAGCTGTGGGTATTTGAATGTATATTTGTAGTATGAAAATCCTTCATTTCCTTTGAAGATTGCACCAGTTTCATGTAATTGTTGTTCTCATGGCGAAGCGAAGCTTGGTTTAAAAGAGTTTGTCTATCGAAGCATTATTCATAATTTCATTGTCCTTAGATTAAATTTCCTTAACCCTTTCCCTTTTGCTTTTCTTTCGAGTTTGTTTGAGAATTCCATTCATTCACAAATCCATGGAGCAAGGAGTAGATTTCATTCTTAAGAAAGGAGCAATTTCACATAAGTCCCCTTGTGATTACCAGCAGAATCACATCATTTCACTGAGTCTATCCCCGTGCCCGTCAAGACGTGACCCAAAAGGAACCTTGAAGCACTCTTGTGTGATCACATAGTTTAGCACCCTATTGTGATGCTCACAACACGCCCCATTTTACTTCTTAGCAAAATGAGGACCCCTGCTGTGGCTATGGCTGTGGCTTTTGCTTGTGTGTGGGTCTGCTTGGTGGTGAAAGGGAAAAGAGAGGTTAAGGTTACAAATCTTGTTCAAAAAATGAAAGAAATTAGCATTAAGTACCAGAGCAGAATAGGCGTGAATTCTTTGTCAAAAATGAAAAGGGGTTGTTTTTTGAACCATTTCAAAATTCCTAATATTCTGCAAGATATGCGTGTTTTGGTAAAATGCACTATAGGAAGATTTGTATGTTGCATATACAAGGTCGTTTGTATGTCAAGTCGTGGTATTAAGTGTATGCTTCGAGTTATGAAGCATTGTACTTGTATGCATATTGTTAATGTGTTATTCTTTACATACAAGTCGGACCCGACAGGATTCAGAGGTAAAATGGATAATTGGTTAAGTCCACGGTTTGTATATCGGGTTGTATGTTTGGCAAAAAGAAAGATACAAGGTGATATACAACACGATATACATATCACGGACCCAAGAAGAATATGAAATTTGGTTTTATCGAGGTATGTTTCGCGGTTTGTATGTTGTATGCTTCGGGTTATACCTTTTTATATACATACAGCGCGGAAGTCAAAAGAATTAAAATCTGCTATAAGTGATGCATCGTACCTCAATGCACATTGAAAGATACATTCACTTTATATGCATATGCGGAGCCGAAGGGTTATGTAAAGTGGTTTATAAAAGATGGGGAGTCCAAGATAGTTATACAAAGGAGTTCGCTTGTATCAAGGCTTGTATATAAGGATAGATACAAGTATTGTTCTATCATTGAGATACAAGTGGGAAAGTAAAGTGGGTCCCACAGATTGTATCTCGGGGTTGTATTGTATCGACAGATGAGTATACAAAGCCGACATACAAGCGAACATACAAACGAAAGATGCAAGACGGATTCGAAAAAGGAAGTTAAATAAAGGAAAATCTTTGTATGTTTGGGGCAATTGTATGTTAATGATATGCATCTCTGATATACAAGGAAATAAAAGACATCGCGGGAGATAAAGGTAAAAGGGGGTTTGTATGGGTTGTTGTATATGCGTTTGTATCCATGAGACATACAAAGAGCGATATACAAATTAAGGATACAAACATGGATATAAAGGAAAAGAGTTAACATTGGTTATGACTCGTTGCATATGGACTTGTATGTTGAAAAGATACAAAGGGGACATACAAAGAACAACATACAAAGAAAGATACAAGAAAACGAGATGTAAGCAAAAAATAAACTAACGGATAGAAGTTTAAAACAAAACACTGAAATAGAAAAGCCGAAGCCTTAGGCGCATTAATTGCTGTAATTAATGCCGAGCTAACACCCAAAAGAGTAAAATTCAAAGGGTTAGGGTAAATTTAAAGTTATTTTTCTTTCAGATTTACATTGTCAAGAATTAAAACTGCAGAAAGAGGAAATGCTACAAAAAATTGAACAAAATTCATCAAAGCGATGGAATTCCAGAAGGTGGACGGAGTAAAAACGGTAAAGTCAACGACGGAAAATTGAGTGGTCAAGAGATACAGGTATTTATCTGAAAACGCCGTTACAGTTCAGTTGGTAAAAATGCAAGTAGATTTCAGTAATTTCATTGTGAAATGTAAACATTTGTTAAAATTACTGGTTTAATTGTTAATTAGCTGGGTTGGGTTAAACAAATGTGAAAGTCAAAACGGAAAAGACAAACAGGGGTTAGGGTAAAATGGTAAAAACAACAGAAAATTCGA
This sequence comes from Cunninghamia lanceolata, assembly GCA_027924645.1. Classification (NCBI taxonomy): domain Eukaryota; kingdom Viridiplantae; phylum Streptophyta; class Pinopsida; order Cupressales; family Cupressaceae; genus Cunninghamia; species Cunninghamia lanceolata. Next base: position 42,114,245 of record BSBN01000391.1, on the reverse strand, counting down.
GTAAAACCCTAGGTAAAAGGTACAACGAAAAGTTAAAACGATGCATTTTTCTACATGATGGCCCCAAAGCAGAAAAAGGTAGATACAGGCGGTGAGGTTAAAAAGGAGAGGAAGCCGCGCAAGGAAGTAGAAAAAGAGGAGTTGCCACTACATAGAGGATACCCATTATTAATCAGTACAAGTGGAGTGGGAACAGACACAAATATAGAAAATTATGATGTGGATGACGTTCTGCAGAAAATCACAGCAGTAGACACTACATCTGATATGAGGTGTATATGGAGAGTGGACTGTACAGAGTTGCGGGTTTTCCATTAGCTATGGAAGCTAAGGATTTGTGTTTAGATTGCATATACTTGTATGACCTAGCTACCAGGAAAATAATGTTTATGATAGACTCATTGCAGACTTATCCACAGAAGGGATTGCAAGAACATTTGGTCTGGAAATACATGAGAAAATGGTGGATATTGATATAGATCAATACAATGAAGATTTCCATAACAATGAAAGGGATTGTAGAGGCAAGATCTTCTACAGTTGGTACAATGTAGAAAATAAACCTAAGGCTGTGGCAAGAGTGCACAAGAATCTGCAAAAAATAGACTTTAAAGAAGAAATATACTTGATGATTACAATGCTAAGCAGATTAGTAGGATTGAAAGATGGTACTAAATGTGAGCCTTGGATGTTCACTGTCATCCAATTCATGACGGAAGCGAAAAAAGAACAAGGACAAATTCACTGGGCTAAAGCTATAAGCACAGCCATACGGAAACGGGCAATGCTAAGAAAGCAAAAGATGATGCCTTTTTATTTGTCTTCATACATATTATATTCATGTGCAGTAGAGGTTCAACCATTCATACATGGGATAGACAGGGTTAGAACCTTAGGAAATGGTCCAAATCAGAAACTAGTATATGAGCATTATCCTGATCTATAGGAAAAGAATGCATTGAAGAAGTATGCTCTGGTAAATGATGCATTCTATACATACATGGTTAGAATTTTAAGGGAAGAGCCTGATAAGAGGTTATCTAAAGATGCAGAGGATACAATTGGGCTGCACAGTTCCTGGTATATTCAATTTTCACATTTTACTTACATCAGAACTGAGGGATTTGAGGGAAACCCTTTCATGCTACCCAGGTATCCTTCTGATAAATTGATTGTTCTAGAGTTCTCAAGGCAGAATTTGAATGCCTATAAAATGTACAAGAAGAAGTTTAGCAGAGGAAATGCACCAGGTTACGGCAGAAATATTAAGAAAGGATAAAGATAAACAAGAGTATTTGAAAGGACACATTGTCCAATTACAACAATTCATTAAGGCAATTTTTTATCCCAATACAACAGTGCCAGAATTGCCTAGTGAGATAGCAGTTGTATCTAGAGATGAAATAAAAGATATGGAGAGTAAGAGGCTTAAAGCCAATGTTTTTGAAGAATGGTTCAAAGACTTTATGCAAGGAGAACAAGTAATAAAACAAGCAATGAAAAGATAGGAAGTGGCTGCAAGGGAAAAGAATAAATGCAGTATACTTGTACATAATGGCCAATTTAGAAGAGAGGAATGCAAATCTGAATTGGAACAGTTAAAGGAAATTGAAGAGAGAGTAGAAGAATTAATAAATGGAGTAATTACCCCTTCAATGGCAAATCAAGTGCCACAGGCAAAGGTTGGAATTAAAATTTGAAGAGAATAATCTCAGAAGATGCATAACAGCTGCTCAGGACTTAGAAGAAAAGGCAGATGACATGATCAGGATGCATAAAAGAATAGTAGAAAGGCTCTTAGATCATGAATGCATGGATACACCAGCATATAAACTGCAAAGAGATTTAACAGAATTCAATGCTATTTTTACACCATGTATAGAAAATCCGGAGGCATATCTCAATAAGCAAATGATTGATTCATTGATGGAGGAAAGTGCCAAGATGAAGAAATACAAGAAGAAGAGCGAAGGTTCAGAAAAGGAAGAAAGGAAACTAAAAGAAGGGGTTACAATGTAGGAGTATGTATGGACAAAGAGTCCAGGAGGAGATTGCACCTTTATAGAAGGTGTAATTAATAATTTCAAAATATATTTGAACGAGTAGAAAAATGTAAAAGGAGCAAACAATATTGAATAGGATCAAGTAAGGGGGTATCTGCGGGCAAAGTCTACAAGAAAGCAGAAGTCAAAGAAAGGGGAATCTTATTTTGAAAAGATTCCAATAGCATCCTTTGAGGAGGAAAAGATACCATTAAGATATTTTGAGAAACAGATAGAGATGAATATGCGCCCTTGATCAATAATAGATGAATCTTGACCTTAGATTAAATTTTATAGCCGTAGCAGTATGAAGCTTCAAAATCTATATAAGAAGCTCTACTACTTGTACATTAGTTACACAGGGATTTTTGAAAGATAGCTTGCATTTGTAATTTGTTTGAACATTTTGATTAGAGAAGTATTTTAGTTTAGAGGTCGCCTGTGTCTACATTAAGGAATGCGTGGAGTATCTAGCTTCCTTATTGTATTTGTAAGACGTTTGTAAGTTTCATGTTGATTTGATTAATGAAGCAAAAGGGTCATTCACACATTGTAAATCATTTATCACTGTGTACTTTAAATACAAGTAAATCTGGGATTCTGCGTCTATTTTCAGAGTGTTTTCTAGCTCTTATTTGTATCTGAAATACTACCTCTTTAAAAGCTTGCAATCTTGGATGTGTGTTCATGAAAATACTCAGGGCTTCACATTTGAAGATTTATGTCTATGGATTTGATCAAGTTCGATGTATTTCATATAACGTGAATAGCAGAGCATTTAGATCCTATAGTAGAATGATATTCAATTTGAATTTCTCTAACTTTTCTCCAAACATTTGAAATAATTAGCTCAAACACGGAGATTTTAAGGAAATTGTCTTACATTTGAAAGGAGCATGCAGAATTGTGTTAGTATTTGACAATTTTCATATCAATTTGAAAAGGAAAAGCTTGTTTCATTATAAATCATACAAAGCTTTGTGATATAGTAGTAAATTTATGCAAAGAGATGGATAATTTGTTGATATTTGCAACAATTTGCATAATTCGAGTCCAGTGAGTCATAGATCACCTTAAATCAAGTAAGGCCCCTTGCATATTACAGTTTCACATTAACCTACTGAATTGTCCACAAGGTCAAGACCTGACCATACAGAAACTTGGGATTAAGAACTCTTAATCGATTTCTTCATATCTTTCAAGACAGTTAGGTTCATTTTGTGAATTTTAACTTTTGTTATGAATGTGTAAAAACAATCATCAACACAATCGAAAGGCTTTTTCTCAAGAGAGAATAGAATACCCAGTGTTTTATTCTAATGTTGCTGTTGTCGCAAAAACATCAACAGTTTCAATTGTGGGTTGTTGGATTTTTTGAACTAATTCAGTTTTGAGTGGGAGCTTGTGTAGAAGATACTTTGTGATCTTGTTGTAGGGATTTTCAAATGGTGAGAACATCATAGAGAACAGGGAGAAAAAATTTCTAGTACCAATTTTAAGATGTGAAAGTTGAAGATGGAGGATCTGTTAATTGATCGAGATCTGTGGAATGCTATTAATGAGAATGTTTCAAGGCCTACAAATGCTCTTTGGCTGCTGAATCTGATGTTATGGACCATAAAGCCAAAGGTCTAATCAGATTGTGCCTGACAAACTCTGTTTTAATCAATGACCATGAAGAGCCCTCTACAAAGAAACTATGGAAGAAACTCAGTGAGATATATCAAGCCAAATCTTTAGTGAACAAGATTTTCTTATGGAAGAAACTATATTCCTTGAGAATGTGTCATGTCCCCACTTCCGGCTTGAGCACCAAGTGATGAATGGATTAGCCTACTCCTCATTCCCGGAGGCTAATTCTGAATGATAAGGGAATGAATTGGGTTTTGACTAACTTTGGGTGTTATTTTGCAGGTAGAATCAAGGAGTTTTGAGTCAGAATCCACTAAGTCATGAGCAAGGCGCCCATTTTGGCAGAACACACCCATTCTGGCGCCTAGCTTCTAGAGTCACTTCTGGCATTGAAGTTGAGGTTTCAAACAGAAGGCGCTCCACCTGGATGGGTTCCTCCAACCAAGCGCCTAGATCAGATATGGACATGAGCAAGGTATAATGAAGTTTTCATGCTTGGGCGCCCATGTCATGATGAACCTACCAAATGTGCGCCTTAGGTTTTGAAGGATATAATCAAGAGAATGGAGTCATCTGAGGGTATGATGTGAACCTATTGAACTTGCAGGATCATCCAGTGTTAAGTTTGGAATCACTGAAGTGGTCTAAGTGAGTTAGGCGCACTTCCTAGCCTTCACAACACTCAAAGTGCGCCTAGTCCTCATATTGCGCCTAGACTCCTTTGCAAATGGTGAATTCCGTGAAGGATTGATCAAGTGAAGTCTCGCCTTCAAAAGATCCAGTGGAAATGATTGAATTGAACAAAGTGATGACACATCCATCTCTAGGCGCATTTTTCCTCTGGCAACTTGTCAATGAGCGCCTAGTATGAAAAGGGTCTCTTCTGGCGTTAGATAATGATTTTGAGATGAGGCGCTCAATTTAGCTAAGCTTCTTCACTAGGGCGCCTAGATGGATGATGAAGTTTGGGTGAGTATCTTGGAGGTTTCAAGGCCTAGGCACAGATACCAGTCAAAACTACCCCAAAAGTGCGCCTAAGGTAGATTTAAGACTTCAAAACCAGTTGGGATACAAGGCGCTCCATCAGGGGGCAAGATCAAATCTAATTGAAGTCAAGTTGCTTTCAAACTACTTTGAAAAGATGTTCAGTTGGAGCCTAAGCGCAAATTCCTAGTCAAACTGATGGTAAGTGCGCCAAGTTGGGAAAGAAGCATCTTCATAAGAGGTAAGTCTTGGGCGTTCATTTCATAGGAGTCAATCTAACACATGGAAGCTTCAATTTGTGGTCTAAACTTGTGGAAATATGTCAAACTATTCATTGGCGCCAAAACTACTACAAATCCTCCATGTAAGCGCCTAAGTTGGAAAGAAGTTTCCAATCACTCCAAATAATCAAGGTGCTTGGTGAGTGTCTCACTTCACCACAAGATCTTCAAATATAAACCACTAGATGCATAAAGGTGAATCCAACATGAGGCGCTAGTATCCTCCTACACTCTCTCAGAAGAGCGCCTCAAGCAGGTTGACTTGGCATGGATGTTGGTAGAGTTCCTTGGAATGTGAAGGCAATACAAGGAAACATTTCCAAGTTGCATCATCCATCATCAATTCAAAACAATCAAGATGTGCGCCTAAGACCATAGGGCGCCATTTCATGAGCAAATCCTCCAAAGCTAGCGCCCTGTCTGAAAAACACTAGAACTGCGCCTAAGTTGAGGTGGTTGAGGTAGTTACACAACTTGGATTCTCATTGGTCGAAAGAATGGCATTTGGATCCGTGTCAAGGCTTTTGGATAAGATTGCCAACTCAGGATGAGTTGGAGAGAGGAATATTCCCTTGGATATGCTTCTTGGGAAACGTGCCTTGGTTCCTCTTTGTGCATTGAAAAACGTGCCTTCATTGCCTTTGGAAGGCCTATAAAAGGAGGAACCCTCTCATTCATTTATCATCTATTCATTTCTGACAAAATTCTCTCTGCAAAGCTATTTAGCTTGTGATCTTGACGCCTGCGAGTTTCAAGTGTTGGGGTGATGCTCCCTCAACAAGCAAGGTGATGCTCCCTTGTTGTATTGTGAGGTGTTGGCATTCAGTTAACATCATTGAGTTTGATTGAGTTGATCAAGTGTAGGAGTCATTGTAGACATCAAGGCTTCAAGGCCTTCTTTTGTATTTCCATTTGAATAAGTTTGTAACTTCATGCTATTGAAAGCATTATCTATGTAATAAGACATTTGCAAGATGATTGAATCAAGCAATAAGACAAGTACCCAGTTTTAAAGTTGATTCATTCAAGTAGTTATCTTTGATGTTCGTCATTAAGTGTTAAGTAGTTGATAAGCTAAGTACAAGTAAAATTATCTAAGTTAAGGAAAAATTTTAGTAGAACTAGTTGGGTATCTTACAGAATGGAAGAGGATGGATGAATCGCAGACCACCTGTAACCATTCAATATGTTGGTGCTTCAATTAGCATCAGTTAGTGTAAAAATGGATGAGGAAGAGAGATGTCAGATCCTACTTTGTTCTTTGCCTAATTCGTGGGATTCTCTTGTTATGGCAATTGAGAGTACCTCTATTGTCTTGAAAGTTGAAGATGTTGTGGGTTCTTTACTTTTTGATGAAATGAGGAGGAAGGTATCCATTAGTGCCAAAGAAGCCCTAAGTTTTCGTGGAAGACCCAAAGAAGAAGAGCGAGAAGCGTGACAAATCCAAGTCCAAAGCGAGATCCAGATCTCCTAGAAAGTCCAAAGTTATTCGTTGGAATTGCGGTAAGCCTGGACACTTCCATAAGGAGTGTAAAGAAGAAAAGAAGAAGAAAAAGAAGTTTGATTCTGATAATGAGTCCGCGAAGGAAAGATGCGTTCATTGCATCTTTAGCCACTCGTGCAGGTAATGATGCATGGTTAATTGACTCAGGTGCATCTTTCCATATGACCCCTTATAGAGATTGGTTTTCTGAATATGAAGATTTTGATAGAGGTAAGGTGTACTTGGGTGATGATTCTCATTTAAATATTGTTGGTTGTGGTAAAGTTAAAATCAAATTTCCTGATGGTACAATAAAAAGGATTAATGGTGTATTGCATATCCCCGGATTAGCATGAAATTTATTATCTGTGAGCAAACTAATAGATGCGAGTGTGCAGGTAATCTTATCTGATTCAAGATGCAAGATGCTAAGAGGTGCTAAGGTGATTGCTAGAGGTGTCACATTTGGCACATTGTATAAGCTTGATTCATGCATTGTTGAGTGCAATAATACTTCTACAAAAAGCAAATCTGTGACTACTTCATTGGAAAAAGAGAGGGTTTCATTTTCAGTGGATGGTCATGGCTTTTGGGTACCTAGGAGTGCTCTTTCTTTTGAATCAAAATTGCCTGCAGAGAAGACTATGTTATGGTGCTAGAGATTAGGCCACATAGGAAAAAAGGGTCTAAGGACCTTGAAAAATAAAAACCTTGTTGAAGGATTGACTGATTGAAATCTTGATTTTGATTTCTATGAGCATTGTATTTATGGTAAACAAAACCACATTTCGTTTTACTCGAGTTCTCATAAATCTTGTGTTGTATTGGATCTTATTCATTCTGATGTGTTTGGTCTTGTCAATTTAAAGAATTTAAAGCAATCGTTGAGTTGCACACTGAAAAGAAAAATTAAATGTTTGAGGACTAACCATGGCGGTGAATTTTGCTCTAATGATTTTGATAGATTCTGTAAAGATTGTGGAATTCAACGACAAAAGACAACTCTGTATTCTCCATAGTAGAATGGAGTTGCAGAAAGAATGAACAAGACATTGATGGAGAAGGCTAGGAGTATACTTAGCGGTGTTGGTCTAGAACAAAGGTTTTGGGTTGAAGTTGTTGCTACTGCTTGTTACCTAATTAACAGGTCTCCTACATCAACTCTTGTTGATAAAATGCATATGGAGGTGTGGTCGGGGCACAAGCCTTCACTGAGACATCTTAGAGTTTTTGGTTGGGAGGCATATGCACATGTGCCAAAGGAGAAGCGAACAAAGTTGGAGAACAAGGCTATGAAATGTATCTTCGTCGGATATAGTTATGGTGTGAAAGGATACAAGCTTTAGGACTCTGTTGCACAGAAGGTAATATATAGTAGAAGTGTTATTTTTAGAGAAACTAAGCCTTCTTCTACTACATTGCAGTCAGAACAAAGTGAACAGATAGATGTGATTCATCTCCCTTCTACACCTGAGAAAGTTGAATCGAGGCCCCTAGATAGACACGAAGTTGAGGAGAGCTCAACTAGCTCTGAATCTTCAAAAGAGGAAGAACCTCCAACTCAACTTATTTGAAGGTCTACAAGGCATAGACAACCACCTGAAAGGTATTCACCTGATAAATGGAGATGTATTTTTGCTTGAATACTAACATAGATGAACCTAGATCTGTAGAAGAGGCATTAGGTATGAATGATGCAAAGTCTTGGAAGATTGCTATGGATGAAGAAATGGCATCTTTGAAAAAGAATGATACATGGGACCTAGTGACACATGGGACCTAGTGACATTGCCTGAAGGACGTGTTGTGCCAAATCATTTTTTTTTGCTTCATTAAGGCATTTTGTGAAAGTCTAGAGAATTTTTCGTCAAAAAGTCAAAATTTCTAAAAATAGACGTCAAATTTAAGTTTTATGGGTTTCTTGAGATAAGAATGCTGGCAAAATTTTCTAAAAATAGAATCTCTGATTCAGGAGTCCTGCCTGATTCTGATTGGTTGATATTGCTTCACGATCAAGGTGGTCCAAACGAGATCTGCAAAAGGTCCAGTTTTCTCTACTGGGTCAATTCTGCTTTTCAGAAGGCAAAGCACGAACTCCAAGGCCATTAATGGAGGAAATTCATTTGCCAGGGGTCAGTTTCAAGTTTTCGGTGTTGTTCAGAACGCGAGGAGCCATCGAGCAACCGTCAACTGACGAAGAACGGAGAACGAAGCACGACAAATCTATAAAACGAGGAAAAGATGGAAATCATCAAAAATTGACTAAGTCTGGGAAATCCAAGCGCCCCTGGAGGTTGGGGGTGCCCAAGCAACCCAGTGTTAGATTTTTTTTGTTTTTGCGTTTTTCGAAAAACGTCAAAAATGCCCCATCAGCCCACTTTCAAGAGGTCAAAATCAGTTGAACTCAGTCAAAAGGCCCGTAAAAACAGGGGATTCATCTCAGATATGCTCAAGCTATCTAGTCTACCCTCAAACTGATGCCTGTCCCTGAAATCCTGAAATTGACTAAGTCTGATGTACTGAAGCCCTAAAAAACAAACTCTAAAATCTTGTGGATCCTCAAAAATCTAGAATCTGCATGTTCAATCCCATGGATCCAAGACCTATCTCAAACATCCTGAAAAAATATTTAAAAATATTTAAAATATAGGAAATCCCATGGATGACATCAGCAAAACATGAAAAAAACTATCTCTGGAGATCCTAGGCGCCCCTAGCTTCCAGGGGCGCTTGGGATATCATGCCTTAGCCAAATTTTCGATATTTTCAACTTTTCTTCATTTCCAGAAAAACATGAAAAATAAACCAAGTCTGGAGAGGATGGGCGCCCCTAGCCTCCTGGGGCGCCTGAGATTCCATGCCTTAGAAAAGTTTTGGAATTTTTCAATTTTTATCCGCAAATCTTGAATTCCGCCAGATTTTGAAGGTCCCTGCCTAACGTATATTTCAAAATAGATTTAAGTATATGTTTAAATCTATTTTGAAATATACGTTAGGCAGGGACCTTCAAAATCTGGCAGAATTCAAGATTTGCAGATAAAAATTGAAAAATTCCAAAACTTTTCTAAGGCATGGAATCTCAAGCGCCCCAGGAGGCTAGGGGCGCCCATCCTCTCCAGACTTGGTTTATTTTTCATGTTTTTCCGAAAATGAAGAAAAGTTGAAAATATCAAAAATTTGGCTAAGGCATGATATCCCAAGCACCCCTGGAGGCTAGGGGCGCCTAGGATCTCCAAAGATAGTTTTTTTCATGTTCCGCTGATGTCATCCATCAAATGCTTCCCGATCGTCCTCCGGCGATAGTTCCCAAAAGTCAAATTTGCGGATCTTCAGTTCGAGGCTGGGCATGAAATCAGAATTGATGAAACTTCAAGATGCCATGATCAGTCAGCTTTTTCAGTCAACGGTGATAGTTTGTCATCTAGTTGAAGTCAAAGGTAGGCCACGCCGGAGTCAGAATGAGTGCAAAAGTTTCAAAACGAAAGAAAACTTGGCTAACACTTTTGCAACTTCGCGTGTTTGATGACATCATCAAAAAAATAATTTTTCATCATCCTCACACGTGAAGCCATGGCAACTATAAAATAGGGATTCTTCCTCTTCGAGTATATCTACTTGGATTTGTGATTTAAAGTTGCTTTCTTCATGGATAAGATTCAAGCTTTGTGCTTTCACAAAGAAAGCTGCTTTTTTGCCCTAAAGTTCTATAAAGACAAGCTTTTGGCCTCCTTTATTTATTATTTTTGCAGGTTGCATCCAAAGGAAGGAAAATATTGTTTTCTTCTCACGAAGATGTGAGAACCCAAACGGAGTGTTTTTTCAGTGTTCTTCGTAGTTTCGGGATTGGGAAGCACAGAGGCATGCTTTTTTGAGGTCCATTTTTCTAGGGGATCGTTTTTCAAAAACAAGGCCGGAACTTTTTCAATTTTCATCGAAATGGGTTCATCTGGAATTACGTCCTCTTGAAGATTGGAAAATTTTAGTTTTTCCGAAATCTGTTTATTTGCTGTTTTTTCGGGAAATCCTTTGCTTTTTCAAAATCCGACAATCTGGGTTGTTTCAGAACGAGATTGTCTACAAAACCCACGTCCCAGCTTTTTTGTTCAAAATCTATTTTTTTACAAGAAACTAGCAAATAGTTTTCAGCCTTTGTGCAAAATTTTTCCAAACATAGGCGTGTTCATAGGCATTCTTCAAGTCTTTCAATATGCAGTACTCTCCAATAGAAATCAAGCCTAAAACGACGTTACTTCATGATTACTTGAGAAACGTCGAGGCAGATTTGTACTTTCACAAATCTATCAACTGAAGTATAATGCTCATGATCTGCGTCAAGGCATTCAGGGGTTTTAGCAGTGTCTGGCTGAGAACAAGCCGGTATTTGAGAACATAATCTCCGACATGAAGATAACATATAATTCCATTGATTCAACAAAAGATAAAGAAGATTGTTTCTACTTGGAAAGCACAATTTCTTTTCACAATAAAAACCTATGAAAGTATAATCTCAGAGTTAGCGGAATGGAAAGAAAAAGTGGTAAATGTTCTCAAATTCGTGAGATCTTTTGTTTCTCAAATCCTGTGTTCATATGAGAAAGAAGATGGTACCCTATATGATCTCAGGGAAGTACAGACAGAATTTCAGACTCTCGTCCGCAACAATTTTAATGGTGATCTCAGTGTTGGCAAGATGGATCGTTTTGCCGCAATGACAGTAAAATTTGATAAAGTTGTGGGCGAAGTTCGTGAATTCCTCCAGATGGTTGCAAATGGTGAAGAAATGTTAGAAAATCAAAATATCTTAGAGAGTATCAGTGTTCCTGGCAAAGATGCGGTCACTAGCTTTTTAGAAGATATTATTTCCCAAAATACCAGTGGATGACGTCATCAATAAGGCAGCAATAAAGATGGGGGTGTGACTCAAAAGAAAGCAGCTTTAACTCAATACTTTTTGTTTTAAAGCATTTGCTTTCATTCAAAGCGTATCCATCCTTAAATTACTAAGTTGCCGGTTCTGGTACGGGAACGGGTCCGGGAGTGGGGTTCTGGTACGGCGAAATTTTTTTCTGTGGGTATGGCTGTACTATATATATAATAATGTATAATATATTATATTATATATAAAATTTAATATTTATAATAATGTATAATAATATAATATAATATATTATTAATTTATTATATAATAAATAATATATAAAAATATAATATAATATAGAATATATAATATAATAATATTATATATTCAGATATTCTTGCAATAAGCTATGTAAACCAAATTCTGTACTGGACTCCACGAGTCTCGGGCAAGACCGAAGGTTTTCTTCACTTTGTTCTTTCCTACCGGTGCTCGCACTGAACAGAGGTGTACTTTAAATTTTACTTAATAAAATATATCTCTGGCCTCGGCCTCTTACCCATCAAAAAAAAAAAAATTATAATAATATTATATATTCTATATTATATTATATTCTATATTCTATTATATAATATATAGTATTTAATAATTTATATAGTTATATTTTTTTTTTAAAATTGTAATTTTAAAAAAAATCCCAAAAATGCGCCTAGGAGCACCCCTGCCACCCCAGGTTCCTTGTGGGTTCTCCGTTGGAGAATCCACAAGGAACCCAGGGTGGCAGGGCCGCTCCCAAGCCGCTCCTGTCGCTGCTCCCGCTCCCGCTCCCAACCGAACCGGTGCCTCTGGGCAAAGAACCCGGTAATTTAGTTAAAATAGTAAAAAATCACTTTGTAATAGTTGGAGCTTTCTTTGCTTTAAAGCAAATTGTTTTAAAACAGTTGTTAGTTGTAATCTTTGTCTTAGAATAGAAATAAAGCTTGCGAGTTGGCAAGTAAGTTAGATAAAATCAAGGAGATTTTAGGGTTCCCTACTCCTTTGATTTAGTATAAATAAGGGCAGCCTTGCCCATTGTTCGGGGAACTATAATTGTGATAGCAAAATTTGTTGTGCCTATTCTAGCCTACAGAAATTGTTATTCCAAGTGCTTGTTCGCTCTATGTTATCTATTATCCAGTGTTTGATTGCATATTGTATGCCTGCCTTTTGCTACAATATCATTGTCCTGTAGTTGTAATAACTTTATGATATTGAGAATAGAAATCTCATGTCTGCCATTTGCTTTGATTCTCTATCTAACGATCATCTAGTTTTGTCGTCAAATGTGTGGCTTGCGTAATCTTACTTTCAGTTTTCATCTTAAAGTACAATGAGTCTTCTGATGTGGTCTCGAAGAAGTTTATCTGAGCTTTTAAGTTAAAACAAATCATTCTCTGTTAACTTTTGATTCCTATGCTCTGAATTTACTTAGGTGATCAAAAGCGTCATTTAGTTTAGGCCTAGCTGTAGTTAGAAGTTAAAAAGAAAAACCACTGCTACAACGATAGAGTTTTATAACCTTGTGCTCGCAGCTGAGAAGCAAAAAGATAGGCAAAATTTAATTTATTTATCTTTTAAGCAAACATCAGCAAAAAGGGAACTTCCCCTCATAATAGAAGAGCAGTTTATTTGTGCACAACTATCCGTTTCCAACTCGCATTCCAGAGGTGCGAATTGAAACGCCAACAAGACGAAAACCTGTTGGTTGCAAATGGGTGTTCAAGAAAAAGATTGGTTCAGATGGAAGTATTGAGAAGTACAAAGCACGGTTGGTTGCGAAAGGTTACTCTTAGGTTGAAGGTGTTGATTACGGTGAGATATTTTCTCATGCTACAAAACTAACGTCCATTAGATTCTTGCTTTCTATTGCTGTTGCTTATGATCTAAAGGTTGAGCAAAAGATTTGAAAATGACTTTCCTTCATGGTGATTTGGAGGACATTTATATGACACAGCCAAAGCACTACATGGTGAAAGGCAAAAGTAATTTGGTTTGTAAATTGAAGAAATCTTTGTATGGCCTCAAACAAAGTCCTAGGATGTGGTACCAGAAATTTGTTACATATATGTTGAGTTTGGGATTTGAGCATTCTAAATCAGATCACTGTGTTTATTATAAATCTGATAGTGATCGTTTCTTGTTTACTGCATTATATGTTGATGATATGTTATTTATTGGTAAAGGGAAAGGAATGATTTCAGAACTAAAGTCTCAACTTGCAACTAAATTTGAAATGAAAGATCTTGGTGCAGCTAAACACATTCTTGGGATGGAAATAAGAAGAGATAGAGTGAATAGAAAATTATGGCTTGGCTATAGTAAGTATGTCAATTCGGTTTTACAGAGGTTTAACATGCAGGATTGTAGACCATTATGTGTTCCTTTTACAGTTGGAACGAAGTTATCTGCTTCACAATGTCCAACATTCCCATCAGAGATAGAAGACATGAGCAAAGTGTCTTACCAGAGTACAATCTGAAGTTTGATGTATGCTATGGTCTGTACTAGACCAGACTATTGCACATATTGTCATTGATGTCAAAGGTGCATACACATGTTGTCATTGTTAAGAAGATAGTCATTAACAGATGAGTATAAGAACATGTTATCATTGATGTCAAGAAGGTGTATGAACAAGATTGGTGTGACTAATGTCAAAGACATAAGACCGAGATTGTTAGCGAGAAAGACGTATAATGAGATCGTTGGGAGATTGTTGAAAGTAGTGTCATTGATGTCAAAGATTAAATCTATTGTCAAAGATTAAATGCATTGTTTAAATTAAAGATTTAAACAATCATCTTTATGCTGGCTGATGATCCCATTGTGGAGTATAAGATAAAAAATAAACCTCAAGTAATATGGGCCGACCTATATTAAGCATGTTGGCGCCAAAACTTCTTTGAAAGATTAAATAATACTAAGTAGTTATGTGGCCGACGACCTCCATATAAGAAACGATTCATATTAATATGTTTTTGTCTTGTTCACAAAAGACAATAATTATGAAAGGATGGGATTTCATAATATAATGCATTGAAGTAGAAGATAGACTAACTCATTAAAAGGTGGTACGATTTTATTATGTATGAAAAGCTGCGATTAGCATTAAGAAGGCAGCGATTATTGGAAAGGCAGTAATTTGTGTGAAGAGTCTTATCCATTGGTGATAGACATTATGGAAGGGTATGTTCTTTACTCTCATTTAGAAGATATAAAAGGTATTAGTTTTGTGATTTAGAAGGTAAGCATCCAATGATATATTTTTGAGTATAAAGAGAAGGAAGAGAAGTATGGAGTGTGAAATATAAAGTGTATAATAAAAATACACACTCAGATCTGCAGAAATATAGAGGAAGATTATGTTGTGATAAAGAAGAGTTTGGGCAAAAATAAGAGGAGAAGTCTATGCAGAGATAGAGGACAAGTTTGGGCAGATCTCAAGGCAGAAAGTTATGAGAAGTTGATGCTCTGATTATGACGAGTTTTGTGTGAAGAAGTGGTACATGATTTGGATCAGATTTGTAAGGAAGAACATTGTGTGATTTGGATAAGATTTGTGAAGAAAAGATATTGTGTGAGTTGGATCAGATTTGTAGAAAATAGTGATCCAAATCCGTAGAAGGTTGGTATCTTAACGAGAGATTGGTGTCTCTTACTGGGTTGGTGTTCAGTTGCAGATTCGTGCTCACGAAATCTACAAGTGGGCATTGGTGTCTCCATTGGGTTGGTGCTCACAAATCATATAAGAGGGGATTGGAGTCTCCTATAGGTTGGAGCCTACAAAGATTGTAAAAGAGATTTATATATAAACAATATTTTGCCGTGGTTTTCTCCCGTAAGGGTTTCCACGTAAATCTTATGTTCTTCTTGTGGTGCATCATTGATAGATCTTGTGTGAGTGATATTGTTGTGTTGTTAAGTTGTGAAAAACCAAAAGTTTGTATTATACCAATCCACCCCCCCTCCTCAGTATAATTGTGTGTTCTTCAATTGGTATCATGTAATGTCCCCTCCCTAAGCATTCAACTTTGTGACCGTTAGCCTATCAAGCAGGTTCTCGTGACCTAATGAGTTAGGGTTACAAAACCCTTGGTGAATGTTCAATCCTGTTTATTTGGCAGTGACAGGTGTTGCATTGAGCTCCGTTAATTGAGATTTGCATAATACCCTTTTCTAAGGTGGATTCGGACATTTTGTCCGCATTTACTATTTTTAGTAAGTCACAGGGGGGACACCGACTTGGTCAGTTGGCAGTAATTTTATTTTGGGAATGTCGGTGAATGTATTTGACGGTGATATCTTGGCAGTTACCATGGTCCCGGACAATTAATCTAAATAACGTTAAATTATTAAAGTTAAATTAAACATTTAACTTTAGCGTTATTTAATTTAATAAAGTGAAATATGAGGCTCCTACGAAGACATAAGAAGTGTTAAAATCAAATAAAGTGTTTATTCCTAGGGATGGGCGACCACATGGGAGACATAAGGGATGTTTTAATTAAATGAAATATTTTTAATATCCCAACTTAAGTGTGGGTTTTTTGGAGGGCAAAGGGCAAATAAAAGAGGTTTGTTTGGGCTCATTTGTTATGCTTGATATTTTGGAAATTGGTAACGACATTTTGCTAGATTGAACCTGGTTCACTCCCTTGGCTTTGTGGAGACAAAATCCTTCACAGAGATCACCTTCTTCGTTGGTGAAAGACCCAGCCTAGAGGATTAATGGTGATTTCATACAGGGATCACATTTGGAGTTTATTGTTGCAATTTTTATGAAGTTTGCCAAGGAATTCATAACAGATTTTTTGGGTAGATTGAAGAGGGTTTATCAGCAGTATTTTGGAAGGCACAAACTTCAAATATTAAATTCCATTGCTGGCCATATCCTCTCATTGGCAAGCCGTACCCTCTTGTTGATTATTTGGCTTTGTTTTGGAGTTTCTCTTCTACCAATTTGCCGTGGAAGTTGATCTTTTTGTTTGCAGCAAAAGAAGCAAATTTATAGAAGGGATTACAAGGAAAAGACACAAGCTACAATAATCGCTATAGTGATCGCTGCAGTAATAGCTACAGTGGACACTACGGTAACTGCTACAGTGAACGTTACCGTTTTGCTACAATATCACTACAATACCTGCTAAGGATTTGTGAACAATACAAGCAATAGTTTGAAGGTATAAAGGAAGACACTATCATTTGGTATATGCATTTTATGCTGAAACTCATTCATAACAAACATCAAACAACAAAACAAACTTAGAAATCAATCAACAGACAGTTTGCATGCCAATTGTTTGACGAAATGTCAAACTATGGAAACTGAAATTTAAGGGCAGAACAAGGGTGTATGGTACAGTGGTATAAGAGCACAAAATTTTCTTGCCATCCTGTGCGATTGAAGCAGTGAACATGCAGAGTTTTTCTTGAGTAACGCAGCCTTTTACTCATCATTATAATCTGAGGAGAACCATGTCTAATCCAAATTTTGAAGATCAAACAGAAACTGGTAGATTTGCAAGTGTTAACATGGGTGAAAGAGAACCACAGGAACCAAGCACCAGGGAGATGCTAAATGGCTTTGCTAGAGGGCAGCGAGAGTGTAATGTCCCCTTTTTCGGAGTGATCACCTAATAATGAGATATGGAGCCAATTGTCACATTTGGATAATTTTGAAAGATAATTTGAATGTGGGAGTTGGTTTGTAATATTTTTCTAGCAATTTTGGTGTAATCAATGATAATAAAATAAATTGCTTTGAGGTGAAGCGACCCTTTGGAGGATAAAATAAGAATATGAAATTTGTCTATTTTGTGATCTCCACCTTAGGATGACGACATGACTTAATTCATGATGTGAGGAGGTTCGATCTCATGGGAAAAGGAGAAAATAAAGAAGCAAGAAAATATCTCGTGTTGGGTCGGCCTAGGAGGAGAAGAAGTTAAAGTTAAACAAATCTTTTTGAGTGCCACACTTAAGGTCAGCCAAGGTTAAGCCAAGGCGAGTCGGCCAAAAAATGAAGAGAAGGGCAGATCTTTAATTTGGACCACCAATCTTTGCCTAGAAGAGGGTCAGCCCTCATGAGAAGGGAAATTTATAAAATAAAAAGTATTTTCTAAGCCTAGGTCAGCCATCTTGGACAAGTCAAAGAAAACATGTATAAATACAAGGTATTTTGAGATCATTTCATCATCAATCAGCTTATATCATTTTTATCTTCCCTTGTGGATTTGCAACTTGTTTGCATTCATTTGCAAAGGACGAAAACCCTTGTGAAAATAAGGTGGATTGGACGAAAACCCAATCTCATCTTGGACGTGGATTCATACTGAATTCACAATTGCACTTCATTGGAGATTTGCAAAATCTGGAGGAGAATTTCATATCTTTGGAGCAGCATTTTGATTATCATTTGGTGCAGAAATCGAATATCTATAGAGCAGAAATTTGGAGCAGCGCTGAGGAACTTCTTGAGCAGAATTCTAATTAATTTGGAACAGCATCATTGCAGATCTAATTTGCCCTTTTTGTGGAGTGATTCTTGGTGCTTGTGATATCCTTTGATTACGGTTTTCACCCTACCTTTGGAGCGCCATCTTTGGGAGGCGATTCGTGGAGTTGTTGGTTATAAAGGTTTGCAGAATATTCTGATTTTTGGAGCAGCATCACAGCAGACCTAATTTGCCATTGTTGAGGAGCGATCTTGGTGCAAGCATTAATCATTTGGTGTTAGGGTTTCATACTACCTTGGAGCGCCATAATTGGAGGAGTATTTCGAGGTTTGTTGGCATCATTGACATTATTTTCCAGAGCAGCAAACCCTAGCAGACCTGTATCCCTTCGTTGGAGCAGACTTCTTAGTGTTTAAAGATTCTAGGGTTTAGGGTTTCATGCCCTAATTGGAGGGCCACATCTTAGAGGTCTTTTGCCATCACTTGAAGGTCATTTTGATTGTATTTTGGTATGTATAAACCCTAGGGTTTATGGCAGATTTGCAGCTGGGCATGTTTGCCTTGTTTGCCTATGACATTTGATGTAATTGGAGACTTCTTGAATTCTGATTTTGTAGCAGCAGACTTCTGATTTATATTTCAATCCATTGTGTTTGCAAATCGAAGTGATTTAATTGTGTAATTCATTGTGGAATGCAAGTATATTGTTAACAATCATGTTGGTCTTGCTTATATGATGATTTGGCATGTTTTATGGGCTTTTATAAGTGTTTGATTAAGTCTGAAACAGAAAATCAGAACTGCAGAATCTAGGGTTTTGGATCAGATTTGTGTAATGTCCCCAATCTAGCCCTTTGGTTCAATGGACAGGGATTAGTTGTAAAATACCCTTTCTAAATGACTAAAATTTTTTGCCAACTTTTAGATAAGATTTCTTGCACAAATCAACAAATAAACATCACCAATAAACAATGAAATAGTAGAACATCAAACCCACATCATACTTGCTTATTTGAAACCTTCAAATGAGAGATACATAAATGATAAGTGGCTGATATTAATTTCAAGCACAGTCTGATTTTATATCAGACTTTATTACATACACATAAAGTGCCCAAATTCATCAAATCTTGCATAGAAACAATGTCCAAGCACTGTAGAATGAAGCTAGCTGCCAAATGATGTTATAACAGCCCTGAAAGAACATTAACAATTGACTGATATGAAAGTTCTGTAGGCTGATATGACTGCTGAAAGTGATGATTTTGCCCAGTCAAAGTTTTAACAATGAAAACTCATGAAAATCACCTCCAAACTCAAGCGATGGATGACTAGTTTAGTCTTCTATCATATGCAACTCTTCAATAGTCAAAGTCCTTGTCAAATCCACTTCAAAAAACCCTATAATTGCATCAATAATCCGCTGTCATAAAAATCAGACTTCGCTGATATGAAATCAGACCCTGAAAAATATGCAAAAATCACTCAATTCTCACTATAAACCCAATCAACTACCTTGGTAGTCACTCCAATATACCAAGGGTTCCAATACGATGTCAAATACTCTTCAAATCTTCTCAAATCACCTGCAAATTCAACTCCAATGATGAAATCTGAATGATAACATCTCACAAATTGTCATGGGAACATCACCACAACACTCAAGGGAACATCACCTTGAAAAATAACTAGAAAATGCAATTTCCAGTCAAAGAACAAAATATAAAAGCTTGCCATATGATCAATAGTTGCAAATTGAAGTTCAAGAGCTCTATTTATCCTCTCCAAGGATAGGCATTCCTTCTATTTGTTATTTTGGAATGAAGCTTGGAATCCACCAATCAAAATTGAGAGTCTTGAACAATTGTAAATGAATGACATCAATGAATGCAATCATTTAAAAACAATCTTTAATTGTTTTAAATGAATTATATCTATTCTTCAAATGGATCAATCCTTCAGCATTGGAGCTCCTCTCTATCTTGGACGGCGGCTATGAATGAGAGCAATCAAACATTTAAAATCTTCATTTGGCGTTGAATATCATTGAGCGATCCTCCTCAATGTTGGCGTTTGGCATTTAAAACCTTTCAAAGAGCAATTTCAATCCAGGGCAAGCATTTAAAATCCTTCAATGAGCTTAGTCGATGCATTGGAGGTTGCTAGCAATTATTTAAAATCCTCTTCTTCATGGGCGGCCGTAGCAAATGCAATCATTTAAAACTCTTCAAACTACATTAACTACATCTTTTATGCATCGATCCTTCTCATAGGCACACTATCCCATGAAATCGCCTCATTGCACAAGGCGTCAATACACTAGACAATGCAATGAACTCATTAGTAGCAATCGCCTCCCTAAATAGCCGTTGGTTTTATGTGGGACCACAATCCAATACATTTGCTCTTCAAACAAGAAAATAAAACCATCTTATCCAAGTCGATCATCTTCAATGATAACTGTTGGCATTAGTTTGGACCTATTGCTTCATGGGTGAACACATCACCTTATTCATATTTACAACTCCATAGAAATCGATTAGAGAAAATGCAATTAAAGATTCCATTTTCTATAATCTATCAAATGAAATGAAAATACAATTTCAATATTGCATTTTCCAATTAATCCAATTACTAGTTGAGCTAACATTCCGGTTCTCCATGTATAGACTTATACCAACTTTCCGGTTCTCCATATATAGAAATAAGCTCAAACTAGAAATTCATTCCCTTACCAATGCATTAGCCTACGGGAATGGATGATAGGCTAATCATCAACTCCATGTGAAGTCACTCCAGAAATGGGGACATGATGGTCCTCCCTTCTCGGGATTGCTTGTCCTCAAGCAATCGAAGATTAGGATGCTCGAAAGTTTGCTCTCCTTCCCAAGTAGTATCCTCCAAAGGCAATCCTCTCCATCGAACCAAATACTCTCTAATGACTCGGCTCCTCAAATTACGCTCCCTCATATCAACTATGTTGTTAGGCTCCAATATCAACAGGCCTTCCTCATCAAGAGGTGGAAGATCGGGAGAAGAAACCACATGTTGTCCCAATGCCGTTTTGAAGCAAGACACATGAGACACATTATGAATGCGGCTTCCTAGTGGTAACTCAAGCTCATATGCAACTTCTCCAACTCGCCTCACAATCCTGTATGGCCCATAGAATCTCGGCTTGAGCTTTTTTGCACCACTTTTCTTCAAAGTACTCTGTCTATATGGTTGTAGGCGCAAAAACACCAAATCATCAACCTCAAAAGTCCTCTCAACCCGATGTTTGTCTGCATAAATCTTTTGTTGATTATGTGCTTGCTGAATATTACCCTTAAGAATCCTAAGGATGTCCTGTGTATCCTGCATCAACTCCTTAGCTCGGGGAGCTCTATGTCATGCCCACATTTCCTATGCGGTCATGACACGCAACACACGTGTCATGTCCACATTTGTCATGTGGTCATGACACTCTACTATCATCAAATGCAAAATCCATAAAAGAAAGTGCATCATATCCATACAATACCCTGAATGGAGTCATGCCAATAAAGATTAGATAGGTAGTATTGTAACAATACTCCCCAAGGTACAACCACTTGATCCAAGCATGCTGATGATCCGCAACATAATTGCGAAGATATCCCTCAATCCACTTATTTACAATCTCTATCTGTCCATCAGTCTGGGGATGATAACTAGTGCTCGGTGTCAACTCTGTACCTGCAAGTCGGAATAGCTCACGCCAAAACATACTGATGGATCTACTATCCCGATCACTTACAATAGTCTTTGGAAGGCCATCCAAGCGAAATACCTCATGAAAGAACAACTTTGCAACCTACAATGCTATGTAATCCACTACAATAGGATAAAAATGTGCATATTTAGTTAGCCGATCAACAACTACATATATGCAATCCTTACCATGAACCTTCGGAAGACCCTTGATAAAATCCATGGAAATACTTTCCCACTTCTGCTCAGGAATAGGCAAAGGCTAAAGTAGACCTGCGGGAAAAGTATGCTCAGACTTGTTCTGCTAACAAGTCAAACACTTTCTAACATGCTGAAGAATATCATCTTTGAGACCCTTCCAAGAGAATCTCTCCCTAACCTGCCTATAGGTTTTGAAGAAACCTGGATGTCTTGCTAGAGGTGTGTCATCAATGGCTCTAAGAATCTGTTGCTTAAGTTTCGACTCAGGTACCAAAAATATCCTGTCCTTATAATATATCATCAATTTCATCTTGTGGAATACCTTGCCTTCTATCACCCATTGTACCTGCTCTTCTTCTTTAATGATGTGCCAAAGGATCAACGTAGTAGCTCATAACCCATAGGCTGGCAGGATCCAAGCTCTGATACCACTGTAAAATACCCTTTCTAAATGACTAAAATTTTTTGCCAACTTTTAGATAAGATTTCTTGCACAAATCAACAAATAAACATCACCAATGAACAATGAAATAGTAGAACATCAAACCCACATCATACTTGCTTATTTGAAACCTTCAAATGAGAGATACATAAATGATAAGTGGCTGATATTAATTTCAGTCATACTCTGATTTTATATCAGACTTTATTACATACACATAAAGTGCCCAAATTCATCAAATCTTGCATAGAAACAATGTCCAAGCACTGTAGAATGAAGCTAGCTGCCAAATCATGTTATAACAGCGTTGAAAGTACACTAACAATTGACTGATATCAAAGTTCTGCAGGCTGATATGACTGCTGAAAGTGATGATTTTGCCCAGTCAAAGTTTTAGCAATGAAAACTCATGAAAACCACCTCCAAACTCAAGCGGTGGATGCCTAGTTTGGTCTTCTATCATATGCAACTCTTCAATAGTCAAAGTCCTTGTCAAATCCACTTCAAAAAACCCTATAATTGCATCAATAATCCGCTGTCATAAAAGTCAGACTTCGCTGATATGAAATCAGACCCTGAAAAATATGCAAAAATCACTCAATTCTCACTATAAACCCAATCAAATACCTTGGTAGTCACTCCAATATACCAAGGGTTCCAATATGATGTCAAATACTCTTCAAATCTTCTCAAATCACTTGCAAATTCAACTCCAATGATGAAATCTGAATGATAACATCTCACAAATTGTCATGGGAACATCACCACAACACTCAAGGGAACATCACCTTGAAAAATAACTAGAAAATGCAATTTCCAGTCAAAGAACAAAATATAAAAGCTTGCCATATGATCAATAGTTGCAAATTGAAGTTCAAGAGCTCTATTTATCCTCTCCAAGGATAGGCATTCCTTATATTTGTTATTTTGGAATGAAGCTTGGAATCCACCAATCAAAATTAAGAGTCTTGAACAATTGTAAATGAATGACATCAATGAATGCAATCATTTAAAAACAATCTTTAATTGTTTTAAATGAATTATATCTATTCTTCAAATGGATCCATCCTTTAGCATTGGAGCTCCTCTCTATCTTGGACGGCGGCTATGAATGAGAGCAATCAAACATTTAAAATCTTCATTTGGCGTTGAATATCATTGAGCGATCCTCCTCAATGTTGGCGTTTGGCATTTAAAACCTTTCAAAGAGCAATTTCAATCCAAGGCAAGCATTTAAAATCCTTCAATGAGCTTAGTCGATGCATTGGAGGTTGCTAGCAATTATTTAAAATCCTCTTCTTCATGGGCGGCCGTAGCAAATGCAATCATTTAAAACTCTTCAAACTACATTAACTACATCTTTTATGCATCGATCCTTCTCATAGGCACACTATCCCATGAAATCGCCTCATTGCACAAGGCGTCAATACACTAGACAATGCAATGAACTCATTAGTAGCAATCGCCTCCCTAAATAGCCGTTGGTTTTATGTGGGACCACAATCCAATACATTTGCTCTTCAAACAAGAAAATAAAACCATCTTATCCAAGTCGATCATCTTCAATGATAACTGTTGGCATTAGTTTGGACCTATTGCTTCATGGGTGAACACATCACCTTATTCATATTTACAACTCCATAGAAATCGATTAGAGAAAATGCAATTAAAGATTCCATTTTCTATAATCTATCAAATGAAATGAAAATACAATTTCAATATTGCATTTTCCAATTAATCCAATTACTAGTTGAGCTAACATTCCAGTTCTCCATGTATAGACTTATACCAACTTTCCGGTTCTCCATTTATAGAAATAAGCACAAACTAGAAATTCATTCCCTTACCAATGCATTAGCCTACGGGAATGGATGATAGGCTAATCATCAACTCCATGTGAAGTCACTCCAGAAATGGGGACATGATAGTCCTCTCTTCCCAGGATTGCTTGTCCTCAAGCAATCGAAGATTAGGATGCTCGAAAGTTTGCTCTCCTTCCCAAGTAGCATCCTCCAAAGGCAATCCTCTCCATCGAACCAAATACTCTCTAATGACTCGGCTCCTCAAATTACGCTCCCTCATATCAACTATGTTGTCAGGCTCCAATATCAACAGGCCTTCCTCATCAAGAGGTTGAAGATCGGGAGAAGAAACCACATGTTGTCCCAATGCCTTTTTGAGGCAAGACACATGAGACACATTATGAATGCGGCTTCCTAGTGGTAACTCAAGCTCATATGCAACTTCTCCAACTCGCCTCACAATCCTGTATGGCCCATAGAATCTCGGCTTGAGCTTTTTTGCACCACTTTTCTTCAAAGTACTCTATCTGTATGGTTGTAGGCGCAAAAACACCAAATCATCAACCTCAAATGTCCTCTCAACCTGATGTCTTTCTGCATAAATCTTTTGTTGATTTTGTGCCTGCTGAATATCATCCTTAAGAATCCTAAGGATGTCCTGTGTATCCTACATCAACTCCTTAGCTCGGGGAGCTCTACTATCATCAAATGCCAAATCCATAAAAGAAAGTGCATCATATCGATACAATGCCCTGAATGGAGTCATGCCAATAGACATGTGATAGGTAGTATTGTAACAATACTCCCCAAGGTACAACCACCTGATCCAAGCACGCTAATGACCCGCAACATAATTGCGAAGATATCCCTCAATCCACTTATTTACAATCTCTATCTGCCCCTCAATCTGGGGATGATTCACAACAACAATAGTTCAATTCCAAACACAAAGATGATAGCCAAAATAGACTATGATATTCAAATTAAAGATTTGAATATATGTGTTCTTATAGTAATATCCATTATAGACATACGAGATCAAAACTATGAAATTTTGTTGTATCTAATGCAACAGGGTTTTGTGATGAATGTAGACAATTGAGCAAATCCTTGAATCTATAGCACTGTGACTGCTATCATGTAACTGTCCTGATGGAATCAATCAAGTGCTGGACTATCTGATAAACATATCTGAATCTGTTTAAGATCCTGTACACTTCTAGATTTACATTAACTTTTGTAGAGTCTATGTGATACGATGTCTTCACAGAAGGATGTTGTAGCTCACCAAGCAATTTAATCTATCCTCAAGTGCTGCACTTCCATGTATCCTGAAGGTGCTCACGAAATCCTCTAAATACTTCTTGTGTTAGATAAAACTCAAACACAATGATCTTGCTTGCACAATGATGATCTATTGGATATCAAATGATACAAATCGATAGATACCAGCTCTCTCAAATACAAGGACGAACACACCAAAGTGATATATTCTAAACAATGACAGCTCCAAGACAAAGTATCGACTAGAGATTATGAGTATGCATTCAATGCCAAAGGATGATGGCTATTCTAAACTCCACAATACATGTTGCTCGCTAGTTCTCACGGATGTATGTCAACTTCAGCAAATGAAATGTTGTCCTAGAACCTATGATTCCTTTTAAGCTCCTCTCTGCCTCGCGAAAGTCTTCAAATAATGCCAGCAACTTCTTTATGATATGCGATTTACTTTCACTGAAATTCACCGCGATACAATTAAAAGCCTTCAGATCCATGCCTTCAAATTCAACGAACTCTCACCCAAAGAATTCACAGGTCCACCAAACACTAATCGTTGTTCCACAATAATGTTTAGCTTTGACGAAAGAGGTATATGCAGTCTTCTCCAATGACGAATTTCTCGACACTCTGCGTCTGTGATATATGTGCTTCAATCTTCAATTCAAATCCATTGCTTATAGACCTCTAACGACGCTCAGGGAAGTGGGGAATAAGTCTTCAAAGATACAACAAATATCAGGCGCTCATCTATATCTTCACAATGGCTCCTTTTTATCAAACGGAGGCTATTCTCTTGTCTAAAATCCACGATTTAACACTCGTGCCCAGCAATGCAATATCCATGCGTGCTAATAACAAGAACCCACGATTTCAAAGGAATGAAATCTTAAAATATACATTCACAAATATATATTGCAGGATTAACCATATACAAGGGCCCACATTCCACTAATCAAAAATCTATTTAAAATCAATATTTCAGACTAGGAATTCTAACTGGCTAGTCCGTCAGACTTTGTCTCCTAATCTGTAACAGCTCACATAATAGACTTGTAATCCATTACTCAACAAAATAGCATTTCAATATATGAAATAAATATCTGAAACAAACTTATAAATATCGATCCACTTGCAAATTTATATTTATTCATAAATCAATCAATTTGCAAAAATCCTCTGCAATAACAATACCCAAAAAACTGCTTTATTCAATCATGTCTTCAACACATATTCTCAATGAAGCTTACAAAAAGGGTCTCCGACCAAATGACGAAAACCCAACAATCGAACCCAAGACACTTTGAAGCTCAGTTGTGAAATCTGAGATGATTTCACCTCTATAATTCACCAAGGAGTCATCTCCTCAGTTCAATGATTGCAAAGGGACATCACATTGTCAATTCAGTTGATTACAAAAACTTCACAAAAGACAAACACAAAACCAAGCATACAAAACATGCTCAACAATGACTCTCCGTAGCCCTTTTAAACTTTCATCAATTAGGACAGGCACTAATTTTATTAAATGAAAGTTTGTGTACACAGTCACACTTAACCTTTTTAAATGCTTGCACTTGAACTTTTTTAAATGTTTGTTTTTGTGTACACAACACTTTTTAATAAAGTGTTCTAATACTGACTTAAGTAACTTAAATAAAATATTAATTTTATAAAGCAAATAAAAATACTTTATAAAATTAATTTACAATTATAATATTAAGTTACTTTAAAAATGGGGATATGACATTAGTCTATGACCAGACTCCCATAGGCTAATGGAGATGTTTAGGGGGTCATTTCAGGGGACTTACTATTTATAGTAAGTCAGGAGCCGGGCACTTGCAATTTATAGCAAGGCAGTGTGGATGGTCTTGGCACAGGAATTCATGTTGTTCAGGGGCCCAAGGTGATATAATTCGATATATAAGTTAAATTAAATATTTAACTTATACTATTTGGAAGTTAAGTTACTTTAAGTTATAAAGTAATGTTACTTTATAATACTAAATTATAACTTAAAGTTGGCCCCTAGGAGATGGATGCACCTCATGGAGAGATAAGGGGTTGATTAATAAATTAAAAATAAATAAAAACTCTCTCATCTTGGGCATTGTAAAAGAGAGGAAACAAAAGGGGAAAAAGTGACTTCATTTGTTATGCGAAGAATATTGGATTTTGCTCTCTTTGGAGATTATTATGCTTTGGCATTTTGGAGCTTGGCTCTAGGGTTTCAGTTGGCTGTGTTGGGACGAAAACCCCGGCATTGGTCCCTTTCCTCGTGCGTGAGAGATCGTATCAGGAGAGGATTTGAGGAGGCTTCACACAGAGGCTTCATTTGTACATTCAGAGAATCCATTTTGGTGGTTATTCGAGCAAGAAATGAAGACATTCGAAGGAGTTTGATATTGCAGCTCATAGAATAGTTTGAAGGACAGAAATAAGTATTCTTGAAGGAGTTTATCGCTGTGGCAGTGTCATTTCATGCTGGTTGTACCTCCCAAGCAAGTCGTACAACTCTAGGGGTCGTACCTTGCAGTATTGAGAATATTGAGAGTTTGGAGTTGGTTTTTGTTGTTCTTCCTTGGCGTTGGAGGTGGATATATGACTGCAGACAGGTCTGGGGGAATTTGGGGAAGATTTATGGTCATTGGTTGTTGACTCCATAATTCCAGCAGGTCGTACCATCAAGGACAAATCGTGGGTCTTCTTGGTTGTTGTTCTATCACTGTTTGGTGGTGTTTATCACTCCAAATCTTGGCTGTTTCAGTTGTGTTTATTGCTGCAACTGACTGTAATATAATATTCCTTCATTTCTTGGAGTTGTGAGCAATTTTCTATGGTCTTGTTGCTGGCCCGGCTCCAACTCCCGAACGAAGTTGTAAATCTTGATCTGGGTATGTTACTGTAATTCATATCTTGGCTAAATACAATCTGGGTCATTGTTATTTTGTTGATATTTCTTCTAGTTTTTTTGGAGTTTTCGGTATATTGTTTATATTCTATGTATTTCATGCAATATCAATACATGCAAAAACATGCAATAAAAACCTAAACCCAAAACTATCAGAAAGACAAAAAAACACATTCAAAGAAAACATATACCAGGGGTGTATGTTACAGTGGTATCAGAGCATAAGATCTTGCCATCCTATGATACAGAAACAGACATGCAGTGAGTTATGTATCATGTGCCGTCATTGACACACCATTACAATTTGAGAAGGAATAGGTCACAACCAGAGATACAGACTCTGCAGTTGATACAGGAGGGAGAAGTACCTGTAGAGGATCCATTTTCAGGAGAACTTCCACCAGTCATAGAACCTACAAGAGAGATGGGTGACAGGGAAAACAAGGAACCTAGCATGCGCAAGATCCCTAATGTGCTCACGAGGAGTCAATTGGCTATGGAGAGAGAGTTGAGGGAGTCTCGGGAGGAGTTGAGAGAATCACGGGCTGAGATAGCACACATTCTAGAGCAGTTAGCACCCCGAGATGGTAACAGGGATAATCACCGTGACAGGAACAAGTACAATAGTGGTGATAGGAACAGGAACAATGGCGGTGATAGAATCAAGGATAATGGAGGTGATAGGAACAGGAATAATGGGGTTGATAGACACAATGGTGACAGGAACTAGGGAGACAGGAATAATGGGGACAGGAACCAGGATGACAGACACAAGTACAGAGATGATGAGGGTGAGGCATCAGTTACCCACCGGAGGGCTTCACAGTTCATAGCAGGTGATAGACCTGGAATACCCACTTTTGCTCCCAGGAACCAAGTTCTTGAACAGGGCCCAACACAGGCTGCGTTTCAGGAGGAGATTCTGAGGGATTGGAGAGCATCCAGTGCAGAGTTTAGGGCCGAGATGACATTTGTCGAGTACTCTGACATCAGGATAAAGAATAGACCTCACAGGGGAGGCAGACCTCAAAACCAGGAGTTGCAGAACAAAGTAAAATGACACTTCCATATTTTGATGGTTTCGGGAAGACCACCGCAAGAGCTTGGGTCCAGAAATTGGACAGCTACTTGCAGATCAGTCCCATGCCTGAGGAGGACGCCATTACCTATGCAACTTTACACTTGGAGGGGACCACACATAAATGGTGGAGCAATGGGAAGGTTACACTGGGTCACAATCAGATCACTTCATATGTGGAGTTCACTGCTAGACTGATCGATAGGTTCGACAAAAAGGACCCAGAATTGTAGTTTAAGGAGTTAGCACAGTTGAGGCAGAGTGGATCAGTAGACTCCTATATATCAGAGTTCCATGACCTGTCTGTTATGGTCCCAGACATTTCAGAGCGTAGGCTAGTTATTTTATTCATTGATGGATTATCAAACCCACTACGTGGTTGGGTTAAGGGTTTTGACCCTGCTTCACTACAGGAGGCCATGAAGAAGGATAGAGATATGGAGTCATCAGTATGGCGAAATAAATTTCAGTCTAAGGGCTTTCCTCACAAGAGGGATAAGGAGATGAGACCCTTCCAGAGAGATGTTGAGCAACCTAGAGATAAACCAAATAGGTTAACAGATGACCAGTTCAACGAGTACAGGAGGAAAAAGCTTTGCTTTCATTGCAAAGAGCCATGGGATCCCTCACATAAGTGCCCACACAAGGCTAAGGCCAAGTTGATTGAGTACTATTCGGCCGAGGAGACGCAGTCAGAGGCATCCGATTCACATTCAAATCAGCCTTTAGCCCATGAGGATAGTGGAGATAAGAGGGCATCACAGCACAGTATTGGTAGTGGTGGTACTCTTGCCTAGCTTTCCAGTTTCCAAAAGGTCGGTTCTTTCAGAGTGCGTGGTGTACTCGATGACAGTGTATCATCACCCTCATTGATACAGGAGATGCACATAATTTTATTGATGAGGGGTTGGTAGCTCGCAGGGGGTTGAAGGTAGAGGAATTCGAAGGCTTCAAAGTGATGGTAGCCGACGGATTCAAAATGCAGTGTAACAGAAAAATATCAGGATTGAAGATCATTATGGGTAAGTATGAGTTGGTGGATGATTTCTATGTTGTTGGCATTGGGGATACAGATGTTGTACTTGGCATGCATTGGATGAGTCAGTTAGGAGAGTTCACCATGAATGTGCAGAAGATGGAAATGAAATTTGAATTCAATGGAAAGAAAATGTCTTAGAGGCTTGTCAGATGGTAGACCACGAGTGGTGTCAATGAAGAGGATGGAGAGGTTATTACGACATGACAAGGTAGAGTGGGTAGCAAAGTGCCTCATTATGCCAGAGTCCCCACCACAGCAAAAGGGCAATTATCATCCTGATATTCAGAAGCTCTTGTCCAAGCACAGCAAGGTGTTTGGAGATATACCACCAGGAGTGCCTCCAGATAGAGGCATAGAGCACGTCATTGACTTAGCGGATGGGACTAAGCCCATCATGATCACTCCCTATCGTCATCCTAAGAGACTGAAGGATGAGATAGAAAAGACCATCAAGGAGTTGTTAGAGATGGGACACATTCAGCCCAGCAAGAGTCCCTTTGCTTCTGCAGTGATCTTGGTCAAGAAGAAGGATGGTACAATCAAAATGTGCATTGACTACATGGCACTAAATAAGAAAACCATCAAGAACAGGTACCCAATTCCGAGGATAGATGAGTTGATAGATGAGTTGCATGGTGCCTATTATTTTTCCAAAATTGATTTGAGGTCAGGATACCACCAGATCTGTATGAGGGCAGAGGACATAGAGAAGACTGCTTTCAGGTGTCATTACGGCCACTTTGAGTTTCTTGTGATGTCGTTTGGAGTCTGGAGTGACCAATGCCCCTGCTACTTTCCAAAGTTGCATGAATCAGATATTCAGACAGCAGCTTAGGAAGTTTGTACTGATATTCTTCAACGATATCCTAATTTTCAGCAGGACTTGGGAGGATCATATGAGACATCTGGAGGATGTATTGAGCATATTGGAGAGTGAGTCCCTTTATGCCAAAGAGTCAAAATGTGACTTTGGCATGACTGAGCTACTTTATTTGGGCCACATTATCAGTGCTGATGGTGTCGGGGTAGACCCAGAAAAGATTAAGGCAATTGTTGATTGGCCCCCACCCACAAACCTCACATAGCTTAAGGGCTTCTTTGGACTTTGCGGGTTTTACAGGAGCTTTGTAAAAGGTTGCTCTCAGACAGTTGCACCATTGACAAACTTGACGAAGAAGGAAGCCTTTGAGTGGAATGACAGAGCTCAGCAGTGCTTTGATCATTTCAAGCACTTGATGTCTACTTGCCCTGTGTTGGCCATCCCCGACTTCTCTAAACCATTCGAGCTAGAGTGTGATGCATCAGGAGAGGGGATAGGGGGCAGTGCTCATGCAGGAGAAACACCCGATAGCATTTGAGAGCAGAAAACTTTGGGGTGTTGAGAGGAGTTACTCGGTGTATGACCGAGAGATGTTGGCCATATGTCATAAATCAATAACATTTCCAATTAAAGATTGGAAATCAAGCATATAAAGATGAGACTAATCAATCATATAGATATAATTCACATAACTATTGGAATTTCAAGTATTAAAGATCAGCGATATTCATGATAATGGCGGTGTCAATGATCATAAGGAACCAGTAATTGCGTCGATGGAAGAAAGGTTATATTAATGTTAAGGCATCGACATCAACAAGATAATCGCAATTCATGAGCATTAAATATTATTCCTTTTAAAAGATATAATGGCTATAATCCAAAGGCAGCGGCATCCTCATATTAAGGATAACATATTGTTAATTAACAATAATGAATGGACGAAACCCTCAAGCATCGCATCCTCTCCAATATACGTCCCTCCAAGTCTTTAAAAGGGACCTTGCGGTAAGCAAGAAGGCATCGAATCATTTCACTCAAGCATCCAAGAAAATATATACATCGATCAGGAAGAACTCAGTCTGCATAACAGCAAGTATCATCCATTGAAGACATTATAATTGATCAAAGACTTGCAAAAATCTCTGCCCAAGAATTGCAACAGCAAGTAAGCATCTAATCTTTCATATTCTTTCAATAATTCTGATCGAATTAACATGATCAGGTATGCAGATTTACTTATAGCTCTTTGTCATTCATTCCAGAATATATATTTATGACAGTCATATGCTTGTACTCATGAATGTATCGATTATGATAACTTTGGTTTATGAACAGTCATTCTTAGCAATAAGATGCGTACATTCCATTATTCATGATGATAAGATATAGTCATAGTCATCACGAATAATGAAATGTAGATAGTCATATAGAATGATCCTTTATAATGTATCTAGTATGCAATAATTTAAATGATATAACTTGTAAACAATTATGCATAATGTTATGTGATTTGTTAACCTCATATAAGAGATGAAAGGAAAAGTACCAAGAGGCCACTCATGGGTA
Source organism: Cunninghamia lanceolata (assembly GCA_027924645.1). Taxonomy (NCBI): domain Eukaryota; kingdom Viridiplantae; phylum Streptophyta; class Pinopsida; order Cupressales; family Cupressaceae; genus Cunninghamia; species Cunninghamia lanceolata. The sequence goes on along the minus strand of BSBN01000391.1, from coordinate 42,081,593 downwards.
TTATAGAGGCCTTTGTCACATGAGGTATAAGGCACCCATACTTATAGCTCTTTGTCATTCATTCCAGAATATATATTTATGACAGTCATATGCTTGTACTCATGAATGTATCGATTATGATAACTTTGGTTTATGAACAGTCATTCTTAGCAATAAGATGTGTACATTCCATTATTCATGATGATAAGATATAGTCATAGTCATCACGAATAATGAAATGTAGATAGTCATATAGAATGATTATTTATAATGTATCTAGTATGCAATAATTTAAATGATATAACTTGTAAACAATTATGCATAATGTTATGTGATTTGTTAACCTCATATAAGAGATGAAAGGAAAAGTACCAAGAGGCCACTCATGGGTATTATAGAAGCCTTTGTCACATGAGATATAAGGCACCCATAGTGCAAGGATAGTGATGTATAGGCCTTGGTTACTTGATGTAAGGCATCATAAGAGTACCAAGGAGTCTCATAGAGGCCTTGACTCTAAGGTATTAAGGATACCGCATTGAGTCTAAGGATAGAGACATTAGAGCCCCATGGTGAATAATGGTAATTCTCCTCTAATCTCCCATAGGTTGTTAACAAATGACATATAGATAAATAGATTGCAATTTGTATTGATAAAGATCATAGATCATGTGAAATGTCATGATAAGAATATGCAAGGCATATTGATGATGATCATGAAAGTAACATGTGAAATGTTAATGATATGCCAGGCATATGAATAGTGATCATAAGATTAACTTGTAAAATAAGAATGAAAGATAATGTGCATTGAAATAATCATAAGAGTAGCAATAGTAATATGCATTGAAAGTAATCATAGATTGATGATAGTAATGTATTGATAGTAATTAATGATGAACTAAAGTTATGAGTTGACATTTGATCATAGAAAGGAGAAGGTAGCGTGATTATATAAATTATATATGTGGCTTTAAATGCATTCTCTTGTTACAAGTTGAAATTTGTGAACGAGGTAAAAGGATTTTGATTTGTGACAAGGGGACATTACACCATAATACATGCATTGGCCAAATTCAGACCTTATCTGGTAGGTGGGAAATTCGTCATCAAAATAGACCACAACATAAAATATTTTATGAACCAGAAGGATCTGAATGACAGGCAGCAGAAGTGGGTCAACAGGCTCCAGGCGTATGACTTTGACATCGAGTATGTCAAGGGGAAGAGGAATGTAGTTGCAGATGCATTGTCGAGGAGACCTCACTTGTGCTTAGTTGGAGAGAGATATCTGCTGATTGGAGGGAGTTGATTGCAGCAGAGTATGCCAAAGACTCTTGGGCAACAAGATTTATTGAGGACACTATCAGAGATGAAAGATATTCTGTGGTGAATGATTTGATCATATACAAAGGCAGGATATTTTTGGTGCCCAGTTCTCAGTTGAAACATAAGGTGATAAGGACTTTCCATGATACTCCAATGGCTGGCCATCCTGGATTCTAAAAAACGTACAGACAGATTTGGGAAAGGTTCACATGAAAAGGGCTTAAGGATGAAGTGTTGAAGTATGTTCGTGAGTGTCCCATTTGCCAGCAGAATAAGCATGAGCATACTTACCCAGCAGGTTTACTACAACCATTGCCTATTCCCAACCAAAAATGGGAATGTATCTCCATGGACTTCATTACAGGGTTGCCTAAGGTGCAGGGGAAGGACTGTATTTATGTGGTGGTCAATAGACTCACCAAATTTGCACACTTCTTCGTCATTTCAGCAATCTTTACAGCTGCTCAGGTGGCTGATTTATTCTTCAAGGAGATATTCAGGTTACACGGGGTACCCAAGAGCATAGTTAGTGACAGGGACAACAAGTTCCTGAGTTTATTTTGGCAAGAGCTATTCAGACTTTGTGGTACTGAGCTGACTCTTAGTACCAGTTACCACCCGCAGACAGATGGCCAAACAGAGGTGGTGAATAAGTGGTTGGAGGGGTATCTCCGTAATTATGTTTCGAGGCAACAGAAGGCATGGATTAGATGGTTGCACTTAGGGGAGTACTTTTATAACACTTCATACCACATGTCTATTCATATTACTCCTTTCAGGGCACTATATGATTATGATGCCCGATGCTTCACAGATCTCTTACTTGGTGACAGTCGGGTGCCTAAGGCAAAAGATCTTCTGCAAGAGAGCCAAGACATAGTGAAGGAGCTCACGGAGAATATACAGCAGGCATAGAATCAACAGAAGCTTTATGCTGATCAGCACTGAGTGGAGAGGAGTTTCGAGGTTGGAGATATGGTGTATTTGAGGCTCCAACCCTACAGGCAATCCACTCTCAAGAAGAGTGGAGCAGAAAAATTAAAACCTAGGTTTTATGGCCCATTCAGGATTACCAGGAAGGTGGGTGAAGTGGCATATGAGCTCGAATTGCCAACAGATAGCAAAGTGCATAATGCCTTTCATGTTTCCAGGTTGAAGAAAGCTCTTGGCCACAATGTGATTCCTTCAGTAGAGCTTCCACCGTTGGATGAGGGGAAGTTAATTCTAGTACCAGAGGCAATTATCAACACTCGAGAGAGGAATTTGAGAAAAAGGGTCATTAAAGAGTACCTGGTTAAGTGGAAGAATTTGCCAGCTGAGGATGCCACTTGGGAGAGTGAACAGATATTGCAACATCCTCAACTGAGGTTGCTTGAGGACAAGCAATCATGGGGAGGGCGGACTGTAATGTCCCCCATCTAGCCCTTTGGTTCAGTGGACAAGGATTAGCCTATGACCAGACTCCTGTAGGCTAATGGAGATGTTTTGGGGGTCAATTCAGGGGACTTACTATTTATAGTAAGTCAGGAGTCAGGCACTTGCTATCTATAGCAGGGCAGTGTGGATGGTCTTGGCACAGGAAATCATGTTCAGGAGCCCAAGGTGATATAATTCGATATATAAGTTAAATTAAATATTTAACTTATACTATTTGGAAGTTAAGTTACTTTAAGTTATAAAGTAATGTTACTTTATAAAACTAAGTTATAACTTAAAGTTGCCCCCTAGGAGATGGACGCACCTCATGGAGAGATAAGGGGTTGATTAATAAATTAAAAATAAATAAAAACTCTCTCATCTTGGGCATTGGAAAAAAGAGGAAACAAAAGGGGAAAAAGTGACTTCATTTGTTATGTGAGGAATATTGGATTTTGCTCTTTGGAGAATATTGTGCTTTGGCATTTTGGAGCTTGGCTCTAGGGTTTCAGTTGGCTGTGTTGGGACGAAAACCCCGGCATTGGTTCCTTTCCTCGTGCGTGAGAGATCGTATCAAGAGAGGATTTGAGGAGGCTTCACACAAAGGCTTCATTTGTGCATTCAAGGAATCCATTTTGGTGGTTATTCAAGCAAGAAATGAAGACATTCAAAGGAGTTTGATATTGCAGCTCATAGAATAGTTTTGAAGGACAAAAATAAGTATTCTTGAAGGAGTTTATCGCTGTGGCAGTGTCATTTCATGTTGGCCATACCTCCCAGGCAGGTCGTACAGCTCTAGGGGTCGTACCTTGCAGTATTGAGAATTTTGAAAGTTTGGAGTTGGTTTTTGCTATTTGTCCTTGGCGTTGGAGGTGGATATATGATTGCAGACAGGTCTGGGAGAATTTGGGGAAGATTTCTGCTCATTGGTTGTTGACTCCATACTTCCAGCAAGCCGTACCATCAAGGACAAATCGTGGGTCTTCTTGGTTGTTCTATCACTGTTTGGTGGCATTTATCACTCCAAATCTTGGCTGTTTGAGTTGTGTTTATTGCTACAACTGATTGTAATACAATATTCCTTCATTTCTCGGAGTTGTGAGCAATTTTCTATGGTCTTGTTGCTGGTCCGGCTACAACTCCCAGACAAAGTCGTAAATCTTGATCTATGTATGTAACCGTAATTCATATCTTGGCTAAATACAATCCGGGTCATTGTTATTTTGTTGATATCTCTTCTAGTTTTTTCTGGGTTTTCGGTATATTGTTTATATTCTATGTATTTCATGCAATATCAATACATGCAAAAACATGCAATAAAAACCTAAACCCAAAACCATCAGAAAGACACAAAAAACACATACAGAGCAAACATATACTAGGGGTCTATGTTACAATTTGGAAATCAGAAAATTAGGGCAAAAATCATAACCCTAAAATCAAAAAAAATTAGTTAGTATCATAACCCTAAACTCAAAGTGACCGTAATGACACCTGAAAGCAGTCTTCTCTATGTCCTCTCTCATCCTGATTTGGTGATATCCTAACCTCAAATCTATCTTTGGAAAGTAGCAAGCCCCGTGAAGCTCATCAATCAACTCATCGATGCGACGAATAGGATACCTGTTTTTAATGGTTTTCTTGTTCACAGCACGGTAGTCAATGCACATGCAGATTGTCCCATCCTTCTTCTTGACAAGAACAACTGATGAAGCAAATGGGCTTTTGCTGGGTCTGATGTGCCTCATCTCCAATAACTCCTTAATGGTCTTCTCTATCTCATCCTTGAGCCTTTTCGAATGACGATAGGGTGTAGTAATTACTGGCTTGGACCCATCCTCTAGTTCTATGACATGCTCAACCCCTCTATCTGGTGGCACTCCTAGTATTATAATCTCAAACACCTTGTTGTGTTTGGTCAACAATCTCTGAATATCTAGATGATAGTTGTTCTTTGGCATGATTAGGCACTCAGTTGTTCTCTGGCATGATTAGGCACTCAGTTGTCCACTCTACATGGTCATGTCTCAACATTCTCCATTCTCATGAGAGAAACTACTCAAAGCCCTCCATCTGATAAAGCTCTAAATACAAACGTTTTCCCATTGGATTCAAATTTCATCTCCATATTCCGCAAGTTCATGGTGAAATCTCCAATGGTCATCATCCAATGCATTCCTAAGACCACATCTGTGTCACCAATACCAACGACATAGAAGTCATCCTTGAGCTCATACTCCCAAAGCCGTATGCTCAATCCATAAATCTTCCTGGTGCATGTGAGTTTGAAGCCATCTACTACCATTACCTTGAAGCCTTCAAACTCCTCAGTCTTGAGTCCTCGTTTTGCAACCAACCCCTCATCAATGAAGTTATGCTTTGCACCTGTATCAATAAGGGTGATGATGCATTATCCACTTAGGACTCCTCTAACTCTAAAAGAGCCAACTTTCTGGAAGCTAGAAAGTTGTGCCATCACTCCTTCACCATCAGTACTACCTTGGGATGAATTTTCATAATCGTTGTCCTCCCTATCCGATGGCTGATCTGATTTTTCTGAATTGGACTCCTCAACAAAAAAATACTCTATCTGCTTTGCCTTTGCCTTGTTAAGGCATCTATGTGATGGATCTCATGGTTCTCTGCAATGGAAGCAAAGCTTCTTTTTCTTGTACTCGTTCAGTTGCTCATTGTTCAGCTTAGTTGTCTTCTCTCTTGGCTTATTAGTATCCCTCTGAAAAGGCTTCTTGTCTTTCTCTTTCTTGTATGGAAATCCCTTAGACTGGAATTTGCTTCTGGATGTAGAAGACTCCATGTCCCTAGCCTTTTTCATGGCTTCACGTAGAGAAGGTGGATTGAGGCCCTTGATCCAACCTCGTAAGGGATCAGTGAGTCCATCAATGAAAAGAACCATCATCCTGCGTTCTGAAATATCTGTCACCATTACCGACAACTTCTGGAACTCTGATATGTAACTCTACAATGAACCCCATTGTTTAAGCTGAGCCAATTCCTTCAACTGTAATTCATAGCCCTTGTCAAACCTGTCTCTCAGTCGTCCAGTGAACTCTGCATAAGATGTAATCTGGTCATGGCCAAGAGTAACCTTTCCATGGTGCCACCACTCATGGGCAATGTCGTCGAGATGTAGGGAAGCATATGTAATGGCCTCCTCCTCTGGCATAGGATTAAGCTGAAGGAAGCTATCTAGCTTCTGTACCCATGCTCTAGATGTGGTCTTCCCTGACCCATCAAAATAAGGAATGTTCAGCTTATTCACCTTCTTTTGAAGCTCATAATTCTTTTGTCTACAACCCCTATTGGATATGTGTTTCATCCTCAGGTCCAAATACTCACAGAATGACATCTCAGCTCTAAACTCCTCACTGGAAGCTCGCCAATCTCTAATGATCACATCCTGGAACTCAAGCTGTGTGGGCTCAGGTTCTAGTGCATTGTTTCGCAGGGTAAAGGTGGGTATACCAGGTCTATCATAAGTTGTATGCTAAGCAACCCCTCTGTTATTAACAGATGCTTCTCCATCATTTCTCCTATCGTCCTCATCTCTGTACCTGTTCCTGTCACCATTGTTGCCCCCATTGTTGTTCTGGTTCTCGTCATTGTTATTGTTATTGTTTCCTGCATTCCCAATGACCCGATATGCTATAAGGTCACAAAGACAATTAAAATTATTTTGCAAGTCTCGCTACCCCCAGGCCAAATCATTAAGTATATCCCTGGTGCTGGGTGCCTCTCAGTCTCTGTCACCCATCTCAACCACTACGGTATTAGCACCTGCAAAGGGTCTATATGCTGAGGTACTGCAAGATCTAGTTGTGACTTGTTTCTTCTAAGGTAGTATTGATGTGTACCCGACTGCATCACTTAATAACCACTCTGCATGGTTCAATTTGACCTCATAGGATGGCAAGATTATCTGGGCTCTGATACCACTGTAATATGCACATGTCCTGTAAGGTTTTTATGCCAAGTTTTTTTTTGTTTTCTATTTCTGGTTTCACTATTGAATATTTTTTTGGTTTTTGTTTGTATTTTTGCATATGATGTTCGGAAATAACAATAAAATACAAGCATTCATATAGACCCAGAAAATATATAACTGAAAAACACAAAATAATGAATACCCAAATCATAAAATTGCTGAAATATAATTACGGTCACATACCCATTTGCATTTCTTCAATCTTGTAATTCTGACATACATGAACCAACAAGGGTTTGATACAAAATAAGCTCTGTATGCTTGAATCTCCATGTTCTCCACTTTGCCAATTAGATGGATACAATGCCAAGTCCTAGGCGTCCCATCTCATGCAAAGGTTGACCCAATAGATAGGCGTATTAGCCTCAAGAAGACCCACGTCCTTAGCTGAACCTGTACGACCAAGTTAGTGGCTACTATAGCAACAAAGTACTTCAAAAAACTCTCCAAAACTGCTGTGAATCCCTCAGTTAAGATCTGCAGCCATGAAGAACTCCCAACGCCTCAATAACACCTTGAAAATCCTCCAGAATCACAAGGAATAGCTACCATGAATGGTACGGCCTGCTCCAGCAGATGGTACGGCCAATATGGTGATAAAAATCAGTCCCAACTCCTTAAAACTAAAAAAAATCTGCCATTGTTTGTTTTTCATTAGCTGCTCATTAAAATCAAAATATTATACTTGCAAAATCCCCATCAAATCAGCACAATGCGAAGTCTCCGTATGAAACTCTCAACAACCCTCCTGATGTTGTCTCTCAAGCACGAAGAGACTGATCTCACAGAGGTTTTTGTCTCTGCAAAGCCCTTGTTTCAACCTCAAAGCCAAGCTCCAAGTTTGCACGACAATATTTTCAAGAGTAAATGAATGAATGAAAAACAACTTCCCGTTTTCTTTTTGTCGTCTCACCCAACGCTGAAGAGGAATTCTTTTTTTATTATTTTATATTTTATAACTTAAGTCCCTTATGTCCTCATGAAAATGGGCGCCCACATTCTCTAGCACTTTCCCACTTAAAACACTTATATCTGCCCTTTTTAAAACATTACTTTATAATATAAAGTAATATGTAAATATTAAACTTACAAGTTAAATCTTTAATTTAACTTATTAGTCGATAATAATATTTCATTTCTCGATCCACTCAAATGCCAAGTTTAAGTGTGCTAGATACTCCAACCGGCAAAGGTAATTATAGAAAGTCTAGTAAACTCCACCGGTGACCCCCCGCCTGACTTACTATAAATAGTAAGTCCTAGTAAAATGTGACCAAAGAGATTCCCTAACCAACCTCCATTAGCCTACGGGAACCCTAGAATAGGCTAACTGCTCCACCTGTTGTTCTGGGCTAAGAAGGGGACATTACAGTTCTATTATGTGATATCTTGATTTGGGATTTGTATGTGAGCTGGTTTAATTCATTTCAGTCATCTTTTGGTATTATATGAATGTCAAATTGCTATCTTTCCATTTTCATATCATATCAAACATATATGTGAAAACAAAACATCAAAAACCCAAGTGAAACAACCAAAAAAAAATCAGAAATTTCAGGGCAGCAAGCAAAAATTCAGTTCAGATCTAGACAGGGTTCTTACATATCACCTTCAATCTTGTAGTCATCATGAAGTGTCATGTGCTCTTCACTTGGGGCTTCAATAGGTGACTCTCTTTCGTCCATGTCCTCATAGGGCAGAAGTGAACTTGTGACTTCATTTTCTTTAGGGCTTGGAGTCCAATCTTCAATGCATGTTGACTGATTTTTGTCTTTCTCATGATTACTTGTAGGTTGCAAGTCACAAACAAGTACTTCTTCTTCCTTCTCTAACCTTTCTTCAATGGTAACTTCTAATTATTCTTTCTCTTTCCTCAATTTTCTGATGTAATCATATAGATCCTTCTTTCCCAGATTTCCATCTTCATGAACCTTCAAGTAAAGTTCAAAAGGAGTTGCAAACCTGAAATCAATTGATGAAGCATAGTAGTCTTCAACAATTTGTGTAGCCTCTTGTTCATACATCCATCATTCAAGCACCTTCTTCAATTCAACTTGACTTTGTCTAATAGATTCAAGCAAAGACCTACCTTCTTCCATGATGTATGATCAAACCCTCCAGGCTGGCAAGATCATGGCTCTGATACCACTGTAATATCCCAAAAGGATATTGCCGTAAAATTCTGATTTCAAACTTGTGAATTCTGCCCTAAATTTCTGCATTTTCATTTCTGCTCAAAACCCTAGGTTCTGATTTGATTTTCTGCATTCTTGATTTAAATTTCTGCCTTAACCCTAAGTCTGAAATCTGATTTTATTTCTGAATATGAACATTTTATGACAACCAATAAAACATGTGCCAAACATCCACAAATATGCTAAACAAGTAGTTAGTTATTAGCCATGATTGCAATCACAAACATCCACCATTAATGAGCCTAACATATGACAAATCAAACTGATTTCTGAGTATGCAAGTCTGCTGCTCCAATCTGAATATCTTGAAATGGAAATTATATCAAGTTCTAGGGTTCAAACATGCCCAAACATAGTTGGATTGTTGCAACTACAATTCCAACAAAATCAAATGTTTTACATACCCAAAAGATGACAAAAGATGCTCCCAAAACTTCAAAGGATGACGCACAGGTTGTTTATTGGCAATGTGGTGTTTCACACAGACATGTAGTAGACAGAATTATGTAGTATAGTGCATAACATAGAACATGAATTTGTAACAGTAGTGCACAGAATAAAGCATTGGTATTCATTCATTGATCACAACAATAACAGAGTACATGTCCAGATAATTTCATATCATATTTACCATGTCCCGACTACAAAATGTGAACTCAATATATAACTTTGCCAAGGTTAGTTGAGATACCAACCGTTGGCAACCACTACGTAACTATCCAACCAACCATCAGGATGGTTCCCGCTAACACTCCTAACTATACTATTAATTAACACTTATCATTTGGCCGACATTTGGTCGACATTTGGCCGACTACAACTACGACCGTCTACATCATCCTCCCCACAAAATTAGTCGTCTTCCAGACGACATCACAACAAAAATGACTAACAAATTAAGCTACTGAGAAGAAGGGGGTTGTGTGGACGTCCCTGGATGAGTTGAGGAAGTCGGGGTGGGTGAACGCCTCTCCAGTAAAATGTTGTGGGCCATCTTGGTTCTATCTGTGGGGCTGGTTCTAGTCTACCCCATTTGTCTGCTGGTACCCGTGTATGAACTGCATCAAGAAATAAGGCTATGGCATGTTGGGTCATATAAAATACCTTATGTGACTGCGTGAGGAATTCTTTTATTTGCTCAAAAAGTAGCCTCACCCAATTGTAGACCTTGACGTTACTGAGCCCAATCATGTAATCTACCATCCATATAGACATATCCAATGATCGGCTCCCTCCAGTTAGTCGACATTTCATCAAGTCCAAAATACATTTCCATTCAAGCGTTGCCAGGAGACTCTTCCTTAAACCTCGGTTCCCAGAACTCCAAATACTCTCCTTTTCTTTTTGGCTGAGATCACTTCTGCAAACCCTCTATATGACATTCTCCTTGTACTGGTGGGTCATTCTGCCTAGTTTCACAACACTTGACCCGATTGCTGGAATGCCCAAAATCCTCAAGAAATCTTGCGGCCAATATGATACTGTGACTTCGCACCCCCTGTAATTTATTATTGATTTGTTTGAATGCCCATAATAATTTTCCGCCATCGCCTTCAAGTAAGGCTCAAATTCACGGGCGTTGAAGTATGGTAGGAAAATGGCTTTATCAACCTGAGCATGTTTCAGCGCAATCTTCAGTATATGGTCTTCCTTTGTATTTTTCCACCACAACTTGCATTCATTTCCCTTCAAACTCTCCCATGTGATGGTCTTTACTCCCGTTTCTGCACATGATTTTTTTTCTCCTCAGATGCAATCTTGGCCTGTAGGCTGCCATTTTCTTCCCCTTGTCCATTTTGGGTTCCCGACAATCTTCACTGTAAATTTTATATGCACTAGGATCGTTATTATAACTAGAATATTTTCTCGGTGATGTTTGTACGACCTGTTCTCCAAGGAGGTTGTACGGCCTATTCAAGACTCTCCTTGGCTGAATGTACGACCCGTTCCTCTCTTCTCCTTGTCGTGCTTTCTATTTTCTGTATTCTTCTCCCTGGGTCTTACGGCTGGTTGTGAATTTGTACAGCCCTACACTTTTCTTACTTGTACGGCCTGAGCCTTGTATGGCCTCTAATGAAATCATACGGCATTTTCCTTCTGCAACATATGGCCTTTTCCTTCTACAACGCACGACCAGTGTAAGACCTGCTCCCTTCTATTTCCTTTAGCGATTTCTGTATTTCATCACTTGGATTTCTTCCTGTATGGCGGGCACAATGCTTTTGATTTTGTTCCTTTTTGTTGGATTTTATAACTTGAGGGGGGCATGGTTGGTCGTACGACCTAAGTCGTACGGCTCACTTTTCTTTTCCTTTCTTTTTTTCAACTTTTACAGATTTTTTTTTTTGAACTTTTGCAATTTTTATTTTTTTTCAACTTTTTCAATTTTTTTTTCGCTAGTCTACTTTTTCTTTACCTTTACGGGACTGCTGCATCCCTGACTCGATCATCTTCTTTATCTTCCACAACTTCGATTTCTATCACATGCCGGAATATGCAATTTATGTACCCTCGCTGTCGAAGACAATCATTGGAATAGCATTGATCAATTTCTTCCAACTCCCAGATCCGATCAAATATGATATTTTCATCTCTAATGGTCCTCAGGTTCCACCCCATGGGTTCCTGGGCCCACTAGAATGTTCTTCCATCGTTGTTCATCTTAATGTTCTACTTCTTGCTACTGAATTTTGCTTCCCAAATCCGACTCCTAGGAATCTGTGTATGTGGAGCTCCCTGATTCTTCATTCTTAGTTGCAGAATTTCATTGTTGTAAGGCGATCTTTCCACTATAAACATACTCTCCGCTAGATACTTTCTCATTGGTGTTTTCACTTCTCTAGGCAACAAAAACTCAAATTTATCCCTTACCCTATTGCATTCTTTTATCCACTAAATCCATGCTTGCTCCTCTTCGTTTTGAATGTCTTCCTGTGAACCACTATCAATGTTATCATCATCAATTATTCCTTCCCGTATGCCAGTTTGTATTGTTCTTGGTCCAAAAAACCCAATTACAGGTTCAAGTGGCGCACTTGCAAAGCACATTCCGTTCATTTTGTTTGTGGTCTCTACTTCCATCACTGGGTATCCCAACATGTTTACTTGTAGTGGTTCCTCCTTTCTTTCCTTGTAAATCTTTAGCTTCGATCCATTGATAGGATCCGTTAGCACTCTTTCGTCCAATCTCTCTAACTGGGTTGCTCCGTTCTCCTTTACTTCGTGGATCCTGAATGGTCCCAGCCATCTCATTTTAAACTTGCCTGGCTTGAGTTCGTTACGACCGATGTATTTCAGAACTAACTGTCCTCGTTGGAAGTTTGCCCGTCGAAGGTGTTTGTCATGCCAGTACTTTCTCCGATTTTGCATTGTCTCAGTTGCCCATTGTGCCATTATCCGACATTCGTCCAATTTATTCAACTGGAATAGTCTCTCCTTTAAGCTCTCTGTATCCCCAAGCCTATTTTCCACAGCTATTCTCAGAATTGGCACTAAGTATTCCACAGGTACCACCGCTTCTTGACCATACATAAGTTGGAAGGGCGTATGTCCCGTTGTTACCTTGTACGTAGTATGATATGCCCATAGTACGACTGGTAACTTCTCTTCCCAGTCTGCCTCCTCAATCCCACAAGACTTGTGGATGACTGAGACCAGTACCTTGTTAGTGGATTCTGCTTGGCCATTGGCCCTCGAGTAGTACGGACTAGAGAGGTTGTGTACGATCTTGAATTCTGTCGTCATCAGTCGGATGACGTGATTGACAAAATGCCCTCCTCTATCACTGGTAATCTGAATGGGAATTCCATACCTCGTCACAATTTGTTCATACATAAATCTGGCCGTACTCACTGCAGTGTTGTCTGGTAGTGCTCGTGCCTCTGCCCACTCTGTCAAGTACTCTGTGGCAACGACGATGTATCTGCATCTGTGTAGTTGGCTTACTTTCAACGGTCCAATAAAGTCTAATCCCCATCGCTCAAACAGTTCTTGGGGTTGTGATGGGAACAATGGCATGAAATCTCTTTTGAGAGGTTTTCCCACCCTCTAGCATGTGTCGCACGCTATTACCCACTGTCGTGCATCAGTATGTACCGTGGGCCACCATAGCCCTGCCAAAAAGACTTTTCGTGTTGTTGCATCAGGTCCCATATGTCCTCTTGTCAGTCCTTCATGTGCTTCCTGTAGTACCCCCAAGTTTCCTCCTCCATGACACATCGTCGGAGTACCTGATCTGGCCCCATCTTGTATAATAAGCCATTAATTAATTGGAATGTTTTGCTTTTTAATGCTATCTTCCGTCGCTCAGCCGGTGGCATATCTTTCAGAAAGGATGAGGTTGACAGATACTCTCTGATCTTCTCATACCATGGGGGTAGTGCTGCAATCTGGAATAAATGTGCATCCGAGAAATCTTAATTTACACCCTCGGGTGGCTCCCCCGATCGGATCCTTGATAGTTGATCTGCAATGACATGACTCTTTCCTGGACGTACTATTATAGTAAATGTAAATTCTTGTAATAATAAGAGCCATCTACTTACTCTCCCCTGAATGATTGGTTTGTTTACCAGATACATGAGTGCTTGATGATCGCCATAGAATGTGAATGGTGTGGCCAGCAAGTAGTATCTAAATTTTTGTACAGAATACACCATTCGCAGTGCCTCCCTCTCTGTTGTACTATAATTTCTTTCTGCTTTGGATAGTAGTCGACTAGCGAAAAATACCGGAAGGTCCAATCCTTGCACGCCCACTTGTACCAATGTTGCCTCGATTGCAAAATTGGAAGCGTCAACATGGACATGGAATTCTTTATTCCAATCTGGATATGCCAATATTGGTGAACTTATCAACCGTTCCTTTAATTCCTTGAAAGCTGCTTCTTGTACTTCTATCCATTCGAATACTTGCCCCTTCCTTGTTAGTATCTCTAGTGGGTAGGATATTTGGGCAAAGTTCTTGATGAACCTCCTGTAGTATCCGACATGCCCCAAGAATGATTTTACTCCTGTGACATTCAAGGGTGGTTCCATCTGCTCAATCACCCATATTTTGTCAGGGTCTGTCTTCAGTCCGGCCTTACAAATTATGTGGCCCAATAATTTTCTCTAGGGTACCATGAACCTACATTTCTTTGGGTTGAGTGCCAACCTTGTCACCCTGCATCTTTCCATGCACTCTTGTAGTGCCCTCAGATGTGTTTGCTGATCACTGAATATGGACCAATCATCCAGAAAAGCTTTGAAATTCCCTGTCGATATTTTGTCAAAAATGTGCAGAATTATTCTCTGGAATGTCGCTGGTGCATTACATAGCCCAAATGGCATCCTGTTGTAAGCATATACTCCATCCTCAACTACAAATGTTGTCTTCAATTTGTCTTCCTCGGTGATACTGATTTGATTGTATCCTAAAAATCCATCCATAAAGGAGTACATTTCATGTCTTGCAACTTCTTCCAGTATTGAGTCAGTGAATGGTATCGGGAATGGGTCCTTTATTGTCACTGCATTTAGGCATCGGAAGTCCACGCATATACGGATTTGTCCTCCTTCCTTCTTCAGTGATATAACAATAGGTGACACCCACTCACTTGTTTTCACTTTAAAGATTATTCCTGCTTCCAGCATCTTTTCAATTTCCTCTTGGATTTTTGCTGCATAATTCTTGTTCATATAGTACGGTCTCTTCCGTACCGGTTGTGCTCCCGATACAAATGGAATCCGATGCACACAGCTCTAGAGGTATGCCTTTCAAATCTTTATATGTCCATGCGAAGGCGTCTTTGTATTCTGTAAATATTCTGAATGTTGTCGCCTTAAGCACAGGATTCTAGTCATCTCCTACCAAGATCATACGAGGACTATCTTCCTTCCCCAGATTAACTTTCTTCAAATTAGGTTCCTTGTACTTGATCATTTTGTCTTTCTCAAAGTGGTGGGCCGGGGTGTCATCTATCTTGGCCACTCCTTCCTTGTATTCCCCGTACTCTGGCGGAAAAGTATGACTTGTCGATGTTGTATTTTCTTCTCCTACCTTTTCTTCAATTTGCAGCATATTACAGTCTCGCTAGAATACTTCGTAGTCCTCCATTTGCCAATGAAATAATCTACTTAGTGACTTCATCTCGTCCTCTGAGCATTCATGGAGGTCGAGAATGCCTTCTTCATTTGGTTCTATCATTTCTCTTTCTCCCTCCACTCTGTTTCCTTCTTCACCTTCTGAATCTGATGATAATGCCAATTCATCGCTCACTGTTTGGTTCACCAGGTCGATCACATATTTCTTTCTGTTATTCTCTATAGATAATGTACTTCTCTTCCAATTGTGGTCGGCCTTCGCTACCACGAGCCATCCTCTTCTCAGTAAGGCATCATATGCCCTTTTCTGTACTGGGATGACTACGAAGTTAAAGAGGAATGGTTGTGTGCCGATCATTAGTTTCTGTGCCATCAATATCCCCAGTGGCTTAATTCCATGTTGATCCGCACCTACTAACTGAAAGGTTGGTGGCCAAAGTGTAGGTTTTCCGAGATCTTCCATGTGTCCTCAGTTAATACGTTGACTGTCGAGCCTCCATCGACGATCGTGTTGGCTAGAACTTTACCCCGGATCTCCATCTGTACGATCGTCGGGCTTTTCCCGATGTTCACCGTCAACAACATAGGGTCGATAGTCTGTTCGCCCTATAGTGGTTGTTTTGTTATGATCTCTTTATCTTTCCCCTCGTCTTGTTTGTCACTGACTATGTTCGTGATCGCCATCCCGAGTTGTGGCATAGTATGGAGAAGGTCTGTTACCTTAATAGGTACTGTGGTTTGGAGTATTTGCCGTATGATGTTGCTCTCAGCCTGTACTCGCCGGGAGGTACTTGGGATATCCAAAGCAATCTTATTTCCCTTTATCATCGCCCGTTCCACCTCTGCTTTTGCTTCTCTCATCCTTTGTTTTTCTGTAAGTGGATCCAGGTAGATGGCTTTCTTTGCTTGCGCCCTGGTGGTGACCGTCAGTACTTGATTCTACTCTTCAACATTCAGCATGTTAATGCCTTTCTGCTTTGGGTAGTCGTTATCTTCATGGTCTCTTGGTCTGCACCACTTGCATAGTCTTCCCCCGGGGTTTTGGCCATTCTGACATTCTCGGGGGAAGTGACCCCATTCATTACACTTCCTGCACTGTATCATAGGCCTTCCTTTGCTGTCGTACTGTATTTTGTTTCTGGGGCTATTGTTGTTACTCCTTCTGTTGTTCCGATAACCTCCAGGGGATGCATTGGGATTCTGGGGTTTCGGAGGTGTAGTTGACAGAGTTGACGACTCTCCTTGTGTGAAGAGCACCTGCGTACTTGCTTTTAGATTAAATGGGCATTCCTTGATTGAATGTCCCATTACTTGGCAGATATTGCAAAATAACTTCTTTGGACAGTTTGCTTTTATGTGTCCTCCGCTGCAGTCAATAACCATAGCTCTCGGCCCTCTTTGGTTGTTTCTTTATCGGCCTTCAATTCTTTCATCGTGCGAACCATATCTTTCCTTAATGCCTGGATGGTCTTTGATTCTCCATCACTGC
Organism: Cunninghamia lanceolata; assembly: GCA_027924645.1. Lineage (NCBI taxonomy): Eukaryota > Viridiplantae > Streptophyta > Pinopsida > Cupressales > Cupressaceae > Cunninghamia > Cunninghamia lanceolata. The sequence continues at coordinate 42,065,099 of BSBN01000391.1, read as the reverse complement.
TATCATCATCGGTATTTTCATCATCGTCGGTCCTTCTCTTGCTTCGGGAGGATGTCTTATTCTCACTTTCTATGTCCATTGCCCGATTGTATGCTTCCACGTACGATGATGGAGGTACTACTTTCATCTTCTTTCTTAATGACAGGAGTAGTCCTTCAATAAACCATCTCTTCTTCAATGCATCGACTGGCTGGGTCTCCAATTTTCCCAGCAATTCTTTAAGCCTCCGGTTATGTGCTCTTACATTCTCATTTTTTCCTTACTTTGTGTTGTAGATTTCCGCTACAATCTCGTTATCATCTCTTAAAAGTTTGAATTCATTTTCAAACGCTTTCCTTAGTACCTGCCACGAGGCCTATGCTGTCTCCAGATCCGTGTACCAGTCAATGGCTATACCTCTGAGCGTTGCTAGAAACGCTTTCAGCCAATAATCTTCATCTTCTTGTCCATTTGCTACCCATATAGTTTCACGTCTTACAATCTCGTACAGGATCCTCTGACCCGTCCCCATAAACTTTGGCAACTTCTGCCTCTCGCGTGTGGGTGGAGTCACCATCTTTCTCCCGGGATGCCCTCTCTGTGTTTGACCTGATTAGACTGGTTCTACCGTGACATTCCGGTGTCTTACTTACACTCTCAGCCACGGACGATTCCTTCCCATGTCCGTTCTCAGCGTCCTCTACACTCCGAGTCTCCTCTGGTTCCTTTCGATCCTCCCTCTGTGTGGGGGTCTTTGGCTCAGGTCCTCTGCTTCTCGGCCCTCTGTCTGAAATAGATAACGCTACAATACGGCGTATGCTATCTTCAAGTTCTTCGGTCAACCTCTTTCCATTTTCTTTTTCTTTTTCTCTATTTATTACTAGTGTTCTGAAATCTTGTTTGTCAACACCCTCAGTGTTGTGAAACTCAGCAATGTCTTGATTTATTTCTTCATGGTGTTCATTCCCTCTTCCCACAATTTGTTTGTCCTTTTCTATGTTCTAGTTCTTTCAGCCTTAGTGATCTTCTCAGTATCTCTTCAGGTATTTCCTGCCCACTTGGTACTTTGTTCTTATCTTCATTTAGTTGTATGGGCATGAATCGCTACTAGTATGATCATTGATTGTGAGGAGCTCGACGACGACTGGTGTCACGCTTTTCCTCTTCTTGTTTCATTCGTTCCTCATACATTCGAAGAATTTGTTGTCTCCGCTATTCTCTATCCCTTTCTTCTCGGAGGTCTTGTAAGACCAACAGATTCCTCACCAACAACCTCAGAATACAATAGAGAAGACGGTCCATGTCCAAATTGACTTCTAGATTTACTTCAATGATCTCCTCCAGGATGTCTCTTCGGATGGCTTCGTTGGTGATGTGTTGTCTTACTGACAAGTCCCACAGGAAGACGAGATCCTGTGTCAGATCGTCTTCCCGATCGTTTGGCTCTCGCTCGTTGTCACTTTCCTCCCGTATTCTTTGTAATTCTTCTTCTATTCTTTCTACTTGGTATCTGGTATATGTTTCTTCTTCTGATTGGATCGGTTGACCCATTATGCAGCCATCTTTGTTGTCTTTTCTTCGATCCTGAGTACACTCGACGGTTTACTCGTCCCTGAGACTCAACTTGTCCCATGGTCTCTGACGATTCCTCTTGTCATCGACTGACGACCGACGACTCCACTTGTCATCGACTAATGTGTCTGACGACTCCTCTTGTCATCGACTAATGTGTCTGACGACTCCTCTTGTCATCGACTTGTTACCCTTGACCCGTTTTCAAACAGGCAACGGCGCCAAATGTTTACTGGCAATGTGGTGTTTCACACAGACATGGAGTAAACAGAATTATGTAGTATAGTGCATAATGTAGAACATGAATTTGTAACAGTATTGTATAGAATAAAGCATTGGTATTCATTCATTGATTACAACAATAACAGAGTACATGTTCAGATCATTTCATATCATATTCACCATGTCCCGACTACAAAATGTGAACTCAATATATAACTTTGCCAAGGTTAGTTGAGATACCAACCGTTGGCAACCACTACGTAACTATCTAACCAACCGTCGGGATGGTTCCCGCTAACACTCCTAACTATACAATTAATTAACACTTATCATTTTGCCGACATTTGGCCGACTACAATTACGACCGTCTGCACAGGTCTGTTGTTATGTTTAGGGTTTAGAAACCCTAATTACATGGAAACTAGCCTCCAACTCACAAAATTGCCCTTCACAAAGTGGCATTCCAAATTGAGGGATTAAACCCTAATCCAATGTATCATAAACCACCACAAAGGCTGCTCCAAAGTTGTGATCAGGTCTCCTCCAAAACAGTCTTCAAAGCTGCTCCAGAATTCTGCTCCAAAATTGTCCAAATGCTGCTCCAAGATAAAGACAAAATGCTGCTCCAAAATAATTAGAATTCTGCTCCAAATGATGGTGAAAATGTAACTCCAAGATGATGTAATTTGAATGCCTTGAACCCTCCAATTGTGGCACACCTATCTAGGGCAAACCCTAGCTTCAATGTCTCACAAACACCACGAACCTGCTGATCCCAAACTGATCTGAAAATCTGATTTGCAAAACTTCTTGTCCGTTCCTTGAATGTCCAATGAAGTGCAATTGTGAATTCCGTATGAATCCACCTCCAAGATGAGATTGGGTTTTCATCCAATCCACCTTATTTTCACAAGGGGTTTCATCCTTGGAAAAATAATGCAAACAAGTTGCAAATCCACAAAGGAAATAAAATGATTAGCTGAATGATGATGCTGAAATGCCTCACAAGACCTTGTATTTATACTTGATTTCTACCTTTTACACATGCTGGCCGACCAAGGCAAGATTACCCTTATATTTTATTATTACCTTCAAAGAAGGCTGACCTCCCTTAGACAATCTTGTAGAGGCTGACCACCCTCTTACCCAATGGGCGCTCAACAATAGATGCATCCTCTTTCCTTCTCTAAGGCCGACATGGGATTAACATTATATTTGTTACCTTCAGATATCTGTCCCTCTATCATGGGCAAATGCTGTTATGAATTCAATTTATCTTCTTCAAGGTGAGCATCCGAACCAAATGATTTTCACCTTTTATCTTTTCCAAGGGTAATCATCAAAATATATGAAATGAGATCCAATCCCATCCTTCACCAAGTGTCCTTCAAATGACAATCTTCCACACTTCTCCCATCCCTAGATGGTTCGCTCCACTAGAGAACAAATTAATTTATTTAAAGTGAATACATCATAATCAATAGAAAAAATATGATAATTCAAGTTCCATACTCAAATCGCCCACCAAATATCCTGAAGTGTGGAAATTACCCTCTTAGGCCTCCTTCAAAGATCACTCCAAAAATGGGGACATTAGAAGGTGGAGCTATCTATGAAGCAATATGGTTACGTCACATCTTGGCAACAATGGGTGTACCTAAAACAACCTACAATTTTTTTTTGTGGTAATCAAGGAGTGTTGAAGCTTGTTCATAATCCAATTATTCATGAGCACACTAGACATATTAAGGTTCAACACCACTATATCCGCAAGCATGTGCAACAGCAAAATATTCAGGTTCAATATTGTTTGACTCAAGAACAGCGTGCAAATATTTTCACAAAATCTCTTACCACCATCAAATTTGAATCTTTTAAGAGCTTGCTTTGTACTCTTGAGAAACTATGTAATAAGGAGGGATTGGCGTATTGTATATGTTTCAATCTCTAAAGAATTAATGCTACTCATTGCATTACCGAATTCATTATATGTATATGTGTTTGTATAACTATATATACACTCTCAATTTTCTCAATGATCTCAATAGTCTTGGTGGTATTACTCCATTCTATTAAGATTAACCCACTTAGTTTTTGTCATGTCCCCATTCTGGGAATGGTCACCTATGGTCTCCAACCAGCGTTTCATCTCACTCCGGGACATCTCGAGGACATCATGGGCCATGGAGATGGCTTATCACCTGGGCATGTTGAGGATTGTCTTCTTCGGAGTCAGTACTTGGGAGGTTTGTTGTATGGTCTTGAGTGTAATGTCCCTCTTTCTAGAGGAAACATTTAAACCTAAATTTGCATTCAAAGTGCTTCTCAAGGAGACATTAGAAATATTATAGATTAATAATTTTTCGATGAATAGATCAAATAAGATCAATGATAATGTATTCACATCATTCCAAGGATTATTTATTTCCTAATTGTTACTTGCTAGATTGTTAACCATTCCATAATTCATATTCTTTATTACTTTTCCTTATGGAACTAGGTTTTACATGTATAGGGCGCGCTGAAACCATCTCTTAACCCAGCCTACGGGAAATTATGTCCCAGCCTACGGGCTTATCTCTTGACCCAGCCTACGGGAGACTTTGTCCCAGCGTACGGGCCTTCTTACGGATGGGATTACTCCGCCTCTCCCCACAAGACCTAACATTCCTTTAAGGATGAAGTAATGAAGTAATATTCTAAGTTCATCTTCCCATATCATCTTCCTCCTATTCCTTAACTAAGGATGTATTTAACCATATATATTATTCAATGTTTACTTAGTGTATGTTGCTGTTTGTTATGCAATGGATCCCCTGAGTGTAGTCAAACACCATTTATCCAGGGTTTGTTATGCAATGGATCCCCTGAGTGTAGTCAAACACCATTTATCCAGGGTTTGTTATGCAATGGATCCCCTGAGTGTAGTCAAACACCATTTATCCAGGGTTTGTTATGCAATGGATCCCCTGAGCGTAGTCAAACACCATTTATCCAGGGTTTGTTATGCAATGGATCCCCTGAGTGTAGTCAAACACCATTTATCCAGGGTTTGTTATGCAATGGATCCCCTGAGTGTGGTCGCACACCATTTATCCAGGGTACCATGCCGTTCATTAAGAATGTATTTCTCATTATTGTTTGTTTAGTGTTCACTTAATAAATATATATTTTATTATATTACAGTGGACTTGCAATTTCGTGCATATACATTTATCTAATATTATCTAGACTCCATATTCAGATTTCTATTATCAATTTCCGTTAGTATTATATTTATACTATTTTTCAACAGCAATATCTGTTAACACTCATGACTTATTAATATTATAACTTACCTGCTGTTCAGACGATCTGCAGGTACCTTTTGGATGCGGTAGATATTTATTCTCCTCGTTCCTTTTTCTATTCATTTCCCCCCCCTTTGTTAGATGGGCCCATTAATATTTATAAGTTTGAAGGGGTGCAATTCACCACCCGTCACCACCCTTAATAAATAAATATTATTAAACTTTGATACTCGATATTTGTTTGTATTAGTTAAGAGCTCCTATCGGCATATATGAATGCCCTTATATTATGCAATGAATAAATATATATTTACTATTATATATTATTATTATTATTATTATTATTATATTTATTTTTACTTGATAATTCCTCCCTATATATATTTATGATATCTTTTCTAGTTATGACTCAGAAATATATATAAATATAATGCGGATCTAAATATATTTATTTATGGGATATTATTTATTTATTGCCCATCTTCTTTTCTTTATTTATTTCCCTTTCAAGGGATATTTATTATGCCTGGTGGTAAAAGACATACTTACCCTTTCATAATTTTTATTACTTTATGTTATTCCCTATGGTAACCATACGTAACTCCCTTAACATATAGTTTATTTATATTATTTGTATTTATGTTATATTATTATAATAAATGATATATTATTTATTTTGTATTATTTATATTATATCATTTATATCATAGTAAATGATATATGATTTATATTATATTATTTATATTTATAATATAATATAAGATAAATATAAGAATATTTATATTTATATTATTAGATATATTTATAATATATTATTATTGTTTATGTGTTATTTATAAATATAATAATAATATATTTTTTAATTGTTTTAAATAAATATTATTTAAATATATTCAATTTATAATATCATTCATATCTTTGATTTGAATGAATAATACATAATGCAGGGACATGACATTGAGACTGAGGTTTGAGTTTCTCATATATGGATGCCATCACATCAGTTTTGGATGCCTTCTATTGGATACTCGGCTTATGATGATTTGCCTTCTTTGGAGCTTTCACATGGATTCATGTTGGAGTTGGACTTCATCACATGGATGACTTTCATATGGATGCCTTGCCTTGGAAACATCACTTCATCTTTAATGCCTTGGAGATCACTATTCACCTTGGGCACATCAATAACACATTATTCTATCATCTCCTTAAGGCGTTCCTCATGATTCGTCTACTTGGGCACATCAATAACACATTATTCTATTATCTCCCTAAGGCGTTCCTCATGATTCTTCTACTTGGGCGAATGGATTCCATCATAAGGCTAAGGATAGTATATACTCCCCTTGGGCACTCATGAAGGAACAATAAAATAATAATTAATGTTTGATCTTCTTGCTTAAGGGACAATTTACCATTGGCGCTTGAAGAAGAAAGAAAACTAATGAAATACTACTCCATTTGCTTTGATTTGGGCGCCTAGACTCCATAATGCTGGTCGGCCCTCTTAGGAGGATATTTGTAATAAAAAAATAAAGTACTCATACCTAGGTCGGCCTAGAGGAATTGGAGATATAATGTGTATATATACCCACTCATTTGGCATTCCAAAGGCATCAATCAAGCACGAATCATTTGATATATTTCTTATTCCTATGGCTAAGAATTTCAGTTCTTTGTCATGCATTGAGGAGATGGCCCCTCAACCTTGAATGGTGATGACCCCATTCATCAAATCTGGAGCAGACATGCAGATCAGCTTATGAGAAGCCATTAAAGACTTTCATTGGAGCAGCAGACATTCCTAGAAGCCAGCGAGTATCTTATTTGGAGCAGAGATTCATATCAGCTTTGGAGAACCAAGTTAATTTTCCAGATCACTTGAGGAAAATCATCTACAGCCAAGGGCGAATACCATAGCAGGGCAGCGAACTTCATTTAATGGCAGATCTGCATTTGTTCCACTGCTGCACCTAGGGTATCAGACCTAGGGTTTGAGATGACTTATTGCATACAATTGGAGTAGACCCTTTGCCATTTTGAGCAGCCCTTGATCATTATTTGGAGCAGAATCTGATCATCTTTATAGCAGCAGATCTGAGCATATTGGAGCAGCAGTCAACTAGCAACATTTAGGGTTTAAGGCAGACTGCAGATTGGTGCGACCTCATTGTGGGCTTCATTCTTGCATATTTATTATTCATTTGGTATGTAAACATTGCTACTAGCATTCGCCATTCATAGGGCTTGTGGCAATTGCCCTAGCCATCTATACTTATAATTGAAGACTGCATATTTATTCAGATTTGTTTCAGCAGACCTAGCCATTTACATTGGAGATGTTTATCATGGTTATTCATGCTTGTTTCATGATGTAATTCCTCTCTATGTTTGGGCACACCATGTGAGGCTTTCCTTTGATGCTTGTTTGTGATATTTATGAAATTATTGCATACTGAAATTATAAAATCAGAACTCACACCTAGGGTTAGGGCAGAGTTGTAAAGTGCAGAATTCTAGGGCAAAAATCAGAAATTTGGTTGAAGCAATTGATGTTCCCGATTGATCATATTCATATCCATATATTTCATTGCTCAGATTTGTGGTGCTTTGATATCTTCTTGAAATTGTTGTGCAAATACAAGTTAGGATCATGACAGTTTCCCTACATCTTCTGACATGCCAACCCCACCTCTAGCTTTGACTACTTTGTAATACATGTCCTCTCTTGGTACTGTTAGTTCCATTCACCACATCATGCTCCGCCACTAACTTCAATGTAGTCTTTGAGTCTGCATTGCCGCTTGGTGCCACGTCTTTGTCAAACTAACTACTATCTCTTCTACAATATTGAGGATTACCCCCAAATATATCAATGGGAAATTGTTCACATGGACAATGACTTTGATGATGGCAATGGTGCCAAAATTGTAGAGGGAAAATCCTGATGCACAAATTATTCCATCTACATGAGAACACGCATGTAGTATGACACATCACATAGAGATCATCACACAACCTAAATCGGCTGCAAAACTGTTCATTATACTCATATAACTCCAAGTAAAAGAATGATTTCACATAGATATACCCATGTCTACACAATATGGGGGAATGGAAACGGGCACAACATTGGAATTATCTGTACACAAAAGAAATAAAGTAACCCTTCCAAGTTAATCCAAGCCATAACATAAAGATATTGCTTACTATCATTATATAATAAACCATATGACTCCAAAATACTTCTATTTCTTTATTATCAAGACTAGAATTAGAGCCTACATGTAGAAATCTAGGTTTTGTGCATATGCTTAAATTTCAGATCTTGGCTAAAGATTTGTTTCCTGATATTTTCTTACTTATTCAGTCTAAAATCCTAGTTACTTAAAGCAATTAATAAAATACTTTCCAACAACAGTAGATAATTTTCAAATATTATATTGACAAAGCACTGCCAACACAATTTCTTCCCATGGGTTAATAGTAATATATACTCATGTACCCATATATTCCCACTTGCTAACCCACACAGATTTTATGCAAAGAACAAAGCATGAGAGCATACCTATAAAGCGGAAAGACAGCATCCATATACTGAGTAACTCCTCCTTCCTCATAAATTCTAAAAAATCGAATTAGGAAGATTGTTGCTACTATGAGAGCTATTGAACCACCAGCAAATAGTCCTATATGCAAAAGAACAGTTACATGATTTTTCTTTTTTCTTAAAATTATTTAAGAAAATTAACTTTCTGAACACCTATAAGTAATTATAGTGCTTAATTTTAAAAATTAAACAAGTTTAGAGTTCTCATATTTACATGCATACATCAAAAACAGTTTATGTTTTTACAATGCTAAGGAAAATGGATGATAATCAAGCTACTATACACATACAAACAGCATTTTATAAGCATTCCACAAAATTAGCTCTATGTTTAGCACTGAAAGACATTAGTAAAGCAACTAAAAAGTCAATGGTACAATTCGTTGGTAAAATCTCTTGACATCTTAAGAATCCATATAGTCTCTAAAAATAATCAATACAATAATCTAAAGAAAGAATAGAAGAAAAATCCAAAATTGCAAAATCCAATTGTGAGGAAACACAGAAAAAGCAAATTGTAATAATAATTAGTGAACATTCATTAAAACAATTCCATCATAATTTAATAATTGATCTTGCATAATTTAGAAGGAATGTTTTCTATTGCTAATGGGCTTAAAGGAACAATGAGATCGATTTAAAATCTTCGTTTGAAATCAAAGTGGTTAAGTGTCTAGGTTTTCTGGATTGTAGTTTTCTTGTTACAGATCTCTCTAACAATTGATCATGGCAAACTCTAACTCTCTTCCCATTCCAAAATTGAGTGGACACGATTATTATTATTGGAGTATCAAGATGATGACTCTTTTGACATAAAATGATTTATGCAAGATTGTTGAAATTGGTTATGAAGAGCCTACTATGTAATGTCCCCTTTTTAGCTACAGTGTTATTCTATCATTGGGTTCCCATAGATTGACAGTTTGGTGAGGGAACCATGGAGTTTTGGCATTGGTTTGGGCAATTCGGAGGTGTCGTTGTGGTTTGGACCCAGTTGGCAGTTGTCAGTGACAGTTTGGGTGCTTGGTGGCATACTTACTATTTTTAGTAACTTCGGGGTCAGTGTTGGATTGGGAATTTCAGAGTGAGTAGATTCGTCTCGTCGAGACCTTTCCAGCGAGCTAACGATCATACCATTCTGATGTCGTCTTGATATTTATTTTAAAATCCGAAGATATATAATGTTTATTTAATGCGACTTCAGAATTATTAATTAGTGACTTAGGAAAAGAAAATATCTAATGGTCACTTATGTTTGGAGAGTGGGCGCCCATCTCAATGAGGTTTAATAAAGTGTTTAAATTATAATATTGCCTCCAAAAAGGCCAACGCCCAACTTGAGGAGATAAAAAGGGAAAAGTGGAATTCATTTTGTTATGCTATGTTTATGATATTTCTCTTATTGAGCTCTGCTAGGGTTTGTACTTGTGAGGGTTTGAAGGATTCGAATTAGAGGCTCTTGGAGACGAAAACCTCTCTGAGTAACGGCATTCTACAGGTGTGCAAGATCACCCAAAGGTGCCATTAGAGATGGATGCATTCAGTGTTCACAAATATGCTTCAATGGAGTCTATGAGTTGAGGGTTTTGAGGGAGAAATTGGCCATTTCTTTAAATATTTCATTGAGTTCTTCATATACAGATATGGAGATCAGTTTGTTAGTGATTGGGGAGCAGATTTTCTATGGTTTTGGGACTGTTTCATTCGCAGATGTTGGCCATACTATACCAGGCAGGCCGTACCACTTGTATGTCATGTCCCCAATTCCGGAGTAAGCCATTATGAGTTCTTGGTTAGCCTATCATCCATTCCCGTAGGCTAATAAAATTGCAAGGGAATAATCATGTGGTCTTGGCTTGGTATTGATGCGACATTTCCATCATTTAGCCTTTCAAGCCTTGCTTTGTGCCTTTGTCATTGATATGCTTTCAAGGAGACTTATCTTGGAGCTTCACCACGTCACAATCTTCACAAGGGGGCCGACTTGTTTGGACATGAGATTAAGTCGTAGGGTCGACTTGGTTTGGGAAGGTCAACGAATGCATTGGTACCAATTGAAAGAAAGAACAAACTTTCATGGCCAACTTGTTTCAAGGAAGAGTATTGAATGCATAAGAAGGAATCTTGCCATCTTGAGGGCCGACTTGTCTTGACAAAACAAATGCATATCTTACTTCTTGGCCGACTTCCTTAAGATAAGCATTGGCGCCAAGTTTAATAAAGATATTATATCTAGCCGACTTGCTTTGAGTAGTATATTAATGAGTTCAAGAAGTATGTGGGCGCTAAGTTTAAAGGCACACAATTGTATGAAGGCCTCAAGCATAATGACTCCTAGGCGCCACCCTAGGACAATTCTAGAAGCAAGAAAGACATAGAATGTTTGCAAGTATAAATGCAAGTTTGGAGGCTTCATTTCGGCATGCACGATTGATCTTGGTAAGTCCTTATAACCCAATTATGACTAGAAATTCCGATTTTCAGATCATCTTGTCAAGGTGATGGCCCCTTGACCTTTGGATAGTGATGATCCCATCCACCCCTTTTCATTTGTGTGTATTCAAGTAAAGAGTTAAGGCAGATATTCGGATTAAACTTTAGATACTTTGGAGCAGAATTGAATCATCAACTAGAGCAGATTTCATATCATTGTTGGAGCAGAAACATTATATCAAATTCAGAGCAGCATTAATCACATCTTTTGGAGCAGAATTCGCATTGCAGTCAGGGCAGATTATAATCATCATTGAAGCATAAATCTAAATCAATGTAATATACACCCCTGTTGTGTATATATTTTGATGCCAAATTTTTGTTTATCTGATTGTTCTGAATTTAGGGTTTCATTGAATATATTGCATGTTTGATATTTGTGTTGAATACATGAAATGAAGAGCATATAGCATAAACCCAGAAAATCTAAAATAGATATCAACAAAATAACAGCTACCTAGATAGCAATGAGCCAAAATATGAATTTTATTGACATACCCAGATGGAGATTTACAACTTCATACGGATGCTGACGGAGGTCCAGCATTACAAGTCACAGGAAAATGCTCACAGCTCCCAAGAAACAATAGTTATCACGCAATGAACAGCAGTAATCCAATAACCAGCCCTAGGCAATCAGAATACAAGCAATGGTAGCCCCAAATAATGAAGAAATCAATTAAATCATCCCAAACACATGATTGTTGTAGTACGGCCTGGCTGTGGGATAAATGCAGCTGCAAATGCCTTTATAAACCCTCCAAATCTCCTCTAATAATGTCTAAACTTGTTGCTGGTATGTGGCGACCTGTTTTAGAAGGAATTATTCCACAAAGTTTGCATCCAAAACTCACAAAGTGCTGCTGAAGGTGGTACGATTGTACTTGCAGAAGTATGGTCCAGCCAAAGTTATGTTTTCAGTCACAAAACTCCTCCAAACTCCATCAAATCTGCTCATAGAAATCAGTCTACTATTCTGCAACTCAAAACCCCATCAAAGATGTTCATATCAACACAAAAGTTCTCCACAATACCTTAATGAATGCACAAATGAAGCTCCTGAAGTGAAGCTCTTCCAATCCTCTCTTGATGCAATCTTTCATGCACGAAGAAAGGGACTAATGCAGGGGTTTTCGTCCCAACATAGCCATGAACAAACCCTAGAGCCAAGCTCTCAAACCCTCACAGGCAAATCTCAATAAGAGAGAAAATATCATAAACCAAGCATGTCCAAATGAGAGCTCTTTCCCTTCTTTTATACTTTTTCAATTGGGAATCTCTAAAATCCTCTTGCATATGGGATAAAACATGAGAGGGAAAATACATTTTAAAATATTATAATTCTCTTTAATTCTTTCCTCAACATCACCCATAAAGTCCCCCCTTTTAAAACAACATTAAGTTGTTGAGCCTAGGCACCAAGGTCCAAGACTAAATAATAATGTTTAATTTACGGACTTTAAAATGGAGGCCAAGATGATGTCGGAAACCAGTGATCTATAGCTTGTTGGAAAGGTCTTGGCAAAACGAATCCAACCCCACTCTCAAAATTCCGTTCCGGTGCCAAACCCGAACTTACTAAAAATAGTAAGTGATGGCCATAAGCAAACTGAGCCAACTCAGAGGGTGCCAACTAGATCCACAAACCATTTGATAACTCCGAGCTCAGTGCAATGTCTATGAGAGCCGATAGCCGATTGCCAAGTCGCCCAAACAGCGCCAAACTGCCACACTAAAAATAGCAATGACCACCGGGGACCAAAGAGAACAAACCCACAAAAACCTAGAACGATTAACGACATGCAAGCACTTACTATAAATAGTAAGCACGGACAAGTTGTCCGAAATCCCTCCGGAAAGTGTCAAACATCTCCACTGGATCACCCGAGCACCCTGGTGACATCGAAATATTCCTCTAATTATGCTGTCACCAACCCAGAAAGCCTGCTCTGACTGATCTGCAAGAGAATCTGAAAATGGGGACACTACAATCAACTTTGGAGCAGCCCTGTTAGGGTTTAATCCCTAAATCTTGCAGCAGATTTGGAGCGCCTCTTTGTGAAGGCAATTTCCTGGTTTGGAGCTGAAGTGGAGAAGCAAACCCTAGGCGCCATTTCTTGGAGCAGTCGCCCAGCTAGGGTTATCAATCACCTTCCATTCTGTATGCAATTGATATTTGTGAACAAGTGTTTGAAGCTGATTTGTAGTGCAGCTAATTCTGGGCATCGTTTGTGCCTTAGAATCTTTGTAAATCAGATCAAAACATCCATTTTTGTAGCAGCAGTGTTTACTCAGAAAATCAGATTTGGTTGATTAATATTTGATGCCCTAGAATGTGTATTTCCTAGTGTAATTCATGGGAGATGAGAATTGTAATGTTTAGCATCATTTGCCATCATTATGAACTGTGTTGGATGTATATTTGTGCATTATGGTTGCATGTTTATGAGCAGAAGGCTAAATCAGATTCTAGGGTTTTGAGCAGAAAATTTTAATTGCAGAAATTTAGGGCAGATCCCATTGGGGATATTACAGTGGTATCAGAGCCATGATTCTGCCAACCTAAGGGTTTTGGTTGCATAACTATTTCAACAGTTGCTTTCAGCTAATTACAGTAGGTGCAAAGTGTCTAGCATGAAAGAGTTGGAAACACTTATGGCTGAGCATAAACGACAATCACGGGAGTTTTTAGATTATATGTCAAGGAGTTTGATGTCTCTCCAAAGGATGGTGGAAAGAAAATCATTTGCTAGAGAATCTTCACATGAGGTTGTCAGAAATCTTCATGAGGAATTCGAGGGACACGCTGAGGACATTGAGGAGGACAATTTGCAACCAGTCTTCAGCCCTAGAGAAGATACAGTTACAATTTCACCACACGAAAACAAGATTGAAGAAGAGTTACATATTGAAGAAGAAGCCACCCGTTCGCTTCAAAGAACTGATCACCGATCACATTCGCAAAAAAAGAGCATGAAGACAAAGAAAAGGAGTTCATGGCAGCATGTTCGAGTGAAGAAGAATCTTTTGACTGTAAGTTGCATGAGGAAAGCAACCAGCGACCAGCTTGCAGCCCTAAAGAAAAGGTTGACATTTCAGCTTCACAAGGCCAAGATTGAAGAAGACTTATCTATTAAAGCCCAAGGTGAACAGCAAGAGACAGCTGAAGACAAACCAGGAAAGGAGTTGCAAGAGTTGCAGCCTATAACCACTCATGAGATGAAGATAACGCAGCCTATGCATGGTGGAGACCAAACCCTAGAAGATGTCGCCATGGAAGATAAGGGTTTGTGTGAAGGGGTTTCATACATTTCATCAGAGGACCACATGCGTGTTCACCATGATCATAGGGTCGAAGAACATGCCATCATGGAGGTTGTCATCCATCAAGGTATGGGTTCATTGAATAACATTGTTTCATTACCTCCACATCATATTGGCATGGAATGTAATATCCCTTGCTATTTTGGACAGTATATTGCTGATTTGAACCTCAAGGAATATTGTCAAACACTTCTAATGTAAACCCAATGCTTGCTGGTCTGTGTTTTCAGTCTGATATTTTTGCTTGATAATGATAGCTGAGTACTCTAAATGCTCATAAATCCAAAACTACAATGTCTAAGCATTAATCTAAATGCATATATGACTTCTTTTTTTGGTATTTTCGATGCATATACATGAAAATTAGACATGAAATACACACCTACAGCCAATTGCCATTTTGTCAAACAATTGGCATGCAACTACTACGTTGATCATGTATGCTATTAGATGGGCATTTCGTCAAACAAATGGTATGCAACATATATCTTCTTTATTGAATTCATTCCCAAGTACAATGTTGCTATGAATTTGCCAAGACTAATTGGCTTACAATGATGACTACAACAATGCTAAACCTGATTCTGAGTTATCACTTACAGCAGTAAATTTAAATGCCTAAGATGACAATGCAAACTACTAATAGATGCAAGAACCTGATAATAATGCTGCCCAAAGTGCTAATAAAGAATCAAGCAATATCCAAGGAAAGGAGTCCCTTCCAAACTCAAATTGTAACCTTCTCCCAGCTGCCCTATTCACGCGGTACTGTAGCAGTCACTGTAGCGCAGCACTATAGCGGCACTATTCATGTCACTGTAGCGGCACTATTCACAGCACTGTAGCGCGGCACTATTCACAGCACTATAGCGTGACACTATTCACGGCACTATTCACAGCACTATAGCGCGGCACTATTCACAGCACTGTAGCAGCCAACAATAATAACTTATGATCTGCAAATTAATATCTCAAAACCCTTGGTTAATACTTCAGATTTAAGCACAAATGAAAGGACTGAAGTATCCCTTCCAATTTGCAACCCTTCGGAGGATATTTCACCACCTCAGTTATGCTAATCTATGGGAGTTTTCGTTCCCAAAGACCAAATATGCAGAAACCCTTGGCTCCACAAAACTCATCAAATGCAAATGTCAATAATCGGATCCCTGGAAGCTTGCCTTGCCCCTTCCTTTATACTTTTTCAATCCCACTTCAAGAAGCTTCTAGAAAAATAATATTATTTTATTTTAGTGACTTTATGTAATAATATTTATTTAAGTCACTTTATTAAATTAATTAAATATAAGGTCACTTTATAATATTTATTTATTTAATAACCTTACAAATAATTAATTTAATTATTATCTCCCTTATTTTGCCCATCCAATTGAATCCAAGAAACCAACCATCGACCAAGTGACTGCCTCAAGAAGACCCCCTAACCATGTATATTAGCCTACGAGGGTCAAGAATAGGCTAAACCATCCGCAAACAATATCAGCTAAAAAGGGGACATTACAGTCCGCCCTCCTTGAAATTGCTCGTCCCCAAACAATCTTGGCTACAAAGACAATTCTCCCCACCTGGATCCCAAGGGAGGATCTGTGTAATGTCCCTGCTGTCACCAAAGAGCTCCTGTAACACTAGCACTAGCACAACTAACTGAACCTGTTGAATCAAATCAACCCCAACGCCAGATGTCGCAAGAGCATAAGCATTAAGTGGAAGCAACTCTGAATACCGACAATGTTTGCTTCCCATAACTGCGCAAGCTAAGCTGTCATACACACGATCTAGCATATACGCAACTGAGCTATGCGTCTGAAACAGATCATGTACATAAAGATCAAAAGTGCAACTGCAAGTAATCACCCTCATATACATGCTACAAAACTCAACAGTGAACCCTGATGCACACAAAGGATTCCTCAACATACTGGAGAGTATCCCACAACTAATGCCTGGATCCCAAATGAATCTGTAAGGAACTACATCAAAATCTCGCTGAAAACAGCTGCAGCCATAGAACCTGCCAAAACTCAGCAAACTGTGCAATTCTGTAGCTGAAATAAACATATCACTTCTAATATCAATCCTTGGGTCCCAGTGCCAAACTGGAAGTCCGTCACAAAGCGCACCTGTTGACTTCCACTGTACCATTCTACATAAACCACTGACATCGCACCAAGAGTGGTGGAACACCTCATCAGGACCAAAATAGAGTGACGAATCAATCACGTCACCACCAGGATCCCAAAATAGAATCAGCAATCCACGACCAATGACAACTGGTGGCACCTGCTACACCATACTATCTGCAACTGGATCACTAATATGCCAAGAGGCTACTCCCTGATACTAAGACCTGTGGGTTATGGACCCAAACAATTGCCAGAAAAGATGAGTAACTCCTAACTCATCTGCAAATGTTGGTGTCCCCACAATACTCCAACTACCAAAGCTAGAAGAAGAGTGCTCCTGACACCAACTCATAAAGCCAGTTGCACTAATCAATGCAACTGTGGAGGGTTGATCCCTCTCAGCATCAACGGAAGTGGATATCTGTGCCTCTTCCCTCACGAGTGCACCATACAACTGCCTAGCAAGCATGAAAGCACAACCTCTATCCTCTGCCCAATTCCTATGGACGTGCTGACTAACCAAGCCATCATACCTACTGCCCCCATAATCATCCTATAACCATGTATCTGTGCGAAATCTCTGTGACATAGAAGTAGCAAACCTTGTCGGATACATAATAGCATGATGGATAACTAACTGCTGTCCCTGCAAGTAATTCCTCATACACAACTGAGTTGGGTACTTGCAGGCTCTAGTTCCATCTTCTGTAGATGGCAACTCTTCATCCCACAATGGATGGTATAAGCCCCCCATCAATCCAAATCGATGTATCAACCAATCATCTGCATGTGAACTAAAAGAAAGGTGATGAACTCTCCTCACTATGTAGTCATGGTAAAAATTACCAACCTCCGTCAATAGTTGACCATCATAGTCCTCCTTTGTATCCCTTGACATGGAACTAACCTTAGGGGAATCAAGTGTATTTTCAGATTCATCCCTCATTTGAATAAAGAGTCTTCTAATGTTATCTATCCTTTCTTGTCTTGCTATGTTGATGAGATTGATCTTTTCTTTCACTTTTTGAAGATGCTGTCTTGCATTGGCAACCACTAATCTAGCCTCTTTGGCTTTTTGCAACCATTCTTCATTAATCTTTTTGGACTTCTTTACCTCTTCGATGCCAAAATATACAAAATCAGTCCTCTTATCCTTGATATTTTCATGTCTACCAAATGGTGTAGGGCTGCCATCAATGGGTGATATCATATCATGGGCTTTCTCATGATCACAAGCTCCTATCTCACAAGAATGATGGGACATAATGCTGCTGTCCTCAAACAAATCAGTGATGACATCTTGCCATTGTAAAATGTCTTCTTCATCATGTGTTTTCAAAACACTAGTGGCTGCTCCAATAAGCAAAGGATCAACTTTCACATCCACCTAATATCTTGGACCTTCAATGGACTTTCATATGTACGAATAACATTCATGGAAGCACCATCTAATTCTTTACCACGATAGGATGAAGCAATGCTAGACTCACCTAATGAAGCATCACAAGAAACCATATCTTCATGTAGCTGCTCTAATGTAACTGATTTGTCTTCACCCATCACTTGCTCTTCTTTTCCCTCATTTCCTTGTCCCTCAATCATATGCACAACACAAGATTCTTGCCCATCCAAAGAGGCTGCAATAGAAGACTGATTTTCTGATTTCTTTGGTGAAGCATGAGCCAAACTCAACTCCACATTCAACTCCTCAATCTGATTTTCCGCCATAAGGAGAGCCATTTGAGAGTCTTCCAAAGATTTTCTAGTCTTCACTAGCTCCGTGGTGAGTTGATCAACCTCTTCCTCTTTCCTCTTCAATGCATCTGAATATATGACACCTAATTCAAGTAGGTGATCTCTATCGGAAAGAAGAGTTAAATAGTTATTTTTCATAATCTCCATGGCTGTCTTAAACGCTTGCAAATCAGAAATTGATGAAGCCTCTTCAACACTTCTGTGTCTCCCCTCAAGCTGGACTTTCCATAGATGAATTTCCACCATCTTGTGGGAATGATCAAAATGGGACAGCGCTGTAACAATCTTATCTTCACCAACCTTTAGTTGGTTCTCCAAATCAAACTTAGGGACCAAGGAAAATTCATTAGTTGAAGTTGTGGGCTGCCAATGGAGAGCTTTCCTCTCATCAAAATATTCTTCTAAAGTGTCTTCATGCTGGTTTGGAACTAGAGCAGCAGTAGTTCCCAACCCTAACTCCTCATCATCCCTCCAAAAAATAGACTCAATGGATGATGAATTGCTAACCTTATGCAGAGAGGTAAGATCACTCTTAGGACTATCAAAAGAGTCCCCAATCATAACCTCCATGTCACCAACTAGGAGACTCGTGCAACCTTGTCCTGTAGGATCCATTGTTTCGTCCTCTCTACCTTCTGTAACATCAACTGGGTGAAGATCAACTGAAATAGACCCGATCTCAATACTACTGGTCCATACTTCACCTGTTAGTTTTCCCTCTGGATTTTTGTGAGTGCATTTAACATCAGCCCCAAAGGAATCATTAAAAGAATCCATACCATTGCTATCCTCCTGAAGAGAAGATGGAACCTGTAACCCAAAAGAAGGCATCTCCTGCTCATCACCTTTGTCCATTTTGTTCTCCATAGGATCAGCTGAATGCTAGTCACTAACTGCTGAAAATTCATTGTAGAGGTTTCTAGATACTTCACCTGTAGAGACTTTTTGTTCCTCCTTTTTGTTTTGTGATGTAGACCCCTTAAAAATGGATGCCATAAACCGAGCCGCTTTGTCTATGTTTGTAGGGTGTGAAAACAATTCATTCATCCTCTTCTGGTTTTCATCCAACTTATTCAAACTTTGTTTAAGCTTCTCCATATTCCTGTCCCACTGCTTCTGAGTACTTGAAGTAACCATGATTAACTAGCTAATTCAATGTCCAATCTACCCAACAGGATGGCAGGACAAAAGCTCTGATACCACTGTAATATCCCTTGCTATTTCGGACCGTATATTGCTGATTTGAACCTCAAGGAATATTGTCAAACACTTCTGATGTAAACCCAATGCTTGCTGGTCTGTGTTTTCAGTCTGATATTTTTGCTTGATAATGATAGCTGAGTACTCTAAATGCTCATAAATCCAAAACTACAATGTCTAAGCATTAATCTAAATGCATATATGACTTCTTTTTTTGGTATTATTTTCGCTGCATATACATGAAAATTGGACATGAAATACACACCTACAGCCAATTGGCATTTTGTCAAACAATTGGCATGCAACTACTACGTTGATCATGTATGCTATTAGATGGGCATTTCGTCAAACAAATGGTATGCAACATATATCTCCTTTATTGAATTCATTCCCAAGTACAATGTTGCTATGAATTTGCCAAGACTAATTGGCTTACAATGATGACTACAACAATGCTAAATCTGATTCTAAGTTATCACTTACAGCAGCAAATTTAAATGCCTAAGATGACAATGCAAACTACTAATAGATGCAAGAAGAACCTGATAATAATGCTGCCCAAAGTGCTGATGAAGAATCAAGCAATATCCAAGGAAAGGAGTCCCTTCCAAACTCAAATTGTAACCTTCTCCCAGCTGCCCTATTCACGCGGTACTGTAGCATACTATAGCAGTCACTGTAGCGCGGCACTGTAGCGGCACTATTCACAGCACTGTAGCAGCCAACAATAATAACTTATGATCTGCAAATTAATACCTCAAAACCCTTGGTTAATACTTCAGATTTAAACACAAATGAAAGGACTGAAGTATCCCTTCCAATTTGCAACCCTTAGGAAGATATTTCACCACCTCAGTTATGCTAATCTATGGGAGTTTTCGTTCCCAAAGACCAAGTAGACAGTATGCAGAAACCCTTGGTTCCACAGAACTCATCAAATGCAAATGATAATAATTGGATGCCTGGAAGCTTGCCTTGCCCCTTCCTTTATACTTTTTCAATCCCATTTCAAGAAGCTTCTAGAAAAATAATATTATTTTATTTTAGTGACTTTATGTAATAATATTTATTTAAGTCACTTTATTAAATTAATTAAATATAAGGTCACTTTATAATATTTATTTATTTAATAACCTTACAAATAATTAATTTAATTATTATCTCCCTTATTTTTCCCATCCAACTGAATCCAAGAAACCAACCATCGACCAGGTGACTGCCTCAAGAAGACCCCCTAACCATGTATATTAGCCTACGAGGGTCAAGAATAGGCTAAACCATCTGCAAACAACATCAGCTAAAAAGGGGACATTACATGGAATCAAATAATGGTGTAGGTATCCATGAGATGGATCTTTTGCATAAGGCGGGAAGAGATCAAAATGTGTTGGACGAGTTTAATGCGGCATGACATGATAAAGAGGTCATAAGGGTGCACACATATTCATCAACCATCGAGGAGGATCATGAGATCGAAGACTCTACCTTCTATTTTGATGGAGATCCCTTGATAAAACGCCATAGAGATTTCATTCTTGGGAGTCATGAAGAAGTCGATTCACGGGGATATGCTAATGTTATTGGACCACAACACTTGGAGAAGACAATGGAGAACGAAGGGAAGGATGAGCAATTAAGAGAAGACCTCTACCTTACACAATTTCAAAGGTTTCAAAGGACCGTGGCTATGATAGAGGGTGACTACTTGCAGCCTTTTAAGGATCGTGATCATCTATTCAAATTATGTGAGATATATGTCCGGGCTTTGAGAAGGGAGGAAGACATGATAAACGCACTCACATACACACCAGAAATTCAGTTTTCTGTAGCAGCCACATACATGGGACAACCTGATGGGATGGATAGTGAACATGGAAACATAATTTGCAGCCATGGGACTGAGTTGGTTACACAAAGAACTCATGATTCTTCATTGGAAAATTGCCTTGGTCCTGCCCTAGTTGGTGGTCACCTAGTTGAGGAGAAAGAGGAGGTGTGGATCTGCAAAGACATCTTGCAAAGGCACAAGGACAGGTCTGACTTTCTGAAGCATAACAGCAGTTCCTTGTCATCACTTCACCATGTTATATCTGCCATGTGGATCAGCCGTGAAGCATACACTATCCTTGAAGAAAAGCAGGTTGAATCAGCATTAGATGGGGGACTTGTATTTCAAAGGCACATGAACAGGTCTGATTTTCTGAGTTACAACGGCAGTCCACTTCATCATTTCATATCAGACATAAGGACCAGCCTTGAGGCCTATGCTTTCCATGGAGAATGTTGTGTAGGATCATCTTTGAGTGGTGAAGATGCAACGGGGGTAATGGCAAGGTTCAAAGAGGATGAAGACACTGCAAGAAGGTAAGATAGATACTCTGATTTCCTGATTTGGAGCAGCAGTTCTTGGCTCTTGCATGGTCACCTATTGGTAGCCCCTACACACGAGCATGAGATGAAGAAGGCACCTTCTACTATTTGCTTCTATGTTGAAGATAAGTATTGGATGATGGCTAAGCATGTAGGACATTCAAATCTGAGGTATGATTTCGAGTGTTTCATTTGCTCATTTTATAAAAAGTCAGCAGTACACCTCACAGAGAGCCACATCATGGGGTATGATGACTTCATTGAGTACAATAAGGTGGTTGGTAAGCATGATACATTGGTGATCCCTCATGAGAAGTTTGCTTGTAGTAGTCTACCTTATGCTGATACGTCTTGGATAGACTACATAGCTGCCTTATTCCGGAGACTTGTGATGCATACCATGGAGACTTTTGCTGTTGTGAAGCATTACAGGGAGGTACAGCTGAACCATGATGTTGTTATGATGTTCATCTTGGAGTTGCTGATGCAGATGTCTCAGCTGAGTGTTGGCATGAGGGTTGGAAGGAATCATGAAGATTTTGATATTTCAGCTCTAGTTCATAAGGATCTACTCCTCACATTGATAGAAGATGGCTACTACACTTCATGGTGCATTGACACTTGGCAGTTTGGTGAGGCTTTGGAAGCTACACTTCGTGGATCAGCCACTTACATCATGGCTTCTCTTGAAGAGGGAATCATAAAAGCTTCAGTTTATAGTGACTCTTTGGTCATTCATGGAGATGGCACAAGGTTGAGAGATGCTATGACACGGCTACAGAATCTTTTGTGGATACCTGAGACTGCCCTATGGTTGTCTATGAAGACTTATGCATTGGAAGAGTACAATTTAGAAGTATGGATGACTCTTGCACCGAGGTATTATGTTGTTCTCATCTCTACTTTGGAGGTGTTAGGGTTTAGAGTTGATATCCATAATGCCCTAGCACATGATGTTGCCTTGCATAATGAAATATTCCGAGCCAAATTTTTTGTTTTTTCAAATTACAAATTACAACCCAATGCACCCATTAAGGTTAGCAGCTAAACCAAAACGTTGCTGAAGCAACTCTAACCAGAATGTACACCAGGATCCCGATGTGGGCAAGGTGTGAGCATTGGTCAGAGGATCTTAATCAAAATGCTTATGCAATAACTCTAACCAAGAATGGCGCCAATGATGGCGAGCATATGGTCAAAGGGTCTTCTACACTAAGTACTGAAAGAGAACTCGACACCAAGTATGTGCTACCCAATCCAATATGGAGTTGAGGCGACCATATGGCGGAGTATTACAAATTACAATGCTTGAAAGAAATAACTGTAATGCTGAAAGTACTCAACACCCAGAATGTGCTTTCTATCCCGGAATGGGAAAGTAGCTACCATAGGGCAGAGGTAAAGTAAATACAAAAGCAAATACTGGAAGTAGAGTTGAGCATTACAAATCAGAATTGAACAAGATTGAGAATTACTGCCAGTACTACTGTCAGTTTACAAAATGAATCTCATTCGCCTTTAAATTAAAACCAGCAACCTATGAATTTACTCATATGCTCATATCCCCCTCATAACTCATCCAACTGACTTGAAACAAAATGCAATATTCCCTAAGAATGATGATGCTTAGGATAGAACACTGAAAACAGATCAAAATGCCATGTATTATTTATGCACAGATTCCAATGCATCAGCAGAGGGTACGGCCTTCAAGAAAGGGCAATCTGCCCTTTTAAAAATCACAGCTATCTCAAAAAAATCTGCAAACTAGATGAAAGTGACGCCTTGACCAGACAATGAGAATAAGAGAATACCCAGAACAATATTTTTGTTGTTTTTTGACTTATGAATAAAACACAAATCTACTGTAGCTAAAAATGCAATGCCGGAAAAACTCTAATATGCAAAACTGAACTAAAGCCAAAAGCTGATTACAATGCACAAATCCCAATGTAAACTCACAAACTAGACTATTTCACCACTAGTCGCTATCTTTCAAGCGAGAAGCAATGCCAAGCTAGGAGGCATACATTCCTCGAAGCAATCCCAAGGCCAATCCGGCAGCATAACATTATCAAGATTTCAGATCCCCAAATGAGAGCACTCTTCCTCCTTTTATACTTTTCCAACTGGGAGTCTCTAAAATCCTCTTGCATATGGGATAAAACATGAGAGGGAAAATAATATAATACTCTTCAATTCTTTTTCAACCTCAACCTTAAAGTCCCCTCTTTTAAAATAACATTAATATTAAATAATAATATTTAATTTACGGACTTTAAAACGGAGGCCAAGATGATGTCGGAAATCAATGATCTATAGCTCGTTGGAAAGGTCTTGACAAGACGAATCCAACCCCACTCTCAAAATCCCGTTCTGGTGCCAATCCTAAACTTACTAAAAATAGCCGTAACCAACAAACCCGGAAAGAAACTGCCAACCAAACCACAATCCACGAACAAAAGCAACCACCAAAACATGAAACCCCAATTTCAACCTCCGAGTAGCCTACGGGTCTCTGGAATAGGCCAACGGTCAACTGTAAAAGATCAATCTAGGAAACGGGACATTACATATAATTGGAGGATAGACACTATTGCATGGTGCATGGGTTTCATGTTGTTGGCACTCGCTTGGGTATTGTACTACCTCTTCATCATTAGAGAGTGGCATTCGGATGATCCTTCTTCATTCTATGTCTATCCTTTGGAGATTGTTTTCAGCCAGGAGTTGGCTGTCTTGATACACATCATCCATCTTCGAGGAGCTGTTCCACATCTTGAGGCACCCATGTTGAGGATTGCACTTGGATGTGAGGCCGATGGAGGATTGGGTTGATAATTTTTCATTGCTGGGCACTGAGTTATGTGCTCTCAGTCTTGGAACAGCAGTACTTATGTAATGTCCCCTTGTCACAAGCCAACATTTCAAAATTTTGAACACAATTTCAACTTGCAAAAAGAGAACATTAGTACACTAAACCTTCTTAATTTCATTTATAGCAATAGATATATGATATATTCAATTCACATAAGAACATTACCTTTATATTTTCTATGATCAACATCAATTATCATTTCATATCTCTTATCCATAATCTTATGATTACTTTCAATACACATTTTCTATCACTTATATTTCACATGTTCTTAAGTTCACTATCAATATGTCCTTTATATTCTCTATCATGATATTTCATATTCTCTATCATTAATGTCATGATCTCTATCAATATATATTTCTCATTTTCTATCATTATCCATGCGTTAACCCTTAACTTCATATGAGATGAGGTGATAGGATGCTCTTTGGCCAATCTTGGGTCCACTGTTAATCCTTTGACTCAAGGGGTGGATATTCACCAACTAGAGTCAAGGCCTCTATGATATTCCTTGGTACAAGGGGTGACTTATTTCACCAACTGGAACCAAGGCCACTATATAATAATCCTTTGGCACGAGGGGTGACTTTTTCACCAACTGGAGCCAAAGGCCACTTCCACTTGTCCAAGGGGTACCTTTTGTACCAACTGAGACAAGGGCCACTAATTACCCATGCTGGTTACTATACATCTCAGACTCACCATCTCATATGAGGTTATATGTTAATCTCATGGTTCAATATGTTTCATCAACATTATTTCTTATCTCATGTAACATCTAACATTATATTTCCTAAGAGTTTTGCTTCTTTATACTTATCATATAATGAAGTTTAAACAGCATATAATACAGTAATGATATATGGCATACCTTGGAATTACTCAAATATGAAATTCAACATTAAGATCATAACATTCCTATATATGTAATATAATGAGCCAATTTAGAGTACTAAATCATGAAATGCAATTATTAATCCTAACGCCTATTCGAATCTGAATCAAGACATCTTTTTACACAGTTATTATCAGAAATCAGAATATATTACTCATTGGATGCAAAGGCATATGCATACAAATCAGATCAAGCATTTATTAATGGAGTAAGAGCATCATGGTGTACCGTGCTGTGTATGGTGTCTCCTTAATGATTGGGAATATATAAACGCTGATATGGAATGATAGATATCCTCCGCTCCTGTTGTGTTTCTTTTTTGCAGAGAGAAAAATGTATGTTGATCGATGCCTTTAGAGGAGGAAAAGTTGCCCTTTAAAAACCCACGAAGGGGTCTAATCACCCAACAGACATAGTGATTGGAGAAGAAAATATCCGCTGCTTTATACTAATCGAATGTGATTTTATATTGCTGTGTTTAATTAGTTTTAGTTCTTTTCCCTTTGGAAGGATCGGCATCTCTTTCTTAGGAGGCCCAATCCCTTATTTTTATTAATATTATTTATGCATATTAAAATCATTATTATTCATCTATATATGTATAAGTTAGTTTATCATAATTTAACATATATATATATATAATTCACATTATTTTATTTTTTTTAATGCGCCTGGTAAACTTTTTAACATAACCGGTGACACTGGCGCGACACGCCCTCTGGCTCCACACTAACGCTTTTGCCCAGAGCGATGAACCGGTGAGGCCACAACACGGAGGACCTCATCCCCAAGAAGGAACACTTCAAACCCGCGAGCTCGTTGGCCCAGCGGGGGTTTCAACTCTGGTGGCCGCCACTACAACCGAGCAACTTAACCACTGAACCACGCCCTTAACGGCTGTAATTCACATTATCATGTCATATAGATATTTATATATATTACACATGAATACTTAGATGTATTATATGAATGTATGCAAAATACACTTGTGATATATTTGGAATAAATGTGGATTATAATGTTTAGTAATATAATATGATCATGGGGAATATGACAACTTATGATGGTTTATCATGGTGAAAGCCAAGGTACTTTCATGGTAGATTGGTCCAAAGATGATTTCACATCTTCTTGCATTGAGATTGGCCTCCTTCATGTCACATGGGATGATATTTTCAGTTCGTATTCCACTGTTCTAATTTAGGACCGCAGAGTTACAAGGGTTGATGCACTTCCATTGTCATTTGTATATGACACCTATCCTTGAATCACACTTCACCTCCATGAGAAGGAGACTTTCAGTTTCTTTGGTTCATCACCTAGCATCTACATGATTGGCATGCACATATTGGCATGGGCTGATCACGACAGCTGTTTGAAGACTGATGTGGATGGATTTGCATTGGGTTACGACAACGGAAGCGGTCCCAGGATCTCTTGTAGCAGCAGCTTTGAGAAGATACAAGCAAGTGGGAATGGAGAGCCTAGAATGATATGGGATCCTGGTATTTGGTTGCTTGAGGACAAGCAATCTCGGGATGGGAGGACTGTCATGTCGCCAATTCCGGAGTAAGCCATTATGAGTTCTTGGTTAGCCTATCATCCATTCCCATAGGCTAATAGGATGGTAAGGGAATATTCATGTGGTCTCGGCTTGGTATTGATGCGACATTTCCATCATTTAGCCTTTCAAGCCTTGCTTTGTGCCTTTGTCATTGATATGCTTTCAAGGAGACTTATCTTGGAGCTTCGCCAAGTCACAATCTTCACAAGGGGGCCGACTTGTTTGTACATGAGATTAAGTCGTAGGGCCGACTTGGTTTGGGAAGGTCAACGAATGCATTGGTACCTGTTGTGACCATTTTACAACATCTCCCCATTGCAAATGGGGTCCCCCTCTTTTTGGCCAAGCTCGAGTTTTTTGCTCTATTTCCTGAGTTTCTGCTCGGTTTCCATTCTGATTAGGAATGAAGTTCTAAGCTTTTAGCTCACTGAAATTGAAGTGAAAATGAGGGATTCCTCCTGCATAGGTTTGAAATCCTAACTGGCAAACCTGGCCAGTCCTTGGCAAGGATCTATCTTTCCATCTTAGGATATGAACTCTCTCACCATCTCACTCCCGGCACGAAGCCTCATTCCAAGCCTACAACCTTACTCCAGTGTATCCAATCTTGAGGATGTCCATTTTCGATCCCACTCCGGGACTCATCCCAAAATCCTAAGGCCATGACTCGAAGGAAATTCAATGAATGGGTTTTCAAGACTTAGAAGAATTTCGAAAGATGAGTCCAGTTCCATTACAAGACCCATCCTGAAAGAACAACTTGGCCAAAGAACAATTCCTAACAGTCAAAATCCTGAACACCCTAGAAAGTGCGACCTAAGGTCAGGAATCCTATTGGTACTGAAATTTGCGACTTGGAGAATTCCTCCAATTCACTCTGAAATTTGCGACTTCAGTCAAGATTCTTGTTCCAAGTGGATTTTGCGACTTGGAGGAGAATCCTGCTTGAGGTGGATTTTGCGACTTGGAGGAGAATCCTGCTCAAGGTGGATTTTGCGACTTCGAAGAAATCCAGTTCCCTCTGGAATTTGCGACCTAGAGTCCAAAATCCTGTTGACCCTGAAATATGCGACCTGAAGCCTAGAAATTCCCTAAGGAGGAATAAGATGCATCTTATACTGGCTTTCATTTCAAAATACTGAGTCTTTGATCAATGTTGAAACCCATCCTTGCAAAGTTCCCTGACGAAAATGATAAGTCCTCGGCAAAATTCATGAGTTCTTGTCCCAAGGCGCAAATTCCCTCACCTACTGAAATTTGCGACCTTAGTGAAAGTTCTTGTTCCAGGGGAAATTTGCAACCTTAGTAAAAATTCCTGTTCCAAGTGGAATATGCGCCCAAGGTGAAAGTTCCTGTTGACAATGGAATTTGCGCTCCTAGTGAAAATTCCTTCACCTACTGGAATTTGCGCTCCTAGGGGAAAATCCAATTCTCACTGGAATGTGCGCCCCAGGAGGAAAATCCTGTTCCCTCTGGATAATGCGACTTAGTGAAAAAATCCTTCACCTAGTGGAAAATGCGACCAAGAAGAGATCATTCATAACTTCAAAAATTTGCCATGGATTTAACCTAGCAACACCTCAAAAGTGACTCAAGAATTCCTTAAGGAGGTCCAGAAGTGAAAAATCCAATTGGTACTGGAAAATGTGCTCCTAGAGGAAATTCCTTCACCTACTGGAATTTGCGCTCCTAGCAAAAATTCCTTCACCAGGTGGAATTTGCGCCTAGAGGAAATTCCTTCACCAGTTGAAATCTCTGCTCTAGGTGGAGAATCCAGTTCTCACTGGAATGTGCGCCATAAGTAGAAAATCCTGACCCAGGTGGAATCTGCACCCTAGTGGAAAATCCAATTGCAACTGGAATCTGCGACAAGGAAAAATCCTCCTCATGGTGAAATCCCCGACACCCCCTGAAATGCGCCCACCGCCAGGAGGATAAGACAAAGGGTAAGTCGGCCAGAGTTATGGCAGTTAAAGGGTTTTAATAAGACAAAAAAGGCATGTAGGACTATCTTGGTGGGCCAAGTGGTAGGGAGGAGTCCAAATGCCTATATAAAGAGGCCGCCCAAGTCATTTCATTCATTCAAACTCAAATCCAAAACAGAAAAAGCAGATTTCAGTTCCACCCAAGGGCAGAAGTAAGCATTCCAAGGAAGATTTTAGCATTCAAAGAACAGATTTCACCATTAGGGAGGTGAATTTCATCAAGGAGAATCCAGATTTTATCATTTCCAAAGCAAAATTCTTCATACGAGCAGAATTTTCTGTAGGGTTAAGGCAGATTTCTGCATTCCAAGGGCAGACATTCATCCTCCAAGGGTAGAATCCTTCATTCCAAGACAAGTTTCTTCATAAGGACTGAAAATTTCTGAAATTGAAGGGCAGATTTCTTGGTAGGAATCCATTAGAAATTCAAAAATTCTTGCACAAAATTCAGAACGCATTAGAAAATCAGAAAATTCATCATAAAAATCAGAAATCTACTTGAAAAATCAGAATTTTATTGTTCAAGGACAGGTTTGGGCAATAGGGCATAGGTTTGTTTTCATTCATATGCTTTCATTCCTATGCATTGGCTTTATGATATTTTAGTCCCACATGCATAAATTCATTGTACTTACTTCTCATGTTGGGAATAAAGTCCCTCATCCCGCCTTTACTCTTACCTCTCAAACCTTATATTTTGTTTTCTTTCCTTGATTCCACAGGTACATGGCAAGCACCAAGACCGGTTCTTCAAGACAAGCTCAAATGCGGAACATCCTCAAGGGAGCACTTCCGGAGTCTAGGATTGTCTCGAAATGGGCAACGTGGGAGACACCAACATCCACCCGTCAAGCATGGAGGAGATGAGGAAGCGGATGTATGGAGTAGATGGACGCCCTCCATCCCAGCTCAAAGCAAAGCTAGT
Source organism: Cunninghamia lanceolata (assembly GCA_027924645.1). Lineage (NCBI taxonomy): Eukaryota > Viridiplantae > Streptophyta > Pinopsida > Cupressales > Cupressaceae > Cunninghamia > Cunninghamia lanceolata. The sequence goes on along the minus strand of BSBN01000391.1, from coordinate 42,034,890 downwards.
TCGAAGTGGAATTCCACCCGCCACATGTTTCCCACCTACCATTCCTTGTCCCGAGCTGATCGTGGAGTGTTTCATGCACTATGATCCTGAGCATCGGATGATTGTAGACCACGACGACACCGTGATAGCCTACTTCTCCAAGGAAGAGATTGCCGAGGCATTCAACATTCCTGTCTATAGCCCCATCGAGTACACGAGCAAGGAGGAAGGAGGAAGCATCCAACATGTTCAAGGCTGATCCTGCAACCTGTTTAGGAATCATCAACAATTCATAGATGCAGAAGAAGAGACCTCACTGTTCCAAGCTGCCTAGGACACTCCTCAAGTCCGACTTCAAGCAGGAGCATGGAGACCTTGTCGTCATGCTAAACAGGATCATGGGAAGTCCTCAGTCTTCAACCTTCGAGTCATGGATGTTCTACTACATTGAGGAGGTCACTGTAGGAACAAAGATGATAGACTGGGCTCGAATCCTTAGCGATAGCATTGATGAACAGTTCCGGAATATGGAGGATTCAAAGGCTTTTTACATGAGTTCCTACGTAATTTACATGCTGGCAAGGAACAATAGATACAAGGGACTGTCATGGAAGGGACGCGTTGGGAATTCCGATGGACAAGTCAGAGTCTATGACTAAAATCCACAGCTCCATCTCAAGAACATAGCCCATTTCAGGAGGTATAACGACGCATTTGCTATGCACATCACAAGAACCCTTCAAGGAGGCACTCACCAAAGGTTATCACCCGAGTCCAAGCAATTGATCAAGACATACGGCTCCTGGTTCATCCAATTTCCGAAGTTCACGTACATCCGAGTGCAAGGATTCTCTGCCTTTCCGTATAGACTGCCGAGATATCCTTCGGACAAGATGGTCTTGCTAGAATTAACAAGACAACTCTTAGCATATGATAAAGTTCAAAAGAAGAAGAAGGCCGGGATAACCTTTCCAATCCAAACGGAGGATGCAATCGAGGAGTGTCCTTCCCTCTAAGCCGCGGAGAGGTCCAATGAGGAACTGCAGTTTTACAACCTAGTGACCCAATCCTCGCGGGCAAACTTTGATCCATTCAATACCACTCGGGTTGCATGTGGAAGGAAGCATAGACACAAGGTGCACCTGGAGGATCACTAGGCAAATGCTGAGGATGACTTTGAGATTCAGAGGAGGATGTGTTCCCAACTATCCATAGACATGATCAAGGCGACCAAGGTCTTTTCAATTCTAGATCAAGTTAAGGACGGAAAGCAGCTCCAGCCTGCCTTTGAACAGGAAAAGGATAAATCTCTTCCACCACTGGTTTGGTCTGACCCTGAGGTCACCCACTTGGACGAGCTAATGGCACCTATACTAACAAGGACACAGAAGTGGATAAACCAGTAGACCGAGAGATTGCATAAGAGAGGCGCTCGTCCGACCTATGATTTGATGGGAGATTTGGAGTCTCAATCTTCCGAAGGGGACATGACCGAAGGAACACCCACAAAGGAACAAGGCACAGGAAGGCATGAAGTAAGAAACAGCATCGCAGAGGATCTACCGGCAAAGAGAGTAAAAGCCCAGAAGGAATCTATCAGGAGGCCTGACCAGGAGGAGCAAAATGCTAGTAGACCTCATTCCGCCAACACTTCTTCCGCCCAGGAGATTGATCTGTTCTCCGATGACAATATGCAAAATACTAAGGATAAAGGGCCCGTGGAGGAGGAAATGATCCCGAATGAGCAAGCTGAGAGGGGAGACAATGAGTCCATGGATTCCTCCCGAGAACGGACTCCCAGCCTAGTTGTAGGAAATCATCCTAACCTTTCATCACGGAATCCGGGGGAGGTCCGACTTGAGGACATGCTTCATCACCCTGATCTGGAATTCTTGAACAAGGAGTTCAATTTCGGTGAAGTGCCAATATCCATACAAGTAAATCGGGAACCGCAGGAACCACGGAGAAAAGTCAATCCGTCCACAAGACCCAAGTGGCTGCAAGATAAATTGAAGAAGAAGCCAGTCAAGAAGAATGATCCTTCCGCCGAACTTGGGAACTTCCTTTCCAGAATAGGAAAATCCGCAGACCCGAAGAAGACAAAAAAGTTTTCCAGGATAACTAGAGATGAATCATGCTCTCGCCAAGTGGAGATAGCAATTCCAAGGGTAGATGAGGCAAAAGAAGACATTAGTCCTAAGGATTTTGACGTAGTGACGGTCGATCTTGGACCAACTACGAAGGATCAGGAAATGGAGGAGCTGGAGGATTCTGTTGCCGCCATCAGAGAAAGGTTAAGGAAGGAGGAAGAAAAGAACGAGTTGAAGAGGGAGAACGAAGAATTGAGGCATTACATCCAGCATCTCATGGGCCCATTGCAGTCTGCCCAAGGAGTGACAGCCCAACCCGCAAGCATAACCAAGGATTCTTTGGCAGAGTTTGAAGTGTTGAGATCGACTGGTCATGCAGCGAAGGAATGTATGTAAAAGGTCTCGGATAGGGCTCATAAGTTTATAGAGGATCTCATCCAGGTGTACGAGAGAGTTGCTGCTCTCATGGACAGGACTCAAGCAATTCTGGAAGTCTTATCAACAATTCACTGTTGTTCAAGAAGAAACCATCCCAAGACTGAAGGCACTGATGAACACTCCGAAGCAGGACTTGGTAAGGGACAAAGTGATACATGCAGATTCAGTCTATGATTTCCTCAATTGGTACTCTACCTTAGTCATGAAGAGGGACAACCTTAAGAAGATTGAAGGTGACACTACCCAGGCCCATGCCATGTTGAAGGAAATCCAGGACAAAATCCTTGTGTCCATGGAGGCCTGGTTCGATCTGGAAGTAGCCCAGGATGGAGTCATTAACTTGGAGGAGTTGAGAGAGAAGACGCGGAATATATATTTCAAGGATGATTATCCTACCCAGGGATCCCATCTTGAGGATGCATCCTCATTCCTGATCTTCATGAACAATATCCAGGAGTTGAGGGCGGATTGGGAGAATATTCTCACTACTTGTGCCACCACCTCGTCAATCATGGAATTCAAGATGGAGAACATGCCCAGTATTCCTATGGAGGAGTTGGAAGTTGTCCTGACCAGGTTCATGGAAGCAGAGACCAGGGAGCAGGAGGAACGTCCAGAGGAACAGGACTGTCCTGTCCAGGAGTCCGAGTCAGCATGGACGCCCAGGACAGGTGGCAGTCACCCACTTGCAGATTCTGACGACCCCACCTACCACATCTAGGGTTTCTGACTTGGGCACATATTTCAAGGAAATTTGATTTCCTTTTTTAGCTTATGTACTTTGCTTGCCTATATAAAGGCAGGGGCGCCTCATTTGAGAGTCTCCTCTTTTTCCAGACATATTTCTGTTGCTCTTAGAGCTCTTAGCTAGATAGTTTCAGTTCTGTATTACTCCATTCTTGGAGCAGAAAACTTCAAAGGATCAGCAAGATTGTTGTAGAAGCATCTTCCAAATCAATAATATGAACATTGTGGATTGGTGTTTATAGAGTTCTTTGGATCATGACATGGTTTTTATGTTTCCTTTCAAGCAAATCTTGAGCTCCAAGTGTTGAATTTGTTTCATTTCCTTTTATCTTTTAGCTTTGTTAGTTAGAATGGTGGAGATTGTTACTGTTGATGCATGATTGAAACTGACTGTTCACACCATTTGTGATCTGTGGCTTGCAAATCACAATGTATGGTTGGTCTGAACTTATTTCAAGTCTTAACTTCGATTGTTTCTGCATATTTCAGTTCTATGTTTCTTGCAGGAGCAGTCTGAAAATCCTTATTCCTCCTTAGAAGATAGCACCAACTCTGTCTAAGTTGTTGCCTCATGACGAAGCAGAGGCATGGTTTTTAGCTTTCATCCTCAGCAGTAGTTCTCTCTATCGATTAGATTCTTGAACCCTTACCCTTATCTTTCTTTTGCATTTTCTTTAGATCTGCGTAGGATTAGTTTATAGAGAGTTTATTGATAAATCATTCTCCCTTTGAAGAGATAGAGCTTAGGAAGTCCAAACCCTTCCTATGCAAGGAGCCATAAAATCCAAGTTTTTTTTCCTCTACAATAGATTGAGAAATCCAAGCCTTGCCTCCAGAAATCTTAGTGAAATCCAAGTTTCTTCTTCCCTGCAAAAGAACACTCAGTCCTGTAAGTAAGTCCCCTCGTGATTACCAGCAAATCACATCATTCCACAGAGCTTTTCCCATGCCCGTCAAGACCTGACACAAAAGGAACCTTGGAGCAGTCTCATTCGATCACCAAGTTCAGCGTTTGAGAAGCTTTGTTCAAGAGAGGATAGAACACTCCGTGCCTCTATCCTAATGTTTGTTGCAGTCATAAAACACTCATCAACAGTACCAATTGGAAAAAAGAACAAACTTTCATGGCTAACTTGTTTCAAGGAAGAGTATTGAATGCATAAGAAGGAATCTTGGCATCTTGAGGGCCGACTTGTCTTGACAAAACAAATGCATATCTTACTTCTTGGTCGACTTCCTTAAGATGAGCATTGGCGCCAAGTTTAATAAAGATATTATATCTGGCCGACTTGCTTTGAGTAGTATATTGATGAGTTCAAGAAGTATGTGAGCGCTAAGTTTAAAGGCAAAACACAATTGTATGAAGGCCTCAAGCTGGCCGACCAGCATAATGACTCCTAGGCACCACCCTAGGACAATTCTAGAAGGTGTTGCATTCAATAGAGTTTTGGGTGTGATTCCTACGCACTATATGCTCTCACCTTGCCCATATTGGGATTTGGGTGATCAGAAGGTGTTGAGGGCTTTGCATTGTAGTTTAATTCAGTTGGCAAAAATCAAACAAAAAAACTGGGGGTGTTTATTACAAAAAAGGTGTTAAGGACTCTAGTACCAATATGGAACCATGTTGCCATCATAATTGAAGAAAATTAAGATTTCACAACTCTTGAGTTTGATCATCTAGTTGGTTCTCTTATGTCCCATGAAAAAAGCTATGAGACATACTTGGAGAAACTCAAGAAAAAGCTTTTACCTCAAAATTGAAGATCACAAAGAATGAAGGTGCCAGCACTAGCAGCAAAAGCAACCAAGGACAAGGTAGAGACCTGTTAGCATTTTAATTTACACCTTTCAGTGTGACACAAAATGGAACATATGTGCAGGAAAACCACTCTTCGAATTGGAAGGGGAAGCTCCTTTTAAACTAAAAACTAACCTAAAGTGCACAATATGTGCTTCCTTATTTACAACCTTTATAGTGTTTTTTAGGGTGATTTGAGAATGCAATACAAACAAACTAAATAAAAACCTATCTTTTGCTTTCTTAATCTAGAGCACAAAGTGATTCAGCACATCAACACTAGATAAGAGATTTTAGACTTTTTGACTAAAAGAAATCCCTATAACTACATGATTGCATTGTTCAACTAAATACAAAGACTGAACGATACAAGTACACATACAGATTGAATAGACTAATACATCAAAACATGATGGCTTTGGTAAAGTAAATGAAGGACTCAATACAAAGCCAACATACCCAACTTCAAAAAGACCTACAATACAAAGCTTGCAAATTTGACATAAACTATTTAATATACCTCAACACACAACAAAACATCTCAATAGACACTTAGAAGCAAGATAGCCATAATAAATTCTATTGAACGAATAAACATTTAATTTTAGATTAACAAAGATAGCCATAATAAATTCTATTGAACGAATAAACATTTAATTTTGGATTAACAATCACAAATACTCGATGAACAACAATTTCAGCAATATGTAAACTTGACAATTACCATTAACCAACTAAGTGCAAAATAGCACTTATTTATATTGTTTTACAAAGCTACTATATGAAAACAAATAAAAAGCTAACTGCTACTTCTATTCTAAAATAACTAATTGCATGAAATACAATTACAAAATCCTATCCTCATACTAAAACTAAAAACATGCAACCTCCAGTTAAGTTATAGATTGAATTTATTACAAACCATGACTTAATGCTCACATCTCTCGCATCGCAAGAAATCTAAAAATATGTAACAACCCCGTCCTAAATTTTTGAATTTTTTGCAATAAGGAAGATGCAAATGCAATCCTTATTAAAACATTTCTAATGTTTACTATTACATCATTGTATTTTCCAACTAATAACTATTTAATAGTTATAGTTGGTTGGTAGTTTGTCGGGTATGCCCGACTAAGTGGTTTGAATAACCACTTTACGTTGTATATATTTGCTGCTCTCACATTAATCAATTTGCTCATTCATCTCATTATTTCATCATGGTATCAAAGCAATATAAATCTCGAGCCTGTGTATGCAATCTGGAGGTTGAAAAGAAATTGGAGAGGAGCCAATTCTAACTGCTGCGGCGTTCAAATCTCCGTACAGAGAGGCTGTGTGAAAAGCTATACAAACCAGCATTGGAGAAGCCGTACAAATCAGATCATAAGGGCCGTACAAACAGCAGTACGCACCAGATATCTCTGTTGGGAGTTGGAATTTGTTGATCACGGTAAATGATTATGAAGTCAATCTAAATATTGATCTTGCAAATACTCAGTAAGAAAGTTTGCTGATTAAAAAACTTAGAAAGGAAATTTCCTAAGCCGTACGGAAGGCCGTACGACTCTCTTGGGCTGCTGGAATATTTCAAATTTTATGCATTTGCTGAGTTCAATTGCATTCAAGTTGCTTTGGAATCTTTATCAGAAGACTTTGAAAACTTTCTTGAAGATATTTGAAAAAATTTAAATTCATCTGCTGTTTTGGCCGTATGGTGCATTCATTTGCCTTGGTGGGTTGCTAAAAACTGAAAACAGACTGTACAAATTTGAGAATGAATTGAAAGCAAATGTTGAAAATCTTGTTGGAAAACTGATTTTGTAAACTAATATCTGACTTCTACTCTCATACAGCACTCAATTCCAATACTGTGTATTGCAAATCTGAAGTGAAAGGCATTGCAAAACACTCTAATTCAAACATTATGTGAAGAGATTGAAGCATCTGAAGGAGTGTTTGCCGGCAGATTGAAAGTGAAGCAGATTGAAAGTGAAGCAAATCAATTTCGTGGAGCAGGAGAAAACAAAAGGTGCACGTATTTTTCAAAGCCCCAAACTTTTTTTCATAGTTAAACTTTAGAAATAAAAATTATTTTATTAATTTTTCAACAATATTAATTTATTTTTAAAATACTTTTTATTTTCTATAGTTTTAACTTTAGAAAAATCAAAATTGGGCAAATTAATTGATTTTATATATTAAAAATCAAATCCTTTTTGGAGCAAAATAGCTTGTAAATTTCAATTAAGTCTTGAAAATTTAAATTGGAGATATAAGGACATCCCAACTATAGAAATGGCTCCTAGTGCACCCAAAATCATGCTACCAGATTCTCAACTCCTTAGAGGTGACAATTATGCCGCTTGGAAAACCAAGGTTCAAACCCAGTTAGAATTTGAGGACCTTTCGGAAATTGTCTCTGGAACAACCACAAGACCTCAACAAGCAGGAGAAGATCAGAATAAATTTCACAAGGCCAATCAAAAGGCCAAATTGATCATTTTGTTTGCTGTGACTGATGAGGTTCAACCTCACATTCGTACCACCACCTCTCCAAAAGATGCTTGGGATTGCCTCAAAACAGTGTATGAGGCTAAAAACCAAAACCAAATACTCCACTTGCAGCGTCAACTCCATTGTCTCCAAATGCAAAATGGTGAGAAGGTAGAAGCCTTTTCCAGAAGAGTTGCTGAAATAAGAACCGCTCTACAAGCATTAGGGGAGGAAGTCAAACATGCTTCTTTAGTGCCCATTGTACTTCGAGAACCACCCCCCTCCTTTAGAGTGTTTGTCACATGCTTAAATGTGGCTCATAAAACACCTTCATTTCAAGAACTAGTCAACTTGATTCAAAAAGAAGAAGTAATATTTGGTGAGACTGAATCTCAAGACTGTCATGTCCCCATTTCCGGAGTAATCCACATCGAACAATGGTTTAGCCTACTCATCATTCCCAGAGGCTAATACCAATCTTGAGGGAATGAACTTGGTTTTTGGCTAACATGTTGTTTTAGTTTTGCAGGATTAAGTCAAAGACCATTCCAGTTGTCTGTATTGATTCTCGCTAAATTAGCTAAGTCTGGAAGCCAAAATTGACTAAGGCATGACTCTTGGAGTCAGAGCGCACCTTCTTGCCCGTTCAATGTCAAATGTGCGCCTAGGATTGGACAAGCCAGAATGAAGATCTTGATGACTCAGTTTGATGAAGTGAGCTCCTAGCAACTTGTAAAGGTCAGATAAGTGATTTGAAGTGTTAGGCGCACTTGGGCAATCAAGTCACCTTGAAATTGCGCCTAGATTTAGAGAGGCGCACTTTGCTATCTTCAGTCACCCCAAATGCGCCCAGGTATAGAGAGGAAGGATTTCATCTACTAGACTTCAATTGATGCCATTGGGTCAACTTTGGAGCTCAAACATGTTGAAATAAGGTCTAGGAAGCAAGGTGCTACCTCTTGCCAGTTCAACCTCTCATATGCGCCTAGATTGAGAGGACACTTAATGAGCGCCTCAGTATGATTTGATCTTGTGTTGAAAGATTGATGATGCACTGGTGCAAGATGATCATCATTTGAAGAAATCTAAGTTCCAGAAAGGGTTTGAAGGCTATCAATCACCTCACTAAGCTTAGGCGCACTTCACAAGCTTTCCTACCCATGAATTGCGCCTCATAAAAACAAGGTGCATTTTGACCTCCAAGACTTTTCCAAGGAAGCGCCTAAGTTCATTGGCATCTTTGGACCTTGTTTTGCACCTTGAAGATGAAGGCGCACTTTGGAGGAATTTCTAACCCAAATTGGCGCCTAGCTATAGTCATCTCTCCGGAGCATTACAATGTCTTTGGAAATGAAGGGGGACATTTCATAAGTTAGGGAATTGATCATTGAAGACCTTGGAGTGTTTGAACTACTCTAAGGAAGAAGGCGCATTTCCATGGAGTTGCATACTCTAGATAGCACCTAGTTCCATCAAGGGGCAATTCCATGTTCTACCACCTTCACTTTGGCGCCTATCATCAAGAAGGGGCATTGGGAATCCCTTAAACAATTGTGAGCATTTGAAGTTCATGAAATCACCAAGGAATGTTGGGCGCAATATGTTTCCTCAACAAGCTTGAGTTTGCGCCTAGACAAGTTGGCGCCTATTCATGTTTTAACTTCCCTCTTGAAGCACCTAACTTGGAAAAGGTTATCTTGATGCCGGACAAGTGTTTTGGTGTGTTTTGGAGGCTTCAAAGGATTTCATCTTGCTAGGCGCACTTCTTGGCAACTACAACCTTCAACTGGCGCCTAGATCATGAAGAACACTTGCGAGTGTGGGCGCACTTTCCTTATGCTGGAGCATCAAACCGGCGCCTAGAAATCATAATGCATGAAGTAAGCGCCTAGGATCCTATTGGTCAAATAGATGGTTTTGGGATCCGTGTCAAGTCATTGGATAAGGTTGCCAACTCAGAATGAATCATCAGATGGAATATTCCCTTGGATATGCTTCTTGGGAAACGTGCCTTGGTTCCTCTTTGTGCATTGAAAACGTGTCTTCATTGCCTTTGAAGAGCACTATAAAAAGAGGAGAGCACTCCTCATTTGAGATCTTACATCTTTTGGCATTTGAATTTCTCTCTGTGAAGCTTTATGCTTGTTCTTGAGGCCTGCGAGTTTCAAGTAGTTGAGGTGATGCTCCCTCAACAATGATAAGGTGATGCTCCCTTGTCAAGTTGTGAGGTGTTAACACATAGTTGACATCATTGTGCTCAATAGAGTTGATCAATTGTGGAATCATTGTAAACATCAAGGCTTCAAGGCCTTTCTTGTAATCAATTGAATAAGACTGTATGTTCATTGCCATTGAGGGCATTATCCATTGTAATAAGACAATTGTATTGATTTGAATCAAGTGGTAATACAAGTGCCCAACTTCAAGTTGATTCATACAAATTGTTGTCTTTGATGTATGTCATTGAGTTAGTTGAGTAGTTGATGAGTTAAGTGCAAGTAAATTTGTCTCAGTAAGGAAAAAATTTTAGTTAGATATAGTTGGGTATCTTACAGTGGTATCAAAGCCTGAATCCTACCAGCCTTTGGGGTTTTCATGCAAGAAGGTGATCAACGAAGTGATAGAACAAGGAGATACATTGCACGTGAACAAAGAAGGCAGTTCCAGTGGACTCATCCTTATCCACAACAGGATACTCTTTCAGGAGCAATTGCAGCTAGACAAGCTGCTATGGGTGAAAGAAGAAGTAGAAGTGCACCTGTTGATGGTGATCGTGAAGCAAGGGAGATGTTCAGGAACATTGCTAACGGACAGCAACAAACAGCTAAAACTGGATTTTAGGGGGATATATGTGATACCTGCCTTACAGATATCTCCCAATACAGAGTGTTAAGTTATCTCTACTTATGGCATCCCTACTGCAGTATACCCTTCCCAATGTTCAACCTGAAAACAGTTTAATCTACCCCTTGAGCAGAAGTTAAAAGATCAGACATTCAACATAGGAATTCTATGCTCTAGAATCTAAACATTACCCAAATATCCAGATTCAGAAGAAGAATACATGCAATACTAGAGACAGAATTAACAAAACACATGCTAAGATAGCATTTCTCATATAAGATTAATCATGAAATCAGTGGGTTCCTGCCAAAACATACAACAAGAGATACATAGACTCACAGGTTTAGCTGTACAGAGCAACCAGATCAGCTTGTTTTGAATTACAGAGCCAAAAATCTTCAACTTTCAACAACCAAAAATGAGTAACACTTCCTGCTTATAACAGCCAGGTAGTGTACCACAGCAATTAATTACATGTTTGACCAAAAATCCCGCCAGATACACAGTATCAGAAAAATGGCGCTCAACGCATTACCAGATTGGCGCCCAAACATGAATGCAGCAGGTAGGGGAGGAGACAAGAAGAAACCTCGAGCCCTGCACCACTGTCCGTTGATGTACACCTTCAATCGGGTACCAGATCCATCCATACCTCTGCAACCTTCGCCATTAATGGCGCACCAACCCGCGGCCTCGGGAAAACGTCAAACTGTGCATCGCAACCATTTCCCGCCAAGATTCATCGTCATGATATTTCAAATATGCAGGATATCAATTATCCCACATGCACCCCGCGGCGACCTTTTCGACACTTTATATACTAGGCCACGAGCATATATAATGTCGATGCTTTTGCTCCTGACGACACTAGTATAAGACTTCATCATCATCCTCCAACAGCATGATATCCTGTCGCTTGAAATAACACCCTGACGTCAGCATCATATCGCAATATAACCTGCATGATAATCGCCTTCATCGGCACAACCTGATCCATCGGAGGAAGATCCTCCTGCTTAGCCGATGAACATCCTGATGACGTCATCGTCATATCCTGCTGACGTCATCAGCATATCGGCCTACTGCGCACCTCCTCATATCCGGATGACGTCATCATCATATCGACATCAGGATGATATTCGGAAGATAACCGGATATTTGGAAATATCATCCTAATGCACAAATATCATGCTGCACTGTAGCTCCACTATAAGATCGGGGTGATAGATGAATATGCCAGATATTTGAAAAGATCACCCCCCACTAGATAATGCACGAAGCCGGCAGACGGATATCTCCTTGATATCAGCATCATCAGGATGATAAAACAACGAACATGAAGTGATACAACAACATCAGGATGATATTGACTACGATCATCCTGACGTCCAAAATATGATGACCACGATGAAAATCGGGTCACACTTAGAACTTTACAGCAACATCATCAGGATGATCTTAACAAAGATCACCCGATGTTAAAATATCACCCCAGCGAAAGATCATGCAGGTAGACAATATGATGACCCTCGCAAGCAACACGGCGATAACTGGAAATATGATCATGATGATGACGACCCTTATGAAAAATAGGCCGGGTTGAACAACTTAGAAAATGACCCCCTCGGAAGATCGGGGTGACATCATCATCATAAAAGGGCAGGGTGATAATTGGAAGATCACCAGATACTTGAAAAATCACCCTCCGCAAGAAAATTAAGGCACATTGTAGCTCATCAGCAGGATCAGGATGATATCCAAACATCACCCGATATTGAAATATGATGATCCTGATGAAAAACAAGTCGACAGAAAACATGATGATGTTGACCACCATCGAAGCAAACATGATGATGATGACTTCCTCCTCGAAGAAAATATGATGCTGCAGCTGAAAAATGCCGAGGAGGTCCAACACTTAGGAAAATGGGCAAGAAGATATAGGGTTCAAATGAAGAAACCCCCTAAACATGAAAAATCAACCTCCAGGTCAAAATGAGTGCTAACACTGGCTCCGAATGGGGACGTGCAGGTGAAAACCTGCAGCGAGAACCAGATCTCCGGGCAGACCAGGCAAAAAAAAAAAACCAAAAAGCACGAACTGCACAAGACATTTACACTACATACATGTTTTTACAAATGTGCACAGTGACAAGTCATTTATGCAAAATAGAACTTAAGGAATTGGCCATGCACAGGCAATTCCAGAACTTCACCATCTAGAGCCTGGAGGAAATAAGAATCCTCCCCATGAGTACTGCAAATCTGATATGGGCCCATCCATAAGGGTTCAAATTTACCATGTTTACCCTTTTCCTGACCTTTTGCATTCCAAATGAGCACCAGATCATTGACTTGAAACTTCCTTTTTATAGCTCTCCTGTCAAACTGATATTTCACATCTTGTTGTCTTTTGAGATTGATCTGGTGGGCTTTCCTTCTGTTTTGATCCAATGCAACCAGCTGGTTCACTCTTTCTGTCATGGAGTCTTCAATCTCCTCATCATTTTCCTGAATGAATCTGTAAACTGGTAGGAGATTGTTTATGGGCAATCTGGCTGATGCACCATATACTAGCTCAAAAGGTGACATCCCAATAGCCCTTTTTACTGTCACTCTGTCAGCCCATATTGCTAAGTTCAATTTTGAGTCCCAAGCTCTCTTGTTCTTGTCCAGTATCCTCTTGATAATTTTCATGATGCTTTTATTGCTCGATTCTGCTTGACCATTCCCTTGTGGGTGATATGGTGATGTATATGATAGATTTATCCCATACCTGTTGCAAAAATCAACAAATTCACCTGATCTGAAGCACATAGCATTATCAGTGACTATCTTGAATGGTACTCCAAACCTGATGATAATATTTTCTAGCATGAAATCTGTCACCACCTTACTTGTAGCTCTCTTAGTTGGAATGGCCTCAATCCATTTGGTAAAGTAATCAGTTGCCACCAAAATCCAACTGTGTCCCCCACTTGATTTGTCTGCAATTTCCCCTATGAAGTCAATTCCCCATTGCTGAAATGGAGCATCCACAGTTACAGTTCCGAGGGGTAAAGCACCATCATATTTCAGCTTTCCTGAAAATCTTTGGCAAGGGTCACACTTCCTCACTAACTTTTGTGCATCTGAAAAGAGAGTGGGCCACCAATATCCTGCTCTGAGAATTTTATGAGCTGTTGTTTGGGCAGTATAATGTCCACCACACAATCCTTTATGCATATCAATCAAAACATTGTTAGCCATATCCTCATCCACACATCTCAGCAGCACACCATCAGGGTTTTTCCAGTATAGCTCACCTTGACCAATAACATACCTGATCGCATGTAACTTTAAAGTCCTCTTTTGACTGTCACTGAAATGGGAAGGACAATTCAGATTTTGCAAGTAGTAGATAATATCCTTGTACCATTCAGATCCTGATACATTTACACTCTCATTTTGGACTGCATTAACTTGGCATGCTTCCAAGTTTGACTGTGCCATCATCTTGGCTAATCCTTGTCCTCTTATCAACTTGGTAATCTGTATGTCTATGTTGAACTCTTGCAGTTTGTTTATCCATCTGCACCTTCTTCCAGTCACCTCCTGCTGAGTGAATATGTCTTTGACTGCTGCATGGGGTACATATGCAATTATATATGATCCTACCAAGTATAGTCTGAAACTTTTAATGGCTCTGACTAGTGCATATGCCTGTTTTTCCATAATATCATACTTCAACTTAGAGGCCTGCAAGGACATACTGAAGAAAGCGATGGGCTGTTCAAAACCATCTTCGTTTTTCTGTAGCAAACATGCAGCAACAGTATGAAAGGAAGCAAATGAAAATACTTGGAATGGCCTAGAAAAATCAGGAGATTTAAGAACAGGGGCCATCTTGATTGCCTCTTTGATACTCTGAAATGATTCTATTGCTTCCCTTTCCCAATGGACAGTTGCATCCTTCTTCATCATCTTGGAAATGTTCCTTGTGGTTTCTGCAAAGTTGGGAACAAATCTCCTAACAAAATTTATCTGTCCAAAGAAGGACTGAACTCCTTTTACAGTTTTTGGCATTTGAATTCTGTCAATAGCAGCCACTCTCTCTGGATCTATCCTGACTCCATCCTTGGAAACAATATGTCCCAGGAGCTTTCCTTCAACTACCCCAAAGGCACACTTCTTTGGATTTAAAGAAATACCATACTCTAGTGCTCTTATGAAAATCTGCTCCAGATGCACACAATGTTGCTCTTCTTTCTTTGAGTAAGCAGTCAAGTCATCCTGATATACAGCCAGGATTGAATCAATCAACCCTGCAAAAGCAACATCCATTGCTCTTTGAAATGTAGCACCTGCATTGGTTAGTCCGAAGGGCATTCTAACATACACATAAGTTCCCCATGGAGTGGTAAAGGCGGTCTTATACTGTTCTGATTCCTTTACCTTCACCTGATTATAACCTGAAAATCCATCCATCATGGATAAGAGTTCACAACCAGTCACTCTCTGCAACATAGCTTCCATATTAGGCAGTGGATAGTTATCCTTTAAAGAGGATACATTCAAGTTCCTGAAGTCAACACAAAGCCTAATATCACCATTCTTTTTTCTGACTGGGACAAGGTTAGACACCCAAGTTGAATGCCTGATTGGCACAATTATTCCAGCTTCCCTGAGCCTTTTGAGTTCTTCTTGCATCTTGGGAGCTAAGGTAGGATTAATAGGTCTTTGCTTTTGTCTAAATGGCTTAGCTCCAGGCTTCAATGGGATCTCATGCTGGAATAAATCTTCCCTATAGGCTTTTAGGTCCTCATATGACCAAGCAAAAACATGTTTATACTTTTTCAGTAATGCAACCAGCATACTCCTAATGTGTGGTTTTAGCTGTTTACCAATGTATACCTTCTGAGGGGCCTGAGATGTCCCCAAATTTATCTCTTCTAAATCTTCCTTATTTGTGGGAGATGTCCTTGTGACCAATTTATCTCTACTGTCAAAAGCTCTTTCCAAAGCTACCAACCCTCTAGGGATTTTATTAGTCTTCAATTGAATTATCTCTTTTCCCACAAGAGTTTCTTTTCCATCTATAGTCTCTACAAAAGCTTGGAAATCAATTTCTTGATTCTCATATTCATCTATGCAGTGCAAAAATTTCAACAAATCCCTATCATCATTAAACACTTGCCAACTGCATATATTTTCTGGTACTGCAGGCCTAATTTTAACTTCTACATTTGTAACACCTGACAGAGTGATGTCATCTGGCCTTATTGCAACATTGGCTAAGAAATCAGCCATAACATTCTTTGACCTCTCTACCCAGCCTATTGAAAATGCATCAAATAGTTCAATGGTATCCCAAACAGCATGCTTGTATTGTTTCAATCTTTTATTTTTTGAAGCATACTTATCTCTAATTTGGGATACAATCAGCTCAAAATCCCCAAATACTCTTAACATTTTAATTCCATGTTTGAGAGCAATATTTAGGCCTAAGAGTAAAGCCTCATATTCTGCAATGTTGTTTGTGCAATCAAACCTCAGCAAGAAAGAGAATTTGAGGAGCTTACCAGTTGGAGACAGGAAAATAACTCCAGCTCCAGAGCCTTCTTTTGCACAAGCTCCATCAAAAAACATGGTCCATAAGCCTTGCTGATCCAGCTCTTCAATGCAGACATTTTTTTCTTTATCTTCTGTATCATCTGAGACAACCTTGAAGTTATCACAGTCAGTGTCTACAAAGCATACCTGTTCCTCTGCTTCTTGGTCTTCCACTGTCTCTGATGATCTTTGTTCTCTGATTAGCTCAACATCCCTACCATTCATTGGAATCATGGCATATGACAGGTCCAGCTGCATACTTCCACCAATTAGTGCTGCCCATCTTCTTGACAACAACATACCATACTGTGGCTTGATGTCAACCACTGTTATATTCATTTTATATCTCTTTTCAGGAAATGCTGCCAGTTTGAAATCTACATCCTTCATGATTCCAATAACTGGTACCTCTCTGGCATCCATAGCATAACATTTTCCACATGCCTTGTCAATTTTCAATCCAGCTTGTTGCATGATGGCCAAAGGCATGACATTTGTAGATGCTCCAGAGTCAAGCATACAATTTCTAATTATTTTTCCATTTATAACCAGGGAAACATAAAATCGTTCCACTTGTGAAGGACACTTTGTCATAGTCACTCCTAAATAGACTTCAGGAGCCTCATCTTCTTCATTACACATGACATGTTTCTCACCCTGGATCTGAACATTTTGTTTAGCTTGAAAGGGCACCCCTGAAATTAGGGATATTGTCCTATTCTTGATCTCTTCCACTTTCATGAGTTCCATAAGTGGAACAGAGACTTTTACCTGAGAGAGGACCTGAGCTATATCAAATGGAGCATAATTTTGTATAACAGTTGTAGCTTGCTCCACAATCTTGTTTTTATCCTGAGCTGATTTAGCTTTTACTTTCATAGTTCCCTGATCATCATTCTTGTCTTGGGAACCTTTACTTTGATCTTCAACCTGAGGGATTTTGTTTTCTGGTCCTTGAGATTCATGACCTGTTCTATGTCTAAAATTCTGTTTATTATTTACCCACTGCCTTTTTTGTGGTTCAATTCCTTTATGACCATGCACAAGCTAACCTGCAGAAATATCTTCTGGCTGATGTGGGCTGCCTACTTGATTTTTACCTCTGAGATTGTAGTTGCTTTTGACTTGAGCAACTGCTGCAGCTGTGAAGGTTCTAATTTCCTCATCAGAAGGTTGTTGTAAGTTACTCAAAAAATTGTGTGAGCTCTGAGCATACACAGTTATCTTCATTATCTTCATCATATGGGAACTGTTGGCAGGCCTGAATTTGATGATCTGTATTCTCATCAGCATCATAAAGAGTGTATCCATTACCTATGGACATCATATTAACATCATCATCTTGCACATAATGTGGCTCATTGCATTCATTACAAGATGTAGCATTATCATACAAGGATTGAGCAATCATACACTGTGACTGTGAATGTGGCATCTGACAAATTATACACCATGGAGCATCATCAACAATATTTATAGCTTTCTTTAGAGGATCAGGAGTTTCTTTGACATGTTGAGCCCTCTGATTTGTGTGGTTACGTGGGAAAATAGGCTTACCATCATGCCAATTGGTATTATAAGGCATATCATGCAATGATGGCCTCTTTTCCTGCCTTTGATAGACTTGCCTATCAGGACCCATCCCTTTTTCACTTCTAGCTAATCTATAGCTTAGGTCCTTAACAACATTTGCCAATTTGTCTATCTTATCTTCAGGGGCAGATGTATTACCTTGAGTGTTCTGAGGCTTGTTTGGATTCTGCAGAATTTTTATATCATCCCTTCTATTTGTCTTGCCCGATGCTTTCCTGTTGTTTTCAATATTCACTGCAATTCTGAAAGCATCCCTGAGAGTAGCAGGACCTTTATCTCTTACTCCATATGCAGTTTTTGCATCAAAGGCATTGATATACAATATTATGCACATTGGTTCATTTGGCCTCATGTGATGTGGCAATTTGTTTAACACTTTAGTAAATCTTGCATTAAAATCTGCAACCTGCTCATTTGACCCTTTAGTGATACTGGTGAACTCATTTACAAAAAAGCTAGGGTCAGTTTTGTCACCATATTGCTCCTTGAACATCCTTTTAAAATCATCCCATGATGAAATACTCCGGTCAGGCAGATTCTTGTTCCATTCTCTTGCCTCATCTATTAAGGATTGCATGAATGACTTCATGAAAACATCCTCATGTTCAACCTCAAAGTTATCCATGACATTTTGAAAGGCTTTTAGATGATCTTCTCCTGACACTGTGTTGTTTCCTGAAAATTTAGGCACTTGCAGCCTCAGATGCTTGTCAATGGGGTTAGGATACCCAGGAATACCATCAAACACCAGCTGCCTGAATCTATCTAACTGCATGGGCTGTCTGTTTAACTGATTAACATTAACATTTCTGTTTGCATTCTGGTTTCTTACATTGTTCAGTGGTATCCTAGTATCATTCACATTTTGTCTCCCATCATTATGCTGATGTTGCACTTCATTTCTTTGCTGATGTCTCTGCACATTTGCATTCTCTAGGGTAGGAACTGAATCATTTTGGGCAGTTCTTAAGGCTTGCACTTTCTGCTTCATATCATCTCTGATTTTCATGGCTTGTAGATATTCTAGTTCTGCTCTTAGATTTCTGATTTCTTCAGCTAACTGTTCATCCTTAGGCATGGAGGTAGATGGTCTCATACCATTCTGGTCATCATCTTCATCATCCCTCAGAGACTCTGCCTCTTCAAACCTTTCACTTGGGTCTACAAATGGGCGTTCTTGGAACACCTCTGACCTCATTCTCATGCTACCACCCTGTTGCCTCTCATATGCACCTTGAATATCAGCTTCTGCATTTGAAAAGTAAGGCACATGCTGTCCTGATGGCCTAGGGTTATCTTGCATATCATCACCTTTTCTGGGGGAACCCTCATGACTAACTGAGACAGCTCCCTTTCTTCTGTACATCATTCTTCTTGTTACTGGTAACTCTTTAAATAAAGGATTTTGTTGGGATCTTCTCCCCTGCATATAAATTTTACTTTGACCGGTTGGGAGATAACTTCGGAGTCGCCACCTATTACTAGGAACTGTTTTCTTTTGAAAACCAGGGTTCTTTCACAAAGTCCCCAGCGGAGTCGCCAATTTCTGTTGGTGACTCGGATGGGTCACAGATATATTACTGGAGATGATTAGATAGTACTTTTACTTCTCAATCCCCAGCGGAGTCGCCAATTTCTGTTGACTTTTTCCCAGACTGGATGCTTATTCCCAGATTTCCCTACAAGGTAGCCATCAGTGATCAACAGGATCTCTGGGCCAGGGGCCAACAGTGTAGGAGATAGACTCTGTATTTCATCTCCTCTTCTTCTTCAGGCTCTACAAAACCTAGGGGGGTATTCCCTACTCAACATCCATGAGGATATGCATACAAGGCTGGGATGCTGACAGAAAGCAAATAAGTCCTCCTGTAAGTAGACCAAAACTGAAAGATAAGAGCAAAGGGGCTAGCTTTGGGCCTATTTGCAGTTGTAGACAGAGGACTGAGGATCCTAAAACTAATTCTAATGTCCTAATGGTTGTTTTAGATTTTGATTTGGATTTTAAGTTTGGATGCAAAGCTGGACATGGTTGTAACACAAACACAAAGCAAGATTGGTGCCTATCCAGGGCCTGGAGTCAGTAGACATACACCTGTGAATGATCAACATTAACAGCTAAAACTGGATTTTAGGGGGATATATGTGATACCTGCCTTACAGATATCTCCCAATACAGAGTGTTAAGTTATCTCTACTTATGGCATCCCTACTGCAGTATACCCTTCCCAATGTTCAACCTGAAAACAGTTTAATCTACCCCTTGAGCAGAAGTTAAAAGATCAGACATTCAACATAGGAATTCTATGCTCTAGAATCTAAACATTACCCAAATATCCAGATTCAGAAGAAGAATACATGCAATACTAGAGACAGAATTAACAAAACACATGCTAAGATAGCATTTCTCATATAAGATTAATCATGAAATCAGTGGGTTCCTGCCAAAACATACAACAAGAGATACATAGACTCACAGGTTTAGCTGTACAGAGCAACCAGATCAGCTTGTTTTGAATTACAGAGCCAAAAATCTTCAACTTTCAACAACCAAAAATGAGTAACACTTCCTGCTTATAACAGCCAGGTAGTGTACCACAGCAATTAATTACATGTTTGACCAAAAATCCCGCCAGATACACAGTATCAGAAAAATGGCGCTCAACGCATTACCAGATTGGCGCCCAAACATGAATGCAGCAGGTAGGGGAGGAGACAGGAAGAAACCTCGAGCCCTGCACCACTGTCCGTTGATGTACACCTTCAATCGGGTACCAGATCCGTCCATACCTCTGCAACCTTCGCCATTAATGGCGCACCAACCCGCGGCCTCGGGAAAACGTCAAACTGTGCATCGCAACCATTTCCCGCCAAGATTCATCGTCATGATATTTCAAATATGCAGGATATCAATTATCCCACATGCACCCCGCGGCGACCTTTTCAACACTTTATATACTAGGCCACGAGCATATATAATGTCGGTGCTTTTGCTCCTGACGACACTAGTATAAGACTTCATCATCATCCTCCAACAGCATGATATCCTGTCGCTTGAAATATCACCCTGACGTCAGCATCATATCGCAATATAACCTGCATGATAATCGCCTTCATCGGCACAACCTGATCCATCGGAGGAAGATCCTCCTGCTTAGCCGATGAACATCTTGATGACGTCATCGTCATATCCTGCTGACGTCATCAGCATATCGGCCTACTGCGCACCTCCTCATATCCGGATGACGTCATCATCATATCGACATCAGGATGATATTCGGAAGATAACCGGATATTTGGAAATATCATCCTGATGCACAAATATCATGCTGCACTGTAGCTCCACTATAAGATCGGGGTGATAGATGAATATGCCAGATATTTGAAAAGATCACCCCCCACTAGATAATGCACGAAGCCGGCAGACGGATATCTCCTTGATATCAACATCATCAGGATGATAAAACAACGAACATGAAGTGATACAACAACATCAGGATGATATTGACTAAGATCATCCTGACGTCCAAAATATGATGACCACGATGAAAATCGGGTCACACTTAGAACTTTACAGCAACATCATCAGGATGATCTTAACAAAGATCACCCGATGTTAAAATATCACCCCAGCGAAAGATCATGCAGGTAGACAATATGATGACCCTCGCAAGCAACACGGCGATAACTGGAAATATGATCATGATGATGACAACCCTTAAGAAAAATAGGCCGGGTTGAACTTAGAAAATGACCCCCTCGGAAGATCGGGGTGACATCATCATCATAAAAGGGCAGGGTGATAATTGGAAGATCACCAGATACTTGAAAAATCACCCTCCGCAAGAAAATTAAGGCACATTGTAGCTCATCAGCAGGATCAGGATGATATCCAAACATCACCCGATATTGAAATATGATGATCCTGATGAAAAACAAGTCGACAGAAAACATGATGATGCTGACCACCATCGAAGCAAACATGATGATGATGACTTCCTCCTCGAAGAAAATATGATGCTGCAGCTGAAAAATGCCGAGGAGGTCCAACACTTAGGAAAATGGGCAAGAAGATAGAGGGTTCAAATGAAGAAACCCCCTAAACATGAAAAATCAACCTCCAGGTCAAAATGAGTGCTAACAGAAGCACTGATCAGACATAATGATATTGAATGGGCAGCACAAGTGTGTATCAAGGAGAATCATCTTCA
This sequence comes from Cunninghamia lanceolata, assembly GCA_027924645.1. NCBI lineage: Eukaryota > Viridiplantae > Streptophyta > Pinopsida > Cupressales > Cupressaceae > Cunninghamia > Cunninghamia lanceolata. The sequence goes on along the minus strand of BSBN01000391.1, from coordinate 42,013,105 downwards.
CTCTAATGAAGAACCTTATCATGTGGATATTCAGGCTATGATAGATAAGCATAGTAAGGTGTTTGGCAGTATACCTCCAAGCAGACCTCTGGAGAGGGGTTTTGAACATGTGATTGAGTTGGAGGATGGGACCAAACCCATCAACATCGCACCTTGCAGACATCCCAGACACTTTAAGATTGAGATTGAGAATACAATCAAAGATTTGTTGGAGATGGGACATATTAGACCTTCATCTAGTCCATTCGCATCATCAGTGGTGCTTGTGAAGAAGAAGGATGGAACAATGCGGATATGTATTGACTATCGCGCATTGAATCAAAAGACTATCAAGCATAGGTATCCAATACCTAGAATTGATGAGTTACTTGATGAATTACACGAAGCTGTATTCTTCTCAAAGATTGATCTTCGATCAGGATATCATCAAATCCGTGTTCGTGAAGAAGACATCACAAAGACAACTTTCAGATTTCACTACGGGCATTATGAATTCCTGGTAATGCCTTTTGGTCTAACTATCGCACCTGCTACATTCCAGTCTTGTATGAATCATGTTTTCTACAAGCAGTTGCGTAAGTTTCTGTTAGTATTCTTTGATGATATTTTGATATATAGTAAGACATGGGAGGAACACCTCCAACATCTGGATGAAGTACTAGAAATCATGGAATCACAATCATTGTATGCCAAAATGTCTAAGTGTGATTTTGGCATGAAGGAAATCCTGTACCTGGGGCATGTTATTGGAGCCAATGGGATGAAAGTTCAAGAAGAAAAGATAGAAGCTATTCGTAACTGGCCAGTACCCAGGAATGTATCTGAATTAAGGAGTTTACTTGGCTTGTGTAGCTACTGCAGAAGGTTTGTTAAGGGATTCTCACAGCTTTCTGCACCCTTAACAAATCTAACAAAGAAAGGAGCTTTCGTTTGGTCGATGGACGCTCAAGCAGCCTTTGAAAATTTGGAGGAGGTGATGAGTACAACACCAATGCCGGCTCTGCCGGATTTCACTAAACCCTTTGTGTTGGAATGTGATGCTTCTGGAGAAGGCATTGGGGCAGTGTTGATGCAGGATCATCATCCAATTGTGTTCGAAAGTAGGAAGTTGAAGGACACAGAAAGGCTGTATTCGACATATGGTAAAGAGACACTGGCTATCATGCATGCTTTGGCTAAGTTTTGTCAGTATCTAGTTGGATCTAAGTCTGTGGTCAAGACCGGTCGCAATAGTTTGAAGTACTTCCTAGGGCAGAAGGATCTGAATGAAAGACAACAAAAGTGGGTTACTAAAATACAGGCATATGGTTTTGACATTGAGTATGTGAAAGGCAAGAAGAATGTGGTGGCCGATGCCTTGTCTAGGAAACCTGCCATTTGTGCCCTGAGTGAAGTCTCGGCTAATTGGAAGTCTCAGCATCTAGTTGAGTACTCCAAATCAAAATTTGCTTGTCAAATCACGGATGGAATCATTCAAGAAGATAGATACAAAGTGGTTGATGACATCATCTATTACAAGGATAGAATTTTTCTAACTCCTGAATCTAAGCTTAAAAGGCAAATTTTGAAAGCATATCATGATACTCCTCTTGCAGGACACCCTGGCTATTTCAAAACCTACAGACAAATCAGAGAACGATTCACTTGGAAGGGTCTGAAGGAAGAAGTTCTTCAATATGTCAGGGAATGTTTGACTTGCCAGCAGAACAAGTCAGAACATACTTTTCCGGCGGGATTACTCCAACCATTACCAATTCCAGAACATAAATGGGAGAGTATCTCAATGGATTTCATCACAGGTCTCCCGAAGGTACAAGGAAGGGATTGTATTTATGTAGTTGTTGACAGGATAACTAAGTATGTTCACTTCTTTGCAAATCCAGTTGAAACACCAGCATTGCAAGTAGCTGAGTTATTCTTCTGAGAGGTCTTCAGACTACATGGCCTTCCTAAGACCATAGTCTGTGATTGGGATAGCAAGTTTATCAGTGTGTTCTGGAGAGAGCTATTTCGGTTAGTTGGAACTGACTTGACACCAAGCACAAGCTATCACCCTCAAACAGATGGGCAAACAGAAATAGTCAACAAGTGGCTTGAGGGATATCTAAGGAATTATGTATCTGATCGTCAACGTGCTTGGATAAAGTGGTTACATCTGGGCGAATACTGCTACAATACCACTTTCCACATGTCAATTGGCATGTCTCCCTTTCATACATTGTATGGATATGATGCAGTTTCATTTGTTGATCTGGCACTCGATGATAGTCAAGCTCCTAGAGCAAAGGAATTGATGTAGGACACACAAGACATCTTGCGAGTGCTTAAGGAGAATTTGCAACGGGCTCAAAATCAACAAAAGTTATATGCCGATAAACACCGGGATGAAAGAACATTTGAAGTTGGTGACATGGTGTTTCTCCGCCTTCAGCCATACAAGCAGAGTACTTTGAAAAAGTTAGGTACAGAAAAATTGAAACCTAGGTTCTATGGACCCTACAAGGTGTTGAAAAGAGTAGGAGAAGTGACATATGAACTTGATCTGCTAGCTAGAAGCCACATTCATAATGTGTTTCATGTGTCGTGTCTCAAAAAGGCACTAGGACAACATGTCGTTTCATCTGAGGAACTCCCACCACTAGATGAAGAAGGAATGCTTGCACTTGAACCTGAGAGTGTGGTGGATATGAGGGAGAAGAAACTGTGCAACCGGAGCATAAGGGAATATTTGGTGAAGTGGAAAGGGTTGCCGATGGAAGATGCTACTTGGGAAGGAGAGAAGATACTTGAGCATACTAACCTTCAATTGCTTGAGGACAAGCAATCTCAGGAAGGGGAGACTGTCATGTCTCCATTTCCGGAGTAATCCACATCGAACAATGGTTTAGCCTACTCATCATTCTCGGAGGCTAATACCAATCTTGAGGGAATGAACTTGGTTTCTGGCTAACATATTGTTTTAGTTTTGCAGGATTAAGTCAAAGAGCATTCCAGTTGTCTGTATTGATTCTGGCTAAATTGGCTAAGTCTGGAAGCCAAAATTGACTAAGGCATGACTCTTGGAGTCAGGGCGCACCTTCTTGCCCGTTCAATGTCAAATGTGCGCCTAGGATTGGACAAGCCAGAATGAAGATCTTGATGACCCTGTTTGATGAAGTGAGCTCCTAGCAAGTTGTCAAGGTCAGATAAGTGATTTGATGTGTTAAGCGCACTTGGGCGATCAAGTCACCTTGAAATTGTGCCTAGATTTAGATAGGTGCACTTTGCTATCTTCAGTCACCCCAAATGTGCCCAGGTATAGAGAGGAAGGATTTCATCTACTAGACTTCAATTGATGCCATTGGGTCAACTTTGGAGCTCAAACATGTTGAAATGAGGTCTAGGAAGCTAGGCGCTACCTCTTGCCAGTTCAACCTCTCATATGCGCCTAGATTGAGAGGACACTTAATGAGCGCCTAAGTATGATTTGATCTTGTGTTGAAAGATTGATGATGCATTGGTGCAAGATGATCATCATTTGAAGAAATCTAAGTTCTGGAAAGGGTTTGAAGGCTATCAATCACCTCACTAAGCTTAGGTGCACTTCACAAGCTTTCCTACCCATGAATTGCACCTCATAAAGACAAGGTGCATTTTGACCTCCAGGACTTTTCCAAGGAAGCACCTAAGTTCATTGGCATCTTTGCACCTTGTTTTGCACTTTGAAGGTGAAGGCGCACTTTGGAGGAATTTCTAACCCAAATTGGCGCCTAGGTATAGTCATCTCTCCAGAGCATTACAATGTGCTTGGAAATGAAGGGGAACATTTCATAAGTTGGGGAATTGATCATTGAAGACCTTGGAGTGTTTGAACTACTCTAAGGAAGAAGGCGCATTTCCATGGAGTTGCATACTCTAGATAGCGCCTAGTTCCATCAAGGCGCAATTCCATGTTCTACCACCTTCACTTTGGAGCCTATCATCAACAAGGGGCATTGGGCATCCCTTGAACAATTGTGAGCATTTGAAGTTCATAAAATCACCAAGGAATGTTGGGCGCAATATGTTTCCTCAACAAGCTTGAGTTTGCGCCTAGACAAGTTGGCGCCTATTCATGTTTTAACTTCCCTCTTTAAGCGCCTAACTTGGGAAAGGTTATCTTGATGCCGGACAAGTGTTTTGGTGTGTTTTGGAGGCTTCAAAGGACTTCATCTTGCTAGGCGCACTTCTTGGCAACTACAACCTTCAACTGGCGCCTAGATCATGAAGAACACTTGCGAGTGTGGGCGCACTTTACTTATGCTGGAGCATCAAACCGGCGCCTAGAAATCATAATGCATGAAGTGCCTAGGATCCTATTGGTCAAATAGATGGTTTTGGGATCCATGTCAAGTCATTGGATAAGGTTGCCAACTCAGAATGAATCATCAGATGGAATATTCCCTTGGATATGCTTCTTGGGAAACATGCCTTGGTTCCTCTTTGTGCATTGAAAAACGTGCCTTCATTGCCTTTGAAGAGCACTATAAAAAGAGCAAAGCACTCCTCATTTGAGATCTTACATCTTTTGGCATTTGAATTTCTCTTTGTGAAGCTTTATGCTTGTTCTTGAGGCCTGCGAGTTTCAAGTAGTTGACGTGATGCTCCCTCAATAGTGATAAGGTGATGCTCCCTTGTCAAGTTGTGAGATGTTAACACATAGTTGACATCATTGTGCTCAATAGAGTTGATCAATTGTGGAATCATTGTAAACATCAAGGCTTCAAGGCCTTTCTTGTAATCAGTTGAAAAAGATTGTACGTTCATTGCCATTGAGGGCATTATCCATTGTAATAAGACAGTTGTATTGATTTGAATCAAGTGGTAATACAAGTGCCCAACTTCAAGTTGATTCATACAAGTTGTTGTCTTTGATGTATGTGATTGAGTTAGTTGAGTAGTTGATGAGTTAAGTGCAAGTAAATTTGTCTCAGTAAGGAAAACATTTTAGTTAGATATAGTTGGGTATCTTACGAAGACATTCAGGCCCTAGCAGCAAAGCAAAAGGGAAAACAACCTGACCGTCGGAGTGGTCCATCAAGACAGTCTAAACAAAATCAAGACAAAAGAAAAAGAAATGTCAAATTTGTGGTAAAAAGGTGTTAGGCAAAATTTGTAATTGTTATGTTAAGTATGTTAGTTGTTATCGGTGAGTAGTTACTCCCGACCGATGTGTCGTTCGTGACGGTTGGCAACCGTCCACAACCTATATATGTATTGTCACTTCATTGTATTGGACATGGAGTTTTTGGGTCTTATTGTACTTGTTGTTTGAATCAATATATGTAGTTGAGTTTCTGAGTATCAATTAAATTTTCATTATCGTACAATGCGATAGTTCAATTATCTTTCTTGTTTACTCTGTATGAAACTATTTGGCAATAAACAATTTGGCACCGTTGCCGATATGGAGTCAAGGAAATGTTACGAGTAGTGGATGATGAGGAGTTGGTTGACAAGTTGAATCGTCAAGGGAATTAAATAGTCGGCGAAGAAGGAAGGAGACAATGGCGATGGAAATATAAAGGGACAACCGATTCATACTGACGAGGAATTAGAAAATAGAAGACAAGTGGAAAGAATAGAAGAAGTTCAAGAAGAACAGGCGGAAAGCGAAAGAGAAGACAATGAACGATAAAGGAATGATCGGGAAGATAATTTAACCCAAGATCTCGTATTCCTATGGCTTTTGCAATTGGACAATACGTAAGGAACGAAGCCATCCGCAGGAATATTCTGGAGGACATCATTGGAGATAACTTGCAAATTAATAGCGAGGTAGACAATCTTCTCAATCGTATTCCGCAACTTTTGGCAAGCAATTTAATAATCCTGCAAGACCTCTGAGAAGAAAGAGACAGAATTATGTCGACAACAAATACTCAGGAGGTATGAAGAACGCATGAAACAAGAGGAGCGCGACGCTAACCGCCGTCGCACACCCTATAACCAATAACCTTACAAGTACAAATTAATGCCCATACAACTTAAAAAAGATACAAATCGAGTACCAAGTGGGCAAGAAACACTTGAAGAAAATTTAAGAAGATCATTAAGACTAAAAGAACAAGAAGAACGAAGGAAAAGATTAAGACAAATTGCCAGAGAAACAAATGAGAATCATGAAATAAATCAAGATACCATTGAAGTACACCACAACCTCGTAGAGGAAGTCGACGATGGAATTTCAAAACACCAATAACAAACAAAAAAAAAGAGAAAGTCGCTGAAAATGAATTAACGAAGGAACTTGAAAATAGTATACGTCGTATCAGGGAACTGTCAATATCAGAAAACGAAGAGCCAAGAACTAGAGGAACCGAGCCCAAAACCCCCGAGCAGAAGGAGTACCGGAAGGAATCCAAGAAGACTCAAGGTGCAAAGGACGCTGAAGAGGGACATGGGAAAGACTCATACGTGGCCAAGAGCGCAACAAAAGCACCGGAACGTCGAGGGAGAACAGGTCCGGTCAGGTCAAACGCACAAGGAGGACATCGGGGAAGAAACATGGTGACTCCGCCGGGAAGTCTGAATATGGGAAGTCCGAGCACGGAGAAGCAAAATCTGCCGAAGTTCCTTGCCAACAGATTGGAGGACCTAGTCCGACATTGCAAAACGTGCGAGACCAAATGGGTAGCTAATGGACAGGACGACAGGTCCTATTGGCTGAGATTATTTCTAGCCACTCTGAGGGGAATTGCGATAGACTGGTATATAGAATTGGATGCCACATCAAGAGCCAGTTGGGATGCACCGAAGAAAGCGTTCCAGGAAGAGTTTATATTACTGCGGGATGATAATGAGATAGTGGCCGAGATATATAATACAAGACAAGGGAAACATGAAAATGTCCGAGCGTATAACCGAAGATTGAAAGAACTTCTGGTAAAACTAGAGAAGGAACCGGCTGACAGGTTAAAAAAGAGATGGTTCATTGAAGGTTTGATTCCCTCGATCAGGAAGAAAATGAAGATAGTACCACTGGCATTGTACGCCGAGGCTTACAACCGAGCGATGGACATCGAAAGTGAAGACAAGATGTCAAGCCGGGGAAAGAAGAAAGAGGACGACGACAGCTCGGATGACAGTGGCAAGGAGGAATCAAAAACCGTACAAGCATTAAGAAAAGACATGATCAAAATGATAAAAGAATTTAAAGTCGAGAAGGAAACGGCGAAGGAAAGTAAGGAATTATGGTGCACAGAATGCAACAATGAGGGCCACATCAAAGCAAACTACCCCAAAAAGATACTCTGCGAAATCTGCCAGGTAATGGGTCATTCTATCAAGGAGTGCTCGTACAACTTGAAGACAAGGAGCACCCAAGTACTTTACACTCAGGGGGAGCAATCTACCCCGCCGAACACACCGCCCAAAACAAACAATCAAGAGGCATCGCCTGGCGCATACCGCAATATCAAAAGAGGAGGCAACAACAACAACAAATATAATAACGGTGGGGGAAGAGGTCGTATCTAGTACGATGCAAAGGGACAACCGATGATCCAATGTCGGCAATGCAACGAGTGGGGGCATTTTGTCGGTAATAACATGCAAGTTCAATTAACTAAATTGCATGAGAGATATTTTTATTTTTAATTGCTACATAAGCTTGCATGCTTCCCATGCAGCATTAGGGTTAGGGTGGAGAGTGTTAGTTAACTCTTCCTTTTATTTCCTTGCATCTTTGCTTTTTAGGATATAAATAAGTGCTTTTGCACAAGCACCAAAGGAGGTTTTTCATGATTCTAGAATTCAGACTTACAGCTATATTTCAACATTCAAGAGCTTTAGAGTTAGTCTTTTTCAGTATTTTGTATCCAGATGTCAAAATTGTGTTTAATCAATGAATGAAAAGCAATGGCAATTCTCATGTCTGTCTTACGCTGAAGTTGTTATTTGTCAGATGTTCATATGATTGTGAGTTCATATTCATTCAATGGAATTTACTATGCTTGTTTTGCTTTTAAGTATCCATTGATGTATGTTTTCGTCTATGTTGAGGGTGAAATCATAGCTTTGTATTATTTTTGCCTTCATCATTGTATGGTGTTATTTTGTGCAATCAATCTAAAATTGTGTACTTGCTTTACTCAGCCTCTGAATTTAGCTGAGTAACGCAAGTGTGTAGCCTAGGTTTTGTTTTCAGTCAAAAAGCATAAAAATCTTTGCTTCGTTGTTGAATGTGCGTCTCTGCCTTTCCGCATGTTGCATAAACCCAAAAAGATTGTAAAGTTCTTAGTTAAGTTTTATTTTATAGGGAGATTCCCCTCCAAATTCGAAGAGCGGTTCTACTGCACATCTGTCCGTTTTTCTTTCCCACCGAAAGGTGCGAAATCAAACACTAACAATGTTACGCAGTTAAAAATCAGTGCGGGATGGAAGGAAAAATCAGTGCGCGATGGAAGGAAGAGACAAACGACCTGGTGAAACAGAAGCAGGAAGCAAAATTGATGGAATGGATTTTTCAAGTGCGTACTTTGAACCAGTGACCGGATTCTTTGCACCTAGAACACTACAAATAGGAGCCTGACAGGGCATAATTGATGAAGATTATGGTGGTGCATGGATAAACAAGGACAACCAAGAGGAAGAAGATGCCTGGAATGAATGGATAAAGGAATGTAATAAAGTGTGGGACAAATTTGAGTTTTTGTTACCAAAAGAAGTAAAAGCCCCGCCGAAACGTAAGTACCTGGCAGAGAGCATGTTTATTTGTTGAACGATCACCCTATTGCAATGAAATTTGAGAGCTAAGGTTGAAAAACCGGTCGGACGGAGCACTTCATACATAGCTTCCTAGGAGTCGAATCTAGAAAGCCAAATACAGAAGCAAGAATATCAAAATGAATGCCGATGGTAAAACATTTCAATGGGTTCAAGAGCCGATGGGATGGAATCTTATGACCATCAAGGATCAATCGGTAATATTTGACCAAATATGCGAATTGGAAGAAGTCAACGGATATTGTTCCAACGACTGTTTGCGACAGAAAGGCTATATAAATTGCATTTTCCATCACATGACCGAAATCGAAGTCCTGGATGAAAAAGCAGCCAAGTCCAGGAAAGGAAAAGAAAAAATAGCTTAAAAGAAAAAGAAAATTTGAAAAAAAAAGAGAAAAAAAGAAGAGAAAAAGAGAACCATACGACCTTAGTCGTACGAACTTAGGTCGTACGACCCAAACTTATATAACCCCACCCACCAACATAAAAATTCACTCGAGAGAATGACAAGATGGGAAAAAGACCATACGAAGCAGTCAGAAGTCATACGATGTGAAGACGAAAGAAAAGAAGGGTAGCCGTCCGAAGGTAATAGTTGTACAATTTGCAGAGGAGATAACCGTACGATCTGGCTGTCAAGAGACGTACGATCTGCAAATTGACAGAGAGGTTGCCGTATGAGGGACTTCTAACGAAGGAGAATTTTGTACTAAGCCGTAAGATTGAAGAAGTTAAGGGAGGCGACAGTAAGGAAATAGTAACAACAGGCCGTGGCCGTACGACTTGGAGCCTTGCCAAGTCGTACAAAGAACTGACAACATTGGCCGTACAACGGTGCAACTTCATTTTGCCAAGGTAACCGTACAGTTTCATCCCTGCTAAAATCGTGCTAAGTCCACGAAGATTATCATTTTCCAAACAAGGTATTCAACATTGTATTTTTTCAAAGGAGAGAACAATAGTTGAAATAACGGTTTCTTTTAGCATATAAAAGAGTGAGCATCGAAGATTGTCGAGAAAGTGCAAAATGGACATGGGGAAGAAAATAGCACATTAGAGGCCGGAAATCGCATCTACATCCGGCAAGAAACAGAAAACAGACAAAGACACAGGAGTCGATGCCATTGCGTGGGAGAGTTTAACTGGCAACGACTGTAAGCAATGGTGGAAAAATACATAGGATGATTACGTGCTAAAGGTAGCATTAAGGCATGCTCAGATAGACAAGGCCGTCTTATTGCCCCACTTCAATGCTCGAGAGTTCGAACTGTATCTAAAAGCCATGGTAGAAAATTATTGCAGACATTCAAACAAGTCTGTAATCGACTATAGAGGTTGCAAAGTGACAGTATCATTCTGGCCGTCGGACTTCGCAAGATTAATGGGTGTTCTAGCAACGAGTCCAGGAATCACTAAACCAGGTAGAATGACCCAGCAACACAAGGAAGCAATCATAAGAAGAGTATGCAAGAGTGACATCACTCAAAAGGAGAAAGACAACATTTGGAGTTCAGGGAACCAAGGGTTACGAAAAAATCTCTTAGAAACACCAGAATGGAAGTGTATTCTCAATTTGATGAAGTGCAAACTAACAAGGGCAAGTCGAGCATCAGACATAGCTATCTGGATGGTAGACTATATGATAGGGTTGAGCATGGGAAAAGTATACAATTGGGTATGGTTACTCTCTGAGAGAATCAAGGAATTCTTGTCACAGTCACAAAGTATTCTACATGACTCAGCATGCAATCGCATTGTTCCTCGATGCAGTGCACACACAGGTTCCATCAGACAAATGGGGTAGATTGGAGCCTACACCACAAGTAGAACTGGGATGGCCCACAACCTTTTATTGGAAAGGCTTAGATACTACCAATGGAGAAGAATCCTCACAGCGGCCAAGGAAAAGAAAACAAAAAGCGGCATCAGAAGAAAGCAAGGAAGAAGACAACCAGGAAGATAATGAGGATGAGAGCAATGAGGAAGAGAACAGTGAACAATCTTCATCATCCAATAGTAATTCAGGGTCAGTACAGGTAGTGAGAGTGACAAGAAAGGTGTAGTCCACAAAAGAAGTATCACTTGCAGGGGATGCAGAGGTTGCATAGGAGATGGATGTGGAGGAAGCAATTGTAGTACCAACTCTGCGACCGGCAACATTCACACTCTCCACACCGCCAATCACCACATCGACACCATTGCCACAGCCAGCTAGCTCGTCCCCACTCCCAGTCAGCACACCACCACCAGATAGCACGTTAACCCCAGTGGGGCCAGGGACATCATGGGGGACAATCATACAGCCCAGTACAGTACTGGCAGCTTCACCACCACCAGCAACAGGACCTCCAGGAGTCGCACAGATTGATAGTTGGCTCAACACAATGGGTTTAACATTGGAGATGCCAGAGTTGCCATCACAGACTTTGGCCGAGGGATTGGATGAGGCCTCCACCCCCAGAGCAACCGAGAGTGCAGACCTACAGCACAGTGTCACCGCAGCCCACGGCACCCAACATGAGAGTATTCCACAGCCACTTCCATCTATACATGAGATTGGAGGACCTTCACAGTCTCCCATGGCAGTTACTAGTTCACCACCTACCCATCAGGTGAGGAGGATTGGGATGGATTAGACGGATTAACATTCACAATGGCCAAACCTGATGCTTCGGATCCACTTCGCACAATTCAGAGGTATGTGGAGAACCTTCAGAATATGGCATTAGTTATGCAGGAGGTAGGAGAGATATCCAAACAGCTTAAGATTGGTTGGTCACACATGGTGGCAAAGGAGGTCCAAAGGATTTTGGGATTTGTTCAAGTGGGTTGCGAACAAGAATTTGCACCCTATTTTACTACTAGAGGCTGGCCAGAAGTAGAAACATGTAACATGATTAAGGCATGGCAGGGAGCACGACCATTGATTGGAGGGAGAGATGGCCAGGTTATAGCAGCCCTATTCAGTATTGAGAAGGCCTTCAGGGATGTTTTTTACCAAATGAAACGTAAGGAGGTACAGGGTGCGGCAAGAAGTCAAGAAAAGGAGGCCCTACAGTTAGTACAAAAGATGAAGGAGGAACTGGCTGGGCACATGAAGTTCCAGGAACAATTGGCCCAGCAAACTCAAGTTAGTAACATGGAACGGGCACGAGCATCGGCCTTAGCGGCCAAAGTATCAGAGATGGAGCATGACGTAGCTGAGAAGATGAGGGAGATGGAGCAGAAAGTGAGAGACTTGGAGGCACAGCTCGCAGCAAAAGAAGTGGAGGTGGACCAGGCCAAATCTCAAGCATTGGAAGCAGCTCGAATGGTGAAGGCAGCCAGGGAACGAGAGATTATGGCCGAGCACCAGTTGAGGCTGTGTTAGTGTTTAATTTCGCACCATTTGGTGAGAAAGAAAAACGGACAGATGTGCAGTAGAACCGCTCTTCGAATTGGAAGGGGAAGCTCCCTGTAAAATAAAACTTAACTAAAAACTTTACAATCTTTTTGGGGTTTGCAACATGCGGAAAGGCAGAGACGCACATTCAACATCGAAGCAAAGGTTTTTATGTTTTTTGAATGAAAACATAACCTAGGCTAAAACGCTTACGCTACTCAAATAAATTCAGAGGTTGAGAAGGGCAAGTATACTTGAATCAGATTGAATAACATTTCAACACAAACGGGCCAAGATTAAATTAACTATAAGAAGATGCAAAGATACAACTTATAATTTTACCTGCGACACAGTTCGCAAGTATGTTGAGTCAACTTAATCCTCAGCACAAATAACACACTTCAATGGATCTTTGGAAGCAACATAGGCATACTAGAATCCATTAATGAACAAAACAAGAATACAATCAAGTGAATATACGAGAATGACAATCTAAGCAAATGAGGCATGAGAATTGTCCTTGCTTTTTATTTATTGATTGAATACAATACTGGTACTGAACATTGAATATTGAAAAAACTAATTGCTAGAATCTCTTCTAAAAATCTCTATGAAAAGAATTCCCCTTTACATGTGCACAAAGCACTTACTTATACCACTAAAAACCCAAGGTGCAAAGAAATAAAAGGAAGAGTTAACTAACACTCCACCCTAACCCTAATGTTGCATGGGAAGCATGCAAGCTTATTAGCAATTAAAATAATAAAATATCTCTCATGCAATTCAGTTAACTGGACTTGCATGTTATTACACATTGAGTTCCACTTAAAGATAATTTGCATGATCTCCAAAAACAGATCCAAAAATAGATTTAACTCTAGAAAGCAAATTTAGTTCTCAAAATAAAAACTACTTTCGAAATCTCTCCCACTGTCCAGAATAGATTCCTCCTGCAGATAGTGAAAAATTAGCTAAGTTTGTGAATTGAGATTTCTCTCGAATTCATCAACTCTGGCCTCATTTGGTATACTGATAGAATCTAGATGAACCGCCCTCATCTGCAGGTTGATGCCAGCATCTTCAATGGTCTTTGTTAAATCTTCATATTCTTCTTTTAGCCTTGTCGAATTCAATGGTGACCGAGGAATATTGCATGGTGGCTTTGTGGCTTCAAGAAAAGCCTTCCTCTTCGCTGTCCTACCTTAAAAAGATCAAACTAGGCCTTTGTATGCTTGTTGTTCAAACTTTGATTTTTGTGAAAAAATGCATTTTTGCCCTTGGAAAGTGAAAATTTGTAGTTGTGACTTCAAAGATTTGCTGGATCTTTGCTCTAAACGATCAAGGATGATGGAAAACACCTTTTTCCCCAGGTGGGTATGTGGCAGAAATGAGAAAATTTGAACATAGAGGCCCTAAAAATCACTTTTCCTTTGGCTGTAGGTGGACATTTTGAGCTGGAACAGTCATAACCAGCAAAAAGAATGCTTGAAAAATCTCCAAAAATGGCCTCCTAGACTTGGGCGCTGCCTTTTGAGTGTGCACAAATGTCTTTAGATGAGGTAGGATGAAGAAAATAGTGCCTTGGAGTGCAAGATCTGCCCCTTAGGTATATTGCTCGCCCAAAAAGTGCCTATCATCAGAGCTGGTCATCCTGCCAGCCTATTGGTCATCCTTCAAATCAGCATTCAAAGTGAAATCAGATTGGTCTGCATGTGCCTTTGATGAATCCAGAAGACACTGACTTCATCACATACAGAAGAAGGAAGTATCAAATTGATTCAGAGTCGGTAGAAGAGAACAGTATGGGAGATAGATAGCCACAAGATCCTAGTACTCAAGATATTTTGAATGATCTTGCTAGAGGACAGCAAGAGTTAGTAAGAAGCAATCAACAGATGTCAAGACTTTTAGCTCAGTTGGTGAACCAGAGTATGGGTGGAGAGTCTCCTCTGAATCGAGGGAACAATGAGAACTGTGTTGAGGCTAGCAACTCCAATAATGCTAGCAATACAAACAATGACACAAGATCCTCTCGGGCCTCTACTACTAGGCCTATGATGCCTATATTTTTGGGACAACAGCAGACTCAAGCTGGAGGACAGCAGTTTGTAGATGAAAGCTTTGCAGATTATGAACGTGAGTGGCAATCTCTGGGGGAAGAGTTCCAAAATGCTATGTCACTACATGATTTCTGTCAACTCAAGTATCAGAATAGGCCCAGGATCCAGAATCAGGGTCTTCAAAGGAAGCTTGGGAAGGTGCCTATACCCACATTTGATGGATCCTCAAAATGCACTGCCGGATCGTGGGTGCAGAAGCTTGACAACTATTTGTGCTTGAACCCAATGCTAGGAGACTCCATCAAATTTGTCGCTGCTCATCTTGACAAGGATGTTCACGATTGGAGGACTCATGGCATGATCACTCAAGGTCATAGCCTCATTAAATCCTATGAAGATTTTACTCAAAGAGTCATTGACCGCTTTGATAAGCATGATCCAGAGAGTCACTTCAGGGAGCTAGCCCAAGTTAGGCAAAGAGACACAGTTGATGCCTACATATCTGATTTTTAGAGAATTGCTATGATGGTGACGGATGTGTCAGATGGAAGACTCACATACCTCTTTGTTGAGGGGTTGATGGAACCCTTGAAAGGATGGGTGAAGGCTTTGGAGCCTAGGACTCTACAAGAAGCAATAAAAAAAGCCCGAAACATGGAATTTACTGCCCCAAAGAGTAAATTTCAGTCTAAGTCTTTCCCTTCTAGAAAGGACAAGAAGCATTTTCGTAAGGAGGTTAATCAGCCCAAACCTTCTTTCCCAAGAATGGATGATGAGCTTAGAAATGAGCTTAGAAAGAAAAAGTTATGCTTCACATGCAAGGGACCATGGGCTCCTGGTCACAAGTGCTACGAAAAGGGGAAATCTCATCAAATGGAGGCCTATATCACCACTGAATCTGAATCAGAAAATTCAGAACAGCAAGAAGATTCAAGTGAAAATGAAGAAGATGATGTCCAAGAAGAGGCTGAAATGAGTAAGGAACATGACATGACATTTGCTCAACTTACGGGCAACCAAAGGAATGACCCAATCAAGGTTCGTGGTGTGCTATGTTGTCAACGAATCATTGCTCTCATTGACACGGGAGCATATCACAACTTCATTCATGGAGTTGTGGCAAGAAGAGAGGCTAAACTGGAAGAGTTTGAGGGGTTCAAAGTGATTGTGGCGGATGGCTTCACTCTTTCATGCACAAGGAGAAATCCCCAACTCACCATACAATTTGGCAACTATAAAGTCAAGAATGACTTCTATGTGATAAGTATTAGTGATATTGATGTTGTTCTAGGTATCCAATGGTTGAAATCTTTGAGAGAAATCAGTTTGAACTTGAAAACCATGGAGCTGAAATTTGATGATCATGGGTTTTAAAAGGCATCTCTACTGGAGGACCAAGAGTAGTCACTGCAAAGAGAATGGAAAGGCTGTTTCGTCATGACCAAGTTGAGTGGGCTGCTCATTGTGTTATCATGCCTACACCTCAAAAGGAAGAGAGAAGATCTTATCATCCTAATGTTAAAACTTGTTGACCAAGCACAACAAGGTTTTCAGTGGGTTGCCACCTGGGAGGCCTCCTGATAGAGGCATTGAGCACATAATAGAGTTGGAAGATGGAGCCAAGCCTGTTATTACCACTCCATACCGGCAGCCCAAAAGCTTCAAGGATGACATTGAGAGAACACTCAAAGAACTTTTGGACATGGGCTTCATCCGTCCAAGTAAGAGTCTGTTTGCTTCCTCAGTGGTGTTGGTCAAAAAGAAAAATGGGACTCTCCATTTGTGTATTGACTACAGAAAGCTTAACAAGAGGACCATAAAGAATCGATATCCCATACCGAGGATTGATGAGTTGTTGGATGAACTTCATGGAGCTGTCTATTTTTCAAAAATAGACTTGAGATCTGGTTATCACCAGATTAGAATGAGGGAGAAAAATATTGAGAAAACTGCTTTCAGGTGCCATTATGGGCATTTCGAGTTCCTTGTCATGCCTTTTGGGTTGATGAATGCCCCTGCCACCTTTTAGTCCTGCATGAACCAAATTTTCAGCGAGCACCTCCGTAGGTTCTTGCTGGTTTTTTTCGATGATATACTCATATATATCAAGTCTTGGAAGGAGCACCTACAACACATAGATGAGGTGCTTGGGATTCTTGAAGCTAACTCCCTATTTGCTAAAGAAGCCAAGTGTGAATTTGGCCTAACAGAGATTGTTTATTTGGGCCATGTAATCAGTGCCAATGGAATGAGTGTGCACAAAGAGAAGATCAAGGCAATCGTAGAATGGCCTCCACTTACAAACCTTACTCAGTTGAAAGGTTTTTTTGGTTTGTGTGGATTTTATAGGAGATTTGTGAAAGGCTTTTCACAAATAGCAGCTCCTCTCACTGATCTTACAAAAAAGGGAGCTTTCAAATGGTCTAGGGGAGCCCAAGATTCATTTGATCAATTCAAAAAACTCATGAGCAGCTGTCCTGTCCTTGCATTGCCTGATTTTTCAAAGCCTTTTGAGTTGGAATGCGATGCATCCGGCGAAGGTATTGGGGCTGTCCTTATGAAGGACAAACATCCAATATGTTTTGAGAGAAAAAAATTAAGAGGAGCTGAGACAAGTTACTCCATTTATGACAAAGAGATGCTCGCGATTATGCATGCCTTAGTCAAGTTCCGTCACTACTTAGTAGGGGGGAAGATTTATTGTGAAGACAGATCACAACAATTTGAAATACTTCCTAAATCAGAAAGACTTGAATGAAAGGCAACAAAAGTGGGTTAGTAAGCTCCAATTTTGACATTGTCTATGTCAAAGCAAAAAAAATGTGGTGGTTGATGCGTTGTCAAGAAGGCCATATCTACACTCTATGGTTGAGTTGACTGTTGATTGGAAAGATCAAATCATCATAGAATATGCAAAAGATCTATTTGCAACAAGTATCATTGATGGCACTACAAAGGATGAAAGATATGAGGGAAATGATGGTCTGATTTTTTATAAGAAAAAATCTTTCTTGTTTCAAATTCCAAGATAAAACCTCTCATTATAAGGGCTTTTCATGACTCTCCCTTGGCTGGTCACCAAGGTATATTTAAGTCCCACAAACAAATCAGAGAGAGATTTACTTGGAAGGTGCTCAAAGATGACATTTGTAACCATGTTAGAAAATGTTCTGTTTGTCAACAAAACAAACATGAGAATACCTACCCTGCTGATTTGCTCCAACCTCTTCTCATTCCCAATCATAAATGGGAAAGTATTGCCATGGATTTCATCACAGGACTTCCCAAGGTGCAAGGGAAGGATAATATCTTCGTGGTGGTAGATAGATTGACCAAGTTTGCTCACTTTTTTGCTGTTTCTACAGGGTTTACAACAGTTCAAGTGGCTGAACTATTTTTTAGAGAAGTGTTCAAACTCCATGGGCTGCCCAAGAGCATTGTGAGTGAAAGAGACAGCAAGTTCCTAAGTCTGTTTTGGAAGGAACTATTCAGATTATGCAGTACAGAACTCACCCCCAATACTAGCTACCATCCTCAAACTGATGGACAGTCTGAAATAGTCAACAAGTGGTTCGAAGGGTATCTCAGAAACTATGTTTCTGGACAACAGAAGGCTTCGGTAAGATGGTTGCATATAGGTGAATATTGTTATAATTCTATAATGTCCCCCATTTAGCCCAGTCAGAGGATGGTTGGAGATTAGCCTATAATTGGACTCCCATAGGCTAATAGCAATGTTTAGGGGGTCAATTTGGCGACTTACTATTTATAGTAAGTCAGGACAAAGCACATTGCCATTTATAGCAAGGCAGTTGGGGAGGACCATTGCATGAAGATTCATGGTTTCGATTTGTCTAGAGCTTTATTTCATATAATATAAGTTAAATTAAAGATTTAACTTATGTTATTATAAGAGACTTAATATAACTTTAAGTTATAATGTAATGTCACTTTATAAAGTAAAGTTATAACTTAAAGTGACTGGACACCCATGGGAAACATAAGGGAATTTAAGACATGAAATAAAATAATAAAAATATTTCATTCCTGGGCATTGAGGAGAATAGTGAATAAAAGTGAAAAAAGAAGCTCATTTGCATATGCTTGGATAATTGATTTTTGCTCTCTTGTTTTGAGTTTCCCGTGCATTGGCTTTGGAGCTTGGCTCTAGGGTTTGTTCTTGGCTGTGTTGAGACGAAAACCTCTTCATAGTCCTCTTCTTCGTATGTGAGAGACCACATCAGGAAGAGAATCTTGGAGGCTTCACTCAGGAGCTTCAGTTAGGTATTTGAATGAATCATTCTGACGAAGTTTTGAGCAAGAAATAGGTTATTTTGTGTGGATGTTATTTGCAGCTGAGGAATGACAAATTAATGGCAATTTTGAAGGATTTCAGCAGGGTTTAATGCAGCCACAGCAGTTCACAGGCAGGTCGTACACTTGTACCAATTGGTCGTACTACTTGTGAGGGATTTGGGGTCGATTCCATGAAGATTCTACTGCTGCAACCATTGTCATAGAGACGTCCCACCTCTGCAGTCATTTCCAGTCAGATTTGGAGGAGTTTTGTGAAGTATTGACACCATTTATTGTTGTTCATAACCTACAGCCAGTCGTACAACAGCAATCTTGGGCATGGGTCTCTAGAAAATTATTCCAGCTTGTTTTGAGGACTGTATCACCAGCATTTGGGTCGCCTTGGGTCTGAAAATCATTTGCAAAACTTTGTATGATCAGACTTCCTTGTTTGTAGAAGCTGTGAGCATTTTTCTATGGTTGGTATTGTTGGTTATCCATCAGCATAAGTATGAAGTTGAAGACCTCCATCTGGGTATGTCATTGGAATTCATATTTTGCTATAATACAATCTGTGTCTTCATTAGTTTGCTCATATCCATCTTAGTTTTTTTGAGTTTAGTTATATGCTTTATATTTCATACATGCAATGCAAAAAAACATCAATGCCAAAACATGCAATAAAACCCTAAACACAAAGCAAATAGAAAACAAAAAAATTGGCACAGAACAAACACATATCCGAGGGTAGACATTACAGTGGTATCAGAGCAGAAGATTCTGCCGTCCTGTGAGATTGACACCGACATGCAGATGAGAAACTGAGATATATTGCCTATGCAGTCATTGACAAACCATTATAATCTGAGAAGAAACAAATCACAGCCAGAAATACAGGTTCTACAGATAGAACAAGAAAGAGAAGTTCCGCAAATAGATCCTTTTTCAAGTGAACTACCAGAGACAGAACCTATTACAGGTGAGATGGGTGACAAAGACCATGAAGAACCTAGCATGCGAGAAATTCTAAACTCGTTGGCTAGAGGGCAGCTGGCTATTGAAAGGGTGTTACGAGAGTCACAGACAAAGCTACGAGAATCACAAGTAGAAATAGCTCAAGTCCTTACCCAGTTGGTACCACGTGATGCAAGAAACAACAGCGATAACAACAATAATAACCGTGACAGGAACAGGAACAATATTGGGGATAGGAACAGAATGAATCACGGAGGTGATAGGCACATGGGTGACAGGAACAATGGAGATAGGAATAATGGGGACAGAAACAATGGTTATAGCCACAGGGACAGAGATGACGAGGGTGAAGCACTGGTCAACAACCGGAGAGCTTCTCAATTTACCACGGGTGATAGACCTAGCATACTAGTTTTTGCACCCAAGAACCATGTTCCTGAATAGGATGCTACTCAGCTTGAATTTCAGGATGAGATCTTGAGAGATTGGCGTGCATCCAGTGCAGACTTTAGAGCTGAGATGACATTTGGCGAGTATTCCGACCTTAGGATGAAGCACAGACCCCATAGGGGAAATAGACAGCAGAACCAAGAACTTCAGAAAAAGGTGAGCAAGCTGACTTTGCCATATTTCTATAGTTCTAGTAAGACCGCCGCCAAAACATGGGTCCAGAATTTGGACAATTATTTGCAAATTAGCCCTATGCCAGAAGAGGATGCTATAACCTATGCAGCTTTACATTCGGAGGGCAACGCGCATAAGTGGTGGAATAACGGGAAGGTGACCTTGGGTCACGATTAGATCACTTCCTACGTTGAGTTCACTGCCAGGTTGATAGACAAGTTCGATAAGGACCCTGAACTGCAGTTTAAGGAGTTGACACAACTCAGACAAGTTGGATCAGTGATTCCTACATATCGGAGTTTCAGGACCTATGTGTATTTAACAGTAATTTGCATACAGCACCTTATGTAGCCGTTTGTTATTATGAAAGGAGTAACCATGCATACCTTTCTATATTTATTGGCACTGATATGAATAGTTGTAAGATACCCAACTAATTCTACCAAAAATTTTCCTTAAACAATGTTACTTGCTATCAATTCATCAACTACTTCAACTACATAAAGATATACATCAAAGTTAACTTCTTGAATGAATCAACCTTAGAATTGGGTACTTGTCTAGTTACTTGATTCCATCAACTGGCAATGTCTTATTACATGGATAATGCATGAAGTTACAACATTATTCAATGGAAATACAAAAGAAAGGCCTTGAAGCCTTGATGTTTACAATAGCGCCTACACTTGATCAACTCAGTCAAACTCAATGATGTCAACTGAATGTCAACATCTCACAATATCACAAGAGAGCATCACCTTGCTTGTTGAGGGAGCATCACCCCAACACTTGAAACTCGCAGGCCTCAAGATTACAAGCTTACAAGCTTAGCAGAGAGAAATTTTGCCAAAGTATTCGATCCAAATGAATGAGATAGCTCCTCCTTTTATAGGCCTTCCAAAGGCAATGAAGGCACGTTTTTCAATGCACAAAGAGGAACCAAGGCACGTTTCCCAAGAAGCATATCCAAGGGAATATTCCATCTGATGACTCATTCTGAGTTGGCAAGCTTATCCATAGACCTTGACACGGATCCAAATGCTATCCCTCTGACCAATGGGCATTCAGGTAGTTGTAACAACCTTAACCACTTCTTGAAACACTTAGGCGCAGTTTAAGGGTTCTTCTAACTGGGGGCGCTAGCTGTGGAGGATCTCACCATGGAGTGCGCCTAAGTCATAAGTTCTCATCCTTGGATGATATTGTCTCAGGGAGTGAACTCCTCTTGATCCATACTTAAACATTTGAAGATTTGGAATGTTCAACTCATCACCTCACAAGGTAGGCGCATATTTGAAGGATTTACAGAGGTTTTGGCGCCTAGGTTCTAACTTGTCATCTTTTCAAGGAATTTTGAAAGCAATTTGACTTCACATGAACATAACCTTGCCCCCTGATGGAGCGCCTTGCATCTAAACTGGTCTTGGAGACTTGTATCCACCTTAGGCGCACCTTTGAGGTAATTTTGACTAGTATATGCGCCTAGCATCTTTATGAAGGTGTTCTACACTATTCAAACTCTCTTAACACTTGCAATCAAACCCTTTGAAGTTCCTTTTTAATCTAGCGCCCTCATACAGAACATTAACATCTTGTCAAAGTCTGCAACATCACCTAGGCGCACTTATTGGCAGGAAAGAAACTAGATTGGCGCCTTACCTTGAAAGGCTTATCTTCTATGCAAATGCTCACTTCTGGAGTCTTGAAATCAAACAAAATACTTCCCTTACCAAGCGCCCTGACCTTTTGAGGAGTCTGGAGAGCATATTCCTATTTAGGCGTATTTTCAAGGTCATTGAATCCTGTCTTGGCGCCTTGATGTTTTAGGCGGACTTGGAGTGTTGTAGAGTGGCATCTAGGCGCCTAAGATCACTTCATCAAACAACTTGACCTCCATTGAACATCAAACTATCATCTAACATAAGGCGCTATGTAAGGTTTGCTTCTGTCATGATCTAGCGCCTAGGCGCCTTTAGGAGATTACCTCAACGAGAAATGGCACCTTGTCACTTCTAGACTAGGGCGCATATCTAGAGTGCCAGAGACTCAATCTAACAACTCAACCATACTTGCCTCCAACAAAACTCCTTCTTCAACCTTGGGCGCAAATTCAGTGTCCTGGAATCATGCATTGGCACCTTGATGCTCTAGGCGCTCATGTTGGATGATATAACCTGATGCTAGCGCCTTACTTAGAAAACTTCACCATGTTGATCAATCAACCACTTCCACTGGATCTTTTGAAGGCGAGATTACACTTGATCAATGAATTCACCATTGGCAAAGGAGTCTAGGCGCAATTTGAGGACTGGGTGCACTTTGAGTGTTGTGAAGGCTAGGAAGTGCGCCTAACTCACTTAGACCACTTCAGTGATTCCAAACTCAATCACTGGAGGATCCTTGCTCAAGTCCATATCTGCTCTAGGCGCTTGGTTGGTGGAACCCATCCAGGTGGAGCGCCCTCTGTTTGAATCCTCATCTTCAATGCCAGAAGTGACTCTTGAAGCTAGGCGCCAAAAGGGGTATGTTCTGCCAAAATGGGCGCCTTGCTCCTGACTTGGTGGATTCTGACTCAAAACTCCTTGATTCTTCCTGCAAAATAACACACAGAGTTAGTCAAAACCCATTTCATTCCCTTATCATTCAGAATTAGCCTCCGAGAATGAGGAGTAGGCTAATCCATTCATCACTTGATGATCAAGCCGGAAATGGGGACATGACAGATAGATCTCAGATCAGGGTATCATCAGATCCGCATGAGGGAGGACATAGAGAAAACAGCCTTCCAATGTCATTAAGGCCACTTTGAGTTCTTGGTGATGCCGTTTGGGCTAACCAATGCCCTTGCTACCTTCTAGAGTTGCATGAATCAGATGTTCAGACAACAGCTTAGGAAGTTTGTGTTAATTTTCTTTGATGATATATTGATTTTCAGCAGGAGTTGGGATGAGCACATGAGACATTTGGAGGAGGTACTGAGCATATTTGAGAGTGAGTCCCTCTATGCCAAAGAGTCCAAATGCGACTTTGGCATGACAGAGCTTTATCTAGGTCACATCATCAGTGTCGATGGGGTTAGAGTGGATTTAGACAAGATTAAGGCAATAGTTGATTGGCCACCACCAACAAACCTCACACAACTTAAGGGTTTCTTTGGGTTATGTCGTTTTCACAGGAGGTTTGTAAAGGGCTTCTCACAGACAGCTGCACCATTGACAGATTTGACTAAGAAGGGAGCCTTTGTGTGGTCCGATACAGCTCAGCAGTGCTTTGATCACTTCAAGCACTTGATGTCTACCTGCCCTGTGTTGGCAATCCCTGATTTCTCTAAGCCATTTGAGCTAGAGTCTGACGCCTCAAGGGAGGGGATAGGGGCAATATTGATGCAGGAAATGCACCCAATTGCATTTGAGAGTAGGAAGCTGAGGGGTGTAGAGAAGAGTTACTCGGTATATGGCCGAGAAATGTTGGCCATTATGCATGCATTGGCCAAATTCAGGCCATATCTGGTTGGAGGGAAGTTCATAATCAAAACAGATCACAATAGCATTAAATATTTCATGAACCAGAAGGACCTGAATGACAAGCAACAGAAGTGGGTAAGCAGACTCCAAGATTATGACAAGGAACATAGTTGCAGAGGCTTTGTCAAGGAGACCCCACTTATATTTAGTTGAAGAGATATCTGCCGATTGGAAAGAGATGATCACAACAGAGTATGCTGAGGACTCTTGGGCAGCGGGAGTCATTTAGAGCATTATCAAGGATGGCAGGTATTCTATGGTGAGTGATTTAATTATGTACAAAGACAAAATATTTTTGGTGCCTAATTCTCAATTTAAGCATAAGGTTATAAGGACTTTCCATGATACTCCAATGGCTGGCCACTCCGGATTCTTCAAGACTTACAAGCAGATTCGGGAAAGATTCACATGCAAAGGGCTTAAGGAGGAAGTTCTTAAGTATGTTCGTGAATGTCCTATTTGCCAACAAAATAAGCATGAGCATACTTATCCTGCAAGTTTGTTACAACCATTGCCCATTCCCAATCAAAAGTGGGAATATATCTCTATGGACTTCATTACAGGGTTGCCAAAGGTTCAGGGGAAGGACTGTATCTATGTGGTAGTCGATAGACTTACCAAATTTGCACACTTCTTCGCCATTTCAGCAACTTACACAGTTGCTCATGTGTCATGTCCCCACTTTTTGCAACTTAAAAGGGTTCTAATTGTAAATTAATTTTATAAAGTATTTTAATTGCTTTATAAAATTAATATTTTATTAAGTTACTTTAAGTATTTAAAAACACTTTATAAAATAAAGTGTTATTGTACACAAACATTTAAAAAAGGTCATGTGTAAGCATTTAAAATTGTATAAGTGTGACGGTGTACACAAAAACATTCATTTAATAAATTAGGTCCTTCCTAGTTTTGAAGGTTTTAAAAAGGAGAGTTGGAAGTCAGTTGAGGGATGCTTGTGTTAATGTTTGTCTTTTGTCAAATTTGTATTCAGCTGATGTCAAGGAGATGTTCCCTTGCATTCACGGTATCAAGGAGATGTTCCCTTGGTAGTTGATGGTTTGGTGATGTTCCCTTACCATTGTTGAGGTGAAATTGTTTTAGATTTCACAATTGGGCCTTCAAGTATTGTCCTTCATTTCTGTGTATTGGCAGTTTGCAAATATCAAGACATTGTTGAAGATATTCCATGCAGATTTGAGTATATTGTCTATACAAAGGGTTTTTGCAAATTTATTGATTTATAAATAAATATAAATTTGCAAAGTGAATTGATTTGATATATATCTGGTATATTTGCTTCAGATTTAAAGGTTTAGTTATAAAGTGATTTCCAGATTAATAGAGTTTACTTGTGATTTTAGAATTGTTGGTAGAAAGGAAACAATTTCTGACAAGGGTTCTACAGCTCTATTTCAACTCATACGCAATTTTGTAGTAATCTTCATTTGTTTAAGGAAGATGGTGTTAAGGTGGGTCCCGACGTGAGTTGGTGTAGGAGTCAAGGACAACACTGAGAGGGGGGTGAATCAGTGTTGTGTGAATTTTCAAATCTTTTTACAAACTTTAACTTGCAGAGCACAAGAAGAGAAAGCTATCATTGATTTGTAAAACACATATGCACATAATTTGAGAATGAAAAACAAAAACTCATGAGTAAAACATACAACCATAGAGAGAAGGTCAATATGAATCAAGACACAAGAATTGCACGAGTGGAAAACCCTCTAGGGGTAGAAAAACCACTCCAGAACTGCCTCACTGGCTACAATATGTATCTAGGAGCACCAACTCCTTATGGAGCACCAACTCCAATACCAAACAGAAGCACCCACTTCCAACACTGATATACCTCACTGGTAAACAAATAGGTCTCACTGACCAACAAGCCTCACTGGCTAATACAAGGCCTCACTGGCAAACCAAATCTTCACTTGAAGTAATAAACAAGATCAGAGGGACACTCTATTTCCATTCAATACAATATTTCATCTCTGCATAATACAACCTTCATTTGTGATTTCTCCATGTGTATGTCTCCAATCCTGCATCTGTTGCTCAAACAATTCATTCACCTAATTTAGATTATTTCTGCATATTTAATTTCATATTATCTTCTTGCTTGATTCAATTCAATCTATATCATTCAAAAAGATGTCATAGAAAATGTCTTCATTTTTGTATACAGTTCCACTCTCATCAATGTTTACCGCCTAAGTGGTCTAATTAGTTTCAGACAGAGTAACCAGAAAGGATATTTTCATTACCATAGTGCGCTGAAATAAATTACATTGTACGAGAATAATGACCAGAAAGAATAACAGCCAGGATTGGTACTTAAAAGATCAACTGCATATATTACTCAGAACAGTAAGTCCAATTACAATCCCAAAAACTCCACGCCCATACAATGGCGTTACATGAACATATATAGTTTGGCCGACGGTTGCCAACCGTCGCCAACCATTGTACCGATCGGGAGTAACTACTCGCCGAAACTAAAACATAAACATACTTCCCGAACCTACTAACAAAACATATTTTTCCAAAAGTACTAAACTAATGTAAAGTACGCCTAACATCATCCCCCCCAAAAAAAACTTGTCGTCTTCCAGACGACTACAAACAAGAGCCCAAATGAACTAGGAGGGAGGGTCAGTGGACGTCCCTGGAGGTGTGGATGCTGTTCGTGCCGATCCAGGAGTCCCCTGCTGAGGTTGAACTAACCGCCGAAGTCTGTAAACCTCCTCAATCCTTTGTTTCAGATGCGTTGAGGCCACGATGTGCTTGTCTCTGGTGAGACGTACCATCTGGACAGCCTCGGCCAACTGCTGTTTTGTTTTCTCCTGTGTCGCCTGAGATTCGGCCAACTCCTTCCTTGTGGTTTCTAGTTCGACTCTGAGTGCCTCAGCCTTGTTCCTTTCCGACTGTGTGAGCTCAGCTTCCTGTGCCAACTGTCGTTGGAAGTGCACCTGTTGGTCATCAATTTTTTCCCTCAGTAGCTTGCCCATAGTTGCAGCCTCCTCCAGTCGTTTGTTGCACCGTTCTGTCTTTTGAAAATCCTCCTGTCGAGCATAGTACAAAGCTCTGAACTGGTCCTCAATGCTATGAAGGGCTGCCAGTAGCTCACTGTCTGCATCTCCCACTCCCAAGTCTGGTCTCTCTGGTTTCCATGCCCTCTGCATCTCCTCGGTAATTACTTCTGGCCAACCCTTATTCCAAAATACCCGTAAAAACTCCGTCTCAACATTCTTGACAAAATGTTCAATTCGTTGTACCTCTACATGTATTACTGGCGAAGAGTATTGGGGGTTGACCCTGGCAGCAATATCAGATACCCTCTGAAGGATGGTTCCCATAGACCCCAAATCCTGTGCATACCGGAGAATGGTACCGAGTGGGTCACTCTCATCTGGCGCACCCATATGTACTGTCAACCCAGCTGGCTCAACCGAGCGAGAAGTATCCTCTGTATCATCAGCACTCTCTGTCCTGCTCGTGCCTTCCTCCTCTGAGCTGCCTGTGGCTGTGCCTTCCTCCTTGGCTTCCGAGTCACTAATCATGATGGCAACATCAACTGCTTTCTCCTCCTCGGACTGTACCATCTCACCTTCAAGTGCAGGTGGCGGTAAGAGAGATCGAGAGGGGCTTAGAGGAGGAATGTCTGCCAACTCTGAAGGCATGCCTAGTAGCTGAAGCCAAGCATCTACCTGTAGTGAGCTGTCTGCATGTGCTATGCTCTCTGGAGATCTAGTCTCGAATGGAGTAATCTGCCCTGATGGGAGAGGAACTGGTACGGTGTTATCTCCCTTCATCCTCATGACCTGCCCCCAAGAGACGTGTGTGGTGCTAGGCCGAACTGGAATTTCTGCTTGAGTGCGTGTGTCCAAGTGTAAGTGTGCATGCTTCTTTGCCAGTGAAA
Source organism: Cunninghamia lanceolata (assembly GCA_027924645.1). NCBI lineage: Eukaryota > Viridiplantae > Streptophyta > Pinopsida > Cupressales > Cupressaceae > Cunninghamia > Cunninghamia lanceolata. The sequence goes on along the minus strand of BSBN01000391.1, from coordinate 41,985,577 downwards.
AATCCCATCTGTTTTCCCCTACTGGTACTATAGGACTGGGGCTGGCAGGGTTGCCAGGAGTGGCTGAGGCTGACGAGGCCTCAATGCAATCCCCCTCGGCACCTTGTGCACTATACGAAGCTTCTGACGAAGTCTCCGGTAACTCCTGCTGCTTTCTCTTTTTGCTGCTCCGAGACTCTTCTCCCTTCCCACCCTGTGCAGGAGCCTTCAGGTTTGTCCATCGGAAGACAGTCGGCCATGTAGGGTCATACTGTGCATCTGGCTGAAACGGAGCTCGCGCCAATGAGGGGACGTGAGTGCAGATGGCGTCCAGGAACAGTGCAATGGCCTGCTGAGTCATGTAGAATGACTTGTGAGTCATTTTCATGAACTCGTGAATCCTGTCGGAGAGAACTGCTGCCCAATTGTACATTGCACCCTGGCTAAGGCCAACCATATAATCTGCCATCCAAAATGGAATGTCTGACCAGCGTGACGCTCCCGTTAGCCGTCCCCGGATGACATCCATTATGCACCGCCATTCCTCATTCGCCAAGTGATCTCGGCGAAGTCCTCTATTTCCTGCAGCCTTTATTTGGTTCTTTTCTTTCTCACTCAGGTCTGGTCTGCAAACCTTTGCCATAATGCTGTCCTTGTGTCTTCCGGTCATTTTCTGTTTGCCGACTGTAAATCCTTGGCGCGGTATACCCATCACTCTCTCGAAGTCCTGTGGCGAAAATGTAATTTTGACCGATACATTCATGAACCTGATGATCGTGTGTTTTGCTCGGGGATTGTAATTCGCCACCATGTTCTTCAGTATTGCCTCAAACTCTCGGAAATTGAAATAGGGCATTTGTATTACCTTGTCCACTTGTGCCTTCTGCAGTGCCTTCTTGAGAGGATGATCGTCCGCATGGCTGTTCCACCACTGTTTGCACTCGCTCGCCGTAAGACTTTCCCACTGCAAGGAATCCACTGTGATTTTGTCCTTGTCTTTCCCTTTCCCTTTTGACTGCTTCTTCTGTGCTGATGAACCCACATCAATTTGTGGTGTCTGTGCTGGTTTTTCTTCCACGATTACCTTTGCCGCCATCTGTTTATCTTCGGCCCGACCTGTTATCTGCAGTTGCTTTCCCCTGTCGAGTGCTTTAGTAATCCTGTTTGACATCTCTATGTTTATACTTCTCTGGACCGTTATTTTTTTCTTCCACTTGCACTGCCGGTTCAGGAGAATCCGTTCGGGCACCACCGCAGAAACTGGCTGGCAGAGGACAATCCGTACGGCAGAATTGTTTGACTTCGTACGGCCTGGCGCAGAGGGTTCCGTACGACCCACAAGAATTTCCCAGGATCCGTACGGTGGTCAGCAATGTACGAATTGTACGGCGTACTTGCAAGGAGGGCGTACGACAGGGAAGGCGTACGCAGATTCCGTACGGCAGAACAGCAGCGTACGGCAGACAGCAAGGAAGGCGTACGGCAGATTCCGTACTGCAGAACAGCAGCGTACGGCAGGAGGGTACGGCAGGAGCCGTACGGCAGAATGCGTACGGTCGGCAGCAAGGGACCGTACCAGCAGAATCCGTACGGCGACGCTAGTGCGTATGGTTTGCTTTGATTTCCGTACGGTCTGATTTCCGTACTTTGTCTTTTTTTTTTTTTACGGTACGGTACGGTTTTATAGAGTTCGTATGATTTTTTTTTTTTTTTTTTAATTTATTTATTTATTTTTATTTTTTTTTAATATATATATATATTTTTTCTAATATTTTTTTTTTTTCTGTTTTTTCGATTTTGCTTTTTCCCTTACCTGACTTGTCGAGTTCAGATTTCTGGAATTTTTCGTCCCCCCGGTTCTCCAGGATCTCGATTTCTGTCAACTGACGGAAGATGCAGTTTATGTAGCCTTTCTGTCTCAGGCAATCGTTCGAGCAACATCTATCAATTTCCTCTAATTCCCATATCTGGTCGAAAATCGTTGATTGATCTCTTACCCACGTCAGATTCCACCCCATTGGCTCCTGGACCCACTGAAATGTTTTTCCGTCTTCGTTCATCTTCACATTCCCGTTCCTGCATCTATATTTTGCTTTCCAGAGCCGACTCCTTGGAAGCTGTATGTGGGGTAGTCCAACTGGCCAATTCTTCCTTCTTAATTCCCAGACTTCATCACAGTAGGGTGATCTTTCTGTAATGAACATTGCTTCCGCCAAGTATTTCCTTCTTGGCAGTTCCCTGACCTCCTTTGGTAGTAGGAACTCAAATTTGTCCCGCACTTGATTGCATTCTTTTATCCAGTTGTTCCAATTCTCTTCTTCTTCTTCCTCTTCTTCGGGGTAGTTCTTGTTAATCCATTTACCACCATAGTCTTCATCGATTTGGCCCTCTCGGGCTACCATCCGCACTGGCTTTGGTGCAAAGAATCCCGTGACTAGTTCAAACTGAATACTTGCAAATACCATTCCGTCAACTTTGTTTTCTGTCGCCTCACGTTGTTTGCCTCTTTCCTCCTTTACGCCGTGGTTTGTTAATGCGAATCCCAGCATATTGATTTGTATTGTTTCTGTTTTTCTCTCCTTATACATCTTCAGTTTCGATCCGTTCACTGCTTCACTGATTGGACTTCCATCGAGATTCTCTAGCTTTATAGCTCCATTGTCCATCAATTCCCGTATTCTGAACGGTCCTAACCACCGAATTTTGAACTTCCCAGGTTTGATTTCGTTACGGCCGTTATATTTCAGGACTAACTGCCCAGGTCGGAACTCCATTTTCCGTAGGTGTTTGTCGTGCCAATACTTCCGGCGTTTCTGCATGATTTCCGTCGACCATTGAGCCAAAATTCTTTTCTCGTCCAATTTAGTCAACTGGAATAGTCTTTCCTCCAGGCTCTCAGTATCTCCTAGTCTGTTTTCCACTGCAATTCTCAGACTTGGGACAAGGTACTCTGCTGGTACTACCGCTTCTTGCCCATACATCAACTGGAAAGGTGTGTGTCCAGTCGTTACCTTATAAGTGGTTCGGTAAGCCCATAACACCGCCGGTAACCTTTCTTCCCAGTCCGATCCTTCGATTCCGCATGACTTGTGGATTACCGAAACAAGCACCTTATTTGTTGACTCTGCCTGTCCATTCGCCCTTGGATAGTACGGACTTGATAGGGTGTGCAGGATTTTGAATTCCGTAGTCATGAGTCGGATGACGTGGTTGACGAAATGTCCCCCACGGTCACTTGTCAATTGGATCGGAATTCCATATCTCGTCACAATCTGTTCGTATAGGAACTTTGCCGTGCTTAATGCAGTATTATCCTCCAGTGCCTTTGCTTCAGCCCACTTCGTTAAGTACTCTGTAGCCACTATTATATACCGACATCGGTGTAGTTGGCTGACCTTCAGAGGTCCTACAAAATCCAGCCCCCATCTTTCGAAAAGCTCTTGAGGTTGTGATGGCCAGAGTGGCATATAATCCCTCTTCAATGGTTTTCCTACCCTCTGACAAGTGTCACATTGAATTACCCATTCCCGGGCATCTGTGTGTAACGTCGGCCACCATAGGCCGGCGAGTAGGACTTTCCGTGCCGTGGCGTCGGGACCCATATGTCCTCCTGCCAGTCCCTCGTGGGCTTCTGCCAATACCCCCCTTATCTCTTCTTCCATCACACACCTCCGGAGGATTTGATCGGGGCCCATTTTGTAGAGCAGCCCGTTTATCAGTTGAAATGTCTTACTCTTCAGTGCAATCTTCCGTCGTTCACTTGTAGACATTTCTGGCGGGAACGTTGAAGTGGACAAGTACTCACCAATTTTCTCGTACCATGGCGGCAAGGCAGCAATATGGAATAGGTGGGCATCCGGAAAGTCCTCATTGACTCCATCTCCTGGTTCTCCGGATTTGATCCTTGAGAGCTGGTCGGCAATTACATGGCTTTTTCCCAGTCGTACAATAATGGTGAAAGTAAATTCTTGCAGTAGCAACAACCACCTACTGATTCTGCCTTGAATAATCGGTTTGTTGACTAGATACATTAGAGCTTGATGATCCACATAAAAAGTGAATGGTGTTGCCAAGAGGTAGTGCCTGAATTTCTGTACAGAGTACACCATTCCCAAAGCCTCCCTTTCTGTAGTACTGTAATTCCGTTCTGCCTTAGAGAGCAACCGACTGGCAAAGTATACTGGATGATCCAACCCATGGGATCCGACCTGTGCCAGAGTGGCACCAATTGCAAAGTTTGATGCGTCTACGTGCACGTGGAATTCCTTGTCCCAGTTTGGATAGGCTAGGATAGGTGCACTGATGAGTCTTGTTTTTAGTTCTTTAAAAGCTTTCTGTTGCTCCTCCAGCCAGACAAACTGCACCCCTTTCCTTGTCAACATGTCGAGTGGTTGTGATACCTGGGCAAAATTTTTGATAAATCTTCGGTAATAACCGACATGGCCGAGAAAGGACTTCACTCCGGTGACATCTTCTGGAGCCTCCATTTCTACAATTACCCGAATCTTGTCCGGGTCTGCTTTTAATCCTGCTTGGCATACGATATGGCCCAGGAGTTTTCCTTGGGACACCATGAATCTGCACTTCTTCGGGTTTAAGGCCAACCGTGCGGCTCTGCAACGCTCCATGCATTCGGTGAGGGCTTTAAGGTGTGTCTGCTGGTCGCTGTAAATTGACCAATCATCGAGGAATGCCTTGAAGTTTCCCACCAACATTTTGTCAAATATATGTAGGATAATCCTCTGAAATGTGGCTGGTGCATTGCACAGACCGAACGGCATCCGGTTGTATGCATATACTCCATTTTCAATCACAAATGTTGTTTTCAGTTTGTCTTCCTTGGCGATGCTAATCTGGTTATATCCCGAAAATCCATCCATAAAGGAATATATTTCGTGACCGGCCACCTCTTCCAAAATGGAGTCTGTGAATGGGATGGGGAAGGGGTCTTTGATTGTTACTGCATTGAGGCATCTGAAATCTACGCAAATCCTGATTTGTCCCCCTTCCTTTTTAAGTGAGATCACAATCGGTGACACCCACTCACTCGTTTCCACCTCGAATATTATTCCTGCCTCAAGCATTTTTTCAATTTCCTCTTGTACTTTTGCCGCATAGTTCTTACTCATGCGGTATGGCCTTTTCCGTACTGGACGTGCTCCTGGTATGAGTGGAATTCTGTGGACGCTTAGTTCTGGTGGTATCCCCTTCAGGTCCTTGTATGTCCAGGCAAATACACCTTTGTACTCTAGGAAGATTCTGAATGCTGCTGCCTTAAGTACGGGATCCCAGTCGTCGCCGACCAGAATTATTTTCGGGTCACTTTTCTCGCCGAGATTAACTTTCTTCGTTATCGGCTCTTCGTACATATTCTTCTTTTCCGGTTCAAACTGATGTGCCGGCGTACTGTCTACTTCTGCATTCCCTTCCTTATATTCCCCGTACGCCGCTGGGAACATGTGGGCTACTTCCTTCCCCTTTCCATTTGCTCGTTCCAATGTGTCACCGTCGTCTTTTTGCTCACTCGTCGTTCCCGAGTTTTCACCGATTTCTTTTATTGAAATCATGTTGCACTGTGGCGGAAAAAACTCGTAGTCTTCCATCTGCCAATGGAATAGCCCGCTGAACGAATTTGTTTCATCTTCTGAGCATTCTTGTAATTTCAGCACCCCTTCATCATCGAGCTCCATCGGCCCATTCCTACTTACTGTCGAGTCCCCTCCATCCGAGTCAGAATCTGACGCCAACTCTTCACTGACGGTTTGTGTCTTCAAGTCAATGACAAACTTCCTACGTCCATTTTCTATGGACAGAGTGTTTTTCTTCCAGTTGTGGTTGGCCTTGGCGGCTATTAGCCATCCTCGGCCGAGTAATGCATCATATGATGCATTTTGTGCTGTTATGACTACAAAATTTAACAAGAATTGCTGGGTACCGATTCTTACCTTTTGAGCCATTAGCACTCCCAGCGCCTTGATCCCGTGCTGGTCGGCTCCCACTAACTGGAAGTTTTGTGGCCATAGAGTAGGCTTCCCGAGGCTGCTCCAGGTCGCTTCTGGTAGTACGTTTACTCCGGATCCCCCGTCGACTATAGTATTTGTCAAATTTCGTCCAAGGATTTCCATGCGTACTACAGCCGGTTTCTTCCCAGTATCAATCGCCAGCAACCTCGGGTCGAGTACTTGTTCTCCTGTTGGCGGTGGTTCTACTATAACATCTTCCGTTGTGAGGTTTTGGTCTTCGTGCGGGTTGTCCTCCAGTACCTTGGATATTGTTACTTTTAACTGAGGCAAGCTTTGGAGAAGGTCTGCCAATTTGATTGGTACGGTAGTTTGCAACACTTGACTTGCTATGTGCTTATCTGATTCCGATCGTATCGCCTTTTTGTCTGAATTCTTTCGTTCGGTTCTCATGGCAACTTCCACTTCTTTCCGTGCCTCTCGGAGTCTTTCTTTTTCCGTACGGAGATCTGGATAAGTGGCCTTTTTCCACTGTGCTCGGGTGATAGCCCGGATTTCTTCCTCATCTTCCCTGAGATTGATAAGGTTCACTCCTTTCTGCTTCGGACAGTCTTTTTCCTCGTGATCCCCAAGTCCACACCATTTGCACAATGCATTCACTGTGTTCTGATTGTTGCTGGGGCATTCTCTGGCGAAGTGTCCCCACTCGTTGCACTGCCGGCACTGTATTATTGGTCGCCCCTTACTGTCGTACTGCAATCTATTTCTGGGGCTGTTATTGTTGAACCTTCTGTTATTCCTGTATCCTCCCGGGGATGCGTTCGGACTATTTTGAGGTTTCGGTGGTGTGGTCGGCGGAGTTGATGATTCTCCTTGGGTGAACAGCACTTGGATACTTCTTGCTTTCAAGTTGAATGGACATTCCTTGATTGAATGTCCCATTACCTGACATATGTCACAAAATAATTTTCTCGGGCAATTTGCCTTTATGTGACCCTCGCCATTGCACTCTGTGCACCATAACTCCCTACCTTCTCTCGTTGTCTCTTTATCTGTTTTCATTTCCTTCATCATGCGGATCATGTCCCTTCTCAGTGCCTGTATGGTTTTCGACTCGTTCTCACTGCTGTCATCCCCCGTACTGTCATCATCTTCAGTTCTTCTTTTACTTCGGGATGATGTTTTGCTTTCGCTTTCTATGTCCATTGCCCGATTGTATGCTTCTGCGTACGACGATGGGGGCACCACTTTCATCTTTTTTCTTAATGATGAAACTAGCCCTTCAATGAACCATCTTTTCTTCAGTCCATCGGCTGGCTGTGTTTCCAGTTTCCCGAGTAACTCTTTGAGCCTTCTATTATATGCCCTTACGTTTTCATTCTTCCCTTGTTTGGTACTGTAGATTTCAGCTACAATCTCGTTGTCGTCTCTGAGGAGTTTAAATTCGTTCTCGAAGGCTTTCCTGAGTTCGTCCCATGAGGTCTTTTGTGCTGCCTCTAGTTCTGTGTACCAGTCAATGGCAATACCTCTTAGCGTCGCTGGAAACGCTTTTACCCAGTAATCTTCGTCCTCTTGTCCGTTTGCCACCCAAATGGTTTCACACGTCTTACAGTGTCGGACAGGATCCTCTGACCCGTTCCCCATGAACTTCGGCAACTTCTGCCTTTCACTTGCCGGTGGGGTCACCATCTTTTTCCCGAGGTACCCTCTTTGTGTTTTTGACCCGACTGGACTGGTTCTACCGTGTCGTTCCGGTGTCTCCCCGACACTGCCGGCCACGTACGGTTCCTTCCCACTTCCGGTTCTGGCGTCCTCTCCACTTCGAGTTTCCTCTGGCTCTCCTTGGTTTTCCCTCTGGGCAGGGGTCTCGGGCTCAGGTCCTCTGTTCCGCGGCCTTTCGTCTGAAATGGACAATGCCACAATCCGACGTATACTATTCTCTAATTCTTCTGTCAGATTATTTTCTTTTCCTTTATTGGTTATTGGCGTTCTAAAACTATTTTCATCACCTCCTTGATCTACCTCTTCATGTTGTTCATTTTCTTTTTCAACAATCTGTTTCAATCTTTTTCTACGTTCTTCTTGTTCCTTTAGTCTTAATGATTTTCTTAGTATTTCTTCTGGTGTTGCGTGCCCTACTGGTAGTTTATTCTTGTCCTTGTTCAGTTGTATGGGCATTAATTATGCTTACCCTTTCTCAATTGTACGGTGTGCGACGGCGATCGCCGTCTCGTTCCTCCTCTTCTTGTTTCAGACGTTTTTCATATCTTCTGAGAATTTGTTGTCGTCGCACTTCCCTCTCTCTTTCTTCTCGAATATCTTGGAAGGCTATCAAGTTCCTTGCCAGAAGTCGAGGAATGCGGTCCAGAAGATTATCCAATTCGCTATTAACACGTAGGTTCTCTGAAATAACCTCCTGCGGAACTTCTCGGCGGATAGACTCGTCACGTACGTATTGTCCGACTGATAGTAACCACAGTTTGACTAATTCCTGAGTTACTTCATCTTCCCGACTTCTGGGTTCATTCTCTTCTCTATCGCTTTCCTCGCGTTCTTCTTGAATTTCTTGTATTATTTCTTCTACGTGCTTTCTGTCTCGTACCTCTTCGTCGGTATCGACCGGTTGTCCCATTATGCTTCCATTCTCCCGTCTGGGTGTTTCACCGGATTCGCTTAGGCAACGGCGCCAAAATGTTTACCGCCTAAGTGGTCTAATTAGTTTCAGACAGAGTAACCAGAAAGGATATTTTCATTACCATAGTGCGCTGAAATAAATTACATTGTACGAGAATAATGACCAGAAAGAATAACAGCCAGGATTGGTACTTAAAAGATCAACTGCATATATTACTCAGAACAGTAAGTCCAATTACAATCCCAAAAACTCCACGCCCATACAATGGCGTCACATGAACATATATAGTTTGGCCGACGGTTGCCAACCGTCGCCAACCATTGTACCGATCGGGAGTAACTACTCGCCGAAACTAAAACATAAACATACTTCCCGAACCTACTAACAAAACATATTTTTCCAAAAGTACTAAACTAATGTAAAGTACGCCTAACAATCAATGCACCTGGAAAACAATTTTATACAAATTCTGAATATCTTTTCATATTCCTTTCCTCTGCAAAAATCCTCTTCAAAAATTCATTGACCTTTCATATTCATTTCAATCTGAACATTTTGTCTTCAATAAAAAATCAATTTGTAGAAGAAAATAAAATCTCTTTTATTTGTATCCTCTTCATTTCTTCAATTTCTTCAAATAAATCTTTTTATGTTCTCTTCTGTGCCTAATAAAAAAAATCTTCAAACAAAAACATATAATATCAAATCCCATTTGAAAACACTTCATGTTCTCTGCAAAAACACACTTCCAAAACCTTGATCTTCTCTGGAAAAAACAAACTTCAATCTGCAAAATAAAATCATCTTCAAAAAAAAAAACTTTCATGCTTCTTTTCATATTCTTCTTCCAAAAAAAATCGTTCTCCTTCTCTGCAAAAATCTTCAATCTGAATATTTGTCCTTCAAAATAAAATCAAATCATAATGAAATGATTTTATTTATATTCCACTGCAAATATTGTCTAAAAAAAATATAAAGCCTTCAACCAGAAAAATATATCTCTCCAAAAATAAATCTTCTCTGTTCATTTGCAAATAAAACCTTCACAAAAATATCTTCTAATAATAACCTTTAAAAACTTCCTCTTTTTGTCATGAAAATCTCCACAAGAAAAATTGCCCTTTTTAAAGCACAAAAAAAACTCTTAAAAAACCTTTATCATCTCCATATTATTCTAAAATAGAAAAATTCTAATTTTATCAATCCTTAAAAAAAGGACTTTAGAATAATATAAGTTTTTCTCCTTTTAAGAGGTTTCTAAAAGATTCGTAGCTTTTCATGTAAAAAGCTCTTTATGAAAAAACATTTGATGCTTTATACAAAGCATGCTCCTCCTTAAAAAGAATATTCAACAAGTTTCTTAAATATTTCAAAGCTTTTTCATGAATAAAGCATTCCCCTTCAAATAGCAACCGTTTGAATTTATAATGCTTAGTCAAAAATAAATAGAGACCTCCATTTTTTCGGGCTTCATAAAGCTTTGTTTAATTTCCTTAAAAAAATTCCAAAAAAAAAGCTTTTTAGAATAATGGCATTTGTGGGCCGACCAAATAGGAGATAAAGTATTTTTTTTAAAACTTATTCAATAAGTAAAAATCCTCCACTTTATTAAAGCATCGTCCTCCTCATCAAATATAATATTTGATGCCTTTTTTTTTTAAAACATAAATCCCTTCATATAAATCGGGCTCCCTCCTTTGAATATTCAATGCTCTTAAAAAATAATCAAACTCTTTATTAAATAAAGATGCTCCCCTTTGAATAATTTGATGCCTTTTTCCTTATCAAACATATTTCAATGATTTTATTTTTCTTAAACCATTTCATGGTTTTTTTTATTTCTTTAAACCATTCGATGGCTTTTTCCCTTAGGCCATTTTTAATGTTTTTCTTAAACTCCAAAAAAGCAAGACCGATGCTTTTGATTTAAAACCATTTGATTTTTTTTTTTTTAAGCACTCTTTTGAAAATGCATCAAGCTCCCATTGTAGGTGCTAACCGTTCAGCACCGGTTGACAAGGTATGAAGGACCACTGTCACTTGTAAACAAAATAATGTCAAATGAACTCCATCACCTGTATCAACAATACCACAGATAAACAACACATCACATTAGAGATATACACTAATCAAGCCAACTCAACTGACAACACTTATTCTGTCCAATGAACAACTCCTAATTGATGTTCCTGCAACAACTATGGCAACTTTGCAACATCAACTGAGCACGCTTTTGACATCAATGACAACTTGTCACCATCAGTTGGAACATTTGTGTTCAAGGTTCGTGTATGGAGTTTATGTTTATGCCTTTGAAGATTTGTCTTAATGAGATTAAGTTCTACTCTTTCACCATACTAAACATTGGGAGGACAAGGAATGAGCTTAAGATCAAGCTACTAATCACTTTGCTTGTCCCTTATGCTCACTGGGTCTAATTTCAAGAACCTAACTAGGGTTTTGTTTAAGTGTTTTTGTTCATAAATCAAAGAAAACCCTAGTTATGCCTTAGAACAAAGATTTTCAAAATCCGATAACAAAACAGGCAAAATAGATCACAGAAATGGAGAGAAAGGGTTTCAGAGACTGTGCACTCGGAATTTAAGGCCCAATTGGACTAGGGCACCCGCTCTTTAGTATTGCAAATTCCGGTCACTAAAAATCCTCTGCATAGGCTGACTAATACCCTTGAATGGCTCCTAGATCTCGGAAATCTTCCTCAGCTGGACTAGGGCACCCGCTCATTAGTCCCACAAGTGTCGGGATCCGAAAATCCCAAAGTCTATGACGACTGTACCCGCAATATCCTTCTTTTTGTAGCTTCTTTCCGCCGTAACCTACAAAACACGATTTGCACCTACAAAAGAAGGAGAAAGATGTTGCGGCTATATAGGAGCTTGCCTCAGTCAAGCCCCGTCCTTGGTATTTCTACCTCAACAATAGCCAGAGATAAAGATTTGCAGAAGTGCGTGCAAACCTAACAATGTGTATGCAGAAAAATCAAACCCTAGATGTCTCAATCAAGGGAATATCAACAACTTGCTTTGAATCAATAAACACATACAACTTCACCTCAAGGAGATGAAAACAAATGAAGACTTGCATGAACAAAAAGGCGAATCAGCAAGGTCCACGGAGGATCTCCAAGCTCAATGTTTGAGGCTTCAACCCTTCTCTCGATCATGCAAAAGGTGTACAAACCCTAGGAAAAGCAAGATAGTCTCAAGATCTTGATTCCTAATCTCCATCGATTGTCTCCATGATAGTAAATTCAAATAACTTTCAAGAGCAACAAGTCACTGATCTTCAATGGCAATTTTGGCAAAGTTTGGCATCAAGCTTGCATAAGAATTGTGTGTGTTAAAATGATTTTCAAATGTCTTTTTATACCTAGCTTTAGGGAAATTCAAATTTCAAAATAACGTCTCGATATCGAGCGAAAACCAAGAATTTGAAAACGGAATCTCGAGGCACACAGCGGGAGCCGACACCCTGCCAAAATTCAAAATCCTAAAAAATGGGGCAGGACTAGGGCGTCGGCACCCGAGTCCAGGCCCCCATTTTTCGACTAGATCTATATTTTGAGGGTCCCAAGGACCCATAATTCAAATCCCCTTTCCGAGTTCTATCAAAAAGTTACCTCAAAAAGTGAACATTTTGCAACTAGACTTAGTCAATTAGGGTTTCGGGAAGGTCAAAAGAAAAAAGTTGAGAGGCCACCAAAGGCGAGGAGCCAAACCGAGGGAAATTGTACCATTCCATAGAGGAGGACAATTTCCGACATTACATTTAGCCCTCACTTTAGTGGCCATATGACACTACATGCATATGCAACTAAAGGAAAGTAAATGCATCACTCATGAAAAGGATACCCAAAAGGATACTGTAGAGGAAGCCGATGTATTGTCGCCAAGAAGGAAGAAGCCCCCAAGTCTGCAACCCTACAGGACTACAAAGTTAAGAACCGCAACATACAAAGGAACACTTGTCAAAAAATCAAAAATCAAATCAACCTGCACCCACCACCAATGAGTCAGTACAAAAACACTAAGGCAGTTGAGTGACGAGACATGATGAGGGAGGAAATCGAGGGAGATATATGCCCCTCTTGTTTCTGCTTGCTTAGTCCGAAAAGTAGAAACAAGGAGATACCCACGCGCGGCGATTTCGAGGGAAACTTGATAAGAAATGTGTTATGAGGGTCATTTGAAGAAACAACGCTCAAGCACAACACAGTGGGTAAGAAAGAGAGCGGAACCAAGATTCCAAAGCAACAAACAGCACGGAAATCAGAGTTCGTCAACTCGAGTAACAGAGATTAATCTTGCACCTAGTTAGGGATAGGAATTCTCACTCACTTACGTTATGTAAAGGGAGTTGTCCCTTATCATTTACTCATTCTTGTTTCTTGTCATTGTAGAAAAGTAGAGGAGAGAGACGAGAAAAGGAGGACAACCATGCCAAGCCGACGCCCATATCAGCCACCACGACTGGAGATGCTCCGAGCCTGAGTAGCGGAGAGGCGTTTCGAGGCCGAGGTAGGGTCCTAATCTTGCGCTTCTGTCATCTTTCAGTGTACTTTTGTTTGACTTTATCGTTTACAGAGCCAAGGGGGAGAGAATGGACAGGGGTCCCTGAGAGGGGCACCCAGGTCCACCGAACGCACCAGAGTCTCTCTAGGGCGCCTTAGTCCCACAGGGGCGCCAGTGTCCCTTTGGGGCGCCCTAGTCTTATTGGGGCGCCTGGGTCCACAAAGGACACCGGCCCTAGGCACAGGCACTCTTTTCTGTTTTTGATAGCAGCTTTCAGTTTCTTGAGGGGATTCTGATGTTCTTGTTTGCTTTTCGGCCTGAAGGACGTCCCTGAGACACGTGAGCACACAGGTGGTCGCCCGATGGCGCTTCTACGAGAGCGTGCTAACTCCTTGTCTACTGCAAAGAGAGAACACTTGCAGACGGTGGGCCTATGGTGGATATTTGATATGCCCACAATCGGATTCCACTACACTATGTTGATGGCACTAATGGAGAGGTGGAATGCAAATACATCCATGTTCCACTTACCTACAGGCGAGATGACCATCACGCTGGAGGATGTATACAAGATCCTTCGACTGCCTATCCGAGCAGAGATAGTGAGGATAGTAGGACATCGCTCAGCGAGGTACACCTGCGAGAGTCAGCTATACTGCTTGGGTCGCACTATTTCTCAGGCAGAGTGAGGACACATTTAGCTCTGACTTCTAGAGCAAGGATGCGGTGACATTCCCTTGTTGCGGATGATTATAATAGTCACAGTCGCACTAGCCATTGCGCCAGATGGACGAGGCACTCACCTACACGGGGGTCTCGTTCACACCATTAGGGCAATGGAGGAGCATCACACGGTCTATGCATGGGGGCGTAGTATGCTTGCGCACCTTTACCGCGACCTAGGGCGATATGTCCATTATGAGATGCATAGTCTGATGATCTACACATTACTACAAGTTTGGGTTTTTGAGCACAATAGGTGCACACGACCAGTGGGTTATCCGATAGAGGCAACATTCACCCATCCGCGTGTTCACGCCTATCCACTGGTCAGGCGTTGGAGACACGGGGATTTGCTATATTGGAGAGTTGTTTTTGACAGATTACAGCCTGGCGACATCATCTAGAGACCATATCGCGGCTACATCACCTGGCCTGCCCAGCGGAGGCAGTTAGCGAGGATGCAGAGGGATCGGCTGATGGCCGGTCACCTCGATCACGTCGTGGCTTGGTTCTATTTTGACAGGGTGGCACGACAGTTAGGATAGATACAGGATGTTCCTACAGTGTGTCCGAGCTATGGGCGTATTGTGCCCAGCGCAGTCAGAGCGAATACCGTCCGACGGCCGACAATAGCAGACGTACCGCTTAGTGATGACAAGAGTCATGAGGATGCAAAGCTAGCGTCAGATGCAAACAATGTCAGTTGTACCTGAGCATATCAAACTTGGTGGCATACAGCACGGCCTGCTCCTATCTTTCCTCCTGGTCACCCTACAGGCGATGCTCGACCTTAGATCGGTCACACTAGTGACACATGGGTAGAGGACGATGTTAGTGATTTTGCGGGATACTACAATCTCAAGGAGGACGTGGAGGATGACGAGGATGAGTCAACGGAGGTCCCATTGCAGTACATCTTCAGAGTGAGACCACGATAGGGCCAGCAAGAGATAGACACTGACGAGGAGACAGAGTCAAGACCACGGTCTAAAGCTCGTGGTCCTACTCCTGCAAGCGATGCGAGACCTGGTCAAAGAGAGCGAGGGGAGTGTAGTAGGTCTATGCCCCCAGCTACAGATCAGACTACAGAGCTCATCACACCTTTGGCAATCTAAGATCCATCCTGGCGAGATGGAGATCTAGGTTAGGTTTAGTTTATTATTTTGATGCGTTGTATATTTATTATTTATGATACTTATATGAGATTCTAATATCTATCTTATCCTCTGTTTTGCAGTTGGGACGGACACTTGGCAAGACTTTGTGAGTCGCGTCATAGCAGACATAGTACCTACAGATGTCTCAGAGCAGCAAGTGCAGGTGGGTTATTCACCACGGTCATCCGCTGGGTGACATGCAGAGATATTTATGCCTTTCGTCAGGTACAGGACGGCTATAAAGGCTATGCTAGAGCAGTCTGCACAGGAGACAGAGGAGTTACGACAGAGAGCTGAGCGTGCCGAAGCTGAGATTAAGGCGCAATGAGAGCAAACAGTAGCGGCGCCTACATCGGAAGGAGAGCCAGCTATCAGTGAGTTCTTACTGTGTGAGGTTCTACAAGCGAGAACTGACAGAGACAGGATTCAGGTGTAATGTCCCCTCTTTCTCAGTAATGAACATAAAATAAAACATGTTAGCCTTTCATATTTTCCCAAAGGCTAACTTATCTTTAAGGGAAA
This sequence comes from Cunninghamia lanceolata, assembly GCA_027924645.1. NCBI lineage: Eukaryota > Viridiplantae > Streptophyta > Pinopsida > Cupressales > Cupressaceae > Cunninghamia > Cunninghamia lanceolata. The sequence goes on along the minus strand of BSBN01000391.1, from coordinate 41,970,069 downwards.
ATGGAGTAAAGGGTAATAGATAATCAAACTATTTCTATGCCAGCGTATCCTTCTATTTCTAACAGCTCCTCCTGTTCTGCGTTGGGTCTGGTGGGCCCATTTCCTTTGTGTCAGCACCTATTTTTAAAACCTGTTTGTTGGTGGGAAGCACTCCACTGTGGTTGAGGAGGTTAAGTTAATACATTGGCTATTTTTGGGCTGGCGTTGGCTGTGTGGGGGCAGAGAATGCTCTGACCATATTCCATCTATTTTTAGCCCAGATTCTTTATTGGCGCCAATAGTGGGTCTGCCCACATCCCCTGGCTATTCTGGGTTGGGCATGAGTCTATTTGTGTGGGGAATCGTTCATTCTGGGGGATTATCATGACTGAGTTTTGAATTTGCAGTAATACTGGTAGCTGGCTGTTGAGCACAGGGACTGTTTAGCCTCAACTTCACTCAGATTCGGATGTGAGAAATCATCCCTAGCTGAGAACACTCTGAAACAATAAGAGATACGCATATTGCTATGGAGTATGATGTTTTTTGATTGATTTGATTTTGCAAGTATGAGAAGAAGACCGATCACTGCAACAGACATCACTTCATCCATTTTTGAGACATTCTGGGTATGAATAAATGCTATTGCTTTATATTTCTGATTGTTGTTTGAATCTTTGCAAAATAAAAAACAATATTGTTAGTATTAGTATATTGCTAGAAATTGGGTAGACCTTTACAGTGGTATCAGAGCTGGTATCCTGCCATCCTGTGAAGTTCTTTTTGACTCTACTTGCAGCAATCCAGTGACAGGGAAAGGAGATATAAGCAGAGAGAGGAAAGAAGGTTGAAAACCACAGTTACTTCACATACCGTCGAGGAAGAATCAGTCACGGCGGATGGGGACAAAGAAAACTGTCCACCTGAAAGCCCAGGTAAAATAATGGAGAGGAAGTTTGATCATATGTATGAGATAATAGCAAGATTAGTGGAAAAATTGGATCAAAACTTGGTTCCGGGCACAAGAAACAATATTGAAGCCAGCAGCTCACAAAACAATGGAGCCCGAAATGATCATGTGAGAACATCTACCAGGACCTCAGTGGGATCAGCTGCAAGACCCCTTCAACCTTTTGCAAATAGAAGGGAAGAAACACCACCTAAACATGAGGAGAGGACTACATTCACTGATGATATTATGGTGAAACATGATGAATATATGACCCTTCCTGCTGTTGTTCGTAGAAATTTAACATTTGATCAATTTCTGAATCAGAAAAAAAGGAATGGTGGAAGCCCGGACAACAAGGAGAACAAGGATTACAAGCATGCTCTAAGTAAAGTGTCTATGGACAAATTTGACGGTAGCGGAAAATGCACTGCAAGAGCTTGGGTTCAAAAACTCGACACTTATATTACTCTGAAGCCTATACCCGAAGAGACAGCCTTAAACTTTGCAACTTTACATTTGGAAGGGACTGCCTATGAGTGGTGGTATCATGGCCTTGTGGCACAGAATCATAACCTGATTACAACCTACAATGAGTTCACAAATAGACTCATCAAGAGGTTTGACAAACAAGATCCAGAGCAAAGCTTCAAAGACCTGGCACAGTTGAAGCAAACGGGTAACATCGATTCATATATCACTGAGTTTCAAAGGCTTAGTGTCATGGTTCCTGATATTTCTAAAAAGAGGCTGATTTTTCTGTTTGTTGAAGGTTTGGCTGAACCAATCAGAGGATGGGTAAAATCTTTGGATTCTAAGTCCTTACAAGAGGCCATTAAAAAGGCTAGAAGTATGGAGTTTTCAGCTACAAAACCAAAGTTGATGACAAAACCTTTTGCATTCAACAATGACAAGAACTTCACAAAGTTTCCCAATCAGCAGCAGCAGCCCTTGCAAAAACTGAGTGATGAGGCAAAAAATGAACTCAAAAGGAAAAAACTGTGCTTTACATGCAAGGAGCCTTCGGCTCCAGGTCATAAATGTTACGAAAAGAGACATGCAAAGCATTCGGAGGTCTATGTGGAGGCTGAAACAGGTTCTGAAATATCAAAACAACAAGGGGAATTTGTGGACTGTGAGGAGTTTGAAGACATTGAGGAGGTTGAAGAGGTAAAGGAAGAAAGTGGTACTTTTGCCCAGCTGTCTAGCACACAAAGAAACAATCCATTTCGTGTGAGGGGAGTTCTAGGAGGGCAGCGAATGGTGGCTCTGATTGACATTGGTGCCACACACAATTTTATAGATGAAGGCTTGGTAGCCAAACGTGGATTGAAGACAGAAGAGTTTGATGGCTTCAAAGTCACAGTGGCTAATGGATTTACTCTTACATGCACCAGGAAGATATCCCAACTAAGCATTCAGTTGGGAAACCATGAGGTCAAAGATGAGTTCTATGTTGGTGGAATAGGTGATACAGATGTGGTATTGGGAATACAGTGGCTGAAATCTCTTGGAGAGATTAACTTGAATTTTCAGACCATGGAGCTGAAATTCGAATCAAAAGGCAAAAGAGTTGTGCTCCGTGGAATGTTAAATGGGTGACCTAGAGTGGTGACTACTAAGAGGATGGAGCGGATTCTGAGGCAAGGACGGGCTGAATGGATTGCTAAATGTGTTGTCCTTCCTGCTCATGATCTTGAGAGGAAGAGAGAGCATCATCCTGATGTGCAGAAAATTTTGACCAAGTACACAAAGGTCTTCAGTGGATTACCTCCTGGGAGACCACCAAAGAGGAGTATGAGCATGTGACGAGTTAGAAGATGGAGCCAAACCAGTTATGACCACTCCTTACCGACATCCAAAACGGTTCAAAGATGAGATAGAGAGAGCCCTCAAGGAGTTGCTTGACATGGGGTTCATCCGTCCAAGCAAAAGTCCCTTTGCATCTTCAGTGGTTTTAGTTAAGAAGAAGGATGGAACTATGCGGTTGTGCATAGACTACCGCGAGCTCAACAAACGCACCATCAAGAACAGGTATCCAATACCCAGGTTGACGAGCTTATTGATGAATTACATGGAGCAGTCTATTTTTCAAAAAAAGACTTGAGATCAGGATATCACCAGATTCGCATGCGTGAATCTGATGTGGAGAAGACGGCGTTTAGATGCCACTTTGGGCATTTTGAGTTCCTGGTTATGCCTTTTGGCCTAACCAATGCACCAGCAACATTCCAGTCATGCATGAATCAGATTTTCAGCAAGCAGCTCCGTAAGTTTTTATTGGTTTTTTTTTATGATATCCTCATTTATAGTAAAACTTGGGAAAAGCACTTGCATCATCTTGATGAGGTTCTAGGAATACTTGAAGCTAACTCTTTGTTTGCCAAGGAATCAAAGTGTGAGTTTGGCATGATTGAAATCTTGTATTTGGGACATGTAATTAGTGCGGATGGTGTCAAAGTGGACCAACAAAAAATCTGTGCTATCATTGAGTGGCCACCAACCAAAACCCTCACTCATCTTAAGGGTTTTTTTGGCCTATGTTGTTTCTACAGGCGGTTTGTGAAGGGGTTTTCCCAAATGGCAGCTCTTCTTACTGATTTAACTAAAAAGGGAGCCTTCTCTTGGTCTGAATCAGCGCAGATGTCTTTTGAAAAGTTCAAGGAAATCATGAGCAATGTTCCAGTGTTTGGCTCTCCCAGATTTTTCCAAGCCTTTTGAGCTTGAATGTGATGCTTCAGGGGAAGGAGTAGGGGCTGTCCTAATGCAGCAAAAATATCCTATTGCCTTTGAAAGTAGGAAATTGTGGGGTGCAGAAAAAAGTTACTCAATCTATGACAAGGAAATGCTCGCAATCATGCATGCATTAACCAAGTTCAGGGAATACTTGGTGGAGGTAAGTTTATTGTTAAGACTGATCATAATAGTCTTAAATCCTTCTTAAATCAAAAGGATTTGAGTGAAAGGCAGCAGCGTTGGGTAAGCAAACTTCAGGCTTTTGACTTTGATAGTCTATGTGAAGGGTAAGAAAAATGTTGTGGCTAATGCACTTTCAAGGAGACCTCATCTCACTTCTATTGTGGGTATAACAGCTGATTGGAGAGGTCAGATTTTGGTTGAATATGCCAAAGATCCGTTGGCTGTTAGCATCATTGATGGAGACACTTTTGGAGGTAAGTACAAGGTAAACAATGAGCTGATTTTTTACAAAGATCAAATATTTCTTGTGGCTAGTTCTAAGGTGAAGGAAAAGATTATGAGAACATTTCATGATGAGCCCTTGGCTAGTCACCAAGGATTTTACAAGACATACAAGCAAATTCGTGAAAGGTTCACCTAGAAGGGGTTAAAGAATGACATCATGAACTATGTTAGGAAGTGTTTGGTATGTCAACAAAACAAAAAATGAGCATTCTTACCCAGCTAGTCTGCTGCAACCATTGCCTATTCCCACTCAAAAATGGGAAAGTATTTCAATGGATGTAATATCCCTTGACAATTCGGACCTCAATTTGCTGATTAGGGGCTCAAAGAATATCGTCAAACGCTTTGCACACAACCTCTTAATTTGTTGTCTCTGTATTTTTCAGTTTGCTTCGAATGGTTTCAATTGAAGTTTAATTGCTTGCAAATTAAAGCTACAATGTTTAGGCAATGTTCTAAGATGAAAATGCAATTCTTTTTGACCTTTTTAAAACAAATACTTGAACTCTATATGAAGAATGTGCACCTACAGCCAAGTAGCATTTTTGCAAACACTTGGCATGCAATCTTCAAAACCCCAAGTGACTGAAAATGAAATGCATCTACAGCTACAGCCATATGACATTATATCAAACCATAGAAGCAAAAATAGCGAATAAATCGCGATTTAGGGCAAAAATCGTAACTCGTCCGGATTGGCATTTTTTCCCCCAAAAAATCGCAGTTTTTTAAATAAATTGTAGGTTTTAACAATTTTTCAAGCACGGAGGATGTTGATTTAGGACTCACGACTGTATGATGCTGATGTTTAAAACGCAATTTAGGGTTTGCATATTCACGGAGGATGCTGGCAAAGGTTGTGGAGTCTGGCTTTGCACCTGCCAATTATTTATTTGAAAGTTTCCAAAGCCTTTTCGACAAATCCATTTTGTGTTTGGAAGTTTCCAAAGCCTTTTTGACAAATCCATTTTGTGCATATCCTGCAATCGTTGCAGTCAATGAGACCACATTTCTTCGAGGCATTCTGTCAAACAGTTTGCGTGCCTCGTAAACAGTTCGCATGCCTTGTGGATGCTTCGGGGTTTTGTTTTATTATTTTATTTTTTTTAAATAATTAAAATTAAAATTAATGTTTTACTATTACTTATTTAATATTTAATGAATTAAACTTATCATATTTTCTATTTATTATTAAAGTTTAAAATAAAAACTTTACTTTTAAAATTTTAAACCCATAGATTTAAAATATATATTAAATTTAATTATCTTTTAATGTTATTTTTATTTTAATTATTAAATTTTTAAAAAAATTAATATTTAATTTTAAAATTATTTAATATTTAATTTTAAATGTTAAATTGATGTCTATTAATATTTTATTTAGGGTTTTGTTTTAGGATTTTAGTTTCCTTTAAATAATTAAAATTTAAATTAATGTTTTAATTTTAATTAAATTAAAATTACTATTAATTACTTAATATTTAATATTTTATTATTATTAATTAATATTTAAATATTATCATATTTTCTATTTATTATTAAAGTTTAAAATAAAAACTTTAATTTTTAAATTTTAAATCCATAGATTTAAAAATATATATTAAATTTAATGAAAATTAATGTTATTTTTAATTTTAATTATTAAATTTTAATATTATTTAATATTTAATGTTTAACTATTAAATTGATGTCAATATATATATATATATATATATATATATATTATATTTATATAATATAATTATATTACTAATAGTTATAATTATAATATTAAAATATAATATTTATATTATCAATATATTCTAATATAATATTACTAATATATAATATATTATTAATATTTATATCATTAATTTTATTTTATTTTTTTGCATTTTTGTACATTTTTTGGAAATCCGATTTTTTTCCGATTTTTTCACGATTTTTTCAAAAAATCTTATACTTTTCGTTTGCCGATTTTATCTCCAAACGATTTTTGCTTCCTTGTATCAAACAATTGACATCCGAACTTCCAACTCTATTAAGACTGAAACTTATGCAAATATGAAGCCACAACTGATAGGCATTTTGTCAAACACATGCCATGCAACCTTTCAACTTCAACTTGATATTTAGTACTGAAATTTTGATTTGCATACAACTAATTACAATGCTCAATAATCTGATTATAATGATTTGGCATTCAAGAACATTTACATCAAACGACCATAGCAATACAACATTAATGGCAGCAATTATACGTCAGACCTTTGACTGCAATTTTGGCATGACAAATGCTGATGTAGATGCAGACCACAAAATGCATCGATACTCCTACAAACTAATAGTATTTGCATTCAAACCTGATCGCCTATGTTGTTGTTGTCAACACTGTTCACGCACTGTAGCATGCACTGTTCACGTTACTATTCACGTCACTGTTCACGGCACTGTTCATGTCACTGTTCACGGCACTATTCACGTCATCAACAATTTCAGATCTGCAAATGATTAACCTTTGGAACCCTTGTGAAACTTGATGTATTCTCCAATGATGCACAGATTGAACTCCTGGATGAAGCCCGCACTTTGGCAATAATGTCAGCTGATAGTTTCACAACCTCAAAATTGCATAACCAATGAGAGTTTTTGTTCCCAATGGCTGGAAATGGCGGCCCATCTAGAAGCTTCCTTTTTATTAAAATAATATTTTATTTGCACTTTTAATAATATTAAAATATGACCTTATAAATAATAAATTGAAATGTCCCCCTTTTTATGCCACATGACCCCTCAAGTCAGAAAGTGCAAATATAATGTTAAAATATAATATTAAACTATTAATTATTATTAAAGTGACCTTTAATAATAATTAAACATCATAACTTAGGCCAAACACCTTATTTCTCCAAGCCAACTAAATACCAGAATCAACACTGTCGAAATATCCCATTCAGGTGCCCTACTATAAATAGTAACCCTGACTAAATGACTTACCATAAATAGTAAGTATGAGGGAAAGAGTCCTGAAACCCTTGCAAAGGCCAACCCTAAAACTTACTGAACTCTGGAGAAGAAATAAACCATCCACTGACTAGGTTTCTATCACAAAAGACCCTCTATCCAATTCCATTAGCCTACTAAGGTCAAGAATAGGCTAAACCATCCACAACAACATTAGGCTAAAAAAAGGGGACATTACAATGGACTTCATTACAGGGCCGCCTAAGGTGCAAGGTAAGGATTCTATTTATGTTGTTGATAGATTGACTAAATATGCTCATTTTTATACAATCAGTTCAAATTTCAGAGCAGCCCAAGTGGCTGAACTATTTTTCAGAGAGGTGTTTAGATTGCATGGGTTACCTCGAAACATAGTCAGTGATCGGGATAGCAAGTTTTCTGAGTTTGTTTTGGCAAGAGTTGTTCTGTTTGAGTGGGACTGAGCTCACTCCGAGTACTAGTTATCACCCTCAGACTGACGGGCAAACTGAGGTAGTGAATAAGTGGCTAGAGGGTTATCTAAGGAACTATGTTTCAAAACAACAGATGGCTTGGGTCCGATGGCTTCATCTAGAAGAGTATTGCTATAACTCTTCTTATCACATGTCAATCAAAATGTCTCTTTTCATGGCACTTTATAGATATAATGCACCAAGCTTCGTAAATCTAATATTTGATGAATGCAGAGCACCCCAAGCTAAAGATTTTCTACAACAAAGTCAAGATCTCTTGAGGGCATTGAAAGATAACCTGCTGCATGCTCAAAACCAGCAGAAATTTTATGTTGATCAGCACCGTGTTGAACGCTCCTTCGAGGTGGGAGACATGGTTTAATTAAGATTGCAGCCCAAACTCAAAAGATCTCTTAAGGTTGCAGCAGAAATTTTATGTTGATTCCCAAGTCTTACAAAAAATGTTATTAAACTTTACAAACTCATGGTTGGGACCCACGATCTAATGCAAATACATCCTGTGAAGCTCACGATTGTCTTTGAACATTAAAAGAATCCACTTTTATCACTGCAAACCATGCCATGAATTTCCTTTGAACAAAACATCACATAAAATTCATTAATATTGAAAATATGCCCAAACATAAGCTTGAATTCCTAATAGGCTACTTGCCGGGACCTGCGTTCAGACTTTGTCCCCCTTTTGAATAACATTCGTCCTAAACAATGAATATTAAAAGAAACCCACAATTCTCCTTATACCTCTTGAGTTCTAATTACAAACTTGAAACCCCCTGTATCTGCTTGAAAACAATAATTAAACATAAATTTGTTGACTGAGCTGAAATGTCAGATTTTGTCTCCTTTCTAACAACAATTCTAAAATCACAAATAAACCCAATATAAATCTGGAAATCACTTTATAAATAGACCTTTTAAATCTGAAGCAAATATACCAAATATATATATAAATCGATCCCCATTTGCAAATTTATATTTATTTATAAATCAATAAATTTGCAAATCCACACAATATCAACCAATCTGTAAATTTGTATTATTCTCAAATACAATACCAAAACTCCAAAAGTCCTGATGGCACAAATCTTTGAAGCCCAAATATGAAGCCTGAAGCAACTTCACCTCAATGACGGTAAGGGAGCATCACCAAACCGACTAGTGCAAATGCAAGGGAACATCACCTTGACATCAGCTGAAAAACTTGACAAAAGACATAAAACAAAAAACCAAGCATGATCAACAATGACTCTGACCTCTCCTTTTAAACTTTTATCAATTAGGACTAGCCTAATTTTATTAAATGAAAGTTTATGTGTACACAGTCACACTTAACCTTTTTAAATGCTTGCACTTGAACTTTTTAAATGTGTGTGTACAATAACACTTTAATTTATAAAGTGTTTTTTAAATGCTCAAATAACTTAATAAAATATTAATTTTACAAAGTAATTAAAATACTTTATAAAATTAATTTACAATTAGAACCCATTAAGTTACTTGCAAAAATTGGGGACATAACAATATTACTAAATTTATGGACCATATTATTGATTTCCTTCAATACATTTCATCTAAGTTGCCTAGAACTAGTGTAGGATTGGGATTTGTTGCAAAAAAAATTCCCCGGTATGCGTACTATATATTTAATAATAAATTATAATATTAGATATAAATATTGTATTAATATATTTATAATAATAATATATATAGTATATTACATTAAATTTTAATAATAGACATGCTGCTATTATATATTATTATTAATATAATTATAATATATAATATATTATAATATAATTATACATTATTATTATAATATATTATAATAATGCCGATAAGGGCGTGGTTCGGTGGTTAAGTCGCTCAGTTGTAGTGGTGTCCACCAGAGTTCAAACCCACGCTGGGCCAACGAGCTCGCAGGCTTTATGCCTTCGCTGGGCCAACGAGCTCGCGGGCTTTGAAGTGTTCTTGCTAGGGAATGAGGTCCCCCATGTTGTGGCCTCACCAGTTCATTGCTCTGGGAAAAAGCATTCGCGTGGAGCCGGAGGGCATGTCGCACCAACGTCACCGGTCACGTTAAAAAGTTTACCAAGCGCATTATCTTTAAAAAATATATATATATATTATAATAATAAAAATATAATATTATATTATAATATATTTCTTATATATAATATTAATAATAATATAAGAAATATATTATAATATACTATTATATTTTTATTATTATAATAATATATAATTATATTATAATATATAATAATATATTAAGAATAATAATATATCGCACTATATATATATAGTTGAAAACTTGAAAAAATATAATATTAATTTTTTTTTTCCGACATGAGACAACTGCGAACACTATAATGCTCGTCCTATATAAATTTTGACAGTTCACCCAAAATCTCTCCTTTCATATGATACAGTCTTTTAAATTTTTAATTTACAAACCAAAAAAAATTAAAAACTCTTACCTTTCGATTTCTCCTCTTCGTCGATTGCTCATACCAATCACGCTAGGGTTCATAGATTGCTCATACCAATGAAAGGTTCAAGCAAATCAAATTTTCTTTACTGAACAGACAGTCCAAAAATCGCCGTCGACGAAAAAACAAGCGCTTTTTTTTTTAGGTTTTACTTTTAACCTTTTTTTAGTTGCCGCCAAAACGGTGAGTTTTTCGCACCCTGGCATGCAAGTTTTCCGAGTTTCAACCGATTTTTTATACAAAAATCGCAGCACATTTTACCTAAAACTCGGGCCGAGTTTTTCCTATAAAAACTCACGGTGCAAAATGACTCACGATTTCTCACGAGTCCTGCGAGTTTTGTGCGAGTTTTTCAACAAAGGTAGCAGCAGTCATAGAGATTCAAAAATCAAAATTATTTGTCATTTTGTTCACACTTGATTGGTCATATTATGTGGTTGAATTCATGGTTCATGTTATCTTCAGATGAGTACATGTAATGTACCGCACCTATCTATTCTTTGTTTAATCTTAATAGTGTTATTTTATTAATTTTTGTGATCTTTCAGACTAGATAGAAGTTGTAGAAGGGGTTTTTTGTTTGCATGTATGTGTTTTTGCCAAAAACAATAGGAAAATGTAGCATGCAAATGAAACCTAGAAAAAGTACAATAGATATGAACAAAATATGAAAGACCCAGTTCTAAATCATGCTAAATGAATTATCATCACATACCCATGTCAGAATCTTCAACTTTATACCATTGTTGTACATGAACTAGCGTACAGAGCAAAAGGAAATCACTCCCAGGCACCCAAATATGGAGTCTTTGCAACTGAAAGTATACATCAGAAATTACAGCCCAAGGCATCTCCTTTTCACGTGATATGAGGCGCAAACAAGTTTAACCCTCCTTGTTATCTCACGTCCAGGTACCTCTACTGTATGGCCTAGCTAAAGGAGAAATCACAGCAAGTAGTCACCAAATCTGCTCTCACAGTCGCTGATATTCGCTGCAGCACTATAGTCTCTTCCCCACACCTAAGTATGAATGGAAAAATCTGAGTTCAAATATGGCCAGCTAGAAACAATTCCAAATTCCCAACAAACAACTACAAACTGAGTCAAATCTGCATTTTTACCATTGTTCTCAACTGTCCACCATGAATTTGCTTATGATGTGTCCAATATGTCCTCAAACCCTAACCAAAATGTATTCCATTGAAGCTCAAATGCAAACACTGGATGTATTTGCCTCACTAGCACCCTTGGATGGTATTTCACATCTACGACATGCTGTCATTGTAGGAAGTTTTCGTTTCCAACAACCCCCTGGGTTCGAATCTCTTCAAAACCCTCCAAACTCTTGCAGAGCAAAAACAAGCAATATCACAATATCAACGCATAAGCTCAAATGAGTCACTTTTCATCTTTTATATTTTCCCAAGAGGGGTCAATGCACTTTGGAGGGAATTATTTTATTTTCAAACACTCTATTAATCTCCTAAGGTGGGTGCCTATCTCCTCTTAAGTGGCCTTTTAATAATATTTCTTTTCTGTCACTTAACTTTTATAATTTCCAATGTCCAATATTAAATAATGTTATTAATCTTCGGACTTTAAAATAGAAGCTCAAATGTATTCGGAATCCAGTGTTCTATAGACCATTGGAAAGGTCCCACCAAGACACATCAACTCCAACACTGAAAATCCCGAAACGAAAAACCCTAATTTGCTAAAAATAGCAAGTCCAGGCCCAAAGCACACAAACCACCTTAAGAAGTGCCAACTAAAGACCAAACTGAACCCAAGCCAACATCCACTCAAACTAATCAACTCATCCAAGTCACTGCCAACCATGGTTCCCTAGCCGGGCTAGTTAGTCTACGGGAACTCGATAATAGACTAACTCTGTATAGAGAAAGGGGACATTATAGTATATGATTGCCATGTTTATTTGAGCATTTGGCACATGTATATTCGCTGTCCAAGATCATTTATAATTCAGAAATAGAAAAATCAGAATTCAGATTTAGGGTTTGAGAAGAAGAAAAAAAATATAAATTTAGGGCAGATCTGATTAGGGATCTTACAAAAATTCTAAGCATCAACATATAACTAGGCATATTTTCACAATAATATCACCCATACTGCCAAGATCCATCATCAACTTGGTTTTATCAATAGGGGAAAGGCTTGAAACCTCTCCTATGATGTGCAATAGCTCTGCTAGAAGATGAGTGTTGTACCTCGAGTTGCTTTTATACCTTTCCTTCTTCTAGATCTCTCTTTGATATGGGCGCTTCTAGAAGATACCCAAGTTGGTGCCTAGGAGATCCTACACAAGTCAGCTGGTTCAAGTTAATATCCTATCTTGTTTTATCTTTGAAATGGGCACCAAAGATCATGCAAGTCGGCCCTGTCTTATCCTCAAGCCAAGTCGGCCTCAATTCAGTGCTCTCCTTAAACAAGTCGGCGTCCCAAGAAACACAAAACTTGTAGATGCAAAGATAATTTGGCAGAATCTCCATGAAGACATCTCGATGACAAGATTGTGCAAAGCTTGAAAGGGCTAAATGATGGAATGTTGTATCAAGACCAAGCCAAAGTCACAAAATCATTCCCTTACCATCCTGTTAGCCTACGGGAATGGATAATAGGCTAACCACGAACTCCATGATGACTCATTCAGGAAATGGGGACATGAAAAGGACACCTCTCATTTATCTCCAGTTTTTATTATAAGCTTCTGCTTTGTCAAGTCCTATAAGTTTTACTAATTACAAGTATACCTAGTCACCATCTATCAATTACTTATTTTTCATTATAGTTTTAAACCAAATAAAGATTCAATTCTATATCTTTCCCACAAGATTAACTGGACTACAATTTATGGATGAACTTGGCCCAAAGATATACAAACAATTTTTCTTAAACATAAGAATAAATCTAACAAAAACTTATCTCAACCATAGTTCACAAACTCAGACTTAACTCGGACTCAACAGACCCCAACTTTAAAAACTCAGTGAAAATTTGGGAAAAACTTGGCAAAACTCGGCAACTTAAAAAATACTTAAGGCAAAAAAATGGGCAATTTTCAGTCTACATTTGTGTTTTTCAGCATTTTAGGGCACATTTTATAATATATAGGCATTTTTAGGGCTAATTTTTCAGTAGTCACGTTTTTCAGTATATAGGCATTTTTAGGGCATGCTTTCAATATAGTCATGTTTTAGGCCACATTTTTCAATTACACGCATTTTTAGGGTACATTTTTCAGGGCATGCAATGGGGACAGCAAAAATACTAGTTTTTGCAGTTTTTTTGGACATTTTAAACCCTTTTTTTCCTGCATTTTGGTGAGTCACGAGTTAACCCAGCAAAAAACTCGGCCAGGAAAAAAAGTCATGAGCCAAGTACTCTGCGATTTTGCAAACTTTGATCTCAAATACCAAAAGAAATTAATCACGGGAAAAAACCTATTGAGAAGAAAAGCAAAACACAATTCAACTCTGCTAATTTAAGAAATGTCCTGTCAAGAGGGAGAATATCAAATAAATCATTGTGGGAGGCTAACGTGCACAGTTTTAATTGTTTTCTGTTCTTTATTTATTATTTGTATGCAAAAGTTCTAACAGCATGAAAGTTAAGTTTATCAATATAGGAAAAAATAATAAAACGACTTTCTATGTTGTTGTCGAGATTAAAATCCTAGCATCATATAACTCACCAATTAAAAAGGTAACTCTGTGTTTTTCTCTTTTCCTCAGTGGCCTTAATACTTGCATTGCCTTCCGATGATTTCCATTTGCGAAGTATTTTGTAAAAGTAGATTCCACTCTTTCTAACAACTTACCCACCTAGAAAAAACAAATGAATATTAGTCTAAAAATTAAGCATGTGGATGTTTCCAATATTAATAATTATTCAATATAAATGTAAACCACCAAATCTCAAACACAAAACAAAACCTAATAGGAAAATCAAAGACATCGTTAAACAAGTCATGTATACAGTTTGGAGACAATAGTCAACGAGGACTTGAAAATCACGTCATGTAATAGTGATTATGTTAAAAGCAATCCAAACCATATTGGCTTGCAAAGGTATATAAGTATCTCAAACATATGATAGTTACTATACTTGCCATGTTATATACCTAGGCTTAAAAAAACTGTTATAGTTATGGAGAAAGCACATGATGAAGAACACACAATTGGGTGAATCAATATAATACAAACTTTTACTTTTTCACAACTTAACAACCACAACAGTTTTCTCCAAAAGCTTGATTCCACACAAGATCTATCAATGATGCACCATAAGAAGAACACAAGATTTACGTGGAAACCCTTACAAGAGAAAACCATGGCAAAATATTGCTTATATATAAATCTCTTTTACAATCTTTCTAGGCTCCAACCTACAAGAGACACCAATCCCCTCTTATATGATTTGTGAGCACCAACTCACTGGAGACACCAACCCCCAATTGTAGATGTCGTGAGCACCAACCCAATAAGAGACACCAATCTCTCATTAAGGCAACAACCTTCTACGGATCTAGATCACTATCTTCTAAAAATCTAATCACAACTCACACAACGTTCTTCCTTTCAAATCTTATTCAAATCACACATTATCCTCTCTTTGCAAATCTTACACAATGTTCTTCCTTTCAAATCTGATCCAAAAGATACACAATCTTTTCTCACAAAACTGGTCCAAAATATGATTACTCTATTCCTTCAAATATGATCCAAAACATGTACCACTTCTTCACACAAAACTGATCATAATCATAGCATCAGTTCTTCATAACTTTCTGCCTTGAGATTTGCCCAAACTTGTCCTCTATCTCTGCATAGACTTCTCCTCTTATTTCTGCGAAAACTCTTCACACAAAACTGCTACACACTCCTCTCTCAAATCTGCATTTATGCTTCCCACAATGACGATCTTCTTATATTCTCATATGCAGATCTGAATGTGTATTTCAGATATTACTTTTATTCTACACACTCCACTCTCCAAATATCCATCACAAAAACAAATATATATATCTTCATATGTTGATGAAGAGATATATCTCTTTCAAAGAATGATGACTTCTCATGAATCGTAGCCCTTCACTTTAATTGCTTCCTTTTATGTAATATCCCTTTCTAGGATGACTGAATTTTTTGGAACTTTTAGATAAGATTTCTCGCACAAAACCACATGAACATTCAAATACAATCATACATATATGTAACCATGAAACACCATTGCATATATCATTGATTCAATATGAAAAGATATCAAAAGCTTGCTACTGATTGTATATATCACACTATCATAATCAAATTAGACTTGAACAACTTATAAAAATGTCAACCAAGTGCCACCAAATGTCCTTGTAACCCTAAAACATGAAAGAGCTATCAATGTCCAATAGAAATGGACTTCAAATATCACTGTTGCAGCCTCATAAAATGGTCTGATTACATCATATTGACTGCTGTTATGTCTGATACAAAATGTATATATGCCCAGAAATCTTTTAGAGATCAAAACAATGACAAAAACTCCTCTTGAAGCCAAGCGATGGAACCCTAGATGCAATATCTTGTGTCAACAATGCTCCCAAGCCAATATCTTCAATCAAAGCTTGCATAAGAACCCTGAAATACCATTATCAGCTGGCTGTTATAAAAAATCAGAACTAAAATATATGTTAAATCTTCATATAATGATGATCTCTCCAAATCGACTACCTTGGTGTGACATCCACAATGACCAAGGGTTATAATAATGTCAAATTCACTTCAAATGCTCCTTAAACCTGCAATATTAAGCTCAAATAGTGAATTCTGTATAAAATCACTTGACAACTAGTATGGGGTCATCTCCATACATAAACAAGGGGTCATCACCTTGCCAATAAAATGAAAATCGGAATTCTCATTCATAAACAATAAGAAAGAAAACATACCATAGCATCATATATTGCAAATTGATGTTCATGTCCTCTATTTAACTCCTCAAGCATGGACGTCCTTCTTCATTGGCATTTTGAATTGTAGCTTGAATTCAACCAATGATGAGCAATGAACTTGAACAATATTGAATGAGTTACATCTAAAACACACTCATTTAAAACAATCTTTAATTGTTTAAATGAGATACATCTATTACATTAACAATTCTCAGAACTTGCCTTGGCGTCTCCCAACAACTTGCATGCAATCATTTAATATCCTTCAAAGCATTTAAAATCTTGATCCTTGACATAACCGACTAGATATTTGGCATTCAATTTATGAACTTGCATTTAAATGCTCCTCTATACTTGCATTGATCCACAACTACCTCATGTGCATGCATTAAATGATGATATTTGCATTTAATAAAACCCTTGCCTTAGCCGATCACTAACCACTTCATGAAATGCATTAAATAAACCAATCTATCCAAATGCAAGCATTTAATAAAATAAATTTGCATTTAAAATAATTGTTTTTTGAATATCTTTGACTTGGCGAATGCTCCAACCGTTGGCTCTCCTTTGAATGCACAAATATTATTTAAATTGCTTTTATTCTTTTCTAGCATCGATTCCTCTCATGACACAAGAACCAATGGAAATGCCACCTCATAATACCAATCGATCCTCTTGAAATTTCATCTAAAAAGCCAATCGATCAAATATGATAATCATTGGAATTTGCTTGGATCTATTCTTCATGGGCGAATCCTCTCCTTCAATGTTGGCTACAATAGATGACATTATAAAATAGGTCCCACCTGGAGTAACTCCTTATTCCACTTAAAACTCCATAAAAATAGATTAGAGAAAATGTAATTAAAGATTCCATTTTCCCTCTTATTCCATCATTTGATTATTCAAATCAAATAATTGAAATACATTTTAATATTGCATTTCCCATATAGCTCAATAACACACTAGTTGATCCAACTTTCCAGTTCTCCATGCATAGACATATACCAACTTTCCGGTTCTCCATGTATAGAAGCAAACTCAACTAGCAAATATAACTTAGCTCAAAATGGGGGCATTACATTTTATTAATCACATCTTTTTTGTCTTCTTTAAATCGCCACTTTTCACACATTAATCGCTGCATTCATATCTAACAAAACAGATTGCTGCCTATGATATATGCTGATTTGTCTTTTATTGCATACCATTTATTAATCGCACCAATCTCTACAACGCACCTCTTAATATACCTTTTGTCTTATATGTTGGGCGCGCCAAGTATAAGGATGATCGGCCTCCATAACAATTTTGGTTATTTAAATCTTTAATCGGCTTCTTCAAAGAATGGTCGGCCCTTTTTAGATACTTAAATCTTTAATTAAAATCTTGTCTAACAAAGGAGGGTCGGCTGTCTTATTCATTTCACCAAGTCAACCATTCTAAGGATATTGTGTAATATCCTTTGACAATTCGGAGCTCAATTTGCTGATTGGAGGCTCAAGGAATATCGTCGAACACTTTGCACACCACCTCTTAATTTGCTGTCTCTGTATTTTTTCAGTTTGCTTGCTTGCTTGGAATGGTTTCAATTGAAGTTAAATTGCTTGCAAATTAGAGCTACAATGTCTACGCAATGGTTTAAGGTGAAAATGCAATTCTTTTTAACCTTTCTAAAACAAATACTTGAACTCTATATGAAGAATGTGCACCTACAGCCAAATAGCATTTTTACAAACACTTGGCATGCATACTATTATGCTAATCATGAAGGCTATTAATATGCACATTACATCAAATAGATGGCCTACAACTTATCACTCCTTTCTTGAGATATATTGTCTAATACAATGCTGATATGAATGGCCAAGACTCTTGGCTTTACAACTCCTAAAATCTGAGAACAAATGACAACTATGAAACAATGCTAATATGAATATGCTAACTCATGAAAGAACCTGGAAATGTAAGCTGCTATGAATCGATGATGAAGATGAAGGAATGGCAGCCCTCAAAACAACTCATAAACATCCCTCTCAAGCCCAAATCGTGCCTCTTCAAGTGTAGAACCCAACCTACTCATCAACCAAGGAAAGGAGTCCCTTCCAAACCCAAATTGAAACCTTCTCCCAGCTGCCCTATACTGTAGCGTACTGTAGCAATCACTGTAGTGTGGCACTGTAGCGGCACTATTCATGTCACTGTAGCGGCACTATTCACAGCACTGTAGCGCGGCGATATTCATGGCACTATTCACAGCACTGTAGCGCAGCACTATCCACGGCACTATTCACAACACTGTAGCGCGGCACTATTCACAGCACTGTAGCGCCAACAATAAAAACTTATGATCTGCAAATTAATACCTCAAAACCCTTGGTTAATACTTCAGATTTAAGCACAAATTGAAGGATTGAAGTATCCCTTCCAATTTGCAACCCTTCGGAGGATATTTCACCACCTCAGTTATGCTAATCTATGGGAGTTTTCGTTCCCAAAGACCAAATATGCAGAAACCCTTGGCTCCACAAAACTCATCAAATGCAAATGACAATAATCGGATGCCTGGAAGCTTACCTTGCCCCTTCCTTTATACTTTTTCAATCCCACTTTAAGAAGCTTCTAGAAAAATAATATTATTTTATTTTAGTGACTTTATGTAATAATATTTATTTAAGTCACTTTATTAAATTAATTAAATATAAGGTCACTTTATAATATTTATTTATTTAATAACCTTACAAATAATTAATTTAATTATTATCTCCCTTATTTTTCCCATCCAACTGAATCCAAGAAACCAACCATCGACCAGGTGACTACCTCAAGAAGACCCCCTAACCATGTACATTAGCCTACGAGGGTCAGGAATAGGCTAAACCATCCGCAAACAACATCAGCTAAGAAGGGGACATTACATATTGTTTAAATCTTTAATGTAAACAATACAATCAACTTCTTCAACATGATAATCGTTGCTCCTCTCTCAAGGTATTCATCTTTGTCTTAATCTTGAGTGTCAACCCTTGTCTTGTACTCCTTGCATTCTTGGCATCAATGATAACCTTCAACAAAATCTTTGACATCAATGACATTGTTAATAGCTCCATATCTTGCATTCAATCATATTGCTATGTTGACATCAATGAAAACCATTTCTTATACTCGTGTCTGTTCATTAATGGTAACAATCATGACTACCTTCTTGACATCAATGACATGTCCAACACATGATGGCAACATTAAGCCCTGAAAACCTATAGACTTTGATAAGGAAATCGAAAGGAGCTAGAAGGATCTATTTGAATGGAACACACAATTTAGCAAACAATCATTTAAAGAACAATAAAATAAAACTAAAAGAAAGTACATACTGCTAGCATTTTAGTTTGTCTTCTGCAAGACAATACAGAATGGAATAGTATAAACAATAAAACCATTCTTCAGATTGTAAGGGGAATCTCCTTGAGACCTAACTAAACCTAAAACTGACCCTAAACTAACACTATAGCCTACATTTTTAGCGCCAATACAAACTTACGCAACTACCTAAAAAAGATGTGATTCATGCATGACTGAAATGTAGCAGGCGCATTGGTAAGACCAAATGGCATAACCAAAAACTCAGTGTCCATAATGGCATCTGAATGTTGTCTTATGAATATCCTCTTCACGGACACGAATCTGATGATACCCTGAACGAAGATAAATCTTAGAGAAGTACACGGCCCCGTGTAATTCATCAACCAACTCATCGATCTTGGGAATAGGATGCCTATTCTTAATTGTCTTCTTATTTAGAGCTCCGTAATCAATGCACATCCTCATTGTGCCATCCTTCTTCACCAACACAACTGAAGATGCAAATGGATTGGAACTAGGACGAATGTGCCCCATCTCAAGCAACTCATTAATCGTCTTCTCAATCTCCTTGAAATGCCGTATAGATGATAAGGTGTGGTGATGACGGGTTTGGAGCCCTCCAACTCAATGACATGCTCAAACCCACAATCTGGTGGTCTACCAGGAGGAATTTCTCCAAACACCATACTATACTTATCAAGCACCAACTATATATCCACATGGTACTTCTGACTATCGGAAGAAGATTTGGATGATATAAAACACTGAGCTACCCAAGCAACATCGTTATGTCTGAACAATGTCTCCATTCTCCTTGCTGACACAACTCTAGGGCCTCCATCTGACAGTGCTCTTAACACAACCTTCTTCCCATCATGTATGAACTCAAGTTCCATCTTCTCAAGGTCCTGTATGTACCTGCCAAGTGACTGCAACCACTGGATGCCCAACACAACATCAATCTCTCTGAATCCTACCACATAGAAATCATCAGTCAATGTGTAGTCACCCATCTGAATGCTAAGCTGAGATACCTTCTTAGTGCAACTCATAGTAAAGTCATCCGCAACTGTCACATTGAAACCCTGGAAATCCTCAACATGTAGTCATCTCTTCATTCCTAAGCCCTCATCAATGAAGTTATGAATAGCTCCACGATCAAGCAAACAAGTGACCATTTGTCCCTTCACAACTCCTCTCAATCGGAAAGCATGATATTTTGGCACTTCTGAAATAGATGCAAGTCACATGTCCTTTGTCATTTTCAATGTTCGACTCAAGCTCCAATTGAGGTTGTTGCTACACATGATCAGCATCACTATTCGAGCTAGTGTCTTCATTAGCCTCACTCTTTATCTTTGAAGATCACCTCTATGAGATGTACCTTGCCTTTCCCAAGGCATCTGTGTCCTGGTTCCCATGGCTCCTTGCAAGAGAAACAAAGCTTCTTCCTCCTCATCTCATTCTTTGTTTCATTATTCATCCTAGGAGGTAGATATTTCTATTGATTGAACTTTTTCTGATTTCAACTAGAGCCCTTAAAGGTTTTCTTATGTGGCTAGAATGACGAAGGAGTAGTATCAAGATGAAGTGCCAACTAAATAGCTTCATCCAAAGTGCCAGGCTTATGAGCCTTCACCAAATCTCTCAGTTTATCATTCAAACCTTCCACAAACAACATGATTACCCTTCTCTTTGTCATATCAAGAACCATCACTGCAATCTTCTGTAACTCATCAATGTAGGCATTCACACGTCCAATCTGTTTCATTTGTGCCAATTCCCTGTAGTAAACCTCTTCATCCTTCTTGTCAAACCTAGCAATGAGTTTGGCCGTGAATTCTTCATATGATTGAATCATGCTGTGGTTTTGAGTAACAAGTCCATAGTGCCACCAATCATACGCTGCTCCCTCCAAGTGCATGGTTGCAAGTTGAATTGCTTTTTCTTCCCGCATGGGCTTGAAGGTGAGAAATGTAACCAATTTATTCACCCAAGCTTTTGCATTTATTTTTCCACTCCCATCAAAGTTCAGTAGAGGAACCTTGTTCAAAGCTTCCTTGAACTCTTGGTGTTGCTTCTCATGTCTCCTAGGTCTCGGATCTCCTCTCATTCTTCCTCCTTTCTTTTGATTCCAATATTGTTGAAAAGTGAGATCTTGT
Organism: Cunninghamia lanceolata; assembly: GCA_027924645.1. Lineage (NCBI taxonomy): Eukaryota > Viridiplantae > Streptophyta > Pinopsida > Cupressales > Cupressaceae > Cunninghamia > Cunninghamia lanceolata. The sequence goes on along the minus strand of BSBN01000391.1, from coordinate 41,948,505 downwards.
CTAAGAAGTGCTGGAAGTGCTCTATATGCTTGATGCATAGCAATCATGTCCTCATCCGTTGGTGGTAGCCACTCATCCTCAACTGTAAGAACTCTATCTAGATCTGAACTGAAAATTTGCTTGCTGGCCTGAAATTTCTGGTTTGTTTTCTGGATGTTTCACTTGGGTTTTTGATGTTTTGTTTTCACACAAATGTTTGATATGTTATGAAGATTGAAAGATAGCAATATGACATTCATAAAATATCAAATGATGACTGAAATGAATTAAACTAGCTCACATACACATCCAAAAATCAATATATCACACAATAGAACATACCCAGATGGAAAGCTTGGCCACTTTATTGAAATGGTGTTGGCTGATTACAAACAGTCATGATCTGATTTTTGTTTCAGACTTACATGTGCATGCAAATATGATCAAAACATGATTCAACTCATCAAACAATGATGCAACAATGATCCAATGATGTCCACCCAAGCTGGCCACCTTAGAAATGATCAACCCTTGTGAAGAAATGAAGACAAATCCAACATAAAGTGACTGATCTGAAATCTGTAGGTGCTGATATGAAATTTGAAGCTCAAACCCTAGCCAAACCAAGCTGAAAACACCTCCAAACCCTAGCCAAAGGTACCCAAATTGAAGCACTATGGGTCTAGGATGAAAATATGACAATCCAACATCAATGTCGTGGCTAGAAACACTCCGATCTGAACTTGTATGATGAATTCAAAGGTCTGATATGAAATTGCAGCAGTGTGATATGAATTTCTGAATACAAAACAATGGATTTCACCAACAATGAATCCTCCAAAACATGTAGAATCACCAACACAACATAGCCATGAATGCAAATATGTCATGTCCCCATTTTTGCAAGTAATTTGATGGGTTCTAATTGTAAATTAATTTTATAAAGTATTTTAATTACTTTGTAAAATTAATATTTTATTAAATTACTTGAGCATTTAAAAAACACTTTATAAATTAAAGTGTTATTGTACACACATTTAAAAAGGGTCATGTAAAAGCATTTAAAACTGTAAGGTGTGACTGTGTACACAGAAACTTTCATTTAATAAAATTAGGCTAGTCCTAATTGATGAAAGTTTAAAAGGAGAGGTCAGAGTCATTGTTGAGAATGCTTATGTTGAGTTTTATGTCTTTTGTTAAGTTGTATTCAGCTAATGTCAAGGTGATGCTCCCTTGCATTTGCAGAAGTTGGTTTGGTGATGCTCCCTTACCGACATTGAGGTGAAGTTGCTTCAAACTTCACAGTTATGCTTCATTGTATTTGGGTTTTCGATATTTGGTCGGAGACCATTTGTGGGTTCCATTGAAGATCTATGTTTGCAGACATTGTTGAAGAGTTGAAAATATATCTATGCAGATTTGAAGATCTTATTTGTGCATTGAATATATGTTTCTGATTTGAAATATATTTCTGTTTCTTTATATTAAGACTGATATTAAACTATTGTTGTTGGCTGTAAGGAGACAAAATCTGACATATAAATCCAGTCAGCATATTCATGTTTAATTATTGATTTCAAGAGATACGTGGGTTTCATATTTGCTTTTGGGATACAAGGGAATTACTGGTTTGTGGGCCCGTGGAAGCATTAAGCAAGTTCACAAAGGAATTTGATTTTTATATTCATGTGAAAAATTTCCTATATATATTGATATCTGATGGTGTTTACAAGGTTCGTGGGCCCCTCACATATGAGTGTAGCTTCCTCAAATCATACGCAGCTTCAAGTTTTATCTTTGTTTGATATTTAACATTGGAAAATATAGTTCGCATACATCAAAGGAGGACTTAATGATAAATTTCTGAAGTTTCAAATACAGCGTGGGTCCCTCCTAAGGCACATCATTACCTTTTGAAGAGTATAGAAGGCTACGAGAGGAGTTGGTATAAAATTAAAGACTTCATAGAGCTGCGTGGGATTTGTGTAGTCTCCATCGCTAGATATTGGAAGCTAGGTGCCGAACTTATAGAGTCAATATTGCTGTAGCAGCATACAGGCCTTCTAATATAAATTATTTATCAGCAAAATCTGTGGCTGTGAACATAACTGAAGTATTCAGCTCTGAGAAAGAAGTTGAAGTTATCTATTAACCTTTGTCAATACCATCCAGCCAGGAAGGAGTGCCTGAATTAATATGTTTGCCAGTCTCCTGTCACAGCAGATAGCTATATCAGCAGACCAAGGTTAGACAGACATTTGTGATCCATCATTATAAAGTTTGCATCAGCAGTTGTCATAGTTTGAAGACCTTCATATCAGATCTGAGCGACAGAAGTTTGCATCATCATTAAGCATCTTTTGGGTTGCCAGTGTCTATCTATTCATATCTTTAATTTGAATAGAGATAACATTCTCACATCGACATATTTGAGCTTGGTTGTTCTATGGTTTGACAAATCCATGTGAAGTGAAAAGATATCAAACCTAGGGTTTTGAGAAAGATATTAAAGTGCAGAAATCTAGGACTGAGTTTGAAAGGAAGAAAATCAGAAAATTTGTTAAAACCTAGTTCGAGATATTAAGAAATAGTGAAATCACTCCAAAAGCCTTCAAATCTGAATATGTAATATGCCTTCAAATATGCAAGATGTCTTCAAACACTAGTTGATCATGCAAACTCCATTGAAACCCTAGTTGTTTAAAGCCTTTATCTCCATGAAAAACCTGCAATATGCTCAATAACGGATCCTAGGTGAATCCATCTCTCAAAGTGGGATGGGTTTTCATCCAAACCACTACAATCCAAGGGTTTTCGTAATTAGATATCGCTGAAACTCTGTTACAGCCAAGAGAAAATATCCAGAATAAAAATGTCAAATGAGTCAATGATGCCAAATAACTCTAAATGACCTCCTTTTATCCTTTTCACCTTGGGCACCCAATTAAACCATGTTTTTATAATTTTTGGAGTCCACCGACATAATAAAATATTATTATTTTATTTTATTTTAATTTCTCCAAGATGGGTGGCTCGGTGTGGGTAGTAGGTGTAGGGCTATCCTATATTGGTTGAGCAACTAGTTGCACTAGTTTCACTAACCCTTCCTTAGGCTGACTCTCCTCTGGAACTACTGGTTGAACCCTCTCTCGAAGTGTGTATCCAATCCGTGGTGTCTCGGGGGTGTTGGAGGTTGAGGACGACACCTCAATGGTATCATCTCCCTCTTACTCATTTGATGTCACGTCCCGATTTCCAGAGTGATCACTTGTGGAGATATTGATTAGCCTATTCACCATTCCCGTAGGCTAATGCTAGTGGTAAGGGAATGATTTTTGTTTGACCTTGGTTTTGGAGGATGGAAAACTATAATGTTGGCTCAATACTTGTTTTATTCGGATTTTGGCTAAGTGTTATTTTGTGATATTTTTCATTAAGCCAAAATATTATGATATTCTAGCCAAGGATGGGAAAAATAAACTTTAGTCAAATTGAAGATGGAAAAGGTGAAAGCATCAAAAATGCAATCTTTAATTGTATTTTCATTATTTAATTTATTTTTCCCAACGAGTTGACGCCAAGGAGAAATTACAGAAAATTAAAATAATAAATATCATTTTATTATTTTAATTGCCAAATCGCCGCACAAGGAAAAGCATTTAAAAGATAATAAAATATTATTTTTGTTGAGGATCACCGCCCAAGGGAAGAAGGAAAAAAATAATTAAAAAATGTTTTATTTGCTCGAGGAAAATCGGAGCTTGAGGAGAAGAGAAGAAATTAAATAAAATAATATTTTTTCCAATTTTGGCGTCTAGAGGAATAAGGAAAATAATAAAATATTATTATTTTATTATTTTTAAATGATGGTGGTTGATGAGTGCAATTCATTTAAAATTGTCAAGTTGAAAGTTGCATTTGATTGGTGGAATTGAAATTTTAAATTATTTAGCAAAATTGGACGCCTAGGAGGGGAATAGCATAGATAGAGGCATTTGGCTTCATTTTGCGACTATTGATCATTTGACAAACTTTGTATTTGAGAGTTTCTCTTGACTGGAATTGCATTTTCAGTTTGCTCAAGGTGGTGTTCCCTTGGCTTTTGTGGATTGGTGATGCTCCCATTCCACCATGATGGGATGATATCATATAGATTTCAACATAGAGCTTGAATTTGGCATATTCATGGAGTTATTGATCAGATTTGGCTTGTATATGAAGCTAGTTTCATCATTTGTTGACATTGGAGGGTTTTTTGTTGAATCGCTTGGCATATTGAAGGAATTTTGATCATTTCCAGCCTCAACAACATTCTGATTTTCTGATACAACACTACAGCATGGTGTATTATTCAGATCTAAGTGTTACTGAAGACATTTGGAAGGGTTTGAACACTTTGGAGGCTTACATACCCTAGTCGCTTTCATCCTAGGGCCTAGCGCTTGCATTTGAAGTGATATTTTGGCACATTTTGATGATATCAGCAATCAGGGTTTCATATCAGCAGGGTTACAGTCTTCCATCAATCATATATTCAGTGCATTGATCATCTTTTATCAGTCCAGGGTTCAATTAGCTCAATATTCAGCCCAATCGCTTCATATTTGAGAGGGTTTTGCATGGTTTTTTGCTTAGTGTTTGAAGGCAGATTGCATTTCAGTCATATCAGGGTTTCTTATCAGTCATATCAGACCTGAAACAGTGCTGCTACAGTCATAAATCAGTCAAGGATTGATGTGCTTTTCATCATGGCTTCCTAGGGTATCAATCTACTATCATTTGGCAAGGGTTTGCTATGTAATTTGAGCAATTTTCATAATGTATGTGGTCTGATTTTCAAATCAGACTTGTTGATTGTAAGCTACAGCTAATTACTTCATTGTAATCATCATTGTTCAATCAATAAGAAGCCATCAGCACTTTCCGGGTATGTCATTCTCATGTTTTGATTGATATGATTTGAGTATAACTTCATCATTTGGTGTTTGTTTCATTTATAATTCATTTTAGCTAGGAAAAAAATTCAGTTAGAACTAGTAGGGTTCTTTACAGTGGTATTGTTACTAAAAACTGTAAAAAGATATATTATTGAATATGATCATATGCTTACAATGAGAGAGCGAATGCTCTTATATAGAAGATACAAACTAAGAAAGCCTTAAAGCTTGCAAAAAGCTACACCTAACAAAGCAAAACTGCTAAAGACAGAAAAAACCTATCTAATAGGAACAAAACAAGGAGCGAACTAAGAGTGACCATTAAACTTAGATATTATCTTAATACCCACCCTTAATGGTCACTGCACTAACTAAAACAGAGTTGCCCCCCCTGAATGGTGACAACCGAAAATGAGAAAGACTGGTCTACAAGCAACTGAAATATCAGGCAGAAGAGATGGCCTAGAAGGCGTAGAAAGCAAACTCCTTCTGCTCAGTATGCTCTGCGACATGTGCTGATGGTGTTGATGGTTCAAACTTGGACTGTTCAGCAGCCAAGCGTTTCTGGCAATCCTTTTTCATATGGCCAAACTTGTGGTAGTAATTGCACTGGATGCTTTTCCTCTGAAAGGAGTCATGTGATGGACCCTGGCTGAATGGCTGAGAGGGTTGATTAGGGCCCTGATTCTGCTGAAAGGACTTGGCAATAAATGCCTGTTCTGAGGAGGAAGTAGCACTGCTACTGAACTGTTGTTTCCATCAATCTTGCTGCAAGAGTTTGTTGCAAAGATCTGAAAATTGTAGTGTAACATTAGTCAAAGTAATGTTAAGTGTCTCGATAAAGTGCTCGTAAGAGTGTGGTAGACTTTTTAGAGTAGACTTTTCAGAGTGATAACTGCCATGTCTTCCCCGGCCATGTCATGATCAATTGCCGTCAACTGATCACAGATGTCCTTGATTTTGATGAGATGCTCCTGCAGAGACATCTATTCATCCATCATGATCGAGAAGAGCATGTTCTTTAAAAAGAACGCACGGCTCTTGTCGGACGTTTCATGAAGATCCTTCAACAAATCCCAAATTTCTTTCACAAATTTCCCAGATGGAACCTGAGGCAGCTGATCATCGGTGACGGATAACTTGATAAGCATCATCGCTTCACGATTTTGCTCATCGAATTTTTCCTGATCTTTACCCACCATTTGAGGACGTGTAGTTTTGCCCAGAACTAGCTAGTCAAGTCGCCGATACTTGAAGATTGTTATCATTCGTTGCTTCCAGGTGTTGTAATTTTTGCCGTTGAACTTCTGACTACTCTCCAACAGAATGTTGGTAAAAGATGTCATACTTCACGTTTTTCGAAACACGAAAAAATGAATTATAAGCAGCTAGCACAGATACCAAAGCAGATACACGACACAGAGAGGGAAAATAGAACCCTAGCACGGGTTACAGAGCACAGATTCCGAAAAAATGGAATAAAACTAAGATACAGATATAGAGGCACGGATCTAAAGATAAATCCGAACACGGATTTCAAGATATTGATCTCGAGAATACGAAAGGCAGAAGTTTAAAACATCTAAACACAGATCTCGAGGCAAAACAAACTCTGCATGTATGCTGGGTGCTAGTCACTGATGCAAATGTGACCACGAACTGCTTCAACACAACAATTTTGAACAACTGCTGATCAAACATTTTACAGATGGCGACTGGAGACCCACCGATGTTTAAAGTTATAACCATCAAATATCTGACAAGAACTGACAGCGATCAGAAAGTATTGACTAAAGGAAATGAATCCCACCAAGACAAGAATGCGGCGAAGAGAGTATAGGGCAGGCCTCCAAAAGAAAGTTGCGAGGCTTTAAACACAGATGACCTCCACGATCATACAAAAGAAAAATTTGATTGAAGATCCCGAACGCCTTTAGACAAAAAGAATCGACAACCCAACAGAATGCAAGGCAATCATAAACTACGAGCCAGATGTGGAAGAAACATACTCAGAATCGCTCACACTGTCAGACAGAAAGGAAATCGCAAGCCGTGTGACCTAGACCTTGTCGATTTGGAGAGTCCGCCATTCGCAAGTAAATGGGAGCCGCTAGAGAAGAGAGCTCTTCCAAAAGAAATTGTGGTTATGAAACCCACGGTTTGCAACATATAATCGTCGATTATGCAGAAGCGCCAAAAAATAAAGAGACATCCGACTAGGAAGGATCCTCAGCTGATAGGAAAACACAACCTAGAAGAGGCGCACAGACAGTTCAGGACCCCAAATATACACGAAAACCCTTTAAATTGCAGATAAAGTATCAAGTCGTAACCAGAATGTAAACAGAGACATGTGATCACGTTTTTGAAAAGGCATGATTAGCAGACAAGGAGGAACGGCATGAAAATCCGCCATAGAACTGGAAAAAACACCAGAAAGAACTCCGATGTCCACCAATAGAACACACAAGCTCAGAAAATACGACTTCCACAGAAAAAAAGGACGTGAATCACAGAAGGCTCAAGACATGGCGCTTAAAAACTCAAATCCATACATCATACGGACATGCGCCAAAAAAAGAACCGCTCTAATACCATGTTACTAAAAACTATAAAAAGATATATTATTGAATATGATCAGATGCTTACAATGAGAGAGCGAATGCTCTTATATAGAAGATACAAACAAAGAAAGCCTTAAAGCTTGCAAAAAGCTACATCTAACAAAGAAAAACTGCTAAAGACAGAAAAAACCTATCTAATAGGAAAAAAACAAGGAGCGAACTAGGAGTGACCATTAAACTTAGATATTATCTTAATAGGTATCAGAGCCTAGATCTTGTCAACCTTTGGGTTATGCAGCCACCGGAAGTTGGTCCACATAGGTATCATTACCATAGAAGGAGAATAGGTCAACAAGAAGGAGAGAATCCAAGTGCAGGTACACAACCAGACATGGAGAGAGGTAGAAGTGGGAGTCCTAGAAGGGACAACCAGCCCGACTTGGATAATTTCTTATAGGCTTTTGGTCAACAACAACAGCAAATGTAAGATACCCCAATATACTTAACCAATTTTTTGCTAACTTTTTCTTACATCTTACTTCAATTAATCGACATCTAACATGAATGAAATCAACATGAATTGAACAAACAATGAAGTTGAGATATCTTATTGCAATTGTCAATACAACTTATTACATTCAACAGATGCTTAATAGCATCAATGTTCAGCTTATTACAATGATTACAAAAGATAGGCCTTAGCGGCTAGATTGAACAATGATTGTCTTTAAACCACAAGTATCTGTCTTCAAGTTGCTGGTGTCTTGAAGATGTAAGTAACTTCAAGTTGCAAGTAACAACTTCAATCTTGCACAATGATGATAACTGAATGTTAACACCTCTCAAAGGATAAGGGAGCATCACCTTATCAAGGTTGAGGGAGCATTACCCCAACAAGCATGAAATACGTAGATTTCATGAAAAGAGCATAAAGCTTACCAAGAAATATCAAATAGCCAAAGATACCAAATGAAGTCGCTCTCCTCCTTTTATAGTGTTCCTCCACAAGAGCAAAGAGGCAACCAAGGCACGTTTTCTAATGAGCATATCCTAGAGGAATATTCCATTGGGTGACTCACTCCTAAGTTGGAAGACTTATCTGGTATGCCTCCCAAAGTCATTCTGGGACCCACTGCTTGCATGCTTACTCCTCAAGTCTAGGCGCTAGAATGATGCTCTACAGGTGAGGAAGTGCGCCCAACATCACAGTTGATCGTTTCATGGTTAGGCGCCCAAACAGGATAATAGGGATGTGAAAATGCGCCTTAGGAAGGTGTCTCAAGCTTAGGCGCCAATTTGGGTTTGTAGAAGCATGAATGTGCGCCTAGCTCACATGGTGAAGTTTTGATGATTCCAGATGCTAGAAAACACTTGACAACGTTCAATGAAGACTCCCTGACTTGTATTGAAGATTCATTCTCCCAAGTGAAGTAAATTGAAGTATCCTCTTTGAGGCGCAGATTTGGACTTGTAGAGACAGGAAATGGCGCCTTGCTCTAGGGATAGATATCTTCAAGGTTCATCGTCTCCAGATATTGTATCTTTGCTCCGAAAGAAGACTCTACTATCCACACACCATCTCGACTTGAGGAATGAAGCTTTTCACCATTAGGCGCACAAATGAGGTCTCTGGAGTCTAGGCGCAATTTGGAGGTTGGAGAGATGAAGATTTGCGCCTAACTTGCTTAGGCGCACATTGAAGGTAACAAGAGTGCAAACTGGCGCCTAAGTCAAGTTAAGACTTAGTTTGGGCTCATTGACAATGATCTCTTCCTTCACAAGTTAGGCGCACTTTTGAGGTTGTAGAGACTAAAAAGTGCGCCTCATCATCTTGGCTTGCTTTTTGACACTTAAATGATCTCAAATCATTGAGTAGTAATTAAGAATGATCCTCTCCTTCAAGATGTTATATGTACACTTAATAATGCAAGTTGATAGGTCCTCATTAGGCGCAAATTTGGATTCCAAGGGAGGCGCACATTCATGGTTGAACAAGAGGAAAAGTGCGCCTCAGTCTTGCTTGATGATCTCATGACTTAGTCAATGATTCTTGGAAGAGTTTTTATCTTATGGAGATCAAAGCTTAGGTTCCCACTTCTTTTCTTGATAAGGTGCACATTTAAGGTTCTAGAGACATGAATTGGCGCCATGATTCTCTAGGCGCACATTTGAGAGTGTAGAGAAGCAAAATTGCGCCTAAGTCTCTTAGCTTATTCTTTTGGCATTTTGATGATTTCAATCACTTACAAACTTCCAAGGACTTCTCCTTATCACTGGGCGCTCAACCTCATAGTTTCAACCTCTTAATATTCAAGGCGCCCAGAGTGATATGCAGAGACAAGAAAGTGCGCCTTGTCTTGAATAACTGTTTACTTCCTTAGACGTGCTGGATTAAAGGTCTTGACCTGCAAAACTACAAGAGTCAGTTAGCCAAAACCAAATTCATTGCCTTATCATACGTATTAGCCCACGGGAATGATGAATAGGCTAATCCAGTTCATTGTTGATTAGGCCAGAAACAGGGACATGACAGCAGATGTTATAGCAGTTTTAGGACCGTATGATTACAGCTATTGAGCGATTGAGGGTGGATCATTCACGCTCAAGGAGATCGAGGAGTGTGAGTAGTGGACGGCATAGTGTTGCTAGTAGAGAGCCTATACATGCAGGTAGAGATACTACAAATACAGGTAGAGCAGCCGCCACAAATTCAGATAGGCCACTTCGTCCTCAGTTTGTGCCCATAGCAGAAGAACAATCATCTAAAGAAGAGGAAGAAGTGACAAATGTTACCGATGATATTATGGTTGCATATGATGAGTACTGCATATTGTGACCAAATCACACATCGCCCCATTGCAAATGGGGACCCCCCCTTCTTTGTTTTGAGCTCCAATACTTCTGTTGAATTTTGAAGGATGTCCTAGGTTCTGTTTTATGGTGTAATCAGTAATGATGATGGAGTAAGCTGCATGACTCCAAGTAAGTAGGCATTTCTCGATCACAATCAAGGATAAGTTTTAATCTTGATGCCTTAGTAAGAAGTGATGCCTTAGAACATTTGAGATTTTATAAGGAATTGGCTTGAGAAACCTAGGCGCTGATTTATGTCTAGAGCCTCTCAAAGAGCGCCTTATGTGTAAATGATGTTTTGACCTCAATATGCTTTGAAGATGGAAAATGACTTAGTGTTTATTAGGCGCAGATTGTCATCTGTGAGACCTCAAAGGGGCGCCTAAGCCAAGAACAGGTGAAGTTAGTATTGAAGATGACAAGTTGGTGTTGAGAAACGTTTTGGAAATTTAGACGTAATCAATTTAGTGAAGGCGCTCATTGTCACCCCTAGGATATCAAAATTGCGCCTAGAAGGAAATCAACTTGAATCCATAAGTTTTGAAGCTTCTTGGCTCTGGTTAAGTCTTTAAGAGCAACTACAATGACTTGAACACATGAGAAGTGAAAAACACTCATCTGTATCTAGGCGCATTTTACCCATTGGAGAGTCCATTTTGGCGCCAAGGAGGGAAATTGTGTTTGATCTATCAACATTGAAGGTAGTGAGTGCCTTGACAAGTCTTCTAAGGGCAATTGTAATATAAGGTTCAAACTCAGTCGACATTGTGCCTTAAGTGAAGTGAAGGTCTCAGAGAAGTTTGGGCGCATTCCTTCACACCTTTGATATGAGAAGATCCAGGCGCCCTCTAGTGTCCAAACAACCTCAAGTGAGCGCCTTGACAAGAAGAAAGGTTGGAAAGGTTCATTGTCAAGAATTAGTCAAGGCGCACTATGTGTTGGAGGGATTCAGTTTTGGCGCCTAGATGGTATTGGAGCTTGACAAGTTTTATAAGTCCTTTGCAATGGCTTGGAGGCACAAGGGATGAAGTAGATGTGTATGAAGTTTAGGCGCACTTTTATATTGAAATGACCTTGTGTAAGCGCCTTGAAGGAGAGTGATAGGATCATTATAGAACATGTTATAGGATTTAGGCGCCAATTCAACTCAAAATAACCTTATGCATGCACCTAAGAAGGATTTCTAGTGATTGAAGCTTGGGAAGGTTAAAAGGGTGATTTGATGTGTAAACAAAGGCAAGGAAGGAACAAGGATGTCTAGGCACCAATTTACATGCAGATGTTCATCAAGGTGCGCCTAAGAGATAGGAGGCCATGAATCTTGAGTTTCGATATTCCCCTAGAATAAGAAGTCTCCAAACAACAATGCCTTGGTAAGAAAGGGCTTGAGTTCATCACAATGCCTAAGAACAAGTCAAGAAACATAGGCGCATTTCAACCATTGAAGAGTCCATTTTGGCGCCTAGGAATGCAAGGTGTTGGAAGTTATCAAATCTACCTCAAGAAACATAGGCGCATTTCAACCATTGGAAGTCCATTTCAAAGTTGAGAGGTTTCTTGGGTTTATACAGTTATTATAGGAGGTTTGTACGAGGCTTTTCACAGTTGGCAGCACCACTTACAAATCTCACTAAAAAAGGGTCATTCCTTTGGTCAATTGAGGCACAAGCAGCTTTTGATCGGCTCAAGGAGGTGATGAGTACTACTCCAGTTTTGGCACTACCAGATTTTACACAGTCCTTTGTGCTTGAGTGTGATGCATCAAGTGATGGTATTGGGGCTGTTTTGATGCAGAATAGGCATCCCATTGCATTTGAGAGCAAGAAATTGAGGGATGTGGAGCGCCTATATTCCACCTATGACAAGGAGATGCTTGCCATTATGCATGCTTTGGCAAAGTTTCGTCAGTACTTGGTAGGTGCGAAGTTTGTGGTTAGGACCGACCACAATAGCTTGAAGTACTTCTTAGAGCAAAAGGATTTGAATGAGAGACAACAAAAATGGGTCACTAAGGTACAGGCATATGATTTTGACATCCAATTTGTGAAGGGGAAGAAGAATATTGTAGCAGATGCACTTTCCAGGAGGCCTACTATTTGCTCTTTGAGTGAGATTTCAGCTGATTGGAAATCTCAACTTTTAGTTGGGTATTCCAAGAGTACATTTGCATGCGAGATATGAATTGATTCAGGATGATAGGTATAAGGTTGTTGATGATGTGATATATTATAAGGACAGGATATTCTTGGTACCTGAATCAAAACTTAAGCAATAGATATTGAGTCATTCATGACACACCCCTAGTAGGGCATCCAGGATTTTTCAAAACCTATAGACAGATTAGAGAGAGATTCTCATGGAAGGGTTTCAAGGATGATGTGTTGCAGCATGTTGGAGAGTGTTTGACTTGTCAACAGAACAAGTCTGAGCATACTTTTTCCGCAGGTCTACTTCAACGATTGCCTATTCCTGAGCAGAAGTGGGAAAGTATGTCTATGGATTTCATTACAGGTCTTCCGAAGGTACATGGTAGAGATTGCATATATGTGGTTGTTGATAGATTGACCAAATATGCACACTTCTATGCTATTACAGCGAGTTATTCAGCACCGCAGGTTGCGAAGTTATTCTTTTGAGAGGTGTTTCGCTTGCATGGCCTTCCAAAGACCATTGTCAGTGATCGGGACAGTAGGTTCATCAATGTGTTTTGGCAGGAGCTATTCCGATTAGCTGGTATTGAGTTGACACCAAGCACAAGTTATCACCCTCAGACAAATGGACAGACAAAGATAGTGAATAAGTGGGTTGAGGGTTATCTCCGCAATTATGTTGTGGAGCAGCAGCGTGCTTGGATCAGGTGGTTACATTTAGGTGAGTATTGTTACCATACTACCTACCATATGTCGATTGGCATGTCCCCATTCAAGGCATTGTATGGGTATGAGCACTTTCTTTTATGGACTTGGCATTTGATGATAGTAGAGTTTCTAGAGCTAAAGAGTTGATGCAGGATACACAGGACATCCTTATGAAATGGTCTACCCAGATTTTTAGTTTTTTCTAACAAGAAGATTAGATAAGAGATAGATACAAAATTTCAACAGTCATTCAAGAAATCAGAAATATTGAACTCGGAAAATATCAGATTTACAAAGGTAGCTGATTTACCATTTATTTTTCCAACTGTTGATTAGATAATAATGATCTGCCAGGCTCCCACAAAATAGCAAGCATAAGTTGCTCATTGGCTATTGGTTGATTCCATACAACACTCAGAAAGTATAATAAACACTGCCCAGCATCAAAGTACAGACCTATACCTTGCAGATACGGTCATGGCTGCACCCAAAATTCTCACTATTTTGCTCATATTTCCAATATTACTTCATAACTTCTTACCACAACCATTGCAAACTCTTTTCCTAGCCCAGGCGACACTTTTAAGTGTCTTAGACAGCTTCAAAAAAGGCTTTATTATTTCCTAGATGTAATGTCCCCTTTCTAATGGAAACACTTAAACTTGAATCGCGATTCAAAGTGATTCTCAAAGAGACATTAGAACATTAGAGATCAATAATTTCAATGATAAGATCAAATAAGATTAATGATAATGTATTTACATCATCACTTGTTGAAAGATTATTCGTTTCCTAATTGTCACTTGCTATTGATAACTATTCTATAATACATTCCATAATTCAATCATGCATATTTTCCTTATTACTCTTCCTAATAGAATTAGGCTTTACATGTATAGGGCGCGCTGAAACCATCTCTTGACCCAGCCTACGGGAACCTATGTCCCAGCCTACGAGCCTTAATACGGATGGAATTACTCCGCCTCTCCCCACAATACCTAACATTCCTTTAAGGATGAAGTAATAGAGAAATATAGAAGTAATAATCTAAGTTCATCTTCCCATATCATCTTCCTTCTATTCCTTAACCATAGATGGGGAAATTATATGTCTCGGGTGCGTTGAACCCTCTCCAATGCCTCATGAATGGAATTACTCCGCCTTTCCCTAAGACTCTTGCCTAAGGCGCGTTAAACCCTCTCTAATGCATTGTGATGGAATTACCTCGCCTTCCCCTGACAAGACCGCCTCTCCGATAGTCGTAAGGAATGGAAGTGATGAGATGGTTATGGATTTCTCCATAAGTTTGTATTTATTTATATGTGATTGACATCTTGGCCAGTCATATTCCACATAAGCTTATTTCATCATCATCATTATTGACCTTTTTATTCATAACCAAGTTCATTTATCATGAAAGTCTATTCTTACATTCATGATCATATTCGAGACAAGCTAATGTTCTATATTCCTTCATTCATTATTAATCATTACCTATTATTCATACATGCAATTCATTTATGCTAATAACATGAAAATTCAGTAATGAAAATATTACTTCTAATGCAAAATGTATTGACACTTTGTCAGCCTCTTATTATCATGTGTATTTAACAGTAATTTGCATACAACACCTTATGTAGCCGTTTGTTATTATGAAAGGAGTAACCATGCATACCTTTCTATATTTATTGGCACTGATATGAATAGTTGTAAGATACCCAACTAATTCTACCAAAAAATTTCCTTACTTAAACAATGTTACTCGCTATCAATTCATCAACTACTTCAACTACATAAAGATATACATCAAAGTTAACTTCTTGAATGAATCAACCTTAGAATTGGGTACTTGTCTAGTTACTTGATTCCATCAACTGGCAATGTCTTATTACATGGATAATGCATGAAGTTACAACATTATTCAATGGAAATACAAAAGAAAGGCCTTGAAGCCTTGATGTTTACAATAGCGCCTACACTTGATCAACTCAGTCAAACTCAATGATGTCAACTGAATGTCAACATCTCACAATATCACAAGGGAGCATCACCTTGCTTGTTGAGGGAGCATCACCCCAACACTTGAAACTCGCAGGCCTCAAGATTACAAGCTTACAAGCTTAGCAGAGAGAAATTTTGCCAAAGTATTCGATCCAAATGAATGAGATAGCTGCTCCTTTTATAGGCCTTCCAAAGGCAATGAAGGCACGTTTTTCAATGCACAAAGAGGAACCAAGGCACGTTTCCCAAGAAGCATATCCAAGGGAATATTCCATCTGATGACTCATTCTGAGTTGGCAAGCTTATCCATAGACCTTGACACGGATCCAAATGCTATCCCTCTGACCAATGGGCATTCAGGTAGTTGTAACAACCTTAACCACTTCTTGAAACACTTAGGCGCAGTTTAAGGGTTCTTCTAACTGGGGGCGCTAGCTGTGGAGGATCTCACCATGGAGTGCGCCTAAGTCATAAGTTCTCATCCTTGGATGATATTGTCTCAGGGAGTGAACTCCTCTTGATCCATACTTAAACATTTGAAGATTTGGAATTTTCAACTCATCACCTCACAAGGTAGGCGCATATTTGAAGGATTTACAGAGGTTTTGGCGCCTAGGTTCTAACTTGTCATCTTTTCAAGGAATTTTGAAAGCAATTTGACTTCACATGAACATAACCTTGCCCCCTGATGGAGCGCCTTGCATCTAAACTGGTCTTGGAGACTTGTATCCACCTTAGGCGCACCTTTGAGGTAATTTTGACTAGTATATGCGCCTAGCATCTTTATGAAGGTGTTCTACACTATTCAAACTCTCTTAACACTTGCAATCAAACCCTTTGAAGTTCCTTTTTAATCTAGCGCCCTCATACAGAACATTAACATCTTGTCAAAGTCTGCAACATCACCTAGGCGCACTTATTGGCAGGAAAGAAACTAGATTGGCGCCTTACCTTGAAAGGCTTATCTTCTATGCAAATGCTCACTTCTGGAGTCTTGAAATCAAACAAAATACTTCCCTTACCAAGCGCCCTAACCTTTTGAGGAGTCTGGAGAGCATATTCCTATTTAGGCGCATTTTCAAGGTCATTGAATCCTGTCTTGGCGCCTTGATGTTTTAGGCGGACTTGGAGTGTTGTAGAGTGGCATCTAGGCGCCTAAGATCACTTCATCAAACAACTTGATCTCCATTGAACATCAAACTATCATCTAACATAAGGCGCTATGTAAGGTTTGCTTCTGTCATGATCTAGCGCCTAGGCGCCTTTAGGAGATTACCTCAACGAGAAATGGCGCCTTGTCACTTCTAGACTAGGGCGCATATCTAGAGTGCCAGAGACTCAATCTAACAACTCAACCATACTTGCCTCCAACAAAACTCCTTCTTCAACCTTGGGCGCAAATTCAGTGTCCTGGAATCATGCATTGGCGCCTTCATGCTCTAGGCGCTCATGTTGGATGATATAACCTGATGCTAGCGCCTTACTTAGAAAACTTCACCATGTTGATCAATCAACCACTTCCACTGGATCTTTTGAAGGCGAGATTACACTTGATCAATGAATTCACCATTGGCAAAGGAGTCTAGGCGCAATTTGAGGACTGGATGCACTTTGAGTGTTGTGAAGGCTAGGAAGTGCGCCTAACTCACTTAGACCACTTCAGTGATTCCAAACTCAATCACTGGAGGATCCTTGCTCAAGTCCATATCTGCTCTAGGCGCTTGGTTGGTGGAACCCATCCAGGTGGAGCGCCCTCTGTTTGAATCCTCATCTTCAATGCCAGAAGTGACTCTTGAAGCTAGGCGCCAAAAGGGGTATGTTCTGCCAAAATGGGCGCCTTGCTCCTGACTTGGTGGATTCTGACTCAAAACTCCTTGATTCTTTCTGCAAAATAACACACAGTGTTAGTCAAAACCCATTTCATTCCCTTATCATTCAGAATTAGCCTCCGGGAATGAGGAGTAGGCTAATCCATTCATCACTTGATGATCAAGCCAGAAATGGGGACATGACAATAGTGGTTCTCTTGCTGTTAAGATCTCTTTCCAACTGGTCTGAAACCTTCTTCCACGAATTCCTTATGGGCTCTTCGGTGATCTACTGTTATGCCTTGTATATGACGTTCGATTATTGGTTGATAAATGATTTTGGCTGATGTCTTGATGCTGCGTATGAGTTACTGGAGGGTCTGATCTGCTTTTTATGTTATTCAATCCCGGATTGATATGTTATTCGCTGATCTGAATTAGACTAATTGTTTGTGGTTAGTATTAATTGATGTGTAATTCGATGCTTGTCTCCGATGAATGCTGGTCCTTTTTTCTTGATTTGATTCCCATCGATTCTCTTTATAGCTTTGGATCGGTGGTCTTCTCTCAACCGACACCTCTCTTTGAGAGATCGTTGTCCCTTAATTGTCTTAAATAATGAATAATATAAGCGCTGTATTTTCATAATGATAATCTTCCTTGCAAATCGCACCAAACTTGTCTTTACACGTCCTGAGGTGTGTTATTCGCAGCACAAGGGTCTTTGTATAGTGCGTCTCTATTTGTGAATAAGACTCCATATTCTAAGTCATTTCCTTTATTTATATTTATATTAATAATATTGATATTTATATCAATATTCATAAAGCATCAATATTCATATTTATAATATGATAATATTTAGATTATTACTTATAATATATAAGTTGATCAATCTTTATATTTATACTTGTATTTGTTATTTTACAATAATAATATATTTAGTTAATCAAAATAAATATATTATATTCTAATTAAATTAAAATATAATAATAGCATTTAATAATATTTGTAATTATTATTCAAATTGATAAGGGTAACTTCACTGTCTTCTAATACAATGTTTAAATCTTTAATTTAAACAATGCATTAATATCGGAACATGACACTAGAGCCCCCCATACATTTCTAAGGTACGGCAACCAGAGTTCCGTACGATCAAGGCTTAGGAGATATTCCAAAGGGGTTTTAACTGCCCATTCACCTTCTTTTTGTCTTATGTGCTCACTAGAGGACATAAAACTATCTTATCTCCATTTCCCTTTGACTTGGCATTAAGTTGATACCTTTGCTTGGTACGGCTTATGTACAGGAAGTACGGCACCCACAGGAAGAACACTCAGCCAAAGTAAACTTATCAATCATGCAAGAATACATTTAGATTTCTGAGAAATTATATTTAGCTGATCCCAAACTGATTCAAGTTAACCATCCTCAAAAACAGATCCATGTATATCAAACTTCATGATTGCCCAGAATGATATTTTTGAGATAAAACACCAGGCTCTAGCTGGGGTTGATCTTTCACAACCAGAGCTAGCTGAAAATGATGGCTAAACAACGCTTAACCTGAAACTTGCTCAACAACACAATCCAGAAAAGCAGAGTAGAAACAATTCCAAATGCATGAAGAAGTCTCAAATGGCAGATTTTGCCCAATATACTCGTTCATCCCACTCCCACACTCATGCACTGAAAAATATTAAATGAGGCCCACTATGGAGCACTCCCACTCTCCCACAAACTCAGAACAGGCATTAGTAAGACACGGGCCCCACTAGACCCAACGCTCACTTCAAGGAGAAAACCAACTTTCAAAAGAATAAAGTTTATAATGAAATATTTGGTCTTTTAAAAGTCTCAGTTCCCTTACCACAAAAAATTAGCTTTCGGGAAATAATTAAAAGCTAATATATTTTCAATTTTCTATTACTGAGGAAAAGGGGACATTACAATCCTCCCTCCCTGAAGTTGCTTGCCCTCAAGCAACGGGCAATCATAACCAACAAAGCCATCCTAAATAATGTCACTCTAGGATCCCAGATTAGTCTAGGAGATTTGTGAACTCCCAAATACCATGTGCCATGCTAACTCACAATTGCAATCATCATTGTTCTTCCTCCAAGAGTCTCTGAATGGTGAACCCAAGCATGCAGAAGCCCGCTGTCCTGACTAAACTTCCAAGGTAAACTATCATAATTTACGTCATAATCCTTTGTAAGATAAACTTTCAAGGTCTAGGAGGTCTGAGAAAACACATCCTTGTTGTTGTTCATCACTGAAATCAGTGCTGAATAATCCGATTTTAGCTCTGTTCCTAAGGAACAACAGTTGCCTCGAAGGAGTCTCAATAAGAATGCCTTTCACACTTCCAATCCAAGTGCTTTCAACAAATGGAAACCCCTAAGCACTAGGATTTTTGTAACTAACATCACACATTGCATGCTTTCTGAATTCATCCTCTTGCTTCCAATGTAGATTTGAGATAACGACATCAGCTTCTTCTTCCAACTCAGACATGTCAGCATTAACATTAAAGGATCTAGGAACAACTAATGTCTCCCAATCCCACTCAAAAAATGAATTTTCACATATCAAATCAGCATCTACTTCATAGAGTGAATTATCAAATGCTTGAAAAACATGATTAGACCCTTGGCTTACTTGTTCTCCATGCAAAATAAATTCTGAACTTGCATTTTTTGCTGCTGTCCTGATTTTTCCAGCCAACTCCTCATCTTCTTGAAAAAGCTTCCCGGGCCATTTACAGCTGAAAACTTGACTTTGCTTATTCGGCAAGGCTTGCATAACTGAAAGGTATTCCTTTTTCTCTTCTATTTTTTTTGCAATGTGAACTCGTGATGTAACATTTTACATTCCCCTCAAAACCACTATTTTTCCATCATTTTGAAACTTGAGTTCCCTGGTTTGAAGGTTCAAATAAATTTCTCCAAATGACTTAAGCCACTGAATTCCAAGGACAATATCTGAATCACCAATACTTACTACGTGAAAAACATCCTTAACCTCATAGTTTCCCAAATGGAGACTCAAATTTGGAATCCTTCTTGTGCATAGGATTGTAAACCCATCCGCAACCATAACGTTGAATCCCTCAAACACCTCCGTCTGAAGGCCACTTCGTGCTACAACTCCTTCATCAATGAAGTTGTGAGTAGCACCAGTATCAATGAGGGCAGCGATTCGTTGTCCACACAGTATACCACGAATCCTAAAGGGGTCATTCTTTGGTTGGCATGAAAGTTGGGCAAAAATACCATCATCAACTTTCTTGTTTTTTGGCCCTTCTGGAGCTTCAACAAATTCTTCAACTTCTTCACAATCTTCGAATTGAGCTTGCTGTTCTGTTTTTTCTACTTCATAATCAGCATCTACATACACCTCCAAATTGCATGCTTGACCCTTCTCATAGCACTTGTGACCCGGAGCCCATGGCTCTTTGCATGTGAAACACAATTTTTTTCCTTTTGAGCTCATTTTTTACTTCATCACTCATTCTCTGCATAGGTTGCTTCTGCTCAATGGAAATTTTTGAGATCGGTTCCTTATCTTTATTGAGTGGAGAAGATTTGACTTCCAACTTGGCCTTTGGAGCTGAAAACTCCATGCTTCTTGCCTTTTTAATGGCCTCTTGCAGGGTTTGAGAGTCCAAGGATTTGACCCATCCTCTAATTGGTTCTACTAGTCCTTCAACAAACAGAAAGATGAGTCTTCTTTCAGAAATGTCTGGAACCATTACACTGTCTCTGAAACTCAATGATGTATGCATCAATAGTACTGGTTTGTTTCAGCTGTGCTAGGTCCTTGAAACTTTGTTCCGGATCTTGCTTATCAAACCTCTCGATGAGTCTATTGGTGAACTCATCATAGGTTGTAATCAAATTGTGACCCTGTGTCACAAGACCATGATACCACCACTCATAGGCAGCCCCATCCAGGTGTAAGGTGGCAAAGTTTAAGGCCGTCTCCTCAGGCATAGGCTTCAAAGTGATGTAAGTGTCGAGCTTTTGAATCCAAGCTCTTACGGTACATCTCCCACTACCATCAAATCGGTCCATAGACACTTTACTTAGAGCATGCTTGTAGTCTTTGTTCTCCCTGTTGTCCGGTTTTCCACCATTTCTCTTTTTCTGATTCAGAAATTGATCAAATGTTAAGCTTCTACAGACATGATCAGGAAGTGTCATATATTCATCATGATTTACCATGATATCATCAGTGAATGTAGTTCTTTCCTCATGCTCAGGTGGCATTTCTTCCCTTCTGTTTGCAAAAGGTTGAAGAGGTCTCGCAGCTAACCCTATTGAAGTCTTGATAGGTGTTCTTACATAATCATTTCGTGCCCCATTATTTTGCGAACTGCTGGCTTCAGTGTTGTTTCTAGTGCCCTGAGTTAAGTTCTAATCCATTTTGCTCACTAGCCTGGCTATCATCTCATACATATGGTCAAACTTCCTCTCCATCTTTTTACCTGGACTTTTTGGTGGACAATTCTCTTTGTCTCTATCTTCCATGATTGTCTCTTCTTCAACAATATTAGAGATAACTGTAGTTTTCAACTTTCTTTCTTCTCTCTGCTTGTACCTTCTTTCCCTGTCACTGGGTTGTTGCATGCAGAGATTAAGGAGACTTCACAGGCTGGCAAGATACCAGCTCTGATACCACTGAAATGGTCTACCCAGATTTTTATTTTTTTCTAACAAGATTAGATAAGAGATAGATACAAAATTTCAACAATCATTCAAGAAATCAGAATTATTGAACTCGAAAAATATCAGATTTACCAAGGTAGCTGATTTACCATTTATTTTTCCAGCTGTTGATTACATAATAATGATCTGCCAGGCTCCCACAAAATAGCAAGCATAAGTTGCTCATTGGCTATTGGTTGATTCCATACAACACTCAAAAAGTATAATAAACATTGCCCAGCATCAAAGTACAGACCTGTACCTTGCTGGTACGATCATGGCTGCACCCAGAATTCTCACTATTTTGCTCATATTTCCAATATTACTTCATAACTTCTTACCACAACCATTGCAAACTCTTTTCCTAGCCCAGGCGACACTTTTAAGTGTCTTAGATAGCTTCAAACAAGGCTTTATTATTTCCTAGAGCCCCCTGTACATTTCTGAGGTACGGCAGCCAGAGTTCCGTACGATCAAGGCTTAGGAGATATTCCAAAGGGGTTTTAACTGCAGAGTCACCTTCTTTTTGTCTTATGTGCTCACTAGAGGACATAAAACTACCTTATCTCTGTAGTCGGTCATAATCGTAGTCAGCCGTAGTCGGCCAAGTAAATAAAATTAATTAATTAATGTTGTGCACAGTTAAGTCTAGGAGTGTTATCAGGAATTAACCCCGACGGTTGGATAGTTATGGAGTCGTTGCCAATGGTTGGTATCTCAACCAACCTTGGCATAAGTTATATATTGAGTCGATACTTGTCATCGGAGGCAGCATTGTGACATTGTAGTACAATACTGATATATTCAATGAATGGAAACAATGCTTTATTCTGTGCAATGCTGTTATAAATTCATGTTCTACATTATGCACTATACTACTACTGTGTAATTCTGTTTACTCCATGTTTGTGTAAAACACCACATTGCCAGTAAACAATCTCCATTTCCCTTTGACTTGGCATTAAGTTGATACCTTTGCTTGGTACGGCTCACGTACAGAAAGTATAGCACCCACAGGAAGAACATTCAGCCAAAGTAAACTTATCAATCATGCAAGAATACATTTAGATTTCTCAAAAATTATATTTAGCTGATCCCAAACTGACTCAAGTTAACCATCCTCAAAAACAGATCCATGTATATCAAACTCCATGATTGCCCAGAATGATATTTTTGAGATAAAACACTAGGCTCTAGCTGGGGTTGATCTTTCACAACCGGAGCTAGCTTAAAATGATGGCTAAACAGCCCTTAACCTGAAACTTGCTCAACACAGTCCAGAAAAGTAGAGTAGAAACAATTCCAAATGCATGAAGAAGTCTCAAATGGCAGATTTTGCCCAATATACTCGTTCATCCCATTCCCACACTCATGCACTGAAAAATAGTAAATAAGGCCCACTATGGAGCGCTCCCCCTCTCCCACAAAACTCAAAATAGGCATTAGTAAAGACATGGGCCCCACTAGACCCAACGCTCACTTCAGGGAGAAAACCAACTACTTTCAAAAGAATAAAGTTTATAATGAGATATTTGGTCTTTTAAAAGTCTCATTTCCCTTACCACAAAAAATTAGGTTTCGGGAAATAATTAAAAGCTAATATATTTTCAATTTTCTATTACTGAGGAAAAGAGGACATTACACCTTAAGACACTTAAGGTCCAAGGATAATATTCAGCAGGCACAAAATCAGCAAAGATGTATGCTGATAGACACTGTGTGGAGAGGACATTTGATGTTGGTGACTTGGTATTTTTGCGCCTTCAACCTTATAGACAAAGTACTTTGAAGAAGAGTGGTGCAGAAAAACTAGAGCCACGATTTTATGGTCCCTACAGGATAGTGAGGAGAGTTGGAAAGGTAGCATATGAGCTTGATTTGCTAGCAGGGAGCCGGATTCATAATGTATTTCATGTGTCATGCCTCAAAAAGGCATTGGGAAAACATGTTTCTTCTCCAAATCTTCCACCTCTTGATGAAGAGTGTATGTTGATTTTAGAGCCTGACAACACTGTGGACATGAGGGAGCGCAAATTGCATAGTCGAGTCATTAGAGAGTATTTGGTGAGATGGAGAGACTTGTCATTGGAGGATGCTACATGGGAAGGAGTGCAAATTTTGCAACATCCTAATCTTCTATTGCTTGAGGACAAGCAATCCCAGGAAGGGAGGGTTGTCATGTCCCCATTTCCGGAATGATCACTTGTGGAGATGTTGATTAGCCTATTCACCATTCCCGTAGGCTAATGCTAGTGGTAAGGGAATGATTTTGGTTTAATCTTGGTTTTGGAGAATGGAAAACTATAATGTTGGCTCAATACTTGTTTTATTGGATTTTGGCTAAGTGTTATTTTGTGATATTTTTCAGCAAGCCAAAATATTATGATTTTCTAGCCAAGGATGGGAAAAATAAACGTTAGTCAAATTGAAAATGGAAAAGGTGAAAGGATGGAAAATGCAATCTTTAATTGTATTTTCATTATCTAATTTATTTTTCTCAACGAGTTGACGCCAAGGAGAAATTACAGAAAATTAAAATAATAAATATTATTTTATTATTTTGATTGCCAAATCGCCGCCCAAGAAAAAGCATTTAAAAAATAATAAAATATTACTTTTGTTGAGGATCGCCGCCCAAGGGAATAAGGAAAAAATAATAATAAAAAAAATGTTTTATTTGCTCAAGGAAAATCGTCACTTGAGGAGAAGAGAAGAAATTAAATAAAATAATTTTTTTTTCAATTTTGGCGTCTAGAGGAGGAATAAGGAAAATAATAAAATATTATTATTTTATTATTTTTAAATGATGGTGGTTGATGAGTGCAATTCATTTAAAATTGTCAAGTTGAAAGTTGCATTTGATTGGTGGAATTAAAATTTTACATTATTTGGCACAGTTGGACGCCTAGGAGGGGAATAGCATAAATAGAGGCATTTGGTTTCATTTTGCAACTATTGATCATTGACAAACTTTGTATTTGAGAGTTTCTCTTGACTAGAATTGCATTTTCAGTTTGCTCAAGGTGGTGTTCCCTTGGCTTTTGTGGATTGGTGATGCTCCCATTCCACCATGATGGGATGATATCATATAGATTTCATCATAGAGCTTGAATTTGGCATGTTCGTGGAGTTATTGATCAGATTTAGCTTGTATATGAAGCTAGTTTCATCATTTGTTGACATTGGAGGGTTTTTGGTTGAATCGCTTGGCATATTGAAGGAATTTTGATCATTTCCAGCCTCAACAACATTCTGATTTTCTGATACAGCAGGTACAGCAGGGTGTATTATTAAGATATGAGTGTTATTGAAGACATTTGGAAGGGTTTGAACACTTTGGAGGCTTACATACCCTAGTCCTTTCATCCTCGGGCCTAGCGCTTGCATTTGAAGTGATATTTTGGCACATTTTAATGATATCAGCAATCAGGGTTTCATATCAACAGGGTTACAGTCTTGCATCAATCATATATTCAGTGCATTGATCATCTTTTATCAGTCCAGGGTTCAATCATGTAATGTCCCCTTTTCACAAGCCAAAAATCTCTCAACCTTATTCACAAATTTCAACTGTATATTATCAGACTAGTTGATACTTATTCAATCAATGATATCTATAAATATGCAAAGGAAAGAAACCAGATTAGATAATGTTATTTCTGGGTTGCTACGATTTATTCTCTGTATGAAAATGCTTTTAGAGTTCCTTGTTGCAGTTAGGATGTAGTTGGTATTGCTGAGAACAAATGCTTGAATGTCCTTTGATCGCTAAGTGATATCATGCACTTCGGCCTTGAGGAATGCTTGAATATTAATATATGAATATTCCAACACTTTGTTATCTTCTGATGAGATCTACGAACCAAGATATAAGTCTGCGATGGTTTTTTTATGAGATCCCCCCTGATTTTCCATTCGATGATATTCTCCTTATATCCCCGTAGTATCTTTGGACGGTGAAATCGCACCCTTTCATACATACCGGTTGGCTTCTTGGAACCATTGTAAGTCTTTGTTTCATTATTTTTTTGGCCATATAGTAGTCGCTGACTCTAATTTATAATATATTCACTGCTTTAAAACTCTTAATTCCTTGTATCTTTATGAAACTCCATCCATATAAGGATCGTATCTTATGAGAATTAATATCCTTTATTTAATAAATCTTTGTCTTATATGACTTAACTTCCTCTCTTATAAGAGATACGTCTCTTTATTATATTTAAGATTTAATATTTATATTAATTAATTTATAATATTTTATTTATATCTATATAAGATGATAACATAGTATAATAACATTTATATCACTCATATTTATATTACATATTATATTTAATAGCTTATATTATAATTATAATTAACTTTATATTTATTATTCATAAATATAATAACTATAAAATACATATATAAAATAATATTATTTAATATCATTATCAATAATATTATTATATAAATCATTGATGACTAACATCGTATTTGACGGAAGTGATTTCTTCGTCTTATCGTGATGTTTAGATCTTTAATTTAGACAATGCCTTAATATGGGGACATGACAAATCAGCCCAATATTCAGCCCAATCGCTTCATATTTGAGAGGGATTTGCATGGTTTTTGCTTAGTGTTTGAACGCAGATTGCATTTCAGTCATATCAGGGTTTCTTATCAATCATATCAGACCTGAAACAGTGCTGCTACAGTCATAAGTCAGTCAAGGATTGATGTGCTTTTCATCATGGCTAGGGTTTCAATCTACTATCATTTGGCAAGGGTTTGCTATGTAATTTGAGAAATTTTCATAATGTATGTGATCTGATTTTCAAGTCAAACTTGCTGATTGTAAGCTACAGCTAATTACTTCATTGTAATCATCATTGTTCAATCATCAGCACTTTCCGAGTATGTCATTCTCATGTTTTGATTGATATGATTTGAGTATAACTTCATCATTTGGTGTTTGTTTCATTTATAATTCAGTTCAGCTAGGGAAAAAATTCAGTTAGAACTAGTAGGGTTCTTTACATCTGAACTGTCTGCTTCCTCCTCCGAGGATATATCCATTGTTTGATATTTTCTTTTCTTGCTTGTAGACTTTGGTTCTGAGGATACACCTAACTTGGCCCACATGAAAACTATTGGCATTGCCGGGTCATAATTAGGATCAGGCTGGAATTAGCCACCCTCCAACGATGGCACCTGTCTATGTATGGCATCCAAGAAGAGTCCTATCAAATGTTGTGTCATATAGAAAGTTTTGTGCTTGATTGTCATGAACTCCTGGATGCGTTGGGATAATACTGCTGCCCAATTATACACCCTGCTCTCCCAAAACCCTACCATGTAGTCAGCCATCCATACTGCAATATCCGATGACCTCGTAGCCCCAATTAGCGTACTTTTGATTACATCCATGATGTACCTCCACTTGTCATTGGCTAGATCGTCTTTTCTAATCCCTCGGTTGCCTTTCCCCCATATCTTTGCCCTAGCTTCCTTTGAGATGTCCGGTTTACAAAGCCTATCAATATATGCCTCTTTACCCTTTTGTGTGACTTTAGTTGGAGGTTTCATCACATCTATTCCCCAACTGGAAATGCCAAAAACTCTTGTGAAATCTTCGGGTTTAAATGTGACTATAACAGTAGTATGCATATACTGGACTTTCGTCTGATTTTCCAACCGACTATAATGTGCAAGCATACTCTTCAGGAATGGCTCAAAATCTTTGAAATTAAATATGGGGGCTAGTATTACCTTGTCAACTCTGGAGTCTATGGGGGCTTCTTTCAATGGATGGTCGGTTGGATGCTTGTGCCACCATGTGCGGCACTCATTCCCCATTAAACTTTCCCAGCTAATGGAGTCTACTGTAGGTTTCTCCTTGGCAGTTGACTGCATGGTTTCTCCTTGGCGCCAAAATGTTTACTACCTATTGAGTCTAGCTAGAATATACAGAGTAAACAGAATGTATATGAACTGAAAGTAAACTAACATCATAACAATATATTCATTGCGAATACACAGCAAAACTCGTATATGTATTATCTCAGAAATTGCTCATACAATGATAACCCCAAACCAAAATTGCTTCCAATACAATGATGTGATGAGTATATAAAGGAGGCCGACGATTGCTTGGATGGCCAACCGTCGCCAACGACAACTGTCGTGAGGTAACAGCCTCATCGATCACAACCAAAACATAACTAAATACAAGTATATTATGCGACTAACACCCATCAATAACTATATCTGCCCACAAAGGCTTAGCTGGAAAAATATTCAGACCTTCCACACCATCAAAAGCAAGATGCTCTCTGAAGCACCCACTCCAAGACCAATCCCCACCAACAGAATGGATGCCAAGCCAAACCCTAACACAAACGACATCACAGACACATCCTTCTCCCCAAGGGAGCAAGCATGGACATTAGAAGTAGAGATACCAACAACCTCCACAAGATATTCAAGGGGAACATCCACCTTAATGCCTCCAACACCGCCCCCAATGTCATGTCCCTGCATTATGTATTATTCATTCAAATCAAAGATATGAATGATATTATAAATTGAATATATTTAAATAATATTTATTTAAAACAATTAAAAGATATATTATTATTATATTTATAAATAACACAAACAATAATAATATATTATAAATATATTTAATAATATAAATATAAATATTCTTATATTTATCTTATATTATAATATAAATATAAATAATATAATATAAATCATATATCATTTATTATGATATAGATGATATAATATAAATAATACAAAATAAATAATATATCATTTATTATAATGATATAACATAAATACAAATAATATAAATAAACTATGTTAAGGGAGTTACGTATGGTTACCACAGGTCATAGAAGGGAATAACATAAAGTAATAAAAATTATAAAAGGGTAAGTATGTCTTTTACCACCAGGCATAATAAATATCCCTTGAAAGGGAAATAAATAAAGAAAAGAAGATGGGCAATAAATAAATAATATCCCATAAATAAATATATTTAGATCCGCATTATATTTATATATATTTCTGAGTCATAACTAGAAAAGATATCATAAATATATATAGGGAGGAATTATTCAAGTAAAAATAAATATAATAATAATAATAATAATAATAATAATAATATATAATAGTAAATATATATTTATTCATTGCATAATATAAGGGCATTCATATAAAGAATCGGGCTGTTGAGAAGATGCCAATCTCATAATAAGGAGCCTTTAACTAATACAAACAAATATCGAGTATCAAAGTTTAATAATATTTATTTATTAAGGGTGGTGACGGGTGGTGAATTGCACCCCTTCAAACTTATAAATATTAACGGGCCCATCTAACAAAAGAGGAAAAAGGAATAGAAAAAGGAACGAGGAGAATAAATATCTACCGCATCCAAAAGGTACCTGCAGATCGTCAGGTAAGTATTTTAATATATTTAATTATTAAGATGTAATGTATCTATATATATGTGTGAAAATATATATATATATACAATAATATTAATAACATATATAATAATACAATATAGAGATATTATTAATATTATAACAAATATTATAATATATAAATATTAAAGAATAGGCAAAATAGAATAGAATCCAGTGAGCAGATTCAACAAGACAAGTAGCATAAAGAGGTACATGCACTTTCCTTATTAATAGGTTAGGCAATATAAATGTTGTAGAAGAATAATATGAATATAAATGGACTGTCAAGTTAATTGATATAATTATGATGTTAATATAAATAAATGCACTTAACTTAGACAAAACTATGAATGTGCATAAACTAATATAATGAATAAATGTAATGATATATGATCAATATTAATATAAGGCATCTTGTGTTAAATGCCAATAAGAACAATTATAATATTTATTAAATCAAATAAAAAGATAAGTTGGTGGTATGCTTGGAGCTGACTCAGACTCTCCCTTTAACCCCTCTATCACCTCTAAGGTATGACGTAGTTGAAATAGTTTATTTTAGCCTAGGTATCTCTCGACTGGATGTAAGTCCCTCGACCAAGTGATGAGGAACCCCGTGTGTGGGTGAAATCCTTGGGCCTAGGAGAACTCGTAAGAGTTGCTCTACGGATGGTGACTCTCGTCTGGATGAGGTACTCCGTGTGTGAGTGAAATCCCACGAGCCAAATGGTGAGGGACTCCGTGTGTGAGTGAAACCTTTGGGCCTCCGTAAGAGATGGAACTATTTCCTTAATGAAATCATACTTGGTGATCTAGAGCTAGTTAACGCAAGAGTCTACCATAAGTCCCTCACAAGTCATATCATGAACCAATGATAACAATGAATAATGTGAATGTGCTTATAAATTGAAAATGTCTTAATGCATGATGACGAAACAAATATATGAACTTAATGTGAATATAATCTAATATGTTATAGTCTTAATGATTATATGTTGAAGGAAATGATTAAAAGATTACTAATGTTCTCTTTTACTAAGTTGAAGTTGTGTTAGATAGTGAAAACTTTCAACTTACTAGGAGGGGGCATTACACCCAACACCGCCCAGAACCCACAAAGAGTTGGGAGAAGAAACCCCTATTTCAGTCCCTTCTACTCCACAAGAGATCCATGATTTGCAGCCGACCACTCAGTCTGCACAACATGGGAAGCGCTTTTCCTAGCATCCACAGATCTGGCTGTCAAATCCTACAAACGGGTCTCATACCAAAGGTCCAACAATAGCTCTTCGTCCTCATCGACGTAAGCTCCACTCCACTTGTCCTCTTCCTCACCATTTTTGTCACCATCCTTTGATGCCTCTCCTATGTCTGCTACAAACCTTGCTCCTAAACCCGGTTTCCCGTTTCTGCTTCCGCTCATGTTTTCCTTCTTGTTAGTGACATTGCTTAGGGTTTCATTGTTGACTTCAGCAATTCTAGGTACTATTTAAGTGAAGAGTAGTTATCTCTTGTATTTGTATGCAAGCATTCCAATGAGATGATCCTAGATTAATATAGTCTGTCTTCAAAGGTGGCTTGGTCAAATTCTTTCTCTAGCTTAGGGTTCCATTATTGACCCAAGTATATGTAGGTACAAGTAAGGAGTAGTTGACTTTTGCATTTGTGTGCAAGTATTCCAATTAGATGATCCTAAATTACTATAGTTTGGTACCTAAGGGTTCATTGTTAACCTAGCAAAACTATTTATTTATAATTTTCCAATCCATTCTACAGAAAGAACAATGTTTGGAAGAGCTATGAGATCCTTTTTCATCCCAATTATGTTCTCATATAATATCACTATGCTCTATAGAAAATTGAATAGAAGAATAACAAAACTGAAAAATTGTAATATCCCCAAATTTGAGCTAAGTATTATTTTAGCACTTCATAAAGCAAATTCAATTGAGGGGAAAATGAAATCTTTAATTACATTTTCCATAATCTATTTTTATGGAGTTTAATATAGGTCCAAGCTAAATGCATCCTTCACCAATCGATTGGGAGGGAAACACAATTCAAATTCAAATGAGCCTTCAAAGAGAGTAAGCGGTTATCATAAAAGAAGGAGGGAGTTCAAATTCAAAATAGAATACTCCAAGATAGCATCGACTACAAAGGCTTGGGATCATACTAATAGCCCCAACGGCTATACTCAGGATCATGTGCCAAAAACAAAGGAGACTCAAACGGTTAGATGCAACTCCCAACGGCCACCTAGGATCATGTGCCATTCCTAGCGGTCACCTACATGAAGGATTTGGTTCAAACAAACGCTTGTCCAAGAGAGGTCGCACCTTGGAAAGGCTTCAAGGAGGAGGCCCGACCAAGGGTTTGGACACTTTCGCCCATGCAAAGAGTTTCCAAATGCATGCGCTCAAGGTAGAAGTCGACCATGTTGCATTCGCCAAGGTAAAATGCCTTTCAGCCATAATGAAGAACAATCCATTCGCCTAGACCAAGGAAACCACTCAGCCATAGCAAAGGTTCAATGGAGTTTGAAGGTGCATTCACCAAGGAAAAAACCATAGCTCTTCCCATTCGCCTAGACATGAGGATATTCGTCCAAGAGAAGAAGTCACCATGAAAAGATGAATCGATGATAATGCAATTATATCACATCTATCAATGCACAAGTCCAATCGGCCATGAGAGGAGAAGAAAAAATAGAGGACAGCATTTCATTTGAAGATATGACTGATTTGGTATGATTTTCCTATTCATTTCAAGCTTGAAGATTCCGATTTTCATTGCTTTCTTGCAAGGAGATGTACCCTTGCCAATAGGGAGATGACCCCCTATGATTTATGAGGTGATATTGCTCTAATTTCACCATTGGATTCAAACTTGCAGGTATTAGGAGAGATAGAGAGAGTATTGGCGATCATTGTTGAAGATTTGGCATCAAGATCTAGGACATTCGAACATTCACTATTCTGCTGATTGCATACAGTATTTTCAGTCACGGGCAACAGTCATAACAGTCAGCATACAGTGTCATTGGAAGGAGTTACAAGGTTCATTGAGTGCTGAAACCACTTGGCATTCATTTGGCAACCTTCCTCTATTATTGGGCTATCATTAGAGCCTATATTTGAAATCAATTGTAATCATTTGAAAATCTGAGTTGAAATCTGTATGTGACTGTCATAAAGGACAGCGAATCAGTATTTGTAATTGCATCATTTGAATAAGCTAATAAAGCAATTGGAGTTTGGGGTTTCATTGATTATATGTTGCACTTGTTTCCTTTCATTCTTAGCTAAGTTGCCATAAATTTCAGTTATTACTACTAAGGAACATTACAAATTTACTCACCCAAAGAATCAACATTCATAGAATTTATTCAAGCCATATGTTATAATCATAATGTGTGTCTAATTGTTTGAGTCAACGAGGTTAACTACTAAAGCTTAAATCCTTAAGATTTTAAAATTTCATTTTGTTTTATTAATAGTCTAATATGAATAACAAAGCATTATTCTAACAAAATATACTTCACATGCTACCATGGCCTAGATAATATCCTAAGTTTCTTTCTATCCTAGTACAAGTTCTTTGAATGCATCAAGCAATGCCAAGAGATAGATATAGTATAACTTTAAAGACACTTGGATCAAATGTATAAAAGTTCTCTATTGTGTAATACTAATTTCTGTTTAATGAAAATTCACGTTTCACCTTTGTAAAATTAAAGTAATCGTCTGAGATTTCATTTTCCAATAACCAACAATGTTAAAAAGAAGACAAAAAGATGTGGAGAAAATAGGTAGAAGGAAATATAGTGGAGATGGAATAAATCTGTTGTCTCTTGTTATTTCACAATTTTAATTTCTATATTTATTTTAGAGCAGTCAAGAATAATGAAGACAAATAATTTACCTCCTCACAACTCCCTAAATAAGATTTCTCCACAACATCTAAGTAAGAGCGGGATGCATGTTTTCCAGTTATCTGCAAAATATAAGATTGTGAAAAAGATGGATAGTAGTATATACAGTACATCACTCAATAAATCTGTAAATAGTAATAAATAATTGGTACAAAGATGAGGTAAATAACCTCAATGGCAAGTTCTCAAATTTATAGTCATTTATGTTATTATAATTGCCAAATAATCCTTAATCACATTTGTTGATAGAACTCATTCAGACAAATGCTTGTATAAGAATTTCATATCCTAACAATTGTTATAGATAATTAATTTTCTGAAATAAGTTATTTGCATTTTGTTAAATTTAAGTCTTACTTTCTTTTGGAAAGTCAGTAAGTTCTTTATGAAATATATAAGAATTATTGTTTTGAAAGTGGTCAAAGTTTTTATATTAAATCAAAACATTTTTATATTATCAAGAAGCCATATATCACAGTACCAATGTTTTCTAAAAGAGGAAGAGAAGCCCTTACCTAGGTGCTGCCTTAAATATCCTGAACTAACCTATTATTGGAAAGTCCTCCATGAGTGATAAGCTGTGGCCCTCCTCCATTCTCATTATTATCAAGCCTGATTGATTGTGGATCATTGGCTACTGCATGATCCATCCAAGCATAGCCGCATTGAGGGTTATATGGCATCATTATGAGCAAACTTTTTGTTATTCTATACACTTTCAAAGGCTCCAGGTCTTAAACAGACAATTGCATTTGCAGTAGATTTTGCTACTATTTATAGACTTCACAAGCAGCCTAGAGCTCCTCCTAAGCCTCATGGCTAGATTTTTGCAGCTGATTCCTTAAGGATTTCTGAATTGATGTAATCTCATGGTCTCCTAGAAGGATTACAAATCTTTGATTGAGATGCCTCCTTTACATCATTGGCCACCATTTGGAACTCTGCAGCAGTCCCATTACTACATCATCAGATCACGGTGGCAATTTTAAAACAGAAAAAGGGGGTTTCAGTATGTTCAAATTCTTGAAAGATTACTTTCTTACTCCCAAAATCTAAAATCATGCTCATCTTTGCGAACTGGCACCCTATCAGCAAGAATGTGAAAGATCTATTTGTGCATTTTAGAGTTGATACAGTAAATGCTATGGAAATGAAGTCAATGAAGATGGGTGGCATTACTGCTATGTAAATGATTTGCAACCTGCATGTGATGAGAAGTATCGATTCGTGGACTGATTTGCTTCATTCTATTTTCTTTTGGAGCAAGATATTGCTGAGTATCGTGCAAGTGGAATAGGGAAGACGGGTGGATTAACAATATGCAAGGGAGTAAAGTGGATTGAGGATGGGAGCAGGAGTGCATAGCTGTGTCAAAATGGTAAAGAGTTTGGTAGATGGGTGTCAATAGGGAGAAGGGTGGATTTGGATTATAAAGGAATCACAAATACTAGGTGGATATAAAGTGTGTGTACTCATAAGTCTCTTCATCTTTTGGGTGACATTAGAGGGAACAGGCATCTTAAGGAAATATTGAATATAAAAAAAAATACAGTGGGTAACTCAATGAATGTATAAGTAGTGTTAGCATTACATGGTAGTTTGATTTTGAGAAAACAACCATACAAAAAAGTGAACACAATATGGAATACAGGCCCAACAGTTGACATGGCCTCCCCTGGAGAACTGGAAATTAAATGTTTTTTTAACACGTGGCAATCCCTTGTGGGTGCCAAGCATTTTATCCTTCCCTATAATTATCAAATGGTATGGTCCCTATGAGGGCTAGAAGGGGACAAGGCCTCAAGGATGAAATACTGTGAGAAAGTATATAGAAAGTTGGCAATATAGTATCTAGACCCACAAAAGAGATAAGATTTGAGGTGTGAAGATTGAGGTATAGGTTATTAAATTTGGCGCAACAACTTGAGGATAGGCTATTGACTATACACAGAAAGAAGCTAACTATACCAAGTATAATGTTTTCAGAGCAATTTGCCTGTAAATGAATCATTGCCATGACGTTGAACTGGATGGTTTTTCCTCCTACTTGGAGTTTTACCAATTTCTCTAATTGGTCCTTACTCATTTTTGTCAGGCATACAATGATTTTGAAAAGATGAGAGCAGAGTAATGTATGCATGAGAGAGTAACCGCCACAAGCCCACAACATTAGCTAATCCACCTCATCGATCATGTCTATGTTGGCTGGGTATGAACTGTCCACTGCATAAGCTGCCCATTTCCAAGTGGCACCCCTTTTCATTCTAGTTTGGTGTTGATCTGACATATTTGTTGGCATTCGATTCTGATTTGGATTTAACTAACAGGCTGCTGAGTTAGTATGACTGCTGGCCCTCAGTGAGATCCCCGGGGAGATCCGTCCATTGCATATGTGCTTCGTTATGCATTTGTTGAATGGGCTATAGTTTATCGATCATTTTGCCAAGCCTTGCTGGCAATTTTATCAATCCTCTATAGACTTGAAGCTGGCCTTCATGTTTGTAATTATGGATTCATTTGCAAGATGATGAACCACTTTAGAGTACAGTCTTCTTCTAGACATAAATTGGAAATCAATCATAGTGTTTGCATCATTGCTAATTTGATCTCACATCCTAATTTCATTTTCCACCCAGTCTATGCTCTTTGAATGTGAAGCCTTCCTAGTCCTATCTTGTTTTATTATTGTTTATAATATTCTCAATTATGGATATAGAATCCAACTCTGTGTATAATTTTCTGATGATATGTTTGATTCTATGTAAATTCCCACCTGGAGAGCTGATAGCTCCACAATATTATCAGTGTAGAATCCAATCCATTGTTGATAACAAATAATGGGGATGTCTTCCTCTTTTCTTATAATGCCCCCAATCCCAGGCTGACATAGATTATTTTTGGAAGATCTGTCCAACTTTATTTGGAATATTCCTTGTCCATTGGAATCAAATTATGTGCCAGTTGGATAGTAAACCTATGAAGCCAGTACAGAATAGTTAGATACCAATTCCAAGTAAATTTGCATTCTATCATGTTTGATGAATCAGACATGCCTTATTTGTGAGAATTTTGGATAAGATTTTTGCGTTTATCTATAGTAGGAATTGATCCGTAGATTGTGATGTGTTTTGTTGAAAACTCAGGTATTACGTTCTTTCCATAAATACACTAGGATATATCTAGGGGGCATGCCATGCATTGTCCTAAGAACTTGTATCTCTCTTTGCATCCCAGGCCATGTGATAATATTGCTAGACAAATTATTTGGGGTTGGAAAATGCTGGCCAAACATGGCTGCCACTTTATGCCAAATGACTAAGGAAAATTGAGGATTGAAAAAGAGATAATTAATTGTTTCTCCATTGTTGCAATTAATGCATATGGTGGGCCTGATCCAACCTGTTTTTGGCAGCTGATCTGTCATTACGCGTTTACCATGAAGAAGAAGCCAAAGGAAAGCTCATATTTTAGGCCATGAATACAATGACAATAAATTAATTCATTATCTTTGCTAAAGCCGATCATTAAGAGTGTGCTAGGAAAATGTAACTGTGCACTCACCATGATTGGTATCTGGCCACATTATTGCAATCTTATGACCGTTAAAGAAAATCAACTATTTAGTCAATTAATTGATCAGTTGCCTTTGTCGCTGTCATGTCCCCTTCTCAAAAATGAAGAATTTGAGATGCTTCCACTACCTCGTGTTTGATAGATGTAGAGATGTGATGATTTGGGATCCAGGTGGTGACAGGCTTGACACTTGGGATTTGACTCAATCTTATCTTGTATGTTATATGGCCATAAGGTTGACCTAGTCGGGAGTTAGTTGATATGCATTCTCCACGAGAGCAAACTCCATACGGCCAACACTATAGAAGAAGAAACGGCCAGCAAAGAGAACAAGAAGAGATTGATCCTTTTGCAGAGAACATGGATAGGGAAAGAGATGCAAGTCCGCCAAGAGATGATAGGGATGTTGACAATATTTTGAGATCTCTAGCAGCAAGACAGCAGCAAACAAACAATGCTTTGACACAAATGATGCAATGTATGACACAGGCCATGGGACACATGAGAGTGAATGGAACATCTACAGGTGATGGTAGCGCGGTTGGCACACCTCGAGTTGACAAAGCTCGTACTCCTACAAATATTAGACACATGAGGCCTACATTCCTTCCGAGGGAGGAAGAAGAAGATGTTGTTGAGAATGAATTGGTACCACCAACGGAAGAAGAGATGATAGCTATGCATCAAGCATATAGAGCACTTCCAGCACTTCTTAGATAGGATCTCACTTTTCAACAATATTGGAATCAAAAGAAAGGAGGAGGAAGAATGAGAGGAGAACCAAGGCACAGGAGACATGAGAAGCAACATCAAGAGTTCAAGGAAGCATTGAACAAGGTACCTCTACCGAACTTTGATGGTAGTGGCAAAATAAGTGCAAGAGCTTGGATCAATAAACTGGATACATTCCTCACCCTTAAGCCAATGCGGGAAGAAAAGGCAATTCAACTTGCAACCATGCATTTGGAAGGAGCAACGTATGATTGGTGGCACTATGGACTTGTTACTCAAAACCATAGAATGATTCAATCATATGAACAATTCACAGTCAAACTCATTGCTAGGTTTGACAAGAAGGATGAAGAAGTATACTACAGGGAATTGGCACAGATGAAACAGACTGAGCGTGTGAATGCCTACATTGATGAGTTTCAGAAGATTGCAGTGATGGTTCCGGATATGACAGAGAGAAGGGTAATCATGTTGTTTGTCGAAGGTTTGAATGACAAGTTGAGAGGTTTGGTGAAGGCTCATAAGCTTGGCACTTTGGATGAAGCTATTCAGTTGGCACTTGATCTTGATACTACACCTTCGTCATTCCAGACACATAAGAAAACTTTTAAGGGCTCTAGTTCAATCAGCAGAAATATCTACGTCCTAGGATGGATCAGAAAACAAAGAATGAGATGAGGAGGAAGAAGCTTTGCTTTTCTTGCAAGGAGCCATGGGAACCAGGACACCGATGCCTAGGAAAAGGCAAGGTACATTTCATAGAGGTCATTTCTGAAGATGAGAGTGAGTCTATTGAAGATACTAGTTCGAATAGTGATGTTGATCATGTAGAGCAGCAGCCTCAGCTGGAGCTTGAGCCGAACATTGAAAATGACAAAGGACATGTCATTATTGTATCAATTTTAGGAGTGTCGAAATATCATGCATTTCGACTGAAGGGAGTCATTAATGGACAAAGGGTCACTTGTTTGGTTAACAGTGGAGCTACTCATAACTTCATAGATGAGGGGTTAGTTGTGAAGAGAGGGCTAAAAGATGAGGATTTTCAGGGGTTCAGTGTGACGGTTGCAGATGGTTTCACCATGAGTTGCACTAAGAAGGTATCTCAACTCAACATTCAAATGGGAGACTACACATTGACTGATGATCTCTATGTGGTAGGATTGGAAGAGACTGATGTTGTTTTGGGCATCTAGTGGTTGCAGTCACTTAGCAGATACATACAGGATTTTCAGAAGATGGAACTTGAATTTATGCATGAAGGGAAGAAGGTTGTATTAAGAGCACTTTTAGATGGAGGACCCAGAGTTGTGTCGGCAAGGAGAATGGAAACATTGTTTAGACATAACAATGTTGCTTGGGCAGTTGGGCAGCTCAGTGTTTTGTACCATCCAAATCTTCTTCCGATAGTCAGAAGTACCATGTGGATATACAGATGGTGCTTGATAAGCATAGTATGGTGTTTGGAGAAATTCCTCCTAGTAGACCACCAGATCGTGGGTTCGAGCATGTCATTGAATTGGAGGAGGGCTCCAAGCCCGTCATCACTACACCTTATTGTCATCTGCGACATTTCAAGGAGGAGATTGAAAAGACAATTAAGGAGTTGCTTGAGATGGGACACATTCGTCCTAGCTCTAGTCTATTTGCATATTCAGTTGTTTTGGTAAGAAGAAGGATGGCACAATGAGGATGTGCAGTGACTACAGAGCTCTAAATAAGAAGAGTATCAAGAATAGATATCCCATTCCCAGGATCAATGAATTCCTTGATGAGTTACACGGGGCTGTGTACTTCTCTAAGATTGATCTTCGTTCAGGTATCATCAGATTCGTGTCCGTGAGGAGGATATTCACAAGACAACATTCAAATGCCACTATGGACAGTTTGAGTTTTTGGTTATGCCATTTGGTTTAACCAATGCACCTACTACTTTTCAGTCATGCATGAATCACATCTTTCGTAGGCAGTTGCGTAAGTTTGTGTTGGTGTGTAAGAGACCTTATTATGAAAGATTGAAAAAGTAACCAAGTTTAGATAAGATTTCTTGCACAAATCAAGACAAAGCATCAATACAACTCAACATATATGGGAACCATCAACTCTTTTGCATTCTTTATTGTCTGGAAATGAAAAGTCTTCAAATACACACTGCTGTAATCAAATTTCAGTCACTGTATGAATTATATCAGACTTATTATAATCATGAAAAGAGGTACAAAATGCCCTCTTCAACATCCAATATCAAATACAAACACTAGGCAATGTTTCTCTAGCTTTGAATGATCAATTACAGCCTTAGAAGTTCAAATATATAGGACTGATATGAAATGAAATTGACTGATATAAAATGACAGTCAGCTGATATGACTGCTGTATGTTGCCCAGCCAATGCCAAATCACTTCAAAAGCATCCAAAACTCCTCTCCAAGCCAAGCGATGGTTTCCAAAGTCTTCATAAGTTATTCTTTATTGCACAATAGCTCCTAAAACCCTGAAATACACTATGATCAGCTTACTGTGATGGAAAATCAGACCTCAAAGCTTCCCAATAATGCTTGCAAACTCTATGATTACTACCTTGGCTTAGAAGCAATGAAACCAAGGGTTAATAATGATATCTTATCACTCCAAATAGCTACAATAACCTGCAAATTCAAAACATGATGTAATCTGTCATGATAACATCTCAGAAAAATCATTATGGGGTCATCACCATAATGCTCAAGGGATCATCTCCTTGAAAACTATCTGAAAA
Organism: Cunninghamia lanceolata; assembly: GCA_027924645.1. Classification (NCBI taxonomy): domain Eukaryota; kingdom Viridiplantae; phylum Streptophyta; class Pinopsida; order Cupressales; family Cupressaceae; genus Cunninghamia; species Cunninghamia lanceolata. Next base: position 41,908,330 of record BSBN01000391.1, on the reverse strand, counting down.
TCGGAATTCTCAGTAGTAAAGTATAGTTAGAAAAACATACCAAATCATCAAGCATGCCAAATTGATGTTCAAGTCTTCTATTTATCCTCTCCAAGGATAAGCGCTCCTCCCCTTTGGCAATTTGGATGAATTTTAGAATCCACCAATGATGAACAAGAAACTTGAACAAAATTAAATGATTGCTCATAGGAATTCAATCATTTAAAATCAATCTTCAATTGTTTTAAATGAATTATAACTACTCCATATGAATCGATCCCAATAGCAAAGGAATCCTTCTTGCATAAGCGGCTGGAAATGCTAAAGCATTTAAAATCATTCTTTGATCATTTAAAATCGTTTCCTCATACCAACCGATCACTTCTTGGCTTGTGCGAATATCTTGAAGTTGGTGTTTGATATTGAATTTCCTTCACTTGCTTTGATCACTCCAACTCAAACCTTGGGCGATTTGCATTTTTAACATTTGCTAGCATTTAAAATACGCTTATAGCCTTGGCCGCCGATTCCATGTTATTTAATATCTTCAAATATGTATTTTAAATGCCTTTCATTGGATCGATTGATCCTCATAACCGTTGGCTCATCATACAATAATAAATACATTTTTTAATGCATTTACCTTGGCGAATGGATCCATGGCATCGACTTGATAGCTGGAACAAACAATATTAAATGTTTTCAATATAGTGAACCTCTTGTGATAGCTGTTGGGACTCTTGAAATGGATCGTACCTCTCTAATTAGGCCGTTGGCATCAAAACCCAATGTCATTTGCAATTTGAACAACTCGTTGATAACCTTGGCACAATACGCAATGTGTACATTTTTACCTCCCACGATCCAATGAGTATTTTAGTGCAATCTCCCATACTTGGCCGTTGAACATGGGTCCTATTTGCAACGTTGGCACAAAGAGCAATGATATTTTATGAGCATTGATCCTCTTAGCAAACATCTAAATGCACTTGAATGACTTTTGACACCTTGGACGAATAGGTCCCACCTGGAGCAATCCTTATTCACACAAACTCCATAAAAATAGATTAGAGAAAATGTAATTAAAGATTCCATTTTCCCTCTTATTCCATCATTTGAAAATTCAAATCAAATAATTGAAAATACAATTTTAATATTGCATTTCCCATATAGCTCCATAACACACACTAGTTGATCCAACTTTCCGGTTCTCCATGTATAGAAGCAAACTCAACTAGCAAATATAACTTAGCTCAAAATGGGGACATTACATGGTGTTCTTTGATGACATTTTGATATACAGTAAGACTTGGGAAGAACATCTTCAGCATATTGATGAAGTATTGGGTATCATGGAGGCAAAATCATTGTTTGCTAAGGCATCCAAATGCAAGTTTGGTATGATAGAGATTCTCTATCTAGGGCATGTGATTGGAGTTGATGGAATCAGAGTTCATCAAGAGAAGATACAAGCAATTTTGGATTGGCCACCACTACGGATGTAAGAACCCTATCTAGTCTTGACTGAAATTTTTCACTCGCTGTCCTGAATTTTCTGATTTTTTTTTCTTCAAATGCACTTAGGGTTTTGACATGTAGTTTTCAATAATATGTTTGAAATGTAATGAAGATGGAAAGGTTGTAATTTAACATTCAAACAACATATAAACCAAGTGAAATTAGTCAAGATGGATCATACATATCACAAATAAACATACCAGATGAATGCTTGTCTTCTTTATTGAAATTGGGAAGGCTGATTACAAAAGATATTCTCTGATTTTACATCAGTCAAGTCTGATTATAAATTCAGACATACAGAAGCATCCAATTCTGCCCAAATGATGAACCAAAACCCTAGCCGCCTTCTGTATGATGTTGCCTTATGAAAGTACAATGATAAACCCAATGAAGTATGATTGATATAACACCTGTAGCTACTAGAATGAAGTCTGGAATGGCTGATAAAACATTTGTAACTGCCGATATGAACCCAAATTTGTGAAATGATGCCAAAATATGCAAGCACCTATGTGTAGGAATGGAGCGATTTAGCCCAGCATGCAATCTAACTCCTTATAACCTCAAATCATGTCAAAATATCATGCAATCTGCCTCTGATATGAAGTTCCAGCCTGCTGTTCTAAAAATCAAAATTCATGTAAGTGATGAAATCGCCTAAAAATGCCTCCTTATGCCAAGTGATCCACCTAAAACTCTTCTCCAATGATTTATTGATGAAAATATGTCAAATATGTCTTCAAATCTGAATGTAAAACTCTTCAATATGTTCAATGCTTCAAACCCTAGCTATTGTCATGAATTTCCATCCAAACCCTAGCTGCTGTTATGAATTTCCATCCAAACCCTAGCTGAAATGAAGCCATTATTCCTTCAAATACCTGCAAATAAGCTCAATGATGAATTCCATGTGAATCCATCTTACATAGTGATTGGGTTTTCGTCCAATTCACTCTTATCCAAGGGTTTTCATCCTTGAACACTGCTAGAAACAAGTTTTAGCCAAGAGAAATACTCCAAAATGCAAAAGCCAAATCATCAAGTATATGAAATATGATATCAATTTATGTCCTTTTATAATCCTCAAGTTGGGAAACCCAATAGGACATATTTTTATGAATTTTCAAGTCCACCGCCAAAGATAAATATTTTTATTTGATTTTTATTTAATTTATTTCTCCTTATTCCTCCAAGGGCGGTGGCTAGGAGAAAGAAAATAATATTTTATTATTTTCTTTTTTCTTTATTTTTTTATTCTCTCTCTTGGGTGGCGATTTTATGGAAAAATAATATCATATTTTAATAATAAAATATTATATTTTAAACTTCACTCCAAATTTCCATTTTTCCATCTCTTGGCATAATATTTAATGAATTTTCGTTTTTCTCCTTGGCTAAATATTTAATTAATTTTGACTTTTCCATAAATATTATTAAAATATTAAAAAGCATCTCCAAACTTCATTTTGCCAAGGAAAAATCATTTTTGCCACTAAAAACCCACATTCCATACTCCAAGATTTAAGTTATTTGCGGACTTTCCATTTTCCAAGCTTGAAGTCACTTTAGCTCAAAAAGGGGACATTACAACGGAACATTTCAGATTTGAGAGGATTTCATGGACTATGTTGCTACTACAGGAGATTTGTTAAGGGGTTTTCACAGTTGGCAGCACCTCTCAAAGATCTCACGAAGAAGGGATCATTCGGATGGTTAGATGTGGCTCAGGTTGCTTTTGATAAACTCAAGGAGGTAATGAGTTCATGCCCAGTATTGGCATTGCCAGATTTCATGCAGCCCTTTGTGTTGGAGTGTGACGCATCAAGAGAGGGCATTGGTGTAGTGTTGATGCAGAATAGACATCCTATTGTTTTTGAGAGCAAAAAGTTGAGGGATGCAAAGAGGCTCTATTCCACCTATGATAAGGAGATGCTTGCCATCATGCATGCATTGGTGAAGTTCGGGCAATACCTGGTGGGTAACCGATTTTTGGTTAGAACTGACCACAACAGTCTGAGGCATTTTCTATCACAGACGGATTTGAATGAGAGGCAACAGAAATGGATGAGCAAGATTCAAGCATATGACTTTGATATTGAGTATGTCAAGGGAAAGAACAATGTGGTTGCCGATGCTCTATCCAGGAGGCTTATTCTTTGCTCTATGTCAGAAATTTCATCAGATTGGAAGGCTCATCTTTTGGTTGAGTAGTCCAAGAACATTTTTGCTTGTGAGATCATGATGGCAAGATTCGGGATGATAGGTATAAGGTGATTGATGCTGTGATCTACTACAAGGATAGGATCTACTTGGTTCCTGAGTCAAAGTTGAAGGAGAAGATTTTGGGGGGTACTCATGATGCTCCACTTGCAAGGCATCCAGGTTTCTTCAAAACCTACAAGCAGGTGAGAGAGATTCTCATGGAAGGGTCTCAAGGATGATGTCTTGCAACACATTAGAGAATGTATGACTTGTCAACAGAACAAAACGAAGCATACTTCCCCGTAGGATTGCTTCAGCCATTGCCTATTCCAAAGCAAAGGTGGGAAAGTATTTCAATGGATTTCATCACAGGTCTATGTAACAACCCACCCTTAATTTTTTCTGTGGTTTAGTTGAACCTGGTGCATTTTGTGTTTGGACATAACATATGTTTTTTACATACAATAGCATTCACTTAAAATAGAACATTTGAAAGATACCCAGATGCTTATTTATGTGGGAAATGCATAATATATCAATAATGAACAATACCCATATGAAAATAAACAATTACATAAAGTTTTCAACATACCCATTTTCTGTTTTAAATCTGCATGTCTGATATGAAGTATTACAGCAACTATAAAACCTTGTTTGGTACTTCACAGACCAAACCAACTTGCATCCAATTCCCAAAGAGAGTACAATGGAGTAAAAGTGTTGTACACCTCCAAATGAGGGAGAGGAAAACCCCAAAACTCAAACGCTTGTCCAAGAGAGGTCGCGCCTTGGTCATGAGGGAGTACGGCCTACTAAATCAGTTGTTGCAGCGCTTGAAACAAGTCTGAAATCTCCTTAAACTGCACCTCTAACCTCCCTTTCTTCTCCCAACTCTGTTTTTTCCCCTTGACGTCAAACAAGAGATGTAAACTCCAACAAGAGCTCCAAACTAAGCCTATGAGTGGTACGGCCAGACTGAGAATGGTACAGCCTGCTAGAAGCTCAACAATGGGGTTGTAATCTTGCACGAACAACCCTATTTGGCAACACAAGAACTCTTCAAACCCTGTCACAAATTATCATTCCCATTTTCGAATGATTCAGCAATATAAAACTCTCTGCGACTAGTCTCCAATCTGCAAATGAAGCACAATGTGATCCCTGAAATGAGACCACCAAAAATACCCTAGAGAGATCTTTTACTCCCGTAGGTATTCAACTCTGTGAAGGTTTCCGTCTCCACAAGTTGCAGGTTCAAACCCTTGGCTCAGCCAACAAAAAACTCTATTTTCATGAAAATATGCAATGGTAATGAAAATGAGCGCTCAAGCTTTCTTTTATGACCTTCACATTCCAAACGCACTTTTTTGGGGAAAATAAAACAATTTTATATTAATTTCACTTTATTCCCTTCTTGATATGGGCACCCAACATTTAGGAACAATGTGACTTTATTTTAACTTAAATACTTCAAGTCCTTTTTATAAAGTCACTTAATGACTATATCACTAAGTTAAATATTTTATTTAACTTAGGAATATATCGTTCCTTCAAAAATTAATTCAAACGGACTCCAAATGTGAATTTCGTAGCACCGCTGAGTAGGCCAAATGAAATTGAGTGAAGTCCAAGAACGTTGCATCGACTCGCATCAAATCCGGGGGGCCCTACTAAAAAGAGAAAGTTCGGCCACATGGCTCAAAATCACTCCAAAAAGAGTCAGTAGTGACATCCTGCCAAAAAGAGTTCAAATCATCCCTCCAAAAATGTTGACTGAACCTCGAGATTAACCAACCCAACATGGGTTCCCTAACCATCCACGTTAGTCTATGATAACCCGAGTAGTAGACTAACCGTATAACTAAAGCTGCTTAGGAAGGGGACATTACAGTCTGCCCTCCCCAAAATTGCTTACCCAAAAGCAATTTCAACTCTGGATGCCGCAAGATCTGCTCATTAATGCAGAATCAATCCCAAAAACTCCACAAATCTCTTCAATCTGCAATGCAATGGTCTTCAATCGCTGCTCACAAAGAGATTGGATATAACATCATCAAATAATCCATCAATAAATATCTCAAATGAACATCAGCGTAGTTCCTGAGTGAAACCACCAGCATACCCTCCTGATGCTATCTCTTAAGCACGAAGAGAGTGATCTTACAGAGGTTTTCGTCTCTGCAAAACCCTTGATCAGCAACAAAGCCAAAGCTTCAAGCTTTCACAACAAAGTTGAAAAGAGTGAATGAATAATCCAACTGACTTCTCATTTTTCTTTTTGTCTCCTCACTCCCAATGCCCAAGAGGAATAATTTATTATTTTTATTTTTTAATAACTTAAGTCCCCTTATATCCTCATGAGATGGGCGCTGTCATGTCCCCTCTTTAGCTATGTCTAGCAGAGACTTGAGAGTTGGCCTATCATCCGGCTTCCCGTAGGTCAACGAAGCGATTAGGGGACCTATTCTGAGGCAGTGGAGCTTGGTAGGGAGCTTTACAGGCCTTTCCAGACAGTTTGCGACAGTTTCCTATTTTTTAGGAAGGGTTCCTATTTTTTAGGGTTTGACCGAGAGTTGACCAGGAGGCATCAAGGGACCTCCAGGAGCAGTTTGGGAGTTTTGGTCACATTTCTTATTTTTTAGGAGGTATCCCTAAATTTTAGGAAGGCATTGTCAGTTAGCCTGCCATGTGGCGACATCACCAGTGGCGCGGGCTACAGCAATTTTCAGTTTAGAATGGCCAGTGATGGATTTGGAATAATTAATTGAATATTAAAGTGGGGCTTTAATATTTAATTAAAATAAATTAAAGTGATTAATAATATCACTTCATAATAAAATTTAATAAAGTGACCCCCCTCCTAGTTAACACATGTTGTGTTAAAAGGTGGATTTTTTAGTAATGAAAAGTTGGACCCTCAACTTGGGCGCCCAACTTGGGACACTTTGAATAATGAAAAGAATCATTTAAAGATTCTTTTTGGATGTCACTCTAACCCTAAAAGTGGACACCCACCTTGGGAAAAGAATAAAGTGTTTTGGAAGTGCTTTTGGAGGCATCTTTTACATTTCATTTTGAAGCTTCATTGCAGATCTGAACTCTGAGGAAGAGGGCAGCAGCATATGGTCTCTTGGGAACGGAAACTCTCAGGGATTTTGGTGAATTGGACGACAACCCAGTTCATGCTTGTGGGAGGCCTACTCTGGGTCTTCTTTTGTGCATCATTGGACAATTTCTAGGGCATTCTATTGCAGATATAAGCTTGCAGCAGTACTAAATCAGCATTATTCTACATATCCATCATTTTCAGTTGCATGCATAGCCTCTTCTAGGCCAATACTATCTTTGTATGCAAGTGGGGTTGCAAACCAGGCTTTACATTGAATATAAAATACAGACCTGATGGGTATGTGCCTCAAATTCTTAGCTGGTGTTTTTCTATCATTTAATATTTATTTTTAGTTCATTTTTATATGAGATTGCAACTGCATGTATATCTATTTGCTATCTTAGCAAATACACATTTCAAGAAAACTGAAACCCCTTCTGCATCTCCTCTCTAGTCTGAAAGAAAACAAAAAAATTAATAAAAATCATAAAACAAATAAAATCACAAAAACAAATACTTCATTTCAGCAAAGGGATCCATCAGGGATCTTTCAGTGGTATCAGAGCTCTTGACCTGCCAGCCTGTGGGGTTCAGAGATTTCTTTTTCTATGCATACGGACAGGTATTATACACGCAGGAGAGCCCAAAACGAGCTTGGGGTTGGTATGGCAGAGGAACCAGTTAAGGCAGAAGAACAAAGGAATGTCAGGAGGAATCAGGATGATGAAGAGAGAGAAATGATGAGAACCCTCATCAACACTCAGCCTAGGATTGCTCAGACCCTAGACAGGATACAGGATGCCTTGGACCGATTGGAGTTAGATAGAGGCAGACGGAGCAGATCAGTATCTGTGGCGGGGAGTCAGCGTAGCCACAGGTCACGCACATCAGCCAGGAGCTCCCATCATTCCCCTAGGCGTGGACAGGCCAGGGATAGACCCTTACTTCCTCAGTTTGCACCAGGTGAACGACCAGCACAGGTAGAGCCACCAGAGGTGGAATTTCAGGATTCAGTCATGGCAGCTACAGCTGAGTGGAGAACTCTACCCCCTAAGGTCAGAGATGTCTTTCCTTTTCCACAGTACTGTGCACAGCGCAGAGATTCTGCCAGGTTCAGAGGAGACCGAGGCACTAGACCACAACAGCAGAATTATGACCTCAGTAGAGCTACTGGGAAGATCACGTTGGCTACATATGATGGTACGAGGAGTACGAGTGCACGTGCTTGGGTGCACAAGCTGGACATATATTTATCCTTGAGACCCATGCCAGAGCATGAGGCTATTCAGTTTGCCGTCTTACATTTAGATGGGGTTGCCTACGATTGGTGGCATCATGGATTGGTCACCCAGGATCATGCCTTGATTCATTCCTATGCGGAGTTCACTAAACGACTCATTACCCGGTTTGACCGTAAGGACACAGAACTCTACTATAGGGAGTTGGCACATCTTAGACAGACTGGACAGGCTGAAGCATATGTTAATGAGTTTCAGCGTATTGCAGTTATGGTACCTGATATGCCCCAGAGGCGTAGTGTGATGTTATTCATTGAGGGATTGCAGGATAGGCTTAAGGGATTGGTACGTACCTTCTAGCCGGCCACTCTTAAGGACGCCATTGATGTGACCTTGAGACTGGACACCACTCCTACTTATCAGTCAAATAAGAGGCCATTCAGGGAATCACGGCCTCCTCAGAAGGCCAATACTTCACAGTTTAGAGATGGACAGTCAGCTAGACCTCCTAGGATGGATCAAGAGTCACGGAATGATTTGAGGAGGAAGAAATTATGCTTTTCCTGCAAGGAGCCTTGGGAGCCCAGACACCGCTGTATGGGTAAGGGCAGGGTTCACTTGATTGAGGTCACATCTGAGCTGGGGGATGAAGAGATACCAGACACTAATATTGAGGACAGCCCTGAGGAGGTTATTCAGGAGCGACCCCAGCTAGAGATAGATATCCCTGAGTCAGTGGCGGCAGCCAAGGTGACTATGGCTACACTATCTAGTTACCCCAGATTCCATGCTTTTCGGTTGAAAGGTACATTACAGGGACAGCGAGTCATGAGCTTGGTCGACACAAGAGCCACACACAATTTTATTGATCAGAAACTGGTTGAGAGGCATGGATTACAGTCTGAGGTGTTCGAGGGTTTTGGAGTTAAGGTTGCAAATGGTGCAGTGTTGGGTTGTACTAGGAGGATCTCACAGCTCAGCATTCAGATGGGGGATTTTACCTTGACGGATGACTTTTATATCCTACCCTTAGAAGATTATGATGTGATTTTGGGTATGCAGTGGTTACAGGGTATTGGGAGATATATTATTGATCACCACCGCATGCAGTTAGAGTTCCTATCTGGTGGAAAGAAGGTGATCTTGAGGGCAACATCTGACGGTGGGCCTAAGGAGGTATCTTCTCGCAGGATGGAGTCTATCATTAGACATGATGATGTGATCTGGGCCACACGTTGTTTTGTGAAATCCAAGACAGCTACTCCTCGAGATGGTAGAGCATTTCATGTTGACATTCAGTCGGTGATGGATCGGCATGGCCGAGTATTTGGTGACATACCACCTGGTGTACCTCCGGATAGAGGTTTTGAGCATGGGATAGAGATGGAGGATGGAGCTAAACTAGTGATCACCACTCCGTATCGTCATCCTAGAGCATACAAAGATGAGATTGAGAAGACTATTCATGAGCTGTTAGACATGGGCTTCATTCACCCCAGTTCTAGCCCCTTTGCTTCTTCTGTAGTACTAGTTAAGAAGAAGGATGGGACTCTACGGATGTGTATAGATTACAGGGCCTTGAACAAGAAGACAATCAAGAACAGATACCCTATTCCACGCATTGATGAGTTGTTGGATGAGCTTCATGGAGCCATCTACTTCTCTAAGATTGATCTCCGTTCAGGCTATCATCAGATTCGTGTACGAGCAGAGGATGTACACAAGACCGCCTTCCGTTGTCACTATGGGCATTATGAGTTCCTAGTGATGCCTTTTGGCCTTACCAATGCCCCCGCCACTTTCCAGTCATGTATGAACCATCTCTTCAACAAGCAGTTGAGGAAATCGGTTCTAGTGTTCTTTGACGATATTCTGATCTACAGTCGTACTTGGGAGGACCATCTCAGACATGTTGAGGAGGTACTTAGCATTATGGAGAGTCAGTCTCTATTTGCTAAGTTGTCCAAATGTGAGTTTGGACTTAGAGAGGTCTTATATCTGGGTCATGTGATCAGTGCTAATGGGGTGAAGGTGCACAAGGAGAAAATTCAAGCAATTCGAGATTGGCCCCGCCCTCGGAACATTACTGAGTTACGTGGGTTCCTTGGTCTATGTGCTTATTATAGGCGATTTGTGAGGGGTTTCTCTCAGTTGGCAGCTCCCTTGACAGACCTCACAAAGAAAGGGGCTTTCAGATGGACAGAACAGGCACAGGGAGTCTTTGACAGGCTCAAGGAGGTTATGAGCACTTGCCCAATTTTAGCACTCCCTGACTTCTCACAGCCTTTTGTACTTGAGTGTGATGCTTCCGGTTTGGGCATAGGAGCGGTTTTGATGCAGAACCGACACCCCATTGCTTTTGAGAGTCGGAAGCTGCAGGATAATGAGAGGTTGTATTCTACGTATGATAAGGAAATGTTGGCTATTATGCATGCATTAGCCAAGTTCAGATAGTATCTTGTTGGCAGCAAATTCGTGATGAGAACAGACCACAACAGTCTGAAATATTTCCTTGATCAGACAGAGCTCAATGATCGTCAGCAAAAATGGGTGAGCAAGATTCAGGCTTATGATTTTGACATCGAATTCATAAAGGGGAAGAATAATACTGTGGCTGATGCACTTTCTAGAAAACCATCACTCGCTGCCCTATGTTCATTGAGCAAGATTTCAGTAGATTGGAAGGCTCAACTTCTAGTTGAGTACTCCAAAAATCAGCATGCTTGTGAGGTCATGGATGGATTGGTGTTGGATGATAGGTACACTGTGGTAGATGAAGTCATCTACTACAAGGGAAGGGTGTATCTGGTTCCTGGTTCTTAGTTGAAGGAACAAATTATGCATGCTTACCATGATACTCCAACAGCAGGGCACCTAGGTTATGGTAAGACCTACAGGGCGGTTTGTGAGAGATTCTCTTGGAAGGGTCTCAAGGCTGATATCTTACGTCATGTTCGCGAGTGTATGACGTGCCAGCAAAATAAGTCTAAGCATACTTTTCCTGCTGGTTTATTGCAGCCCTTACCTATACCGGAACAGAAGTGGTCAGGAATCTCCATGGATTTCATTACAGGTCTTCCTCGGGTGCAAGGGAAAGACTATATCTACGTTGTAGTAGACAGGTTGACTAAATACGCCCACTTCTTCCCTATTGCAGCTGATTTCACAGCATCTCAAGTGGCGGAGTTATTTTTCAGAGAGGTATTTAGGCTCCACGGGCTCCCCCAGACCATCGTGAGTGACAGGGATAGTAGGTTCATGAGTTCTTTCTGGCAAGAACTTTTCAGGCTCACAGGTACGAAGTTGACACCCAGTACCAGTTACCACCCACAAACAGATGGGCAGACCGAGATTGTTAATAAGTGGGTTGAGGGGTATTTGCGCAGCTGTGTCAGGACAGCAGAAGGCATGGGTGCGTTCGCTGTATTTAGGAGAGTATTGTTATAATACTACACATCATATGTCTATTGCTATGACACCTTTCAGAGCCCTCTACGGTTATGAGGCATTATCTTTTGTTGATATGGCTGTGAGTGACAGCAGAGTTCCTTTGGCACAGGATTGGTTACAAGAGAACCAGGATATCATGAGATCTTTCAGGGAGAATCTGCAGCAGGCACAGAATCAGCAGAAGGCCTACGCTGATCGACATAGGATTGAGAGAGTATTTGAGGTGGGTGACATGGTTTTCTTGCGGTTGCAGCCTTACCGACAGAGCACCCTTAAAAAGGGTGGAGTTGAGAAGCTCAAGCCTTGCTTCTACGGACCATATCGAATTCTCAGGCGTGTGGGAGAGGTTGCTTATGAGATTGAGTTACCACTTGACAGCAGGATTCATAATGTGTTCCACGTGTCTTGCCTAAAAAGGGCACTGGGGCAACATATTGTGGCATCTCCCATTCTACCTCCCTTGGATGAGGAAGGTAAGCTGACTCTAATTCCTGAGGAAATCTTGGAGGAGAGGGAACGACGGCTGAGAAGTAGGGTGATTCAGGAGTACTTGATTCGTTGGAGAGGTCTTCCTATAGAGGACGCCACCTGGGAGGGAGAGTCCATTTTACAGCATCCAGCTTTGCAGTTGCTTGTGGGCAAGCATCTCCGAGAGGGGAGGACTGTCATGTACCCTCTTTAGCTGTCTAGCAGAGACTTGAGAGTTGGCCTATCATCCGGGTTCCCGTAGGTCAGCGGAGCGGTTAGGGGACCTATTCTGAGGCAGTGGAGCTTGGTAGGGAGCTTTACAGGCCTTTCCAGACAGTTTGCGACAGTTTCCTATTTTTTAGGAAGAGTTCCTTTTTTTAGGGTTTGACCGAGAGTTGACCAGGAGGCATCAAGGGACCTCCAGGAGCAGTTTGGGAGTTTTGGTCACATTTCCTATTTTTTAGGAGGTATCCCTAAATTTTAGGAAGGCACTGTCAGTTAGCCTGCCATGTGGCGACATCACCAGTGGCGCGGGCTACAGCAGTTTTCAGTTCAGAATGGCCGGTGATGGATTTGGAATAATTAATTGAATATTAAAGTGGGGTTTTAATATTTAATTAAAATAAATTAAAGTGATTAATAATATCACTTCATAATAAAATTTAATAAAGTGACCCCCCTCCTAGTTAACGCATGTGTTAAAAGGTGGACTTTTTAGTAATGAAAAGTTGGACCCTCAACTTGGGCGCCCAACTTGGGACACTTTGAATAATGAAAAGAATCATTAAAAAATTCTTTTTTGGATGCCACTCTAACCCTAAAAGTGGACGCCAACCTTGGGAAAAGAATAAAGTGTTTTGGAAGTGCTTTTGGAGGCATCTTTTACATTTCATTTTGAAGCTTCATTGCAGATCTGAACTCTGAGGAAGAGGGCAGCAGCATATGGTCTCTTGGGAACGGAAACTCTCAGGGATTTTGGTGAATTGGACGACAACCTAGTTCATGCTTGTGGGAGGCCTACTCTGGGTCTTCTTTTGTGCATCATTGGACAGTTTCTAAGGCATTCTATTGCAGATATAAGCTTGCAGCAGTACTAAATCAACATTATTCTACATATCCATCATTTTCAGTTGCATGCATAGCCTCTTCTAGGCCAATACTATCTTTGTATGCAAGTGGGGCTGCAAACCAGGCTTTACATTGAATATAAAATACAGATCTGATGGGTATGTGCCTCAAATTCTTAGCTAGTGTTTTTCTATCATTTAATATTTATTTTTAGTTCATTTTTATATGAGATTGCAGTTGCATGTATATCTATTTGCTATCTTGGCAAATACACATTTCAAAAAAACTGAAACCCCTTCTGCATCTCCTCTCTAGTCTGAAAGAAAACAAAAAAATTAATAAAAATCATAAAACAAATAAAATCACAAAAACAAATACTTCATTTCAGCAAAGGGATCCATCAAGGATCTTTCAGGCGCCCATACCACCTAGCACTTTAACTTTTAAAAACAACTTATATCTCCCCTTTTATGACATTACTTTATAATATAAAGTAACATTTATATATTAAGCTTATAAGCTAAGTTACCGGATTCGCCTGTTAGAGGCTCGGGTGCGGGTGCGGTGCGGATCGGGTGCGGGTGCGGGTGCGGGTACCCTGTGGGTGCGGGCAGGGTGCTGCACAAAGGTGTTGGGTGCGTCCCGGACGCACCCGGGTTCGCTGGGTGCGAACCCAGCCTTAAAACATGGCACCCGGAGCACACCCACGCACTTTTCAATTTTTTTTATGTTTTTTTCAACTAAAACACAATTTAATATTATTTTAAACATTCAAAAATGCAAATATAACCCTAAAAAGTCATTATAAACACACTATTGCCATTTTCAACTCATTCTTTCATTCCAAAACACAAAAATTGTCCATTGTGGCTGAACTCAAGAATTTTTTTGCTGGTTGTGGTTCTTCAAATGATCCTGCTAATGTCCAAGAAGATGATGATGATGTGGAGGATTTAGCAAATCCATATGATGATTGACACTTGTCATTTGACATTGAAACAATGAAAATTGATTGTTGAACATGATATTATTATTTTGAATCTTGTTATTGAACTTGAAGTTCGAGTTTTATGTTTTATGATATTCAAGTTGATGGTGGTTTTGTTGATTATATGATGCTATGTGGTGTTCTACACTTTATTCTTGCATTTCTACACTTAATTCTTGCTTCTATGCTTAATTTTTTTGCATATACATATATTTTTTTATATATATAAAAAAATGAACCCAAACCCCAAAAAAAATTTTGGCCGAACCCGCGAACCGAACCCGCGAACCCGAACCCGCACCCGCACCAGAACCGGCAACTTAGCTTATAAGTTAAATCTTTAATTTAACTTAATACTCGACATTAATATTTCATTCCTCGATCCACTCAAATGCCAAGTGTGTTAGATACTCCAACTGGCAAAGCTAAATATGGAAAGTCGAGTAAACTCCACTGGGTGACCCCCTGCCTAACTTACTATAAATAGTAAGTCCTAGAAAAATGTGACCAGAGAGGTTCCCTAACCAACCTCCATTAGCCTACGGCAACCCTGGAATAGGCTAATTGCTCCACCTGTTGAGATGGCTAAGAAGGGGGACATTACAATATGGAATATTCAAACAGTAGGATTCAGAAATAGATGTTCACTCAGATACATATGCAATCATCAAACAGTAGTATTCAGAAATAGATGTTCATTCAGATATCAAACAGTAGTATTCAGAAATTGATGTGACCTACCAGATCTCTTGGTAATCAATACAGTTCATGAAGTATCCAGGTTGGGTGCATGCGATACAGTGGCCTTTGGCCCCAGTCCAATACTAGCTCCCACGACACAGCTTTCTGAGACACCTAGACATAGATATGTATCCGCTGACTCGAATCTTCTCTTCATCCACCGAATGATACTCCCAACTATCCGCTAGAATGTGGTCTATTAGTAGCAACAGAAGTATTTCTACGGTCTTGGTCTGGTGCTGGATGTGCCATAGACACCCCAAACCGCAAGAGATCGTGTTTTGGGATATCTCCAGATAGGGTGCAGGTAAAAACCGTTACATTTGATACGCTAATCCTGAGCACCTAGTGATTTCTTGATCGCACTTCCTTTTTGGATATAATCGCGCCTGAAAGTTCCCACTTCAATGATTTGCTAGTGGTTCTCCTTTGTTAGTGACTGATTATGGCCATGGTCGCACCAATGGAGTTGCCGCGTATGACAAGTTGGCCTCACGAATTGCACAACGGATAGCTCCTAGAAATACAAAGAATATCGATTATGCTCAGCGCAAACTCTAGGGTAGAATTTGCTCTCAAACAACCAAGCTAGTGTTTCGTCTAACCTGGCCAAATTCATCTTGAGGTTTTCGTCTCAAGGTGTGAAGAAACAATTGCAATTTGAATTTTCAAAATCCTATGTCCTCCAAGGCGGAAATTATCTTTCTATTATACATGGTTGCTCTTGCCCAAGGATGAAGTAGTTGGCGCAATTATGTAAGCAAATCGGCGCTACAAAAAAACAAGGTGAGTCGGCTTCAAGGAAAATATTATTATTAAAATAATTAATATTATTATTAATACAATTATATTAATATAATAGTGTTAAAAAACACTTTTATTATTAAAATAAATAATATGATATTGCTCAGGCAGGAGGGACATGACAGATTCAGTCCACACATTTCAATTCCTATAGAAATTTTATTTTTATTTTTTTTGCAAATTCTGATTTTCTGAGTTTTTTTGACCTCCCAAACAAATCACATTTTTTTAACTTGGGTAACTATGAATATTTTCTCAGAAATAACTTGAGTCATTATATTTGCAATCATGTGTATTCAAATTTCAACAATGTAATTATAATATTAAGTTGCTTATGTATCGCTCATGGTCTTCCTCTACAACGGACTGACTATATGGGATGACAGGTTCTTTGTCATCTCCTAAGATGAAGTACTATACAAGAGAGTGCGGTGGTTAAGTGTGGTTGGCATCACCCTCAATAGCATGGACAAGAATGTCAAATAAATGAAATTCAAGCACATGCAACTGACAATATCAAGAGAAAGTTCCTGCAAAAAGTATTTCAGGCCAACCTGTTGAAGAAGACAAAATGAAAAGAAATGCAGACCATTTTAATTTATTGATAAACAAGAAGCATGTGTTCTGGTGATTTTAATTCAGTAATTGACAAGGGTTTGAAGGTTTTACAAGAGAAAGCTTTTATGTTATAACAAGAGCTGAGTGCATGGGAAGCCGCCATAGAGAATATGTATCAATACATCAACAAGCTGAAGATTGCTAGATATGGATCCATCAGCCATATACTCAATAATGCCCCCGGGGTACATCTTCCTATCCACCAATTCAGAGCCAAGATAAATTACCCTGCTTCAGAGACCTCCGCAGGCTATCTTTCCTGTCAAATGTTGTAGACAACACCAAACAAAACCAGAGGCTGAGTTCTGAAAAAGTCATATGGCTGCGGGTGTTGACCTGTGAACAGATGATGACCACAAGGTCAGAGCAGAAAATCACTGCAGGAATCCAATGATTAGAGCAGAATGCCGAAGTGGTTGGAATGAGCAGAGAAGTAGGCTGCAGTTCAAAGCATGTCAGGGGGCTGGAATGCCATCCCTGCCTGCCTTGGAGAATATGCCTAGGGGAGTGGTAAGGGAATTGAAGCTCAAGGAGGCCCTTCTTGCATCCTAGGGCCTGTCACGCAGACCAGCAGAATTAACCGCTAAGAATTAATTAGCTCTGATTTTAATGATGGCTCTGCTCTTTTCTATTCTGAAGAAGCAACCAACCATTGGAAGAACAGACGATTGTTTTCACTTGTTCCATTTGCGCTTTTGTCCTTTCTATATTTTGTTCCAGGTATCAAACCATGACTGTCTCAAACACTTTCAGTTAATGACGAAGTTAGGACCTCATTTGGTATTATTAATGCTGTTCAAGAACCCCGCAAAAAAAATAAAGGGAACATTTGACCATATGGTTCACTTATGTTGTACAATTAGTCCACAAATTTAACCATAAAAGCTAATGAAAAAACTAAAGATAAGGATTGATCTTCTTGTCTCTGCATCAGTATGTGGTTAGTACTTTGATCCTAAAATCAATTTTAAGGATCAATGTGTTGAGCCAAATTTATGATTGGGCCTGTCATGCATATAATGGTTAGTTGGGGAAGCTACACATAGAGTACCAAGCCTTTCTGTTGTAACAATATTGTATGCTTGATGCCCAATGGATTTGGGTCTAAAAGCAGGAAATGAAGAGTTTCACACCATAGACCCAGGTTCAAATCCCACAGGGCAAGGCAACCCTCGTAGTGCAAATGGGGACACCTAGAGGTAGGGATCGCACTTGTGGCAATGCATGGACCAAAGTCCACTCCTATGTTTCACCATGGAGGCACCTTGAGGTACAATCGAGTGTAAACATATTAAGGAACCAAGCCCACTCCCATGCCTGCTATGAGATGCCCCACAATTTACCCTAAATTTACAGTTCCCAGGCATAAACCGGAGAGTTGAGTCATTGAAAGACGCAAAGAATAGTCACAGGTTCGAAACCCACTTTAAAAGTTGTGCCGAGCATGGGGCAGCTCAGGTCGTGGCCAAGGAGTTATAGTGGCTCGCCCACTTCTAGATTGCATCCAAAGTCATAGTGTGGTGTCTAGTTCCTGGGCTGCTGATTCTCCTTGTTATCAAAATAATAATAATATTGTACGCTTGATAATTAGGCTAATGTTGGCCATTTCATATCTAGCAAAATCTACATACAGAAATAGATTCAAAAAGGAAATGCAAAGTGTTTCTGACTTCTGCCATAAGTCAAGAAATGCTTAATTTAAACTGCCACTTATAGAGAAAAAGAATCGCAATTTCAACACTGAGTCTGACCTTCTCATACTTTTTCATAATCTTGGAAAATGCCAAAAGATTTAGTGAACTGCTCCAACAAATTGTATAGAATCAAGTGAATGCCGAAGTTGATATGTCCATTAATGAAGTTCCAATTGATCAACGCACACATGCATAAGACACAAAGCCATGAGCAGAAGTGACAATCATGAACAATATTGATTGTGCAAAATTATAATTAATGTAACAAAGAACAACATAAACAATATTGTTCTGAAATATTTTGTCGTGAGTATATAAATAATAAATATGACAAACGAATATTGGATATCCAGAATCAGTTGTCTACATTTCAAAATTTAACCAAATAAGTATTGCTAATGTTGGTCAGATTCAAACGGTTATGTTTGTCTGTTCAAGTAATTTTCAGAATTAAAAAGTGTACAGTCTCATGATTAATCATGCACATTTTGAGAAAATGAAGGGATTTTATATCTAGAAACTAGAGCATTCTATATTAATGGTGGTGCCAAAGAAATATATTTTCTAGTTATTTTCTCAAAGTGGCCTTTTTACATAAATGTCCTCAAAAGATGCATTATTGATTATTCTGGTTGTAACTGTAAATTGCTTTTAGGAAAAGAAAGATGTTTGAACTTAGGCTTCTATGGAGAAAAACAAAGAGGAAAAAACTATACATGCTGAACACGAGTTTTCGTATTTTTCTCCCCAACAATGAAGACACTCAGAAGTTCTTTATTTTGTTCCAATAATATTGGATAGCATTGAGAAAAGAAAATAATTTATACACTACCTGGACCCTGTCAAAAATGTTTAACCTGTATGATCAAGATGTGATGAGATTTGTGGATAGGAAAAACAGGCCTATGTGGGCAATAAGACTTCTATTCATAGGATAAGAGAGCCATAAGCAGGTGGTTTTACATACCTGAAACTTTTGACAAGCCATAATTTCCGATGAAATTCAACAAATGCTGTACGCAACATTTGCTTCCCTCTATCCAGGTCTTCTTTACTGAAATGCTCAGTTTGTGAGTCAGACAAAATACTTCGGAAAGTGGACCTTGGAGTCTCAGGCGTTAAGCTAATTTTTACATCTTGAACTAATTTTACAGGCTCTAATTGTTGGCTGGTGAGAATTGCTCTTTGTGTGCCATTTGGTTTACATATGTCTCCTCCCAATTCTTGAAAAGAGTAATCACTGCTCATCTCAATTTCATTTATAACTTCCTTACATGCAGATCCTGTACAATAAAAAAATGTTTAGAAAATTTTTAAAATGGGAGAGTACACATATATCTATCACAACAGATTCGTGAATCCACAAAATGAAAGGTAATCAGTACCACTATATCTCTCGTTGTTTCTGTTTAACATGGAAGTTGCAGTTGTAAACACCTGGGCAAGATGGGTTGTCTCTAAATGTGCCCTGCTTTTACTTCTGTCAGGGTCACGCAAAATAGCCTTTAAAGCTATCAAGGAGTTCATCTGTTTGTCTAGAAGAGCTGCCTCATCCAACATATCTTCAACCTTGTTGCGATAAAATGTATTAACTTTGTTAAGCTCTAGATCTAATCTCTTGAAAAAGAGTATATCAAACTCGGCACCTTCTTCAGCTGCCATTAAAAACATTGTTTCATAAGAATCTTTTCCATCATGCTGCATGTTCTTCACCTGAATGATGATATACATCATTTGATTAGATCAGTTTTTGGCCTGCCCATCTGATATCAGGGAATACCATATTAAGAAAATGACCTAACATATACTAGAGAGCACAATCCCTTAAATATCATTAAACTACCCAGAGATCTTATATAAAGGGTTTATGATTTATGTCAACAAAAGAGCTTCTTCACAAAGATTAAATTTGAAGACTTTGATAAATTTCAAAGGATATTTTACCCATCATAGAAATTTGAGTTTCTCTGAAGACATCAAATTTAAAGCATCAATTATGAAAATAATTTGCGTGAATTTTTGTGACTGTCAATACCACAGTTTGTTTAATCGGTTTAAGAAGCCCTTTTGGTGAAGAAAACTTAGCTCTAACTCTTAAACATGGCATATTACATCCATGAATTTCCTAGGTGGCAGGAAGGTTGTGCCTTCCACATTAGAACATTAAAGGTAGAAAAAATCACCACAGAAATTCTGTCACAAAAAGACAAAGAAGTTCAAAAGAAACAAATTTGCAGTCGTGTCATAAAATAATTTTAGTACAGCTATGTCATCATCACAGGAACTCAAACCCATGGAAAGGACTCATTAAATCCACTACAAATTTTGTTCTGGACTAGTTCATCTTATCATATTTGAAATTTCATGCCATTTCAGGTCAAGTGGTGTTATATGGTAAAAACAAAATTTTCAATGTGCGGCAGAAAGCCTACAATGCTTACTAAGGTTCTCTGGTACTGGGCCGAACATTTTAATGAGCATCATGAAAAGTAAATGACTGTAAGCACTGTGAACTTAAGCAACTCACTCAATTTCCCTGAAATGCTATTTGACATATAAACCTCCTTCGTATGCTTGTTTAGTTTATAAATTTTGGATGCATTCTCATTTATAGAGTAAATTAAACATGGAAGCATCCAATAAAATTTGAGATTCTAGAAAATCATTACGATATAAACATCTACAACTTGAATTAATGCCTAAATCTTTATGAAAAGTAAAGGCAAAAGGTTATTATTTAGTTCTCTTCCTACCCAGCATACTAATTTCACTTCGAGACTATTCTTGTGGGAACAACAACTCTGAAGCAAACCAGGCCTTGCCAACCCACTTCCACCAAGAAGTTGACAAGAATAAAACCCTCACAGACTGTACAGGGGTTAATATTATTTCACTGATAAACTGTAAACACTTTGGTGGCACTGACATGTCTGTGGGAAACTCTCTAGGCTAGTCAGCTTTCAAACCCAAGGGCATCACCCCACAACTGGGTTCTCAACTGCCCTTTCTCTCCATTTGTGGACTGACACTTTGGATGAGTATATTACTGGTGGCTCTGATACAATGTTGAACGGCTTTTCAACTCAGGACCACCCGCTTACCACCAATATGGCACATTTCTAGTTGATAAACGTGAGATTTTCATAGTCCATAATAATGATTAAAATGCTTCTTGCAAAAAAAACTGTGTAAATTTTGTTTGCATCAGTTTTTTCCAAAAGCATTTCAATCACATTTCCAATTGTTCTTCAATAACATTACGTGAACTTCAAACATGAAAGAATTGTAGTAAATGACATATTTATTAGTTAACATCAGTTATAAAATTATCGATTGCCTTTATATAGCCAAAATAATCTTGGGCATCTCTCCCATCCATTAATTGAAATATCAGATCGCTACAGGTACTAAATTAAACAGTCTGATCCAAAAGGTTGCCGTGTAAAGGCATTAAGGCGCTCTTAAGATTGTGGCCCAGGTTTAAATTCCCCAGTGCGGATTATAGGATACATTGGTGCATGACCCATCTTTAAAAATCTCAAGAAAATCGTCAAAGCTTAACCCCGCACCACATTAAAGCCTCGCCCAAGATTTATCAAACCCCAAAAGACAAAAATCTGAGTAAAACGGCATGGAAGGGAATTCCGCCATGTAGTTTATTATTACCGAAATAACTTGTTCTTCAGTGTGCAGACGCTCGGAACGCCATTGTCCTCTTCAAGTGTCGACAGAGTCCTCCTTGTCTCTGTATTTCACAGATTCTTTCCACATTGAGGGGAGAAGAATATGGCCCACATAAGCTGTCTGCCATTCTGGGACCATTATTATTACCGAAATAACTTGCTCTTCAGTGTGCAGAAGCTCGGAACGCCATTGTCCTCTTCAAGTGTCGACAGAGTCCTCCTTGTCTCTGTATTTCACAGATACTTTCCACATTGAGGGGAGAAGAATATGGCCCACATAAGCTGTCTGCCATTCTGGGACCATCTGTGCCATGAACTTCTTCCCCAACTTCATTTGGGCACAAAACTAAGGATGCTCTTCAAAGATCTATCAATGCTTCACATCTGTTTTATGCTTTCGAAACTGAGCCTAACGACGTACGCCCAAGAAAAGCTCTAAAACGCAAAAGTAGGAGCCGCCGAAAAGCTTTTGATGTATTCGTTTAAATTGTTCGACTTGTACTTTCCCGTTTGTTTGCCGCTAACTTCAAATAATTGCGATTGTTCGCAACTGATGGATCAAATGAAAGAAAGATTTTAATAATGTCCGAGGTCAAAGCAGTCTATGGGACTCAGACCCGCACACAACCCCAGCCCGAAAAAGAGGCCGTTAAACACTTTGCAACTCTTTCTCAAGTTCGGATCTTCTGTGGTGGATTTTGATCAAAAAGTTATCAGTTTTGCCAAGCCTATCCTTTTCAAACAGATTGCTTAAGATGCTGCCTTTCAAGGTGTCTTCATAGTTATCCTGGATGTCCTCGTATGCTGAGCATTCCATGATAAAATGTCATTCCATTTCAACCACACCTTTGTTGCAAAAAAAGGCATAATCTCCGTTCCCACTCCTCCTTGGAATCACCCACCTGCCCGTTTCACACCTAAGATGGTGCGAGCTTGTCCTTAATTGCGCAATCAACATTTTTGTTTTCCACTTGATATCCACTCCTATGTACGATTTTTCTTCATGGTCCCACAATGGGTTGAACTCTTTGATATAATAGGCTTTTTTTCGACCCATTTGATTAGACCACATGATGTTTCTAAATTTTTCTTTAACATACTTTTTATTTCTTCTTTAGCATGTGGGCATTCCTGCATAGTAATATCCCACTTCTTTAACCACTTATCATTTTGTTTCATCCACGTATTCTTTCTCCTATTTAGCATATACTAGCACTTCAGCCATAGGAGGTTCAAGGAATACGCCTTTCGGAGCACTATAATGCTCACATATAAAAGCCTATCGGCTAATTATAGACTCGTTAGTCATTTTTGAACCCAAGTTTACTTCCTTGGTGTAATTTTTTTTAGCGAAGTTTTCATACTAGCACTTGCACCCATAGGAGGTTCAAGGAATACGTCGATAGGAACAACCAACGAGTTTAGAAAATTTTCTGGCGTGAATTTTTTTTTACGGCGTGAGACAATTTTCCAAGCACTATAATGCTCACATATAAAAGCCTATCAGCTAAATTACCTCTGGATTGTTTCATTTGGGAGTTATCAATCTATATGCGAATAGACAAGTATGGTGGTAGAGGGGTGCACTTGGCCAGCTATGTAATAAAGTTATTGTTATATGTGGATGATCTTATATTAATGGCAAAAATAGTAAATGATTTGAAAGAACACTTGAGAACTCTAGAATTGTTTTGTCAAGAACTAGGGATGCAAGTGAATATTGGCAAAACTAAGGTCATTATCTTTACCTTTAGAAGAAAGAAGAAACAAATAGACTTTGTTTTTTAAGGTAACCCTTTGCAAATGGTAAACGAATATAAAATATCTTAGCCTCGGTTTTCACAACAAACTCAGTTGGGAGACTTGTAGGACAAAAAGGATACAAGGAAGTTGGAAAACTAAGAAGACTTTTTTTGGGTTGCTTGTCACATTAGTGGTGTTATATGGGTGTGAAGTCCAGGGTAACAACACGGCAATGATGAAATGGAGGCAGATAGAGAGGTTACAAAAGATGAAAACTTTGGTTCCATATAAGATCATTTTAGCTTAAGTTGGCACCTTTCCATTCTAGGCATTAACTTTGATCCAATTGTTAAATTACTTAAAGAGAATAGAGAACATGGAGTTGTAATGTTGGCTCAAAATAACAACGAAGAAAAAGTTAAATAGAAGGAAGAGCACGTGGATGAAACAAAATGCCCAATGGATGAGTAAGTGGGATATTATCCTACAAGAATATCCAGAGACCAATGTGGAAATCAAAAGTTACGTGAGGGTGAAAGTCAAGGTAACCATGTGGGCAAAACAACTTGGGAGGAAAAGAGAATACTATGTCAGACACTTCAATCCTATGTGACCACGAGCAAAACGATTATATAGTAGCGGCAATAAAGTGGAAAGTGAAAATGTTAATAGCTTAGCTAAGGACCAGCTTGCATCATCCTAGGTGTGAGACCAAAAGGTGTACAATGCCTAAGGAAGAGTGGGGACATAAATTATGTTGTTTTTGTACTTTAGGGTTAGTGGAAACAAAATGGCACTACATCATAAAATGCCTAGCCTACAAGGATATTCAGATCAATTACATTGATATTTTAAATGTTGGATCCTTGATTACCTTGTTTAAAGAAGAAAGGATAACAAAAACACCAAATTATCTAATTGAGATTCATGGCAAAAGATCTAAGCTCAAAAAAGAAATAGATGTCAATCAGACTTAATGCGGGTTGCTCGTCGATTGGGGCTTATGTGCATGGTCGCATCAGTTAATATCTTAGGGACCCGTAGGTTGCTCGGTCTCGTGGATGTTATTAAAAACTTTAATTTCATTTCATTTAATCCTCATTGTCCTTTTTGTGGACCCCAAGAAACTCTAAGACATCTTTTCTAATTTTGCACTAGATCTTAGTTTGCTTGGAATCAGATCCATAACTTATTTAAGTCTTTCAAACTAGAGCTTTTTTCTTGGCATATAATTCTTTTAGTGGATTGGCCCAGAATTTCTATTAAGTTTACCCAAATATAGCATGCTTTTAGAGTGAAAATTTTGTTTAGCATTTGGAAAGATTGAAACTCTATGCTCTTTTTAGAAACTTTTGTTGATATTCATTTCTCTATGTACACTAAATCCATGATTTGCTATAATGTTCTTTTGTAGATACAAGTGCAAGCTAATAAAGTTGCTCACCTACATGTGCTTCTTGACTACTAGGGTAATGCACCTTGTATGGTTGCTAGAGTTCCATCAACCTCTCCCTCTAACTAGAGGCATTCCCCTCCTTGAGGGTGTCAACATGGACGTATTCCCAATGCATGTGGCCATGGTTCTCAGTCACTTCAATGCAAATCTCAGGGTCACAATGCTCATCGTTGGTCTCAACATTCCTGCCCACCTTCTACCTCTTCTCAACCCTTGTGACCCATCTTGTGCTAGTTCTATAGCTTTTATTGCTTTGTGGTTTAGTCACTTGTTGTTTTGTCTCTTTTGATATGCCCATTTAAGGTTTGGCCTTGCATGGACTTTGGGGTTTGATTTATTCCATCCACCTTTTTGTAGATATGGTGTAATATATGTCTTTATACAAAGTAATGTATACAACACTAATTCATCAAAAAAATTAAAATACTCAATTTAGTAAAAACATGTAATAAAAAACAAGGGCTACATAGTAGCTAATATAGCTACTTACACAATTGAGTATTAATTAAATTACTTAATTTGGTAAAAAAAATTGGCCAAAAAGAGTGGCAACATATTTATTATAGTTTTGCCTTTTGCCGCTAATTGTCTTTTAGCCTCTCTAACTACATTTTCTTTCCAAAGGGATAATAGATAGATATTTGTGTAATAGTGAATTTGCATACCCATGTCATTCATTTCTATTTAGTTTAGTGCATCTTTTAAGTGGAGTGTTTTGATACATAAATATAATAACAAATGGTGTAATTTTGTGGAAATTAGGTCCCTTGCCCTATATTATCCTCCTACCATTTACACATCTTTCTATACACCTACCACTTATCTCCTTTCCCATGGTCACACACTACCATACATATGCACTCTATTCACTTATTTATTGCTCTCATGCTAGCAAGTATTTCCATGCATGCTATACACTATGATCTAGCCCATTTTGTCCCAAGACTAGTTTGCAGTTGCAAGGTCGCCCTTGTAGTCATGGACTTGTCCTACCTTAATTAAATTTTTAAATTCAAATTTGATTGACTTCCCACCTTTAGCCTTCTCGTCTAGGGCCAACTAGAAACACAAATTTGATAATATGTTGTCATGTCCTTTATTTAACACACTCATTCAAATCATTTGGAAATCAAGCAAATAATTTGAATATAAATCACATCTACATACTTCAATTGGTGCTTTAAAAGGAATCTAGCTCACTAGACAAAATTATTCTAGGAGCATTTGCATGACTAAAAAGTGTTGCTTTTTATATTGTTCAATTTCAAGAGTTTGATCAAGGCGTAAAGTCCTCATGAATCGGTCATAAAACAATCTAGCAAAGGTATTTATCAATACTAACAGCCCCCACAAATACCAAGAAACATAATAGAGATCAAGGTGCCTCGAGAAAAATGAAGAAAAAACAATCAACAAAATTACATAGGTTAAGTTCACAAGTACACAAAAAGATCACGGTCACAAATTCATCTCTGATAATCACTCAACCCTACATAGTTACAATAGAATATTTTGATTTTTTAAGCAGATTACCAGGCTAAATTAGCTACTATTGTAGATTTGGAGATACTTCAAATTCAATTCCATATAAGAGTCATCTTTGGTTATTGAGCTAGGAACATTTATTTTCTATTTGCATTTCTCACCTTCAATTATTATTAATTATCAATATCTAGCCATAAATTATGTACCTAGGTTGATTTGTGCTCATTTGTATGCATCTTATTAGATTAGCCTAAGTAACATTAAGGAAAGTTTATTTTCCTCCACAAATTGTAATTGTGAAATATGCATACCCATGCCATTTCCCATTTAGTTTTGTGCCTATTTTGAGGAAATGCCTTGATGCATGTACATAGTGACAAGTGACATGATATTGTGAGAAGTTGGGCTCTTTCCCCTCAATTTTTATCTATCTGCATACACACATATCCCTATACACTTAAATACCTATCATATACTTATGCACACACAAACCTATACATTCACCTTATCTACTCATTTATCACATTCACCTATGCACATGTCCTCATTTATCTATTAGCCGCATGGATCTAACCACTTGCCCACATTGGGACACTTTTGTGTTCAATGAATTCTCCCCTTTCATTTAAAAATTTAAATTTGATTGACCAACTCCATTTATCCTCTTGTCTTGAGTTGACTAAACACATGTTTGATTCAATTTCATGCTATGTGCTCGTATTTAAAGATATTCAATGCATTCATTTTAGTGATCCAAGAATCTCCTAGAATCATTGAGGAACAAGCAATCATTCTAGAACATTAGAGAAATTAGTAGTGACACATTTCAATTTGGTGCATTAGAAAGGAGTAATAAATCTGCATTCTATGACCCTTGTCTGCTATTTTTAATCATTGTTTTTTGGGGGGTTGATCTAGAACTTGTCTCCTTGCAATAATTCAATAGTCCTTAAGGTATTTCTAAATACCAACAAGTCACTGAGTATTTAGAAAGAGAAAATTAGACACTCGTTCATCAAGTAAGTAGAGGAAGTACCACATTATCATGTGTAGGGATGAGTCTTAACTCCAAGTACATATCTACAACCATGACTTTGTGCCAAATCTACAAACTTGTGCTTGAACAAAGTATAGATCCAACACATAGAGGCATTTCACTGTTAGATATGCACCAATTTTTAAGCATACACATTCTAATCATATAATATTCTTCATTTGACACTTATTCAGTGATCATTGAGCTAGGCACCCCTATCTTCTTATTTATTTCCTAAAATAGCAAGTCCACTCATCAAAATTTTAGTACCAAATAATCATTTACTAACCTAAGCTATATTATGCTTATTTATGCATTTTGTTGGAATACCTAGGTTACACATTAGGAAAAGTTTATTTTTCCTTTTACAATATTATACTTGAGTTGTAGAGGAGAAAATTGCATCCTTATTACTTTTCATTTCTATATTTTGTGTCACTTTCATGGATATTTTTATGCATGAGTGTAGCACATAATTTGGTTTTTTTGGCATGCTCCTAGTACATTATTTTATTTATTGCATTTAGTTATTTACTTTATTACATATTATGCACCCAAGATAAGCTTACTTGGATAGATATCTACTTAGGCAACTTTCATTTGCCTAGTTAAGCTAATAATGGCACGTGTCTACCTTGACTTGAAGCCATCAAATGCCACCTCCACCTCATCAATCCTTGATTGATGAAATTAGGTGCAATCCTTGTCTAATCAAGACCACCTTTGTCTTAGATGACTGAGTGAACTTACCTTCTGATTGTGAGTTAATTCACAACCTTTTAGACATGTGTCATCTTGACTTATGTATCCAAGAGGCCTATATATTTGTACTCCACCCATCCATTTGGTGGTTGAACTAATTATTATAATACTCTGTTTTTAAATAGCATTAATAGCTTATATTATTTGTGTGCTTTGTGCTATTGTAACTTGTTTCTTCCATCTAGAGGTTTGCATTATTGGAAAATCCTACATGGTATTGAAGCTATCTAGTGGGTTGAAGCATGTTCATTTCCATTGAAGGTGTTAGGACTTCACTTTATGGTATTGGTGGGAAAGCCTTTTTAGGAGCTTCCCAAGTCAAATTGAACCCCTCAATTGTTATTAGAAGGCCCAAAAGCATAAGAATGAACTGTCCTATAGTGAAATTTGGAACACTTTGTCCAGTTCTCTGAAAAAGGTTTTCGTATCCCCTACCATATGGATTGTACTATTCACTAGT
The DNA here is from genome assembly GCA_027924645.1 of Cunninghamia lanceolata. Lineage (NCBI taxonomy): Eukaryota > Viridiplantae > Streptophyta > Pinopsida > Cupressales > Cupressaceae > Cunninghamia > Cunninghamia lanceolata. The sequence continues at coordinate 41,879,825 of BSBN01000391.1, read as the reverse complement.
GCAAGCTCTATGTCATCGGATCTGCATGTATATGTCTTTGTGTGGCCAAGTGTCACTATGGCAAAGGTATAATAGAAGTGTTATTTTTTCAATAAAGTCTGAGTTTATTTTCTTTCAAATTGTAGGTTGTTTATTTAAGAGAGGGTACAAGAGATGGCCCCACCTGCATCCCTATATGGGGTGTTGTAGTTAAGGGGCCCCATCACCCCCTTAACCCTAGTACCAAGCAATACCACCAAGGTTCAACACCCTGTGGCAACCCTGAGACCATACCACTAGCCGATGGCCATTCCTCCAGCCACTAACAACTTACCTCAAGGGAATATTCCTTCCTTAAAACATATTCCACACACATACAATCAACAATACCACCTCCATCTATAACAACGGTTTCAAAACTTTTTGATTGGCAGTTTTGATGTTGTTTGACATTTTCGACTAAACTTGTGGGAAACAACGTTCCATCGCTTATCTATGGTTTTATTAACTTTATCCTCTCTTCTATGCAACATAATAAATAATAACTTACACATGGTTTTTGAATTTTCACAAGATTTTAGGAATATTTTGTGATTTGGCCTATAAGTGGTTTCTCGAAGGTGGTTTTCCATGCATTGGCAATTTTGAGGCAATCTGGGTAATTTTCAGTGAGTTGGTGTCATGGTGACATCAACATTTTCTTCCACAACCAGACCCTCTCTAATATACTTTTGCTTTTGACACCTTGATTTCAAAGGCTCCATTCTCAACCATTTGAGCTTGCATCTCAAAGCATTTTTTTATCAAAGATAAAAATTTGGTGGCTTCATAGTGATGCGGTCAAATCTTGATTTTGGTGCCTGGTTTATCTATAAATTGCATATTCTCACAAGTGTTGTTAGCTCATCCTCATTTTGGGACCTTTCAAGGCTCCATTTGAGATCATATGAAAACATATTTTATGTGTATTTTTGAAAGTGCATGATTTTTGGTATATTTCTTATTAATACAATTTTGATTGTTCTCATTATGTCTCAAAATTGTAGTTTCAACATATTGGTCTTTTTTAACATTATAATAAACTAAGATCAAGACCACTTCGTTGATTTGGCAAGTAGCAATTGTACTTCATTTTTGTTGGTGGATCTCATATTGGATGTTATGGGGGGTTGCTTTATTAGGCTTATTCATAACCACACTATATAAGAGTGCCATCATGTTTTATTGAAGGATCTCTTAATTGGTCTATTATTTGACTATTTTGAAGGGAGTATTATAAGTTCATCATGGGTTATGGTTGTCTATTCCATCCTTCTCTTGTTGAGTTTCACATATATGATTACAAGGTTTGGTGAGAACTCTTGAAACATCTTGAGTGGCAATAGTTTTTGCCCTGTCTCTATGGATCCATTCCTAAACCTGGTGATTATGAGGAGAAGTAATTGTTTATGCACTACAAGAAGAGACTCCTTAGGCTAATTAACCTAACATGTGAGGGTGACATCATAAAGGCATGTCTTGCTTTTGGCCTAAGTGGGCCATTCAGATCAACTTTTTTAAATTTTTATTTATGTCAATTATAATAAGCAAATCATTAAGAATTTGAAGACAAGAAACTAATGATTTGTGAAAATTTCTATGTAGACTTTTTTTTTTAAAATTAGAAAATAATTTTATCTAATTAAAATAAAAATCAATTGTTTCTTATACTTCACAGTATTTTTAATGAGTAATATTTCCCCATAACACATAACTTGTGATCGAAATAAGATCTTTTCATAATTTCTTAAACACAGATCATTAACATTGATGTTTAGGGCACACCTTTTTTTAGTAATCTTTTGTTGCATATTTTATTTATTATTGTTTTTATTGAGATTAATTATAATTTAGACATGTATTTCCCCATGATGCATAACTTTTTTTGGTATATACCCAAATTATTATTTTTACATAATTATGGAGGGTGGTTGTATTTTTCTAAAAAAATCTATTGTTTGTTATTTTTCCGCGTGTGTTGAACATAGGTATTTACATTTGGTGATAAAACTACGTTGATTAGAAAATAGAAAATAAATATAATAATTAAAAAGTAATTAAAACCTATACTTTTTCAAGACCTACTCTGAGGGTTATGTTTGTACAAAATCTTGTGTCATGAAGACTTAGTTTGATCGTGGAAAACATAGCCCAAAATAATTGTTCTTATCCTACAAAACCCTGACATGTGGATTGGAGGGAGTTAGTTGCCATGTAGATGCCACTTAGACACCTTCAATTGAAGGTGTCTAAGTAGCATCATGTATAATGAATGAGTCTTGCAAGTTATGAATGTGATATTATATATAATGAAGGTGCTATGCCCTTAATCTTATAGTGTGTACAGGGTTATGAGTAGTCATCTTGTGGCTACCTTTACTCTTAATTAAGTTATATGATCATTATTATATTCTTATTTAGATTTAATTAAGTCAGCCTAGGTGTTATATTTTGGTATCTAAGTCAGCTCAGGTGATATCCAAGGCATAAGTAGGGTATATATAGGAGGTAGTGAGTGTTATTTAATCATCATATAGTGAATTTGTCGACCACCACAAATATGCAGTCCTTGCCCTATACCTTAGGTAGCCAAGTAATGAAGTCCATTGATATATATTCCCATTTCTTATTAGGAAAGGGTAAAGGGATAAAGTAGTCCAGCTGGATAAGTGTGCTCATTCTTATTTTGTTGGTAAGTAGGGCACTCCCTAACATACTTAAGAACCTCATTCTTGAGTCCGTTCCAAGTAAAATGCTCCTAGATCTGTCTATAAGTCTTAAAGAACCTGGGGTGACTAGCCATGGGTGTATTATGGAAAGTCTCAGTATCTTTCCCTTAAACTGTGAAGTAGACACCAAAAAAATACTCTCCTTATAAATGATCAAGTCATTAACCACAGAGTACCTGTCATCATGCACTGTGCCCTCTATGATTCCTGTTGCCCAAGAATCCTTAGCATACTCTGTTGAAATTAACTCCCTCTAATCAACAAAAATCTCCCCTAACAAACACAAGTGGGGTCTCCTAGAAAGTGCATCTGCTACTACATTTTTCTTCCCTTTGACACATTCTATGTCAAAGTCGTATGCATGTAGTCTTCTCACCCACTTTTGTTGTTGATCATTAAGGTCCTTCTAATTCATGAAGTACTTAATCTTGTTGTGGTCCATTTTTATGATAAACTTGCCCCCAACCAGGTATCGTCTGAATTTGGCCAATGCATGCATTATGGCCAACATATCCCAGTCATAAACTAAATAGCTCCTCTCCACACCTCTGAGCTTCCTTCTCTCAAACATTATGGGGTGTTTCTCCTACATCAGCACTGCCCCAATCCCCTCTCCCAAGGCATCACACTCCAACTCAAAAGGTTTGGAGAAAGCTGGAATTGCTAACATAGGACATGAGGACATCAACTGTTTGAAGTGTTCAAAACACTTTTGTGTTGAATCTGACCATATAAAAGCTCCTTTCTTAGTCAAGTCTGTAAGTGGGGCTACAATATGTGAGAAGCTCTTGACGAACCTCATGTAAAAACCACACAACCCAAAGAATCCCTTGAGCTAAGAGAGATTTGTAGGTGTAGGCCATTCTATAATAGCCCTTATCTTTTCTAGATCAACTCTTACCCCCTTTGCACTGATAATATGACCAAGGTATAGAAGTTCAGTCATGTTGAAGTCACACTTAGACTCCTTAGCATACAAAGACTCACTCTCTAGTATGCTCAACACCTCCTCAAGATGCCTCATGTGCTCCTCCTAGATTCTACTGAAGATCAGAATGTTGTCAAAGAAGATCGACACAAATCTCCTCAACTGCTTCCTGAAGATTTGACAACACAAATTTCCAATGGTATTACATCTACTACTGCCTTGTCTTTAAAATCTTGATTAAGTTTAAATTGTAACTTACATTGCTTAGTCACTAATATATCCACTCCATGCTTCAACCACCATAAGGAATACTGTAATGTCCCCTTCCTAGACGGCACATAGATGAGCAGTGGTTGGCCTATTACCAAGGTTCCCGTAGGTTAGCGAGTGGTTAGGGGACCTATCCAGGGGCAGTGGAGCTTTGTTGGGAGTCTTTTGAGCCTTCAGTTTGATGTTAGATGATGAATACATGAGTTAAATTGAGAATATTAAAAGTTTGCCTTAATGTGAATAGTGAATAGTGAATAGTAACAGAATAGTGAAAGTGAATAGTGAAAAATGAATAGTAAAAAGTGAAAAGTGAAAAGTGAGGAGTAAAAGTGAAAATGTCCCCATCCTAGAGACCCTCAAGGTGGGTATCCCATTATGAAGGTGGAATATTTTATTAAGGTGGGCATCCCATTATGGAGAATATTTTATTATTTTTTAAGAAGGTGGGCATCCCATTATGGAGGTGGAATATTTTATTAAGGTGGGCATCCCATTATGGAGGGAATATTTTATTAAGGTGGGCATCCCATTAAGGAGGATGGATGCTATAAAGCAATGTATTGGGCTCTCTTTTGATATTCAATCATCATTTTCTTAAAACACAAATGCAGGTTTGGAGCTCTGGATAGAGTTTTCAGCATGTTGCAGCTCTTCTGAGGACGAAAACCCTTAGAGGACAGTGGATTGGACGACAACCCAGTTCACATTACGGGAAAATCTACATTGGGTTTCCATTTGGGCATCATTTGGTTTCATTTTGTGTTCAGATTTACGATCTGATTTCTGCAGGCCAAAAACAGAGGTTTGGACAGCTTGCTTCAGTTATTTGGTTATTGGACTTCAACATACTTGGCTGCTACAGTTAGAGGTTGAAGCTATTTTAGGTTTGGGAGTGATTGTATCAGACCTGATTATCTGTATGTTCTTATAAGTCTGATTTTATAATCAAACCAAACTGTTTGTAATCAGCCATCATCACATGATTGTAATTAGCAAGCTTCAATAATCAGGTATGTCAAATTAAGTCACCTAACTCATATCTTTAATTTGATATAGTTTCCTTGCTGATCCAATCAATTTCAGTTGTCTTTGTGGTGTTATTTGTATGCTATTATGTTGCCTTTTATTTAATATATCATGGCAAGACTCTACATGCATTGAAAACACAAAAAACACAAAGCAAACCATTCAAACAAAAATCAGAAAATTCAGAACAGCAAGGTACAAATCAAATCAGAATTGAGTAGGGATCTTTCAGTGGTATCAGAGCTTTAAAATTTCAGTCCAATATCCATTAGGGATCTTTTAAATACAAATGTGGGTGATATTCAGTCTTCAAACCAATCTCACCAACCAACTTTTGAGAAATCATACGTGCTTGTGAGGATGTATCAAATAAAGCATCTACCTTCTAGTCTTTCACTTGGACTTTGATGGGGAAGAGTTTAGTGAGTTCCTCTTCTTTCAAAGAACCATCAACCACTATGCATGAACCTTACAAATTGTGGTACAAGACAATCTCTCATCAATATTTGAACTATATAATCTATCTCTTTCCTTTGCTCACATAAGTTGCATTCTTGTCATTCTTCTTCTTCTTCCACAAAGATGCCAAGTCTAGATTAAATTTTTAACATCTCTACTTTGAATGTCCATCCTTCTCACCATGAGAACAATGAACTTCCCATTTACTTTTCCCTTGGTATTGATTGTAGTAGTAGCATTTTTATTATCTTTACCCTTGCTCCTACTTTGGTCTTATCATCACCCTATTGTTGCACTTACCTTGTTGTTTATGTTAGAGTAATAGGTTAATTACTTGATTAATTTAATCATATTGATTAATTAATTAAGTCACCTTTACTTTATTTCACTTAAGCTAAACTTAGACACTTTAATAATTTATTATTAATCCTAGGGTTCTCACCTTTAGGGTTTTGATCTCCTTTCATAAGGATTGATCTTATTGTAATTAATCATTCTTGTTAATGCATTTTGCTTGAGGTTTGTAGAGCACCATTATTGTGCCTCTTGGTCTCCTTTGTGTGATAGGTTATTTGCTTGCAGGTGTTCATTGGGATCTATGAGGCTGGTTTATCAACTTCAACATGGTATCAGAGCTCCAGATCTGCAGCTTCCTATTCAATTTTTGAGGGATCTTTCCTTAAAGCAACATTTTAGTGCATCTTGAGTCAATTTGAACCTCACCATTGCATCTAGAAGGTTTGAAATAGTTAAGATTGACCTTTATTTCGTCAATTTTGGTTATACGGTGCCCAATCTACGATGGTTTGAAGTTTCAAAGGGTTTCCATATCGAGAGGGTACATGCAATTTTGGAGCATTTTCAGCCCAAACAGACCTCACCATCACGTTCAGAGTGCCCAAAAACCTTAAAATCGCCTGTTGTTTCGTCGAAATCAGACACAGTGACTTCGGGAGGCAATTTTCTTTCATTTATGGCCGTACCCTTGGTATGGCATGAAATCCAAGATTTTTTTTTTTTTTTTTAAAAGTCTATAGGCCCCGCCGTCAATTAACCACCAAGCTTCACCCTAAACCCCTTTTGGAGTAGTTTTGGTATTTTGGCCATAACTTTTGCGTCTGAACTCGGATTTTTGAAAATGAAATATCACCGGAAAGCTGGTTCCGGGCCCGATTCGGTGGTGTAGATGATTTTTCCCGATTTTGTTGTTTTTCTACGTTTATTCCCAGTCAAAGTCAGATCTTTGTTTCTGCACTTCTGAAGGCATAACTTTTGCATACATACTCCATTTTTCAAAAACAAATAGGAGTTGGAAAGGTCTTCTAGTACTCTTTCTAGATATGTAGATTTTTTCATCAGAAAATTTACTAGGTACACAAAGAATTGTCTGAAGTGAATTTTGTTTTTTTTCCACTTTCCAGCTTTTAGATTTGCATTGGGGTTTGGTTTTTTGTGTGGTGGGGGGTGTTTTTTTCTTGCTTTATGTATATACACATCAAAGAACAGAAAAATCTTCCCTTAAACACATTTCAAAAACTCAAACATCATGGTGGACACCTCATCAGTTTCCTCTATTTCTATCTGAGAATTGTATTTTCAGCATGTGTTCCTGTGATCTTCCATTGTAAGCACTTCTTATATGTAAATGCACTAAAATAAAGTGCCTCGACATTGTACATGTATTCTTGAGATCTTGCACATCATTTTGTGCCTTATTGTACTCACACTATGATATAAAGTGTCATGGGGGGGTTAATCACATTGATTACATTGCTTCATACATGTGTGCCTTGGTTTGCACACCCTTTTATTTTATGGTACTTCCATGTTTGCACGTTCAGATGTTCTTGTTTCTTCTACAGGCACTTCTTGGTTTTCACATTGTTTTAGTGTACCTGTCATGGCTCTCCCTTGTCAGCATTATGGGGGGTTTCTACTGTTGGTGCTAATGCTTCCTTGGTTTCACGTTGGAGTGAGTTATGTATCTAGTATTTGTTCCTATGTACTAGGCGGATGCAACAGTACATTAGTGGCTAGTTACCCAAGCATTTCAGTGAGATGGAGCATTTACCATATGGACACTCTTGCATTCCTTTTTTCGAGGCAACCTTCTATTTTCACTTGATCAGTTCTTTAGACTTTTGGTACATGTGCCATTTGTATCTTCGAGTTCCAGATGTTTTGCCTTTCTTTGTCATCTGATTCGAGTAGTGTCATTGGGGGCACTCATGCAGATTCTTGTCTTCTTGATTCTGATCTTCATCTTGTTTTAGAGGAGGTTCTTCTTTCAACACTATAACAGTCAGTCTTCGACAACGTTTGTAGCTTCTTCATGCTTCAGTGGAGTTCTACATGTTCCTATTCTTTTGGGACATCCTTTGTGGAGGCTTCTTAGTCCTTCACTCTTTCTCTCTCTCTTGTAGGGAGGTTTGTTCTCTCTTTTGGGGAGGAGTTTTTTCCCACGTGGTTTTCTCATTTTCTCTATTTGTGAGAGACTCTTTTGTACATGGGTACCTCATCAGGCCTAGTTGTCGGGATCCATCTTTTCTTTCATGCATTTGTCCTTAGTTTTTTTAGCTTCTCTCTAAGTTCATCTTAAGGGGGGGTGTTAGAGTAATAGGTTAATTACTTAATTAATTTAATCATATTGATTAATTAATTAAGTCACCTTTACTTTATTTCACTTAAGCTAAACTTAGGCACTTTAATAATTTATTATTAATCACAGGGTTCTCACCTTTAGGGTTTTTATCTCCTTTCATAAGGATTGATCTTATTGTAATTATTCATTCTTGTTAATGCATTTTGCTTCAGGTTTGCAGAGCACCATTATTGTGCCTCTTGGTCTCCTTTGTGTGAGGTTATTTGCTTGCATGTGTTCATTGGGATATGTGATGTTGGTTTATCAACTTCAACATTTTATGCTCATGGGAAAAGTTTATTTTCTTGTCAAACTATAAGTAAGTATGCTTGTGCACACACTTCATCAATATCTTGTGGTTTAGCCATTGAAACATGCCTTTTAGATGCCTAAATAACCCACCTATGTATTTCATACTTGCATCTCATTTTCCATGGCATCCTTGCCCAATTGGATCATGCTCTTCCTATACTCACTTGTATAATCTTGCACTCTTTTTTTTACCTTTGTTTGAAGTAACTCCATTGCATCACCCTTTCTTTTTCACGAAAAATAGGGTAAAATTGCTTCTTGAGTAGCCCTTAAAAACCTCCCACTTGGTAATTGGTGGCACTTTTCAAAATTCCAATGAATGACCATAACCTTTAAACCACGTGAGAGCGTGCTTGGATAGCTCAAGTCTTGCAATTGAGATTTGTTTATGAGAAAATTTTTTGTGGAGACTAAAGTACAACTCAATTTGGGAGATGTATCGATCAAGTTTCTCAATACACATTTCTCCATCAAAGGGTTTGTTGTACCCATATGAAATTTTTTATTTATGCATACAAACACCCCAAAAAGATGCCTGAACACACCTCTCAAGCACTATGTTGCCTTGTCATTATTTGCTAACCCCGCAAGTAGAATATACATCAGAGAAGATTGATACTTGAGGCCCAAATGGAGAAAGATTCAAAGAGCCAAATTGGCTATGAGCCGTCAAAGATCATCTAGAAGCGGAGGTCAAAGTGATGGATTGAAGACTGAAATGATGCAAAGGAACGACAAAGAGAAACAAGAAAGCATCTAGTAACTCAAAATTCAATTTTGAAAATTTAAAAATTTTGGAAAAATTTTCTAAGGCATTTTGGAGTGTTTTTCCCTTGGCACGCGTGCCAAGGAGAAAAGGCTCCAAATTTCAAAAGTCCAAATTTCAAGTTTCAAAGCTTCTCTTCATCATTCAGAGTGAACTCGTCCGAAAATGTGCTTCAAAAAGGTTAAGTCAAAAAGAGCACTTTTATTGCAAAGCGCGCTCCAACTCTAAAGTGCTCCAAATGAAGATTGAAGTTTCTATGATGAAGACATCCAATGCAAGATCAAGAGCACTCTCAAGTGCGCTTGGAGCACTTTTGCCTTGAAGCACGCTCCAAGTCCAAAAGGCTTCAAAGGCAGAGAAAGTCAACATTGATCCAAAGTGAAGAATCCAAGAGATCTTCGTTGAAATTCCTAAGGCAAGAATCTGAGTTTTTAAGGCGAAAAAGGCATAAAAAGAACATGAAAAAAAGGTGAAAGAAATCAAAGTTTTTGGTGAAGGTGAAAGACAAAATTTGAAAAAGTTTCTAAGGCAAGTTTTGCCTTGGGAAAAGCGCACTTTACCCAAGGTGCGCACGCCAAGGGAAAAACACGCTTTCCCTTGGCACCCTTTCCTCCAAAAAAAATGCTTCAAACAAAAAGCAACGCCTTCTATTTTTGGCAGCCAAACACAAGGAAAAACACCTTTGCAAAGGGGAATAAAAAGCTATAAATAGAAGATGCTTTCACTTCAACTTCACTTGTTATTTTTTGCATGAAGGGCAAAATAAAAGCACTCTAAAAATAGAGGAAAAGCATATTAAAACCCTAGGAGGCTAAACCAAGCTATAAAGGAGCCATTTCTTCATTGTTTGTATCATTTTCAAAGGCAACTTGAAGGTTTGAAGGCAACGCTTTGCTCGAGGGAGATTTTTCTTCATTATTTCATACATTCCAAGGCAAAGTTGCATAGGCAAAGGGAAACACTTCACCTGAGAAGTCATTTTTGAAGGTTTTTGAAGGTTTTTGTTGCTGGTTATGACTATTCAAAGCCAAAATCACCACCTCCAGCCATAGAAAAAGGGGTTTTCAAGGCTATTCTGTCCATTTTTCCTCATTTTTGTCACATACCCACCTCAGGAAAAGGCATTTTTCATCTTTCTAGACCATCTAGAGCTTAGATCCGGTACATTTTTGAAGGTACAACTCCATATTTTCACTTTCCAAAGGCAAAAATACACATTTTTTCATGAAAAATCAAAGTTGGACAACGAAAAGAAAAGCCTGATTTTCTTGGACAACGACCATAAAAAGGTCTAATTTTGCCTTTTTTGAAGCGGGACAACAAAAAGGAAAGCTTCTCCAAGCCACAAAGCAACGATGCAATACTCTTCGGTCACTATTGAGGCTAAATCCCCACTTGTCCATGAATATTCCAAGGTCAAAGAAACAGACTTGTGCCAAGTTTCCCCTGAGGGTTTTGACTTGAATGCTATGATGAAAGATGGCAGTACTGCAACAAAGATGTACCTTTTAGCTGAAATCACAGTGAAATTTGATAAGGCTAAAAAGGAGTATATGGATCTGTCGAAGACTATGGAAGATGCCAGTGTTATCATGCAGATGAAGACTGTTCACCTCGATTCCATCATTATACTAAATGAGGCTAAAGTTGATGAATTGGAGAGAAATCCCAATTCCCAGACTTAGTCATTTTTCAGTATTTGCAAGAGGTTCTATTTTGGGTAGTTGGAGAGATTTCCAAAGCAGTTTCTATTTTGAGAACTGACTTTGCTTTTCAAAGATAAATCTATTTTTGGATTTGTTTTGGAAATCATGTAAAATATTTTTAAGTGGAACTCAATTTGTAATAACATGCAAGTTCAGTTAACTGAATTGCATGAGACTTAATTTATTATTTTAAATGCTAATAAGCTTGCATGCTTGCCAAGCAGCATTAGGGTTAGGTTGGAGAGTATTAGTTAACTCTTCATTTTATTTCCTTGCATCTTTTGTTCTAGGTTATAAATAAGTGTATTCTACACACTTTATTTCTTAATGGTAAATGTTGAAGCTTTTATTTTGCTCGCATATTATTGTTCAAAGGGTGTTGTGTGTTTTTATTACTTTGAGAATGAAAATATGCATTGTCTTTATGGAAGCTTTTGTGTTGTTGAGATTGAGAGGAATTGTTTATGGCTTTGTGCTTGAACATTCATTTCAAATCCCCTTTGTTCTTTTGTGTTAAATCAAATCACCAATTGTCCCTTTGATTCCTTTGTGCTCTGGATTTACTCAGAAATAAAAAGTATGCTTTATTAGTTTAGTTATTCTTTTGCAATACTCTGAAAAGTCTTATAGCATTGCACAGAAGAGCTTGAATTGCCTTGTGCTCGTGCCTTGAGAAACAAAAAGATAGGTTAAGTTGTATTGTCTTTTAAAATTTCTTGTTTGAGGGAGCTTCTCCTCCTAATTTGAAGAACTGTTCTACTGTACATGTTGTTCTATTTAGAGTTGTACCAAAAGGTGCGAATTTAAATGCTAACAGGGTTCCATGTCAATCTTTTCTTTAGCCTATAACAATCCACCATGTGATGTCTTTCCTTGTTCTTGCTCAATGTTCTCAGGCTCCTTTTCTTCTTGATGCTCCCTTGGGATTCCAAGATTCTTTTTCAAGGCTAGTATGATGCTTTCAAGCCTATCAAATTTCCTATAGTGATGTAAATTCTTGCAACATCATCTTTTAATTTCTCTAAATGAGCTTCTCCTTCGCCCTCTTCTCTATCCAATTCCCTGTCATTCAAGTTGTCCTATTCTACTCACTACTTCTAGTCATGAGATGAAAAGGGAACAACTTTTGATACTTCCATTTGATCTTGTAGAGGACATAACCAATCATACACTTGCACTCCAAAAACTACTATGATACCATTTGATTTGTAATATGATGGAGATATTCTCCTAGCAATCACCACTTACAAATATTCACTTGTCAACTCTACAAAACACCTTTAAAAAACTATAACTCTAATGTATAACAAGTGCTTCTGGATTTGACCGTGATCAAGATTTTTCTCTCAATGTTTTGGATCACACTCCATGATCCATCATCAGGAGAAAGACAACAAGAGAAGAGACATAAAATGATAAACTACAGACCCAATCTAAATAAAAAGAGAGGGAGGGAGACCTCTGGCTCAGAAATCAAGAGATTTCAAGTGGAGGAAGAAAATAATCAACATAGTAAGGTACAACAAGAAAGAACAAAATTGAGTCAAAACTCATCCAAAAGAAAATTAAATGGATAAATAAATAAAATAAAAATAACAAAAGAGAATATACATACAAGAGATAAAATAATTTTTTAATTTTAATTTTATAAAACTAATTATATATATATATCAAAAACAACACATGAATATAGGAATAGGAAATACACCTAATATATGTATATAATATTATAAAGAAAAATTAGACAAATTACACAATCACAATTATCTAATATATGTATGTATAATAATATATATTATGTAATATATATAAGAACCCAAGCGCAAGCCTAGAAAGAGAATAATTATATATAGTTAATATATAAAAGAGGGGGCAGCAAAGGGCCCAAAGATGACACAAAAGAGACATAAAAAGAGACAAGGCAAATAGAGTGTGATCCGAAACGTTGAGAGAAAAATCTTGATCACGGTCAAATCCAGAAGCACTTGTTATACAACTATGGACTATGGAAATTTAATGAATTCTATAACTCTAATAGTTAATTTATCAATCTAACATGTCCAACATAGTTGCAACATCATACAGAAATGCATAACAAAAGAATATTGTACAAAAGAAACATTTAACAAGATTGAGACACACGATTACACCAGGAGAAACTCTCAAAAGGGAAGAAAACTTTAGAAGAGTTATCTATCTTGCTCCTCTTGCCAATATCCTCTAGTCATTTACTAGTGTGTACAATGCCCCCAGGGCTAATTTGATCTTTGACATCATGTACAACTAGTTCTAGACACCTACAACATGTCTCATCACCATGAAATTCTCACTCAGTCACTAACAACAATAAAAATGATTAGAATGAATATTAGAATGAGAGACAACCCCTCTATAATGTTTTTCTATATCTTTCATAAGCACCAAAGAGAACCTCAAACATTGGGAATGCAAAACGAGGAGTGAAAACCCTTCATATTCCACCCTCTATCTTCACAATGATGAATTCATTGTTTTCAATAGGGTGGTGATTTAAAATCACTATGGTAGTCACACAATTGTCATTTTTTGCAAGGTGAAAATTGTGAGACTGCCGCCTATGGAAACTAATAATTTTGTCGCCATTAATTTTTCCAGTTAGATCATCTCAACCCCTATTTTAGACTTCCTCGAGGCACTCTAGATTGCCACAAGTATGCATTTGAAATGAGACCAGACTTCTTGATAGTGAAACACACCAAACATAGAGGAACTCTTACTTCCACACTCTAAGACAAACTCCATAATTGAAAATAGAAACTTTGACCTCTCAGTGAAACAACTATGATCAATTTTTGGATCAATAAGTGAGTGAGAGAAATGTAATGTGGCCATATACCAAGTAATCATGTAATTGCAATAATCATGTTATGTGAGATGTGAGCTTGTAGAATGACATTAAACATAGTGGTGTAGGATAATATCATGAAAGTTCTATAAGAGAAAAGTGATATGAAAATGAATAATAATGGCAAGGTATATTGGATGTAGTATGTAAGTATGTAAATATATGGTATAATCATAAACTACAGTAGTATGTATTCTCCCAAGGGAGAATATAGAATTACTTGGCTTGGAAGATAATGTCCATAGATATCCCCAATTGAGGAAGCCAAGCAATGTGGTGTGTGTGGATGACAAGTTCCATGAGTGTAAAACATATAAAGAGAAATGTGAAAGTGAAATTAGAGAAGCACAATAAACAAGATGTAAGGAAAAAGCCAATGATAAATCAAAAAATAAACAAAACCATGTTTTTGGTCATCATGAATGAAAGTGTGACGAGGACACTTGCATTTATTTACAACAATCCAAATCCACAAGATAAAATAAAGGAAAATAGAAAATAAATAAAAAGTAATCATGAGACAAAAGGAATGTTCATGGATACTTGTGTCAGCATTCACCATGGAAGGTGCCTTTATGTCATCCATGTATTAGCTATGAACATGTGGATGGAAAATGCGGTGAAAGGATAGAAAAGGAAAAACAAAGTAAAGTACCATCAAATATAAGCAGACAAGCTATGATCAACATATATATTGAGTGTAACCATAATCATCCAATAGGTCATAATCTTCCCAAACACCAAATCCCCAAAACTAAACTTGAGATTGTTCTTGTGATGGACTTGGATCATTGTGCACAATAGACCCCTTAACTTATACTTGTTCTAAAGGAACAAATTCTAACTTTGGCTTTAGCACCCATTGTTTTTGTTTTTCTTCTTTTGTTACCATAAATTTGCCCTATTTTGCATTTTAATTATAGCCTTTTGTTTAATTAATGTTCCCTTGATTGTTATGAACAACTAGATTTGGACTTAGTCCTGCATCCTTGATTAAATGTTTTGTTTCCATTTGGATGGTATTATTAGAGATATTCATGTTTATTATAACCCTGATCTTGTTTTGTGATAACCATTTTATTTCTCTTTCTTGCCGGTACTTGAAGCATTTGTATGCATTGTAAAGAACTTCATTCATTTCATGTGGTGGCTCCTTTGGATTAGGTATGAATGTGTCAATGGTAAAATTAGCATGCTTTAAGAGAGGTTGGTATGCATCTCTTGATACCATGATTTTCCATCATGAATAAAATTTACACAATATTGTAAGATGGAAAGGGCCACTATTCATGGTTTACTAAGAATGAGTCTAAACCTATCAGAAATTGACTTAATGCAAAAAGTATGGGTTCCTCTCCTTTTATTTTTATTTTTTAGCTTCAAGATGGCACAATCTATAGTACATTGTATAATTCCATTAGAGCATTTTAAGGCAACTTCTGAATATGCATATTGATCTTGTTGCAAATGATGTCTAAAAAATCCTCTTCAATACAAATATTAAAATAACATTATGAATCAATCATAATTCCTTAATTCCCTTAGTATACCAGTATTATGTGGACTTTTATATATAGTGGTCAATGGTATCCATTGCTAGGGATTTCATTAGGATAGAATGTAATAGATACACGAAAGAAGGAGCATTGGGTTACTCATTGGTTCACTCCAACAATTGCATCACAAGATGTTAATGATCTATACTTGTGATCAATTATATCCTCATATTTTATGATAACTTATCCACATGATTTGGTTGGTTATGTTGTGGAAAAGGATTCACGTAAATTTGGAGATTTCGGTTAGGAGGGGAAATGAAATGGTTGCCCCCATTGTTTATATATCTTCCACGTGAATCATATTACTATCAATACGGTCTTGAATTTTATTCTTCAAACTCATACAACATTGTGTAGTGTGACCATTCCCTCTATGGTATTCACAAAAAGTGTTTGCATCAAAACATTTAAGAACATAATTTAAAAATTCTATTGGTTTAATTGGTTATAAAGTAATCGTATTGTCCCCTACAAGATTTTGCAATATCATATTAAGAGAACCACGAAGCCTTATTATTTTTTTGTTACTTTTTAGGTTTAATAGTAATAACATTTGAAGTCACTTGTCCATTATTTACATGATTTACATTGGGCCTATTGTCTTTCTTATGTGATGACTATGACAACCCTTTTTGAAAAAAAATTAATTGATATAAATAAATCTTTATAGGATGAAAAGGACAAAGAAGATTTAGATGAGCCATAATTTAGCAAATTAGCATCCAATAATTTGATGCCATAATCCTTAATGATTGCACACAAGAGAATGTAGCATACTAATTGAAAATAACTTTATTTTTTTTAATTGCAGGGAAAAAGTTATTGATGAACAAGCATGGCTCTCATCATCTAGTACAATTGATTGTGAATCTTGGCAAGTAGGGATTGAAATATTATAGCACAATCAATAACTCTCATTAAATTCCCTTGCTTACTTTGGAACAAATATAAAAATTTACTTTAAACAAATGTTGACAAGGAAATGTTGGACAAAATAATTAGCTAGTTTCAAAAAATATAGGATAGAACCATGTGGCAACAAAAAGAACCATTCCCAGTCTCATATGTGGCAAGCAATCTATTTCATACATGAAGTCTAAACAAGTGACATTAAAGGATCTAATGTGGGTCACTGGGTCACCCTTACGATTATACATTTCAAATATTGGTGCTACAAAGGAAATTAGAAACAAATATGCCAAGATGTTGTAAGATAGAGGATTATGATTTAGTTCATAGGTCAAATCCTTCTTAGAGATTAGAGGGATAGCTTTGAACCTATTTTGAAATTTATTAATTTGTTTGATAATGCTTTATAAGGAGGGTTTGGTAATGGCGGTGCAATGAGTGGGAATATCTGTGGTGTAATTATTGGTTCAGGATGGAATAGTAGAGGATGAAATGACAGGGGATTGTTAAGAGAGAGGTTGTGAAGAGATAATAGGAGTATGCTAGATATGTGAATTAGAGGTAATAGGAACATAATGAATATGGGAAGTAGGGGTAAGAACAAGTGCTTGAACAAGGGGGTGTGAGACAAATGAGGTTGATGAAGGTTCAGAAGGGATAAAGGAGGGAAAAGCCTAGGAATGCGAGGGGAGGGAAGTATCATTAAGAGTATTAGATCTACCAATAATCTTCCCAATTAAGCACCTCCACACTATAAGATTTATTCATATAAGTAAATTATAAACCGCATCTACTAAGGTCAAAGGATGAGAATCATTATCAAGTTTATTAGTGTCCTCTCTAAGAATTTGTAATGTATTGGCCATGTTTGTTATCTTTTGATTTTCAATATTTCAAGATGTGCATCATGATTAAATGGATCCTCCTCATTGACGTACATGGAAGTATTTTAATTATTTAAAAATGGGAGTATCAAAATGATCCATAGTGACTATAAGGTGGAGTCTAGGGCTATGTTGAATGGGAAAATGGGCTTCAAGAATATGCTTTAGCATACAACCCTAATAAATGATTAATCGGATAAAGAGAAAAAGACAACTAAAGCACCTGCCAGTTTCATAATTGAGAAGAAGATAGACAAAATCTAAAAATATAGATTAAAAAACAAAAAAGGAGATGAAGGTTAACCTCTACGAAAAGTGGGAAAAGAGGTTTGAAATGAGGACAAGGACATGGGGGTGATCTCATTTAGGAGATAAATCTACACTTGAGGTGTATTCCAGGGAAGGAAAATCCTAAGGGAAAAGACTAGTTTTCTTTCTAAGGTGATGGGTAGCAAATGTAGGTGATAGGTTCAAGTCTTAGGTCCACTTATGCACAAAATAAGACACATTGAGCATTATGACAATATATTTATCACAAGGCCAAAAGTGAATGTAAAACAAAAGAGGAAAGGGACGAGGTATACACCTTTCTCCTCTACAATATCAATAAATTATATGAATACCATATTTTGAAAGTTACATTTTAAATTATATTTGAAATCATCTTAAAATGAACTCTCCATGTATAATTATTATAATATTAATATTTTTCCATTATATATAATAATTAAAAACAAAAGGCCCTAACTTTACCTATTTACTAATAGAAACCTAAATGATTAATATGTTTCACTGAAAACAAACTCCATATTTTTTCTCTATATTATATAATAATTAAAAATAAAAGACCCATCTATATTATATATGTATGTTTGTATGTAAGGAAACAATTGGAATATATAGATATTGGCCTCTTTGTTTTAACATAAAAATTATAACATTATGAGGGATTATACATCTAAATTTAAAGTCATATTTTGATTAAAATGTCATGACAAAA
Organism: Cunninghamia lanceolata; assembly: GCA_027924645.1. Classification (NCBI taxonomy): domain Eukaryota; kingdom Viridiplantae; phylum Streptophyta; class Pinopsida; order Cupressales; family Cupressaceae; genus Cunninghamia; species Cunninghamia lanceolata. Next base: position 41,861,734 of record BSBN01000391.1, on the reverse strand, counting down.
ATTCAATGTGTTAAAATCATCCAAACATCCCATACTTAATATGGAGTGAATCCCAAGTACATTTGTATTGTATTAATATAATATATTAGTTAAAGAGCTAGATATTTGTGTTTTTGAATGTTTGATTCTTTACCAAACAAACAATTTTTTTTGATGAATATTTCTTATATTAAAAAAGCAATAAATAGCACAATATTCAAAAAAAGAGACACCCACGAAGTCTTAAAGCCTTAATAGAGAAATAAAAGTCTCAAGAGAAACCTAAATGATAAATTGCAGACGAAAACTACTTAAAAAGAAGGAGAGAGTGAGGTGATGAGGAAACCAAAAGATCTTTAGTGAGAAGAGAAACAACCTTCTTGATGAAACAAAAGAAAAGAATAGAAAATACCATATATTAAATTGGGAAAAAATAAAAATACCATACATACCAATATAACTTCTTCGCTGAGTTGGCGAGGGCTGTGTCGTCTTACGAGACCGGTGAACGTTCTGCCAAGCGTTGTCGTTTTTTTAAGCCCGCCAGAATTCTCACCCGATCTCTTCAACTTCTTCTCCTTGCATTTCCTGATTTCTTTCAACATCGATTTCAGAAAAACATAGTCCAGATAAGCTGCCTGCCATTCTTGAATCATCTGTGCCACAAACTCCTTCCCAAACTTCATCCTCTCCGAAACTAACTATGCTTCTGCAATGTGGCTTCTCCCTTTTAAGCCACACAGAAGAATATTAACATCTTCCTTTATTGTGGTGAAACGCTGAAAATGTCAAGTGCAGAAGATTTTGTGGAAAAGGAGTATCTCGCAGAAGAAATATAGTCAAATCATGACCGAAAAAGGAGGTGGGGATTTTCACACCACTGAATCCAATGTTGACATATTTAGCAATTGTTAAAAGCTGATCGAATATAACCGTTCTGAATCTTCTGATGCAATAATTTTGTTACGGAAGTTTTCGGTAGGATATGATTACAGTGATAACTCGTGCCTGCCACTCAGGCGGAGTTGGTGGAGATTAGTTGGAAGGGCACTGGCTGTGTTGTCGCCACTCGCTAGCAGGCTGCATACCAAATAGTGTGTCCTGTGCAGTGACAAAGAAGGAAAAAAACAAAAACAATATAATAGTTCTTGAAAAAAATAGATAATGACAAATTTATTTCCTTGGACTAAAAGGAGAGCATATTGAAAAAAAAGAGATGCATTGCATCCCTTCTCACTGTTGAATTGGTGGATGTAGTTGGATTCGGAGATGATGATAAGGATAATTGAGTTATGTAAATTATAGTTAGTTATATTTTTGCAACAACATTGTTATTAGTGTGCAATTTGTTTGTATTTTTGGAACATAGAATAAAATGTAGACAAACAGATGTAGTTATAGCTATTAGAAGCAATAGAAATGCCATTAATATGTCATGATAAATTTTATTATGATTTTAGTTGTTATTATACAAAAAACCTAGTGGCTTTGAAAGAGGAGTTGTGTTGGCATACAATTGTATTGCATTGCAAGAGTCATCATCTTCATCAATTGTGGGGAATGTAATTAATACTTTAGTTATATGAGATTTTCAATTGAGATATGTCAATTGTATGTGAGTCCACACATTTTGTTAAGTTGAGATCAACAAAGATAAGTAATCATAAGTTACATACACATTTCATATCTATCAGAGAGAGTAATCATTAAAACTAGACCCACTTGACTGCTTGAGACTATCATATAGCTTTCGAGTTAAGTTTTGTTTCCCTAAAGATAAGATAGCTAGCTTAAAAGGTGGAGAGAAAACCAAATCATTGCAAGATAGGGCAAACAAACTACCTTGTTTCTTTCCAAACTATTCTTTGTTTCCTAATAAAGAAGTCAACATGATAGTGTGGCATATTTTTATGTTCAATTTTTCTTATGTCTGGAGGCTATGAAGGGGATTTTATTACAATTTATTGCTCCTGGGCGAGTCTATTAAGGAGGTTTCACCAAAGAGGCTAGTAAAAATAGGTTTTTAGAGTTTATGGGATGCTTGTTGAGGTTAGTATATAGACAACTTTGAGATGTCTATTGAAAATATCATGAGGAGCATCTTGTTAATTTTGGCAAAGACCTTCAAATGATATAGTGTGATGACTAGTTGATTTTGGGTACTTCGAGAGACAAATCTAAATCTTAGACCTGTGGGGTTATGGACTTTGAAAAATAATAATTTATAAATAAATGTATAGTTTTATTTTATCAAAAGAAGTTTGCTACAGAGAATTGCTTATTCCAGGAAATTTTAGTGTCCTTTATTAAACAATAGATATACTCCATCTAAATATAAGCAAAAGGTCTCTACAGATGAATTTCTAGACATATATATAATTAGATTGGCACTTTAGCACCATGACCTGACCTAGAGCAATGTGGTAATATCATGTCCCAATATTAAGACATTGTTTAAATTAAAGATTTAAACATCATTAAAATCATACATGTAATATTAATATTAAATAATATTATTAAATACTCTTATGGTATAAATATAAATAATAATATCAATTTTTAATACTATTATAATTATAATAATATATTATTAAGATATGATATATATACATATATATAAATATAATATATGATATATATAATATAATATACGAATTTAAATATAATATATATTTTATAATATAATATATATTATAAATAGTGGAATAAATATTAAAATAAATATTGATGTTTATTGGTATGGCCCACCAAAGGATAGCAATTGTCTAGTAGTACGATTAGCAAGAAAAAGCCATAAAGATTTATAAATAAATAAAACAAAACAAATGTGAAAGGCAGCAAAGTCTTATTTAATAGATACCATATGATCTGCTTTTAGGAGTGGCAAATTACATATAATAAAAGGAAATGTTATTAAATGTATTTAACAATTGTTCTTAATAAAAGCCATTATTATAATGAAAGGGTGCATGTATTATGAATAATCACATCTTTTGGTTAAGATGAAAGAAAGGAGGTATATAAGAAGGATTGAGTGGAGAGAAGGGAAGGGGGAATAAGAATAGGAGTTTAATATAACAACAAATTTAGATCTACACATTTATATATGGGGATATGTCTGAAAAAGATATATATTTATGTCATATAGAGAGGGAGACTTGAAGAGTTTAATATGTACATTTCTATTATATAGAGATCTGCATATAAAATGCATTAAGAAAGGCCTTCCAACAGAATTAAAAGCAAGAAATAATACTAGATTTGGATATGAAGGTTAAGAGAGAATAAGAGAGAAGCAATGGGAATATCATTGGACTTAAAAGCAGATATATAGGAAGATGCAATGTAGATTTGCAAGTAGAAAATAGAAATAGAAAGGAATACCAAGGAGAAATATATTGAAGCATATAGAACTACAGTCCACTAAATCTCCAAGGATACAAAGACAAGAACTATATACTTGAAATCAGGAATATCATAAAAGGGGACATTACAAGTGGTATTAGAGCTATCGTCTTGCCATCCTGTGAATGATAATTGACTTATAAGCATTTGAGTTTATACTATATGACTTTGAGCTACTTACTTGTCTACTTGAGCTACTTGCCTACTTGCTTGAGTTACTTGCTTGTCTAGTTGAGCTACTTGCCTACTTGCTTGAGCTACTTGCCTACTTCCTTGAGCTACTTACCTACTTGCTTGTCTACTTGAGCTACTTGCCTACTTGCTTGAGCTACTTGCTTGTCTATTTGAGCTACTTGCCTACTTGCTTGTGCTGGTTGCTTGGGTTCTTAATCTACTTGGTTGTCTACTTCAATTTTATTATGTAAATGGAAATTGGTGTAATCACTTCTATATTCAACCACCTGTGAAAGAATTTAATGCAAGCTTTCTCGAGGAGGAAAATTTTGACCCTGATGAGAAGAAAAGGAAACAAAGTAAAGAAGAATGTTCATGATGGCTCAAGTACAAGCAAACCATGTTCAAGACATGATAGGTAGGAAGAATGTCCTCCGTCATACATCAACAAGACACGATAGGTAGGGAGAATGTCCTCCATCGTACTCTTGTCTAATTATGTTAAGAGGATGATAGGTAGGGAGAATGTCCTCCATCATACTTCAACAAGACACGATAGGTAGGGAGAATGTCCTCCATCATGCTCTTGTCTAATTATGTTAAGAGGATGATAGGTAGGGAGAATGTCCTCCATCATACCTCAACAAGACACAATAGGTAGGGAGAATGTCCTCCATCGTGCTCTTGTCTAATTATGTTAAGAGGATGATAGGTAGGCAGAATGTCCTCCATCATACCTCAACAAGACACAATAGGTAGGGAGAATGTCCTCCATCGTGCTCTTATCTAATTACGTTAAGAGGATGATAGGTAGGGAGAATGTCCTCCATCATGTTCTTGTCAAATTATGCTAAGACGTGATAGGCGGGAAGTGTGCCCTCTATCACGCTCTAACTTGCAAAGGGTCAGCTTCAGAGATAACTTTAGTGTGCAGGTTAAGACATCAGTATATCTTACAAAGGAACAATGGGGAAGTATAATCAATTTCATGAATCAAATTCCTTTCTTTCAAAACTCTCCTTGAAATTCTTCTCTCAAGTCATACCAAAAATCATATTATGGGCCCATAACCACAAGGATCATTCTTCATCTATAATACTTATATTTCATCAAGCACATCGCTATTCAAATAAAAGCTTACCAAATCTTTGATCATAAAATTTCTCCCCATGACATCATATAATCAATTACTCAAGAATACGACTCTTCTCAATTTTGAGGTCAATAACATATGACCAGTATAAGACTGAATCTCATAATTGAAGATCAAGATATCTTCATCATTCATTGAAATCTGGGAATCTCAATGCTCCCAAAATCTTCTTTAGCATTGTAAATATTTTCATTGCCTAAAACCACGTCTTCATCTATGATACTTGCATCACATTATTTTTATTCAAAACATCAAACAAACACTTACCTATACATTGCCTTTCATTAGTCACCAAGTCTCTTTTATGGAATCACAATCATTTTCTCTTCACTAAAGCAATATTCATTGGGGATCAAAACCACGATTTCATCTCAACGCATCAGAAGGTAGATGTTAAAAGTGCAAGGTAATGAAAGAACTCGTGATTGCTTGAGGAAAAGCAATCTTGAGTGGGGAGGGCTGTCATGTCCCAATATTAAGGCATTGTTTAAATTAAAGATTTAAACATCATTAAACTGAGAAATCATACATGTGATATTAATATTAAATAATATTATTAAATACTCTTATGGTATAAATATAAATAATAATATCAATTTTTAATACTATTATAATTATAATAATATATTATTAAGATATGATATATATACATATATATAAATATAATATATGATATATATAATATAATATACAAATTTAAATATAATATATATTTTATAATATAATATAAATATCAATATAAATATAAATACAATATCAATGAAGGTATTATATAATATAATTTATTAAATATAATATATAATATATATTATAAATAGTGGAATAAATATTAAAATAAATATTGATGTTTATTGGTATGGCCCACCAAAGGACAACAATTGTCTAGTAGTACGATCAACAAGCAAAAGCCATAAAGATTTATAAATAAATAAAACAAAACAAATGTGAAAGGCAGCAAAGTCTTATTTAATAGATATCATACGATCTGCTTTTAGGAGTGGCAAATTACATATAATAAAAGGAAATGTTATTAAATGTATTTAACAATTGTTCTTAATAAAAGCCATTATTATAATGAAAGGGTGCATGTATTATGAATAATCACATCTTTTGGTTAAGATGAAAGAAAGGAGGTATCTAAGAATGATTGAGTGGAGAGAAGGGAAGGGGGAATAAGAATAGGAGTTTAATATAACAACAGATTTAGATCTGGACATTTATATATGAGGATATATCTAAAAAAGATATATATTTCAGTCATATAGAGAGGGAGACTTGAAGAGTTTAAAATGTACATTTCTATTATATAGAGATCTGCATATAAAATGCATTAAGAAAGGCCTTCCAACAAAATTAAAAGCAAGAAATAATATCATATTTGGATATGAAGGTTAAGAGAGAATAAGAGAGAAGCAATGGGAATATCATTGGACTTAAAAGCATATATATAGGAAGATGCAATGCAGATTTACAAGTAGAAATAGAAATAGAAAGGAATATCAAGGAGAAATATATTGAAGCATATAGAACTACAGTCCACTAAATCTCCAAGGATACAAAGACAAGAACTATATACTTGAAATCAAGAATATCATAAAATGGGACATTACAGGTAAGTAGGCCATGGTTCAGTAGTAAAGTCTAAGCAACAGCCACAATAATGATTTGATTTCAAAACCTACCATGATTGCTCACTACTAACCAGAGTGTTGGGTAATGTAAAGGCAAAGGTAGGTTTTATATCACAGGGGAGCCATAAAACACAAATGGATTGTTTTTCCATTTACCTTACATATTGTAAAGACTATGGCATTTTAGAAAATTTGAGTCCCACAAAATGAGTCACTTGCCCTTAAAATCCAACCAAATAAATAGAAAAAATTGATTTGCACATTTTAACTTTAAATGATGTTTATAGAATAAATTATTAGGCAAACGAAGCCATAGATATGCAAAACGAGCTTTAGATATGGAATGGGATAGTTTTAAAGTTTTACTTGAGCAGAGAAAAACTTGTTGAAATAGACATTTTTAGCTTAGAGTTTATGATAGCACCCAACTGAGATGGGATAATGTTCTAAGGAAGATGAAATTATTGTCTGAGGTCTTTCCCATCTAGGTTGGTGAGAGTACATAATACATTATTCTCAACAAGAGGAAAAACACCCTGTTGTTGCTCCTCCTTAGCTATTATTCTTGCACTACTCTTTAATTTCAATGGAAGAGGATATGTTACGCTTAGATTTTATTGGTTTGAGCACCAAATAGATCTTTAGGATATAAAGATCCCTTCTTTCTAAATTTACAATCAGTCCTAGCTACATCAGACACAAAAATCTGGTAAAATTTCTAGGGTATGCTTGGGATAACATACAAGTTGCTTCTTGTAAAGTACGCAATCCATAAATTAAAAACATGGAAGTAAATAATCAACTCATTCACATTAACTTAAACAAAAAGGTAAATCTTCCATACATTGCAATAATGTCTCAATACATCTTACAAATTCACGTGCCATAACCAGATGTTAGCACAATAAATATTATACAATGTTACATCTCTAGCTCTCATGTCATAAAGTTATCTCAATACAATGATCAAGTCCAATATACAAGTAATGAACAATAAATAGAATCACTATCACTGGCCGCCACTAACCCACATGGTCATTCGCAAGCCAAAGATGGGAACATGGCCCAGGAATGTTTCTGCCCAACCACAAAGCAATTATGCTTCCCCAGAATCCTTCATGACACGAAGGATACCTGACCCTACATGAAACGCCTAGCAACCTAGAAACAAATGGCAGGAGGGAACACTCGATGCAAGATGATGTCTAAATGCATATCTAACTAGAATGTGCAATATCTCACAATCAGGATGTGGCAGAGAAACATATCAATATAGTTTTGCTAGACAATCATTCGTCTATTTCAATGAAAACATGGATTTGGCCAAAGCACTTATAAGTAATGGTCAAATCAAAAAAAGATGATCTGCCTTCTCTGTTAACCCACATTCAGCACCCTACATTCGGCACCCTATCCCAGAAGTAACCCAACATACTCATGGAAGAATAAACAATTCAATGCAAAACACAATTCAGGGAAAAATACCTTCAATTTCCTAACATCAATCACTAATTTCTTTCGTGCAAAACCACGTAAATACATCTTTTAGGCAAATACAACATCTATAATGTTTATAAGCATATCATAATTCTATCAATGAGATTCATGTATGACGAATAGAACACTATCTTTACTCATGATTTTCTAACCTTTTCAATTAATGCAATAGGAAAAAGAGAAACTAGTATATGAAGAACACAATATAAACAACCATAGAGACACTTGAACAGATCTTTTAAAAATGCATATATATATATATATATATATATATCGTGGTAACTCCAAAAGTCATCTTATTCACAACTATCGTAAGAAATCTAGGTTAATTCAATTTCCTCTTTGTTAAGCTACATACAACAAAGATAAAGTAAAAACCTTGTTTGTTCATATATATACATCTACCTATATATATATATATAATAAAAGATAACAGGTCAACAATAAAAACATACAGGCCAAAAATATAAGTATTGGTTGATTCTTTGCACAGGGGACCGACTATAAACAAGGGAACATGTAGTTATCAAGGATAAAGAAGGCTGAATTATTTTAAAGAAGGGTCATAGACAAATATAAAGGTCATTTTGAAGAAATAGGCCACTGAAGATGTAATGACAAGGCTGCTAAAGAATAGCAACAGGCTGATTTTAATATAAGCAGGCCATCTTATAACTAGTGCTAGCCGTTCAGTTGCTCAAAGACCAATTTAATATGAAGAAACATGCCATTGAACTGAAGTAATAGACCGGCATCGCTGAAGATAAGGCCAACAAAAGGTAACACAGGTTGTTTTAAAGTATAAATGTAGGCTAATTTACAATAAATGAGGTCTATTTTAACATAAGCATAGAAGGCCGACTAAAACCAATCCATCATACAATTTCTAAAATAAACTGGCTGTTTCAATCATATACAAGGCCACATAATGTTAGAATTGAAGGCAACAACTACTCAAATGGAAATCTGATTACAATATGTTTATGAACTCAAACAATGTAATATTAACAGAGATTGCATTTGGAAATAAAATCACAACACAGGAACAAACACTATAGAAGAATAACACCAGATATAACATGGAGAAAACCCTTTCAAGTAAAAAACTCCACCAAGAAAAGAGGCTCAAGTTGTATTATCTTCAAAATCTAAATAACATAATACATGCACTTCCTTCTTCTCTCCAACCTTCACTCCAACAAAACCTGTGTACAAAAATCTGTCATACTACAACACTTACATGGCAATGAACTTATAGAAGTGTTTTCCCTCCAAACTAGGCGTCCACTTTCTCTCTCCTAAGAATCTCCAACATGAAAACATTAAATGACTTCTTACGAGGTCATGACACTTGTCCAAAGTTGGCCATGCAAAGTTGGGTGCCCAAGGCCAAAAATGGTCTCTTACAACATCTTATGACGCGTCATAACTGTCATAGATTCTGTAGACACTCAAAAATATCCCGAGTCTGCGAGTAACATTTTCACACTAATTTACATCTCCTCTCACATAATTAAATAATTTTTAATTATTTAATTATTTATCTCCATTTTCCCTCTTCCCTTTTATAATTAAATAATTATTTTTAATTATTTAATTAGTCATTTTCCATTTTCCTCTATACATTATTAAATAATGGTTTTCAATTATTTAATAATTTTTCATTTCCTCCATCAACCAATTTAAATAAATAAAATATTTATTTAAATTAGGCCTCACCTTTATTCTTATCTTCACACATGTCCCCCTCTCATTAAGTTATTTGTCACACTATTGTCACACTACCACCTTCATTTAATAAAGTTGTAACACCATTACCTTTTATTAAATGAAGGGCCTTCTCTTTATTGATCTTTTAATCTTAGCCATCCACATCATACAATTCACCTTTCAATCCTCTCCCTTCACAAAAATCCAAGTCCTCTATAAAAGCAAGCCTTCATCTCCATTTCAAGGTTAACCACAATCACAATCTTCATTTTTTTTTGCTATCATTCACCTTGAGATCGTGCTATCATACATCCATATTGAGCTTATCATATATCTTGCATGCTACAAATCTGAGAGCAAAAAAAACAAAATTGAGAAGAGCAATGGAGGAGAATCAACTTTGGCAAGGAATTTAGATATTATGGCTTTTATCATTTGATTTTGATTACCATCTTGTGCTTCATTGTTAGATTAGGGTCTTTATGTCTTGAATTTAGATAGTTTTTTGGTTGCTATTGATGATTTGGTGCTTTCCCCTGATCTACATCTGGTGAACCCGATATGAATTGACTGAATTTTGCATGAATTTTGAGAATTTAGGGTTTTTTACATGCAGTTCAACACATTTTTTACACAGAGAGCCACATTTATTTCAAATGCCGCATTTGAAGCTTTCTACGACACATTTGTTGTGTAGAGCGATGCATCTGTTACACATAGTGCCGCATCTGTTGTGCAGAGCGACGCATTTGTTTCCCATGGCGCCGCATCTGACTGTTGTTTGACAAATTTCAATCTTTCAATCATTGTTGTTTTTGATCTTATTTGCAAGGATCTGGTTATTTTTATGATCATTTTACATGGCTGTGGCTATTTTTCTGACATTTTTACAGTGAACTTACATCATTAGGGTTTTTAAATGGGCTATTTTTTGTTAGATTTCATGTGTTTTTGAGATCCATGTTACAACACTACATTCGTCAGATCCTGCACCACAATGTCAGGTCCTGCGACACATTTGTTAGATCCCGTGACACATCTGTAGGGTCCTGTGACACAATTGTCAGATCCAAGGCCACATTTGATCTTTTCTACACTGCATTAGACTGTTAAGCAAAAAGAGGGTATAAATTTGTAATTTTTCATTTTCTGCTTTTTGCATTTACTAGGGCAGAGATTGTTGTGTTACTAATATCTGATTTCCAACTGTGTGGCAATCATTGGGAGAAGACCTTTTGAATCAAACTACTAATCCAATTTCTTGGAGGGTTCACTGTGTGTTTGTGATTTTTAATTTAGGAACATTTGGATTTGGTGCTTAAAAAGAACAAGTGTCTTCTATGTCTTGTGCACTTGTATGTGAGTCAGTTACCAAAATTGTGTTTGTCTAGAGTATCCTCTCCCCTTGTGCTACGTGTGATTCTTGAGTTATGAGAAATAGAAACACCGTGTTGTCTTGAGTATCCTCTCCCCTTGTGTTATGTGTGATTCCTGGGTGATGAGAAAGAGCAATACACAAGCTTTCCTTTTTTTATTTTAGTAGATGGCCTGCCTGGGAGTTCACCCCAGGGTTCAACCATAAGCACATATCTCTAGCGGGCTATATAAAGGGGCAAAAACCAAAAGGTGACCTCAATCCACTTGTGCTATAGGGGGTGGGCCTTTGTGGTCCTGGGTCATTCCAAATGCAGGTTAGAGATTTTGTCTCCCATCGCTACTATTGTCGTGGTGTTCTTAGGAGTTCCTCCACTACGAACCATTATTTTTAGAAGCCTAAGACCTTTTGGCCATCTACTATAGTGGTGCAAGGAATACGAATGGTACCTTGAAGTTACTTACCACGTATGGTTCTTGGTTGAGGTGACACAGTTCCTTGTTTGTACTCATCCTTTCAAGGCGAGAGGTGTCAAGGTGGTCCAAGACCTTGGCATACTCTAGATACCCACTCCTTTTTCTCATATTTAAAAACACCGAAAGATGTGGTAAGCCCACTATAGTAGACAACCCTTTACTACTAGCTAGGTTGTGCTTGTTTGAATTTTTTGTGAACCAAGTCCTAACGAGTTTTGTGGAAGAAAACTTGCAAAATACCTCATTTCCCAAGAGTCAAATAGTCAAAATAGCCAAAGATCTGTATTTCAAGTGTTTGTGGTGTTTTCTGATCACCTATACGAACTTCTCAAAATGTAAAATCATTTAGAAACACTTGATTTTAGGTTACAAAAAATAGTACACCGCATCTGTCAAATACTGGACCACAATTGTCACATATAACACCGCAATTGTTACTTTTTGAACCGCATCTATCATATCCTGAGTCACATCCATCAGACACAGAAAATCACAACTGTTACTTTCTTAGCGACAATCGTCAATTCCTGCAACGCATGTGAAGCCTATAACACTGCAACTATAGCCTGTAGCACCACATCTGTCAAAATCAATTTTTTTTGGGAAATTCCTAAGTATTCACATTTCTGATCTAATTTGGATAGTGACCATATATTTAGACCTAAGACTTGTTCATTTTATCCAGTCCTTCCATTGCATTTGCCTAGTTTAGCTTGCATTGTCTAGTTAGTCTTCATCATCCTAGGTCATTCATCCATATTCATCTTTGAGACTTCAAATTGGGAAGATTTTCATACTTGATCACACCATTATCACATACTTGGGTTGTCTAGACCTTGGCATTACCTATCTACTATCATCATTAAGTTGATCCTTAAACTCATGTTTCTAGTTTAGGTTCACTTTATCCAATCATCAAGTTGAGCCTTAAACTCATGCGTCTAATTTAGGTTCACTTTATCCAATCATCATCATCTTAGCACTTGTCCTTTTGAGGTCTTGACATTCCGATTAGCTACCTTGGTCCACCATAGTTTGTCTTAGCATCCTTTTCAAATTTTCAAGTCACATATCCAAAAACTCCAAGCATTGTCATAGTCATAGCTTCATTGTCACTTTGCATCCCACACCTTAGTCATAGTTGTATTGTCATTTGGCATCCCTATATTAAAAAAATCCCAAAAACATAGCATAGTTGCATAGCCATCTTGCATTGACATCCTTAGCTTGCATTCATCCCAAAACCCATAAGTCTTTATGGTCCAAACAAGGTCACAAAAGAAACGAAAGGAAGTGGACTACTCAAATCACCCCAACAATAATCCCCATAGCACCATGAAGTTTGGATCTTCCTCAAACAAACCACCCGAGTCAGAATTTCACGTTACAAATCCTTTTGAAAATCTCACCCTACATAAGGTAGAGCAAGGTGTGACCCATCAAGAAACTGATGAGTGTGCCCAAGATGCTAAGCTATTGCATGTTCTAGATGAAATGATAGCCGCGGATCTAAAAACATATCTTATGTGACTTCTTCAAAATGGAACCAAACTTCCTCCTAGTGTTGACATCAACATGCTTGTGGGGTCATCTTCCAACAATGTGACACAAAACAAAAGTCATACAACACCTTCATCAAGTCACATCAATTCACAGCAAGTGCCCACTAGCTTACCATTGGGACAAACTACACATAACACAATGAGCATCAATATACCTCCCATTCCACCATTTGGAGAAAACAACATAAATCCCATGTCTCAACCACTAAATTCCTTGTTCGTGAGTCCATTTGCTACACCGTCATATCAAACTACTACACCATCAATCAATACCATACCCATGGGTCAAAACACAATGTATTCAAATCCATCAAAAACGCCGCGAAGGATACATGTAATTGCTCTAAAAACACAATCCAACACAACCAATGCTATACCAAACACAAATATGAACTTTGGGTCTCATCAAAACATCGATCCATCTCATCAAAACATTGATCCATCTCATCAAAACATCAATGTGTCTCATCAAAATACTAATGTGTCTCATCAATTCATCAATTCATCCCGACAAAACACCCACTCAAATCCCATTCAACAACAAATCAATCCAAACCCTCATTTTCAACAAGCAAACTCAAATCCACTTCAATATCAATCCAATACAAACATCCCATCTCATTTTCAACACACTAACCAAAATTTACCAAACAACAATCCATATACCCCATTTATACCAAACATCCAAAACCAAAACCCATCTTCATCACACAATCACTTTAACATAAACACCAACCCTTCCATCTCGAGTATTGGATTTCAAAACACATCCACTTCAAACATGGTTCATCAATACCACAATGCAATCGTAAATGCCACAGACACATCATTATCCCTCGTGGAAGTTTTAGCACGTCAAATGCACACATTGCAACAACAAATCTCTAACATGCAAGTATCAGTGACAAAGAAGATTTACTCTATGGAAGACTTATGTCCATATCCTTTTGATTGGAGTATATATATGCCTCTCTTTCATCAAAATTATAACGTGCCAAACTTTAACAAATATAAAGGAAAGGGGAGTCCAATAAAACATGTGCGAGAGTTTCATACTGCTTGCCTAGAACTTGCATTTGACCATACATATCTAATGAGATTATTCCCATGAAGTCTCGCAGGACAAGCACTTGAGTGGTTTGTGCATCTACCTCCTGGGATAAGGACATGTAATGAATTAGTTGACAAATTCATAGCACATTTCTCTTATAATATTGAGACTAACATGACTGTTGCAACATTGTGTCACACCAAACAAGATGATGGAGAATTGCTCCTCTCTTTCTTTTTGAGATCGAGGAGCATGGATAGTAAGTTCCTATGTCACATACCAGAGAACCAGTTGGTCCCTATTTTTGTTGAAAATCTAAACAACGAACTGATTCACCAACTTCAAATTCATTGTTGTACCACCTTTGTGGATGTTGCTGAGAAATGAGTAGCCATTGAGAAAGCACTTATTGCAAAAGGATTGATCAAAATTTTCAATAAGAACCAAAATAACCAAAACACTTTCTATGATGAGCAAATTTTGGTCTAGAAACTAAAATGTCACGAATGATGGGGTAGTTGATGCAAAAGTGATAAACAAAGCTAGCCCTACCATTACTCTCAAAGGACCAACTATATTAAACAATCCCCCGCTTATTCATCAACAGACAACCAATGCGGTTCAAAACAATCAATGACGAGGTCCTCCAAGAAATAATCTTCCAAGATGAAATTATACCCCTTAGAGAAACCTATTGAATCAATTCTAAAGAAACTATTGTAGTCAAACATCATCCAACTTCCAAAAATTAGATAGTACGACCCTGCTTTCAAACTGGCTTCGTGGAATGATAATGATTTTTGTGAATACCATTGAATGAAAGGACATAAGATGTCAAATTGTTACAAATTGAAGAACACAATTCAAGACCTCATTGAGCAAGGTGACATAGTACTAGATGGTCCACAAGGGTCCTCAAACAATGATCATATCATCTTCAAGAATCCCTTACAAGATCATGGGTCGGGAAAATCCTCCAGTTTAGGAACAAAAGCAAATTACCAACCCAATTATAACCATGATGCCTATGAGTATACCATTAATAATATTTGAGCATTTATCAACAATGTCTCCATGATTACTATCAAAACCCATCCAGAATGTGCAGTTACTACCCAAATCTCCAACGTGACCTTGCGAAGGGATTCTTCCAATCCGCAGCCGAAATCTCAATATAATCTCCTAGATCATTTAGGGAAGACTCCCTTACATATATCCATCCTTGAGTTGCTTCGCATATCCCTCGAACACAAATCCATGTTGGACAAAGCCTTGCAAGAATCATCCGTTCCCACGGACCTTAATGTCAATCAATTTTAGGCCATGGCAGGATACTTGGCTACGACCCATCACGTCACATTCACCGAACATGACCTTCCTTCCTAGAGACCTAATCATAATGACCCATTACACCTTGACATATTCATTAATAAACATAAGATCAGACAAGTTTTGGTAAATGGTGGAGCAGGTCTGAACATATGTATCTTAAAATTGGCCACAACACTGGGATTCTCTGAGGCTTGTGTAGATGCATCTAAGAAAATTGTTATAAAGGATTATGATGATGCAAAGCATTCTTCCAAGGACGTGATTCCACTTCTGGTAAGAGTTGGACCCATTTTTCTAGATACTATATTCCAAGTCTTGGATCTAGACCTCCCATATAACCTCATCCTTGGTTGTCCATGGATTCATTCCATGAAGGTTGTTTCATCCACTTACCATCAATGCCTTAAATTTCCCTATAATGGCACCAAAATCACAATAGTAGGTGATCCCGATCCCTTTCAATATTGTAGCCACCTAAAGGGAACACCTGAACATCAAGTGCCTATTAACAGGGGAGTTTCACCTTCCGCTTCATCCCATTACATTGATCCTTCGACATTATCCAAATCTTTCACTTCATTCATTCCCTCTTCCGAACCTAAGGTCCAGATTCATGACGCAAGGTGTGGGGAATATAACATGGAGAGTTCCTATTGCATCGACAAGTTACCAGTGTCACCAAAATCTCATGGTAAACCATGCCCTATCAAGAAGGAGCCTAAAATCACTATTTGTGCCACCCCCACCACTTTTACCAAGTGGGGTGGATTGAGCAAAGAAACCATAGATGAGGACATTTCTACATTGATGTATAAGGATGAAGAAGAAATTGAACCTGTGCAATTACCGTTTGAACAATATGGAAAAGGTTTTGAATTCATAAAGTAGCAAGGTTATGATGGACATGGTGGATTTGGTCTACACATGAATGGAAGGATAGAACCTTTACAACCGAGCAGGCTACCAAATAATAAAGGGTTAGGGTATACACCATTAAAAGTGAATTATCCTTGTACTAAGTTACTATTGGGTAAAGACGCTAACATTTCTAAAGATGTCGAGACATCTAAGGAAAATATCAAGACTGATCCCCCTAAAACCAAACAACCCAACGGCTTCGCCTAGATTGATATCTTTTGGGACCTTGACGACACTTTAGTATGCACCATATCTTCCCTATCCTTGAGTTACACAAATAGCGATGATAATCTACCCCTAGTTCACTTGCAATTGATAGATTGGGAACAACAAGGACCTCTAAGCATAGACACATTCGAAAATGATGAAGCAATTATGGGACTTCAAGAAGGAATATCTAGTGGGGATCATAAAGTTGGATTCATCATAGATCTCGACAATACAACCTACTTTAGGGAGTCCACTCCTTCCTCTAGTCACAAAAGTGAAAAAAATAAAATAAAAAGAGATAGGTCTCTAGGTAAAAATCGAAAGGTGCCTTTAGACTTTGGAAAAGTAAAAATAAAGGACGTATCCGAGGGTGAAAACCTCTCTAAAGCGCCTAAGGATGGAGGGTTGGATGTGCTCCCTACAACTCAAGAGAGATCACCATTGCTAGTATAGAAATCAATGGAAGTAAACATTGGCAGCGATGACAGTCCTAGAACGATTCACTTCGCAGCATCCTTGATAGAAATCGAAAATCCAAAATTTACCTCTTTCTTTTCTGCAAGACAAATCAACTCTGCTTGGTCATATGATGATATGCCTAGGTTAGGTCCTGAGTTAGTTTTGTATCATTTGCCATTATTTCTAAATGCAAAACTGGTTAAACAAAAGTTGAGAAAGATGCACCCCCAGATCGTACTTTTGGTGAAGGCAGAGTTGAAGAAGTTGTTGGATGTTGGTTTTATTCGACCTATAGACTATGCAAAATGGATTTTCAATCTTGTACCCATAACTAGACCAAATGGAGGAATCAGAATTTGTGAAGATTTCAGAGACTTAAACAAAGCTTGTCCTAAGGATGACTTCTCGTTGACTAACATTGATATCATAGTGGTGGTACCTACCTAGGTCTAGGGTTTTAGGTTAAATATGAAAGTATCTATCTTTATTTTCTTAAGCCCTAAGTCCCACGGTCTCTTTGTATTTTTATGTTATAATCTGTCAGTGACCACCTAGCCTAGGTCATCAGTTACTTAAGTTACAACTTTGAGTCTTATGAATCGTAAAGTAACTGACCCCTTCTACCTAACATTACCATCTCTAGCCCGTCGAGTCAAAAAGGTCTAAGTCTTAAGTCTTGTGGGGCCTAAAATGCCACATGGCCGAATATCTCAGACCCGCACAACATCAAAGGTGATGTCATATTTCTTCTATGGGGCTGCAACATGGAGTCACCTGTCGAAGATGGGGCTTACAACCATCTTATCAAAGATTCAGAATCAATGAAGGCAACACTGCCAAGTGTTGGACTGAAAAGTGAGTTGTAGACAACGAAGGATCTAATGGTAGTGCATGGGTGCACAAGAATCTTGTCAGGCAGAAAGGTTCAGTGAGAGGATGCAAGATTGTGACACATGGCCATTTCTCAAAGGAAAGGTAAAGGCATGCATAAGGAGGCTTAGGTGGAAGCTCTGATGCACTCATGCAAAGCAAAAAGATGGTGGCCCAGTTCTCACCTTGCTGTTGCAAAATGGTGCCACATGTCCACATCGGAGAAAAAAGTGAAGAAGTCATTAAGGAAAGTGTGTCCTACATGGAATGAGTTCATTGGCTGCCAATTTTTCAACGAACGGGCCTAGATTTTCAAATATGGTGGGCAACTTGTGACCGTCAATCTCACAAGAAGAAGCCTGAATCAACAACGAAAATTTGAACTTCCTGCAATGAACGTTGGGAGGTGTCCTGTAACACGAATTGTAGTAAAGCCCGAGGTGACGTGCATTAATGTTGCAAGCCCTAAAATTGCAAACTTCTTAAGAGGTAAAAATGAGGTTTTTCATATCATTTACATGAACACGAAAAGAGCTCCTGTGCATAAAAAGCATCCAAGCGAGAAAATTGAAGATTTCAAGTTTCTACAGAAAAATAGTAAGTTAATCCTATGCTGACTGCATCTATTTGAATTCAGAATTACTGTTTGTTGGAAGAGATAGAATATTGTTGAAAGAAAAACCCTAATTTAGTGAAAAACCATCTGAAATAATGAGTCAAGCAAATCAACCATCCACATCAAAATGAAGCTTGGATGAGGACCTTATGGTCCAACTCTCTAGGTCTTCAAGGTGGCCTGTAAATGTACATGGTCCCGGTAGGCCAAATGATAAACTTTTGGACCTGTACTATGATTGTCAGGATGGTTAATTGCCTATGCCTGCATGGATTTTATTCCAACACTGGTATGATAGAAGAGAATATGAGGCCCCAGTATGTAACACTTGGAACTTAGATCTGGCTAAATTAATATGCCCAAATGTGTTTCAGAATCTAGATTTTGTAAGAGCAGTTGTACGGAGATATGACCCTATCGCCAGGGCTGTATTGTCAGGAAATAAAGTTGTCATGATCAAAACCACAAAAGCCTACATCTCGAGTGTGTTTGGTTTAAACCTTGAGGCTAGCAAACAGATCGATCTTGCTGCTAAAGAGGGATATAAGAAGGTTAAGCATGGGTACAGAGCCTTCAATTTGCCCAAGCACAAACCAAAGGGCATGGATGGAAAGTTAGTGAAAATATTAGATATGGAAGAAGAACCATTTGATTGCTCGCAGGTTATGCATTACTTTGTGAAGACGTATCATTCTTTGTGTCATGTGCTGGGAAAAGATGCAATGGATAAACTGCCAATCTCTTTGATGATGTTAGCTATGAATATTCAAGATATTTCAACAAATGGACCATATGATTATGCCACGTACATTGCAGAGAAAATGCATAAGCAACTAATTGATATTAAGAACAAGTTGTATACTGTTGATGCAAAAGTGTTCACCTGGTACTCAATGATGTGTCATATGTCTCTGTATGCTGGATTGGGATTGTGGCACAAAGATTTGCATGTTAAGCAAGTTGACAAACATGGTAACCTGCTCCCTATGCAGATCTGGACTTGCATGTTGTATATGCATTGCATAGATGCAGATTATGTGACTTTTGAAGAGAATTTTGTCAAAAGGATGCTTGGTTTCATGGAGCCAGAAGGAGAAAGAATGCACCCTAATGTGCTTGATTTTTTTAGGCCATTAGATAGAACCCCTGAATTAGGGATAGATCATAACTAGGGTGATTGGTTCTTGCACACTAACACCACATGTATCAGGGTTTATGGGAGCAAGGCTGTGCCCCATATATTTTACCAAAATATGTGCACAAAAGAATAGCATTTTTGGAGATCATTGATGAGGGTCACTGCAGTCCTCATCATTTAATTAAAAATGTCAATCCAAGGCAGTGTCCATGGCGATATGCAAGAGGGAGAAGAAATCATTTGCATGACATTCTTTTCTACAAATAGAATTTTATCAATTTGGAGGTGTCTAGAGCAATCTGCAGAAATAAAGATCTATCTAATTGCTGAGAAATAAACATACTTGCTTGGAAGGAAACACACTTGCAGGAAAGGAAACTATCTTAAATTGCTGGAAATAAATTATTCCTAAAAAGCTTGTGAAGGGAAATACTAGAAATGTAAAGATCTAGAAATGAAATGACTGCTAAAAAAATGAAACTACAAACAACTGTTGTTGCTAAAAAACTAAACTTTATTATTTCATAAAACTCTTCCCAATTGATTCCTTGATTACAATGAATTTATAGAATTCTTATTCTCAATCAATCCGCCAAGAATGTGGATCTGAGATCCTATTTTTGGGGAGAAAAACTAAATCTTCATCTAATTTTGCTGCCTTTTTTCACGCCAGTTTTGTTTCAGTCAACTTTAGTCGCACATTGTGAGTTTATTTTGATGAATCTCCTCAAAAGGTTTCTGGGTTTTGTTCCCCTCATTCCCAGCTATCCAGATCATTATGAAATTTTGGATTTTGTTGAGAAATGAGGGAGATATCACCATTTTACTGAGACTGCATTTTTTAACTCCCCATTTTCGTGCTTCTTTTTAGGAAGTTTGTTGGCGTTTCAACTTGAATGAATTTATTCTTCAGTCTACTAATTGTTGATTACAAGGTAAAGTATGTAATAACATTAATACATACAATGGCACTAATTAAGCAAAATACATGCATTTATTTAGCTAATAGATGAGACAATAAATTGTCTCATCAATCATCAGATAGTTGAATGAGTCTGATAAAGAGCATCTCAGATTGCAGAAAAAAGGCTCTTTCTTTCCTACTTTAATTAAATTTTGGAATTTTTTGATTACCAATAAGGATGGTCTGGATCAAATTGATTCAATATTGAGGTTTTATAGGATGGATGTGGAGAATTCCAGGGTATCTGACTCTGAGGGATTCATTGACATGGTGAGGATAAGTGTAAGAAGGCTACCATGCAAGAAGTCTAGTTTCTGAGAAGAAAATGGGACACAATAATGGAAGGGGAAAGAATGAGGAAGAATTTGAATCCTCCATTTCCAGGAACATTTGCAGAGGAGGCTGATCTTATAGCAAGAATTCAATTTTTTTTTGATAATACAGATGCCCTGATTGAGAGTGCTCCAGTAGGAGAAGAAAGGCCTGCATATGAACCAAACAGTTCAAGAGGAGCATACATAACAAGAGGTAAATCACCTGATGCACTCCAGCTAAAAAGATGAAAATTATTGATTTAGAATAGGAAGAAGAGATTGAGATGATTGATTTAGAAGAGGAGATAAATGAGCAAGAACAAGAAATCTCCCAACAGGTGAATTCACCTGTAAGAATAAGGCCCTATGCCTCTCTTGATAACAGGTTGCCAAGGTCAACTATCATGCAGGAAATTGATACAGAAGATATCAAAGTGTTGGCCTGCTCACAATTTTTATAGGATGATGATTTTGTGAAATCCCTTGAATTCAAGGGATTTGTATTAAAAGTTAGAAATGAAGAATTCCAAAAGAGAATAGAGGAAGCCAAGAGTGAAGTTGACCCAACACAATATGAAGAAATAACTCAGAGGTGCTAAATGAAGTCAACTGAGATATAAGTGAGATGACCCCTGAGGAATGCAGAGCTCTAGATGCCAAGAGTAATATGTTGCTTCTCCCACACTGGACCTTAGCAGATGCCATTGCATTTGACACTGTGACAAGGAGTGACACCAATGTCATTGATGATCAAGTAGAGAAGGCACTTTCTGGTGCTAGATTCAATCCCAGGTTTAAAACCTTGGCAATATGGGCATTAGCCCCTACTAGCCATAAGCCAAAGGTTGGATTGGATGAGTTAACTAGGAATGTTGTTGTTATATGGAGCCTAATCAAACTCAGAGGTTAAATTTTCCCCACTTTTATTGGTGCGGTTTCCCCCTAAATTATTTAATGGGGGTTTGGGGGTAGTGCCCCTTGCGGGGTCCAGGGGCAGCACCCCAAAACCTCAAACGACTTTTATTATTTTAAAAAGGCATCGGGAGTTATTTTTCTATTGGTCAACATAAAAAAACCCTATTTTGTAACTGACTTAAGTCTTGATAAAATGACTAAGGGTTAGGGTTTCTGTTGATATTGTATTGTAACATTTACAATGGTATTGAGTTGCAAGGATTGCTGGTTGTAATCGGTTTGATTTGTTGGATAATAATATTGGACTCTCTGTTGGTGGATGTAGCCCGAGTTTGGGTGAACCACATTAAAAATTGTCTATCACTGTTATTATTTCTATGTATTTTTCATTCCTCTGTTTAATCTTTATTTGCATTTGATTGATATCTTGTGCATGGAATTCCTAACAAGTGGTATCAGAGCGGGTTGTGTTTGATTATTGTTTGAAGGAACATCTCATGGTTGAGTGGGAGCAATGGCAGACGAGGGTAAATTAAAGGTAGATAAATTCAATGGGCAGAACTATTAGTTATGGAAGATGCAGATGGAGGATTATCTCTATCAGAAGGATTTATGGAGGCTGTTGGAAGGAATAGCCAAGAAACCGGTAGCAATGACTGATGAGGATTAGAATCTTTTGGACAGAAAGGCATTGGGAACCATTCGGTTGTTTCTCGCACCATCTGTGGCATTCAATATAACAGAAGCGAGGACAACAGATGAACTGATGAAAGTTTTGGCTAAATTGTATGAAAAACCCTCAGCCTCAAATAAGGTATTTCTCATGAAGCGTTTGTTTAATCTGAAAATGATTGAAGGTGGATCTGTGATAGATCATTTAAATGAGTTTAATATGATTACCAGTCAGTTAACTTTTGTAAAAGTGAAATTTGATTAAGATGTGAGGGCTCTCTTGGTTTTATGTTCTTTACCAGAAAGCTGGAATAGCTTGGTAATGTTTGTAAGTAACTCTGTCTCTGGTTCAAATACTTTAAAATTTGATGATGTTGTTGGTGTTATCCTTAACGAGGAAATGCGACAGAAAAGCTTAGGAGGGTACACATCAGGTAGTGTTTTGAATGCAGAAAGCAGGGGCAGATCAAAGGAGAGAGGAAAAGGTTCTGGAGGTCATGGGAAGTCATGAGGAAAATGAAAGGACAAGAGGTCCCAATCCAGAGGACAAAAAGATTGCTGGTACTATGGGAAACTAGGTCATCTGAAGAAAAATTACTGGTCTCGGAAGAATAAAGGAGACAAACAAGAAGGCAATAAGGAGGCAAATGTGGTAATTAATAAATCTGAAGATGACGTTTTGATTCTTTCCCTAGATAATGCTGATGATTCATGGGTTTTAGATTCAGGGGCCTCATTTCATGCTATGCCCCATAGAAGTTATTTTCTTGATTATGTCCAAGGGGATTTTGGGCTGGTTTATTTGGGAGATAGCGAACCTTGTCAGATTGTTGGAAAGGGAAGAATCAAGATTAAGTTGCAGAATGGGAATCATTGGCTACTACAAGAGGTAAGGTACATTCGAAGGCTGAGTGGGAATTTAATTTCAGCAAAGCAACTAGTTGATGAAGGTTGCATAGTTACTTTCAGTGATAAAAATTGGAAGGTTTCAAGAGGTGCCTTGATAGTAGCAAAGGATGTAAAAGTAGGCACCTTATATCTTTGTACAGGTCATACTGTTCCTTTTACTTTAGTTGTTGCAGAGAAAAACCAAACAGGTTTAGGAACAGTTGCTGTGGGTTCACAGGAAGGGATTGAAACAGTTGTTGCAGGTTCTGAGACAAAAGAGAGTTAGTTTTCTCAAGGATCGAAACAAAAGAAAGATGAAAAGATGGAGCTTGTGCATACAGATGTATGGGGATTGGTTCAGGTATCTTCTCTCGGTGGCTCTCGGTATTATGTTACATTCATAGATGATGCAACTAGGAAGGTTTGGATTTATTTCCTTAGGTAGAAATCTGATGTATTTGAAACATTTAAGAAATGGAGAAGTTTGGTTGAGAATGAGACGGGTAAAAGATTAAAATGTCTTAGATCTGATAATGGTGGTGAGTATTGTAGCAAATAATTTGAGGACTATTGTTCCTTTAATGGAATTCGTAGGTAGATAATGATTCTAGGGACTACACAAGAAAATGGAATGGTTGAGCGCATGAATAGAACAATAATGGAACGTGCAAGGAGCATGAGATTGCATGTTGGGTTTCCTTTAAACATGTGGGCAAAGGCTATCAATACCGTTATATATTTAATTAATAGAGCTCCTTCAGTTCCTTTGGGTTGTGGTATTCTAGAGGAAGCATGGACATGTAAGAAGATGAATTATTCTTTTCTCAAAACCTTCTGATGTGAAGCATTTGCACATGTAGATTCTGAAAATAGAACCAAGCACGATGCAAAATCAAAAAAAGTATCTTCGTTGGATATGGCATTGATGAATTTGGTTATAGGCTTTGGGATGTTGAAAATCTAAATTTTTTAAGAAGAATGGATGTTATATTCAATGAGAAGGTGATGTACAAAGATTAGTTACATCAGCATGAGAAGAAAGAAAAGTATTATGTGGTGTTGGATGATACTCCAAATAGTGATGTTCCAGTGGTTCCTCATGCTCCGCAACAACAACAAGAAATACCACAAACTCTAGTAAATGTTGGACGGTCAACAAGGCTAAGTAGACCTCTTGAAAGGTTTTCTCCCTATTTGTATTCTATTTTGTTAACAAATGTTGGTGAACTGGAAGGGTATGATGAATCTATGTAGGTGGATACAAAGGTTCAGTGGGAGCTTGCAATGAAAGAAGAAATGGACTCCTTGCCGAAAAATCAGAGTTAGGAATTATGTAAGTTGCCTACAGGTAAAAAGGATTTACCAAACAAATGGGTTTATAGGATGAAAGAGGAAGATGGAGGTAAGAAAAGATTTAAAGCTAGGTTAGTTGTAAAAAGATTTGCACAGAAAAAGGGTATTGATTTTGATGAGATTTTTTCTCCAATTGTTAAGATGACTTCTATTTGTACTGTTTTAAGTATTGTGGCTACTGAAGATTTGCATTTGGAATAGCTAGATGTGAAAGTTGCCTTTCTCCATGGTGATTTGGAGGAGGAGATATTTATGGAACATCCCCAAGGATTTGAGGTCAAAGGTAAGGAGAAACTGGTGTGCAGATTGAAGAAGAGTTTATATGGCCTGAAACAAGCACGTCAGCAATGGTATTTGAAATTTGATAGTTTTATGGCTGAACAACGCTACAGCCGGTGTAATTATGACCATTGTGTTTATTTTAAGAGGTTGGATAATGACAGCTACATTATTTTATGTTTATATGTTGATGACATGCTTGTAGCAGGGTCTAACATGGATTACATAAGAGAGTTAAAACAACAGTTAACACAATCATTTGCTATGAAGGATTTGGGGGCAACAAAATAAATCCTTGGTATGAAAATTTGTAGAGATAGGAAGAATAAAAAAATTACTCTATCTCAGGTTGATTATGTTGAAAAGGTGTTGCAGAGATTCCATATGGAGAATGCAAAAGCTGTCAGCACACCTTTGCCTAGTCATCTGAAATTGACTAGGGAGATGTGTCCAAAGACACAAGAGGAAGAAGACAAAATGTCCAAGGTACCATATGCTTCAACTGTAGGAAGCTTAATGTACACCATGGTATGCACGAGACCAGATATTGCACATGTTGTAGGATTCGTAAGTAGGTATATGAGTAATCCCGGATTGAAGCATTGGAATGCGGTAAAATGGATTCTCAGATATTTGAGAGGTACATCTAGTAAACACCTATGTTTTGTGGGCTCTAATACTGATTTAGCAGGTTATGTAGACTCAGCTTTGGCAGGGGATATTGATACCAGACGGAGTACTACAGGTTCTCTTTACTGTAGGTGGGACAACAATGAGTTGGATCTCACGGTTGCAAAAGGTGGTTTCTTTATCCACCACAAAGGTAGAGTATGAAGCTGCAACAAAGGCAAGCAAGGAGATGATATGTCTGCAATCTTTTATGGAAGAATTGGGCAAACAATAGGCTAACAGTTATTTGTTTGCAGACAGTCAAAGTGTCATACATCCTGAAAAGAATTTTGCCTTGCATTCAAAGACCAAACACATACACTTGAGCTATCACTTCATTCGATTGGTGTTGGATGATGGACAGTTAAGGCTAGAAAAGATACATACATATGAAAATCTAGCGGATATGTTTACAAAGGCAGTGACAAGGGTGAAGCTAAACTACTCTTCAGCTTCAGTTGGTCTTCAAGACTGAAAACAATAAAATCAGAACAATAGGGTCCAGGGTGTTTATTTCCAGTGGGAGCTACAGGGTCAACGGTGTTACGATCAGTCTCCAAGTGGGAGATGATATGATGCAGAGTTTGATCAGTCTCCAAGTGGGAGATTGTTGTTATATGGAGCCTAATCAGACTCAAAGGTTAAATTTTCTCCACTTTTATCAGCGTGGTTTCCCCCTAAATTATTTAATGGGGGTTTGGGGGCAGTGCCCCCAAGATGGGATCAAGGGGAAGCACCCCTTGCGGGGTCTAGGGGTAGTGCCCCTGAAACCTCAAATGACTTTTATTATTTTATAAAGGCATCAGGAGTTATTTTTCTATTGGCCGACATAAAAAAACCCTATTTTGTAACCGACATAAGTCTTGATAAAATGACTAAGGGTTGGGGTTTCAGTTGATATTGTATTGTAGCATTTGCAGTGGTATTGGGTTGCAAGGATTATTGGTTGTAATCAGTTTGATTTGCTGGATAATAATATTGGACTCTCTATTGGTGGATGTAGCCCGAGTTTGGGTGAACCACGTTAAAAATTGTCTCTCGTTGTTATTATTTCTGTGTATTTTTCATTCCTTTATTTAATCTTTATTTGCATTTAATTGATATCTTCTACATGCAATTCCTAATAGATGTTATAATAAAGAGAGTGTCAGACACTCCAGCTCCCCAAGCTGCCAGTTTGAATGTGCAAACAACGTAATTTGCAGAAGCTGTAACAAATAAACTACAAAGAGATTATGATGAACTTTTGCTGAAGTATGGGCAAGCCACTTCAGAACTGAATAAATACAAAGAGCAGTTGTTATTAGGGCCAAGCACCTCAACTTAGAATATTCCATCTTTAATTCAAACTATAGAGTCATTCCCAGCAGACACAGAGCCATTGCTTTCAGAAATCAAAGAGCTGAAAGAGGAGGTAAGAAATTTGAAAGAGGAAAAGAAAGCAATTGTCAAAGAGTTAATCACAATTTTGATCAATTATAGGTTGTCTAAGATTGTAGCCAAGGCTGAAGACGCATGGAAATCATACTCAATCATAAGAACAACCCAGGACTAGCACGAGAAAGATAAGGAGAACTTAGACAAAATGATCAAGATATGGCTACCAAGAATAGGGGAAGTAACAAAATTTGCACAAATGTTCTAGATTTTCCCCAGATGCCCCACCATAGATAAAGTTGACTCTTGACATGCTGCTAATATTGGAAGAAGTGGTAGCTTTTCAATTGAAATTGGATTAAGTTTTGAAAGAAAAAAGACAAGTCATGGAGGAGATGGACAAGAGGATAATGCTGAACATTTTGGAAAATGATGGCCAGATCAAAAGTATGGACAGGTAGAAGAACGACTTTAAAGATCTAACTGACGAATTGGTATCCTCGAGCTGTGTAGAGGGAGATCCCAATTTGAGTATTTTGAACTCTACATTGGACAAACTGTATGCCTTGGAACTCAGTCTAGACACATTTTGCAAAGAACCAAAAATCCTATTGGATGCAAGGTATATAGGGCATAATGACAAAATAATTAAGCTAATTCCATTTCAGTCCAACGGCCTACAGAGCGGTCATATACAACTTGGATGGAGAAATATGTCCTGGACGAATGAAGAGCCAATCATATGAAATGATAATTCACTTTCCAACTGATTTTGTAATCTCCAAGAAAAAAATGTATTTTGTCTTTTTCTCTTTCATGAATATGTAATTTGAATTTGTTTCCCAATGCCTACGGGTGGTGGCTTGTAAAGGAAGATTCATGTAACCAATATAATGTAATGATTTTGAGTACTACATTCATATATATATAAAAGAACTGGTAGTATGACTTTGTAAGGTTGTTGGAGATTTGGGAAACTTTTGGTAATGAAAATAAAGAGCAATTCTGGAGGTTGGCCATATTTTTGAGTTGTGAGTTAATTTTCTTGCAATGTTGAATATATGTTTTTATGAACATTTTTATTAGTTTCAAGTTGAGCTTATATGAGTAATGCCGTGAGCATGTGTTTCTATTAATTATCTCCTATGTTATCTACATTTCTCTTTTGAACAAAGATACTAAGGGTTTCTAAGTTCTTGGATACACATTTGCTATATTGCATGTCTAGTTTTTTGCTTCTGTTCAAGGAATAGATTAACTATTTTGAATCATATATGGGGATGTGTGTGTGGTAACAATGATATTTGTAAGAAGAGTTGATAGAATACCCATTCTTGGATTGTTTTCTGTAAGGCAGGGAACATAAAAAATCATCTGAATCTGTATGTTTGAGATGCTTATGGGAACTAGTATGCATTTGTAAGAAATTGACTCCAAACCCTAGGATTGGCACCAATCAGGGTTGGGCTTATTTTCACAAAATACCCACAATCAGACAATCATACACACAAATTAAAAAGCAAAAAATCAAAATCAACTTGTTAGTTTGTAGGAGTAGGGTTTTTAGTTGCATGTTCTCTGAGCTATATAGTGATCAAATTTCTAAAGCTAGCCACTTTGATTCATACTATATAGTTTTGGTTTATACATAAGAGAACATATCTGCTTAAGCATCAAAATCCAGTTGAAGTCAGGGTTTATCATAGTGATTGAATAAGGGAATACCTCCTAGGTCTAGCAGAGCCTAAAGTGCAGAGGAGAATAGATAATTGTCTCTTGTTCGTTGGCCACTGACCTGAGAATCATGAGTATAAGAGTTAGCTACTTTTTAGGGAAACTCAGACCACCAGTTTGGAACACCAATAGATTGGTGACTCCACTGGGGATTGATATAAAGAACCCAGAATCTAACTTGAATTCCCATTTGTGGGTGGCGACTCTAATTTTATCTCCCAGCTGGTAGTGTTTTAATTTGCATGCAAGGAAGAAGATCCCTGCAAAACCCCTTGTTTTGAAAACTACCAAAAATGATGTACAAAAATAAAGGGGGTAGTCTGACCAATCAAGACAGGTCCCAGAATCGTCAAAATAATGATACTATGTAGAATGAACTTAGGTCCTTTGAACAACAACATTTCTCAGCTATAGAAGCTAGCATCCAGGAGTTTTATGACAAACAACAGAGTGAGGGGTTGAGGATAGGATCTGATGCTTTTCAAGAACGTCCCTTTTTGGATCCACCTGACAGGTTTAAAGATATTGAGTCACCAAGGGATACAAATAACCTCAATACATTTAGACCATCTTCTTCAATGCCAAGAGAAGAGCAATTATCAGAAGAGATCAGGACCCTCAGGGCTGAACTTGATTATTTGCAAGCTATTAAAACAAGGGATGAAATGTGACAAATGGTTCAAGCTCTACGAGTTTCTCATCAGAATACAATTCCCACTCTCAATAATGCAAACATAGTAGGGAATCAACAGGTCAACATTATTCAAAACCAACAAAATGATCATAATATATTGGGAAATAATCAAGGGCTCGATCAACATGTGAATCAGAATCCACAAAAAATCAAAGGCAAAATGTATATAATAATAGAGTACCTCAAAACAATGCAAGAAATCAAAATGTATATGCCCATGGTAATGTAAACTAGAATGCTAATGCAAACCAGAACCATAATGCAAATCAAAATTAGAATGCATTTGGTAGGAGGCCCATGCAAGTGGAAAGATATAGACAATTAGATTTTAGTAGTATTCCTGGATACCCCAATCCCATTGATAATGATATTAGGACTGAACTACCTAAATTTTCAGGTAACAATGCAGTGTCAGGTGAGGATCATTTGAAAGCTTTCCTTAATTTGATGGATAATTATGAAGTCAAACATGAGGATGTTTTTATGAAGTTGTTTATGCAATCTTTGATAGAAGAAGCTAGAGAATGATATAGGAACTTGCCTGATCAGAATATTACATCATGGGATGATTTCATGAGAATTTTCAGAGAACAATATGGAGATAAGACTGACCCTAGTTTCATAATAAATGAATTCACCAGCATAGCTAAGTGGTCAAATGAACTTGTTTTTGATTTTAATGCCAAGTTTACCAGGGTACTAAATAAGCTTCCACCTCACATGAGACCAAATGAACCAATGTGCATGGTCTTGTACACTAATGCCTTTGATGCCAAGACAACTTATGAATTAAGAGATAAGAGCCCAACTAGTCTCAGGGATGCTTTTAGTATTGCAACTAACATTGAAAACGACAGGAAAGCATCTGGAAAAGGTAATAGGAGGGATGCTGTGAGAATTTTGTAGAATCCAAACAATAGGGCTTAGAATACTCAGAGTAGTGCTTCCACATCTAAGGATAAGCTAGATAAGTTGACCAATACTTTTAAGGATTTGAGCTATAAGCTTGCAAGAACAGATAAAGGATTAGGCCCTAAAAGGCAAAGTCATCAGAGACTAGAGAAGAGACCACGGCTGCATGATATTCCATACAATACAAATTGGCATAATGGTAAGCCCATATTGAATAGTAATAATAATAAGAAATCTCAGAATAGTAAGGAAACTCCTGATCCCCTAAAGAAGAATGTCAATATTGTTGAGGATACTCCTTGGTGTGTCAGATGCCTCATTCACAGTCATAATGCATGATTGCTCAATCTTTTTATAATGAATGTAATGAGCCCCACTACGTTGAAGATGATAGTGTTAATATGCTTTTCACTAGTGGACATTATTCTTCTTCTAATGAAGGTGATGTAGATATTGATATGATTCAAAGGAGGTATCATAAAGAGCAAATTTGCTAGAAAATTTTCTCAGATAAAGAAGATGAAGATCAACATGTTTATGCTCAGGATTCACACATTTCAAATGTGAATTTGAGGAGACTTTCCAATGAGGAGATCAGAGCCTTGACAACTGCTACCGTTGCTCAAGTTAAAAGTAATTACAATCTCAGAAGTAGATCTCAAGCTGGCTGGTGACTCTGGTCAACTAAGAAGTATATTTGTGAACTAATCTCATAACAAATCAAAAGGATCTGAGTCACAGAAGAAGCAGAGCAATGATAGTAGGAAGGATTCAAAAGAAAAATGAACCCATAACACAAAACATCTAGATAGTAAAGTACATCAGAATGAGGATAAAAGCAAGAATCCCAGTGGGGTGAGTGTTAATCAGAATGTAACAGGTACCAAAACTGCACATATTCATGAGAGAAACATAAATGTGGGGCAGAGTACAACTCTTATACAAAATTATGTCCCATTTGACATCACTCAAGCATTATCCTAGATGAAAGTTTCAGTTCCATTGCTGGAAATGCTGAAGATTGAAGAATACAGGAACAAGGCACTGACTTTAATCTTAGGGATATCTGATCATATAGATCAAATTGTCAAAGGTCACGACAAAGCTCAAGAGAAGCAAGCTGATGAAGAAGAAATTCTAGAAGTGTACCTGGGAACTACCTTGACAAAGTGTCCATCACAGGTGGATCCATTTTATGTATCTCTCATTATCAATGGGAAGGTAATAAGAAATTATATGCTTGATTTAGGTGCATCCACAAATATTATGCCGTTGGTTGTCATGCAACAAGTTGGGTTGAAGATAGATAATGCATGTGGTAAGTGCTTTGCTATGGATGCTAGAGAAGTGCCAGTGATTGGAATCATGAAAAATGTAGACCTCATGCTCGCTACTTATCCTAAGAAGACCTATACTATGAATGTTATCGTGGTTGATATTAAGCCATAATATGGAATGCTACTATCAAGAAGATGGGCAACACTGATTGGAGGAAGCATGCAGTTGGAACTATCATATGTCATGATTCCTATGAATGGTAGAGATGTCAAATTGGACAGAGAAGAAAGAGCACCTGATACAGTTGAAGAGCCTAAACAAGATGAACAGGCCTATTTTGTTAACATTGATCTTGATAATTTCTAAGTACTATCCTGTGATCAGAATACAAACAAGAAAGAACCTATTGATGTTGAATTGGAGAGATTGAAAGATCAAGAAGGGCTTTGGTCCATGTACTTTGATGGTGCATGCTCTAAGGAGGGATATGGTGTTGGAGTAGTTTTTGTTTCCCCAACTAGTAAGATATTTAAGTTCACTTTCCTTTTGAAGTTTGGATGTACCAATAATATTGCAGAGTATGAGGCTCTTCTGCTATGTTTAAATGTTGTGTTCAAACATGGGATTAAGCTTCTCAAAATATCAAGGGATTGAGAACTAATTGTCTCTCAGGTGAGAGGTAAATATTCTTCCAAAAATACAAGACCAAAGCAGTATAAGCATGCAGTGTGGGATTGTATAGAGATGTTTGATGCATTCTCAATAAATTGGGTAGAAAGGTCAAGGAATGTTTTGGCATACTTCCTAGCCAATATTGCAATCAGGCCAGATGATGTCACACTAGCAGATAGTGCACATGTTGAAGTTAAGGTTAGACTCACAGTCCCAGACAATATATGTAGCTGGCAGGTTTTTGAGGATGACAAGGACCTATTGAGATTTTTGCACTGCATGGATGAGTATGAAAATCAAGAGATATACTTTCAAAATTTTGTGGAAGTTGTAGATGGGAAAGAAACTCTTTTTGGAAAAGAAGTAATACAACTCCAAACTAATAAGATTCCAAGAAGGCTGGTAGCTTTTGAAAGAACATTTGATAATAGGGATCAATTTGTAGCCAAGACATCTTTAACAAATAAGGAGGATTCAGAGGAAATAAATCTAGGGACACACAATGCCCCACATAAAGTATATATTGGAAAGCAGCCAAAGCCACATATCAGGGAAATGTTGATAGCATTGTTGAGAAAGTATAAACATGTCTTTGCTTGGTCGTATGAAGACTTGAAGGCCTATCAAGAGGACTTCTTTCAGCATGAAATCCCTTTGAAGCCTAGAGCTAAGCCATTCAGACAGAGGCATAGGCCCATTAATCCTACCTTGGCTCCGAAAATGCAGGAAGAGCTCATGAAGCTCAGAGGTGCTGGAATTATAAAGCCCATAAGGCACTCCACTTGGGTGTCAAACCTAGTCCCAGTTAGAAAAAAGAATGGAGATATTAGGTTGTGTGTGGATTTTAGAAATTTGAATATATCATCTTTTAAAGATAATTATCCACTACCTAACATGGAAGCTATGTTACAAAAGGTGACAGGATGTGAGCTTCTATCTATGATGGATGGACTCTCTAGATATAATCAAGTGAAATTTAAGGAATTTGAGCAATATACTACTTTCACTACTCCGTGGGGAACTTATGTATATGTGAGAATGCCATTTGGATTAACAAATGAAGGTGCAACTTTTTAGAGAGCAACAAATGTTGCCTTTGCAAGATTAATTGGTTCTATATTAGTTGTATACCAGGATGATCTAACTACCTATTCAAAGAAGGAAGAGCAGCATTGTATGCATTTGGAACATATTTTCATCAGAGCATTGGAGTATGGCATCTCACTTAATCCTAAGAAGTGTTCTTTTGGAGTGACTAAAGGAAAACTTTTGGGGCACATAGTATCCAGGGATGGAGTTAGGATTGATCTAGAGAGGGTTGTTGTGATTGAAAAAATTTAGATGCCCAGGACAATAAAAGGTATTCAATCATTCTTTGGGAAAATAAATTTTGTCAGAAGGCTTATTCCCAACTTTGTAGAAATCACTAAGGCAATATAAAAAATTATGAAGAAAGGTGAGACTGTGACATGGGGAGATGAAGCAGTTAAGTCATTTCAAGACATAAAAGAAGCCATCAAAACCACCCCTGTTCTGAAGTCTCCTGACTTTAGTAATCCTTTTCAATTATTTTCTTTTGCTTCCTTCCACATAATTGCTACATGTTTTCTACAGAAGAATGATGATGGATTTGAACAACCAATTTCTTTCTTTAGCAAATCTTTGCAGGCTGCAAAGTTGAAATATGATATAATGGAGAAGCAGGCTTATGCTTTGGTTAGGGCAGTAAAGAATTTCAGGCCTTATTTAGTGGGAGCTCAGATTGTAGCCTATGTCCCTCATTCTACAGTCAAGGACATATTCACACAACAAGAAGTAACAAGGAGGAGATGTAGGTGTCCATCAATAAGATTCAAGAGTTTAACATTGACATCCAAATCACCAAACTGGTAAGGGGACAAGGTTTGGCTAAGTTGATGGCAAAAGCAAATTTAGAAGCTTGTCAGGTAAATGTAGCTGATGATCAAGTGTGCAGTGTACAACAATATGATTGGTACAAAGACATTTTTCAATACTTGCAAACTATGAATTGCCCACCCCATCTCAAAGACAATTAGAAAAGGACTTTGAAGCTGCAAGCTATAAAATATGTCATTGTTCAAGTTGCACTGTATTGGAGGAATCCTGATGGTGTATTGTTAAGATGTGTAGATCAAGATCAGGCTGAAAAAATATTGAGTGACATGCATAAAGGAGTATGTGGAGGACACTACATGGCCAAAACTACTGCACATAAGATTTCGAGGTCAAGATATTGGTGGCCAACACTCTTCTCTGTCGTGCATAAAATGGTGAGAAGTTGTGATCCATGTCAGGGGTTTTCAGGAAAGCTGAAGTATGTTGGTGCATTACCTCTCAAGACTGTGACAGTGGATGCTCCATTCCAATAGTGGGGAATAGACTTCATTGGAGAGATAGAAGTGAAATCAAGTGGTGGGCATAGTTGGATACTTGTTGCCACTAATTATTTCACCAAATGGATTGAAGCCATCCCAACAAAGAAGGCTACAAGTAAAGTGGTAATGGATTTTATTTTGGAGCATATAATCATTAGATTTGAGGTACCAGCAAAATTAGTGACAGATAATGCAATGTGCTTCAAGTCAAGGGAATTTGTAGATTTCTGCAATGAGTATGGTATTAGTTTGCCATATGCAACACCGTATCACCCTCAAGATAATAGCCAAGTTGAGTCTAGTAACAAAAGCTTGTAACAAAAGCTTGATGAAGATCATCAAGAGGATCATTGAAAAAAATAAGAAAGCATGGGACTCTAAATTGAAATTAATACTATGGGTTGATAGGGTAACAATCAAGAAAGCAATTGGTAAGTCACCCTTTGAATTAGTATATGGTTTGGAGGTGAAGTTGCCAGTAAATAATCTCCTATGAGTCTATAAGTTCATATAGGAGAATGATGATAATATTGAGGATCCAATGGCAGAGAGGGTGAACCAATTGGTTGCATTCGATGAGGCAAGAAGAGAAGAATAGAGAACTAATGTAAAGAGGCAACATAAAGTGAAGTATTTGTTTGATAAAAGAGCCTCAGAAAGAAAATTTTAGGTGAATGACATGGTTCTCATGTGGAATTCCAGAAGTTAGCATAAGGGCAAGCATGGCAAGTTTGAACCTCTCTATATTGACCCATACATCATAAGTAACACTCATGGGGAGGATTCTTATTTTCTCTAAGCCCTTGATGGTGAACTTCAGGAGTTGCATGTGCACAAACAATTCCTAAAACCCTACTTTTTATAAGTAGGTTATTTTTTGTGCACAATGTAAATAAATTGTATATAAGTGTATATAGTGTAAATTCTTGTACAATCGTTTGTTGTTTTCTATGTTTGTGTTGGTTTTGGTCTGCTCCTGGAGTCTTTCTGGTCCTCGCTGCACTCTAGTGCATTACAAGTTCCTAGTCAGAGCCAATGGTGGTACCTACCTAGGTCTAGGGTTTTAGGTTAAATATGAAAGTATCTATCTTTTTTTCTTAAGCCCTAAGTCCCACGGTCTCTTCATATTTTATATTATAATCTGTTAGTGACTGCCTAGCCTAGGTCATTAGTTACTTAAGTTACAACTTTGAATCTTATGAGTCATAAAGTAACCGGCCCCTTCTACCTAACATTACCGTCTCTAGCCCATCGAGTAAAAAAGGTCTAAGTCCTAAGTCCTGTGGGGCCGGAAATGCCACGTGGTTGAATATCACAGACCTGCACAACATCAAAGGTGATGTCATATTTCTTTTGCGGGGTTGTGACATGGAGACGACACCTGTCAAAGATGTTGGAGCTTACAACCATCTTATCAAAGATTCAGAATCAACAAAGGTGGTGCTGCCAAGAGTCAGGCTAAAAAGTGAGTTGCAGACAACAAAGGATCTAACAGTAGCGCATGGGCGCACAAGAATCCTGTCAGGTAGAGAGGTTCATTGTGAGGCCGCAAGATTGCGACAAGTGGTCATTTCTCAAAGGAAAGATAAAGGTATGCATGACAAGGTTTACGTGGAAGCTTTGGCGCACTCGCATAGAGCAAAAAGATGGTGGCCAAGTTCTCACCGCGCTACTGCGAAATGGTGCCATGTGTCCACATCAGACAAAAAAGTGAAGAAGTCATTAAGGAAAGTGCATCCTACATGGAATGAGTTCATTGACTGCTGATTTTTGAATGAATGGGCCTAGAATTTCAAATCTGGCGAGCAACCTGTGACCATCGATCTCACAACAAGAAGCCTAACTCAACGGCCAAAATTTGAACTTCTTGCGATGAATGTTGGGAGGTGCCTTGTAACAAGAATTGCAATAAAGGTCGAGGTGACACACATTAATGTTGCAAGCCCTAAAATTACAAACTTCTTAAGAGGTAAAAATAGGGTTTTTCATATCATTTGCATGAACATAGAAAGAGATCCTATGCGTAGGAAGCATCCAGGCGAGAAAATAGAAGATTTCAAGTTTCTGCAGAAAAATAGTAAGTTAATCCTGTGCTGATTGCATCCATTTGAATTTAGAATTGTTGTTTGTTAGAAGAGATAGAATATTGCTGAAAGAAAAACCCTAGTTTAGTGAAAACCATCTGAAACAATGAGTCAAGCAAATCAACCATCCACATCAAAATGAAGCTTGGATGAGGACCTTATGGTCCAACTCCCTGGGTCTTTAAGGCAGCCTGTAAATGTAGATGGTCCCAATGGGCCAAATGATAAAGTTTTGGACCTGTGCAATGATTATCAGGATGTTCAATTGCATGTGCCTGCATAGATTTTATTCCAACACTGGTATGATAGAAGAGAATACTGTTAGTGTAGGTTTTTATTTCTTAGTGGGTTATTTATTTTTCCCTATATTCCTAGGTTTTTCTACACTTCTATTAATCTCGCTTAAGTTAATAAAGCATGTCTTATTAGGTGAGTGGTTGTGAGGTGTCACCTTCCTATATGTGAGCATCCATTAGCTATCTTGGGAAGATACTTTGCTATCTTTAGTCCAATAGATGGTTGCTCCTGATTGGTCAGTGTTTCCACCTCCTCCCTCTTCCTAGTCTATATAAGCATGCTACTTGGCTTGTATTTTGTATCTTTTGCTTATGCATCCTCTTAATGCTATTTTGCTTCTAGCATTTGCATTACTCTCTTGGAGACTAACTCTGTGTTGCTATTTTGATTTTGTATCATTTGCATTCATAGTTTAGATATCTATTCTTTGCACTAGTTTTCTGGGTTAATAATCTTTTTAGATTCTAACATGGTATCAGAGTTGTTCTATGTGCAAGAGTAGATTTTAGTTTCCTTATTTGAGAGATTCGGGGGGGGGGGACTAATAAAGATTATTGCAATTTTTTGAAAAACCCAGTATGCTCTTCTCTTGCATCTTCGGATGATCTTGAGAATCAGAGAAGTTTGAAGGAAACTTTTTTAATCTCTGGGGTTTGCACATGTGTTTTATGAAATCTAGGTGATTGCAGCATTTTGGTTATACTGACAGCATTTTTGGCTGTTCCAACGCGTCCAGGAGGCTTGAGAAAGTCATATTTAGCTTTCGTTTCACCGAAATCGGAGATCGTCATACACAGTTGCGGAACCGGGTTTCAAGCTCAAATCTGACAACCAACTTGCATATTTGGTTTTTACAATCAATATTGTAGGTTCCAGCATGCCATTGCTTGTCTTAGGTAGCTGATTTAGCCTTTGCATGTCATTTTTTGGTTGCTGGGGTCATTTTTTGTAGCTAAAGGCATTCTGTTTACACTAGATCAACATCTTCTGTACATCAGAAAGAAAAACACCTTCTGGGTTTTGTTCATAGCATAGAAAAACCATCTAGGTATGTTTTAGTTTTTGCATACAGTCTATATATTTTGTAGAAATGTGCTCAAAAAGCTACAGCATGACCCCTCTTCATTGGTAGTTGTAATTTTGAAGGCAGTTTTCAAATGCTCCGTTCTTGCTCATACAGACTCTTTTTCCCACGAATTATTTTTTTATTTTGGCTATTTTTTCATGTTCTATGCACTAGTGAAGACGTTTTTTGATTTTGATGCCAAGATTTTTTAGAAATTGCAGATTCTCAGTCATGACATTGCACAATTCTCATTTTGGGAACTTCAGAAGATCATAACTTTCACATACGACCTCGTATCGAGGCGATTCTTTTTTTGAAAGCGCATGATTTTTTGAGTAGATCGTAGTGGTGCTGTTTATTTCTCAAGATATTATGCCAAAGTTGTATTTTCAGCATATGCTCTTCTTGAGGGTTTTGTAATGCATTGAAATCAAGACCACGTAGTATTTCTTACTAGTGGCAGTTGTAAACGCACTAATATAAAGTGCCAAATCATATTTCTTGGGGGGAGTTCTTTGATTGAGTAAAAAGGGGGAGTTGTCTTGGTTGGGTTCTCTTCTTTTCGGCACTTCTTCTCTGCATTTCTTCATCATGGATCAAACAAATCTACCCATCCTAACTCCATACAATTACTTTGAGTGGAAATCACGCATGACAATTCACTTAAGGAAAGTTGGACTAAATAGGATAACTATGGGACTTGAAACTGAACCTGCTAAAGATGAAGATAAGCCTAAGTATTTTAACAAATGTGATGAAGCATATGGAACATTGTGTTTGTCCGTTTCTCCTGATTTGCTCTTTCACATTGAGTCTTTGAATACACCAAATGAAATCTGGACAAAGTTAGAAAAACTATTTGACACACAAGATTCAATGAGGGGTCATATGTTGGAAAATGAACTAATTAGTTTAAGTCCAGGCAATTTCAACACAATCCAGGATTTCTTCACTAAATTGAAATCACTAAGGCTGTAGTTAAAACAATGTCGAATTGAAAAGAAAGATGAACAACTGATTCTTAGTATTCTCTCTAAGCTAAGTTCAGAATATTCTGTGTTTGTTTCTACCTTCTATGCTACTAAGGGTGCACTTGGTACTCAATTCACCATGCCATCTTTAGATGATTTTGCTGTCAATCTCACTCGAGAAGAGGACAAGCTAATTCAAATGGGCACTCTTAAGTCCTCTAAGTCACATGCCTTGGCTACCAACCAAGGCACAAAAGAACAGAAAGGACAAAGTAGTAACAATAATAGTAAGGATAAGAAACAGAAGAATAGCAAGGAGAAGAAGGATCAGATACCATCTGCTTCAAAAGCAACTAATGAGACCCAATCTTCCAAGGGCGACAAGCCTAAGAAAGAGAGGATCCAATGTGCCTATTGTAAAAGACCCGGTCATGATGAACATAAATGTCTAAAGAAACAAATTGATCACTTGACACACATTCATGAGAAGAATAATATCAGTGTTCCTGAGTCTATCAAACAGAGTTCTAATGAGGGGTCTAATAAGGTAAAAGAAAACAACAAGAGGAAAGGAAAGGGCAAGGCCCTTGTTGCAGTTGCTTCTTCACCATCCACTTGGGTTCTTGATTCGGGTGCTTCGCACCACATGGCTTCGTCTAAGGAAGAACTTGCATCTTTGGAGCTGTGTACTATGCCTTCTATTTTGATGGGTGATGACACTCCTGTTGAGGTGTGTGGGAGAGGGTCTATTGATGTGGGGGATGGCACATTCCATGATGTTCTTTGTGTGCCCTCATTATCAACTAATCTCCTATCAGTATACCAGATCACTCACACAGGTTCAGGCAAGCGGGTTGAGTTCTCTCTTGATTCAGTGGAGATTCATGAGTTGCACAGTGGTTCTACAGTTGTAGTTGGGAGAGCAGATCATCAGTCACGGCTCTATCTATTTTCTCACTTTGTTCCTGATCCTCCTTCGACTGTTTTGCTCACTCATTTTGATGATGTGAGTAGATTATGGCATGAACGGTTTGGCCATCTTAACTTCCTCTACTTGCAGCAACTCAACCAGCATAGCATGGTCACAGGGTTGCCTTCAGTTCAATTTTTAGGTGGTGTTTGCCAAGGTTGCATTCTTGGTAAGCATCCTAAGGAAAAGTTTGACAAAGGTAAGGCATGGAGAGCTTCACAGATACTGGAGTTAGTTCACAGTGATTTGGCTGGTCCATTTCAGCATCCTTCTTTCAGTAGGGCCCGATATGTCCTCACATTATTGATGACTTTTCTCGATATACTTGGGTGTACTTTCTCAAATAGAAGTCAGAGGTATTTGATCATTTTCAGGACTTGAAAACTTTTGTAGAGAAGCAATCCAGGAAAGCCATCAAAGTTTTGCGCACTGACAATGGTGGTGAGTATGTCAACCATCGGTTTGGGAGGTTTTGCACTTCAGAGGGGATTGATTTGCAGCATTCAATTCCATACAATCCTTAGCAAAATGGTGTTGCAGAATGAAAGAATAGGTCCTTGAAGGAAATGGCAAACTGCATGATTCACTCCAGATCTCTTGCACCACAGTATTGGGTAGAGGCCATTAACTGTGCTTGTTATATCTAGAACCGTGTTCCTCACTGAGCCTTGAAGGGAGTCACTCCTTTTGAAGCTTGGGGTGGTCAGAAACCATTAGTTAAGCACTTTTAAGTTTTTGGTTCTCCTGCATGGGCCCACATTCCTATAGAGAAATGCAAGGCCTTGGATTCGTAGAACAGAACTTGCATATTTGTAGGTTATCCTAATGGTGTGAAGGGTTATCGGTTGCTCCACCCTACTACACATGAGCTGT
Source organism: Cunninghamia lanceolata (assembly GCA_027924645.1). NCBI lineage: Eukaryota > Viridiplantae > Streptophyta > Pinopsida > Cupressales > Cupressaceae > Cunninghamia > Cunninghamia lanceolata. The sequence continues at coordinate 41,820,800 of BSBN01000391.1, read as the reverse complement.
TCATTGAGAGGAGTGTTTAGTTTGAGGAGGGCTCTTCGAGCTCACTTTCTGTTACTTCTCCAACTCCTACTTTGACATTGGAGTCACTTGGGATACATGACAGATCTTCTGGTGAGTCAGATTCACTTGAGCAGTCTTCTACCTCCACTTCCGATGTAGAGAGTGATTCAAAGGACTCACCTCCTTCCTCTCCTAGTCATCATTCAGAGGTTGATGATTCTCCTCCAGATTCTCCATCTTCTGGTCCACTTTGGGCTAGACAGACCTTGCAGTCTGCAGGTGATTGGGTTGGGGATCCATCAGACACCAAGCGGACTCGTTCACAGTTTTAGGATGCTCCACATGTCTTCATTGCTACTGCCTCAGATCCACAGTGTTTTCATGAGGCTTTTGGTATTCCTAAGTGGGATACAGCTATGCAAGAGGAGTATAGTTCCTTGATGAGGAACCACACTCAGGATCTAGTCCCTCTTCCTAAAGGAAGAAAACTTGTTCGATGTAAGTGGATCTATCAGACAAAATTTGCAGCAAATGGGTCGGTTGACAAGCATAAGGCTCGCTTGGTCGCCAAAGGATTCTCCCAGGTTCCTAGGATTGACTACTCGGAGACTTTTGCGCCAGTTGCCCGGATGAATTCCATCTGACTTGTTCTTGCCATTGCTGCAGCTAATCGTTGGGAAGTACACTAAATGGATGTGAAGAGTTCTTTTCTTCACGGTGACCTTCAAGAGGAGATCTACATGGAGCAGCCACAGGGGTTCATTCAGCATTCTTCACTTGTGTGCCATCTTCGGAAGTCTCTATGGCCTCAAACAGGCTCCTCGGGCCTGGTATGCCAAGATGGACTCCTTCCTTCTATCAGTTGGGTTCACTCGGTGCCATTCTAATCCCAATGTCTACATTCTATAGTAGGATGATTCACTCCTATTTTTGGTTCTGAATGTTGATGACTTGCTGATCACAGGGAGTTCTTCATCCACCATTGGGGCTGTCAAAACTACCCTTCATGATAGGATTTTGATGACTGACTTGGGCTTGTTGCATTACTTTCTCAGGATTGAGGTCTTTCAGTCTTCTTCTGAGATCACTATCACACAGTCCAAGTATGCTCTAGATTTCCTCTCGAGGTTTCATATGGCTGACTATAAGCCTGCTCTGACTCCCTTTCTTTCTGGAGTCAAACTTGAGGCTCAGTATTCTTCTCCACTTGTTGATGGCACTTTGTACTGACAACTTGTTGGGAGTCTCATTTATCTGACTCATATGAGACCCAGCATTTCATGTGATGTAGGCATGGTCTCTCGATTCATGCAAGAGCCTCATGAGCTGCACTGGAAAGCAGCCAAGCGGATCCTTCACTACATTCAGGGTTCTCACAGTTTTGGGATTCACTATGCAACAGGCATTGAGCTTGACTTGGTGGGCTACACAGATTCAGATTGGGTAGGCGATTCTTAGGATCAGAAGTCTACTTCAGGTTACAACTTCTCACTTAGTTCAGGTCTTGTTTGTTGGTCAAGCAAGAAGCAGTTTGCTATTGATCTATCTTCTACTGAGGCCGAGTATCGGGGGGCTGTGAATGCCGCCACTGAGGCCATTTAGCTTTAAAATCTTCTCACTGATTTTGGTATCCAGATTAGATGGCCATCAGTCATATTTTGTGACAACCAGAGTGCCATTCAGATCTCACAGAATCTGGTCCATCATCAGTGAACCAAACACATAGAGGTCCACATGCACTACATCTGGGAGCTCATCCATGGCCACATCATCGACCTTCGCTACTGTCTGACTTTCGAGCAGGTTGCTGATATCTTCACCAAACCCTTCATTAAGAGCAAGTTCCTTCATTTGCGAGCTTTGCTGGGGGTGTGTGATGCTTCATCTTCTGGGCGGGCCTCTTCCTCTCACTCGGAGTCCTGACTCTCTCTCCTTTTGGGGGGGTCTCTTCTCTCTCTATTCTGGGGGGGATTTTATGTACATGGGTACCTCATCAGGCTTGATTGGTCGGGACCCATTTCTACATCCACCTAAGCTTCACTTATGGGGGGGTGTTATTGTAGGTTTTTGTTTCCTAGTGGGTTATTTATTTTTCCCTATATTCCTAGGTTTTTCCTACATTTCTATTAATCTCGCTTAGGTTAATAAAGCATGTCTTATTAGGTGAGTGGTTGCAAGGTGTCACCTTCCTATATGTGAGCATCTATTAGCTATCTTGGGAAGATACTTCGCTATCTTTAGTCTGATAGATGGTTGCTCCTAATTGGTCGGTGTTGCCACCTCCTCCCTCTTCCTAGTCTATATAAGCATGCTACCTGGCTTGTATTTTGTATCTTTTGATTTTGCATCCTCTTAATGCTATTTTGCTTCTAGCATTTGCATTACTCTCTTGGAGACTAACTCTGTGTTGCTATTTTTATTTCGTATCATTTGCATTCATATTTTAGATATCTAATCTTTGCACTAGTTTTCTGGGTTAATAATCTTTTCAGATTCTAACAAATACAAGGCCCCGGTATGTAACACTTGGAACTTAGATCTGGCTAAATTAATATGCCCAAATGTGTTTCCAAATCTAGATTTTGTAAGACCAGTTGCATAGAGATATGACCCTGTCACCAGGGTTGTATTTCCAGGAAATAAAGTTGTCATGATCAAAACCACAAAAGCCTACATCTCGAATGTGTTTGGTTTAAACCCTGAGGCTAGCAAACAGATTGATCTTGTTGCTTTGAAAGAGGGATATAAGAAGGTTAAGCGTGCATACAGAGCCTTTTATTTGCCCAAGCACAAACCAAAGGGCGTGGATGGAAAGTTAGTGAAAATATCAGATATGGAAGCAGAACCATTTGATTGCTCACAGTTTATGCATTACTTTGTGAAGACATATCATTCTCTGTGTCATGTGCTGGGAAAAGATGCAATGGACAAAATGCCAATCTCTTTGTCGATGTTAGCTGTGAATATTCAAGATATTTTAACAAAGGAACCATATGATTATGCCACATATATTGTAGAGAAAATGCATAAGTAGCTAACTAATGTTAAGAACAAGTTGTATATTATTGAGGCAAAAGTGGAGTTCACCTGGTACTCAATGATGTGCCATATGTTTCTATATGCTAGATTAGGATTGTGGCACAAATATTTGCATGTTAAGCAAGATGGCAAACATGGTAACCTACGCCCTATGCAAATGTGGACTTGCATGTTGGATATGCATTGCACAGATGCAGATTTTGTGACTTTTGATGAGCATTTTGTTAGAAGGCTGCTTGGTTTCATGGAGCTAGAAGGAGAAAGAATACACCCTGATGTGCTTGATTTTTTGAGGCCATTGGATTGAACCGCTGAATTAAGGATAGATCATAACTGGGGTGATTGGTTCTTGCACATTAACACCACATGTATCAAGGTTTACGGGCGCAAAAACCAAAAGAATAGCATTTTTGGAGATCATCAGACAGTTGAATGAGTCTGATAAAGAGCATCTCATAATGCAAAAAAGGCTATTTCTTTCCTACTTCGATTAAATGTGATTTTTTGATTTCCAATAAGGATGGTCTGGATCAAATTGATTAAATATTGAGGTTTTGTAGGATGGATGTGGAGAATTCCAGGGTATTTGACCCTGAGGGATTCATTGATAGGGTGAGGATAAGTGTAAGAAGGCCACATTACATTCACCAGGTCTTGTATGATGAAGATATTGTGAGGAACTGTGCTACCATGCAAGAAGTCTAGTTTCTGGGAAGAAAATGGGACACAATAATGGAAGGGGAAAGAATGAAGAATTTAAATCCTGCATATCTAGGAGCATTTGCAGAGGAGGCTGATCCTATAGCAAGAATTCAGAATTTTTTTGATAATACAGATGCCTTGATTGAGAGTGCTTCACTAGGAGAAGAAAGGCCTGCATATGAACCAAGCAGTTCAAGAGGAGCATATAGAACAAGAGGTAAATCACCTAATGCACGCACAACTAAAAAGATGAAAATGATTGATTTAGAGAAGGAAGAAGAGATTGAGATGATTGATTTAGAAGAGGAGATAAATGAACAAGAACAAGAAATCTCCCAACAGGGGAATTCACCTGTAAGAATAAGGCCCTATGCCTCACCTGATAATAGGTTGGCAAAGTCAACTATCGGGTAGCAAATTGATACAGAAGATATCAGAGTGTTGGTCTGCTCACAATTTTTATAGGATGATGATTTTGTGAAATCCCTTGAATTCAAGGGATTTGTATTAAAAGCTAGAAATGAAGAATTCCAAAATAGAATAGAGGAAGCCAAGAGTGGAGCTGACCCAGCACAATATGAAGAAATATCTTAGACGGTGCTAAATGAAGTCAGTCTAGATATAAGTCAGATGACCCCTAAGGAAGGGAGAGCTCTGGTAGCCAAGAGTAATATGTTTCTTCTCCCACACTGGACCTTAGCAGATTCCATTGCATTCGACATTGTGACAAGGAGTGACATAGATGTCACTGATGATCAAGTCTAGAGAAGGCACTTTCTAGTGCTGGATTCAATCCCAGGTTTGAAACCTTGGCAATATGGGCATTAGCCCCTAGTGGCAATAAGCCAAAGGTTGGATTGGGTGAGTTAACTGGGGATGTTATAATAAAGAGATTGTCATACATTCCAACTCCCCAAGTGCCAGTTTAAATGTGCAAACAACTCAATTTGCAGAAGTTGTAACAAATAAACTACAAAGAGATTATGATGAACTTTTGTTGAAGTATGGGTAAGCCACTTCAAAACTAAATAAATACAAAGATCAGTTGTTATTAGGGAAAGCACCTCAGCTCAGAATACTCAATCTTTAATTCAAACTATAGAGTCATTCCCAGTAGACACATAGCCATTGCTTTCAGAAATCAAAGAGCTAAAAGAGGAGGTAAGAAATTTGAAAGAGGAAAAGAAAACAACTGTCAAAGAGTTAATCACAATTTTGATCAATCATAGGTTGTCTAAGATTGTAGCCAAGGCTGAAGACACATGGAAATCATATTCAAGCATAAGAACAACCCAGGATCAGCATGAGAAAGATAAGGAGAACTTAGACAAAATGATCAAGATATGGCTACCAAGAACAAGGGAAGTAAGAAATTTGCACAACTGTTCTAGATTTGCCTTAGATTCCCCACCAAAGATAAAGTTGACTCTTGACATGCTGCTGATATTGGAAGAAGCACGGTAGCTTTTCAATTGAAATTGGATAAAATTTTGAAAGAAAAAAGACAAGTCATGGAGGAGATGGACAAGAGGATAATGCCAAACATTTTGGAAAATGATGGCTAGATCAGAAGTATGAATAGGTGGAAGAATGACTTTGAAGATCTACTTGTCCATTTGGTATCCTCGAGCTGTGTAGAGGGAGATCCTAATTTGAGTATTTTGAACTCTACATTGGACAAGTTGTATGCCTTGGAACTCAATCTAGACACATTTTGTAAAGAGTCAAAAATCCTATTGGATGCAAGTTATATAGGGCATAATGATAAAATAACTAAGCTAATTCCATTTCAGTGGCCTACAGAGTGGTCATATACAACTTGGATGAAAAATATGTCTTGGACGAATGAAGACCCAATCATATGAAATGATAATTTACTTTCCAACTAATTTTGTAATCTCCAAGAAAAAAATGTATTTTGTCTTTTTCTTTTTCATGAATATGTAATTTGAAATTGTTTTCCAATGCCTATGGGCAGTGGCTTATAAAGGAAGATTCATGTAACTGACATAATGTAATGATTTTGAGTACTACATTCTTATATCTATAAAAGAATTGGTAGTACAACTTTGTAATGTTGCTGGAGATTTGGGAAACTTTTGGTAATGAAAATATAGAGCAATTTTGGAGGTTGGTCATATTTTTGAGTTGTGAGTTAATTTTTTGGTAGTGTTGAATATATGTTTTTATGAACATTTTTATCAGTTTCAGGTTGAGCTTATATGAGTAATGTTGTGAGCATGTGTTTCTATTAATTGTCTCCTATGTTATCTGCATTTCTCTTTTGAACAAAGATACTAAGGGTTTCTAAGTTCTTGGATACACATTTGTTGTATTGCATGTCTGGTTTTCTACTTCTGTTTAAGGAATAGATTAAATGCTTTGAATCAGATATAGGGAGGTGTGTGTGGTAACAAGGATATTTGTAAGAATAGTTGATAGGAGTACCCATTCTTGGATTATTTTCTGTAAGGAAGGGAACATAGAAAATCCTCTGAATCTGTATGTTTGAGATGCTTATGGGAACGAGTCTGCATTTATAAAAAATTGACTCCAAACCCTAGGATTGGCACTGATCAGGGTTGGGCTTATTTTCACAAAATACCCATAATCAGACAATCATACACACATTAAAAAGCAAAAAATCAAAATCAACTTGTTAGTTTGTAAGAGTAGGGTTTTTAGTTGCATGTTCTTTGAGCTATATAGTGAACAAATTTCCAAAGCTAGCCACTTTGATTCATATTATACAGTTTTGGTTTGCACACAAGAGAACATATCTACTTAAGCATCAATTTCTAATTGAATTCAGGGTTTATCATTGTGATATTGAATAAGGGAATACCCAATAGGTCTAGCAGAGCCTAAAGTGCAAAGGAGAATAGATAATTGTCTCCTGTTCATTGGCCACTGACTTGAGAATCCCAAGTATAAGAGTTGGCTACTTTTTAGGGAAACTTAGACCATCAGTTGGGAACACCAACACATAGTAGACCTAAGGATGGGATGTGAGATGTTATCACTCATGGATGGTTTCTCAGTATATAACCAAATCAGAATTGTGCCTAAAGATTAGCATAAGACTACTTTCACTTGCCCCTGGGGTACCTATTGTTGGAATGTCATGCCCTTCGGCCTTAAAATGCTGGAGCAACATATCAAAGGGCTATGACCATAATATTCTATGACTACATGCATACACTCATGGAAGATTATGTTGATGACTTGTTAACTAAATCCATTACAAGAGATAGTCATCTAGATATGTTAGACAAGGTTTTCACAAGGCTGGAAGAATACAAGGTTAGATTAAACCTAAAGATGTGTGTTTTTGGGGTAACCTCCGATAAACTATTTGGGTACATTGTGTCTCATAGAGGTATTGAAGTTGATCTTGCAAAAGTGAAATCTATTATGGATATGCCTCTACCAACAAATCTCAAGCAATTATGTAGTATTCAAGGAAAGTTACAGTCAATTTGAAGGTTCATAGAATAGTTGGCCAATAAGTGTCACCCATTTCAATATTTTCTTCATAAAGGAGTCTCATTCATATGGTCTAATCATTGTCAGGAAGCCTTTCAACAAATCAAGGATTACCTATTGTCCCCTCCAGTTCTCATGTCACCTATTGATGGTAAGCCCCTAATATTGTATATATCAACAACCTCATCAGCATTGGGAGCCCTCTTGACACAAAATGATGAAGAAGGAAAAGAAAGGGCCATATATTATATTAGTTGAACACTTGTGGGGTATGAGCTTAACTATAGTTCTATTGAACGAGCCCGCCTTGCGGTGGTCTTCGTCAATCAGAAGCTTTGACACTATATGTGAAACCATCAGACAAAGCTTGTAGCAAAGATAGATCCATTGAAGTATTTACTCAACAAAGCAACTCTAACAGGTCGACTAGCAAAATGGGTCATGATCCTTAGTGAGTTTGATATAGAGTATGTTGATCGAAAGGCAATGAAAGGATAGGTGATAGCTGATCAACTTGTAGACACTGTAATAATAGTAGATCATCCATTGGTTTCTAATTTTCTTGATGAGTCAATTTTCACAGTAGAAATTTCAAACACACGGGAACTGTATTTTGAAGGATCCTATACAAATCATGGTTCAGGGGCTGGAATTCTCTTTTTCACACCTCAAGGAGACACAATACCTAAGTCATTTAGAATAGTATTTTCTTGCACCAACAACATAGTTGAATATGAAGCATTGCTCATAGGACTTTGCATGACTATTAAATGGAAAATAAAAAATCTTCAAGTCTATGGTGATTCACAATTGGTTATCCATCAGGTCAATGATGATTATGATACAAAGGATGAAAATCTCACACCGTACAAGCAAATGGTTGATAGTTTCAAGTTGTATTTTGATATCATCGTCTTCATTCAAATTCCAAGGATTCAGAATAAAGCAGCTGATGCAATGGCCACGATAGGGTCACTTTTGGACATACCCAACAATGTACCTCAGTATGAGTTCTTGGGGGAACAACTTTTGATCCCTGTATTCAATATTCCTGAATCTGAGCTTGTGTGCGAAACTGTTAGTCCTGACTCCCCTTCGTATAGAGACATTTACAACTACTTGCATGACCAAATCATTCCCCCTAATTTATCTTCCAATCAATGAAAAACTTTTATCCATCAAGCCTCTAGATATGTCATCATCGGTGATACCCTTTACCGCCGAAGCCTAGATAATACCCTCTTTAGATGTCTTGATTCTAACAAAGCACAAATGGCTTTGCATGGACAACATGATGGTATATGTGGAGCTCACTCTAGTGGTCCTACCTTGGCTAAGAAGATCATGCAAACTGGATATTATTGGCCTACTATGGAATGTGATGCATATAATTTTGTTAAGAAATGCTGACAATGCCAAATACATGGAGATCTTGTACATGTGCCTGCTCAAGAACTTCATCCAATTACGTCACCGTGGCCTTTTTCTCAATGGGGACTCAACCTTGTGGGAAATATTTATCCTACTTCCGCCAATGGCCATAAGTTCATTATCACTGCAATTGAATATTTCTTGAAATGGACCAAAGCCATTCTGATGACCTATATTACTAGCAAGCAAATATCCAAGTTCATCCTTAATTAAATTATGTTGGTTCCCCAATCCATCGTCACAGATAATGGTTGTTTGCTAAAAAATTAGGATGTCTGTGAAGTGTGCGAGAGATTCCATAACCACCACCATTTCACCACTATTATGGCAGAAAAACTAACCTTGGGGGCTTTTTTCTATTAAGGTTTAGCTTCTGGGTCCTGTTAGTGCATTTAGAGCATCTTGCATGTTATTTCTGACTCCCGATGAGAAAACCCTTAGGTCTTGTGACAAATAGGACCTAGGGGGATTTACTTTAATGAAATCTAAGCAAAAATGGTAGGGTAGACTTGGGCGCTAGCGCCCTAGTCCAACCCTATTTTGGGTCTGCCCTAATTTCAAATGTCAGTTTTATGATCGTTAATTAGGTCCTATGCCAACATCCAAAGTTTGAATTACGAAATTCTTAGCAGGAATCTTTGTAGTTGCATATATAAGCATGATTAGGTTTCATTTGCAAACTAGATGGATATTTTGATTGACAAGCTTTTGTAAAAGTGATTCAAGGCATTCATTATGTTGCAGAGTAGTACTTTGTTGTTATTGTGTTTGTATTTTTAGATTTGGCATCCATCTCCTCATGGCATGAAGAGAATCTTCTTTCCATGAGATCTTTACTACAAGGTGATATCCATTGTTTTTTCAATCATTTATCATTTGGATTTTTGCCTCTATCCCGTCGAGATACGTACTCTCATCTAAAAATGGTGTTTGGAAGACTTGAATGTCTCTCTGGGGCTTGACCGAGGCAAGCCTCTAAACAACACAACCCCCCCACACCCCTTGTGATTACAAGTTACAAGTGTCGCATTTGGAAGAAGTGGAGTTACAAGGAAGGTTAGCAGACACAGAGGATTCAGGATTTGGAAAGAAGCAGGACACTGGTGCTTTTCTTGGACTAGGACGCTAGTCCTCGTGTCCTCCACATCGGAATCTCCAGAATAGTACAAATCAGTGTCAAAAGGAGATCAAAATCCCTCAAAGAAATTGGTACCTTGGACTTGGGCACGAGTCCCCATGTCCCTAACTTCTCTGCCTTCCAAACTTCAAAAAATATTAAGTTAAGTATATTTGTCCTTTACCTCAGTCTAAAAGGATTTGCCGTAATTTGATAATTTGCTTATTGATTTGCATAATTAGGGTTTCTAAACATAATTGAGCATTAGATAGAGACATTGTTTGACACTTCCAAGAGTCCACAACTTCCCAAGTGGCTGCCCAACATGATAGGTGACTTCTCTCGCTTAGTGGAGATTCAACTCGGTTGATAAGCCCTTGGAATGTTTGTTGGAGAAAGGAGGATTACACATAAATAACTAAAACCCTCACACATCCATCCCCCTTTTCCCCATTAAAAACATTTTGGTGAACCTATGTATTTGAACTTTTTAGTACCTTGTTGAGTGTTGTTTGATAGATTTGCATTTATTCATCTTATTGCATTCAAAAAATTACAAAACAAAATTTGAAAAATTTGCAAAATTTGAAAAAATTGGCATTTTAGGCTTGCATTTTAGCATAATTTGAGATATTTGGCATTCAACTTCATTAAATTTCTATCATTTTCATTATAACTGATTTAATTTTTAGAAATTCATCATTTAGAATACATTTGCATTGCATTTGTGTGCTTAATTTGACAAAAATTGCTTGAAATTATGCACTTTTCATGAAAATCTAGTTTTGCATTAACTTGGATTTGTAGTCAATTTTTTTTTCAGATTTTATTACCATTTTAAAACACTTAGTAGGACTGATTTCTAATAGTAGTGTTTCATCATAGTGGTCTTCTTGCAAAATCTCATGTCTAGGGTTTGAAAACCTTGCATTTTCACTAAATTTGGCCTTATCATCTCTCTAGATTTGCATCACAAGCATGTTGTAAGGGATTTTGCTGCACTAATTGGCTGTTATTAGGGTTATTATCTTATGCCCCTCCTCATATTCCTTACAACACCCTTTCCACTAGGCCTTTGCATTGAAAAATTGTGAAAAAATGCATATCTTTGCTATATTTTCACTAGGGTTTGACCTTGAGTGGCACTACAAGAGTGTTGTGACAAATTTTTCTAAATTAGGTGGCTGTTATTACTATTATAATTTTTTTTCCATCATCATTTTCCTCACAACACCCTTTGTCTTACTCTGGCATTGAGATTTGGTGAAAAATTACATATTTTGGGCCTATTTTCACTAGGTTTTGACTTATCATCACTCTAGAGTTCCTTCCAAAGTGTGTTGTGAAGGATATTATTGATTTATTGAATTGATATCAGACATATTAATCACTTCCCTTGATCAATTTCCTTACAACACCTTTTTTTTTCACTTATTTGCATTGAAAAAAGTTGAAAAATCAAGCATTTTAGGTCATATTCATACATACTTTTGCATTTGTTCTTGCATAAGTTTTGAAAACCCTTTAAAATCTGAATTGGAATTCATTTGAAAACATATGTCATGGATACTTCCTTGGAAGCTCTATTTGCATACATCATAGACATTGATCATTTCTCTAAATTTACTCATGCATATCCTCATGTCTTGGAACGAATAGCATACATACATGATGTTGATCTCTCTATGTGCTCCACATTTGAAATCCTTTGTTATATATCTAATTTTGATAGCTTCACAAATCTCATGGGAATATATCCTTTGATATTAGATGATCTCACTAAATTCATGATCAATAATATATATACTAGTAATGACCTCAAGATGTTAGATGAAGCCTTAGATGACTATATGGAACATTCCACTACGACACCTATTGCTAAAACATGTGATGATAACTTAGGTTTACCTTATGATCCCTCTCCCAAAGTTGTTCCTCCTCATGAGGACACTTTGATGCAAGAGGATGATTTTATTGACACATCTCTTAACATCATACCACCACTTTCCCATTCCACTGCTCTCCCTAGCCAAGATGAAGCATTAGTGAATGAGGAGATCCCTTTAACAAAAAACATTCCATGGATAGATAATGAACATTTATTTAACAAAAATAAAAATCCTACCCTAGTGCATGAAACCTCTATGGATCATCCCACCAACCTTCTTCCTTTAGTTGATTGTTCACACACCTTGGATATCACTAAGGAAGAGAAGACCCTTAATCTCCCTCCTTTGATTGCATATTCAAGTCATTTGGACATCACTAAGGATTTAAAAACATTGACTACCTCTCCTCTCAACACCTTACCTTCCCCTCATTCCTATGCTATTTCTTCAAAAGATGCTATACTAATTGATGAGGAAATGTCTCTCACATTAAATCCCTCAAGGATGGATGTTGAGATCACTCAAAACAAATTGCTTCTTCCACCTCCTAAGAGGATAGTCAATAAGTGTACTAATGAACTTCAACAAGAAAACATTCCACCTAACATTGAGTCAAACCAAGATGCGTTTAAGAATGAACAAAAGAATAATGACAAAGACTTGGCAATGGTACCTTACACACCTCTTTCCTATAGCATCCAAGATTGGGAAGAGGATGATTTGCTTGATGACAACCCTTAGTTTGGTTGTCCCTACAGGTAAGTATTTCTAACCCTTTACCTCCGTGATGTGTTTCCACCATGATGTGTTATGTGTTGTTTAGGCCTCCTAGGATGACCCTTGATAGTCTCATAAGATCAAGGATACTAGGAGACTGCCTTTGTTGTGATCCTTCTTCTATTTGTATCATCATTCTTCTATATTGCTTCTCCTCTATTTTCATTGTTGTGTGTTTTGTCTTACGGACATAGCATTGCAGTTGGTGACTTGAGGGCACCCTCCTACGTGACTGTCCCTAAGGCACATGTTTCTCCTCTCTTTCTTTATTATTTCCCTTCCTCTAGTGATTCTATCTAACAAAAAATATATTATACTGATGCGGACCTAGTGTCCCTTTAGCGAGAAATCAAAAAATAGACCAAGTCCATACATGATGATGGGGTTGTTATATATTATCCGACGCTTAGCTAGTAGAATCACTTTGTGTGATCTTGATGTTGTCTTATTGCACTTACAAAACATAATAATACTACTGCTCCGTGCACTTTGTCTATCTTGAATCTTGCATTCCTCGGTTCTCTATGTGATTGATCATATGCATTGTTGTTTATCATGATTACATGGACACTAACACTTTTCTTACAGGAATGTGTTTGTGGAACATTTGGCGATCGTAAAGTACATGTCACCTCTGGGGGGCATGGGCTTTGAGAGAGCTCGTGTTCCCTTGTGTGTTTTCTTCCTACCTTAATGTGCTTGATATCGGTACACGACATCAACCACCTTAAGGTGGGGGCATATATAAGGTAAGTTGTCTGTTGTAGAATGTTAGCAATGTGTGTTTGTGAATCTTGAATCTATTGCAATCACTTAAGCCCTTCGTGGAGGCAAGATTCATGCATATCCTTTTTTATCTTAAGCCATCTGAGTGAGGTAGGGATGGTGTATTTCTTGAGGAGAGTGCACAATCCTGTCATTTTCAAAGGTCCTCTGTGGAGGCGGGGAGCGGTTATGTGACTAACTCAACCCTTAAGCGTGTCTTCAGCGATTGTTGTGGCAAAGCTCAATCATCGGTGTGTGCTTGTAATGTGCCTAAGATGGTGATGAACCTAGAAATAGGTACACTCCATCACTTGTCTGCCATGTTTTATCAGTGTCTTCCAAGTGTGTGTGTATTGTGTGTTTGTTCCCAAGCATAGTCTAAAGACCAGTGGAGATGAGTCCCTCCTATGCTTTGGGATTTGTTTGGCATGTTTGATTTGTATGGCGTGTTTGTTCTCAAGTGCAGTCTAAAGATTGGTGGTGACGAGTCCCTCCTATGCTTTGAGATTTGTTTGGCATGTTTGTTGCCCCATGTGTAGTCTAAAGATCGGTGGCGATGAGTCCCCCCTGCATTTTGGGTTGTGTGTTTACTTTCCTTATACTTGCATCCTACATTTCATATATGAGAAAAAGAAAAAGAAAATCATCACTGTCTTGACTGCATTCACTGTGTTTTGTGTGTCTTCAATGATGTCTTCTCCATGTCTTGCATGACTATAACTGTCTTATCCGTGTTTTGTGTGCCTGTTACTGTTTTCAATGTGTTTTGTGTGTCTTCTCCATGCTTTGCATGTTTGCTGTGTTTTATGACCGTATTTTAATGCCTATATTGGCCTTGCATTTATACATAAATTAAAGTGGGGGCTAAATGTTATGTCAGAAAAAGTAACCTTGGGGGCTTTTTCCTATTAAGGTTTAGCTCTTGAGTCTTATTAGTGCATTTAGAGCATCTTGCATGTTATTTCTGACTCCCGATGATAAAACCCTTGGGTCTTGTGACAAATAGGACCAAGGGGGCTATACTTTAATGAAATCTAAGCAAAAATGGCAGGGTGGACTTGGGTGCTAGCGCCCTAGTCCAATCCTATTTTGGGTCTGCCCTAATTTCAAATGTCAATTTTATGATCATTAATTAGGTCCTATGCTGACATCCAAACTCTTGTTTGAATTATGAAATTCTTAGCGGGAATCTTTGTAGTTGTATATATAAGCATGATTAGGTTTCATTTGCAAACTAGATGGACATTTTGATTAACACGTTTTTGTAAAAGTGATTCAAGGCATTCATTGTGTTGCAGAGTAGTACTTTGTTGTTATTGTGTTTGTATTTTTAGATTTGGCATCCATCTCCTATGGCATGAAGAGAATCTTCCTTCCATGAGATCTTCACTACAAGGTGATAGCTATTGTGTTTTCAATCATTTATCATTTTGATTTTTGCCTCTATCCCGTTGGGATACACACTTTCATCTAAAAATGGTGTTTGGAAGACTTGAATGTCTCTCCGGGGCTTAACTGAGGCAAGCCTCTAAACACCACAACCCCCTCCCACACCCCTTGTGATTGCAGGTTACAGGTGTCGCATTTGGAAGAAGTGGAGTTGCAGGGAAGGTTAGTAGACACAGAGGATTCAAGATCTGGAAAGAAACAATACATTGGTACTTTTCCTGGACTACGGCACTAGTCCCTATGTCCTCTGCATCATAATCTCTAGAAACTGAAGTTGTAATGCAGATCAATGTCAAAAGGAGATCAGAACCCCTCAAATAAATTGGTACCTTGGACTTGGGCGTGAGTCCCTGTGTCACCGACTTCTCTGCCTTCTAAACTTTTAAAAATAGTAAGTTAAGTATCTTTGTCCTTTACCTCAGTCTGAAAGGATTTGCCATAATTTGATAATTTTCTTACTGATTTGCATAATTAAGGTTTCTAAACATAATTGAGCATTAGATAGAGACATTGTTTGACACATCCAAGAATCCACAGCTTCCCAAGTGGTTGCCCAACATGATAGGTGACTGCTCTCGCTTAGTGGAGATTCAACTCAGTTGATAAGCCCTTGGAATGTTTATTGGGAAAGGAGGATTAAACATAAACAACTAAACCCTCATTCATCCACACATTCACCCATCTTTTCCCACCTAAACAGCCACTCCATATTAGCCCCAGGGTAACTGTTGTCATGTGAAATTACACCTTGCTTGGAGGTTGTCCAAGCATTCCAATGACACAATGGGACTGATCTCAAGGTGTGGGACCTTGCGGATGAGATCAGACCTCCAGAGAATGTTGGTTCCTCTTTCCAAGCTTAAGGCTCAGAGAATTAAACTAAACCTACACTAATGATCACCAGTGAAAAGGAAGAGAGGAAAACTAAAACTAAAAAGGGAGGTGATACACCAAGGTTTAAGGTGTTTAGCTACAACTGACCTAACATAACAATGGTCTCAAATACTGACATAAACTCACACAGACTTACAACTTTTGCAAAGGTTTGAATTAGAAATCTGTAACTATAGGAGGGACCGTTTTATCCATAGAATAAGCTTACACGTTTCAAGTAAACACAGAACAAAAGCATAAGAGAGGAAAAATATCAGTGATTGTATTAATAATGAAGGCTAAATAACCATTACAACAAAAAAAAATTGTTATAGATAGGTGGACACAAAATAACCATTTACATTCATTGGTGAACCACCATCAGAGACACAAAGGCTTAGCTTCAATCACAATGCATCAGATCTGATTGGCTCTTACAAATGTGCTACAAGGTGTGTGACAACAAATCATCTAACTAGCATAACAACCCAGAAGAACAACTAACTAAATTACATCTTTTCTACATGCATATATAGCTTTACAAATTGCACTGTAGAAGCCATGGATGTGTAAAGAGAAGTCAACAAGAAAAAACATCGACCATACTACAATAACATCATTCTGTGTCCTTGGAGCACGCCCACATGGCTTTGCCCATGAAATCTACTAAAGAAGAGTGTCACCCATGCCATGAGTACAAATATTTAATGCTAATGAGGCTACAGTAGCATGGAGAAGTGAGGAATCCCTCTTCTGCAAGAAATCTAACTCTAAAGAAGCATTAATGGTGACCAGGAGGGTCACTGAGCAGTCCCGTCACGTTTTAAATAGTAGAAAATGCCCTTAGAAGGCAAAAAGATTAGGCTCTGACACAAGGGAAACTACAATCAACAGACTTTATCCCTCAAGCCCTCCTCCCTACGCCTTCCCAGAGAAAGTTGAAAAGAGAAAGTCTGAGCCCCGTAAATTTGAAGACTTGGCCACTTTTACAAAGGTTCGACAAAGTTCAGGGTTTGGCCCTTCGGCCTTCCTCCTTGAGGTATTTCTGTGAGGAAATATCAAACCAATGGAAACATTCCACTTGTGATCACTTTTACAACTCAATATAAAGGCGCGCTGATGAAAAGATGACTCAGCTTTGTCCACGTGGCGGCCTCCCGCGCTTCCGCAGTCATGAGATCAAGCTGCAGATGAGGGCCTGTGGAACAATGGAAACACTTCAAATCATACCACATGGCATAAGGTAATTTTCCTTTAAGTATCCCCACATACTATAAAAAAACTGGCCATGTGTCTTTTTCCCGCGGTTCCGCAAGCCCATTGTGGGTCCACCAAAAAAGGCTTGGCGGAATGACAGATTGCGTTGAAGCTCGCCACGTGTCTCGTTAGGAGTTGGTCATCAGGGCTTCCATCTTACACCTTCTATGAAGAAGACGGAAGGCAAGAAGCCCCAACTCCAACCTCCAACATACATAGAGCATTTACTTGTTGGACTTCAGCAAGTGGACCTCCAGCCTTTGGCCTTCCAAAAGAGAATGCGGAAGAGAGAACTCTTGACCTTTGAAGACTGAAACACTTAGCTAAATTTGCAAAGGGACAAAGTGGAGTTCAGAGCCGATTAGGATGGCATGACGAATGGGAGAACTCTGAACTCTGAAACTCTGAAAAAGCAAAAATAACACAAGGAAAACTTAGGATTTTTGGGACTTAGCCATTTTGGGTGGTTTTCTCTTGCATTTCAAAAGGGGAAAACACTAGGATTTCATGGATCCTTAGGCTATTTGTCTAGAAGGAAAAATAGGATAACATTAATGGTCAAGCGGAGGCATCTAACAAGACTATTATTAAAATCCTAAAGAAGACCGTCAATAACATTGGTTGTGACTGGCACATCCAACTTAACCCAATCTTATGGGCTTATCAAACTAGCATTCATACCCCACCGAAGCCACTCTGTATTCCCTTATCTTTGGTTCTGAATCTATTCTTCCCATTGAGGTCAAGCTACCCTCCTTGGGAGTATCTATGCATTAGTTCATTGATGATGAAGAGTATCGCATATCTAGATTGCACGAGCTAGAATTGTTGGATGAGAGATGACAAAATGTACTGGTCCATCTACAAGCTTATCAAAACTGTCTCTGTCACAACTATAACAAGAAAGTTCAAGTTCAACATTTTAACATTGGGAACTTGGTTTTAAAAGAAAGTCTAAAGAATCAGTTGGACCATGAGAAACCTGGAAAGTTTGAGCCTAATTGGTTGGGTCCTTACATCATAAATGTAGTATATGGATCCAACGCTTATCAACTTTCTATGCTTGAAGGTGAACTGCTACTAGAGCCAATCAATAGCATGCACCTTCGCAAGTATTATACTTGATCCCAAAAAAAAATGTCCAATAGTGAAAACCACTTTGGTGGCACTTTGGATGATAAAAATAGTAAAGAGAAATAATCCGTCCAATAGTGAAAATGACTTTGGTGGCACCTTGGATAAGTAAAGTGGTGAAAACCTGGCAAACAGGCACCATGAGTAGTCAGTCTTCGCTCTACCATCTACCATCATTCTATTTGGTCTTTCACTTCACCCTTCATAATCTATGCACACCCTCATCGACAATAAAATTTGACTATCCTTCCATACATAATCCACATCATAATCCACTATCCTTCCATACATAATCCACATCATAATCCATAATAAGGCTTCATTGTCCTTCTCATGGCTTGAGAATAGTTAGCATTTTGCATCTCTCACTTTCCATATTCATCCATAATAAACATTACCCCATCCATTTTCCTTCCTAATAATTTTATCCTATACCTGACTGGGGGCAAATTCTTGACTTAAGATTTTCATATGGGATCCTAGACATGGTATCAGAGGACATAAATCAAAACATTTCAAAATTCCAAAAAAAATTTAAAACATTTCAAAAATCTAGAAAACATAAAAACATTTCAAAAATCCAAAAAATCAAAACATTCTAAAAAACATGAAAAAATAAAAAAACATCAACAATTTCAAAAATAGTGTCAGTCATCGAGTCTGTGTTCGTGTTAGTCCACCTTGTTGAACTATGTTGTCTCTACGCTTTATGTAGGCAAGGCCATCATCGATGAGTCCCAAAGAGATTAGGTTAGTCCCTTAGGGTCTGTTGAGTCAAGTCTACCATCGTTCATATTCGATAATAAGTTATCCATTACTAAGGTTGACACCTTGATCAGACATCAACCAGTTATCTTCCACTGAGAACTGAGCTCAACAAATCTCAAAACAACAGGCAAACTATCCATCAAGTCTCTAATCCTAACTGATCAATTTCCCAATCTTGATTGTTTGTCACTATCAATTACCTTTATCAAACTATCAATTGTCTTATACAGAATGTTGCATTGTCGAAACCAGACTCGATGTCTTATACGACATGCTTTGTTTCTTGAATCTAGACACTATCATTGAACACATCCATCTTATACAGATTGTCGCACTCTCAAAAAATAGACCAAGCATCTTATACGAGGTGTCTCATTCCTGAAACCAAACACAATCCTACCATTTTCCTTAGATAGGTGGTTGCATCGTCGAAACTAGACTTGACGTCTTATACGACATGTTTCCTTTCCTAAAACCAGGCGCTATCCTGCAGTCCTATGGAACAAACACTCATTATCTGGCAAGAAGATCTAAATGGTTGTTGACTTTGTTGGTCTAGTTTGTCTTATCTTTTTATCTGATTGATCTTTGGTCATGTTACTATGCGCCTCAAGGAAGTCTACAAGTGATGAGAGGAGTGATGATGGATCATGACCCTTTTTCTCTTTGATTTTTCTTTGCGGTTTGTCTTGGCAATATGACTAAGGCAACTAGGTTCCTTGTGTGTGATTTGGATTCCATTTGGCATAATCAAAATATCATGTGCAAGTGAAAGGTCATCTAACACTTTCTTGTACTAGGACTAATATGCTTCATGGGCACTTCCTCACATATTTTGACAAGGTTCTATGGTTACTAGTCTACGTCATGGCATTCCTTGTCTTTCATGTGTTTGTCTCGTAAGGGATCACATTTTGTGCCTTGGTCTATATCATGCCATGGTGTTCATTATCCATTTCCATAATAAAAGCTCTATGATGATAATCATGCAATAAAATTAAAGCTCAAAATCTATCAAGCAAGATCTCATTCCATTTCAGTCGCTCAATTATTCTTCATTTCTTGTTAACACCATTTCTTTCACATTAACATTTCTTCCATCCGTCCCTACAGTCATCTTGATGGCATGCTATGACATACGAAAATAAATGCATTAGTTTCATCATCCTGCATACATAATCATGTTAGAACATCATATAGGCATCATATACATGTTAGGTCATCCATATTGCATAAGAAAATACAAAAACATAGATAGCATCACATCATATAGAATCATCATCTGCATAAGCATCATATAAGCATGTCATAAACATATAGTACCATCCTGCAACATAATATGCATCCATAGGTCATGTGCATCCATCCATACATCATAATATATAAGCATCAATCATATATTCCATCACATAACATGCATATAGAACATAATATATCATGTATTCGTCGTAAAAAATGATACATCTCATATATATATATCAAAAATGTGTCATAGTACAATATCAAATGTCTGTAAAAAATGGAGCTCGCAGGCTCGATCAAACATACATAAGTCTACAAATAGGCCTAGCCTATACTACCTCTATCTCCTAAGGGTGCTTGTCCTAAAGGGGATGCCTTGTGCTCTGACCCTGATGCTCTCTCATATGGAGTTGACCTCCTGTGCTAGGATATCCTGCCACTGCTCTGAGATCTCTGCGAGTGTGTCTTGCTCTGGCTCTGGCTCTGAACCTAGTTGCCCTCTACGCCACTGGTACAACACTCTCATACAAATCTCCGTAATACTGACCCTCCTAGATTGTTTGATATAGCATCTATGCTAGATCTGTTGTGGGACCACTAACAGTAGCCATAAAATCAATAGACCTATGCTCGGCTCACTGTGCTCGTATGATGGCTAGGTCCCGCTCTGCTCTCAGCTGTGATATCTGCCCTTGCAATACTAGCACCTAATCTTCCTAAGCTTGTAATGCCTACACCTATGCTTGCATAGCCTGAATCTAAGCCTGGGGATCCTATCCCCTATCCTCTACGTCCTCCTCCAGCACATACAAAATGGTCTCCCTGATAGGGACATCCTGCAAGTCCTCCACTCTCACCTCCTCCATCGCCACATCTCCCTCCACATCCTCATCTACCTCATCTACCCTAACCTCCTCCATCTCTACCTACATCTATCCAACTCCAATATCACCCTCCTCTCAGATAGGGGATAATCTCAGTGCACCTCTGCCTTTGTCACGCGTGCCTCTATCATTTCCACCCCTACCTCTATCACCTCTCCTTCCATCCCTTTGTCCCCCTCCACCATCACCTCCATCATTACCATCTCCTCTTCCCCTATCATGGCCTCCATCTGTCCCTCACCTTGTCCCTTGCAATGTCCCACGAGGACCTCTCCCAAGTCTCGATCTAAGAATGGCGTAGGCCCGTGTAGTGCTCACCAATCATCATACTCTGGCATAGTGCTCGCATCTGCTATAGCTACTGTTGCACCCCACTAAATAGGTCGTAATCTTGCAATCTCCTGCAACACAATGTGTACACTGATCACCGACACCCAATGAGGAACCTCCATGGCTGATCATGCAAACTCTACTTTACCCATGGGTACATCCTATCTCTCCCTGAATTATCAGAGGACTTGCTCTAAAAGATGCCTCTCAATGATATGCTGAGTCAATATTGTCTAGCCAATCAAGTATCTAGTATGTCAACAATAAGGAAGGTACTCGACATCTTCTCCCCAGGCTCTGCAGTCTCTGTATGGTCTCCATGTAAACCCATCCAAATGATCAATCCCATGTCTCTAATAGCCAACATCACCAATCTGAGCCTACATCACTGCCCCTCCATAGATATATACATACGGTAACTCCTCGGCTAGATCCCTATCCACTGGAGGCCTGAACATAGGTATATGCTCCCAAGCCCAAACCATAAGCAACATTGTCCCACAACTAGTAGATTGAGCATCTCTGTAAGCTACATCATGTAGCTAAAAGTATAGCATCATAATCAAGCACGACCCCCACACATATACTGTGGCCTGCTCCATCATGCCCTCAAGCATCTCGCCCCATCCTACAGGGAACCCATGTACTTGTCAATCAGGAATCATGACACCACCGATAAAGTTGTGCAAACCACTACAATCAATCTATCATATCTATCTGCTAGTGTATCCACCCAGATCTCATAATCATCTACACCTAGCATAATTCTCTACACCTAGCATCGTAGAAATTCACAATTGCATCGTAGAAATTCACATGCGTCACACTATCTAGCAATTGTGTCTCACCTATCACTTGCACGTAGCCTAGGACACATGTGGTGACCGAGCCTACACTTGTAGCTTTGTTTTATAGATGCATTGCAGGATTCCATATGTGATGCAAAACTCCACACATGCGGCGAACACGATGACATTTGCGATGCAAAAAACTGCACCGCATCTGTTGGCCCTTCTTTGAGCCCCTAAATCTAGCAAAAAATGGAAAAATTACAAAGCAAAGTTCAAGTACATATCGCCCTGCCTGAACCTGCTAGCCGTCCATATGTCTTGACTCCGAATCCTCTGTGAGAAACAGTTGGAATAGGCACCATCTCTACAACTCCTTCGTGACAGAATCTCAACTCAGAGCTCTAGAATTCTAAAGTTAAAATGCACAAATGGCCTATTTGCACTCCCCTAGGGCCTATTTATAACCTTTTTTGACCTAAGAGGGCCCCCTATCTTCATAACTGGCCGCATCAACTTTCGCTTTCACACGCAAATATCCTATAAGCTTAGTTTTTCATCGCCAATGCATTTGCGCCTATCAAATTGACTTATTGGTAAATTTACCAATTTTTTTGGAATTTTTTGAAAATTTGTCAAATTTCCTAAGGGGGCATAACACTAGCCCACTTTATCTGGGGCATGCTAGGAGGTGTCCTGAGCCAAATTTTTCTAATTATTCTTTGACACAACATTTAGATTCACATTGTATCAGAGAGGGGAAAAATTTAGACACTCAAAAATGTCCTGAGTCTGCGAGTAACATTTTCACACTAATCTCCATCTCCTCTCACATAATTAAATAATTTTTAATTATTTAATTATTTCCTAATGTCATATTCTTCTATTAATTAAATAATTTTGAATTATCTAATTAATTCACTTTCTCTTTATTCTTCTTAAATAATTACCCCTTTCTAATCTATAATAAAATAAATGCTTATTTATTTATTTAATTATTCATCTCCATTTTCCCTCTTCCCTTTTATAATTAAATAATTATTTTTAATTATTTAATTAGTCATTTTCCATTTTCCTCTATACATTACTAAATAATGGTTTTCAAGTATTTAATAATTTTCTATTTCCTCCATCATCCAATTTAAATAAATAAAATATTTATTTAAATTAGCCCTCACCTTTATTCTTATCTTCACACATGTCCAGCTCTCATTAAATTATTTGTCACACTATTGTCACACTACCACCTTCATTTAATAAAGTTGTAACACCACTACCTTTTATTAAATGAAGGGCCTTGTCTTAAATGATCCTTTAATCTTAGCTGTCCACATCATACAATTCACCTTTCAATCCTCACCCTTCACAAAAATCCAAGTCCTCTATAAAAGCAAGCCTTCATCTCCATTTCAAGGTTAACCACAATCACAATCTTCAATGTTTTGATGTCATTCATCTTGAGATATTTCTATCATACATCCATATTGAGCTTATCATATATCTTGCATGCTACAAATCTGAGAGCAAACAAAACAAAATTGAGAAAAGCAATGGAGGAGAATCAACTTTGGCATAGGAATTTAGATATTATGGATTTTATCATTTGATTTCTATTGCCATCTTGTGCTTCATTGTTAGATTAGGGTCTTTATGTATTGAATTTAGATAGTTTTGTGGTTGCTATTGATGATTCAATGCTTTCCCCTAATTTTTCCTGATCTACATTTGGTGAACCCAACATGAATTGAATGAATTTTGTGTGAATTTTGAGAATTTAGGGTTTTTTTGTAGACAGTGCGACACATTTGTTACGTAGAGAGCCACATTTATTTCAAATGCCCCATCTGAAGCTTTTTGCAACGCATTTGTTCTGTAGAGTGACACATCTATTATGTAGAGTGTCGCATCTGTTGCGCAAAGCACCACATCTATTTCTTGTGGCACCGCATCTGTTTCCTACGATGCCGCATCTGGCTGTTGTTTGACAAATTTTAATATTTCAATCATTGTTGTTTTTTATCATGTTTGTAGGGATCTGGGTATTTTTATGATCATTTTAAAGGGTTGTGGCTATTTCTCTGACATTTTGACAGTGAAATTACATCATTAGGGTTTTTATAAGGGCTACTTTTTGTCAGATTTGATGTGTTTTTGAGATCTAGGTTACAACACTGCATTTGTTAGATCTTGCACCACAAATGTCAGGTCCTACAACACAATTGTCAGATCCTGAGCTGCATTTGATCTATTCTGCATGACATTAGACTGTCAAGCAAAAAGAGGGTATAAATATGTGATTTTTCATTTTCTACTTTTTACATTTACTAGGGTAGAGATTTTTCTGTTATTGATATTTGATTTCTAGTTTTTTGGCAATCATTGGGAGAAGACCTTTTGAATCAAAGTACTAATCCAATTTCTTGTAGGGTTCATTGTGTGTTTGTGATTTTTAACTTAGGATCACTTGGATTTGGTGTTTAAAAAGAACAAGTGTCTTCTATGTCTTATGCACTTGCATGTGAGTCAGTTACCGAAAGCTTGTTTGTCTAGAGTATCCTCTCCCCTTGCGATATGTGCGATTCTTGGGTGATGAGAAATAGTGGCACTATGTTGTCTTGAGTATCCTCTCCCCTTGCACTACGTGTGATTCCTAGCTGATGAGAAAGTGCAATACACAAGCTTTCCCTTTTTTTTAGTAGGTGACCTGCCTGGGAGTTCACCCCAAGATTTGACCACAAACACATATGTCCAGTGGGCCATATATATGGGCAAAAACCAAAAGATGACCTCAATCCACTTGTGCTATAGAGGGTGGGCCTTTGCGGTCCTCAGTGATTTCAGACGCGGGTTAGAGATTTTTGTCATGGTGTTCTTAGAAGTTCCTCCACTGTGAACCATTGTTTTTAGAAAACTAAGACCTTTTTGCTGTCTATTATGGTGGTGCAAGGGATATGAATGGTACCCTAAAGTTACTTACCACGTATGGTTCTTGGTTGAGGTGACACGGTTCCTTGTTTGGACTCATCCTTTAAAGGCAAGAGGTGTCAAGGTGGTCCAGGACCTTGGCATACTCTAGTTACCCACTACTTTTTCTCATATGTAAAAACACCGAAAGGTGTGGTAAGCCACTATAGTAGATAACCCTTTACTACTAGCTAGGTTGTGCTTGTTTGAATTGTTTGTGAACCAAGGCCTAGCGAGTTTTGTGGAAGAAAACTTGCAAAATACCTCATTTCCCAAGAGTCAAAGAGTCAAAACAGCCAAAGATTTGTATTTCAAGAGTTTGTTGTGTTTTCTGATCACCTATACAAACTGCTCAAAATGAAAAATCATTTAGAAATTATTGATTTTAGGTTACAAAAAATAGTACACTGCATCTGTCACACATTGGACCACAATTGTCACATATAACATTGCAACTGTCACTTTTTGAACCGCATCTGTCATATCTTGAGTCGCATCCATTAGACACAAAATACTGCAACTATTACTTTTTGAGCTACAATTATCAATTTCTGCAATGCATGTGAATCCTGTAACACCGCAACTATAGCCTGTAGCACTGCATCTGTCAGAATAAAAAAATTTAGACATTGGCCATACATTTCTAATCTAATTTAGACATTGACCATACATTTCTAATCTAATTTGGACATTGACAATACATTCAAACCTGAGACTTGTTCAGTTTATCCAGTCCTTCCATTGCATTTGCCTAGTTTAGCTTGCATTGTCTAGTTAGCCTTTGTCATCCTAGGTCATTCATCCATAGTCATCTTTGAGACTTGAAATTGGAAAGCTTTTCATATCATCATCAAGTTGAGCCTTAAACTCATGTGTCTAGTTTAGGTTCACTTTATCCAATCATCATCATCTTAGCACTTGTCTTTTTAAGGTCTTGACATTCTAATTAGCTACCTTGGTCCATCATAGTTTGGCTTAGCATCCTTTTCAAATTTTCAAGTCACATATCCAAAAACTCCAAGCATTGTCATAGTCATAGCTTCATTGTCACTTTGCATCCCACACCTTAGTCATAGTTGCATTGTCATTTGGCATCCCTATATTCAAAAAAAAAAATCCCAAAACCATAGCATAGTTGAAGTTTGGGCAATTTTGTGAAAGGGGTTTTTTTGCTGATAGGGCAAAAAAGCAAAAGCATAGGTAGATTTCAACAAAATAAGAAATTGCCAATAGAAGATTGGCTAAGGCAAGCCAAAGGCCAAAGTAATGAAGAAGCCGCCATCGATGAGTCAAAAAAATGTCAAACTTGCTAAGTGGTTCATGTTTTTGAAGATTCACTAATAAGGCAAGAAAGGAGAACCAAAGGCGAAGGAAGGTCAAAGACTTTGGTTCACAAAAAGGGCAAGCCAAAGACCAGAAGAAGATATGCAAAGGCAAGGTAGTTAGTGAAATGTGAATTTCTCTGACTAAGGCGAAAAAGGACCAAGCAGACCAAGTTTACAAAAGTGACCATTCGCCGGTAAGGTGAAAAAGGTGATAAATCTCAGCTAGTCAGGAAATCGGTAAAGGAACGAACTTGCTAGCAAGTTCATGAAATTCAAAAATTGTCGATAAGGCAAGAAAGAGAAAGAAAAGGGTCAAAAGAAGGTTGGTTTGCAAAAGGATAAATTTGTCGATAGGGCAAAAAGTTCTCAAGATGAAGTAGTTGCCGACAAAGATGATCTTGGTAAGTAGTTCATGAATGTGAGAGTTCACCGATAAGTGAAAGATCAAGCTAAAAGGCAAAGCAAAGAAAGTTCTAAAAATGATGAAATCAACGACTGAGAAGAGACAGAGGCAAGCTTGGTTTGTAACAGTGGGATTTTGTCGATAATGCAGAATAAAAGGCCAGAATGATGAGATTAATGGAATATGATAATCCTTTAGAATATTTAAAGAAATTTAAAGTGTTGTAAAAGATTGAAGGACACAATTTTCTGCTATTGCATAAGGGATTTAATACCTAAAGTACAAATATTGTAGAAAAGTCAGAATCAGGTAGTTGAAATAGTCAAATCCTACAATGTGATTGTACAAGAAGGGACAAAATGGATTTTCCTAGTATATGGAAGGATTTCATACCTTCCTTCTTCAATGTGTCTGACATCTCATGCGTGCAAGAGATCTCTTTATGTAGGTTGTAGACCTAGCAGAGCATGGCTATTGTCCCTTTCTGCAGGTCTTTTGACAGGGCTTCTAAGCTAGATTTTAATGCAGAGTGGGTGCCTGGGCAGTGTCAGTTGACCAAATTTTTAGCGCTTGCAGATACAAAATTGATTAAAAATGCTATATATACATGAATCAAAGATGAAAAAAGGTTGTTAATTGTTCTTCTAGGCTGTTATGTTGGCTAGATAACTTGTTGTCATAGATCTTGTAATGCGATTGCAAGAAATAGTAGAATTTGATGTATTGTGTCTGTAGCTAGGCTTTTGATGCCTTCTAGTCTAGTTCACCAATGAAAGTGATCGATTGCTTTGTATCTTTTTATCCTGTAGAAAATTGTTTTGCTTTGTAATGGCTTTCTAGCCTTCATGACTAATATAGACTGTTATTCCACCTCTCTCTTAAGTTTTATTCTGTGTTTATTTGAGAATTAGATGCTAGTATTGTGGGCAAAATGACCCCTTTCTTAGCTTTAGTTCTCTGTCAAAACTTTATGTAGCTTATATGATTTTGTGTGAGCCTCTTATATTCTTGAATTCATTTTTGTGTTAATTCAGACGCAGATAAAACACATTATAAATCTGGTGCATCACCCCTTTAAATTCCAGTATTGTAGCACCCCACCATGAAGACCTTGGAAAATGACACATCTATGCTATGCAAAGCGGAATAATTTTTTTTGTATAAGATAACAAGGTAATGTTTAGCAATTCAATACACATCATTAACTAACCACTTGTCTTCCAAGGTCCCATGGTTGCATTACTTGACAAATTAATCAACATAGTTTACATGCATTACAACTAACATTAGAAGAACATTCTAAATCTATTACACTAATGATTATATCCATACATCTCCATGGCGTCAATTAGATAATCCATTTGATCAAGATTACATGCACCTTTTTCCCAGTCTATACAAATGAGTACATCATTATGTAATTTACATCATCACTATTCTGATTACATTTGAATACATACAATTTGAATCAATTGATACACAGGCTAGTACATGAGCATAATAAGTGTCTTCGTAAACAGGTACAAGATCTGATGTCTGATACACAAGGAGTGTCCCCTCTCGCTTACAAGTGACGGCAAAGGAAAAAACCAATGGATAAAGCTCTTCCACCCGACCATGTGGAACCCTGAGGTCCACCCCCCGAGCTAGGAGTTAACATAAGGTTCCCACTACAACATACGGTCAGGTAGCCAGTAGGCTATGAGACAACACATGACCATCACAAGTCACCATCATAAACAACACAACAATACTTCCAGAGGCAACACTTAGCAAATGGGGAGAGTACAACTAGGGAGTGCTAGGCTATAGTAAGGAGAGTGTCATCGCATGGTCCTAACATGGGTTACCCAGGCAGTCTCTCTCTAGACACCGACCCCCATCTATGGTTACCCTGGCAGTCTCTCTCTAGACATCAGCCCCATAGGATGACGCATGTGGAATCAACCTTCCTTTCGTGATGACAAGGAAGTAGATCTACCAATCCCAGCCTTCTCCCCTCATCCTTAGTCTGAACTAGCACTACAGGCATGAGTGAGGAACAAAAAAATCTTATTATCTTGTTAGTGTGAAAACTACCCAACCCCTAGGTATTTTATTATGTTATCACTGAATTACCAACTCCTAGTGGGTTACCCTGGCTAGCCATTTGGCACCGGCCCCCACATTGGAAGCCACTCCCTTACCTACAACTAGAAAACCCTACGCAACAAGCATAGCAAGACATCACAACAACGAGGGTACAGGAACCATGCAAGGCATTAATCATCTTGCATAACAACTATCCTTATATAACAATACAAAGCATTAACCCTCCATAACATAATTATAAGGGCAGGACTCCTAGACCATTGCCGATAATAACACATATTCATTACAACTCTAAGATTTCCTTGTCACCCTGTTCCATATCTTATCACAAAATTGGATACAAGACTAGTACAACCAGTTGGATGACAATACAACCACAAGAAGTGCATTTATCATTCATTTGTCATTTAGTCCATACATAACTAGGGACGACAAGGCTTCTTATAACATCATGATCTCAAGACATCTAACAACACAACACTTGAAATCAAGACATCCCAAGCTAAGCCTCTGGAACTCTAGCCACACAGGAAGATACGCAATCAAAGAATATAAGAACGGTTTTATGACCCACAGATTGAATCAACATATTACGAGAATCAATTATACTTATGATCAAATTATGCCTTCTTACAACTAATTCCACTATAGCAATTTGCACTTGACTAAGTTATTCTGATAGTATATTAACGTTAAAATGTAACTTATCATCTGATTGGATTCTTATTACAGAATAAATCTATAATTACAATAAAGTTAACTATATGCGAATGCTTATTAAAATTATTACTTAATTGGTTTGCAAAGATACAAATATCGTTACCCTACTACATGCAAATGCTTATTAACATAATTACTTAATTGGTTTTCGAGGATACAAATATCATTACCCTACTGCTTGTTAACACAATCACTTAATTGGTTTACCAGATACAAATATCATTGCCCTAACTAAATTAAACCACTATTGTCATTGTTATAAAACAAACAAATTAAATGATTACATTGTAATCTAAACTCAACTCTTAAATTAGATAATTACGTTGTAATCTAAATCCAACTCTTAAATTAAATAATTACGTTGTAATCTAACTCCAACTCTAAAATTAAATAATTACAATTTAACCCGTAAGAACTCTTTTGTTTTTCACCAAGTGACTTACTCAAAAATTCCTTAAGTAATTTCCAATACCTTAATAACTTGATGCAACAATTATTTTTCATCCAAGGCCATTAAATATTTTACGTTAGACTTCTAATTACAAATCTACTATAATTAAATAATCGAATTAATAAAATTGTGTCAACCAAATACCATGACAGGTCAATCAACTACTAATTTTAATTCTGTGACCTTTACTAAAAAAACTATTAAATTCATTCATATGGGGTGATCTATATAACACCTTACCAAAACTAATTACTTAAATACTACAGTCTGCCTAATAACTATACTAACAACAGTACTCTAATCATAATTATCCATCATCAAATCCCTAATTGCGAATTATTGAGGAACCCTAATTGAAATTATTAAGGGAAGCCCCTATGTTAATCATAGACATCCACTACTCATCTCCATCTTAGAGCAATATGTAGAGTGGCAGTTGGGGAATGCGACAAGTGCAGGATATGTACAAAACAGGTTTGGAGAACGACCCACAACTACAGGTCAACGTCAGGCATTATTACAGTTGCAAGGTCTAAACAAAGAATGAATCAATTTTAAAGGCGCGCACATCTGAAGATTGGAAGCCAACTTCCACACCTCCTGCCAACGCCGGTGGTCGCTTCAGAGCAGCGAAAGGCATCCATCAATGCATAACAGAAAAGGCAACACTTCTAGATATAGAATGAAGCTATAAGGAACTTTTAGACAATGACAATAAGCGGAAGATAAGGATATATAAAAAAAAACTATTGGGCAAGGCAAGGAGCTGATCCAACTCGTGGCAAATAGAGAATGAGCATAGCAGGTGGAGAATAAGCAGTTTCCATTCACGTAATTAGAAACTTTCAATAACATAAAAGTTGCCAGTTATGACAGCGAACTCACAACCAAAGGAAAACAAGTCTTTCAAACAAATACGGATATGATTACATAATCTTGCAAAGATATCTCATCTTGTTGGAGACGCATCTATGATGATCCTGCATGATTTCTGAACAGGTCACTCACCCTCAGGAATGAACAGAATTGACGACCTCATGATTGGGAAGACACTTGACAATAAAATATCCAAAGAAGAATAAGAATAGGTTCAGCTTGGGCGTAAGATGGTTCACAGAGATGAGGGAAATCCAGATTACAGTTCAATCAGATTTAACTCAAGAAAAGAGAGCACATGCTGCGCGATCTGACCAAGAGGTAGCAACATTCACACAGCAACGAAAGATCCTGACGTTGGTAGGGCTGACTCAGTTCTAGGGAAAGATTGATAAAATCTTCTCATACAATAAAGTTTTGTGGCGACAAGAAGCAGTAGCACTCACGGCTGGTGTTACCCAAAGTTTGCACTAACAAGGCCGTACCTCTAAAGTCACAAGGTTTCCCCAGAGCAAAACGACAAGTAAGAAGGACTTGGGTTCCCTCAATAAGCAGATGATTGCCAAACAAAATAGTTTGAGAGGAACCCACAGATACAGGTGGCTACCGAGCGATGCTCACGACAATGGAAGGTACAACAAGATGACGAACGCCAAAAAAAAAACCTATATACAAAGGGCTTAATGGATGGCATTAAACATCTGGAAGCAATCTATGAGGACAAATCACAGTACTACCTTAACAACTAAATTTCCAAATTTAATTCTACACTCCAATTAACCTTATTAGAATCAATGATGAATTTGCAAATGTAATTATTAATCTGTGAAAAAGATAAAGTACCTGGTTAAAATGTTCAAGAGTTGCCCTGTTGATTCCTGTAACTGCTTTCTCCTCCTCCAATTTCTCCTAACCTCCTAAAACCAGGACTGACTTCCCCCCGGATAAATGCAGGAGGCATGCCTGCCTTTTCAACCACCCACTTTCTTGAAACAAGGATTGAGCTCCTCGGGTAAATGCAGGAGGCATGGCTCTCCATTTTCCCATAGCCCACATTTTTGAGAAGTTCAAAATTAATTATTTCCAAGGACTCCCAATTCCTCAATTTTACCAATGACGGCACCTGATGTAAATTTGCATATCTCCAAATATGACAACCCTAATTTTTAAACCAAAAAAAATGTTAGCAAGATTATATTTAATAATGTACCCAAATAATCATAGTGATGGCAATAACAAACCCATGGGTCATCGGATAATAATAATTATTTTTATCCGTAGAGAAGCAATTTTATTAATTCTTGACTAAATATAATTTCTTTTTTTTTTATAACAAATATCTATTCAATAAAGAACTAATTAAACTCATCATGATCCGATATAAATTTAATAGGTTTGGCCGGATCTCTCCCTCCAAGACATAGTCATTTTACCCTTAACAATACTGTTTTACTGTTAAAATATCCGTAAACCAAATTTACCACACTATTACTTTAGTTTAGATTTATTTTATCAACGTTAGAGATGTTTATTCATTTTCACATATGCATTTGTTTTCTGTTTAATTTTAATCCGTTACAATTTGTAATTTAACATATCGTTAAATCATTTATCTAGTTTAATTTATTTATTTACCAATTATCAATAATTAAATTATTTATAATTAATAAACCACACACATAATCCCCTAGCAATGTTTATTTAATTTAAGCTTAAATTTAACTTTATTTAAATAAAATATTAATCATGCATGGATTGACACTCAAATTGGATATACCCTAATTTACAAGGTGATACCTGACCAAAGTGAAGCCACGGGACATAACAACAAATGACGACAACGGTCCACTGACAGTGACGACAGGGTACAACACTGAAAGCTCATCCTCCTTGAGGATGTTGACTAATTAGGGGAACCTCATGTTAACTCCAATCCACAATTCCATTGGTTAGGGCACGCTTAGACCTGGTAATTCAGGTGGAGTCGATGCCTGGTACCTGCATCCTGTAACGAACAACAAGGTTGTGCATATATACATATATAACCATGTAATCACAAGCATAATGAATGGAAGTCGCAGCATGGCAGGGTACTCGGACATGAGTAATGCAACACTGTTTCATTCAAGTAACACATCATTGAATAACTAATACCAGTCATACATCATAATCATGATCGAACAACATATTAAACTAAAAGTAACATCAATCCATAATCATGTCCATCAACTGTGAAAGCACAAGGTACAAGTAAACAAGCATCATCCTAACATAGATCCATAATCAGCTAGCATAATATCAAAGAGTCCATCAAGCTCAAGGAGATCATAAACCATAACGTAAAAGTCCAAACATCTCGAAACTATAAACATGCGCTATAAGACTATCATCTAAACCAGAACTGTCATAGGAAACACGAAAATAACATCTGTCACAGGCAAAAAGCGAGGGGCATTACAAGTATCCTTCCTTCCCCTTTTCCCTGTGAGTTTAGCATTAGGTTTAGTCATATTCTCTAATCCTTAAGCACAAAAAGAGGAACCAACCTTCTATGAAGGTCTGATCTCATCTGTAAGGTCCCACACGTTGACATCAGTCCCATTGTGTCATTAGAATGCTTGAACAAGCTTCAAGCAGGGTGCAATTTCACATGATAACATGAATTACTCAACATACTTCTAGCTCTTTCCATGATTGTTCGGTTCATCCTTCCTGCAAAACCATTTTGCTATGGTGTATATGGAGTTGTCTTTTGTTTGATTATACCTGGATGCTTACAAAACTCATCAAATTCCTTAGAGCAATATTCCCCTCCATTGTCAGATCTTAATATTTTTTATCTTTAATCCCAATTGGTTTTTAACCAAGACTTTAAAATCCTTAAACTTAGTGAAAACTTTAGATTTTTGTTTCATAAAATAAATCCATGTAAATCTGGATACATCATCAATGAAGGTGACAAAATAACGAGATTTTCCAATAGAGTCATTATCCACATGCCCAAACACATCTGAATGAATAATCTCTAACTTCTCTTTTTCTCTATTACTTCCTAAAAGAAATGATGTTATGTTTTGTTTTCCAAACACACAATGCTCATGTAAATCAAAGTTCTCATCAGAATAAGAGAAACCGTCCAACAAATTTTTATTCTTAATTATTTTCAAAACATTATTACTTGTGTGGCCCAATCTACGGTGCCACAACATACAAGTATTTTTAGAAGCCTTAGAAACATAAGAGGAATTAGAAACTGTAGTGGCATCTAGCCTAAACAAGGTTCCCAATCTCTTTCCCTTTGCTACCACCAAGTTTCCTCTCACCAATCTGCAACCATGCTTATCAAATGTTACATGCATTCCCAAATCATTCAACTTCAAAATTGAAATCAGATTTCTAGCTAATCCAGGAACATGCAAAACACTAGGGAGGGTTTTAATCCTCCCATCACTAAAACACAACAATACCTTGCCTTTCCCAACTATTGGATATGTAGAGTTGTCCCCAAGGTACACTTTATCTCCATCATACTCTTCATATGTGGAAAACCATTCCTTATGCGGGGTCATGTGATATGAGCATCCTAAGTCAACCAACCAATGATCATTAGAAAAAACATTACATGTAGAAAGTAAAACATCTTCACATGCATTCGAGGACTTATCAAAAGTACTCTCCCACTATTTATTTGGGTTTTCACATTTCTTTTTCACATGTTCCCTCTTTCCACAGTTCCAACACTTAACTCTATTCTTCTTTCTAGCAGTCTTAGATCGGCCCTTAGACTTGTCTTTATCCCCTTTTTGATCTCCTTTTAGACCTCTTTTTTTGGACCTTCCCTCACATTGAGAGCCTCAATGTTAACCTCAGAAGTCTTCTTCCTCATCTCCTATGCCAACAAAGTTACAACAAGATGATCCAACTTCGGATCTTCAAGGTTAGCAGTAATAACAAGAATAACACTCTCCCAAGATTCAGGTAAAGAACAAAGTAAAAGTACACATTTATCTTCCTCTGCAACTGTAGCATCACACAAAATCAAGTTGACTCAAAAGTAAATTAAAATTGTTCAAATGCTCAGAAATAGAATCATCCTCTTTCATTTTAATAGAAAACAATTTCCACTTTAAATAAAGTTTGTTTACCATGCTCTTGGCTTGATAAATTTCACCCAATCTCTTCTAGAGTTTGTATCCAGTCTCTTCCTTTGAGACATTCAACATGACATAATTTGCAAGACACAGTCTGATAGTTCCCCATGCCTTCTTATCCAACATTTCTCCTTTGTCTAGACTCACATCATCAGGCTTCTTCTCTTTCTAAACAACCAACCATTGGTTTCTTTCTCCCAACAAATCCTCCATTTTTAGCTTCCACAACTCATACCCCGTACCATTGAACTTCTCAATGTGCAATTGAGAGGTTGAAGCATGTAACATATATTGTCTCAGCTAGGTTTTCTGTATCATTTTTTTTGGTTTTGCTTGCTGAAAGGTTAGGGTTTTATGTGCATGTTTTGCATGTATTTTTTTTGCATAATATCATTGAAATACTAGCATATATTGAAAACCTAGAAAATATACAATGAATATAAATAAACAGACAATGACCCATATCATAAAATATGCTAAAACTAATTACTATGACATACCCATTTCAATTTCTTCAACTTCATACATTTGTCGTAATGGACTAGCAATATTGGCTGTCAGGAAATTCCTCTAAACACCCACATATGAATGTGCACTGTCATATGAATGCTTGCAGTCTAATATTAAACCCTAGGCATCTATAATGCTTGGTAAATGAGTCCCAAATGAGAAGGGTTTGGCTGTCTTGAAAGCCCACGACCTGTACCAACATGGACGGCCCTGCTGGGGTGAATGTTAGCAACAAACCAATCTGATAATACTCCTAAATCTACCCAAAATACTTCTAAATGATCTGCATATGTAAAACTAATCCCAAACACCAAGAACTAGTGAAAAGATCTTCAAAACACACACAAAATAAATGATATATATTGTATGGCCCTGGCTGAAAGTGTACAACCAACAAATGGAATGTATCAGCTGCTCATAACTCCATCAAAATTGCATAAATCCGTCACAAAATCCTTCATTACCAGCTGCATACAAAATCTCATAAAATATATTCGTTTCCAGCTCAAATCTCCACCAAAAGTAATCACATTGAAGCCCAACCAAAGCCCTTGAATGAAGCCTCCAATTCCCCTTCTTGATGTGGTCTTTCACACATGAAGAAAGGTGTCCTTGCAGAGGTTTTCGTTTCAGCAAGTCGATATCAAAGCCTCAAAGCTCTCAGCTCCAAGAATGCATGACAAAGCAAGTTTCATCAAAAGAGAATAATAAACCAAGTATATGCAAATGAGCTTCACTTTGCCTTTTTATAATATTCAATTTACATTTAATTTACTTTAATTTCATTTTCTCTTCCCTCCTTTTTGGTGCACAACTTATAATATAAAGTATACTTTATTATTCACGTATATCTCCCCTTTATTTAATACTTATTATAAAGTATACTTTTAAAACATTTAAATCCCCCTTTTAAATAAAGTCCACTTAATTCATTAATGATATGCACTTAATACTTTAATAATAATTATAACATTATAACTCCATCATTAACCATCATAAATCAATTCTGACTTCACCAGGGTAGCCCACTGCATTCACTACTAACCAAAGTGCCTTACTATAAATAGTAAGGTTGACCTCTATCAACACACTGACTTACTATAAATAGTAAGTATATAAAAAATAGAGCCAAAACACCCTGAATATCATAACCTCTGAACAAGCTAAGGAGATGGGGATGAAAACATTGCCAACTACCAACTAAAGAGCTAGCTAACTCCAACACTGGGCCTCTAAACACCATTATTAGCCTATGAGGACCTGATGATAGGCTAAACCACCAACTCTGATGCTCACTCAAAAAGGGAACATTACAAAGCAGCGGTGGATGTAGCCATAATATCTACACAAGATCTACAAACACAAACAACCAAATCTCCCATTGCAACTAAACAACCTTCACACTACCACCCAAGAGTCAAAGCTAGCCAGGCTCTGATACCAAATGTTAGAATTGAAGGTAACAACTACTCAAATGGAAATCTGATTACAATATGTTTATGATCTCGAACAATGTAATATTAACAGAGATTGCATTCGGAAATAAAATCACAACATAGGAACAAACACCATAGAAGAATAACACCATATATAACATGGAGAAAACCCCTTTGGGTAAAAAACTCCACCAAGAAAAGAGGCTCAAGTTGTATTATCTTCAAAATCTGAATAACATAATACATGCACTTCCTTCTTCTCTCCAAACTTCACTCCGACATAACCTGTGTACAAAAATCTGTCATACTATATCACTTACATGGCAATGAACTTATAGAAGTGTTCTCCCTCCAAACTAGGCGTCCACTTTCTCTCTCCTAAGAATATCCAACATGCAAACATTAAATGACTTCTTACAAGCTCATGACACTTGTCCAAAGTTAGCCATGCAAAGTTGGGTGCCCAAGGCCAATAACGGTCTCTTATAGCATCTTATGACGCATCATAACTGTTGTAGATTCCACCAAAAAGTATCTTTCCAAGATGGGTGCATAGAGCCAAAGGTAGTGTTACCTAAATTTCACTGCAGCTCATTCAAGTAGAGTTTTGATTCAAAACTTAAAAGGTACATTTCATCTAGTCCTTCATACATTACATTCAAGTGCATAAATGAAATAATTCAGGAGATTATGTTTATTAGTTTACTGCATTTATCCAAGTGCATGTAACATAAGAAAGATCTATCCAAAATCTTTTCTGAAGAATAAATAATCTTTATTGAATGTAAAATGTACATTATCTCACACAAGCCGTGAGGTTAACTTTCTTATTCAATGAAATAGAAGAACAATCTATACATGAATAAGTAAATGTAAATAAATGTGCATGTAAGGTTAGAGGCCAGTCATTGCCTGAGAATGACTGGTTCTAGTTCTGGTGTGTTGTCCTGTTGCCCCAAGCTATCTTTGTCCTTCCTAGTTCATGTCGTCTCTAGTTCCTACATCCGACAAAAATAGTGGTGTTAGAACAATGCTCTAAGCAATGAATGGTCCCAAACCATACATGAACAAGATACCATGCATGTATAAACTGATCCTCAATTGCATTAAACAAGAAATGTATTCCTTGGATGTCCTAGAGAACAATCAAGTCATCAAACACATCCAAAACATGCATTTATTTTCTAACAAGTTTGCTTCATGTGCAGATATAGGTGTAATTATGTTTCTATTTGATTCATCAGGTTACATTATGAGTGGAGGAAATGTGGCTCCCACAAGGATTGAGCCCAGCTCATAGTCCTTACATAACATTTCATATGCAATATACAAATGCAAAAGCACAACCCAAGGAGCATATTCAGAAGGCAAATCATAGCTGTCAAGAACAATAACAGTTAGCAAGAAGGCAATCACATACAGAGCCATGATAAAGATAGTCATAAAGGAAAAGAGAGAAACTTGGACTATGCATAACAGCATTGGGACAGCAGTCCATCAGTTAGAACAGTGAGTTGCATACCCTAGCCAAAGGGACAATGAGCTTTAGCATCTTTATCATGACTGTCAATGGTGCAACAAAAGTAAATATATTTAACCATCAACAAGAATGTTAGAACTATCAACTAAGGAGCAGCAGAAACAAAAGATGTTGCAGTCATATCATGTGAAGGTGCAGTCATAAGAACAAAGCCATACACAGTCAACTAAGACAGAGTACACATAATACAATCTATGCTACAAAATGTATGAAGAGCAGAAATAATGGAGCAATCATATATATCATCCAAGGTAGAAATGTAGTCATCTTTATCAAAGACAGCCTACGGTAAGGTAAAGAGGACAGTCAACTTTCTTACCAGCTGCATACTTGCTCATCTATGATAGAAATCTAAGGAGGAGCAGTCATCACAGTAAAGGAGTATGCCAACAGTGTAGTATGAATTGTTGAAGACAATCACGCCATGTATCAGCTAGTGAAAGGATAGTTATGTTTAAAGGATCAGCATTGATGAAGATCAGATGATAGAAAAGACAGTCTAATGCATGTATCACTATCCTTGTCAAAAGCCAGACATTTATATCAAATGAACAAGTCATTTTTCATTTTTTAAAGAAGAAGATCAGTTTATCATAAACAACAAAGATGATCATAGAGGACTGTCACACAGTTGTATATGCAAGAATATATATCACCATTGCAATAAAGGAAGAACTTAGTCATTTTTAAGATAAGAAGGTAATGCATCTCCAAATTTAGAAGAGTGCTATCTAAATACCAAGCACAAATGAGAGAAGATGGAATGATAGTCATCATAATAGGTTAACATCATGTTAGACCAACCTTAGGTATCATGATGCATCACATAAGAAATAGGAGGCAGATATGATTGGAGCAACAGTCCAGTTTGGGATAGACCTTTATGACTGTCACATGTCATGAGAACATTATATAATAAGCATTCCATCATATACAAGGAACATGTCATCATTAATTGAAACATCTCTTAGAACAAAAATTTTTGATATAGAAACACTACTAGAGGGACAGTCCATACATTCCAGGACAGTCATAGTCATGGATGTCACAAAGATACATTTCCAAGATTTTAAAGTATGTCAAAAATGGTTGTAATAGTGTCATGGAGAGGAGCTAACAAGAACACTGGAAGGTATCTTATACAACTGATGCTACATCAAATATCACATCAAGAGGATTCATCTCATAAGTCTCAACAATATGCATGAAGCTGCGGAAGGCCTCATGAGGAGTCATAACTATAGCTGGTGCAATAAGCTACAAATCAAATGAAGAAGCTGCAGTTATTTCTATGCTGCTATAGAACTGAAGTATAAGATCTAAAGCTATAGGAGCAATCATCAGTAATGACAACTTGAAAGAGTTCAAATGATACAAGTGTAAGTGTCAGGCTGCAGTTTATGTTTTAGATGCACAAGTACAGGAGTCATTAAATATGTTTCAAACATACAGGGATGAGTGGGCTGTATCATCTATAGCCTAATGCTTACATATATGTTGTTACAAATTTGCTAAATGAAAAGTGGATCCATAGTTTTGAAAGCTACAAAACATGTTCAAGCTTGGTAAGGAAGGGTTTAGTTTGTATAACCTTAGTCTTTTTGCATTCCAATCATCAAAAGTTATAGCTACAAGAGTGATTTGCAAACTTATGCAATAACACAGAATGCCATGAGAGTTTCAGTAATACATAAAAGGTATATATACAAAATGAAATCTTGCTTTTAGAACCCAATGACAGATACAGAGAAGTGTTTCTGAGTGATATCAATATTGTCAATGATCAAAGTATACATAGATGAAAATGAAGTATTGTCAATGATTTGCTGCTACGGAACAAAAGAATAATTGATGCAAAAGGTAACATTAAGAGTAAATGTGAAAGTGATACATAGAGGTACCTTTTTGAATTAGCAGTGACAAGGTATGGAACAATCATAAGGTTTCAAGAAGAACACCACAAAAAAAATAGTCACCTTTACATGGACCAAGAAACCAAGCAAAGAGCATGATACCAGAGACAACTTGGCTTCAAATTCCAAGAGCTATTCACAAGTCCACTGACAGAAAATTTGTAGATATAACCAAAAAATGTAGAGTTTCAAATTCAGAATGCACATAGATGTTCTCTTTTTACAAGTTTTGTCATGGATGGAACTCATTTTGAGAAAGAAATGAAAGCCTCATATAGAAAAATGAAACCCTTCAAACTCATTTCAAAAGAGAACACCCAGAACCCTCCAAATCATGCCTTTTGGCAGCGAATATACAGTGTAAAGAATCTCATAAGCAAGAAGATGGTAATTTGTTTGAAGGGGACAAAACTATGAGAAACCACGAATGCAGCAAAACTGGAGCTCGTTTTGAGCGAAATGCAGATGCAAAGGAGAAAGTGATGTTTTTTCAAACTCATTTCCAACAGAGATACTCATAAATACCTCAAAATTGAGCCATGTGCTACATCAAGAAAATAGAAATGCAGATTTTCGAGTAAGAATGCACATAGATGTTTCTTTTTTCCAAGTTTTTCAAGTTTTTGTTATGGCTGGAGCTCATTTTGAGCTAGAGGAATGAAGATACAAAGGAAAAATCTAAGGTTTTTGTAACTCATTTTAAGCAAATACTCAGATTTTCTTTAAATCGTGCCACAGCAGGGTGAAATGCAAGGTGAATCTCAAAAAAAGAAGAAGAGATCAACATCAAATAAGGGATTACCTCTGTTCTTTCTACCTTTTTGTTTTGTTAAAAATATAGTTTCTTCCTCAAGCGACCTTCCAATGGTGACCTCAAACACAACAAATGCAATACAAGGTGGTTGGCCATCAAAAAATGGTGAAATGCATCAAATACCAGTCAGAAATCACAGCCAGTATCAACTTCAAAAGGTCAAAACCTCAGCTAAATACAACTTACCTTGCATTTTCCTTAGAAAATCAGCCAAAATCAACCCATAATCGACCAAAACCATGCAAACCCTACAGGCGTGGCAGCGCGGTAGTAAGGAGGAGAAAAAAATGAAATGCAAATGATATTTTTTAGGTTTTTTCTTCCTTTTGGTTTGAATCGACCTATTTGCATTGATGGTGTTTTTTGACTTTTGATTTAAACAATATCATTGCAATCCTTTGGTGCTCGTGGTAAAGACTTGGGAGTCTTTTCAAACCTAATGATAATACCTTAAGGGGGACGTGAGACATGCATCTTCTACCTTTTATTCTTTTTTTCAAAGTCAAATAAACATTATAAAAGCATAGGGTTGAATGTTATCTTGCTAGACATGTCTTATTTTTTAGATGCATATGGAGGGATAAGGTGATGCCTAAATACATAGTATTGCAATTACATGTGCATGGAAGTATAAGACATGGTGATGTGTATAGGGAGGCATAAGGGTCACTTTGAAATGTATTGCACATGACCTTGAAATCGTGATGATGTATGTTGTGAAACACATGAATGGCTAGGGGTTATAAGGTGTTTTGATGTAGCCTTATGACACGTGGTAATGCAAGTGTATGGAGTCGTGTTGTTTTGCCTAGGAGTATAAGAGTTTTATTTTGATTTTGCATAATCTAGAAATAGATTAAACGTTGTAAATGAACGATAAAGTAATAAGTTATGAATTACTTTATAATTTGTAATAAAAATGCAAAAGGGCAACAATAGGCAGATTTATCACACATGGCAAAGTAAGTCTCATCGATTACTTTGTCATTTTTTCACAGTATTTAATTTGTCCCTAAATCATGCAAAATTGGGAAATTAAATATTTATATCCTAAGTGCCATTATTTTCTGCATGGAATTGTAATAAATTTGGAATGTAAAATATTAACTAAGTGGTGTAATTATAAACCTCTTAGTCAATGTTAAATAAATGCAGAAATATTGTGTATTTATGTCATTTATTGTGCAAAATATCAGACATTTATGATGCTGCGGGGTGAGGTTGACAAATAGGTTGAAGAGTTATTGAGAGGTTTGACTTGTTTTCAGTGGCCTTAAAGAGCATTTAAAGGCATTTTCAGGTGTTTTTATGATTAGTGATGGCATGCCTTGACTATTTCTGCACTGGAAACCCTTTTTGGAGGACTTTAGGCAGATATTTTAGGGACATTTATGAGATACACGAAAATGGAGTTTTCTCATCCTTATCTCATTGCAGCTGTTTGGAGAGTATATAGTCATTCATTTGACTCTTTATATAGAGTTCTTTTTCATGTACATTCTGGAGTTAGTGATTTTTTTACAATCCTACTCAGTTTGAGCATGTTTTTGTAACCCTTTTGGCATATGAAATATAGAGAACACCTTGGATACCATTGATAGTCAAATTTTGCCTTCTTATTTTTGCAGTATTGGGTATTATCAAGTGTTTGATTAGGTCATTTGTGAGGTATTTTTGTTTCCTTGTGACTTTGTCTCATGTTTCAATACCTTTTCTGCAAAAGGTGTGTTTATGTAGGTTGCAAACTGTCTTAAAGTGTTATAAGGCTTTTCAAATTGTGAAGTTAGCTTCCTTTTAAAGAGTTTAATGCATTTAAGCCTTTTTGTGAAGTGTTTTTGCAAACATACAGTAATAGATTGTGCAGGTTTAGTTTCTGTTGTCTGTGGCCAAGTGTATGCAAATCTGAGTTTCATTAACCCTATCAAGTTTGGCGAATCACCCTTATTTTCATATTTTCCAATTTTAACTTTCATTTTCAAGAGCCTTTTCCCTTTTCCTCTATAAATCCAGTAGATTCTAGGTGATAACCAGCTAGGAAGCCGGCCTTCTCTGGAGGTTCTTTCCATCACAGGTGACCCACAGGCCTAGAAAGATCCCATGTTTCTCTAGATCGCCAAGTTCTACAACTCAACAAGGGTGCAAATCTGAGAGACAACAGGTAGCACCTTACACCTATTAATTATCTATCATAATTTGTTATATTGTCATAGAATCTTATGACAACTTGCAGTTGTCCTTACATGCACTCACCAACTTTGTGACGCGTGTCATACATGCTAAAAA
Organism: Cunninghamia lanceolata; assembly: GCA_027924645.1. Classification (NCBI taxonomy): domain Eukaryota; kingdom Viridiplantae; phylum Streptophyta; class Pinopsida; order Cupressales; family Cupressaceae; genus Cunninghamia; species Cunninghamia lanceolata. Next base: position 41,777,392 of record BSBN01000391.1, on the reverse strand, counting down.
TAGCTGATTTCTCCAAGGTGGTGCCTACCCTCATTTACTCATGATTTTTACAATTGCCAACTGTAAATGTCACTCCATAATTACCTCTGGTAAAACCATAATTACCACTACTGGTTAAACAACCTCATTCCCTTACGGATAATTACAAATAATAAAATGGAATAAATACAATATTGGGATTTACAAGGTTAATGACACCTTATCCCAACACATAAATCATAACACGGGTCTATTCACAACATAACATAGAGAGTTGCTTCAATAACAAACCAAAGAAATAACATTAGGCTGATTTCAAACTAAATAAGGTTGAAGTAAGGTTAAAAAGGTCATTTGGCAATCTTGAAATGGCCACAGTAAGAATAAAGACTGTATATATTATGCACACTTGTTGACTTCATACTAAAATAGAGGTAAAATAAAACAACCCATTTACCATATTAACATGCCAATACAATAGTCCAAAGGGAACAAAGATATATCTTGCTCAAGCGCACAAGTATGGTAGAAGAGGGAATAAAACACAAGTTTCACATATTTCTATAAGGAGAATGATGGAAAATCCCAAAAAGGCTGATCTCAAGAGCACAAAGCATAGAAAACAAGCATTTATATATGGCTAAAAATACTTTGGTCCATAAATCATTGCAGGAAGAACCTCAACCAAAAGTTCCTTTACTGTGCACATACCAGATGAAATCTCTGTGTTGCTTTTCCCTTTTTCCTTCTTCCTTCCTGTGCCCTTCGTGTGAGTGTGTCCTTTTCTCTGCCTTTTTTCTTTCTTTTAATGAAAAGTTCTTCTTCTCAATTTGGCACAATCTTATTATTAGATGGAGCTTTTTTCCTTTGACTCTAGTTAACTTCCTTTTGCATGAGTGTGGGCACCCCCACATCCTCTTATTGCTTGAGTTTAATTCCAAAACTTACTTAATTCTATCGCTAACTATTGCATGGTTCCCCCATGTTATTATATTTGGATTATATATATATATATATATATATATATATATATATATATATATATATATATATATAAAGTCTTATCAAAATATCTTATGCTTGCAAGAGGATAACATGTATATTTATACATATAGTTATTACATAATTAAAACACTTTCACTAATCCTATTATAATCAAACCTTACAAATTATTAAACCAAAAGGAGAACAAGAATACATGACAAAAATATGCACCAAAAATACAGGTACTGAAGCAACGAAAACACATTCTTGTCTAATTCTTACACGTCAAATGCTCAACAAGATTACGCTACAGAAATTTAATGAAACCAATCAAGAATGCAAAATAACATGATGCAATATGAACTATGTGAGTGTGTGTAGGCATCAGGGTTCCATCTTGCCAACTCTTTCTGGTAGCTAGGGCGTGTCTACCTCAACCATGTTCTTGTCTTCGATGTGTTCCTGTACTCAGTCGCACTCAAATTCGTATTAATAGGTTAGTCCCAATAATCATAGCCGAAGCAAGAAAACATAGATCCATAGTCATAATCATATTAATCCATCATTAATAATTTTTTGAATAACGACAATCTACTCATACACATATGTAATTACCCACTAGTAAAATAATCCAATAACATAACCAATAGTTATAATTATAAATGAATCAAAAAGGTCGAGATGTGACACTTCTTGAAACTTTTTAGTCCATAACCACCATTGCCATTGATCATTGTTTGTACATATTAATTTGTAATTTGATTTTTGTAGAACATGTAAGGAGATAAATTGGTAGAAGGTTGTTGTTCACCACCACCTCTTTGCACATATTATGTTGCCTAGTTAATTATACAGGGCACATAGTCAGATAAATATGTTAGATTTTTGGTGGACTTAATTTGAAATAGTAATAAAACTTTGTGTTGTTAAATAAAAATATGATAGTTGGCAGTCTAGAATTTTCCTTTATCCTTAGAAAAGAACGTAAAAGTTATGAAGGTCTACATAAGTCTTTTCATGCCATTGGGAAAAGGAAATAAAATAAATATGATAAGCTCTTTCAAAAAAAAATTAAGAACTTTCTTTTACTAGTATTTATAAGGAAATATTTAAAATTCAACTTAAAATAAAAATTAAATTTCATAGACAAAATTTTATGATTGGATTTTATATTGTACAAGCTTGTCAAATTTTCTTATGAAATGATTATAATATCGAAAGTTAAGGATGTAAATTTTTTTTGCATCGATTGAAGTGAAAATGTAGTAAAAATTAAAGAAGAATTTGAACCACACTGACTATTCATAGAAACAACCAATAGAAAAATAGATAAATGAATTATTTAAAATCAGTAGAGGAATAAGTTAAATATAAACTATAGTGTTTTTGGTCAACTTTGTTTAATTCTACATTTTCATTGGATAAGAATGTTGCATAAAATTGCATCCAACGGATGCATAAGTATACTTGCCTATTGGCAAGAACTAAAAATGGTAGAGCAAATTAGAAATTCAAAAGACTAAATCATAATAAGATATATGTTTATTCATTTAGGTTTTCTTTAGAAATATATTTACATTGATTGCATATGTTTATAAAGCATTATTTTTCCATACTAACTTCTTAACTTCCTTACCTAACCCAACAACTACTTACAAGCCATACATAACTTCCAAATAATCACTAAACATCTAACCAACATTTATTTAATGACTAGCATTTATTTATTTTAATATTTATTTATCTAACCTATGTATTAACATAAGATGTAATATAAAATCTCCAACATCCCCCCTCTTATTACATCAATCCAAATAAAGAATTGAACACTATATGGACTAAACACAACAACGCATCTAGAAATTTGATGAAGTAACTCCTCCAAATCTCCTTGCTCACCCAAGACACACCAAATTGAATATATTAGTGGATGTCCTAACTATCCAACAATACTTGTGAATCAAAATATACTCAACTATCCACAAGTACACCGCTCCTCTTGTGAATCAAGACATACTCAACTATCCACAACAACACCACCAATCCTTTTATGAATCAAGACATACTCAACTATCCACAAGAACAAAAAATTGCCAAGCCTCCCTTGCTCCAAGAAGGGACACAAATAAAGAATTGATTCCTTTCATGTAATATACCATCTTTGCGTGAGAAGCTAACTCAAGATAATATGATTCCTCCAACCTTCAATACATCATGTCTCCTCTTTCACTCGCTTAGTCCTTAATAAAGATATTCCTCCTTACTGTCATGGTGGACAGAGTCTCATTTATGTATTGCAAAACCATAGTCTTTTATCCCCCTTTTAGTGATAGCTAAACCTCTATTTGTCTTTAACTTCTTGGGTCAATGAGGTCATTGGCACATTGAATACAATTCACTAGGATATGTCCTCTTTGATTACAATAGAAGTTTTTGAAAACTTTATTCTTCCCTATTGAAATGGTAAACTTCTTCTTGGCAAGTAGAGTGGTTTCTTCATTAATCAAGTGATTTTGTGAGGCATATCCCTTTTAGATATTTTAGTTGGCTTAATTTGCATTGCTTGGTTATATTAGTTGGATTATATTTTTGATGAGTGTGGAACATTATGATAGATGATACTTTGGACATTTATGTTATTTTACTAGACATTATGGTTGATGATGCTTTGAACATTTATTATGATTGTACTATATGATTTATGTGTTTGGACTATATGATTTGATTAAGTTGATTAGATGATTTTTCAGACTTATATTATGTGAGAAAGAAAGTGTTGGAAGAGAAGTTGATGTTTATATGTTAGTAATTAAATAAATTATTTTTTAAAATTATTTGAGAATATGATCATGGATGAAAATTGATTATTTAAATGATTTTTGATTATATATTAAGTTGATTCGGCTATTATTATCATGACAAACTGATATTCTAATTTATGTGTGCAGGTGGGTGACCAAGATTCCTTAAGTAGTTTTGGAGACTCCATAAACCCTATGTCAAACCAGTTAAGCCTAGCCTAACCCATGGAAGGGGTTAAGGCTGATATGTGATGTAATATTGTTATTTAATTTTTATTTTAAATTTTGTGTGTGATTGTGGCATTTTATTATTTTTATTAGTTTTATTTAATTGTCTTTTTGGGAAAGAAGTCATTTCAAATTATTTATTTTATTTTAATTTATTTCCTTGTGGGATGAGGATAAATGCTTTTAAATTAATATTTTATTTGTTTCTTTTTAAGAGAGGATTTTTATCTCTTTGTTTTAATTTTGGAAAAACAAGATTTTTTTTTGAGAAAAAGAAAGAAAGTGCTTTCTTTTTGTTTTTCTTTCTTCTTGGAAGCTTTGAGTTTTATTTATGTGAATTTTGGGAAGAGTCTTTGGACTTTTGTGATGCATGGAGTTTTTTATGAGAATGGAAAAATTGTGAAGAGAAAGAGATTTTGGCTTGAATTTGGAGAAGTTGGTTTTGAAGGCTTGGGATTCACGAGCAAAAGGGTTGGAAATTTTATTCTGGTTTCAAATTTGGGCTCACCCTAACTTGGGGAACTGAGGTATTATTCTGGAATTTTCTCGTAAATTGAATCTTTGAAAAACATTTGTGATTGTTTGTGAAATGGTTCTTGAATGTGGTTTTTTTTTAATCTTTTGTTGTTTTGTAAATTTTTGTGGGTTTGGGTTGTATGGGAGCGGCTTCTCTATTTTTGATGAGAGCCTCCCAATTGTTGGGGTAGAGAGAGGCATGGAGCCTCTCTTAGGGAACTTGGTTCTATGTTTCAGAAAGTGAAAATGATATTCTTGATCAATATGTGATTTGATGGTATTTTGGAGGTATGGGTTATGTGATGAGATGGAAACTTATTGTTATTGTTGTGTATGGGAGTATGGAGGATGTGATTTGTTGGTATTATGGAGGTATGGGGTATGTGATGAGATGGAAACTTGTTGTTATTGTTGTGTATGGGAGTATGGAGGATGTGATTTGATGGTATTTTGGAGGTATGGGGTATGTGATGGGATGTAAACTTGTCGTTATTGTTGTGTATTTTATGGAGAGTTGGTGATTTATGATTTATAGAGATTCATATGGTGATATACGATGATTTTGATTATGATTTAGTTTTTTTCCCCAAGAGGGAGGATTATCCCCACTCTCCCCCTATTTTGAATCCAAGAAGGATTCCTTTGTGAGTGAGTCAATCCATGGGAAAATTGTTGCTTTTTGGATTTTATGTTTTTGCAAGTTGATGCATGTTTATGTGAAACTGTTTTATGGAGTTCTCCTGCTCGGGAGTGGGATGTGCTTATGCAATCCCTATGGTAGGGTGGAGAGCAGGACTTAGCCACCTATTTTGGCCTTTGTTTGTGTGCAGGTCAAAGAATAGCTCTGTTTTCAAATGGTTAGTTGAAAGAAGCCATTGATGGTTTCAAGAAAAGAATAATGTGTTTATGAAGTTTTGGCAAAGATGCCTTGGAAAAGATTCCTTACGGAATTCTTATTTGTGTATAAAGGGTTTGAGAAATTTTTATCTGTGATGGTGTTTTTTTTTAAAACTAGTCTATTCTGTCTTCATTAACTTTTGTTTTAGAAACTGGGTTTGTCTAAAAATTATAGGAAAAGTGTTCCTTTAAGTTTTCTAAATCACATAAAACAATTAATGATACCTAGATTCTAATTTTTGAGATATAAAAATATTTGACTGTATGTATGGGCTGTCATAAAATTATCTTGATAAAAAATAGTCCATTGTAGCTTTAATAAATTTCATTTTAGAAACTGGCTTTCTTCAATATTTGTATTGAAGATGTACAACCTAGTTGAATAAATCCTCACAAGAATTCAGCCATACCCAGATTCGCATTTATGAGATATGTATGATTTAGTAACTATCTATCTATACTGTTATTCTAAAAGATTATGTTTTTACATGTGATTATATGATATTTTTTTGAAAAGTATATTTAAGGAAATTATTATTTAATTATTATGATATTTTAGATCTCTATTTTACCTTTCTAACATATTTTAAAAATAGAAAAAACCATGTAGATTAGTTTGATTAAATAGAAAAAAAAAGAATTTAATTTTATTAAAAAGATAATGTATTTAGATTTATTTTTATTTTTTTAAAATAAACTAATTAGATTTATTCTATTATTATAAAAATAAAGTAATTGGTATATTTAAGAAGGTTTTAATTTTAGGAATGAAGAAAAAAGAAACTAGTTTTTTTTAAAAAGTTGTTTTGCAATTAGATACTTCATGATTTAGCTGTGAGCAAGTTGTTTTATCACTTTTATGATTAAGATTTAAGTTTTATCATCTAGATGTTTTATTGAGATGGAATTTAGAAGGATTTAATTTCAAATTTTGGAAAGAAATAATCTATTTTATTATTAAAATTAGTTTTACATGAAGTTGTATTTTAAATGTTTGGCACTCTTTATATTGCAAACTATGTTTTTCTAATTAAATGATAAATTGGTTATGCACTTTATTAATTTAAATTAAAGAATCAAAATTTGTTTTAAAATGTTAATACCTTATAAACTTGGGTAAAAAAATTTGTATTTTGGGGATAGATAAATTAATTGTTATTATTGGAATAACTTAGTGGTGGAATTAATAGTGCAAACTCTATAGATTTAGTTTAACAAAATAATTAAACATTTCTTCTTGATCTTAACTTGACAATTGTTTAGAATATAGAAAGTCTGAATGGAAATTAGAAAAGAATTGTTATTCTTATATTTATGAAAAAAGAAAAGTGTGTTTTATGAGCCAATTGATTTAGTTGAAAAGGAAAGATTGAAATTGATTATCTAGTTTCTTTATTTCTAAATATGAATTAAATGGATTGAAATCATTTTATTTTATTAGGAAACAATGAAAGGATTTAATAGATTTTATTATTATTATTATAAAGGAATGAATTCATTTATGCAAGGAGGCAAATGTTATAAAAAAAAGAAATTATTAAGTTTTATAGAAAAAGGTTGCTATATTGCCTTAAAGAAAAAAGATTTGAGTTTTTTTTTGGATTGAGAATCCAGCACAAATGATATATTCAAAATAAAACCAGAGTTTACATCAAAGTGGTTAAGGAGACCAAAGCAAAAGTATGTCGCAACTTACATCAATCCAAAAAACTATTTCCCCCTAATATAAATGAAAATTTTTACAATTTTCAAAACTTAAGTAAATATTAGAGAAGCAAATTATTTTTCAATCTTGTTCTTCCCATCAATTTAAAATATCCACAAAGCTATGAAAATTTTGTTCAACCCCTAGTAGTCTCTTGCAATTTGAGAGTTCTCCCTATCGCTGTTGTTAACAGTCTCTTCACTAGGAACCTACTGTATATATTCATTCTCATTATATTCTGCCTCCATTCGTTCTTGATCTGAATCCCTGTTCTCATTAGCTGACATTGCATCTTTCTTCATTTCCATTTACTAATAGTATAGTCCTTCGCTGTCATCAACTTTGGTTCTATGCTTAGACTCTTCAGAACTGACCTTTCTCAGCTCCCACCTTGGGTCTTCATGCTATCCCAATTCGTGATTCCATATGTGGATTCTATTATCACTGTAGTCACAGGAGTCCATCGCAGGTATAGCTCCCAATCTTGGTGAAGCTTTGAGTTGGTCTGAAGTGATACTGTAGTTCTAGCAAGAGTTCTCCCATTGTTTACATAGTTCACTTTCCTTTTTTTCCTTCTCTTTGAGCTTGCTGTAAAGGTATTGGAAGTCTGTGTATGCATTGAAGAACCTCTGGTCAGATTTCCTTGGGTTCTTGGCACAAAAATCAATTTCTTTTATATCATCTTTGTAGAACGTTGCCCCTGTCTCCATTAGCTCTTTGAAATTATTTAGAGAAATCTCCAATGTGATAGTAACCTGTTCAAAGAATTTGAAAGATATGAGATTCAAAAGAATCCCAGTGGGCGTCCTCTCCCTGCCAAGAAACCTTTCTTCATTCCTTTTTCTCCATATAAACCATAGAATTTCAGTGGACAAAACAAACCAAAATGAGTTATCTTTTGCATTTAGGTCATTAACAAAACCACAAATAATTTCTTTCCTATTACTATTCACAGTGGGACTCCACATACTAATATCACCCATAAACATGGACCATACTAATCTAGCATAGAAACAATTCAAAAATATATGAGCAACAGACTCAGGAGTATTACGCAATGGGTAGAATATAGACTCAGTACCAATACACAACTTATTTAAAATTAACAGCCATCTAAAACATGCCTTCTTTGGTTCTAGAACTTTAGACCATAACATTTTGAAAGTTTTGGATAGTACTTTATGATCCAGGGTGTCTCCCCAAGTAGTGCTGATGTGGTGGAAAATATCATAGGATTTGGTAAACATCATGTACATCAATTTGGGTTTCATATTAAAAAATAAGGTGTCATCCTCCCATTTCAAATTTCCAATGTTTTCTTCCCCAACGATTGACATCTTTGTATGTACCTTGCTCATCAAAGCCTTATTTATAGTGGAAAAGGTTCTGAAATATATTTCATTCAGATGAAATTGGTCCTTTATTAGATCCCACCCTTTAGGAGAGCCTTCTTCAAACAAATATATTAAGTTATTTAATCCTTTTTCACTGCATTTTCTGGCAGAACAACCTTGTAATAAGGCTAAAGGTTTTTCTTTGTATAATACATTCCACCAGATTGACCTTTGACCCAAAATAATATTTCTATCCAAATTGAAAGCACCTCTATCTCTAATGTAAGGCTTGGCATGTTCCCAAGCTTGCCAGATATTGCCAAAGATTACATAACCCCCAGGCTTAGTTTTGAAATCCCCAAGCAAAGCATCATAAAAGTAAACCTTCCCCCAACCTTTTTTCTTATATGGAACATAATTTTCAATGTTATTTCTAACCAAGATTTTCCAAGGCTTATCCCCTACCAAGGAATTGATTATCCATTTTGTAGCCAGTGCAATACCTTGGATTCTCAAATATTTAAGTCCCAGGCCACCCAGTTCTTTACTAACACAACACCATTCCCATCTTACAAGATGTTTTTTTGACTTCCCCTTCCCATCAGACCACAAGAAGTTTCTAATCAATTTATGAATAATATCAAATTGATACTTGGCAAAGAGCCACATTGAAGAGTAGAAGATAGAATAAGCAGAAAGAATTTTTTGGCAAACTTGAGTCCTACCAGCCAATGAAAGATGCATCATGTTCCAATTTTTTAGTTTCTTTTCAATTTTTGTGAAAAGCCAATCCCACATAAACTTTAGTGTGGGGCAAAAGGAAAAAGGGATCCCAAGAAATCTGACTTATTTTATAGGCCCTCCCCACTGCCATTTATTAGAACTAAGCTACCCAGGCATTGTGTTGTCCCAAGTTAACAAAACTAATTTAGAAGATGAAATTTTTGCCCCCGACGCTAAGCAAAAAATATCTAATCTCTTCTCCAGGTTCTCCATTTCTAACTTGTTAGCTCTAGGAAACAGAGCAGTATCATCTGTGAACTCGACATTTAGCAATCTGGAAGATTTGAGTTTTATTATCTAGTAGATAGAAATTAGAAGAACTTAATTGTTTTATTACTCAAGGTATTCAATTTAAAATTAAAAAAAATCATTTGCACTATCCTTTTTAAAATAGAAATTAAATGAATATAACTTGCTTTGTTTTGAAATTTGAAATCAAGGAAAAGATTTAGTCAATTTTATTATTGAAAGAAAATTAGTTTTTGAATATGATTTTTAGTTGAATTAAGGTTAGAAGAATTAGATTATTAAATATTTTGGGATTATCAAATTTGCAAGTTGTAACTTACTATTAAATAATAAAATTAAGTATGTTTAATTAATTTAAAGGAAGGGAATATTATCATGTGTTGAAGTATTATTTTTTTTGTGTTCTCATGTTTAATTCTATTCCTTTAGAAAAAAAAATATTTCCACCTTTTAGCCCACTTGTATGGTTGACATATAGGTGGGCTCGTCACGGGCATGACAGATTTTTTGATCTAATAGAAATCCAGAGACATTCAGGGGCATCTACATGGCTAAATCTAGGAAATATTGAGAATCTAAATTTTTTATATTTTCTAAATTTTCATAATCTACATTTTCAGAGGCCTTCGAAGCGAAATTGGCCATGGAGACTTTCATTGATTACTTACAAGGGGTGACATAGGATACCCTATGTGAAACTCAAACTAGTTCTCTTAAAGATCTTTCCAATGCATCCATGTAGACCACTTTTTGCCAAATAGCCTAGGAGTTATGACCTCACCAAGTTGGGGCACCAAAATTAAATAATTTCCCAGTATGTTTTTAATTTTGTAGCTAATTTTGTCTGCATTGTTAGTGTAGGTTTTTTATTCCTTTTCATAAGGTTTTTCCTATATTAAGATTTCTTATGTTAATAAAGTGAGTTTAATTAGGTGAGTAGGTTATGAGGTGTCACCTTCCTACAAGTGAGCATCCATTAGCTATCTTGGGAAGATGCTTTTGCTATCTTTAGTTTGATAGATGGTTGCTTCCTATTGGTTGGTGTTGCCACCTCCACCCTCTCCCTTTTCTATATAAACTCACTACCTAGCTTGTATTTTCATTTTATTCGATATTGGAGATAGTTATCTGATGCTATTTTTCCTTTCGTACATTTCACATCAGCCTCTTGGTATCGTTGTTATGTTGTTTCAATTACTTTTTACATTTACAGTATTTGTTTCTAACTCTTTCAATTGATTCTGGGTTATAATCTGTTTTACAAATTCTAACATGGTATCAGAGGAAGTTTTGTAAGGTTAGATTCTTTGTAGAGATCTTGCAAAATCTTGTATGCTCTTGTCTTGCATTTTCAAACGATCTAGAGAATCAAAAAGGATTTATGAAGATCTAGTATTCTTATTTTTGTATGTATGAGATATGGGTGATTGCTGCATCTTTAGGTAGTTTGTCAGCATTTTTGACTATTCCGTTGCATCCAGGAGGCTCTTGAAAGACATTTTTGGATTTCGTTTCACTCATTTCAGAGATAGTTGGCCATACCTGCAAATAAGGGTTTTTAAGCTCGAATCTAGAAAATAGCTTTCAATCGAAGCATTTTTAGGCCAAAAGGACCCTGCCAGTGTGTCTTGGAGGCCTCGCAGACAAATTTTGGCATATAACATTGCCAAGTTCAGTGCCAAGAGTAATAAAAGGCAACATTTTTTTGTCTGAAGGCCATTTTGGCCCCCAACACGTTGTTCAAAAGGCAGGTCTGTAAAAAAATTTCAAATTTGCAATGTGTTTTTTGTTTCCTACAAAAAAATTAGTTAACAGGTTTTGTTTTTATTAAAAAAATATAAAATAAAATAAAAAACTATTTGAAAGGCCTTATGGCTTATGCTTTCAAAGTGCTTTTATGTATTATGGGCCTCGGCCCATACTAAAGAGGCTTCGGCCTTTACAAGGCCTCAACCTTCTTTAGCAAGCCACAGTCCCTACTGGGGTAGCAGGTGCAGCTCCAGCCCCCGCCCCCTTTCTTCAGGGCTTTGACCCCCTATTTGCTACCTCATGTGCCTTTTTCAAGGCCGTGTAACCATTTTCAAAAGGCCCGCGGGTGTGGCCTTAGGCCCCTGCCACCCCTCTTTTGACCTTTGTGCCATTAAAACCAAATCGCCATTTAAAATTTTTATGCCTATTCATCAGGCCTATGTGCCTTCTCTGGTGCTTGTGCCTATTGAGTACCCTTCAACTTTGGCTTTTGTGCCATCTGTTGCTTTCTTGGCTTGCATGCCAGCGTTTTGGCCTTTGTGCCTAAATTTGGAAATGCTCTGTTTTTGGCAGAAATCTAATTTATTTGGCGGGACTCTATTTCTAGTGGACCATTAAATCTAGAGGCAAATTTGGTGGAGGTTACAGTTTGCTCACAGACCCCTAACAAATGGACTTTTTCATTTTTGAAGGCAAACTTCAGATGCTGATAACCTTAGCTCACGACCTCCGTTTCCTAAGCAATTTTTTTGGCTATTTTTCCACTCTCTTCGCGGTGGTGTGGATGATTCTTGATTTTGGTGCATGGATGTTTTAGAAATTGCAGATTCTCACAGGTGACACTGCTCAGTTCTCGTTTTTGGAACTTCAGAAGGTCATAACTTTCACATACGACCTCGTATCAAGGTGATTCTTTTTTGAAAGTGCATGATTTTTTGAGTAGATCTCAATGGTGTTGTTAGTTTCACTTGGCTTAGTTCTAGTATTGTACTTTCAGCATACACTCAATTTGTGAGGGTTTTTTAATGCATTGAGATCAAGACCACTAAGTATTTCTTGCTAGTGGCAGTTGTAAACACACTAATTATAAAGTGCCAAATCATCTTTGCTTGGGGGGTTCTTTGATTGAGTGAAAAGGGGGGGTGTATTATGTGCTCTCTTTGAGTCACATCTTTTATAGGGTTATTGTAATCATTTTGGGGGTTCATCATGGATTTCAGTTATCTCCATCCTTCTGTTGTTAAGTTAACTTCAGAAAACTATTCGTCTTGGAAACAAGGGATAAAGAATCAATGCCTTGAGCAAGATCTATTGCCCCATCTACTTGGACTTGTTCCTAAGCCAAGTGACTATGAACAGAAGAATGCATGGTTTAACGATAATGACATGGTCTATGGACTAATATGTATTACTGTTTCTGAGGATATTCTACATCACATAGAGCACACTAAGTGCCCTTTCACTACTTGGGCCATCATCCAGCAGTTGTATGGAGACTTCAGATCTTCATCTGATAGTGATGTTTCCTTGGATGACCAGGCTCTTGTGAATGATACTGAGACTTCTTTTACCCCATCTTGTATGACATACATTGATACCCCATCTTTAGATACAACACTTGTTGCTTCATCAGATTCCAGAGATGCTTCTTTAAGAGCTTCCAATGGTTCTTTGCAGCAGGATTATTATAGTCTTCCTGGTTGGGATTCCTATCTATCAAACATTGCATCTTTGTTTGTGGAGTCTCACATTTCAGATTTAGAGGACACATTTGAGGGGTTATCTCTCCTCTTTCATGACATTTATTTTTTCCATGTACTTGTTGCTACTTCAAAGTTCAGAGTTGCTTCTTCGAGGGCTTCCAATGATTCCTTACAGTAGGATCATATACATCTTTTGGATTCACTTCATTGGGACCAATTTCTACTAGACATCTATTGTTTGTTTGTAGAGTCTCACATTTTGGATCTAGATGACACTCTTGAGGAATTTCAACTCCTCTTTGATAACAGTCATTTCATCACCGTTATCCCATCTTCTTTGTCTTTGGATCTTGTACCTCCTAGTTTTACACATGGGATTAGATTGCTTCTGCCTTCGTGCATTGAGGCATCTTCTGATATTCATATGGAGATACTTGAGCAGAGTTCTGAGACATAATACATCATGAGACTTCCTTCCTCACCTTGCTTCTTTGAGTGAGAGTTACTCCAGCATTCACCATTGGAGTTGTTTCTTCCTAAGGGGAGAAATGTCATTTGCCACAAATGGATCATCTTCAACATTCATATATGGGCATCCTCTTTTGGCACAGGAGCTACTTTATTGTGGGGGCGTTTCATAGTCTCCTCTTTCTCTCTCTATTCTGGGGGGCTTTTCTCTCTTCTGGGGGGAGCTTCTTCTCTCTGGGGGAATTTTATGTACATGGGTACCTCATCAGGCTTGATTTGCCAGGGCCCATCTCTTTACCCACCTAAGCTATGCTTAAGGGGGGTGTTAGAGTAGGTTTTTTATTCCTTTTCATAAGGTTTTTACTACACATATTATTAAGCTTGCTTAGGTTAATAAAGTGAGTTTAATTAGGTGAGTAGGTTATGAGGTGTCACCTTCCTACAAGTAAGCATCCATTAGCTATCTTGGGAAGATGCTTTTTCTATCTTTAGTCTGATAGATGGTTGCTTCCTATTAGTCGGTGTTGCCACCTCCACCCTCTCTCTTTTCTATATAAACTCACTACCTAGCTTGTATTTTCATTTTATTCGATAATGGAGATAGTTATCTGATGCTATTTTGCCTTTCAAGCATTTCACATCAGCCTCTTGGTATTGTTGTTATGCTGTTTCAATTTCTTTTTGCATTTACAGTATATGTTTCTAACTCTTTCAACTGATTCTAGGTTATAATCTATTTTACGGATTCTAACACGCATCCGACTATCTATTTCAACTTCCAAGGAGAACCTAGGTGTGCTAACTAATTTTAATTTTCTGATATATGTTTCTACATGCATCTTCATTTAGATTTTACTATTAATCACATACTATCTTAATTGGTAAATTAGATTTGTTCACTATCTGTTTAAGATTTCACTAAATTAGTTTACCATATTTCTTAATAATTGGTTCCTAGGAAAGTTAGTTGTTTATTTTGTACATAGATCTAGAACATAGGGTGGTGCTATGTGTCACAATAAGATGAATATTTATAGATCAATAGATTAAAGTGATGATCACTTTGACAATCTATAAATTTTTCAAAGATGTTGATTTTAGGAGTGAAAATATCTCAGCTATTGATCTTGCTTGGAGTTTGAATGGTTAAAGTGGTGAATCAGATCAATGAATAAGCAAGAAATTTGGGATATTTGGCATTTGATGATTGCTTCCTATTGGTTGAAGGATAAATATATGGAACTTTTGCAAGGGTCTATATGTTGGTGTAATTATTTATTTAATTACACTTTATTAAGTTTGCGTAGGGTTTTTATCTTGCCTATATAAGCAAGGTCCCTCATGCAATCTTGGTATTATTGAAAAATATATTACATTATTGCATCCATAATCAAGCAATTTTTCCTCTTGTCTCTCTCTTGTAGAAGGTAATATGTGGTTTTGCAGGTGATCTTGGAAGCTTGAGTCCATTGGGGACTCTTACATGGTATCAAAGCTTTAGATATGTAAGCCTCTTCTCAAATCTGAGATAAAATTAGGCAAGAGATTTTTTGGGTGCATTTTTAGGCAAAAAAGACCTTATGATTAGGTCCATAAGGCCCCCAAACCCCTATTTTTATATAAGGCACTTTATAATTTGGCATCTAATTTTTTTTTTGCTATTTTGAGTGCTTGAAAAAAAATTTAGGGCTTTAAAATTTGTACATTGTAGGGATTCGTATAGATCCATATGACAGTATAGTCGTAGATTGTATAGGATTTGGTTTGGCCTTCTATCTGGTGGCTTGCAAAAATTTGTTGCGGTCAATCTCTTTTTATGGCGGATAATTTATTTATCCAATAGTTTTAGGTGATTTTCAACAGTTTTCTTTGAATCTAGCGATGTGCAACTCTTTCCAACCATTTTAAATTTCTTATTGGCATTTATTTTTTTCCCTGTGGGAAATATCTATTTGGATCTGCATTATCTTCTAGTAGGAGGTTCTATAGGGTGGTCCTCCATGAATATACTCCTTCTAGTGCCCTATGCTTGACCCATAGTCACATTTGTGACTGACTGCAACACTATAGACCAACACCCAACACTTTGCCTCGATCATACGGGACCCCGACCCTTAGACATGCCCGATCCATGGGGGATTAAACCCTTTGCTAGGCTAGGCCACCCAAAGTATCACTCATTCGACAACCAATCACAACTTCGTCAAAGTCCGCCACCAGAGTTCTGCTTGATACAACCACCTCTGCTGTTAGCCCACCAAAGCTTAGTCACTACCCTGTCATCACCTAGATCACGACCAACCACCCATGCACCATTGGAGCACCACCATTTTACCCCTTTTCTTTGCCTAAAGAAGACATTTTCTACATACACTAGTGGATCTATTTCTTTTGACGGGGAGAAATGTTGTTTGCAAGCAATGGATTGTTTTTGTCTTTAGGATTCATTATTGGCATAGGAGCTACTTATTTGTGGGCGGATCTATTATCTCATTCATTCACTTTCTCCCATGGGGGATAGTCATTGTGTATTTCTGATGGATTTTGATGTTTGTGGTCCATCACTTGTACATATTTCATCTTTTCTCTCTTTTGGGAGGATTTTTTCCCACGTGGTTTTCTCCTTTTCTCCATTTTTGAGAGATTTTTTGCACATGGGTACCTCATCATGCCTTGTAGCCGAGACCCATCTTTGCATCATTTGCATTTTTCTCATTCTCCCTGAGTTTCACTTAAGGGGGTGTTGGTGTAATTATTTATTTAATTACACTTTATTAAGTTTACTTAGGGTTTTTATCTTGCCTATATAAGCAAGGTCCCTCATGTAATCTTGCTAGTATTGAAATCATGATATCATTATTGCATCCATAATCAAGCAATTTGTCCTCCCTCTCTCTCTCTCTCTTGTAGAAGGTAATATATGGTTTTTCAAGTGATCCTGGAAGCTTGAGTCCATTGGGGACTCTTAGACCATATTTGAGACAACAAATGAGATTTTTCTATGTGTAATCCAATGGCAAAGATATGGTGGGCCTGACATGTTCACTCAACAATATTTTTATGTGAGTTGGTTTGATGTTTCAAAGTCGGCATAGACCATGGTTTTGATTAACATGTAGCATATTTTGATGCATATTTGTATATTGGTAGATCAAAGGGGTGAAAGTTTGGCATCCACAGATCTATTGAATCTATTGATTTTCAAGAGAAAATGCATCATGACCATTGATTATGGTAAGATTTTAATGAACTAAAGTAATGTGATCAAAGGAGTATTTCATGGCCATATGTCATGATTTGATAAATTTTTATGGATTGATAGATCAAGTGGTGATCACCTTGGGTGATCCACAAAACTATAGTATCTATTGCTCTTCAAGGTGATAAATATGTTTTATTGATCAAGATTGAAATTCAAATTGGTTATCGAACAAGGAAAAGTTTTGGTTTTCAATAGTAGGTGAATATTAATGTAGATTGATGGAGAGGGATGAAGTGATAATTACCTAGTTGAGAGAATTGTCTATGGAGATGGATGAGGGATGTATGGTGACATGATGAATATTTATAGGAGGTATGATTAGAGATGTCGAGTTGCTAGTTGAGGAAAGAAAAGCTTGAACTGTGGTGAAGAAAGAAATCGACGGTCTTATGCAATAGTGCCCACATGGTAGTATATGAATAAATTATGTCTTTGGAATATTTTGCCTACTTTATTTTGATCTTCTAAGTCTTCTAAAGTCCACACGAGTCATTGATCTATTCAAGGAGTAAGTACCTCAAGTGTTGGTTTTCTTTGATGGGTCATGAGCATATATTTCACATCTCACTAAGGAAATTACTTTGGTGTATAAGGCTTATTTAAGCATGCTACATGGTCTAAGGTAGATTTGGTGCTTGGGGATGTCTATTTTTGGGTGTCAAATAGTACTTTGCAATTCTTAAGCAGTTGTTAGCCTGTGGGAAATCATGTGCACTTACATATATATTTTGTTCTTTTACTCATGTTGAGACCCAAATGTAATCAAATATTTTTTGTTATCATTATTTGAATAAAATGACATGGGGGTAACATACTTTGATCACTCTATTCAATATGGAAGATGCAATAGTGTAGATGAAAATAAGTGTTACTCATGTAGGAAATTTGGGTACCAAATAATGGTTTAAAATACAAGTTTTAGGTCTTAGGCAAATGGATCTCTTGGCCAAATATGTACATTGTGTCCTTTGGTCAGGATACTCTTTGATGTCAAATATTCTAGTTCAAGTCTAAATTCTTGTGTAATACTATGTTATGTCTAGAGAAAGTGTTTGCAAGTGGTTATCCTCTCCATGGTGTGAATGTCGCAATATTTGGCAGGAATTTTAGGGGGTGATAGATTCATCTCTTGGGCCATATTTTTTATTAGTCTTATATCACAACATATGTAAAAGATTTTCATTAATATTATATGGAATTTTTTGGTCATTTATGGATTATTTAAGAATGTTCTTGTTCATGTGAAGTTTCCTTATTCTAGGAATTACATTTAAGTGAAATTGCAAATAAACTAATAGGATCTTTGATGTAATTTTGGCTCTCTATTATTAGTTTATTCATATTTAGCTTTTAGGCTTGGATTTACATATTTGTTTTCTCATTTTTTAACATCTTAACTATATCATCGATGGATTAAGACATTGACCCTCTTTTGGCAATTGATCATGCTTTAGATTGAATACATTCTCCGTCCTTTGTAAATTATTGTAATTTATGTCCTACTAGTTTGTATAAGCCCATTAATACCTACCTTTGTCATATATTTTGAAATCCTACACTTGTTTTCCATATTAAGAGAGTTATGCATATTCTAGGTCTTCACAGATTGCATATGAACTAGGAAACCATAAGTGATTTTACATTTGGGGGTATTAATTTGGGTTTTCATCTTTCATTGCATTGTAACTTAATATTAATATATTGTTTAGAGATTTATGGTCTAAAAGACTGGTAAACTAGTATAAGGGGTACTTAGTGACAAATATTTGGAGTATCCTTATGCGCAAGGTGGGTAAGTGCATGGAAATAGAGAACAAAAAGGGGGTCAAAAGTGGCCACTTTTTTTTTAAATCAACTAAAGCTAAACTTAAACGAGTAATTCAAGATGTGTACACTCAAAATTTAAAAATATGATAAGAACAAGAATTGTAGTACTTTGAATCTAGTTTCTAAAATACTAAAGATTTTAAAAAATGGTTAAGGTTAAGGGTGTGAAATGCCGAGTGCACACAAAAGTGTTCCTATTTTACCACTAAAATATAACATAGTGTTTGATGTGCACCTCCCTATTTTTTTACATTAGATATTTTTAAAAACCAAATGGTGGAAATATAGCCAAGAGTGGGTACTATAAGTTATATTTATTTTTATATTGAATACTTTGTTTTTGTGATTTTTTGAAGTGGATGCATCCTAAAAATTACATCACTGAGTATGCATGTCACATAACTTGAACAAAACGAATTGAAAATGTAATTTTTTTTAATGTGTATAGAATGAAATGTAGAAGAATTCTATTTTTTTTTCATATTTGGATAAGCGGTTCAAAAGTTTTAAAAAAATCAATTCATATGAACTAGAGGAATATGAAGACTCTCTTCAAAGAAAATAAAAATAAATACCTAACTTATTCAAAATATTAAAAAAATTGTATAGCTAGAAAGCTAAGACGTAGCTCTTTATTTTGGTGGTGGTTTTGTAAAATCTTATTGCAAAACATTGTAAACCTAATGAGATTAAAGTTTGAATTCGAGCTGTTTTATGTTAAAAACATGAATTTAGGTGCCACAAGAGATGTCCAACCCTTAGGCTTGGAAATCCAAGCCTAAATGGGTGGGATCATAAAAAATTTGAATTTAAGGCATTAAAAATGTGTATGTGTTAAAACACATACATGTTATGTTTTTCATAATGCCAACACGTTTTGTTGAAAATCTCAAGGTTGGCCACTAATTTGTCCCACATTTCCATGCACTTACCCACGTACGACTTAGATATGTGATCATATTATTTTCATCTCTTTTATTATCCTATAAAATTTCTAGGAGTACCCTCCTGGGCCTAACATAACTAGGAGTGTAGAAGAGTTACCCACTCTAGTTAGTTGGCCCAAACCATCTTCTATTCGATCATGAATCCCACATAATTACCTAGCCCAACTTCATTTACCTAGGGTTAGTTCTTAATGTGCATCTTCTAGAATTATATAATGCAGTTTGGAGCACCAAAAATATGGCATTATTACCAAGGAGATCTAGTAACAAGGTTTGTTTGTTCATTGTCCTATGATTCCTTCACTATCTATTCTTGATTATGTTAGTGTAGGTTTTTATTTCCTAGTTGGGTTATTTATTTTTCCCTATATTCCTAAGTTTTTCATACACTTCTATTAATCTCGCTTAGGTTAATAAAACATATCTTATTAGGTGAGTGGTTGCGAGGTGTCACCTTCCTACATGTGAGCATCCATTAGCTATCTTGGGAAGATACTTTGCTATCTTTAGTCCGATAGATGGTTGCTCCTGATTGGTCGGTGTTGCCACCTCCTCCCTCTTCCTAGTCTATATAAGCATGCTACCTGGCTTGTATTTCATATCTCTTGCTTTTGCATCCTCTTAATGTTATTTTTGCTTCTAGCATTTGCATTACTCTCATGGAGACTAACTCTGTGTTGCTATTTTTGATTTTGTATCATTTGCATTCATAGTTTAGATATCTATTCTTTGCACTAGTTTTCTGGGTTAATAGTCTTTTCAGATTCTAACATGGTATCAGAGCCTTGTTATATGCAAGAGTAGATTTTAGTTTCCTTATTTGAGAGATTTGGGGGGGGGGCTAATTAAGATTATTGTAGTTTTTAAAAAAATTCAGTATGCTCTTCCCTTGCATCTTCGGATGATCTTGAGAATCAGAAAAGTTTGACGGAAACTTTTTTAATCTTTGGGGTTTGCACATGTGTTTTATGAACTCTGGGTGATTGTAGCATTTCTGGTTATACTGGAAGCATTTCCGGCTATTCCAACTCATCCAGGAGGCTTGAGAAAGTCAGATTTGGCTTTCGTTTCATCGAAATTGGAGATCATCATACATAGTTGCGGAACCGAGGTTTCAAGCTCAAATCTGACAACCAACTTGCATATTTGGTGTTTTCAATCAATATTGTAGGTTCTAGCATGCCTTTGCTTGTCTTAGGTAGCTAATTCAGCCTTTGCATGCCATTTTCTGGTTGTTGGGGTTGTTTTTTGTTGCTAAAGGTGTCCTATTTACATTAGAACTACTTTTGTACATCAACAAGAAAAATGCCTTTTGGGTTGTGTTCCCAGCACAGAAACACTATCTGGGTATCTTTCTATTTTTGCATGAAATCTATATATTTTGCATAAATGTGCTCAGAAAGCTACAGAAGGACCCCTCTCCATTAGCAATTACAGTTTTGAAGGCAGTTTTCAAATGCTTCGTTCTTTCTCATGCGGACTCCTTTTCCCATGAATTTTTTTTTTTTTGGCTATTTTTTCGTGCTCTATGCACTAGTGTAGATGTTTTTTTTATTTTGATGCCAAGATTTTTCAGAAATTGTAGATTCTCAGTCGTGACATTGCACAGTTCTCGTTTTGGGAACTTCAGAGGATCATGTCTTTCACATACGACCTCGTATCGAGGCGATTCTTTTTTTGAAAGTGTATGATTTTTCTAGTAGATCGCAGTGGTGCTGTTTATTTCTCTGGATATTGTGCCAAAGTTGTATTTTCAGCATATGCTCTTCATGACGGTTTTGTAATGCATTGAAATCAAGACCACTTAGTATTTCTTGCAAGTGGTAATTGTAAATGCACTAATATAAAGTGCCAAATCATATTTTCTTGGGGAGGTTCTTTGATTGAGTGAAAAGGGGGGGTTGTCTTGGTTGGGTTATCTTCTTTTCGGCACTTCTTCTCTGCATTTCTTCATCATGGATCAAACAAATCTGCCCATCCTAACTCCATACAATTATTTTGATTGGAAATCACACATGACAATTCACTTAAGGAAAGCTGGACTATATAGGATAACTATGGGACTTGAAACTGAACCTGCTAAAGATGAAGATAAGCCTAAGTGGTTTAACAAATGTGATGAAGCATATGGAACATTATGTTTGTCTATTTCTCCTGATTTGCTCTTTCACATTGAGTCTTTGAATACACCAAATGAAATCTGGACAAAGCTAGAAAAACTATTTGGCACACAAGATTCAATGAGGGGTCATATGTTGGAAAATGAACTAATTAGTTTAAGTTCAGGCAATTTCAACACAATCCAGGATTTCTTCACTAAATTGAAATCACTAAGGCTGCAGTTAAAAGAATGTGGAATTGAAAAGAAAGATGACAACTGATTCTTAGTATTCTCTCTAAGCTAAGTTCAGAATATTCTGTGTTTGTTTCTACTTTCTATGCTACTAAGGGTGCACTTGGTACTCAATTCACCATGCAATCTTTAGATGATTTTGCTGTCAGTCTCACTCAGGAATAGGACAAGCTAATCCAAATAGGCACTCTTAAGTCCTCTAAGTCACATGCCTTGGCTGCCAACCAAGGTACAAAAGAATAAAAAGGACAAAGTAGTAGCAACAATAGTAAGGATAAGAAACATAAGAATAGCAAAGAGAAGAAGGATCAGATATCGGTTGCTTCAAAAGAAACTAATGAGACCCAATCTTCCAAGGGCGACAAGCTCAAGAAAGAGAGGGTCCAATGTGCCTATTGTAAAAGACCCGGTCATGATGAACATAAATGTCTAAAGAAACAAATTGATCACTTGACACACATTCTTGAGAAGAATAATATCAGTGTTCCTGAGTCTATCAAACAAAGTTCTAATGAGGGGTCTAATAAGGCAAAAGAAAACAGTAAGGGGGAAGGAAAGGGAAAGGCCCTTGTTGCAGTTGCTTCTTCACCATCCACTTTGGTTCTTGATTTGGGTGCTTCGCACCACATGGCTTCATCTAAGGAAGAACTTACATCTTTGGAGCCGTGTACTATGCCTTCTATTTTGATGGGTGATGACACTCTTGTTGAGGTGTGTGGGAGAGGGTCTGTTGATGTGGGGGATGGCACATTCCATGATGTTCTTTGTGTGCCCTCATTATCAACTAATCTCCTATCGGTATACCAGATCACTCACACAGGTTCAGGCAAGCGGGTTGAGTTCACTCCTGATTCAGTGGAGATTCGTGAGTTGCATAGTGGTTCTACAGTTGCAGTTGGGAGAGCAGATCATTAGTCACGGCTCTATCTGTTTTCTCACTTTGTTCCTAATCCTCCTTCCACTATTTTTCTCACTCATTCTAATGATGTGAGTAGATTATGGCATGAGCGGTTTGGCCATCTTAACTTCCGCTACTTGCAGTAGCTCAACCAGCAGAGCATGGTCACAGGGTTGCCTTCAGTTTAGTTTTCAGGTGGTGTTTGCCAAGGTTGCATTCTTGGTAAACATCCCAAGTAAAAGTTTGACAAAGATAAGACATGGAGAGCTTCACAGATACTGGAGTTAGTTCACAGTAATTTGGCTGGTCCATTTCAGCATCCTTCTTTTAGTAGGGCTAGATATGCCATCACATTCATTGATGACTTTTCTCGATAGACTTGGGTGTACTTTCTCAAACAGAAGTCTGAGGTATTTGATCACTTTCAGGACTTCAAGACTTTTGTAGAGAAGCAATCCGGGAAATCCATCAAAGTTTTGCGCACTGACAATGGTGGTGAGTATGTCAACCATCAGTTTGAGAAGTTTTACACTTCAAAGGGGATTGATTTGCAGCATTCAGTTCCGTGCAATCCTCAGCAGAATGGTGTTGCAGAATAGAAGAATAGGTCCTTGAAGGAAATGGCGAACTGCATGATTCACTCCAGATCTCTTGCACCACAGTATTGGGTAGAGGCCATTAACTGTACTTGTTATATTCAGAACCATGTTCCTCATCGAGCCTTGAAGGGAATCACTCCTTTTGAATCTTGGAGCAGTCGGAAACCATCAGTTAAGCACTTTTGAATTTTTGGTTCTCCTGCATGGGCCCACATTTCTACAGAGAAATGCAAGGCCTTGGATCTGCAGAGCAGACCTTGCATATTTGTAGGTTATCCTGATGGTGTGAAGGGTTATCGGTTGCTCCACCCTACTACACATGAGTTGTTCATTAAGAGGAGTGTTCAGTTTGAGGAGGGTTCTTCAAGTTCACTTTCTATCACTTCTACAACTCCTTCTACTTTGACATTGGAGTCACTTGGGATACATGACAGATCTTCTGATGAGTCAGATTCACCTGAGCAGTCTTCTACCTCCACTTCTGATGCAGAGAGCAATTCAAAGGACTCACCTCCTTCCTCTCTTAGTCATCATTCAGAGGTTGATGATTCTCCTCCAGATTCTTTATCTTCTGGTCCACTTTGGGCGAGACAGACCTTGTAGTCTGCAGGTGATTGGGTTGGGGATCCATCAGACACCAGGCAGACTCATTCACAGTTCTAGGATGCTCCACATGTCTTCATTGCTACTGCCTCAGATCCACAGTCTTTTCACGAGGCTTCTGGTATTCCTGAGTGGGATACAGCTATGTAGGAGGAGTATAGTTCCTTGATGAGGAACCACACTTGGGATCTTGTCCCTCTTCCTAAAGGAAGAAAACTTGTTTGATGTAAGTGGATCTATCAGACAAAATTTGCAGCAGATGGGTCAGTTGACAAGCATAAGGCTCGCTTGGTCGCCAAAGGATTCTCTCAGGTTCCTGGGATTGACTACTCTGAGACTTTTGCGCCAGTTGCCCGAATGAATTCCATCTAACTTGTTCTTGCCATTGCTGCAGCTAATCGTTGGGAAGTACAGTAGATGGATGTGAAGAGTGCTTTTCTTGACGGTGAACTTCAGGAGGAGATCTACATGGAGCAGCCACAAGGGTTCATTCAGGATTCTTCACTTGTGTGTCATCTTCGGAAGTCTCTCTATGGCCTCAAACAAGCTCCTCGGGCCTGGTATGCCAAGATGGACTCCTTCCTTCTATCAGTTGGGTTCACTTGGTGCCATTTTGATCCCAATGTCTACATTTTGCAGCAAGATGATTCACTCCTATTTCTGGTTCTGTATGTTGATGACTTGCTGATCATAGGGAGTTCTTCATCCACCATTGGGGCTGTCAAAACTGCCCTTCATGACAGGTTTTTGATGATTGACTTGGGCTTGTTGCATTAACTTCTTAGGATTGAGATCTTTCAATCTTCTTCCAGGATCACCATCACACAGTCCAAGTATGCACTAGATTTGCTCTTGAGGTTTCATATGGTTGGCTATAAGCCTGCTCTGACTCCCTTTCTTTCTGGAGTCAAACTTGAGGCTCAGTGTTCTTCTCCACTTGTTGATGGCACTTTGTACCGACAGCTTGTTGGGAGTCTCATTTATCTAAGTCATACAAGACCCGACATTTCATATGCAGTAGGCATGGTCTCTCGATTCATGCAGAAGCCTCATGAGCTACACTGGAAAGCAGCCAAGCGGATCCTTCACTACATTCGGGTTTCTCACAGTTTTGGGATTCACTACGCAGCGGGCATTGAGCTTGACTTGGTGGGCTACGTAGATTCAGATTGGGCGAGTGATTCTTAGGATCACAAGTCTACTTCAGGTTACAGCTTCTCACTTGGTTCAGGTCATGTTTGTTGGTTGAGCAAAAAGCAGTTTGCTATTGCTCTATCTTCTACTGAGGCCGAGTATCGAGGGGTTGTGAATGCTACCACTGAGGCCATTTGGCTTCAGAATCTTCTCACTGAGTTTGGTATCCAGATCAGATGGTCATCAGTCATATTTTGTGACAACCAGAGTGCCATTCAGATCTCACAGAATCCGGTCCATCATCAGCGGACCAAACACATAGAGGTCCACATGCACTACATCCAGGAGCTCATCCATGGCCATGTCATCGACCTTCGCTATTGTCCAACTTCCGAGCAGGTTGCTAATATTTTCACCAAACCCTTCACTGAGAGCAAGTTCCTTCATTTGTGAGCTTTGCTGGGGGTGCGGTATGCTTCATCTTCCGGGGGGGCTTCTTCCTCTCACTCGGAGTCCTGACTCTCTCTACTTTTGGGGGGGTCTCTTCTCTCTCTATTTTGGGGGGGGGGGCTTTTCTCTCTCTTTGGGGGGGAATTTTATGTACATGGGTACCTTATCAAGCTTGATTTGTCGGGACCCATTTCTACATCCACCTCAGCTTCGCTTATGGGGGCGTGTTAGTGTAGGTTTTTATTTCCTAGTTGGGTTATTTATTTTTCCCTATATACCTAGGTTTTTCCTACACTTCTATTAATCTCGCTTAGGTTAATAAAGCATGTCTTATTAGGTGAGTGGTTGCGAGGTGTCACCTTCCTACATGTGAGCATCCATTAACTATCTTGGGAAGATACTTTGCTATCTTTAGTCCAATAGATGGTTGCTCCTGATTGGTCGGTGTTGCCATCTCCTCCCTCTTCCTAGTCTATATAAGCATGCTACCTGGCTTGTATTTCATATCTCTTGCTTTTGTATCCTCTTAATGCTAGTTTTGCTTCTAACATTTGCATTACTCTCATGGAGACTAACTCTGTGTTTTTATTTTTGATTTTGTATCATTTGCATTTATAGTTTAGATATCTATTCTTTGCACTAGTTTTCTGGGTTAATAATCTTTTTAGATTCTAACAGATTCAAGTATAGGAATAATTCCTTATTTGTGTCATTTATGTGTACTATTGGCATCCTGTCAATTTGTACTAATGAAATGGCATCATTGCCAGGGAATACAAATGTTGAGTTTGGATTCCTCTAAATTATTATTCGATGACCTTGTAAATTGAATTCTATTGTTTCATAGTACTTTGTGTCATTTTGTTTTATTAAGTATTGTTGTCAACATCAACTTGCATCAATAGAATCATGTTGTTGTTAGGGAATGAGGATCTTGGATCTTTGATTGGAGACCTTTGTGGTTTCAATATGTGTGAGGCTTAGTGAATTAGGTTTTGGTTTATGCTAGGTATCTTCATTTTGTGTGCTCACTATTGCTATTGTATAAATCTAGGTGAAGATTATTATAAATTATTATCAAATTGTGTTGCTTGTAGATATTGTTGAGCCATGTTGTGCTTTATCCTAGTTGTGAAGTCCCCAGAATATGTTTGTTGTCAATTTATTGGTTGTATGGACCCAATTTATTTTCTCTTAAAGATTAATCTAATTATTCAAGGTTTATTTTCTTTATGAGGTGGTTAGGTAGGATAAGATAAATGAGTACAAATCATTTGGTTATTTCATGGGATTCTATTTTTTTTCTTATCCTCCCATATTTAGAAACTCAAAGGTCATCCCTTATTTTTTGGTTTTCTACCTTTTCCTCATCCTCATCAAATTTGGAAACTATAAGGCTATATGTTGTATACATCCTATTATCTCTTGAAGAATTAGTTAATTGATCTCTTTTGCATCTTACATCCTTGAATAGAATAGTGTTATTCATTCATATTGATCTTCTATTAGTGCTTGCTTTTAGCTCTCTTTATTTTGGGTTGTTGTTTCCATAACCAAATCTAGCATGGTATCAGAGTGGGTAAATGTCTAGGGCTAGTCATTCAAAAGATCTAGGATTAAAGATCATGGTTGCTCTTATAAAGTTGAGTATGCTCTTCTCTTACATTGAATGATGACTTGGAGAATCAGAAAACTTAAGAGAAATACCAGATTGGGGGTTTTTCATTTGTGACTTTATTTTGTAGGTAGCTTTGGTCATTTTTGGAGAAAATCTAAGCTCATCATTGAGTTCATGGTGTCTAATAAAGTTAGTTTTGCCTTTTGATGCATCTAAATTAGACATTTAAGGCCAAAGTTGCAAGGGTTTGAAAGTGGTAGGTGCATGCTTGATTTGGTAGGTACCTAATCTTTTAGAGTATTTTGGGTCAAATCTAATCTTGCCATTATGTTAATAAGGCCCAAGAACCCATAGATGGACTATCAACTCATC
This sequence comes from Cunninghamia lanceolata, assembly GCA_027924645.1. NCBI lineage: Eukaryota > Viridiplantae > Streptophyta > Pinopsida > Cupressales > Cupressaceae > Cunninghamia > Cunninghamia lanceolata. The sequence goes on along the minus strand of BSBN01000391.1, from coordinate 41,749,933 downwards.
AAAATTAGATCAATTTTTCCTGTTAAGAATTTTTGTTCTTCTTCATTGTATAAATCATAAGGTTGCACAAATGTATAGTGCATAAGGTACAATGGACAATGTGGTAGTCTTTCCACTGTCTATGGCCCTTCTAATGATGGCTTCAGCCGGTGCAAGACAACTCTGCCAACATTTGCTATCTTTGGAAACTACCCTAAGCGACGCTACCTTCACACCACCTCGAGGGCACAAAACTACCTTTTCTATAGAAGAGTGGTCTCTTGCCTCTAGAATGATTATTTTCATTCAAATTTAGTGATTTTAGGTGTATGATGGTGGTTTACGAAAATCAAACATTGGTTCCAATTCAAAGGGAATATTCTATCTACATGGAGTATTCTATTTAGGTGATAGTTGACATCAACACTACATCAACATGGTATCAATAGTCTTCTCCCCTCCCAAACTACCCCCTCTCCATTTGAGTTTTGGTTTTGGCACTTGAAGTTCAAAGGCCTCATTCTGGGTCATATTGGCTCCATTTTTCAAGCAATTTTTTATTTGGGATAATTTTTTGAGAGCTTTGCATGGTTAGACATTTTTGCTTTTGGTGTCTATATTTTCTAGAAATTACAGATTCTCATAGGTATTGTTGAGCAGTTTTTATTTTGGGAACTTCTAGGGCTCTATTCGAGGTCGTACGATAACATTTCTTAGTGCAATTTTTAAAAAGTACATATTCTTTTGTGTACTTCTCATTGTATTCTTATTTATCCCATTTTATATAAAAAATATAGTTTCAATTTTGTGGTCTAATTTGGTATTGTAATATGTTGAGATTAGGACCATTTCGTTGATTTGGCAAGTGGCAACTGTAATTGCACTAAATATAAAGTGTCATCATCATAATTTATTGGGGGTCTCATGATTGTGTGAATTTTTTTAGGAGTAATCTTATGATTTTGAATTTTCTTTTGCTAGTTTCATCATTGAGTAATCTTAGGGTAGCCAATCATGTCTCACTCTCTCTCCTTTCCATTTGAGTATTCTATGAAATCCTCCTAAATCATGGAAGGTCAAATGTGGTTATTGTGGGAAGAAAATTCAAGTTGAAAATGAATTATTTCAAAAGGAAATTGATGAATTAAAGTAACTTCTTCAGGATAATCACATTAGTTTGCCATATTTTTCTAATCTAGCATTAATAGATATATCAAGTGTTTGTACTCAGACATCTTGTGTGGACACATTATTTAGAGATGAGCAGTGTAGTTAGATGGCATGCACTAGGATATCATCTCCATTATCTCCTACTTCTTCAGAGTCTAGAATTACTTTGAATGGGCTTCGAGATTCTGTGTAGTAGGATCATATATTCTCTTCTAGATATAGCTTCTTGGGATGAGTACTTGATAGATATTTTAGGTTTGTTTTATTAGTTCATCTTATAGAATTGGAGGATTCCATTAAGGACATTCATATCCTCTTTGATGATAGTTCCATCACAAATGTTGTCTCATCTTCATCTTTATCTTTGGGTCTTGTTCTACATCCATTTCTAGTAGGTTCTAGATTTTCACATTCTTTAGTTAGACCTTGGACTCCTGATTTGACTATGGAACCTTTTGGTACTAACATGGTGACACCTGAGTAGATTCCATAGACATCATACATCCTAATACTTTTTCCCTCTTATTCCATAGACATCATACATCCTAATACTTTTTTTTACTTAGGTAGGATAGGATAAATGAGTACAAGTCATTTCCTTCTTTCACAGGATTCTATATTTTTATTATCCTTTGAGATTTAGAAACTCATAGTTCATCCATTATTTTTTGGTTTTCTACCTTTTCTCATCCTCATCGGATTTGGAAACTATGAAGCTATATATTGTATGTATCTTATCATCTCTTAAGGAATTCGTTAATTGATCTCTTTTGCATATTGCATCCTTGAATAAAATATTATTATTCATTCATATTGATATTTTCTTTGTGCTTGCTTTTAGCTCTCTTAATTTTGGGTTGCTATTTCCATAGCCAAATCTAATACAAATGAGTTAATGTGTTTGGTGTTATATTTTGGAGAATTTAATTCAGATTTGAGTTTTCTCTTGAGAGATAAAACTCCCATATGTCTCCAACAAGATTACCATTGGGATATTCAAATTGATGACTACCTCAATATCTTAAGGATGAGAGATTTTCTTTTCAAAGATACATGTGTTGTTAAAATGTTGTCTTTAAATGCATGGTGTTTGGAAGTAACCACAAAAGTTTCTAATACTGAAAATTAAATTGTAGTACTTGTTGATTCATTACCTTGGTGTGGGGTTATAATGATCATGCAAGACAAAATATATTGTACTCACAAAAATGTTGTAGAAATGAGAGAAATAGATTGCTTTTATTATCTTCATAGTGCCACCTCAAGGGGAAAATCGCTAATAGAGTATACACTCTAATTAAAAAGATCAAAGATGCCTTCCATTGGAAAGTCATTACAATATAGAGTTTTGCCAAAGGCAACTGTTACCATCCCATGCATATGAGATAATTACTTTATTATAACAACTAGTGGGATGACTTATGAAGCATATGCATCCTCCTTTATTAATGCTACCTAAGGGCAAATTACAAAGCATATGTGCCTAACTAATACTAGCTAACATATAGTAGAATGGGGTACATAACATTGCCCCCCCCTTCAAAAAGTTTTGTCCTCAAAGCTTGAGATGAGAAAACTTGGAGATAATGTTGGCGAGTTCCCATGTGGCACCTTTAGGTTGAAGTCCCTTCCATTGGACTAATAATTTATTAATTCCTCAATAGAACAATTCGAAGGTGCTTGGTGTGTTTATCCAAAATAATGTCAAGTTCTAAAAATATGGATCCTTCCTCATCTAATGCAAGTAGCTCTGTTGGAGGGTAAGCAATAGCCCTAATCACTTTCTTGAGACAAGAGACATGCAAAACTAAGTGGATTTAAGGTGGGAATGCCAACTTGTATGCCACCTCACCAATGCGTTGGATCACTTGAGAGGGACCATTACTTTTTGGACCCAACTTATGACCATGCTTGTCCCTTAATGAAAGTTTCTTCTAGGGCTGGAGACATAGAAAATCCAATCACCAATGTTAAAATTTGCTCTGTCCTATGTTGATCCACCTACTATTTCATGTGATTTTGGGACATGTTCAGATTGGCCTTAAGTAGTCAAGAAATGCCTTCACACTTGGCCATTGTGTTGTCAATTGTTGCAACCTTAGAAAAACATAAAATATAAGTACACATAGCTTGGGTAGGTTTGCATACACTCGTATTTTTAAATAGTGTTTTGTGGAGGTTGAAATATACTAAATAGGAGACTGGTTGAGAAAGTATCCTTTACAACACATTATTTCCCTCCTTGTCCCAAAATTGAGTCAAAGTATTTCCATTCTCTAGAGTAGGTGTGACCAATTTGAATGCAGAGCCAAGATTAGGAGATTGAGGCTAACAAGTCCTAAAAGTTACATATGTTGTGGACAATCAGACACTAGTGCTCCTATAGGGGAACTCTACCCTTGACATGGATTTAGTGCTCCCTTGTTGTAGCTCTAGTTCTTGGGTTTTATTTTTCATTTGTTGGTGTGCCCAAATTTTCACAGAAACCCACTTTGATGGTGTTAAATCTTAGTGATCTATATGCCCCTTTATGTAAATGACTTTTTAACACTGATTAAAAGGTTAGGTTGCTCATCTTATATAGCACCCCTATGGTTGACAAAACCTTGGTTGAGAACACTACCTCCCCTTCTAACCCACCAAATGAGACTCAAGTGCACTATATTTATATGTGGTAGTGGTAAACAAAATTAACAAATCTTGGATAGATGGGAACCTCAGAGCAATATGCAAACAGACTGTTAGTGAGAACTTGAAGCCCCTTGTTGAGGCATTGAGTATTAAATCCTAGCCATTGTTATCCCGTAGCTCCTAATTTTGATCTTTTCACTTCCAAAAATAATCTGTTAAACTCAACCAGTTCATGTATGGTAATTAAGTCATCACAATTAATAGGAGAGATACTCACAAAATTTGTAAAGAGCTCTTGAACCTAAAGTAGCTTGCTACTGTTTAACGAGAGTAAATTACTAGTCTCATTAAAAAACAATATTTGGTTACTTTGTATCATATTCTTTCATGAAGTGGCTTTGTATTGTATGAAGGACGGACTTGCATTCTCTATGATCATACCGTACAGGCACCTCTACAATCTCTCGAGGAGTTTGCAGACTTTGGAGCCATTTGGAGTTTTGAACATTTGTTTGGCAACTTCCTAACAAATGGGTTGACAAGCAAATAGTGTGTTTATCCCCTAATCTGGTCCAAGGTTTACCAAACCACCATGGAGATTGGCCTAAGACGGGAAAGAGAATTAATGTGCTCTCCACCACCTCAGCTAGATGTTGGCTAACTCAATATTTTGTTTGCGACTGTTTGGATTTTTGGTGGATGATGAGAGGGTTGCCCCAATGATGTATACTGCATTTGCAACATTAATATGACTTGTCAGAATTAATTTAGATGGTCTTTTAGCTTTCACTGATACTTTAGAGTTTCATCTTTAGTGGTCATGCTTAATTTGGTTAAAAAAATATATATATTACGCTGCACATTTATGCCAGAGGTAGTGTCCCATATTGGTCTAACTGATTTTTTCTTTTAATTTGATGTTACCATGCTATGCTTGTAATGCCCCCGCCTGGGATTAGGAGAAAAATTAAATCATAAGCCGTTTAGGCTTGCTGACCACCCAAAGCAGAATTAAATAAACATTAAAATAATCGCCTAAAGGAAGTCGCAGGATATAGAGAGGCGATTCAAGGAAATACGAGTAGTGCTCGAGACAAAATGGCAATTGGGAATAAACATTTGTTAAATTAAAATTAAATTATAATTAATCAAGGGCAGCGTTGGTGTTAAAAAAGTTGACTCTTCCAAGGGGCAGAAAAAAAGGTTGTGACTAGGGTTTAGGGTGTTTAGGGTGATAGGAAGGCATCAATTTGAAAATAAATATCATGACTTATTACAAGTGAATATTACAGTCAAAGAGGATGAAGCCCCTCCAAAGTAAATTGAAAGATTTAAGGACGAAACCCCTTAACTTCTCTTAGCAAATTGGTGGACAAAACCCTCAACTTGGGTAGATATTAGGAACAATCATTCAAGGAAAATAGCTGAATATTGGAAGGAAAATTATAGTAAAAAATCAAAATAAGTTCTATATATAATGCAATTATCATTTTGAGTTAGGATTATTATTTTAAGACAAAAATATGAAATGTTATAGAAAGGAACATTACAATGCTATAAACTGATATAGTTTGTTTATACCCTTTTCCATCAATATGGCTTTATGCCCGTGTTCCATAAACCAATCCTTTACCCATGTTTCTAGTTTAGTTTAGACGGTTGTGGTCAAACTCCTCCCTCAAGCCAATTTGGAGCTCTATGATTCCCTCGGTTTGAACCTTTTGCCTTTGTTAGGGTATAGTTGTACAATACTCCAAATTTTCTTGTAGGGTGGTCTGATGCGTCCATAATAATATGTATATTTCCCCAAAGAGATTCATAAGCTCTTTACAAAATGGAGATACATCAACATGATGTCAATAGCTAGTGGAATCGCACAGCCAAAATAAAGCAACTTGATACAAAACAGAAATCTATTAAATAAAATGGCCCATCAGTGTTTAACGTTCCCAATAAAGGTGACTTCGATACTACAAAAAAGTGAATCCAGTATTGGAATATTTTCATGCAAAAACAAATACAAGCGTCAAATTTTATCCTCCTATTTTCTATAAGTTTCCATCTAGTAAAAATTGCAGAATTCTTGTCAAAACTATTGTCCAACTGTTGCAGATTATTACTAATTTATTAGTAATCACTTAGAAAATTGTGTGAAGTGCTCTTGTAAAATGAAGACCAAAACAATGGAAAGAAAATTCCCGTTTTCAGTAGCTCTTGTCATTCCATATATAAATACGATGAAACTGGTTAAGGATATTCTGCATGGCTATATGTTAAATGAATCAAAACAGAATTAAACCTGCTATGATGATGAGATTCAAAATCCTGTAGGGTAGGCAAATTCAACATGCTACACCTGTTTGAACAAAATGGAGCAAACTCAGGATCTTTTGCACAATTCTAGGTTGACGCTCCTTGACTGTATATGCCTGCAGAAATTATGCATGTTCCTAAGTATGGACTCCATAAATGTATATGCCTCCAGAAACTAACTCTTCTTGATGACCCAAAAGTTTAATATATAACTCCAAGTATCCCCCTGCTGAAATTGGAGCCCCAACAACCACAACTTTCAGTATCACCCAATTCTCAGAATAAACTCCTCAGAAGTCAATAATCACAATTGTCAAAGCCATCTTACTTTGCTTCATGATGCACCGTAGTATGGAGGAACTCCCGGTGTTGTGCCTAGTGTGGGCAATCCAGATTGGACAGTTTGTGGTAGTTGAAAAGTAGCATGTTGTGGAAATTGAGGGCCTGGGTTGTATTGTGTTGGTGCACCAGCTCCATGGGGAACAGATAATCCTGTATACACAGGTTGTGCTGCAAATGTATGTGCATATAATGGTTGTGTCACATAAGAAGGTTGTGGACCATATGCAGGTAAAGCTGTCGGGTATGCTTGTGGGGCAGGACCTGATAGATGCTGCCTTGGATAGGAAGAAAATTTTGGGTTTACTGTGCCATAAACTGGCGGAACCTGTGACGCCAACTGGCCCTGAGGAGATGGTGCAGCCTGTGATGTCATTCTCTCCTTCTGACCTTCAATTGCAAGTTTTACGGTAACTGACCTTCCCTGCAAGTCAAAGACAGTATAGGTTCTCATATTTTATGTTACATAAAGAGAGAAGCTTGTCCCGTTACAGATCTGAATTGCAATTATGAAAAACCCACCTATTACTTACATCAATATTCCTGTTTGTATCTTCAAGAGCTCTCTTCGCTGCTTCAATAGTCTTAAAAGTAACAAAGGCAAAACCCCTATTTGGGAGAAAACTTGTTAGAATTAAAAAACCAAATGATGTGACTTCCAGACGTGCTACTGGAATTGATTACATTCCACATAACCCCCTTGCACACAGCGATTCTATAAAATTCTTCAAAACTTTTCCTTTCAGCTAACATCCCATCCAGTTAAACAAATAACAACTACCTCTGGCACTTGATTTTTAGTACCTGGATTTGCTTGTACTCTTGTCATATGCAACAGAACCTTCCTCTATTTCTCCATAGTGTGAAAAAATAGATATAAGCGTTTCAGTGGATGTCTCATATGAAAGGCCACCGATGTACAGTTTCCTCTGAGACTGGTCAGCAGCTTGTGCTGGATTTGTGCCAGCAGTTGCAAGATTGCACACTGTAATTCGACCCTGTAGGGTCAATGTCACACCAAATTAAACTCCATCAAATAAAAACAAGAATGCATCTTACCTGAATTTATTACAGTATTTAACTTCTGACATTCTTCATTGCACCAAGCCACAATTTACAATGTCCATATGAATAATGCAGACTAAACATCTATAATTTACAACTTTAAACCAAAAATTTAATTATTATCTCCAAAATAATGTTAATGTTCTGATCCTTTGTACCTAACAACAAATACCAACTGCTGATATAACCTCCGCAATCAAACCAACACCAACATTTCAAAGATATAAACAAAAGGAGTAAGAAGTTATTTGAAGTTTGCTTCAACACATTTTTTGGTTCACATGAAAAGCAGCATTGTTCCTTTTAGTCCACACATAACTTAAATACAAAATCATCCGGTGATAATTAAGTTTCACAAGAATGGCAACGTATTACAACCATCCAAATGCTGAAATAGAGGCATTAATTGAACAACTGGACAGATAATCTTGGAACATGCATTTGACATGTCAGACATGAGGCAATTAAGGTGATACCACATTCGCTAGTAAGATCCAATAAATTAAAAGTACATTACTCAGCAAAATCAACAAATGAGACATGCCAGTGCTAGCCATATAGCCTACACTTTAAATAAAAATATTACAAATGTTAAAAAGCTAGGACATATACTTACATCAATAGTCTTGCTAGGCTCCTTCAATGCCCTTTGAGCAGAATCCATATGCTTAAATGTAATAAAACCAAAACCCCTTGGCTTTCCAGTTGTCTTATCAATGATGACGGCACCCTCTTCAACTTCTCCATACTTTTCAAATGCCTGGAAAATAAAAATCACAGGGAAAATCACATAAACTAGTTTTATATCAAAACATTACTCAACTAATTAAGCCTCCAACAAAGCCAGTTTTTAAAGTTGGGGTAAAGAGGCTGGAATCTGAACCACAATTGATCTTGTTGTTGGTTATTCTTCAGATTTTATGTGAAACCAGCATGGCATCATGCCAGACAAAGCATAACAAAACTTATGTGCATCCAGTTCAGGAAGAAATACATGGCCACAAAACCAACAGTTAACACCATTGAAACCCCCTCAGACCACACAACAGAAGCATTACAACTAAACAACATGATACTCTGTATCTGCAAACATACAAATCAAAAGCAAGCAGTCAATCATGCACTCACTTCACGCAGAGTTTGTGAAGAAGTCTCCCAAGACAGTCCACGCACAAACAGCTTCCGATGGGCAGGGTCCTTGCTTGCAACATCCCTAATATCATCTGCAACTACAGAGTACAAACAACCTCTGCAGGATACCACCACAAGCATTCCAGTCAATCTATTCCCAAGCAATAAGCCGGACAAACAAACCGTGCCAAAATAAATGAAGGAATAAAACACTTGTCATCACATGCAGAAAGCAAACAAGAAGAATAATCTGAAAGTTAGAAACATGAATAATGCATTCAAAAATCAATAAAAACTGCACTAAACAAGTGTAAAGCACGTGACAGCAGCGTGAAGCTTTCAAATAATCTGCGTGTAAAACATCTGTTACAACTTTCTTCTCAAAATAGGCCTGGCAAACAACTGTAGGTGAAGAACCAAACTTTCCTTCAAAAAATGATCTAAAAAATCATTACAGAATTTTCTTTCTAGCAATGTCCAGAAAAACACATATGATTCCATCAATAGGTTTGGCATCCATAAAAGGAATATAAATTCATTTTGTAAACTTAAACCAAGAAATTTTGTTTTAGACATGTATTCATAAAATGCTCCAAACATTTGAAATTTTAGAAAGCTAGGTATAGAAGCAATTAGGCAAAGCATATTGCAATGATAACACCAGAACATAGAAATAGAGTCAATGGCTATACTAACCAATCGTTAAAGATGAATGACCTGATGGGAAAAATACACATCAAGTCATTACCACTATAACTTACAATTAAAAGGAAGGCCATTGTCAAGAGAAGTTATTGCCCATGATTCTTGGATTGTGCACAACAAAGAAAAACAATTGGTAGAGACTATCCACATCCGGGCACTAGTCAAAGGTTCCACTTACCACACTAATTCAACCCACCTTTGCAGTGACTCTCCTTGGAGTAGACAGCATATAAGTCCCATGAATTCCAGTTTATCAAATTCAAGTTTCAACCCATATATTCAATAGCCGTCCTAGCAATAGCTAGGACATTCATTATTAATAAAGCACACTAATTGATTAATACCCAACTAAAGTTTCAAGGTAAAGGTTGTCTATTAGGTTATCATCAAGTGAGACACCAATTTGGTGTATGCAACCCCCTTATGCAATCATTCCAAAGGTACTTGTTCCATTTAACTTACATTGCTTCGAGGCCTGTAACCCTACCCCTCTCCCAATTCCAACATGTGACCTCCATTATGAAATACACATGACTTTACCATCAAGCCAATTTTGGCTGCACCCGCAGGACCTTATGCTTTGACTTTTGCATCAGTTACTATCAGCATCCAACCTATATGTAAGAGTAGCCATGCATTTTTGCTAAAAACTTCTTCCATGTATGATACCAATGAGGAACACCACGGCAAGGGCCTTACAGTTAGATCATTCATAAGAGTGCCATGTAGAAATCAAATCAGATAGAGAAGATGGGAAGATCCAGACCTTTCAATGTTGTGGAGCATTGTGAATTATGAAATGAGGAACTGGATCAAAATTTCAATGTGGCACGAAGGAGCCTGTTTATTCCATAAGTTCCTTACTGACAATATATTTCTAAGCCATCAGAGTCGTCGTCATGTAATGACAATGGGGGCACTCACAAGATCATGACCCTAAATCCAAATCACACTCACTGCAATAAAGAAACCAATAGCTCTAGCAAACATGTAGCAAGGTTTCGAGGTAACAATTGTTTAAAAGTCAGCCCATAACATCACCCAAACACTTACAAGATACATGTCAACGCCTGTTCTATCTTCAGTACAAACAACAAAGGGATGCTTCCCAATTCTTTCCTAAAGGCCTAGCATCAAAATGTATTTTGGATAATTGAATGTAGTGGGGAAAATATTTCAACACATGAATTGGACTAGGTTAAATGCACTTGACAAAACAAGAGCTAAATCCTAAATAAATCAGATGGGTATCAAGCCAATACTTACGCATTGACCAGGAGAGTGATGAGCTGGTCTTTGCTCAAGGGCATCAAAAGCTGCCTCAAAGAAACCAATAGCTCTAGCAAACATGTAGCAAGGTTTCGAGGTAACAATTGTTTAAAAGTCAGCCCATAACATCACCCAAACACTTACAAGATACATGTCAATGCCTGTTCTATCTTCAGTAGAAACTACAGAGGGATGCTTCCAAATTCTTTCCTAAAGGCCTAGCATCAAAATGTATTTTGGCTAATCGAATTTAGTGGGGAAAATATTTCAACATATGAATTGGACTAGGAGAAATGCACTTGACAAAACGAAAGCTAAATCCTAAATAAATCAGATGGGTATCAAGCCAATACTTACGCATTGACCAGGAGAATGATGAGCTGGTCTTTGCTCAAGGGCATCAAAAGCTGCCTCAAAGAAACCAATAGCTCTAGCAAACATGTAGCAAGGTTTCGAGGTAACAATTGTTTAAAAGTCAGCCCATAACATCACCCAAACACTTACAAGATACATGTCAACGCCTGTTCTATCTTCAGTACAAACTACAAAGGGATGCTTCCCAATTCTTTCCTAAAGGCCTAGCATCAAGATGTATTTTGGATAATCGAATTTAGTGGGCAAAATATTTCAACACATGAATTGGACTAGGATAAATGCACTTGACAAAACAAGAGCTAAATCCTAAATAAATCAGATGGGTATCAAGCCAATACTTACGCATTGGCCAGGAGAGTGATGAGCTGGTCTTTGCTCAAGGGCATCAAAAGCTGCCTCAAAGAAACCAATAGCTCTAGCAAACATGTAGCAAGGTTTCGAGGTAAAAATTGTTTAAAAGTCAGCCCATAACATCACCCAAACACTTACAAGACATAATGTCAACGCCTGTTCTATCTTCAGTACAAACTACAAAGGGATGCTTCCCAATTCTTTCCTAAAGGCCTAGCATCAAAATGTATTTTGGATAATCGAATTTAGTTGGGAAAATATTTCAACACATGAATTGGACTAGGATAAATGCACTTGACAAAACAAAAGCTAAATCCTAAATAAATCAGATGGGTATCACGCCAATACTTACGCATTGACCAGGAGAGTGATGAGCTGGTCTTTGCTCAAGGGCATCAAAAGCTGCCTCAAAGAAACCAATAGCTCTAGCAAACATGTAGCAAGGTTTCGAGGTAACAATTGTTTAAAAGTCAGCCCATAACATCACCCAAACACTTACAAGATACATGTCAACGACTGTTCTATCTTCAGTACAAACTACAAAGGTATGCTTCCCAATTCTTTCCTAAAGACCTAGCATCAAAATGTATTTTGGCTAATCGAATTTAGTGGGGAAAACATTTCAACGTATGAATTGGACTAGGAGAAATGCACTCGACGAAACAAAAGCTAAACCCTAAATAAATCAGATGGGTATCAAGCCAATACTTACGCATTGACCAGTAGAGTGATGAGCTGGTCTTTGCTCAAGGGCATCAAAAGCTGCCTCAAATCATCCTCTGATGGATGCACGGCTTCTCCACCGTTGCTTCCATCATCTAACTTCCTCTTCTTTCCTTCTCCAATGCACTCCATCTTTGTGGGGATTATTGTTCTATCTCAAAATATAATATAACCTCCAATCCAAGATGCCCAAAAAGCCCTAAAACCCCAAATCTGAGCCTACAGGTAAAATTTTAAAAAGTCCAACTTAGTGTCAAATCTGAGGCCAAATAGAATGGATCCAGGTGCCACGGAAATTCTCCTCGCAACCCAAAACACATGTGAAAGAACAAATCAAAACCCAGACGAGAAAATGATCAAAGAGATGAAACTTCAGGGTACTCTGAATTTAAGGCGAGACATAGGCATAATGAATGTGCTTTTCTGGGGTTTGGCAATTGAATATTGAATGTGTAAATTCCGTGCTGTCAATTTTAGTTGAAAAAAGCCCAAGCGGTTTCGCGGCTCGGATTTTGTTCTAATCCACAATTTAGGATGATCATATTTGTACTAATTCCATAGTGATTGGGATTTTAGTTAGTGCTATATTATTTAATTTTTTTTTTTTTATAGATAAGTAGAGGAAGCGGGTCCGTGCCCTTTGTATTAATATGAAGGTAAAAGATGAGGAGGGGGGCATCAAATGTGCCACCTATACTAAATGAAATGATTTTAATTAGCATAGATAATTTAAATATGACTAACATTGTGATCTTTTTTTAAGATATTTAGATGTATTTAAGATATTTATGTTTGATATCTTTTAGTTAGATGTATTTATATTTATATTTAATATTTCTAGGTGTCTTTCACCTAGATGTATTTAAGATATCTAAATTACATACCTCCACTAATATCTCTTGACATAATAGACATAAGATTTCCACGGTCCATAATATTGTAAATGAGTGTTTTGGGAGGGAAAAACTTTCACATTAAACCCTGTAGCCCTCATTTACAATCTCTTGACATCTTTTAGAAAGATGTATTTGAGATATCTATTCTAGTAACATCTAGTAAAATGTTAATTCAATGCCCAACATTATTTTAATAAATCAATTAGTTTTTTTATGACAAATAATTTGCTTCCAATTTTTTATATATTAAACAAACTTTTAAAAAAAACATAGGCGCCTTGCACCTCTGTAGAATGATTTCTCTCGTGTCTTTTACATGGATTGTGCCTTAGAGAATGATATCTCTCATGTCTTTTACATGGATTTTCTAAAGATAGGTATGCTAGTATAGATATCTTAAATACATGTATTTATAAAAGTCACCTTGAATTATTTTATTTACTTAAGAGTTATTTTATTTTACTTTACTTTAAACTATTTAAAAATTATTTTATTTTATTTAAATTGTTTAACCTATTTTTATTTATTCCATATGTCTTAAGTATATAACTATATCACTAGAGCCAAATTTTTATAAAAACAAATTATTTTATGTTATTTTATTTCTAAAATATATAACTTTTTCTATTACTTTATTTTTACTTAGAAGAGTTGTTTTTTTTAATAATTTTGAAAAAGTTAAATGAAAACAAAACAAATTATTTACTTCATATGTTTATTCATTTTTTAAAATAAGAGATTTATCAATTTAAACTACTATAAATACACAAATAGATTAGGATGATAAAAAGACACCAAGGACAAAATTACCATAAAAAGGAATATTTCAATTTAAACCCTAACTTGTAATTATAATAAAAAAAACAATGAAAAACATTTTTCTCAACTCATACTATATTCTTTTCATTATTTTGGGGCCATTATGAACCACTTTTTTATAAAGATAGGTATGTTAGTATGATGTTTATTATTAAATATTAATACTTTGACATGTAAATAGTTGTCAAATTTAAAGTAAAAGGTAAAAAAAATTGTTAACAAGCTCACACCATTACTCCACCCCTTGTTGCCATTGTAGAACGCCTCGACATAATAAACAAACATTTTTTGTGTCAATTATTGAAGTATATTTTATTTATCCAAATAGAAAATTTGTGTGACATTAATTAAGCATATAAAGGCTCAACTTGTGTGATGTTAATCACTTCAAGAATGTATAATAAAGGATCATAGTTTAATGATGACATGTTAGGATGAGATTATATTATGATGGCATTTGGCAAGTTCCTTTGTTAGTTTAGCTCCTTTAGATTGTTGTCTACTTATTTGTGTGATTAGTGGAGGAATGGTGATGGGGCTGAGGGGAGATCAAGGAAAGGGGAAAAAATGATAATTGTGCATGACATTGAATGCTTGAAAAATATGACAATGTGATGGTGAATGCAAATACAATTTAAAGGAAAATTATAAAATACATATCCAAGGAGATTACAAAAGTTGTGCAATAAGAATATGGATGTTATGAATTTGGGTGCTTGCAAAGGAAATGGATGTGAAATCTCCAGTGAATATTAGGGTTATCATGGAGGACCTCCTAATAGACCCAAAGTAGTCTTTGGGATGCTACAATGTATTTGATGTGGAACAGAGTTTAAGTTGTGTCGGTATGCCCTCCATGGAGTTGTGCATGTATGCTCTCTACGATGAAATCAACTTTATTATTGAATGGAGACATAAATCAAGCTTAAGAGTAGGAATATTTCAACTGCTAGATGATTTTGCAGCACTTGCACTAGATTTTCAAGAAGCAAGGTAAAATTTTATCCAAGGGACTACAAGATATTGTTGCATGTCTTAATTTGAATCTATCTCCTACTAAAATTAAAGAAAGTGCAAGTTGTGTTGATGATGAAGAAGATTATTTAGACGAAATACCAAGTTAGAATTGTATAGATGTGAAAGCATTAAGGTTAGGGGGAGCCTATATAATTTGCTCCTTCTTCCCATTTTGTTAATAACAAATATACTGGATGAAAGACTTGAAAACAACTAAAACCTATTAATATATTAAATAAAGGTTTTTTCATCTTAGGATAGTAATTTTTTTATTGGTGATAAATTATTTCATGGGGATTTGGTAAAAAATAAATCCAAAGTTATTTTAGAGCTTTCCTTTTTGATAGATAAGATGCAGACTTGGGATCTGAACTCATTTGTATAAAAATTAATGAAAAATTACATGTTACGACTTAACTACCATGAACAACGTGACCTTCTACTAAAATTCCTAAGCTTTCTATTGGTTTTAAACCTTCTTATCATGAGACCTTAGGATTGTTATACCTTGATTTTTTCAATCTTAGAAAAAACTTTCTTCTTATGAACCATTATCCATTTGACTAAAAAATGTCATTGAGATCGTCTAAGGGCTATCCACAATCTAATAGAGGATAGAGAGGGTCCTCCACCCCATAAATGGAGAAAGGCTAGTTGACTTCCTATGGATAAGATTGAGAAACTTTGTCGTATCAAGTTTGGTTTGTGAGAGGAAGAGATTTTTCCCAAAGACTTGTCATTCTTCATATCAAATTGCATGGTAGATAAATTTGGGTTCTACTTTTGATTCTTTAGATTTGAGTTATTGGAAGATAATGAATTTAACCCTTTTGTTGGGAGGAGCAAGGTATGTTGAGACTTTGCTCCTTACCACCATGTAGGTTTAGAAGGAAGGTTTTTGCTTCAAGCACTTGAAGCCATGAAATCTTTTTTGGAGCAATTAGAGGAAAGATGATCCATGACCATAGTTAGCTTGCTTTTCTTTAGATTAAGGAAATGTCCATCATGAATTTGAGGGCCACCAAGTATTATCCCAAGGAAAAATATTTTTCCAATCTCACATGGTAGTTGCATTGTGCTTAGTCAAAGGGTTGACAAAATGCTAGAGTCATGCAAAGTAGATCCAAGGTTTGGAGGAGTGATTCCCAATATTGAGAAGGGCTAAGATGCAAGGTGTCACTTAAAAGATTTGAGAGAATTTGTAATGCAGATACTTGTGGGAGGAGAAAGGGAGTTCTTCATGAGGGAGGTCATGCCTAAATTAACCTCACCATAATCATGTAATGAGGGGCTTGAAGCCCTACCTAAAGTTCAAATTCATGCAAAAAGTGGAGCAATGGGAGTCATTGAAAATAGACCAAAAATGTGTTATTTAGAGCTATTTTATTTACTACATACACTCGTGGACATATAAATTTTAACTTTTATTTAAGATCTATTTTATTTTATCTACCTTTTTAACTTAATTTTTACTTTCAAAGAGTTATTTAGGATATTAGTTGGATGTAATTAATCTAGCTCGATATAGAGCAATCCTTTATCTCTCTTCTCCCAAAGGGTTTCTTTCTCATCAAATTTCTTTGAGCTTCAAAACATGATTTTGTTTGGAATAATGGACCCCAGTTTCATGGTAGATCTAGATTAATATTAAGTCTTTGGCAACCATTTTTTTGTCTTGATCAATTTTAATTAAAGGTCCCCTTTTAGATCTAGTTTCATTTCCTTCTTTCATATGCTAATTAGATAAAATGATTAAATTGTTGGCTAAGAAGGTGCAAGTTTTTGGGCATTTAGATTTAATTTTGGACTTCAGTAAGTTTTCTAGGGCCTATATCTATGTTAATCTCATTGATTAGATACCATAGGCTCTGAGCTTGCAATCTTCCATAGGATCTTGGTTATGGTATGTGAATTTTGAAGGTTTGTCTATGAGACAATTTCAATACAATCAAATTTGTCACAAAAGAGTAATTTAATATACCCTTTAGGGCTCTTTGCAACATAAAAATATATTGATGCAAAAATGGATTCCAAAATAGGGGTCACCTTTTAAGGAGTTTAAATGGATAAATCACTACTTCTTGTTATATTAGTTTGAGGCTTAAACTCAATAATAGTCAAAGGAGTTTGAGCAGTAACCAAAGGAATCTGAGTAGTATATAAGTATTGCTTCTCCTATAATTTTAGTTATTTTCTTTTATATCTTACACACCCATTTGAACTTATACCCTTATTTACATATTATCATATATCATTTATTTATTTATCTAATATTTTATCTATATAGTTGTTTCAATTAAAAAATTATTGGAAAAAAAAGAAAATTATATTAAAAGAACCTCAAAACATTTTACAAGATAATGATTTCCAAATGGCTTATAATGAACCTGCAAGACAAAATACATTGAACACACAAAAATATTGTAGAAATGAGAAAATCAAGATTTCTTATTTATCTTCATGGTGCCACTTCGAGGGGGAAACCTCCAGTAGAGCATACACTCCAAGTACAAATATTCCAAGATGCCTTTCAATTGAGAAGTCATTATAATATATAGAGTTTTGCAAAGGCAATTACCACCTCTTATGCATATGGGATAATTACCTTATTCTAACAATTAGTGGGATGACTTACAATGCACATGCATCCCTTTATTAAAGCTACCTAAGGGTGACTTACAAAGTATATGCATCCCTTTATTAAAGCTAACTAAGGGTGACTTATAGAGCCTATGCACCCAACTACTACTTGTTGAACACCCAGAATACTAAGAGAGGGGGCGGTGAATCAGTATTCTATTAAACCATTTACTCTTGAAATATTCAATCCATTTAGCATATATATAATTGCAGTAAAGGAAATTAAGCATAGAACATACAACCACAATTCGTAACACATAAACACTAGGATTTTACGTGGAAAACCCAAGACAGGAAAAACCATGGTGAGGATTAGCTCACAATATATATATCAATAAGGAAACCAGTTAAGGTTGATACAATTGGTGGACTCACTGTCCAAGAATGCTCACTGCATGTGGCTCACTGCCAAAGAACTCACTGTCCTAAAAGAAAGAGATAGAGAAGGTGGCTCACTACCAAGATTAAACTGGTATAATTGCATGTAAGACATGCATGGAGTATAGTTCCAATGAAGCTTGATATTCACCGCAACATCAACATCATCTCTGCAACACCAATGAAAGATAGTAGACACCTTCTACTCACTGCATCCAATAATCTAACACATGAAGGCCTATACTGCTCCACTCACTTAACCACTTTATTACTCACATCATATCTATCACATGCGCTCACAATCATGATCCCTTTGACACTCTTTTATATTGTCTTCAACCTTGAGAACATTCTCTAAGGTCGGCATCACAACTTAACACATAGAATTCAAATTAGGTTTGGACCTAAACATTCCCATGGTGGAAAGGAATGAAGGCAAACCACATCACACCCTAGCTTGGACCTAAATTCATCCAAGCACGCTACTCCACACTTTCACAATCACCAAAGCAACTCCACAATTAGTGTAAACACCCAAGGTCGGCCAAACATGTGTTAACACAATGAACTTTTAAGTACACGCTTCCTCAAACCCAAAGACAACTTTTGAATCACATGCAAGGCTTCAACACAATCTATAGTATTCCACAATCATCTTGAAACTTCTTGAAATCCAACAAATTCATCCACAACAACTTACACCTACCGTACAACCTTATCTTGTTTACCCAACAAACTCAAATATCTCTGCCATACACTACAACTCGATAAGTACTCTTCCAGAGAACCAAATCATGAACAACCTTCACTGGAGAAAGATAGGAACCTTATAAGTACATTTCCAGAACCACAAGACCAAAATCCACTTTGCGGAGAAATGTGGAGCAAAACATTTCTCCCAGACCCCTCTGCAACATTCAAAAACATAGTCTTCATACTAGTGAACACAACTTTCTCTTCACAACGAACTAGGGCACAATATTTGGAATATAACATCTCTAAACATCTCTTAACAACAGATCCAAACCACAAAGATAGATCTTCAATATAGAGTAAATGCGGAGCAAAAATAGAACACTACTCGCTAAGCCAAAAAGCCACTTCACTACATTGTTTCCTTTATTAATCAAATTTTCTCAAAAGCACTTGGAAACTAACCATCATAAACATATTCCTAGAATCTTTAGTACTTACTTAAGGCAACCAAATCATCTTCAACAAAGCAACTCAATCAAACGACAACAACCTCATCAATAGACACAATTGATGTCACCAATGACAACACAAGCTTGTTGACATCAATGACAACACTAATAGCACATACTTGCAACACTACTATCTAAGAGAAAGTAGAATGAGGTACATAATATTGCCTCCCACTTCAAAGAGCTTTGTCCTTGAATGCTAGTAGACTCTCAAGTGGCATCTTTAGGTTGTAGGCCCTTCCATTGGACTCATAACTCCTTAATAGAATGATTGCACAAGTGCTTAGTGTGTTTGTGCAGAATAGCCTCAAGTTCCAAAAATATTGATCCCTCCTCATCTAACTCAGGTAGCTTTGTCGATGGTCGAGTAGTAGTCCCAATCACCTTCTTGAGACAAGAGATATGAAAGGATAGGTGGACTTGAGAAGAAGGTGGAAGTGCTACCTTGTATGCCACCTCACCTATGCATTCGATCACCTGATAAGGACCATAACATTTGGGAGCCAACTTATAACCGCACTTGGCACATAATGAAAGTTGTTTATAGGGCTAGCTCAGACATATAAAAACCCAATCATTGATATAAAAAGAATGCTCAATCTAATGTTGATCCACTTGCAATTTTATGTAATTTTGGGCTAGTGTTAGATCTTCCTTAAGTAGTTGAGAGATGTCTTCTTGCTTAGCCAACATGTTATCCCCTAAAACAATCATAGAAAAAATTGAAACATAAGTACTCAAGGATGGTGGGGGGTACCATAAAGAGCCTCATATGGGGTCATTTTAGAAGCACTATGATAATTAGTATTGTATGATCACTTCACCAAAGGTGGCCACTTGGCCCATTATTGTTGTTGTTTAGACACAAAGCAACACAAACAAGTCTCAAGGCACTTGTTGGCAATCTTTGATTGACCATAAATTTGAGGATGATAAGTCAAACTCATGTTCAAGGTGGTGCCTAACTTAAACAACTCTTTCCAAAAGTTTCTAGTGAAGGATGGATCATGATCAATGACAATAGAGTGAGGCATCCCATGGAGTTTGAACTTAGCTAAATCCAATAAGTGTTAATCAACCATAACAAAAGTGTAAGGGTGAGGTAATACACATATTTGGTTAAGTGATCCACCTCCACCAAGATAACTTGTTTACCCCCTAAGAGTGGAAGCCTCATAATGAAATCCATAGAAATATCAATCCAAGCTTGATCAGGAATAAGAAGGGATTGTAATAATCTCAAGTCTTTAAGAGTTTCTCATTTAGTCCATTGACACACATCACATTCAACTTCAAATGCCTGAATGTCCTTTTTAAGGCCATCCCAGAAGAAATTTTGCTTCACACACTTATATGTCTTTAAGAAACTTAAGTGTCCGTGGAAGGAGAGGAGTGTAATTCTAGGATTAATTGAGGCTTGAGTGTTGAATTTGGGGGTAAATAAAGTTGGCCGTGATAGGTAAGGATGTTGCTTGTCCATTGAAAACCTAGAACCAACTGGGGATCCTATTCTAACTGTTGAATGATAGATTGAACTACAACA
The DNA here is from genome assembly GCA_027924645.1 of Cunninghamia lanceolata. Classification (NCBI taxonomy): domain Eukaryota; kingdom Viridiplantae; phylum Streptophyta; class Pinopsida; order Cupressales; family Cupressaceae; genus Cunninghamia; species Cunninghamia lanceolata. Next base: position 41,729,384 of record BSBN01000391.1, on the reverse strand, counting down.
TTAGTAGCCCACTCATGTCAAATCACATCTATCCAATGTGAAACCAAGACGAAAAGAGAAAATATGGAACCTTCATCTTCATATTGGTGTGAGAGTGCATCAGCTACCACATTTTCCTTACCTTTCTTGTAGACAATCTCATAGTCATATCCCTGCATCTTGGCCACCCATTTTGTTTCTCTAGAGAGAACACTTATTGCTACAAAAAAAAAAAGGCTATGTTGATCTATCTTTATCTAGAATTTGAGGCCCAATAAGTAAGGATGCCATTGTTGGACATCATGGAGGATAGCTGACATTTCTTTTTCCTAGGTTAATTTAGCCATATTGTACATTGTGAGTTGCTTGTTGGTGAAAGCTATGGGTCATCCTTCTTGCATCAATAATGCACCTATGCTTGTGCTAAAGGCATCACATTTCAGAGTGAATGGTTTGTGAAAACTAGGTAGGGCCAACACTGGAGTAGTACATGATGAGTGTTAGTTAGAGCTCACAGAACATGAAAATACATCTTCCTTTTTCTGTCCTAAAAACCATTGCATCCCTTGATTATACCTTAAAATTTGATAAAATCCTTATTTAATTTTGTTAAAAACAGATGTAATATTGTAGGAGCTGTTGGGATTACATGGTTTCCTGATATGAGTTTTTACTAACAAAAATTTGCAGAAATACAATTTTGGGTGCAGGAATCTTTCCACTACAGAAAAATGTGGTTTTAAGGGAGCTTTGAAGATGCTTCTAGAAACTCCAAAGATCAACGGGCTCCAGAGATGCTCTTAGGCAGCTCCAGAGTTTAGTAGCAGAGGTAATAATAGAAGCTCCCGAGATGCTTCCAACACTCTGGAGTTCTATAGAAGATGCCAAATATTTTGGAGAAGAGTGCAACTTAACGTACCAGCTCACATTCCACCTAGACTCTTGGGAGATATGTTGACCACCCTTCCTGATGCCGCTGATTTAGCTAAAGAAAAGAAGCTATAGTTGATTGTTTTTGCATGAGCATAGAAGTTACCTGAACTGATTGTTTTCAATTATTTACTTTTTATCAATGAACCTCATGGCCTGTTTAAACTCAAGTTAAACTCTTGTTTAAAGTGATATCTTCAGTATCACTTTCATAATTTCTTTCAGTTTGCATGACTCTCTTTTTTAGTATTAGATTGCATGTTTAGAACATAGAATTTAAGGATTTGATATCTCATGCAAAATTGTTAGTAGAAAAATAATCCAGAGATATTTTGTTAGAACTATGACTTATATATGGATGGACGATAGAATAGGATATAGATTTTGATTTTTGAAAAGTAGCAGATACTCTATTTTGAAAAAGCACATACTCTATTTTTGGAAGTACCAGAAATAAAGTAGGTAGTTTCATAATTGGTCTGAAGTATTGATTTGGTCTTTCCTCCAAAGGTGTGAAGCGAGGGCCCACTCCCACCAAAGGAGCAGAGACTGGTATTTAGTAGTTAAGTTTCTTATGTTTATTGAGTTTGAAATTGCTTAGTTAGATTCACCATTTTCATATATAGATTTGTTGTTGCATTTTAAATTACTATTTTTAGATTTCTGCTAAAATAGATTTGTTTCAGTAGTTGGAATCTTTTCAATTTCTAGATTAATATTCTTTCAAATACTTGGATGCATGATTAGATAAGTAGGTTTAATTCTTAAGGAGTAGTTTAGGAACTTCTAGTGAACAATATTTACTGCAAATAGCCATGGACACTGCCATGGATTTGAAAACATAGAAAATAATTCTATTTAAATGCAAGGTAGGCAACGACCCTTGTCATTTTTGGCACCGTTGTCAGGGAACTAGTCTTGTTATAAACCCTAGTTAGTAGTTTTTAGAATAGAATTAGGTTAATTTTGTATGGTTAGACCTAAAGATTCACTAGGTAGGTTTATAAAACAACATAAAACCCAACCTCAGTCTATAGGTGAAAGCAGTAGGGTAGATTTGGGTATCTTTGAGGAAGAAAATCCCTCATCTAACACCTTGGAAGTACCATCAAACCCAGTTGCTCATCCATTCCCTAAGCATCACATAATCTCATAATGCATTCAACGGTTGCAGGAGAAGAATAAAAAAATTCAAACTAACAGCTTAGGACCCTTTAATTCTCAAGAAAACCCACTTGATCCAGTTACCATGGGAGACAATCATGATGACAATGAAAATCAAGATCCTCTTAGGAATCCAAGGAGGACCTTCTCTTATCCTATAGCCTCAGAACCTGGGGGCAATGCCCCCACGAAGAATATTTCCCCATCTATACTTCCAACCTTTAGGGGAATTCCTTCAGAGGATCTAGACCAATTTCTGTTTGAGTTCAAAGTTCCATGTCAAACATATGATTATAACTCTGATAATTAGAAGTTAAAGTCATTTCCCTCCACACTCAAAGATTTAGCCATGAGATGGTTTATGAGATTAACCTCTAATTCCATCCATTCCTAGGGTCAGATGGGAATTGAATTCCTTGACAAATACCAGGACTATTGCTGATCGGTGATAAGAAAGAGGGACTTTTTAGGACCAAGTAGAAAGAGGAAGAGAGTTTGGAAGACCATCTAGATAGATTCATTTTTTCCCTGCAAAGATATGGTAATCCCTTGGAACATGGCCTATCTAGAGATTTATTTTTTAGAGGATTAGAGAAGGAGTCAAAACAATCATTGGATTTAATGGGAAAAGGAAGTTTCATAAACAAACTGGATATACCATCAATTGAGGAAATTTGTAGGAATTACTCAAGGACACATGATGGAGTTAGAACCTCAAAGTCTCTTAACGGAAATAATGACATGGGGCAGTTGATGGAAGAATTTGCCAATTTTAAAACAAACATTTTGGTCCAATTAAAGACCACTCTAGATGGGATTCAAGTAAAAAATAGAACAACTGAACCACTGTTTATTTACTATCCAAGATGTAGAAACAAACATATTCTACAAGAATGTCCCTTAAATAAGACTGAAATCTATCAGATCATGATAAAAGCCATCCTACCAACTAATGTGACCAACTACCAACCTTGAAAAAGCTAACAAAGAAAAATGTTTAGGTGGAGGAGTTAAACTATGTTGGACAAAAACAAACTAGTAATTTTCCCTACAGCCAATATCCAAATTAGCCTTCTTTTAGAGGTCCTTCGAATAGGGGAAATAATCAATGGAATTCATAGTGGAATGGTCCTATGAATCCTCCTCAACGGGGGCCACAAGATTGGCAAAACTAACAATGGCCCAATTTCAACAATGGATAAATCAACCATGGCCCAATCAACATTGGCCACAATAGTTTCAGTCCCAGTTTAGACCACAACACATTCAACAATAGCGGAGTCCTCAACAAAATTATAACCGGTCCTACCAAGGCCAACAAAGATGCTATCCAAATCAACAACAAGGGCTTTTAATTGGTCCAACAAATGCACCAAATCAACCTCAAAATAAACCAATTAGTCAGCCACCCCTACCTGCACAACCTATAGCAAACCAGAGACATAATAAACAAGGAGCAGTAATTTACCTTACTATTCATGAAAACATGGCTGGAATAAATGCTATCTATTTGAATAATCTCTAGCTCCATTTAGGAAATGCTTTACCAAGACCATCTCCTTCTTTGATTGTTGAGATTACTGATGAACAAGAACCCACAAATTCCTCTAAACAATCCCACAAAGAGATTACTAATGCTAAAGTGCCCCAAAAATACTCTTCAAATCACTCCAGAGATTCCTTCTAGAATATCTTTGGAGATGCACTTCGAAGTTGCTTTAGAGACTGAAAAATAAGCACCATTCCTTGAATAGCTTAAACAAACTGCTCCCCAAAAATAAACCTCATCTAAAGAAATTCAGCCTATCACTAAGTCTGAATTGATGCAAGAAATCAGACAGTTAAACATTGAAATTCCATTCCTACAGGGCATTAGAGATGTCCCAAAACTCAACCAGTTTATTAAACAACATTATGTCAAAACACAAGGTAGAAAGAAAAACTTTCCCAAAACTATTTAGGTGAAGGGTAAGGTAGTTGACCTGCTAGTTGGAGAAATTCTCCTCCCTAAGTGTGGTGACCCTGACAACCCTGTTATCATAGTCCACATTGTAGGGGTTGAGATATCAAATGTTTTGGTTGACTTGGGAGCAACAATCAATGTTATGGCAGTCCACACTTTAGACAAACTAGCTCTTATAGGTATTCAGTCCACTTCCACAATTTTACAATTAGTTGATCAGTCAGTAGCAATTCCAAAAGGAGTGTTAATTAATGTCCCATTCATAGTAGAGTCATGGGAATTTCTAGTTGATTTTCTAATTTTAGAGCCAAGAAACCAAAGAAATGATTATCCTTTGATCTTAGGAAGACCATGGATGGCTAATATAGCTACATCAATTGATTGTAGGACTAGAGATATGGTTATATCCAATGGGCTAGACATGAAGAAAATCTCTCTATATCCTCCAGCCAAGCCCTCTATGAAATATTCAAGTCAAGTTTGGATTGATGAAATCCAATAACAAAGAAAACAGTGCCTCTTTGGCTATGGTAACCATCATTGAACACCTAGGAGACTTGTGGGAAGATATAGTTGTTAATACTCCTTAAGACATTACTCATATCATTATAGATAACCATGTGATGGAATTTGTTGAGGATCCAAGAAGAGAATTTTTAGCAACAACACACTGTTCCTTGGCAAATGTCATTCCCTGTGGTGAAACTTTTTATAGAGATATTGTTACCTTTCACATGTTACTACCACATTCATGTCCTTTGAATCCAATGAAAAATGAGCACAAGAAAGTTCAATCTATTGATCAGGACACCAAGCAGATTATGGTTTTACCAGGAAAAACATCAAACATTAACACCGGGTTGACAAGAAAGCAAGAAACAAAGCATATTAACCTTTTGGTATCTCATACTACATCTTTTTCTTGGGAGTATCAGGACATGAAACGTATCCATCCTAAAATATGCACCCATCGTCTCTACACTGAGGACGTTAAACCAATTAGGCAACCTCAAAGGAGACTGAACCAAACACTAAAGGAGGTAGTAAAAACATAGATAAGAGAAATTGTTGCAAGAAGGATTTATCTACTCCATCTTTGACAGTCAGTGGGTATCCCCTTTGGTCATTGTGCTTAAGAAAAATAGAAAATGGAGTGTGTGTGTAGACTATAGAGAACTGAATAAGACCACTAAAAAAGACTATTTTCCCCTTCCATTCATTGATCAAGTTTTAGATAACCTAGCAGGGAAAACATACTTTTTATTTCTAGATGGGTTCAGTGGGTACAATCAGATTCAGGTGGCACCAGAAGACCAAGACAAGACCACTTTTACCTACTCTTGGGGAACTTTTACATATAGAGTACTCCTTCAAAGGGTTGTTATAGCTATCTTTGCCTAGTTAGCCAAAGAGTGCATGGAGGTTTATATGGATGACTTTACTGTGTATAGAAACACATTTGAAGAAGCCCTCCAAAATCTAGAAAAAGTCTTGGAATGTTGTGAAAAGCATCATTTGTCATTAAGCCATGAAAAGTGTTTTATGATGGTAGAATAGGGTATTGTTCTTGGACACCACATTTCTACTGGGGGAATTAAAGTGGATACCAACAAAGTGGAAGTGATCAAACAACTACCCACACCTAAAAATCAGATTGATGTTAGGAGCTTCATGGGTCATGCAGGTTAATATAGAAGATTCATAGAAAATTTTAGTAGAATAGTTGCCCCAACGTTTTCTCTCCTAACAAAGGACACTAAATTCAACTAGACAAAAGAATTCCAAAAAGCATTTGGAACCATAAAAGAAAAATTGACTATCACTCATGTTTTGAGGCAACCTAATTAGAATATGCCATTTCATATCCAAATAGATGCTTCAAATGAATCAATAGGAGCAGTTCTAGGTAAAAAAGAAGGGGGAGGTATGTATGCAATCTACTATATTAGTAAGAACCTTACCCCTACTGAAAGAAATTACACTACAACAAAAAAAGAATTTCTAGTTGTGATTTATGCAATTAACAAATTCAAACATTATATCACAGGATATAAATTTTTGTACGCATTGACCATACAACCATCAAGTATTTAATGAACAAACCAGTTGTAGGTGCAATAATTATAAGATGGTTATTGTTATGCAAGAATTTGATATCACCATCATTGATAATCTAGGAAAATTCACTTTGGTTGCTAATTTTTAGTCTAGACTACATACAGGACGAGAAAATCAACCTGCGGAAGATGGTTTCCCTTGTGAACTTATGTTTGTTGTTTCTTCTAGTACTCCATGGTTTGCTTTTATAGCCAATTTCCTAGTTACAGGCTTGTTTCCCCCACATTTCACCTCCAAATAGAAGAAGAGATTGGTAAAGGAGAGTTTGCCCTATAAATGGTTAAATGGTTTATTGTTTAAATGTGGGCCTAATTTTTCATGTATAATTGTCTAAGAGTTGATAAAATTTTTAATGTGTTGAGAGCTTGTCATGATGAACCCACAAGAGGACACTAATCCTCCCAAAGGACAATCCATAAAGTACTAAGAGTGGGATATTATTGGCCATCCCTCCATAAGGATGTGAAGAAGCAATGTGATTAGTGCCAAAGAATGGGTTAGTCCACACTCACAAATGAAATGTCTCTACACCCTCAAATAGTTATAGAACCATTTGAGCAGTGGGGATTAGATTTTGTTGGCCCAATATGACCAACATAGATGCAGGGAAGGAGTACATCTTGGTGTGTACAGACTATGTGACAAAATAGGCAGAAGTTCAAGCACTATAGTTTTCTAGAGAAAAAAAGTTACAGACTTCTTGTATAACAAGATCTTCTTAATGTTTGGATCCCTAAGGACTATTTTTTAGACAGAGGTCCACAATTTACCTCTCAAGTAATACAAGCCAAAGTATAGATCTTTATCAGATTAAACACAAGAAGTCCTCACCATATCATCCCCAAGCTAATGGACAAGTGAAAGTGACAAATAGAGAATTGGAGAATATAATAACAAAGACAGTAGTGTAGTGAATAGAAAATATTGGGCAAACAGGTTCTATGAAGTTGTATAGGCCTATAACACTACTTGGAAGTCAACTACAAGGTTATCTCCCTATGAGATTTTCTATGGTAAGGAGCCAATCCTGCCAATAGAACTTGAGCTTTAGACACTTAGAACTTCCATGGACATTGGCCTTCAATTGAATATTGCACAACAGGACTGAATCTTACAACTCAATGAGTTGGATGAGACTAGAATGGAGGCAATCCATCATATAGAGACAATCTAGTAACAAAGGAAGCAATGACATGATCAACACATTAAGGAGAGGAAATTTCAAGTGGGAGATTGGGCTCTATTATAGGATTCCAAGTTCAAAGAGTTCAAAGGTAAATTACAAACACACTAGATGGGACCATATGAGATCAAAGAAGTCTATGAAAATAGGATAGCTTTTCTATCACCAATTAATGGTGAACCAAATACATTTCTGGTGAATGGACATAGAATTCGTGTTTACCAACATCCATCCACCAAGGAAGAGTTTGTCAAAAATCTGACACAGTCAGACTTATGTAAAAGAGGTAAAACTCTTTTACCAAAATGATAGCTAAACAATTTCATAAAAAAATAAAAAAATAGAAGAATTGAAAACCAGTAAAATGGTGGTTCTTCTGAAAAAATAAATAAATAAAAAGAAAGATTGAAAACTAGTCAAATGGTAGTCCTACCAAAAGAATTGAAAACCCTAAAATGACAGTTCTTTTTTTATGTAGGAATCATTCAAGAGTCTCCAAGATCACCTCCAAAGTACCTTAGGAGCGCCTCTGGCACTTATCTCTGGTGCTCGCATTTCAAGATAATTCAACACCTTCAGCGCTCGAGTTTTCTCAAAAGACACTTGGCACACTAAATGGATGATGTCATCATATCCTCATGACTTTCTCACATCATTTTCAAAAAGTGAATGAGCCATTAAGACAACTATCACTCAGTCACCAACAATCTTTTCTCATCATTTAGCTGATGTGAGCAATCAATCATGACACCATTCATTGATGACAAGGGATTGTCACATCAACTAAGCTCCATCTGTGGACCTGTCAAATCAAATTCTATGGATATCATGGAACATCATGCCAAAGGTCAAGGATTAATGAATCAGTCACATCCATCTTGTTGATGTTGCGACACGAACTTCTAGCACGATGCCTAATAATTATAGTAGTGGTTGCAGGTATTACTTTACCTTTAACTAATTAAATAGGAATTTATTGGTATCTTTGGTACAAATCAATCATGATTCCTATGCCATCATCCCCTTTCCCAAGTACACTCAGACACCTGCCACGTAGCCAAATGTGTGTCAATCATAAAAATGCCTCCGGAGTTCCCTCGAGTGAAAAAGTAACCTTTCATTTCTATTTTTGCACAATCATTTTCTTTTGTAACCAACTTAGTAGTTCAAAACCCCAAAGGGAAAGAAACCAAATTGACATAGCTGTATCAATTCTTTCTTAAATCACCATCACAGATTTAGAACTGCAAAGCCAAAATTTAGAATTCAGGGGTAAGAGCCAATTGCAGTCTATGTAAACAATTAAATAGCAATTTCAACATGGGCATCAAAAAGAAGTTAGAGTCAGAGATAGCTGAACAAATTCTTGTAGACTAGGAGTCTGCCAACATCCTCAGAAATACAGGGTGGCTAGCATTTATGGAGAAAGCTGAAAAATTTAAAGAAGATATGGTAGAAGAATTTATTATGAATTTGCAATGCGAGGCATTACCATTCCAGTGTCTCCTTCCATTATCAACATTATTTTAGACATTCCTGAAGAAGGTGAGAGGATCTACCATGTGAAAACTTTGTATTCAAATTTAATAAAGAATTTCTCTTTATATAATGAGCATGAGATTCAAACACACATGAATAAGGGAGAGGTCAAAGGAATACTCCATGCTAGTCTCCCTAACTCTAGCAGTCCTTAGCAACCTACCTAATGAAGTATTTCACATGTGATTGTTAATTTGCAATTATTTTAGGTCATATTATGAAAATGCTTATTTATTTAAGACATGGACAAAACAACCCTGCATACATGATAAATTTGCCACACTTTCTATTTTCTACCATGAGTTCAATGGTTGATAAGTATCAACAAGGAAAAGGGTAAATTAAGCATCATGGAGTCATTTTTATCATTATAAAACACCATTTCCTGTCAAGAAGGGGAGGGGAGACTCAGTGGCAGGCCTTTTTAGAAGGCACCCATAAAGGAAAGAAGAAAGAGAAAAATGTGACAGTAGGAGAGTCATCCCCTACTCACGGTGAAAAGGAAAAAGGTAAATCAGTTCTATCAGCATCCTCCCTAGTAGGGGAAAGGAAGAAAGGAAAAAGGATTTTAAGAGGACTATCCTCCAGCCCAAAATAGAGCAAGGATGATACACCTGAGGAGGAGACTCGTCAAACCTTAGAAAAGGCAAAAGGGAAAAAGCTCATGACTGAGGAACTAGCCAAAACCTTAAAGAGGAGACCTAAGAAAATTCCTACCCAAACTCTAGAGAAAACAATTGAAGAAATAGCAACCGAGGAGCCCCAACAAACCCCAAGGCAAATACAAGAGAAAACAAAAATGCCTTTGGAGAGAAAGCATAAGAAGAAAAGGGAAGAAAAATTGATGGTTGAAGAAACCCCTCAACTAATAAGAAGTAAAAGGGGAAGAGTTGCAGAAAAAGAGTCTTAGGAGACCCTTTCTAAACAAACCTCTTGAGTACCTCAGGTTATAGTGCTAGAACCACAAACCATCTCCTCCTCTGAATTAGAGGAAGTCCACCCAACACTGGAGTTACATCAACAACAAACACAATGAGAGCTAAGGAGAATCAAGTGCCATAGACATAAGACCCAATTGGAAAAGGATTCTGAGTTACTTATTGAAGTACTCACTAAACTCTGGACATCAAATGTACTTGATGTTACCTCAAAACACCTGGACAATGAGCCCATTGGCAATGAATCTAGGCCTTCACTCGCCCAAGACCTTGTTGAAGAGGAAATGGAAACAAGGGTAGAGGCATGAGTAGAGGTAAGAGTAGAGGCAAGCATAGGGGCATAACTAGAGGTAGAAACAAAGGCTAACGAAGAAAGAGAGACAAAGATAGGGACAAGATTTGAGGAAGGGAGCCAGATCCAAGTCTCAAACCACAGGGATACTGAAGTCTCCAAAGAATAGGAATTGTAAGAAGAGATTGAAAATTTCAAAAGGTTGCTCTGGGGTAAGAACCTTATCATTATAGACATGAAGAAGGTTATGCAAGAAAAAAGAGGCCACAAAAGATCAAGAAATCAATGTCATGAAGAAAAACATAGACAAAAAAGAAAAGGTCATTAAAGAAAAAGAAATTATGGAAAAATATGTAGAGATCAAAGAAAAAGAAAAAGAAATTTTGGCAAAGGATGTAGAGATGACAAAAATGAAATGTAGTTCTCTGAGGCTACAAAAGCTAGAGACAATTGCATTACTCTGATGACAACCTTAAAGGAGAAATTTAACAGTCAAGCCTGGGAATTAACAAAGGCTAATAATAAAATTATTGACTAGGAGGAACTAATTAAGGAATTGACTGTCCTACTGCCTATAGTTTCACCAAGGTACAGAAACAAATGTCTCCCTAAGGACATTCCAATTGAATGTCCCTAGGGTTTTATGAAATTGGGAGAGAAGGTGTAATGATTTGGCTGGTAGTACTGGAATGCTCTAGCTATAGAGAGAAGTCTTTGCATTGAGTGCAAAAGTGAAAACATTAGAAGAAAGAGTATTTATAGTAGCTTCCCTATCTTCAAATATACTCTCCTACAGGCCACCTAGTGGAAATTACATCATGTTCCTTATGGAAATATTCCTTTAGAGGAATCTCTCACTGGTCATATATGGTATTACTAAGTCTATATAAAATGGACATGATTTTATTAGATCATACATGCTCAATAATTATGAGGATAAAAATTTTCTCTGTGAACTATTTTTGCACAGTTTATTTTTAGTTGAACATAATACATTCTTTATTAACCTATTTGTGGGTGAATGCCAATTGACGGCATTTATGTCTTCGATGAGGAATCATGAAATTTGGTTAGAGAGGATAGAGGCACACACATTGATAATGGAAAATGCTAGGCTATTCCTCAGGCATGAAAGCCCCACTCCAATGGCCTTTGAAACTCAATTCTGGGTATTCGTCTATACTCCTAATCTATTGCTCCTATATCAACAGAGTTTGGAAGAATGTGTCATAGAGTTTAGCATATTTGTGTACTCCTCAGCCAACAAAATATTGATAGCTTGCAGAAGAAGATGTAATACCTTGTCTCCAGAGTAGAAAATGAGAAATCTGATATCCTAGGCCAACCTCAAGTGATTTTTAAGGAAGTCCAAGGCTAATAGATAAATACAAGAAAGATTGGGTGGGGATGCACTTTAGACCTCCCTTAATTATTGAGCCTCTACCCATGTGGGCCGAATAGATGGAGGATGCCAAATTTCAAGAATGGTTGCACAAAGTAGATGAATTTAAGGGAAATGTTCATACTACTAGAAATAATTGGAGAACATTTGAAAACAACTATAACATCATAGAAAGATTATATCAACTGAATAGGTCAAGGCTCCAAGATAATGCAGGAGGACCTGCAAACCCTGAAGCTTGGGGGATGATGAGTGCCAGGTAGAGCTCACAAAACGTGCAAATACATATTATTTTTCTCTCCTAAAAACCATTGCATCCCTTGATTGTACCTTAAAGATTGATAAAAAACTTATTTAATTTTGTTAAAAGAAGATGTAATATTGTAGCAAGTATTAGGATTAAATGGTTTCTTGTTATGAGTTTTTACTGACAAAAATTTGTAGATATACAATTTTGGGTGCAGGAATCTTTCCACTATAGAAAATGAGGTCTTCAGGGAGCTCCGAAGATGCTTCTAGCAACTCCAAAGATCAACGGACTCTAGAGATGCTCCTAGGTAGCTCTAGAGTTCAATAACAGAGGTAATAACATAAGCTCTAGAGATGCTTCCAACACTTTGGAGTTCTACAAAAGATGCCAAAGATTTTGGATAAGACTGCAACTTAACATACCAACTCACATTCCACCTAGATTCTTGGGACATATGTTGACCACCCTTCCTAATGCTGCTGATTTAGCTAGAGAAAAGAAGCTATAGTTGATTGTTTTTACATGAGCACAGAAGTTGTTGGAACTGATTATTTTTAGTTATTTACTTTTTATCAATGGCCTTCATGGCTTGTTTAAACTCAAGTTAAACTCTTGTTTAAAGTGATACCTTTAGTATCACTTTAATTAATAATTTCTTTCAGTTTGCATGACTCTCTTTTTGAATATTAGATTGCATGTTTAGACCATAGAATAAGGATTTGATATTTGATCCTAAATTGTTAGTATAAATTAATCAAGAGATATTTTGTCATAACTATGTCTTATATATGGATGGAAGATAAAATAGGATATAGATTTTTTTTTTTTAAAAGTAGCAGATACTCTATTTTGAAAAAGCACATACTCTATTTTTGGAAGTATTGGAAATAAAGCAGGCAATTTCACAATTGGTCTAAAGTATTGATTTGGTCTTTAATTCATCCAGAGGTGTGGACCAAGGGACCACTCCCACCAAAGGAGCAGAGACTGGTATTTAGTAGTTAAGTGACTTATGTTGATTGAGTTCGAAATTGCTTAGTTAGATTCACCATTTTCATAAATAGATTTGTTGTTCCATTTTAAATTACTATTTTCAAATTGACAATAACACATATCTTAAGAGAAGGAAATACCGAAGCAGATGAACTTTCAAATTTGGGAGCTGATGGGAAAAGAATTAAAGAAACCAAACACCTCCATTGATATAAATTGTGGGTGGATGGGCGGGTGGCCTATCCACACAAGTGTTGTGGAAGGGTCGATTCCTTCAGAGTGGCACGAAAAACAATGAAGATGTGGCAATCATATTAAGTAGGGAGAGGAAAGAGCAGCCAGTTATTGCCACCATTTGACATGAAAGAAGGATGCAACATACAGAGGAATAAATACATATGGAAAGAATGTCAGAGGTAGTTAATCAAACATCATCACAGGAACACAACCCAAATCTACAAAGGGGAATGTAATCATGTTTCATTGTTTCTCGGAAGGAAAGATCACAATGTCTTCATTCGCCATCTTGGTATATGATGGGACACGAGCGGCAGAGGGAGAGGTGCTATGAACACCATTACTCACATACCATTTATTAGCCTGCAAACCCTCATTTGCTTTCATTCCCATTTCAAAGAAGCCTGCAAGTGTCAACTCCCAAGCTCTCATGGTAGGTGGATTGAGATTCATGGCACACATTGCTCTAGAGGGACTCGTAAATCTGGGAGTAGACACTCCAATCCAGCTAGAGAGCACAGTGAGGCAGATGGCCGTCAAAGGGTTGGTCACTAACCAAAGGCTGAAATGAGTCTTGCGCCTGAATGACAGGTTGACAATAGCAGCGGTCAAGGTCATTCTAGGAAGAGGTTTTCTAGAAGGAAGAGAATTCTATAGAGTGGATACCAGCGTAGCCTCACAATTTCTAGTATCAATGCTCAACACAGGAACCCCCAAGGAGGTTGCAGAATTGTTGGTCCCCAAACTCTTCAAGGCAGAGCTTTTGATCTGTCTCAAAGAAATAATCAATGCAGTTTTCTTTGGTGTAGGAGTGTCCCGGTTAAGAGACATCCCCCTAGTGCAGGACCCCGGTGAAGTTGTGAAACTATACCCCTTTCTTCTTGACCTAAAGGGATTGGCCCTATTGGAGCATAGAGAACAAGCTGAGAAGGGGGTATCCTTCCTCAAGAAGCTGGTGCAGGTGGAAGCAGTAGAAGGTCAGTTTAAATGGGTTCAGGATTTTCAAGTTTTTGCTCATGGTTTAGATTTAATTTGAGCGTTTATTCTATCCACCGTCATGCCCTGTGTTTCCAGTCCAAGGTTTAAAGGTTTTTTGCTCATGGCTAGATGTCATTTTAATATCAATAGAATCTGCTCCCTCTCAGTTTGGTCAGGATTAAAGCCTATGGCTTTAAGGTGTAATATGTAAAGAAAGGTTTATGGGCCCTGTGAGGCCATTTTTGGGTATGCTCTGGCCCTGCGAGGCCTTTTCCTATCAGCATAGGACCTTGCGTGGTCAATTTTGGGGAGAATTCAGAAAGAATAATCTAGCAGTTTGGCTATGGCAGCCTCTCTTAATGTAATTTTTTGAATCTTAATATATACATAAATCAATTTTACGGATCAAAAAAATTTACTGTTTTCAAATTTATGATAAAATAGATTTATTTCAATAGTTGCAATCTATTCAATTTCTAGATTAAGATTCTTTCAAATACTTGGATGCATGATTAGATAAGAAGGTTTAATTCTTAAGGAGTAGTTTAGGAATTGCTAGTGAACAATTTTTATTGCAAATAGCCATGGACACTGCCTTGGATTTGACAACATAGAAAATCATTCTATTTAAATGCAAGGTAGGCAATGACCCTCATCAGTACACATGGAAATTTTGAGTTCATTAAAGGCTACCTTTAATGAGTCAAACCAATGGAATGAGTTCTTTTTGAGAAAATCTATCAAGGGCCCAATAATTTTAACATAATAATGCACAAACTTGTGATAGCACCATGTCAAACCTAAGAAACATTATAGAGGGGCTTAGGGTGTGGCCAATCTTGTATTATAAAAATTTTCTTTGGGTTAACCTAGACACCTACGAGTGAAACAATATGGCCCAAGTACTGGACACCTATTGACTCCAAAAGCACACTTATAACATTTGACAAAGAAGGAATTCTCCATTAGAATTTTGAGGGTGATCTCCACATGATGAAGATGATACTCTAGGTGTGACTATAGTTAAGTATATCATCAAATAAAATCAAGATGAATTTGCATAAGTAGCCCCAAACACTATGTTCATGAGGCTGTAAAAAGTGAAGGGGGCATTGGATAATTTAAAGGGCATGACCAAAAATTGATAATACCTTTCATGGGTTTGGCAGGTAGTTTTAGGAACATTAGCTTCTTTGACCCTAATTTGATGATAGCCTAGACAAAGGCCTAGCTTAGTGAAACATTTAGCCCTTGAAAGCTCATTAGGAAAATCATCAATAACAGGAATAGGAAATTTCTCCTTGATGGGGTGAGTGTAGGATCATCGCGAGCCAAATAATGGCAATAGGGGGGAAAAAGTGTTTTTACTTAGCCAAAATCGCGAAAGGGATAGTTGAATTTTTGAAAGGGTTGGCCAAAATATTTGTTTTGGTTTTGGTAATACCAAACCAAAATGGATATTCATTAGGAACGAATATCTGTTAATGAGGAAGTGGATATCCGTTCCTAACGCCTTTATACTCACAAAAAATTCTCTAAATATGCCAACAAATTGAGAAGTGCTTATAAAAGTGACAAGTCTACTTTGTGTGTCGTTAAAATAGTTGGAGAAAACTAATAAATATGGACTACAACAAACCGGGCTTGTTTTGGTACATATAAGAGTGTGCTTAGCATCTATCCTTGCATGATGGAATGATCCATTCTGGAATACAAGTTTAAAAGATGCACCTGAGCTTGTGTAGATTGGAGGATTTTTTGTTTCTCTTTCATCATATGAGTGTATTGTTTCAGTTTGCCAATTTTATTATAGTGTATATTTTTTTTCTATATTTAAAAAAATAGTGTTTTGAGGATAGAACACATAACTGCACTAGGAGGATGATGGTGTCAAAATATACTTTATATTATAATATCACCTAACTATAGATAGGAGACACATAGCTAAGCAACATGCTTGCACATAGATAGGGATAAGAGATAATCATGCATAGAATGTATTTGAGGACATAACATATCTTGGGATGCATGCGACTTGCAATTTATTGTAATTTTGTGTTATCTTTGTAATTATGCATGATGATATTAATAGGTTAGGTGATGGTAGGGTACATGCACCTACATATGTACCCATGTTGTGTATATTTTGAAATATACCAAGAGAGATACTAAGATATCGATATGAATATATTGAGATATTGAAGTATTAATTTTTGGAAGTCAACTTTATGTGTTGAGTGTTCTTACTAACTATTGGCACATGCATGGGTAATTAGGAATTATGTGCAAGTTGTAGCACATAGAGAAAAGCAGAGGGTAAGGGAATTAGAGTGCTTTGGGTGAGATCGGGAGAGATGCTAGTGCATATGGGTTGATAAATGATTATTCATAGGTTATTGCACACAAAGGTGAAGATGGCTAACATGATAGGGTTGAACTATACTACAATTCATTATCAATATTTCTCAACAAAATACTCCAAAAGTGACTAAGAAATTGTGTATCCCACTAACTTGTGATAATTTTGGGAAGTGGACAACCTCTTAAAAAACAAATTAGTAGTCTTCTTGCATAGAATAAAGTGGGCCATTTTAGAGAATCAATCCACCATAACAAAATGGAATCATTACTTCTCTAAGTGAGGTAACCCTAGGGCAAAATTCATAGAAAAGTCAACCCATGGTCCTTCAAGCACCAATAAGGGTTTATATGAACCAATGTTTAGTTGCCCACCTTTTCAAACTTGATAAAGTCTACATGTAGAAACAAACCTATTGATTTGATTCCTCTATCAAAGCCCAAAAAAATTTACTTACCAAGCTATAATTTGTGTCCCTTCCACAGTGATGTCCCAGACCATTTTAATCCATTCCCTAGTCAACATCTCCCCCTAGACCCAATAGGAACACAAAGTTGGATCTCCTTTAACAAAAATCCATCAACTAATAAAGTATTCATAATAAAAATCTTTACATGCATTTGCTAGAATGGTGAGAGAAAAATAATTTGTTGAAATAGGGACTAACTACATATTATTCTTCATTTATTCAAACCCAACAATTGCATTGATCATTGTAACAATTAAGTGTTGTCTCCCACTCAAAGGATCAACCACAATGTTGATTTTTCCACTCACATGTTTCACTATAAATGCATAACATTTTAAAAAAATGAGATCCATTTTGCATGCCTATGGGATAAATTAGATTGAGAGTTTATGTACTTATTTGTTTGATAGTCTATAAATAAAATGAATTCTCTATGCAACAGGTAGTACCTCTATTATTTCAATGTCTGACAATTGCATACAATTATTTATTATAAGTTCCTTATCTTTTTTTGGCATCATTGAGTTTTTCACTAAAATAGGCAACTGGCTTGCCTTCTTGACTCAACACTCGTCCAATTGCCACTACCAAAGCATCACACTCAATGGTAAATATTTTCTCAAATTCTAGTAAGGAAAGGATTGGAGATTCCATTACCTTTCTTTTAAGTTGTTCAAAACTTCTTTCCGCTACATGAGTCCAAGATAAGTGCTTCTCCCTAGTGCAATTGGTTAAGGGAACACTTATATTGTAGAAATTTCTAATAAATATCTCATAAAAGTTTACTAATTCATTAAAGGTCCACACCTCTGTTGTGTTTTGAGGGAGAGGCCATCCAAATATAGCTTTAATGTTTTTTAGATCGACGCTCACTCCATCTGCTGAAATCACATTTCCAAGGAAAACCAACTCATCTCTACAAAGTTCATTGTTCTCAAGATTTACAAATAACCTTTCCACTCTAGGTGTATCAATCACTATTTTCAAATGTCACAGATGTTCTTTCCAAGTTTCTACTAAAAATAAAAATGTCATCAAAATAAATTATAATAAACTTCCCAATATAGGGTCTAAATACCTAGTTGATGGTTTACATAAAAATGGTGCAGGCATTAGACATTCTGAATGGAAACACAAATCATTCATACAAACCATCCTTAGTCTTGAATGTAGGTAGTGGATTTTTCCAACTATCTTTCAAGTTCAACACACAATATAGCTCAGAAGAAGGCTAAGGAGATTTTGAATTAAACCAAAAGGCTAATGTGCATGAGAGGATTTGTCTAGTGCCATGGTGTAAGGTTTGAAGATCTCATAGCCTTGAGCCATGACTATGACCTTTCACCACTAGAGATGAAGTTGGAGATGTAGGAAGGGATCCAAAAACTTGTACCACCACATTAAGGAATATGGAATCTAGATTTTCATATGACCTAAAATATATGAGGAAACACTCATTGTAATTTCTAGACCCTCCCATCTTGTACTTAACAATGATCACTAAGAGACTTCCTATTTAGAGAATACAATTTGTGTAAAGTGATTAGGTCTCTATTCTTTATATAATTCAACCCATACATCTTAGAGAATGAACATTTTAGGTAATACCCCTAGATATAATCATCCTTCCTTGTCCAATCATTTTTAAAATGACCCCTATGCCAAAAAATAGGCTCTAATATCTGAAAATAGATCCTCTACTAGTTCTAAGTAAACTTTTTTTGACATTTTCCTTTTTTGGTTGCAATGTGATAGCTTGTACTTGATCTCAAGGATAATATCTTTAGATACATGAGAAGATAGAAATGCAAAATTAGTATTCTTTGGTGAACTTCTCTATCAACTCTTTAAATTCTTCATCATTAGGCCATTCTATTTCTAAAATAGTTTTAATCTTGTTCATATTTGTGGCATATCTATCATCCAAGGCAACCCTTACTTCCTTGACAAAATTATTGACCCTTTTTACTAGTATCAAGGCTTTATTCATTTAATTGATGATCAAAATAAGACCAACCTTATCCCCTTACAAAATAGGATTAACCCACATATGTATCAAATCCCTAAAATCACCTTTCTAGACACCTAGTTACTTTACCTACCCATTGGGATCTATGACACTAGGAATTCCATAATTGACCGATGCTTGAAATTCATCTTCCTTATCCCTCAAAAGTGTTTGTAGCTCATTCAAAAAGATAAAGACATCACTCAAAAACTTAGTCACCTCAAAGATAGTTGTAATTTTGTTTGAGCTCCTTAGATCATACTTTACATTTTTGTAAATGATCTTCATGACCATTATTCTTGGGATCCATTTAACATTTAGTTATGATAATTTGGGGCCCTCACATTATGCACATACTCTATAGGTGTCCTCAAGTTATCATGGAATTACCAAAGGTCATTTGTTAACCTTACTAAGTTGGACACCCTAGCTTTGAAGATTTCCTTAACAAGATTTTCAACTTCTTGCTTTGCTTGAGTATTCCATTGTTTCTTCTCTTCCTACAAAGACTTGACCTGTTCCACCAATATATTAATGTATCCTTAGGATGAGGATCCTTCATGGGGAACACTTGGAGGAGTAATTAGTGCCTAAAATAGCACTAGAATTTAGTGCATTTGAGTTCATGAATTGGACACTTCTGCCGGCGCAAAACTCGGCACCAAATTGCATGTTCTCTTTAGAGCCATTTTTTGCGTCGGATTTAACATCGAATTTTGCACCGAAAAAGTAGCACAAGCAATAACGCCTCCTTTAGTGCCTGGAATAGCACTGGGAATCATGACCAATTTAATGTCAGAAATAGCGCCTAAATAAGCGCCCAATTTGGCTTCTAGTTTTGCTTCCATGTCTGCTCCCATTTTTGCTTCAGTTTTGCTCCTCATCGTGCTTCCTGTTTTGCTTCTGGTATGGCATCAAAAATAGCTTCTTTTTTGGCTTCCTAATTGATGCCAAGTTTTTCTTACATTATGACATCCTTTGTTGCTTCCAGTTTTGCTTCCATTATGACGTCCTTTGTTGCTTCCAGTTTGGCTTCCGATTTTGTTGCTAGTTTTGCTTCTTGTGTTGCTTCCAAGTTTGCTTTCAGTTTTACTTCTAGTTTTGCTTCCAATTTTTCTTCCAATTTTGCTTCCAGTTTTGCTTCCAGATTTGCTTCTATTGCTTCTGATATAATGGTGCTTGTTGCATCTAGCTTTGCTTCCATTTTTGCATCTTTGTTCTGAAAAAGGTGAGTGGGCCAATCTTGCTTTCTAACCATCCCATCTTTCACCTTATAGCCTAGCTTAACCTGATACTCCCCAGTTTTTGAGTAGCTCCATCTTATTCTATCCTCTTTGCAAGACAAGCTCACAAACCTGTTTAACAAAATAGTCTCTAACTCATTGATCTGTGCTCCATCCACCTGAAGACCCCTGAAGCATTTGAAACATTTTATAGGATAACATTTATAAAGAATTTTTAGGGAAATGGAGATCCATACAAATTAACAACATTATTATACTTATTAAATCTCCATCAAAATAAAATCTACAACAATATCCAGTATATATAAAATAACAAGATAATTATTATAACATGATCATCATCTATAATTAAAACAAGTGAGTCAAATATCTATATTTTAATTGAATTTGACAACATCCATCTTGAGCAGTAAATTAAAATCATCATATGTAATAAATATCCATCCAAAAATCATCGACCACTTTAATATATATAAATTGACAAGTCAATACTGATAAGATCATCATCATATATAACTAAAACAAGTGAAAGTCAAATATGCTAGTAGATCAATAACATGTCAAAATGATACATGTCCAACAGTCGACATAAGTCAAAATGATACATGTACAAATGATATAAGTAAAAATGATAAATTATGTAACTTAAAATGACACAAGTCAAGATGATACATGTCCAAATGATATAAGTCAAAATGATACATGTCAAAATTATACAACTCAATTATATGGTACTATAGGCCGTGAAAATGATACATATGATAGTAACCATGAAAAGAGGCATCATAACAATATATCAACAATGATCCATGATGCAATCTATATGATCATGAATGTCACTGGCTACTACCAACAACTGCCTCATCATCATCATCACCATCGTGATCATCATCATCATGATCATCATCGTCATCAGCCTCGGTGTCTTCTGTATCTGCGTCATCATCATCCTCTGCCATGTGATCTATACCAGAACCAACATATTCTGGATCTATATCATGAGGATCATCTTGATCTTCTGGAAGACCTGTGTTTTGCAAAAAAAAAATATTTAAAATGAAAAGTTATTATTTATTTCATGCAATAATTTATTTTTATGTTATATATCTAATATTACAACATATGAAACGAAACCATAATCATATTACATCATATCAAAGTGCACATACCATAATAAAATTTCAAAAAAGTTACAACTAATATGTCATTCCAATGATGTAAAACATGCAACAATTCTAATAAATGTTAGTAAAGATCATAAAAAAATTGTTATACAATTTAACTATCAAATGTAAATTCTATTACATAACCTTAAGTGCCAACCCTCTGCATTTTGTGCTATATATGATTATGTTTTCCTCGAAGATCCTTTGAGAGTTAACTGGTCTCTATATCTTCTTCTCTTATATCTCAGATGAGGAACATATTGAACATGATGAAAGGCTAGAGTCCATCCTGACTCTAACTCAAATATAACTGAACCCTCTCTTCTACCGACTGCTCCTTCTGTGTGGATACCACACCTCACCAAGCATCTAGTAGCTACTGAGCCAGGTGGCTGAAATAGATCACACTCCCTTGTCATATTGCATGTGGCACCATTGTCTAGATACCACCCATCTTGGGAAATCTCCTCTAAAGCATAATGACCAAATTTAATCTTTGTAAGGTAAGAGGCAACATCTTCACTAGCAAGCATCTGAATCCTTTGAAGATTCTCCTTCAGAACCATGATTCTGCTCTCATGCTTGGCCTGAAATAGTGAAGCAAGGGATATTAGTTATACTCAGTTATACTTATTAAATTACTGCAGAAACAAACTTTTACTGCTGTTTAATACCATTGCCACTGATCTTAATTTTTCCACCCCTTTTAATACCACATTTATGAGTGAGGACTATTGTCAAACACTTCACATGTCATCTCTATTTGCTGATTTTAGTTGGCTGTAGGTGTTGGTCTGAGTTTAAAGTCTTAAACAATGTCTTTTGAGGTGTTAATTCACCCAAGCATTCACCACAATCATAGGACTGTTATCCCTGGATGTGGGTGTTCGTAAAAAAATTATGTAAAAAACTGACCCTCCCCTCCTCACAGTAACCAGCGACCACAATCCTGAGACAGCTGGCACGTAGCATGGCAGCAGGCCAAGGTATGCGGGCACCTGGCCTGCCAGTCCATCTAACTCCAATTTTTAATGCCCCTCACTTTTATGTGGGTTGTTGTTTCCCCCCTCTAGCACTGGTGGCAATGGCGAGTAAATGTGCCTTCAGATAACACGCTTTGATGGCTTCTACATTGGATTCGGGCCTTCCCTTTTCAATGGATCGAGGCTCAGCATGGGGACGATGGATACTCTTCCAGATTCAAGTGGAGTTGGCGACGGGAGTTGCCAATTCGGTGCAGGTTATAGTTTGTGGCATTCTGGAGCCTGTCATGGCACCTCGTCTGTGACAAAGAGTGGTTCACGATAGTGTGGGGCGAGGAGGCAGAGGCAGCAGCTATCAGTCTTGGGAATTCTACAGGGATTACGACCCAAGCATCCCCATGCACATTTGTGAGGAGATTGACAATCGTGAGGCTGCTTATTTGGCAATGCAACAGGAATCTGCATATCCCCCCATGGTGGTCAGCCCATATTGGGCACTCAAAAACATTCTGGGATGGACCCTCTTGGCTCAGTAGCAGCAAGAAGCATGGGCTACTTCTTTGGCCCATGATCTCCATTTTGCTCTTGAAGCCTTGGGTTCCCTACATGAGACTTCAAATCCAAACAATGCCATGATTATAGATGTGACATAGACGTGAAGAATTTAACTACAAGAAGCCTAGGCTACTTCTTCGACTCAGAAAGAAGTGTCTAGTAATCAGAGGTGTAGAGATTTAAGAGAAGAGCTCATCCATATGCCAAAAGACCTTGCAAATCAAATTATCAATACTATGAATGCTACTTCCAGGGCAGGTTTGCAAGCATCGGGGATAAATGACAGATCAGTTATTATATTGGATGCCTAGAGACTTATTGGAAAGCATCAAATAATGGAAAGTGTGCAAAATAAGGCAGATGAACTTCTAAAGAAAGTGGTAGGTTTGCCATCATTTTGGGATGATCATCAGTATTTGATTCCTCAAAATCAATATTTGGAATTACTAGCCAAATGTAGAAGTGAAGACTCCAAATTTGAAGATCTTAGCAAATCACTGAAGGGGCAGTCTATAGTAGATAAGTTGAAAGATGACTTTGATCTCTTAACCGAGTTCAAATTATTAGTGCACTACTTGCCTCCATTTTCATATGCTCAATATAATGACCTGGAGTTTTAACTAGTGAAATGATAGCTTATAATTTCCCAAGTGCTTCTCGATGGGCCAGCATTATTAAATATGGAACGAAGATTCACCTACCTTCTGGAAGATAAGCAGCAGGCCTTATTCCATGCAACTACCCACCAATGTCTGAAACCAGAATCTTTGCAGCAATTTTAAATATTTTTGTTTGATTTTAATTAGAGCATAAAGTTAGTTTGATGAGCTAATAATGGCTCAAAGTTTGTAATTATCTATATAAACTATGTAAATTCAAAGACAAGAAGTTCCAGACTATTTTGTTACACTCAGACCCTGTTATCTAGAAGGTGTATTTGATAGCTATATATAATTTAATACAGAAGTGTTGAAAGGCCTATGTTTTTATCTCAATGAATTCCTGGAGTTTTCAGTATTAGTTCATTCCCTCTCATGTTTGTGCTTCCAGTTGCTATATTCTGTTCTAAATGTTGATGTATACAGTGAATGTGATTTACTATTTTTATGAATGATAGAATCATTACAAGATCCATGGTGATATATTGTGATGCCTATTTTCTTAAGCCATTGACATATTATGTATAAGTTTCTACTGCAAATTATATGAGATTAGTTCATGGAGCACTTGGTCTCCATTGGCTCAGACATGATCATTCATCACTTTTTGACATAGATCGACCTTCTCATCAACACACATGGGACTTGATTTGGCATTGGCACATATGTTGAGGCATGATAGAGATAACATAGCACCCTTGCACACATGTTGAGGCATCATGGAGGTTGTTTATTGGTTCATGCATGGATTATTTGGTCTACTTGACCCACACGAGATACTTTATTACTTTTCTATGTGGAGTGGCCCTTCATCTTCCACAGGTGTGGGGTTGATCTAGCATTTGGACACACATGTTCATGCATGAGAGGACTATTTTATGGTTTTTTGGTGCTTGGAGTCTAGTGCCACCCCATCTCTCTATATGACTTAGGTTTGGCTTTTACACCAAACACTCTCTCTATAAGACCTATGTGGTGGTTCAAGGCCCTGTGCCACATCTCCCATAGGTCCTAGAAGTGGATGTTACAACAAAAGTGATTAGTTTTCAACCCTGAAACATAGCCTAAACCTCAAGAGGAGGAGTTAGATAATTAACTTCTAGGAACACTAAATGATACCCTTCCATCAGCCTCAAGGGTTCAGTAAAAAAACATAGTGGCCCTAGTTAGTAGGTTGTATGCGGAGAAGGATGCTTCTCATTTTCAAGAACCCTAAGTCTCATTGCTACATATGTTGCTTAAAGAAGGGCCAATTTTAAACTAGGTAGTTGTTTTGTCACTCACTTTGTGCAATGAAATAACGAGAGTCGAGTCTCCTCTAGTGGGCACAAAGCCAAAATTCTATACAACCTCTTACTTGTGTTATATTATTTATAGGCAGCTAATAAATTCTTTGGGGATGAATTGGACATGGAGCATCCCATGTCGTTTTGTCCATGTTTATTGCTAGGACCGATGGGAGCACAAATATTCATCCAAATATGAGCACATCTGTGACCGATTCTTTGCTCCCTTGCATGAGCTATTATTTGAGAAAAGGTTCCCTAGGTTGTCTAAAGACATGATTAGAATCTTGGAGAACCTAAAAGATTACTCCCTATATGAGTTGTTAACATATAGGAAGACCTATGGCACGACAAAGGCACCCCATACTTTTCCCAAGAATTTCCCTGACATATTGTTGATCAAGAAGTTGCGTGTCATACTATACTCTTGAGATTTAATGAAGCCATGGAAGCAATGGTAATGGATGTAGGTGATATGGATCTAGTGGCTAGGGCTACGACTAGGGTCGCTAGAACACAAGCAAATGAATCAAACATCCTTAAAATGACATGAGAAATGGAAGGGCATAAGAAGGAAATTGAGAACTTGAAACATCAAGTGGAATACTACAAGGCTGCAAGGTATGACATAGGTGATTTCATGGAAAATGCATTAGAAATCCATGATGACTTGACCTTGGTGCAAAAGGAGTTCTACAAGGATGTGTTAGATCTATAGGATGCCTACCAAGATGCATCAAAACATTCTTACATGTTAAAAGAATGGCATCGTGAGGAAGGATGGCAAAGATGCATGTGGATCACTTAGTAGAATGGCAACATGAATTCAAGGAAGCACTCCTTGAGATACCAAGGTGGTGCAGGGCACCTGGGTCTTAATGTAAAAATTGTAGAGTGTTAGTATTTTGGTGTGGTGAAGTCATTTTGTTTGTAATAAGGTCTTTAAGACCATGTTTTATGTCTTTGTGTGTCGATTGGGTCATTTTGGAGTCAATTTGGTGAAATTTGTAAAAGTTGCAAAAAGTTGTCAAAGTAACTTTTGCATTTTTGCATTTTTGGGGAAGTTAAATGGTTAGGCTTTGGTTTTTGGTGGGAAAACAATTGGTTATGCTTGGGAATGTTTTAAAAGCACTTGTGTACATTGGAACAAGAGTTGGAAGTTGTAAAAAATTGAATTTTGAATAACAAGGTGCCATGTTTCTGCGTTTTGGAAGCCTAATTTGCTGCTAAATTGTACTGTATGACTCTGTACGGCCTGTAAGTAGTCAAACATTGATTGGAATTAATGGTGCCTTGAATCCTTGTTCTTTTAAATTGATTTCATTTGATTTCATTAAGTTTGAAGCGAGTTAGGGTAGATTTACTGAAAGTTGTTTGAAACCCTTACAAGGGTGTGCTTTGACTGAAAATAATGAATTTATCTCCATTTCACGGATGAAAAGGCCTCCAACTCGATGGAATGGATGTAGGTAGGGTGTATTTCATGTTCACAATGTTGCAGGAGCAGGGGATGGTGTTATGTGCAAATTTGGTGATGCCCTAGTCCATTTGACCTCATGTATTGCGCATAGAAGTGCATACGAGTTAGGGTTTGAAGTAGAAATCTTAAAAAGTGGTTGGAATTGCTTGGAATGGTGTTAAAAGACATCATAAGACATGTCTGAGCCATTGGCATGAAGTTTGGAAACTAAGGGGTTGAAGACCTTGTGGTGACCTAGTTGAACAAGCCTAATTAGACCTTTTGTCAAACGAGACAGTCAATTTTTGAGCCTTGTGTTACAAAACAACCATACCTAAGTTTTGGATATGTTCAAGAAATCTAGAAGGGTACTCAAAATAGTTTTTAGATTGTGGGTTTGAGGTCTGCTCTGCAAGTTATGTCAGAAAAAGCCAATTTGTTGTCCTACTTGGCCTAGAGTCAATTTGACAAGAGAACAATGGAAGTTTGCTAGCCCTAAGTTCTTGTACATTCCTAGCTCTTATTGTTTGTCATCCTCATTCCATTGAGATTCCTCCTAGTGTTGATTTACCTATTGAAGCATAAATGACCCATTAGGGGTTGAAACCTAGTTTGGATCCACTGAAGGTTATGAGCAAGAAAACACCAAATCTTGTTGTGAGATATTGAAATCTTGAAACCACCCTTGCTCTGCATCAAATTGGTATAAGAGCATAGGTTGGTCTGTAAGAAGGAAAGTGTGAAGTAAAGAGAGAATAAGATGCCTCCAAAGGGTAACCCTATGGCTAAGGAAATGAGTGAAATGAAAGAGAAGACCGTGCAAGAAATTAGGAAATTGAAAGAGTTGCAAGATATGATGGTAGCTAGGCTTGAGGCTATTGAAACTAGTCAGAGGAGAGGTATGGTCACAGGTGATGTGAGTGACCAAGAAGAAGAGGGTGAGAATGAGAGCCCTCTAGGAGGATCCCAAGAAGAAGAGTTGGATCCTAATGAGCAAAAGATGGCCAAGCTACTGAAGGCAGTCAAGGGAGATAGTCAAAAGGTAAAGATGGATTTACCTATGTATGGAGGGAACTTGAATGATGAAGAGCTTTTGGATTGGATTGCAGCACTTGATAATTATTTTGAATGTGAAGATATATCAGAGGAAAAAAGGGTAAAGTTGGCAAAAACAAAATTGAAAGGTCATGCCCTACTTTGGTGGGATTATGAGCAAATTGAAAGGAGGAAGAAAGGCAAGTCAAAAATTGTTTCTTGGGATAGACTGGTGGCCAAACTCAAGGGTAAGTTCTTACTGGGTGATTATGCAATTCAACTATACAAGAAACTTCAAAATCTTAAACAAACAGATATGGATGTCAAAGCCTTTACTGATGAGTTCTATAAGCTGAGTATAAGGGTAGGTCACATGGAGGATGATGTGGAGAAAGTGGCTAGATATCTCAATGGGTTAAGATTTAACCTCCAAGATGAGTTAAGTTTGACAAACCCAAGCATGGTAGAGGAATGCTACCAATTAGAAATCAAGGCTGAAGAAAAACTAAAGAGAAGGCAAGACAAACAAAATAGGGGCAGAGGCAGCAGTTCCAGAGGAAGAGGGTCATTTTCTAATCCAAGGCAGTCATATGAGGGCCAAGAAGATACAAACAAAGTCCACGAGCAAGGGATAGATCAGAGAGGTGGATTTAGAGGAGGTAGATCAGGCTTTAGAGGCAGATTTTGAGGTCAAGGAAGAGGATCTAGTGGGTTCACAGGAAGGTGTTACCAATGCAACAAGTTTGGACATCAAGCATGGCAATGCAATGAAAGTCAGACCACTACTTCAGTTGGAGGAGAGAGGAGAAATCAGATTGTTCAAGGAGATGACTGTGAGAGTGTAAACTCATCATCACAACATGCTGGTCTAGAAGTTGGAGAATCACTTATGGTAAGGAGAACCCTCATCAAGGTAGTGGAAAAGGAGCCACCGCAAAGGAGGACTCTCTTCAGGACAACTTGTAAGTGCTTGGGTAAGGTTTGTCAAGTTGTAATTGATTCAAGTAGTCAAGATAATATGGTTTTAGTTGAGATGGTTGAAAAACTTAAGTTGGAAAGAATACCACATGCTACTCCTTACAAAGTCTCTTGGTTAATGGACGGTCAACATGTTTTGATGAATGAACAAAGTTGGGTGGAGTTTCATATAGGAGGATACAAAGACAAAATTCTATGTGACATAATACCCATGGATGTGTGCCATTTGCTGCTAGGGAGGCCTTGGCAATTTGATAGGTATGCTAAGTATGATGGAAGGAGGAATAATTATGAGATAGAAAAAGATGGGGTCTCCTATACCTTGACACCATTGAAAGAGGACGATAAAGGACAAACCATGGGATCTAATGTGATGATGGTAGGTAGAAAGGAGTTCATAAAGGTAGAAGAAGAGGAGCACATGGACCTTGCAGCCACTCCTAAACCTGGAGATATTATGACAACATACATGAAGAATGACTTGATTTTGGAGATCCAAGATTGGCTTAAGAAGTATGTTGCTATGATGGTAGAAGGGGTGTTCCACTCGTTGCCTTCAAAGGGGGATATTGGTCATTCCATTTCTTGCATACCGAAGGTTAGTATGTTTGATCAAGCAACAATTATAGGGACACAACAACAAATGGAAGAGATGAGAAGCAAAGGTGTAGAGTGAAAGGAAGCTAGGTGTGCGGAAATCACTTCCTAAACTAATCTAATGAGGGGAGAGGTATGCAAATTCTTTACAACCTTTACAATTGTAGAAATATGAAACATATATCAAAGATATTATAGTAGCAAACAAAAAACAAGAATGTAGATAGAGAGAAGTAGACACAAGATGTACGTGGGGAAAACCTTTTCAGGTAAAAAACCCCACACTCTAAAACCTGCACAATGTATTATCTGAAACAATTACAATTTACAATACACTTGCAATGCAAGTTCTTCCAAGAGTCTTCAAATGTTGATTCTAGAGTTATTTCGGCAGCATAACAGTACCTGTAAAAACACTATGCAACTACAACTCCAAACTATGCAATATAGGGATTACAAGGCAAATATTGAGAGCGTCTTGAGATAGGCGTCCACCTTGGCCACATGGCCATTATCCCACATCAAAGGACACTTGTCCTTGTTGCAAATACATCCCTTACATCTATCATACATGGTAGATTTAACTTTCCCAATATGGAGCGCTCCAAGCTAAAAATAGACTATGACAGATGCTCTTACGCATCTTACAGTTGTCATAGATTTTCCCAAGATAACAACCTTTAATGTTGTAAGAGAATCTGTCATACAATGCTAAATATAGCATATCCCTCTTACAACATGTCATAGCCCAACTTGGGTGCCCAAAGATGCCTTTCCCTCATGCAAAGATCCTCACCGACACTTGTCATCACTTGTCATAGGAATCTCCAAATTTAGCTCTTACATGTCATAGATTTTGTCATATGGAATATTGTCTTCCACACACCACAAGATGCTGACACATGGCATAATAGTGCCACCTCAAATGGGATGCCCAAATCCATGTAGGTTTGACTTGACCATCCAAGTCACATTCCAAGTAAGATGACATGTCACCGTGTCACCTCAACTAAGTGACCAAACTGAATGTGCAAGTAATTACAATATTAGGCAATAAATTATTATACAAATAAATAAATAATGCTAGGAATTTGCAAAGTTTGAGACACCTTAATTCTCAACATTCTCCCACTTGTCGAACACCTTGGAAGAGCCAAAAGAAATGACAAGATTTAACTGCTAGGGGCCAAGAGGCCCATAGACTCCGAACACCATGTAAACTTCTCTGTGCCCACTGATTTCGTCAATGTATTTGTAACATTCTTCAAAGTGTCTACTTTCTCCAATATCACCTTCCCATCCTCTACCATGTCTTGCACAAAATGAAACTATACACCAATATGCTTTGTTCTGAAATGGAAAGTCAGATTCTTTGCTAAGCAAATCGCACTCTAATTGTCACAACAAATAGTAATCTGTCCTACATCAACATCAATATCTGAACACAACCTATTAAGCCAAATGGCTTCCTTACAAGCATGAGTTTCTGCCATATACTCAGCTTATGTCATGGACAAAGTAACCACAGGTTGTTGCTTACTCATCCAACTAATTGCACCACCGAACATAGTAAACACATAAGCACTGGTGGATCTCCTACTGTCTATGTCACCTACCCAATCAGAATCCACAAATCCACGAATACATATAGAATGCAGAGGTCTTGTAGGATGACCATGATAACATAGGGAATACTCGGAAGTACCCCGCAAATATCTAAACACTCTCTTCACTGCATCCCAATGTACTCATCTAGGATTAGTCATAAACTGACTACGAACTCCCACTGCTTGGGCAATGTCTGGTCTTGTATAGACAATAGCATACATCAAGCTACCAACAACACTAGCATAAGGTACTCTACTCATATCCTTTGTCTCAGAAGGAGACTTTGGACAATCATTAATAGACAACTTTGTTCCCAATGAAACAGGAATAGTCAATGGTCTACAATCTGCTATGATGAATCTATCCAACACAGTCTTCACATACTTACTCTGGCTTAACAAAATTTTTTTGTTTTCTCTATCTCTTCTGATTTCCATTCCCAAAATGTACTTGGCTGCCCCTAAGTTTTTCATCTCAAACTGTGCTGACAACTGAGACTTCAAATCATAAATCATATTCTTACCCTTCCCAATCAGCAACATATCATCAACATATAGTGCAATAATGAGAATACGATCATTGTCAAACTTATAATACACACAATGATCTGATTTCGATTTCAGATATCCAATCAACAACACAAAGGCATCAAATTTCATGTACCACATCCTAGGAGATTGCTTCAAACCATACAAAGACTTCTTTAACTTGCAGACCAATTTTTCTTTATCTTTTTCTATGTAATGCTCTGGCTGTGACATAAATCTCTTCCTCCAAGTCACCATGAAGGAAAGCTATCTTCACATCCATTTGTTCCACTTCTAAATCATAAGCAGCTACAAGAGATAATATGAACCGAATAGATGTTGGCTTTGCAAGAGGAGAGAAAATTTCACCATAATCAATTCCCTCCACTTGTGAATACCCCTTTGCAACCAATCTGGCCTTATACTTTTCAACACTGCCATTTGCACCAAATTTCTTCTTGAAAAGCCATTTGCATCCAATAGGTTTCCAACCATCAAGCAAAGACACCAAGTCCCAAGTTTTATTCTTTTCTAAAGAAGCCATCTCATCTTCCATGGCCTCCTTCGAGGAACCTGCATCTTTCATGCCCATAGCCTCTGTCACAGTTCTAGGCTCATCAGCATTAGTAAGCAAAGCAAAAGCACAACTAGAATTAAGAAATGTATAACCAAACCTCTCAGGTTGCTTCCTGACTCATGTGGACCTCCTCAAAGGCTGAGGTGGAGGTTCTACTTCATCTTCTGAACTTTCAGAGCTGCCAGAGCTCTCCTCATCATCAGGTCCAATAGGGTCATTCAGTTCAGTCTTCTTAGGGGTAGAAGGAAATTGAACCACATCCTCTTTCTTTTCTTTCTCTTCTGGCTGTAGAACAGTGGAAGAAGGTGTTAGCTCTCTAAAAATAACACTTCTACTATACAACACTTTTTCAGCCATAGGATCCCAAAGCTTGTATCCTTTCACACTGACACCATAGCCAATGAAGATATACTTAATAGCCTTGTTCTCCAATTTTGATCGTTTCTCCCTAGGAACATGTGCATATGCCTCACAACAAAAAATATGAAGATGTCTAACTGAAGGCTTCTTACTAGACCACACCTCCATAGGTGTCTTACTAACAAGAGATGATGTAGGAGACTTGTCTACCAGGTAGCAAGCAGTGGCTATAGTCTTAGCCCAAAACTTTTGTTCGAGGCTTGCTCCACTAAGCATACTCCTAGCCTTCTCCATCAGTGTCTCATTCATCCTCTCTGCAACTCTATTTTTCTACGGGGTGTATGGAATTGTCTTATGTCTTTCAATCCCTTGCTCTTTACAGAACTAATCGAACTCTACCAAACAAAACTCACCACCATTGTCAGTTCTCAAACACTTAATCTTTTTACTAGTATAATTTTCAGCAAAATATTTAAACTCTTTAAACTGACTAAAGACTTTATATTTGCTTCTGAGAAAATAAATCCATGTCCTTCTACTGTAGTCATCTATGAAAGATGCAAAATATACAGATTTAGAGATCAAAGGAACGTTAACTGGACCAAACACATTAGAATGAATAAGATCCAATACCCCATAAGACTTATGAGAACTCGAGTAAAACTGAACACAGTTTTGCTTTCCATATATACAATGTTCACAAAAGTCAAACTCGAGATTACAATCATTTAACCCCTCAATGAGGTTTTTATTTCTCAGGGTTCTAAGACCCTTCTCACCAATGTGGCCAAGTCTCTTATGCCATAACATTGTCTTCTCAGTAGGAAGCTTAACTTCCAAAGCATGAGCACCCTTAGGTACCCAAAATGCACTACCATCAGAATTTGATACAACAAATCTTTTAGTTGCTGGTTCCAATGGTGGGGATGAAGTGACTACAACACTTTTCTTTGAGTCAGAAGAACTATTGCATTGTGAAATGCATGCCTCTAGCTGAAATAGAGTACCTCTCCGAATACCCTTCTCAAGCACCATAGCTCCTCTAGTCATCTTGCATCCTTCTTTCGAGAAGACAACTTGCACACCTGCATCATTCAATTTACTTACAGAAAGTAGGTTCCGTGCCAAGCCTGGGATGTGCAAAACCCTAGAGATCCCCTTCACTCGTCCATCAGGGAATCAGATTGAGACTCTTCCATGACCAACAATCTTTAGATGAAAGTCGTTACCCAGGTACACTCTTCCACTATCAAACTCTTCATACTTCATGAACTAGTCTCGATGCGAGGTCATGTGGAAAGATGCACCAGAATCAATCAACCCCACATCATCAGATGCATGGGTGGCCAAGGCTGCAATAAAGGCATCACCATCATCTTGTGACTTGCCAGAATTTGAATCTGGGACATTCTTCTTTTTCTTCTTTTTCTCCTCTTTGCATTCCTTTTGGAAATGCCTAATTTTCCCATAGTTCCAACACAGTACCTTGGACTCTCCAAGAGATTTGCATCTACCCTTCTCAACTTTCCTGTCTTTCTTTTTCCCTTTCTCCTTGGGTCTTCCACAAATTGCAAGAGCTTCTTTGGCCAACTCAGATGACTTTCTTCGCATCTCTTTAGATAACAACGAATACACCACATCTTTTATTTTGAAAGTGGATGTGGTACTCTTGATGGTCATAACAAGATGATCCCACGAATCCGGTAAAGAACAAAGCAGGGTCATACACCGATCCTCCTCCTCCATCTTCACACCAACGGATGTCAATTGTGCAACCAACATATTGAAGGCTTTCATGTGATTAGCAATAGATCCTCCATCTTCCATCCTCAGAGAATATAGCTTCTTCTATAGGAACAACTTGTTTACCAGGGATTTAGCCTAATAAACATCACCAAGTTTCTTCCACAGATCCTTCGTAGTTTTCTCCTCACGAACATTTAACAAGATAGAATCCACCAGACAGAGTCTCACAAGACCCTTGGCTTTACGATCTTTGAGATCCCAATCACCTTGGGACATTGCCCCTGGTTTTACACCAGAAATTGCTTCCCCTAGGTCTCTATCAACGAGCATGTCTTCCATTTTGAGTTTCCACAACTCGAAATTGCTGCCATTAAAATTTTCAACCTCTATTCTTCCAGATGTGCCTACCATCTCCTTCCTACAATGAGATTTTAGAATACTCTACACAGACTCCCACTCAATATAAGATTAGTACAAAAAACCCCTACCCAACAGCTAGGACCAAAATTGGCCAAGCTCTGATACCATCCGAAAGGAAGCTAGGTGTGCGGAAATCACTTCCTAAACTAATCTAATGAGGGGAGAGGTATGCAAATTCTTTACAACCTCTACAATTGCAGCAATATGAAATATATATCATAGATATTACAACAACAAACACAAAACAAGAATGTAGATAGAGAGAAGTAGACACAAGATGTACGTGGGGAAAACCTTTTCAGGCAAAAAACCCCACTCTAAAACCTGCACAATGTATTATCTAAAACAGTTATAGTTTACAATACACTTGCAATGCAAGTTCTTCCAAGAGTCTTCAAATGTCAATTCTAGAGTTATTCTGGCAACATAATAGTACCTGTAAAAACACTATGCAACTACAACTCTAAACTATGCAATATATAGGGATTACAAGGCAAATATTGAGAGCATCTTGAGATAGGCGTCCACCTTGGCCACATGGCCATTATTCCACATTAAAGGACACTTGTCCTTGCTGCAAATACATACCTTACATCTGTCATACATGGAAGATTTGACTTTCCCAATATGGAGCACTCCAGGCTAAAAATAGACTATGACAGATGCTCTTACGCATCTTACAGTTGTCATAGATTTTTCCAAGATAACAACCTTTAATGTTGTAAGAGAATCTGTCATACAATGCTAAATATAGCATATTCCTCTTACAACATGTCATAGCCCAAATTGGGCGCCCAAAGATGCCTTTCCCTCATGCAAAGATCCTCACCAACACTTGTCATCACTTGTCATAGGAATCTCCAAACTTGGCTCTTACGCATCATATATTCTATCATATGGAATATTGTCTTCCACACACCACAAGATACCGACACATGGCATAATAGTGCCACCTCAAATGGGACACCCAAATCCATGTAGGTTTGACTTGACCATCCAAGTCACATTCCAAGTAAGATGACATGTCATCGTGCCACCTCAACTAAGTGACCAAACTGAATGTGCAAGTAATTACAACATTAGGCAATAAATTATTATATAAATAAATAAATAATGCTAGGAATTTGTAAAGGTTGAGACACCTTAATTCCCATCATAGAGGTCAAGGGTAAACTACAAGGGAATGTGGACAAGTCCAAGCACACAATTGAAGTGAAGAAGAAGGAAGTTCATTACAAGGAAGGAGGAGATGTGATTGTAGGTGATGATGTAGATTTAACAACATTCTCAGATGAGGAAGGAGTCAAAGATCATCCATCAAGTACCTAGCCTCTGAAGTTGGAGCATATCTTGTTAGTGTAGGTTTTTATTTCCTAGTGGGTTATTTATTTTTCCCTATATTCCTAGGTTTTTCCTACACTTCTATTAATCTAGCTTAGGTTAATAAAGCATGTCTTATTAGGTGAGTGGTTGCGAGGTGTCACCTTCCTACATGTGAGCATCCATTAGCTATCTTGGGAAGATACTTTGCTATCTTTAGTTCGATAGATGGTTGCTCCTCATTGGTCGGTGTTGCCACCTCCTCCCTCTCCCTGGTCTATATAAGCATGCTACCTAGCTTGTATTTTGTATCTTTTACTTTTACATCCTCTTAATGCTATTTTGCTTCTAGCATTTGCATTACTCTCTTGGAGACTAACTCTGTGTTGCTATTTTGATTTCGTATAATTTGCATTCATAGTTTAAATATCTATTCGTTTGCACTAGTTTTCTGGGTTAATAATCTTTTCAAATTCTAACATGGTATCAGAGGTATTCTATGTGCAAGAGTAGATTTTAGTTTCCATATTTGAGAGATTCAGGGGGGGCTAATAAATCTTATTACAGTTTTTTAAAAAACCCAGTATGCTCTTCTCTTGCATCTTCAGATGATCTTGAGAATCAGAAAAGTTTGACGGAAACTTTTTTAATCTCTAGGGTTTGCACATGTGTTTTATGAAATCTAGGTGATTGCAACATTTTTGGTTATACTAGCAGCATTTTTGGCTGTTCCAACACATCCAGGAAGCTTGATAAAGTCAAATTTGGCTTTCATTTCACCAAAATCAGAGATCGTCATACACAGTTGCGGAACCGGGGTTTAAAGCTCAAATCTGACAACCATCTTGCATATTTGGTGTTTTAAATCAATAGTGTAGGTTCTAGCATGCCATTGCTTGTCTTAGGTAGTTGATTCAACCTTTGCATGTCATTTTTTGGTTGCTGGGGTCATTTTTTGTAGCTAAAGGCATTCTGTTTACACTGGATTAACATCTTCTGTACATCAACAAGAAAAATGCCTTCTGGGTTTTGTTCGCTACACAAAAACACCATCTAGGTATATTTTAGTTTTTGCATGCAATCTATATATTTTGCAGAAATGCACTTAGAAAGATACAACACGACCACTCTCCGTTGGTAGTTGCAGTTTTGAAGGCAGTTTTCAAATGCTTCGTTCTTGCTCATACAGACTTCGTTTCCCACAAATATTTTTTTTGATTTTGGCTATTTTTTCGTGCTCTATGCACTAGTACAGTTGTTTTTTAATTTTGATGCAGAAAGTTTTCAAAAATTGCAGATTCTCAATCGTGACACTGCACAGTTCTCGTTTTGGGAACTTCAGAAGATCATAACTTTCACATACGACCTCGTATCAAGGTGATTCTTTTTTGAAAGTGCATGATTTTTCGAGTAGATCACAGTGGTATTGTTTATTTCTCTGGATATTGTGCCAAAGTTGTATTTTCAGCATATGCTCTTCATGAGGGTTTTGTAATGCATTGAAATTAAGACCACTAAGTATTTATTGCTAGTGGCAGTTGTAAACGCACTAATATAAAGTGCAAAATCATATTTTCTTGGGGGGTTCTTTGATTGAGTGTAAAGGGTGGGGTTGTCTTGGTTGGGTTCTCTTCTTTTCGGCATTTCTTCTTTGCATTTCTTCATCATGGATCAAAAAAATGTGCCCATCCTAACTCCGTACAATTATTTTGAGTGGAAATCATGCATGACAATTCACTTAAGGAAAGCTGGATTAAATAGGATAACTATGGGACTTGAAATTGAACCCGCTAAAGATGAAGATAAGCCTAAGTAGTTTAACAAATGTGATGAGGCATATGGAACATTGTGTTTATCTGTTTCTCTTGATTTGCTCTTTCACATTGAGTCTTTGAATACACCAAATGAAATCTGGACAAAGCTAGAAACACTATTTGGCACACAAGATTCAATGAGGGGTCATATGTTGGAAAATGAACTAATTAGTTTAAATCCAGGCAATTTCAACACAATCTAGGATTTCTTCACTAAATTGAAATCACTAAGGCTGTAGTTAAAATGATGTGGAATTGAAAAGAAAGATGAACAACTGATTCTTAGTATTCTCTCTAAGCTAAGTTCAGAATATTTTGTGTTTGTTTCTACTTTCTATGCTACTAAGGGTGCACTTGGTACTCAATTCACCATGCCATCTTTAGATGATTTTGCTGTCAATCTCACTCAGGAATAGGACAAGCTAATCCAGATGGGCACTATTAAGTCCTCTAAGTCACATGCCTTGGCTACCAACCAAGGCACAAAAGAACAGAAAGGACAAAGTAGTAACAACAATAGTAATGATAAGAAATAGAAGAATAGTAAGGAGAAGAAGGATTAGATATCATTTGCTTCAAAGGCAAGTAATGAGACCCAATCTTCCAAGGGCGACAAACCTAAGAAAGAGAGGGTCCAATGTGCTTATTGGAAAAGACCCGGTCATGATGAACATAAATGTCTGAAGAAACAAATTGATCACTTGACACACATTCTTGAGAAGAATAATATCAGTGTTCCTGAGTCTATCAAACAGAGTTCTAATGAGGGGTCTAATAAGGCAAAAGAAAACAACAAGGGAAAAGGAAAGGGCAAGGCCCTTGTTGTAGTTGCTTCTTCACCATCCACTTGGGTTCTTGATTCGGGTGCTTCGCACCACATGGCTTCATCTAAGGAAGAACTTGCATCTTTGGAGCCGTGTGCTATGCCTTCTATTTTGATGGGTGATGACACTCCTGTTGAGGTGTGTGGGAGAGGGTCTGTTGATGTGGGGGATGGCACATTCCATGATATTCTTTGTGTGGCCACATTATCAACTAATCTCCTATCGGTATACCAGATCACTCACATAGGTTTAGGCAAGCAGGTTGAGTTCACTCCTGATTCAGTGGAGATTCGTGAGTTGCATAGTGGTTCTACAGTTGCAGTTGGTAGAGCAGATCATCAGTCACGACTCTATCTATTTTCTCACTTTGTTCCTGATCCTCCTACTATTTTTCTCACTCATTCTAATGATGTGAGTAGATTATGGCATGAGCAGTTTGGCCATCTTAACTTCCGCTACTTGCAGCAGCTCAACCAGGAGAGCATGGTCACAGGGTTGCCTTCAGTTCAGTTTTCAGGTGGTGTTTGCCAAGGTTGCATTCTTGGTAAGCATCCTAAGGAAATGTTTGACAAAGGTAAGGCATGGAGAGCTTCATAGATACTGGAGTTAGTTCACAGTGATTTGGCTGGTCCATTTTAGCATCTGTCTTTCAGCAGGGCTAGATATGTCCTCACATTCATTGATGACTTTTCTTGATATACTTGGGTGTACTTTCTCAAACAAAAGTTTGAGGTATTTGATCACTTTCAAGACTTCAAGACTTTTGTAGATAAGTAATCCGGGAAAGCCATCAAAGTTTTGTGTACTGACAATGGTGGTGAGTATGTCAACCATCAGTTTGAGAGGTTTTGCACTTCAGAGGGGATTGATTTGCAGCATTCAGTTCCATACAATCCTCAACAGAA
This sequence comes from Cunninghamia lanceolata, assembly GCA_027924645.1. NCBI lineage: Eukaryota > Viridiplantae > Streptophyta > Pinopsida > Cupressales > Cupressaceae > Cunninghamia > Cunninghamia lanceolata. The sequence continues at coordinate 41,690,519 of BSBN01000391.1, read as the reverse complement.
TGGTGTTGCAGAATGGAAGAATAGGTCCTTGAAGGAAATGGTGAACTGCATGATTCACTCCAGATCTCTTGCACCATAGTATTGGGTAGAGGCCATTAAATGTGCTTGTTATATCCAGAACCATGTTCCTCACTGAGCCTTGAAGGGAGTCACTCCTTTTGAAGCTTGAAGTAGTCGGAAACCATCAGTTAAGCACTTTCAAGTTTTTGGTTCTCCTGCATGGGCCCACATTCTTGTAGAGAAACGCAAGGCCTTGGATCCGCAGAGCAGACCTTGCATATTTGTAGGTTATCTTGATGGTGTGAAGGGTTATCGGTTGCTCCACCCTACTACACATGAGTTGTTCATTAAGAGGAGTGTTCAGTTTGAGGAGGGCTCTTCGAGCTCACTTTCTGTCACTTCTCCAACTCCTACTTTGACATTGGAGTCACTTGAGATACATGACAGATCTTCTGATGAGTCAGATTCATCTGAGTAGTCTTCTACCTCCACTTCTAATACATAGAGCAATTCAGAGGACTCACCTCCTTCCTCTCCTAGTCATCATTTAGAGGTTGATGATTCTCCTCTAGATTCTCCATCTTCTGGTCCACTTTGGGCTAGACAGACCTTGCAGTCTATAGGTGATTGGGTTGGGGATCCATTAGACACCAGGCAGACTCGTTCACAGTTCCAGGATGCTCCACATGTCTTCATTGCTACTGCCTCAGATCCACAGTCTTTTCATGAGGCTTCTGGTATTCCTGAGTGGGATACAGCTATGCAAGAGGAGTATAGTTCCTTGATGAGGAACCACACTTGGGATCTTGTCCCTCTTCCTAAGGGAAGAAAACTTGTTCGATGTAAGTGGATCTATCAGACAAAATTTGTAGTAGATGGGTCAGTTGACAAGCATAAGGCTTGCTTGGTCGCCAAAGGATTCTCCTAGGTTCCTGGGATTGACTACTCTGAGACTTTTGCGCCAGTTGCCTGAATGAATTCCATCCGACTTGTTCTTGCCATTGCTGCAGCCAATCATTGGGAAGTACACCAAATGGATGTGAAGAGTGCTTTTCTTCATGGTAACCTTCAAGAGGAGATCTACATGGAGCAGCCACAAGGGTTCATTCAGGATTCTTCACTTGTGTGCCATCTTCGGAAGTCTCTCTATGGCCTCAAACAGGCTCCTCAGGCTTGGTATGCCAAGATGGACTCCTTCCTTCTATCAGTTGGGTTCACTCGGTGCCATTCTGATCCCAATGTCTACATTCTGCAGCAGGATGATTTAGTCCTATTTCTAGTTCTGTATGTTGATGACTTACTGATCACATGGAGTTCTTCATCAACCATTGGGGCTGTCAAAACTGCCCTTCATGACAGGTTTTTGATGACTAACTTGGGCTTGTTGCATTGCTTTCTCAGGATTGAGATCTTTCAGTCTTCTTCTGGGATCACCATCACACAGTCCAAGTATGCTCTAGACTTGCTCTCGAGGTTTCATATGGCTGACTGTAAGCCTGCTCAGACTCCCTTCCTTTTTGGAGTCAAACTTGAGGCTCAGTGTTCTTCTCCACTTGTTGATGGCACTTTGTACTGACAACTTGTTGGGAGTCTCATTTATTTGACTCATACGAGACCTGACATTTCATATTCTGTAGGCATGGTCTCTCGATTCATGCAGGAGCCTCATGAGCTGCACTGGAAAGCAGCCAAGTAGATCCTTCACTACATTCAGGGTTCTCACCGTTTTGGGATTCACTACGTAGCAAACATTGAGATTGACTTTGTGGGCTAAACAAATTCAGATTGGGCGGGCGATTCTCAGGATCATAAGTCTACTTCAAGTTACAACTTCTCACTTGGTTCAGGTCCTATTTGTTGGTCGAGCAAGAAGCAGTCTGCTATTGCTCTATCTTCTACTGAGGCTAAGTATCAGGGGGCTGTGAATGCTGCCATTGAAGCCATTTGGCTTCAAAATCTTCACTGAGTTTGGTATCCAGATCAGATGACCATCAGTCATATTTTGTGACAACCAGAGTGCCATTCATATCTCATAGAATCCAGTCCATCATCAGCGGACCAAACACATAGAGGTCCACATGCACTACATCTGGTAGGTCATCCATGGCCACGTCATCGACCTTCGCTACTGTCTGACATCTGAGCAGGTTACTGATATCTTCACCAAACCCTTCACTGAGAGCAAGTTCCTTCATTTGTGAGCTTTGCTGGGGGTGCGGGATGCTTCATCTTCTGGGGGGCTTCTTCCTCTCACTTGGAATCTTGACTCTCTCTACTTTGGGGGGGTCTCTTCTCTCTCTATTTTGGGGGGGGGCTTTTCTCTCTCTTTGGGGGGGAATTTTATGTACATGGGTACCTCATCAGGCTTGATTTGTTGGGACTCATTTCTACATCCACCTAAGCTTCGCTTATGAGGGGGTGTTAGTGTAGGTTTTTATTTCCTAGTGGCTTATTTATTTTCCCCTATATTCCTAGGTTTTTCCTACACTTCTATTAATCTCGCTTAGGTTAATTAAGCATGTCTTATTTGGTGAGTGGTTGCGAGGTGTCACCTTCCTACATGTGAGCATCCATTAGCTATCTTGGGAAGATACTTTGCTATCTTTAGTCTGATAGATGGTTTCTCCTCATTGGTTGGTGTTGCCACCTCCTCCCTCTCCCTAGTCTATATAAGCATGCTACCTGGCTTATATTTTGTATCTTTTGCTTTTGCATCCTCTTAATGCTATTTTTCTTCTAGCATTTGCATTACTCTCTTGGAGACTAACTCTGTGTTGCTATTTTGATTTCGTATAATTTGCATTCATAGTTTAAATATCTATTCGTTTGCACTAGTTTTCTGGGTTAATAATCTTTTCAGATTCTAACATATCTTAGGTGCCAAAGAACTCAAAAAGACAAGGGATAATGCCTACTTTTGGTATTTAGTCCATTGGAAGGGTTTACCAAATGAGGATTCCACTTGGGGGTCAGAGAATGACATGATCAAACATGAATCTACTGTTGCAGCACTGTCCTCAATGGGACTTGAGTCTATTTTGCCTGAGGAGTATGGTGCAAGGCACCCAGGTCTTAATGTAAAAATTGCAAAGTGTTAGTGGTGTGGTGAAGTCATTTTGTTTGTAATAAGGTCTTTAAGACCATGTTTTATGTCTTTGTGTGTCATTTAGGTCATTTTGGAGTCAATTTGGTGAAATTTGTAAAAGTTGAAAAAAGTTGTCAAAGCAACTTTTGCATTTTTGCATTTTTGGGGAAGTTGAATGATTAGGCTTTGGTTTTTGGTGGGAAAACGATTGGTTATGCTTGGGAATGTTTTAAAAGCACTTGTGTACGTTGGAACAAGAGTTAGAAGTTGTAAAAATTTGAATTTTGAATAACAAGGTGCCATGTTTCTGCATTTTGGAAGCCTAATTTGCTGTTAAACTGTACTGTACGACTCTGTATGACCTAGAAGTAGTCAAACATTGATTGGAATTAACGGTGCCTTGAATCCTTGTTCTTTACAATTGATTTCATTAAGTTTGAAGTGAGTTAGGGAAAATTTACTAAAAGTGGTTTGAAACCCTTACAAGGGTGTGCTTTGACTGAAAATAATGCATTTCTCTCCATTTCACCAGTGAAAAGGCCTCCAACTCAATGGAATGGATGTAGGTAGCATGTATTTCATGTTCACAATGTTGTAGGAGCAGGGGATGGTGTTATGTGCAAATTTGGTGATGCCCTAGTCTATTTAACCTCATGTATTTGGCATAGAAGTACATAGGAGTTAGGGTTTGAAGTAGAACTCTTAAACAATGGTTGGAATTGCTTGGAATGGTGTTGATAGATGTCATAAGACATGTCTGAGCCATTGGCATGAAGTTTGGAAACCAAGGGGTTGAAGACCTTGTGGTGACCTAGTTGAACAAGCCTAATTAGACCTTTTGTCAAACAGAACAGTTAATTTTAGAGCCTTGTGTTACAAAACAACCATACCTAAGTTTTGGAAATGTTCAAGAACTCCCAAAAGGGTACTCAAAATAGGTTTTATATTGTGGTTTTAAGGTCTTCTCTACAAGTTATGTCAGAAAAAGCCAATTTGCTGTCCTACTTGGCCTAGAGTCAATTTGGCAAGAGAACAATTGAAGTTTGCTAGCCCTAAGTTCTTGTGCATTCCTAACACTTATTGTTTGTTATCCTCATTCCATTGAGAGTCCTCCTAGTGTTGATTTACTTGTTGAAGCATAAATGACCCATTAGGGGTTGAAACCTAGTTTGGATCCACCGAAGGTTATGAACAAGAAAACACCAAATCTTGTTGGGAGATGTTGAAATCTTGAAACCCTCCCTGCTCTGCATCATAAGGAAGCACTCCTTGAGATACCATGTTTGAGAGAAAAGAAGATAAATCAAATCAACATGGGACTAAGTTACTCAAATGATACAACTCATAACTTAAATGAGGACACTTAAGAGATATTAAAAGACCATGGTCATTAATTAAAAGATGCGATGAAAATAAGGCATGAATGTCACCAACTGCCCTTTAAGGTAAACAATATTTTTTTCCTCAACATGAAATAATGGGACAATTGAGTGGGATCTAGGGCCAACAAAGAAGCACTTTAGACCTCATTCTACACATCAATAAACAACTCAACACAAGAAATGCAAATTGACATATTAACACAACAATATCCAACTAAGTTATTGAAAGTCAACTATTGATACCTTGTTCTCCATCCAGATTACAAAATTGGCCCACTTTTTGCTTTGTAACATTTCCTTTTCAAATTATGTTGGATGCCGACCATATTTCTCCTCCTGTCAAAACATGGCACATGGACTAGTTAAACTAATTAATATGCAATCATTTACTTTTTCCTAGGAAATTAAAAAAATATCATTTAACATATTAAATATACTTACAAATGTATAGATAAAGGCTTGCAAACCTTTGTGGCCATTGTGATGTGTGGCACAAAGTTTGTCAAGCCTAGCCTTGGAGGTGTTGTCCTGAAACATATACTAATTCAATTTAACTATGTACAAATAAAATTTAAAAATTGTTTAATAAATTTGATATAATCTTATGAGCAAATTCAAATACCTATATACTCTCCTCACCGAACTTCCTCCATGCATCAGAATTCTCATATGCTTTTACAAGCTCTTTCCATACTTTCACACTTACATCAATTGCCCTTTTTTTGAGCCTTAGCTCGGGAGGGAATTTTTTTATCTTCTTTGTTTGGTTGCACCGAAATCTCTTGCAGTTTTGAGACATTCGTAGCTTTGTCTTCTTTACAGATCAACCTGTACCAAATTCAATCTCCATGTTATAGATAATTGCTTTTTGTAGGTGCATGGGTATCTTTGAGAATGGCAAATGTAGATGGTCTTTGAATCGTTGAAGGCATGATTTCGTCAACCTATTCACAAACATTTTTCTAGCATCTGTCATTCGGACATCCCCTGAAACCACATCGTATTCTATCTTGGTATCGTAGCTACCAATGCAAGATGCAAAACATGGCGTGGTGGAAGAAGTTTGTGTCCTAGAAGTGGCTGGGACATTGGAAGTCTTTGCTCCCTCTTCCACATTCTTAGAGTTTATTGTTATTGATTTCCTCCTGGATCTTTTGCTTGATCTAGGACTGGTTGGGGAATGAATTGATTCCCTTTGACACAATTGATTTGGTTACAATATTTCAGGGGCTTTACTAGATCATTTTTCTATGTATCTGGCAAGCATTGTCAAGTCCACACCATCCAATTTGTTCACTGCCTCTACCCCCAATATGGAAGCCAATGCCTCTTTATCTTTGTTAGTCTCATGTCCCTATATATATAAAATAAATTTCTTATTTTAAATTTAGAAATAAAAAACTAAAAACTAAAAATAAAAAAAACAATGGAAACATTTACAAATCTATAAATTGACAATGAATTACCTCATTGTGACTAGTGTCTTCTCCCTCTGCTCCCTTCCCTCTATTGCTTGACATTTTGAGGTGACCTAGGGCAAATTATTTCCATCCACTCTGTGGAGGCAAATGAAGTACACACTGCCAGGTATGAAAGTTTTCATCCAGTTTGTGGTATGAAAGTTTTGTTTTGTGGTATGAAAGCAAGCCACCAATCAAAGAAATTAAAAGAAATGGATGATTTAAAAGAAATAGGTGATTTAAAGCAAGCTTTACCTTGAATGACTCTCTTTCTAGAATTTCTTCAACTTGAGGGAATTTGTTTGCTTGCAGCGTATTGTTTTCTAGAAATAAACATTCAACGGTTCCGTAATTCTATACAAAACAATTGTTTAGGCATGAAATGGAGTACGAAAGGTAGGGGAAAGGCTGTAAAAAGAAGAAATGAGTGCTAAAATTGAACCTTTACTACAGAGAGGAAGTCGTGGGCGTGAAATGCAGTGTCGAATTGCAACACGAATTTCGATATCTCAAAACCCTGAAGGAAATGATAAATTCATCCAAAACTTAATATAGTGCATCAATTTCCACTCAAGTTAAAGCATTGAATTTTAAATGTTCCATGTTAAAGATTATGCTCAAATTTTTTTGGAGGAAACTGAAGAAAAATTTTCACTGCTTTCCTTAAATTCAGTAAAAAAACAAAGGTTTGGCTTTCAAATGCAGAGGATATAGGGAGCTTTAGAGATTAAAAGGATAATGAAGTTTAGGCTTTTAACGCAGGTGGGAATTTTTGAATTTCTATTTTTGATTCATTAGTCGGCGCTATAGTCGTCGTGGTTAACGCCAACTTTAGCACCGACTTTTAGCCCTAAATGTAATCTCTTTGGGGCACCAAAGGCAGTGCAAAGTGTGCCTAATTTAGCGCCTAGCCATACCACACCAAAATGTTCCTCATGCACACATTTGGAATTGAGGTAAATGTTTAAGTAGTAAGGGTTTTATAACATTGGAATCTAGTGTGACAATAACATACCACCAACTAGCTTGGAAAAAATGGATACATCCTAGAAACTTTACATAATAAAAACATAATTTGATGGAACTTAAAAAAAGTTGTATTGTGTTTTAGTAACTTGAAAACCAAACTCTTTTACCTATCAAACAAATAAATTCAGATCTCATGCCTTCTCTTGGCTAATGAAGATATACATGCTAGCTAAATCAATCAAGATGTCAAAGGTTTTAGCTAGTGGCTAGACTTCCATGCAATACTAATTATGAAAACATAACATATTAGGCTACAAATATGATTTCCATACATCATAAAGTAGGTCATGCTATGTATCAATCTTTCATTAAAGTTGTAGTAAATTGTTAAGTCTTATATGGGTTGAGCCATTTGTAAATATTTGTTGGCTTTTATTTGATGAGGGGATTTCTACATAACCAAGCCAACTACTTTCACCACGACCTCTATGGAGGATAAACACCAATCATGAAAAATAAAAAAATCAAGAATTAAAGTTTTGGATCTTATCTAAGATAAATATTCTCACACTATCGAATGTAAAGTAGGTTTCAATCAAGAATAAGGAATCCAATCTCTGGTTTTCAAAGAGAAAATATCTACAACTTTAATGAATTTGTGGAAGAAGTGTAAGGTAGAGAACCAACTAAAATTATTAGTAATAGGTTTTCTTTCATCTAGGATAACAAGGGACCATGGAAGGGATGTTCAACTAAAATTATTAGTAATAGGTTTTATTTGTAGTCAGCTTGTAAATAAATGTCTTTTTGATGTGAATTTGTAGTCATCTTGTAATCATAAGATTTGAGCTCTAGTTGTCAAGATTTCGTGTGTAAACTTTTTGTGAAGAGCAAAATGTTGCAGTGTCCTATTTTGTTTTTCATAGTGCGTCTTAATGAAAAGTGAGCGTATTAACAAGATAATTTCAATAATATTCTCTTGGTACACAACTGTTATGTGACTATTATCATTGTTGTGTATTACAGGATCTAGAGGAGGCCATGGAGAGAGGACGTGGATGGCATATAACTACTAAATCGCAGAGAGGAAAGTGGGTGGAAATAGATATGACAACGAAATCTGCAGATACAATAGAGGTAAGAAGAGAAAGCAACCTCAATCAAAGGAGGAAGGTGTTTATGAATTCACAAATGCTACAACATAGAGGAGATAGTCATTTTTTTTTTGTCCATGAGGCCTCTAAGGTCAAACTTATTGGTTGAAAATGCATAGGAATGGTGATTAAATGTGATTCTATGATCAAGGGAAAAGTTTGAAAATTAAGATAGCCAAAACATGATATCAATATGTCAAATATATGACTAAAGTGAGGTTTTGTGTTGGATAGCATATTTGTTAAAATGATATAATTGGTGTACTAAACATTATTTACTATGTTGTGTATTATAGGGGCCAGATGAGGCCATGGCAACAGATCGTGTCATATCAAATGAGGACACAACGAATGAAGCGGGGCATCAAGTACTCAAATTTTGACTTAACTTAGGAAAAAATGATCTGATGGCATTTTGTGATATGTCCATATTTTTTCACAGTATTATTGAAATTTATAATGTATTATCCAATCTTGACATAAATTAATACATGTTGATTATTTTAGATGGAGATTGGAGCAAATGCAGAGCCTGAGCGTTCAACTAGCAAAAGAACAAGATATGTACGTGGATGTGGACCTAAAACTGTTAAATCACATAGAGGACAGTGGGTGGAAGAGGATATGACAATGGATCCTGCAGACACAACAAATGATTGCATTGAATAAGAGGTTGGTCAAGACTATAGTACATGGGATGAATACTTTGAGAAAATTGTTGTTTGTGGATGTTCTGTATGTCGTGGAAAGAAACAATTCAAACGAGTGATTGTACAAAGACATTACATATATGATGAGCTTCCAATCGGTAGTATGCCTCCTACAATCGATTCAAATCCAATAGGAATTGTGGTAAGGAATTTTCCAATTTGATATAAATAACATGTATATTTCGTTTACACATTGTTTTATATTATTTAAATAACTAATTTTTTTCTTAATGGATACTTGTAGGATAAAATTCTTAGTTTAAAGTTTACTAGACCACTGACTTCCAGCCTATAGGGTAATGATCATTTATCAGATGATACATCTAACAAAAATATTTGCCAATATACCAGCTCGAAAGATGAGGAATCGATGAAAACAAGTAACAAAACAAGAACCGGTTTAAAGATACATAATTTTCTTAAAGACAAGGGGAAGGTAGACTACATACCCTATGAGAATGAATGTGATGGAGATGATGACTTGCCCCTAAGTTTGAGATCAATTTACAAAGAGACATTTGATTGTTGACTACCTAGTGATCAACAACTACCTAGAGTGTACGAGGTGTTTCAATTTTGGGGATACAACATGATACGACCCTCCAATATTCATGGAGCGAATCTAGGCCTCTTTATTGTCCAAAATGTACATGTGGGATCTAAACATAGAAACAATTCAGAACAAACCACTAGAAGATTAATGCCATATTATGGTCCATCATATTACAACGGTGAATGGAGAAGGCTAGCAGAATATAAGCCTAGCATGTCAGCATATGGTCTAAATTTGAATATGTATACACATCGTCTCCAATTGGAAAGTGGAAAAGAAATGAATAGAGGTCATCATATGTATATAGATGGACGTGCATACACACACAAAAATATTGTAGGATTTATAAATAGTAGTAAGGGAAGGGACCCTACTGTAAGACCGAATTGTCAATTTGTTGAGGTTATAAATGATAAAGATGGAGATATGGAAGGAGAGGTTGATATATTGATAATGGTTGAGGCTATTATGGACCTTACCATTGGGGATGAGTTATTGATTAATTACCCCTTCTTAAAACACAATCCTGCGTAAAAGAAAAGGGAAGAACAAGGTCTCCCTAAGGATGTTCTTAAGGGCAGAAAACCAAAGAATAATAAATGAGTGTGGACTGATGTTTTATAAACTATGTTGTCAAAATTGTGTTTTATTTAAATTATTATATAAAAAAGGTAGTCTATAAAATAATGTTCCATTATTCAATTGATTTATATATGTTCATACAATTTATAGTTTTATTTTTTAAGCCATATTTGATTATATTTCTTTGAAATTGATACATTTATGATTTATCCAATTGTTGCCAAACATTAAATAATGCTTGCGTTTGTTGATAGGTAGAAGATGTTGATGAAACACATACTAATACCCAAGATCCAACTGGGTTATTAAGATTTGGACGGGATGATCCAAACCATCCTTTAAACAATACCAGGGTGAAAAGAGCAACATTGAAGAAAATACTACTAGCTGAGAAATTTGAAGAGTTGATGAGATCCGCATACACTGATGACATGCCACCTAGCCTTAATGATGAAGATCATGATAGTGAAAATGCAGTGCATGAAGAAGGATTGAATGGAATTCTTACATGTTTCTTTGGGGATGGAAACAATGATGACAATAATGATCATATGGTTGATAGTAATGATGATAGCAGGGGTAATTACCACCAATGTAATGTTGATTATAACAACCTGAAAGACTCCATCAAGCAAGCAACAAAGACACCCGTGTTCAAATTGAGTGCAAGTAGAACCTCAAAACTGGCATGCACATTAATATTATTAGAAATCAAGTCACTATTTGGTTGGTCAGACAAAGGATTCACTACCCTATTGAAGAGAGTTGAAATCTATTTCTTACTTTGCATTGTCAATTGGTGTACATAATTTGTAAACATTCATCAACTTCGTTTATATTTCTTTAAGGGGATTTTAAAACCATATATTGTATATAAACAGTCCTAGTATAGATTGACATATCAAACATGTTCATCATAAGTCAAACATTCAATTGATTTAATCTCTGACAATCTTACAGGGCACTAAAAACTAAAATACTCCCTGAAGAGAATGTGTTGCCATCAACTTGCAGAGAGGTGCGTATGTTGTTTGTTGAGTTGGGGATTGAATATAAGCAAATTCATTCATGTAAAAATGATTGCATTTTATATAGAGATGAATATCAAAACAAGGTAGAATGCCCTTTATGCAAAGAGAAGAGATATCGTACAGATGTACAAGGTCCTACAGTTCCAAAGAAGGTTTTACGTCACATGCCAATTATACCTATACTTCAACGAATGTTTCGTTGCAAGTCACTTGTACAATTGATGTACTGGCATGCAAAGAATAGGAGTAAAGATGAATTCATGTGAATTCTGACCGACTCCAAAGCAATGCAACAGATAGAGGAAAAATGGCCAAGAAAATTCAAAGATGAACCCCGTAGTATTAGGTTTGGTCTTGCAATTGATGGAGTGTGCCCATCCTCTTTCCTGAGCTCAAATTATAGTGTTTGACCAGTCAGATTGATAGTATACAATATTCCCCCATGGATGAGTGTTAGAAAGGAGCACCTTATGATGACTCATTGTTCTAGGAAAACATCAAGTTAAAAACATGGATGTTTATCTTGTGCCTTTTATTGATGAGATGCAACTGCTATGGAAAGGCATAAGAATGTATGACATATCACGTCCTCCATCAAATAGGTCCTTCATGTTGTATGGTGTGCTATGTTGGACTATTCATGATATTCCAGGACTTGGTGTTTGTTCTGATAAGATAAAATATTTACATATTTACTCTCATAATTTATTTTCATCCCAACTTTCATACTTAGTTTTATACTTTTTTTTATGTTATTAACATTACTTATTGAATTGCAGGGCTTCAAACAAAGGGGATATTTTCATGTCCAAGATGTGCAGAACAATTTCAAGGGCTGTATTCTAAAGATCTATATAAATTTATTTACACAAACAACAGGTTTTTTCTACCACTAGATCATAAGTTTAGAAATTGCCTGAAGAATCAATTTGATGGAAAAGTTGAAAATAGAGGCCCTCCCATGATTATGGGTCCAGGTGATTGGCTTAAGAAGTATGAAGATGCTGAATTGAAAGCTTGGGAGGATTTTTTTGATCGGGGTGATTCAATTGAAGAACCCAAACAAGTTGTAGTTAATATGCTAGAAGGAATGAAAAGGAAATCCATATTTTATGAGCTCCCTTACTGGAAGGATCTATTAATATCTCACCTATTAGATCCTATGCACATCTTCAAAAATGTCCCAGATTCTATATTTCGACATATATTAGGCAAAGAGAAGGACACCTTGTCTTCAAGGAGAGATTTTGCTCTTTCGCGTACCAAAATTGATAGAAAACATTTGTGGCCAAACAGGGAAAATGAAACATATGCAGAAGCTCCATGGATTTTGAAAAAAAAAAGAGCTAGACCAACTAAAAAATGTCATCCGTTCAATAAGGACAGCTACTAGCTATGGGTCATCATTGGCTAAAGCTTTTACAATTGATGGACATATCACAGGATTTAAAACACATGATTTTCATAATTTTATGAAGGTATTGTATATCATCATTTAACATTTACTGGTAACATTGATTAAGTACTAAATATATTTTGATATTTTGTTGTGTGAGAAAAAATTGCTAATGACCTTTTTCATAAATGTGTTTGATAGCATATCATGCCATTGGTAATTAGGGGGGATTCCTGTCTTACAGTTGACTTAAGGAATGCCATAAGTCAATTGTCAGCATTTACAAGGTATGTGGTTATATGAAATGTTCATGTGTGAGAGACAGAGATATTATATTGCATTTTAATTTTTGACTAAAGGTTCATACTAATTTACTATTCTTATATTAGGTGGGTGACCTCCAAGGAGATCCACGAATGTGAAGTACCAAAATGGAAGAAGGAAATTGTAGAAATTGTATGTGTATTTGAGAAGGAGCTCCCTACAAGTTTTATGGACCTACAAGTCCATTTACTTATACACCTAGTCGATGACATTGAATTGGCGGGTGTCGCATCAATGAGGTGGATGTTTTTCTTTGAGAGGTATATGAAAACTCTAAAAAGATATGTCTGACAAAAGGCACATCCAGAGGGTTGCATGGCTGAAGGGTATGTATTAAATGAAGCATTTTTCTTCCTGTGTGAATTCCTTGGTAAGGATTTTGAAGATGGGCCACACTTCTGGCTGAAGAATGAGCATAAGATATTATTGATGGAGGAAAACCACAATCTAATGGTGTTTAAGTAGAAATTATTAAGTAAATTCATGAGCAGTGTGGTTGTTTTTCTTGCAATCATTAATTTACTCTGTAATTTATTTATCAAATTAACAACATGACATTTGGAGTTTGAAGTAAACATGTTGACATGTAATGGGTTACACTTTTTGGCTAAACTTGACATTGAAATCAACATTTTGAACTAAATCTTCACTTTTTGACACCTATAGCCGCTAAACCATTAGGAATTTGAAGATGATGCAAACTAGTGATTTGTGAAATTTTGTTTGTAGATTTTAAATATATATTTTTAAAAAAAATTGGAGTTAAATTGTAAATTTTTTTGCATCTCCTTTGATAACTAGATTTTAATAGTAAATAACATTTTTTTAAAGTGATGTGTATTCTGTAGCACATAACTTTTTTTCTACAAAGGATAAAATTATGTTTCTTTTGAATTTAGATTGGTAACACCAATATACAGGGCATGCATTTGGTTTCATAATGTTTTGTTGAATATTTTTTTTAATTAAGTTTTGAAGTCAAACTAATTATAATTTAGACATAGGCGTATTCTGTAAAACATAACTTTTTCTGTATGTATCAAAATTCAATTTTTCTTTTTTTGTTGAAACAACGACATCAATACCTAGGGCATAGATATTTTTTAGATTTTTTTTTCACAATTTACTAATTATCTGTGTGTAGAACAGAGAACTTGATGTTCAGTGAAAAACCCACATTCACAAGAAATAACAAAATAAATATAATAATCAAATTAAATATATTTAAAATTATACTTTTTGGGAAGCTTATAATAAGGACTACATACTTACAAAACATAAATTTTATATGAATTCATTTGATTCCCTAAAAGGTAAATCAAAAGTAGTTTTTTATCAACATTTTGATAGGTGTAAAGGAGACTCCATTATAGGTATGGTTTAAAACTAGTGGGGTTCTATCTAAGGAGGTTTGAATCTAAGGGGGTTGATCAAACCCTCTTCATTTAAAATCTTTTAAATGGAACTTTCAAGGCTTAAATCATTATATTTTCTAAAAATATGTGATTTTAGCAAAAATTAGGATGTCCCAGAAAATGTAACCCATTATTGTGGCAGCACCAAGGTGTAGATGAAAGTGCTATACTCGACAAGTTCATTCTATACCACATGGACTTTATAAACAAATAGATTGATCTGTATGATAAAAAGAGAGAAGAAGTGTTAGAAGAAAGGAGACAGTTTAAGAGATCGAACCTAAGGAATACTCCACTTCCCACTGATCTACTTGGGGAATGGGGCAAAGATTGCACACTAGAATGGGTTACTGAACAAATTCAAAATCAAATAGAAGATGCAGGTATAGATTCAAACATAACAGAAGATGAAATCAACATGTCTAGAGGATGTGAAAGAAAGGTACAGTTGGAATTTTACAAAATGTTGTTTCCTTACAATTTTGACACTATTAACTATTTTAATATTCATCATTATATTTGTTTTCACTAAAATAAATGGTCTTTCACAGGCGAGGAAATATCCAGCAATGTGGGCATATGGTCGACATTATTGTGTAGAAAGTGTAGATGTAAAGAGACGATCCTTCGATTGTGGCATCATGGTTGACTTCAAGCAATCCAGTCGATCAAGCTCAAAAGATAAGAATATAATTGAAGGGAATCTATAATATGTTAGGAAAATACAAGAAATTATTGAGTTGGATTACTGCTCTTTTAAATGTTGTATTTTTAAGTGTAGATGGTATGAAGCATTTGAGAGGACACAAAGACATGATACCCGTAGTGGATTGTTTTCTATAGATTCCTCATGGTTCCTACCAGAGGATAAGGAGCCAAGTATGTTCTACCAATTCATTGTGAGCAGATATTTCTTTAACTCAAACAAGAAGTGGTAGTGATCATTAATCTATTAATTCATAGGTTATTGCGAATATATACATGTGTTTATTAATCAATAAAATTGTTATAACATACGTCTAATATATGTATGTCATTCATGTGCAGGTATTTTTCTATGAAGATATTTTGGACCTGAAATGGATATTTGTCATACATTATGATCCAAGATTAAGCCATGTATTTGACGATGCATTAGTGGATACTGAGCAAAACAATGATGGGCCAACAAAATGAGAGAGAGGGATTAGAGAACATCGAGGAAATTGACATCCATGATGATGTTGAAGATGGTTATGTTCAGGCACAAGAAGACAACAATCCAGAGTTAGATGATGTTATGGAAGATAACAATATGGATGGTATAGAAAATGATGATCCAAATACATCTAGTAACAATATAGATGGTCTACAGTCAAATTTCAATGATGATGAAGATGATGCAGGTCAAGATGAGGATGATGATAATATTAAATACTTGAAAGAACATATGAACATTGACAATGATACACTGGATGACATTGTAGTAGACAATAATGTTAAAGACCAAGACTTCTAAATTTTCAGAACTATTTGCAATCCATGTTTAAACAAGGATGATTCTTATGGCCTAAAATTTGAAATGCTTCCGTAATATTATTTGTGTCGATACAAATTACCTATTGCAATATCCTTAAATTGTTCAATCTTTGGTATGAATTGTTGGCATAAAAAAATAGGATTACTTGGATGCTTCTTCCATTCATTTTGTGTCAACATATGTTCGTGAGGACACAAAAGTTAATAAAATATTAATGCACATAACTCATAATTATTTAAATAAGCAACTTTATTAACTTTATTATTTTTAAATAGTTTTCATTTTTATGTTGAACATAATTTTGAACATGTAACTGAAAACATCCACAGTAAATGCCTTACTGTATCAACATATTCGTTCACATAAGCACAATATTGAGGCTCAATAACTGATATTAATTCAAATATAAGAAGAAATAAGTATGGCAAACATAAGAAAAATACAGAATGATAACAAAGTCATGGAGAATCTCTGATACTAAGATGTTCTATTTCATTCATAAGCTCAAAAGTTACACTAGTAGAGTTTTGGTACACCCTTCCACTCATACCTTTATTATTATTTTTTTTATTATCAAAGTTTATATAGAGATTACATAATATCATCCATTATTTCTAAGCCATTAACCATTAAACTACCTAACCCCTAAGCCCCAAATCCCTTATCTTTTGACCCTTAATCCCTTAAACCCTAACCCCTTGTTAGGTCTCAAAAACGCAGGTCCTAAACCCTAAGAGGTTGCCAAGCTTTCTTAATGTTTTTGGCTAACTAACACATGGTAGATATGGATAAACCCTCTTCACTTCAGGCCCTGCCAGACCTAGGTGGGTGTACCTTAATTATTAGTGCAGACTTGATTTGATCTTCACGGTGGCAAATAGGTGTGAAGTAGATGTAAGGTTTGAAGGTATTTCTAAAACTAAGGTTTACAAATATGAGAAATGTATGGAATTTGATAATTAATAGGACCGATGCTTTATCTATTGGTCAAAAGAGATCAAGAGTTACTGGTATATGAACCTTTAAGCTTGACTTAACTCGAACTGTTAGGTACTTATGTAAATCTGTAATTTGTACAAATGTGCAAGAATGTTGAGATGCATGGTTATTCTTATACAATCCCAATGATATTTCTCCAAATTGCTATGACCAATAGAAAGGATTTTAATTCTAATAGGAAGTAAACCAACTAAGACATCCTGTTCAAAGGATTTTGACCCTGGGGAGAGACCAATAAACATAGACTACTCAACAGGACTTAAATCAATTTCCCTCAGAAACCAATCACACAGATCATACAGTGACAACAAATGTGTACTGATAAATTAACTATATGCTTGATATATTAATTTAAACAACTTGAAAAACCATTCTAGAGACAACCGTGCAGCCCATAAATATTAAATTCAACACAACAATTGAACATCAATTTTTAGATCCACCAAATAACTCTGATTCCTTTATTAATTTAGAAGCTCATACTAGTTTGAAAACATAAATGGATATAGATAGATTCTTCAAGTTCTACTTTTATATTGCATATAAGTTTGTAAAAATAGATGAGATGATATCTTATAAAATGGCCTTGGTATCCTATTTTATAGGATGCAAACAAGCTTCAGGCCCAAAACATTGTGTCGTTTCATAAATGTCTCCTTTCAACTAACTAATGCAAAATTAAGAACATAGAGAGAAATAGAAGCATATGCAGTGATCAAATTCTAGCTTTGTTAATCATCGTAGAGCGATCTGTGACCCATAGGTCTGGCAAGATCATCCTCATCTCCATGGTACAGATTGATATACTTGCATTGCTTGTTGAATGACAAAATTGTACTGCAACCACCTCCTCACACTACCCTAGATATGAACAGATTTATTCTACCAATATGATCAATGTAATCTTGATCAGCACACGTATCTGTAGAAATTAGATTGTTCATAATTAACTCTATAGAGAATATCTTTCCCAAGCACGTGTAAGTATTTTCTGTAACTTGTTCCTCATTATTTATATTCTCAAGTAGTGGTGGCAATAACCCATTCAATTCATCTTTCCAAGGATCCTTGTCTCACAAACTCCCATTAGCATTGAAAAAAATTGGAAATGCCATGTCAGGATGTTGGTCAAAGTCATTCAAATCTTCTGTAAGTATACCATTAAATCTTTCATGCTCACTGATTAGGTCTTCATAATCTTTGAGCACTTGTTTCTCAACATCAGACTTACTGTTTAGTTTTTCTTTTGTCTCCAACATCCTAAGGTGCAACCTTTTGTGTTCTTGATACATCTGACGAGTCCTCTTATGCAAGTCCCAAACTTTGTCACTATTTTCCATCATTTTGTCAAATCTTTTTTGAATCAATTCAGAAGCCATATTGTATTTGACTGTTTTCAATTCAGTCTCTGACTACTCATTTTTCTTCTGAAACTTCTCTGCCTTAATCTTCCAATAATTAGCATCTTCTTTGGCCTCCATAATCCTCTTGTCAACTTCTAGGTATGGTGAATAGCTGCTAGATGAAGGCAATTTATCTTTGTAGGTGGCAATTTCCTATCTGAGCATTGCATTCTCTGCCATATAGTCATTATTCCTCCTTACCAACTGCTCAATTTTTTCCTTGGTGAATCTTGCAACATTTACATTCAAGTTAGCAGTTTCAATAGGGTTTGCTTCTTCAACCCTTTGAATCATTAGGTGACCAAAAGATTCATTAGAATTACTTATAACTTGAGGCTTCTTGTGTGGGGGATATAGTGACCATATTAGCAATGCTTGCTTATTAGGATCATACCCTGATCCAGATTTGATCTTGTCTAGGGCCTCAATGCTAAGTTGCGTCTTTTTGTCTTGGTTTTTTCTGAAAGTGTCAAACACAATTGCAAAGGTCATATCCCATCCAAGTATCAGTAACACTCCTGCTTCTTGGAGCAATTCCCTTCCCTTGTCAGGAGTCATATCTTCCAAGGCTTTGTCAATTTCTGACTGGAGTTGTTGCAAAACTTCATCTTGGATTTCAAGAGTGATGTTTTTCATTCTTTCCCTATCTTGTTTTCCTTTGTACTCATATAAAAAAGACTTAAATTCTACAGTCTTAATGAATTTATCATCTAAAATGAATTTTTTACTATCTAGATACCTTACATCCTCTGTTAGTTCATCAGAGGTCTCTATTTCAACCTTTTCTCTTTCCTTTGGAGGTTCATATTCTCCTATGTGGGGCCAGGATGCTTGCAAGTCTTTATTTTCCCCTTCCTCTTCTTCTTCAAGATCAAAAGAAATATTAGGAGTTGGTTGAGGAGACAAATGAGCCATTGGAACTTCATCCTCTACCTATGTTTCTCTGACAACTTTTCCCTTTTTTTCAAAGATATGAGGAGGAACATCTTCAATTAATTCTGAAGCATTTTCAATTAATGCATCTAGTCTCTTGATAGGATCATCTATGTTCACAAAAGCACCTGTGTAACTAGGGTTTTTGGCTACCCTCCAAGCCTCAGCCAACATTATCTTGTGGTACAATCTTCTTCTTTCAACTACATTGTGCTCATCTTGGTTTCTAATTAGGTCATCATCAACAAACAACACATGATTATACCTTTTCAACTTCTTCTTTGTTTTGACTTTGCATATAAAGTTCTATAGATCAAAATTTTCTCGAGCATTTCCTACAGGCAACCTAAAATATTCCAATCTTTTCTCAATTAACTGATATCCTTTATTTGACATGACTGTGAAGTCTCCAAAACACAATGTCCCAGGCATAAAAGATTGTTTATTGGAACCTTTAAAATGCATGAAATTTGAGTAGGCAAGTTGTCTCACAATTTCTAAATAGGCAATCCTGTCTGGACAAATTTTAGGTAACAAGAGAAGGGGACCCTTCAAATCCAAATACCCTTATCTTTTTGCAATCATTGTAGGAGTACCAGTCACCCCAGTTATGACTAAATTTTCCCTATTCATACTTGTCCTTAGGCCTTAGAAATCTTTGTATTTCTGGTGACAAGTTGTAGTCACAAGGGTGGCCTAACTTTCTATAGACAAGTTTCACAATGAATTCTTCAAAATAGAGATAATGAGACTTCTCACACCAGTTATCCTAGATAGTGGTCCACATTTGAATAGGTTTAATTTCACCATGCTTGTCTAGATCTCTTACCCTTAGACATTCACTCCACATTCCAAAATTCTGCCCTTCATATAGGACAAGGTGCATAAGTACATAATAGTGACTGAACTTACTACCTCCTTCTTTCAGGGAGACCAATTCATTATGAAGGGAATTAGCCAGGAACTCATCATAATCAAAACACAATGTTTGTTGACTTTGTATATCATTAGCTAAAACCATAGGAGCAATCTTCATAAATAGGGAAGCCTCAACCCCAAGCAATTGACACACAAAGTAATAGGTGTATTGGAAATACTCTTCAGACATTTCTACAGAATATGGGGGATCTTCTGTCACCGAAAACTCTTTAAGTTTGTTTTCTACATCTCGGGGTCTATGCAGGGGTAACCTCCACCGTTTGTATTTGTTGCTCATGTTATAATATTCATTGATTAAATCTCAGAGTCTGAACTTCACATCAAAACTACAATCCAACTGAAAGACCATTGATATATAGTCTCTAGTGACAAGGAAAAAACCTGTGCCATCTCTCAATTCCACCATATGGTTCTGAGGGTTGTAGCTTTTAGCTATGACTTTCAAAATTCAACATTTACGAACACATTAGGCACTATAAGTTTTCCTAAATTCATTCTCCAGGGATTTGACACTGGTGCTCGCCTATACATTCTCCTGTAATGATACATGAAGAGGTCATAACCTCTCATGGGTGTCCATACATCCCCCACATGTTTGTAAATGTCTTCCAATTTCTCTGCATTGGGATTCAATCGAGTGTTTCTTCTAGACATTTGACTAGATTTTGGGCATTGGTCGATCAGGTCTTGATTCAGGTGTCTCTCATCTAACTTTTGTCTTTTAACCCTAGGGTTTTTAGATATGTCTTCCATAATACAATGCAAGAGACTTCTACTTCTTTAATATGTAATTTGATTCAGTAGCTACAGGTTACAAGCTCAGAATACTTACTTGAATTTCAAGTTGCATTCGTTGTAGAGGCTTCCCATTGCTCCTGTGTATGCTTAATGAATCAAAATTCCTTTCGATTTGTTTTTGATATACTCTATTCTGTGTATTAATGATAGCTTTCACATCATCGGGAAGACATTAAATTCTCATAACAGGAATGTCTTGTCACCTCCTCGAATCAATAAATCATACTTAAGGAGTTTTATCATTTTTTATTATTGTCAGGATTTTGTTATGACCCAAATGGGTGTCACGCCGAAATCCCATATTGTTAAGTCTCATTGATATCTGTTTATCCCTTCGATATGTTCTCTTTATTATCATATTCACTTTTTCAAAGGAACAAGTTATCACCTCCCTTTGACATCTTGAATCCTCTTCCTTTGTATTTCTTTATTTGGCATCTTACTAATGGATTTTTGGCAGGACTTGAACTTAAGTCATTCCGATATTCTGAATCTTCAAATTATATGTCACTTATGTTTTCTCAGAATGTTGAAGAGATTACAGAAAGACTCACTCCGATACTTCGATCTCATTTGTTCCTTCGATATTTTGTTATAGCCCGAAATAACGCCTAAGTGTTTGTTTTTGGATTATCGAAGTGACTACAAGATGAGTCTCCCCAAAACGACGATTACTTCTCAATATGTTTTTATATTCCATCGTCACTTTATCAGTGTGACACATTCAGGTGTCACACTGATCTCCTGATATATCTTTAACCCTTTTCAAGGTGTCGATGAGACCTCTAAGTTGGTCACTTCGATATGCCGCGAGCCTTTTGTACGACATGGTTTTCAAAGGATAGGGGTATTAAATGTGGCTTTTTTGATTTTTTGAATGAAAGCGACTGATCAGGGAAGGGATTAGGGTTTACTCTTTTAGGTTTACGATAGGAATGAAGCAAAAATTTATTGTGATGGAGGGAAATGGGGTTTAAATGAAAATTGTAAAATCCTGTCCCAACACCCCTAATCCCTGCTAGATCAGAACAATTAGGTGCTCAATTAGGCACTAAAGCAGGCTCTAAAGTAGGCGCTAAATTAGGCATTAAATTAGGCGCTAATGTAGGTGCTAATTTAGGCGCTAATTTGTGCCTAATTTAGCACCTACTTGTTTTGATCGGTGCAAAAAATGCCAAAAATAGCACCATCTCGATAAATAAC
The DNA here is from genome assembly GCA_027924645.1 of Cunninghamia lanceolata. NCBI lineage: Eukaryota > Viridiplantae > Streptophyta > Pinopsida > Cupressales > Cupressaceae > Cunninghamia > Cunninghamia lanceolata. Next base: position 41,668,664 of record BSBN01000391.1, on the reverse strand, counting down.
GTTGACTTTTTCAAAAAATTGGAGAAAATACATTAAAACAGTGGGTGAAAGCAAAAAACGGAGCAAAAATGGGAGGTAATCATAGGGATTTGTTATAGTGACAGGGAACACTTGGAGGAGGAATAACTCCTCTTGAACTCAATAACTTGATTTGATGCAAGTAATTTTTAGATTTCACTTTCTCCTCTCTAAGATTGTTATTTAACCTTATGACATCCTATAGTAATGCATCATAATCCTTTTGTAACTTTTTCATCACAACCCCACTAAACTAAGAAATATGAATTGCAAGAAATACAACTTTAGAGTAAAGTGTGGCTTGAACCCTCTTAACAATCAATTGACTAATCAATCCCTAAGGGTCATAAAAAATTTGGGGCTTGTCATGTTTAGGGGTAATAGCCATAATGCCAAGGTTTCTTAGTGGGGGAAATATTCTAAACTTGAATAAAATTTTCTAGCTTACATTCTATGTTTTTAAAGACATCCCCACCTTTATTATTCCTTCTCAAAGTGTGAAATTCTAATGATGAGGATATGTATCATCCTATCAACAACAAGCATCCACTCTCTGTCACTAGCCTCCTAGCCTAGTTTAGTGTAATGTTGTTGATATCCACCTCGAAGATTGATTCTCTTTGTCAAATTAGGATAATGGCCAAGGGCCTTCGTAAATTCTTGTCTAGTAGTTAAATCATTTCTAGTATGGGTTTTTAATTTGAGAATAAAATTATTGGACTCTTCTATTTTCGCGAATTGATCATCAGACATATATTTCTCACATGTCTTGGTCCTCACAACATTAACAAGATCTTCACCTTCAAGGTCTCCCAGCACTGTGACATCATAATGGGAACTGACCTAAAGTTTCAATGTGTGTTCAGATGCCTTAATTACTTTTATGATTTCACCTCCCAAAGGGTCAAATAATTTGTCAAACCTCTCTATTTCACTACAGGGCATCAAAATCTATTGACGATCTATTTAATTTGTCCCATTTCTTGTGGTACATCAGAAGTTCCTTCTACTAGAAACTTCTTACCCTTTGACCATCTTGACTCAAGAGTGTCACTCTACTATTTAGCTTCATCCCTTGTAATATGTGTGCTATAAATATCAGGAGAAGCCATTGATGGTGCATGGACTTCAATTGGTTTAATCTTTGGGGGTGTGATACTTAAAGTGTCAAAATTATTCAACATGACATTCATTCTCTCAATAGGGTCTTGGATCTCTACATATAATCCTTTAAAATTATGATCATTCTTCATCCTCCTTGCCCCACCCAATTTTATTCTATACCATCTTTTTTTCTCAGATCCTTTTCTACCTTATCCTTGCAATTCCTAGTAAGGTCTTCACACTCATCATATTGATGTTCAAATATTTCCATGCTAACCCACTTCCTGATCATATGAATTAAACCTTTGAGATCATATGCTCTTAATTCTACATACTTTATATAGTTTTTGCATATGATGTCAAAGATTCTATCATAACATTCCTTCCAAATATAGTGATGTCTAAGAATTTGGCTATAGAGGGGAGAATTCCTTTTCTCTTATGACTTCCAAAAATCTCATAGTTTATATTATTCTTTTACCAAACTACTTCTAGGTATGCGATCCTCGATGGGACCCAAATTAGCAACTTGTGGGACATGAAACTAGATCCAAATACCTAGATAACAATGTATCCTTCATGTAGGAACTAGTCTCCCTAGTTGTGTCTTTCAATTGGGTCTTTCTTGTTATCCAAAGGTCTAGATAATTCAAGGAAATCTTGTGGAAGACTTGGTTTGTCTAAAACCAATCTCCTTAATATAGGTGTGATAAGGAAATCTTCAAAAATATAGTAGTGAGAACTAGAACTATGCATGTATAAGTGAGGAGTCCATAATTTCACAGGCTTGAGCATCCCTCTTGGTGATTTTGGAGAAGTAATTTGTAAATTTAACTTGCTATCCCATTCTCTAGCCAATACATATAAATAAAGTCATTTTTGGGCTCTTAGGTAACTGATATCCATTTCCAAGAATGAATATTCGTTTCCTAGTCATTTTGGGGCTTTTAGGTAACGGATATCCATTTCCAGGAATTGATATCTATTTCCTAGAAATGAATATCTATTTCCTAAAAATAGATATTCGTTACCTAGAAATGGATATCTGTTACCTAAAGGTCGAAAGCCTTCAATATTGGCTTCTAAGGGATATCTAGATAACAAATATCTGTTAGTAATGGATATCAGTTACATACGCATAAAATTGTTTAGCCTCAGTAATGGCTTGGGTTTACGCTTGGGAGTGTCAAGGTTGACTTTTTCTCCACTCTAACATGTTTAGAGGTTTCAGTCTCTTTTTGTGACTTCACCCTTCGTGCTCACGACTTTTTTTATCCAAATTTGATGAAATGAAAAGGGTTTATTCAGGAAATTGTCAACATTCTATAAATATAGGATACACTTTATTATAGTATTATTTAATAATTATTAATAATTTTCTACATAGAGTATGTCTGAAATCCTGATGGACACACTGATTGAAAAACAAATATGATTTTCAAACCATTTCACCTTTTTCAAATCTGAAAGATGTGTCACACTCTATGCTTTTTTGGCTAGAGTTTAAAAAAATTGAATTCCATATTTTTTCAAGGTCAAGTTAGGTTAGTCAAATAAATACTTTTTAATTTTTTAAAAGTCATGGTAAAAAATTCATAACTAATTATTTTCTTGGGAAAAAATTCAAAAAAATATGCATCACATCCGAGCATGTGTTCTTTACTTATATTTAAAGATTCAATTTTTTTTGCTCATACTTAGGTTGGCCGGACAGACAACCACTTTTTTATTTTTTCTAAAATTTTTAATAGCACTTCATTGAAATATTCATTTTTCACCAAATAAATTTATTTTTTTCCAAAAAAAATAGTAGCCCATAAACTACATTCAATTCTCTACAAATTCCATTCTTACATATTTTTCAAATTATGTAGATAATCCATTCAAATTTTCACGTGAAGTTACTGTTATCACCTAAAATTGCACCCTTTTGTTGAAGCTTTGACAGTTCCAACAATTTCAGAGTAACATGTGATTGGTCTCAAGGTGTGGGACCTTGCAGTTGAGACCAAAACTCCATAGGAACTGGTTCCTCTTTCTGAGATTAAGGATTAGAGAATTAAACTAAATCTAATGCTGCTCACAAGGAAAAGAGGAAGAAAATATTGGAATTAAAAGGGGGGTGATGCACTAGATTTGTAAATGTGTTTAACTGTGTCTGAATTAACACAACAATGACCTCAAGATTGAAGAAAGCTCACACAGACTCATATAAGCCATATAGAGGGTCGGGTAGAGAACTAGAGCTAAGAAAGGGACCGTTTTGCCCAAAATACTAGTGTATAATTCATGAATGAACATAGTATAAAACTTAAGAGAGAGGCAAAATAACAGTCTGTATTAATCATGAAGGCTATAAAGCTATTACAAAAGCAGAACAATTTGTTGCAAGAAAAAAAGACAAAAAATAATCAATTGCACTCATTGGTGAACCATGCTAGAAGGCATTAAAGGCCTAGATGTAGGCACAATACATCAAATTCTACCGATTCTTGCAATTACATTACAAGGCCTATGGTCTGCAATAAACTCCTCCACCCACGTGATGACCCAGAAGAATAGCTAACCAACCCCTTTTTACATCTTTTCTTCATGTATATATAGCATTTAAATCTATCTGCAACATTGGGCACTGAAAATTAGTCAACTGACCCTGCACATGCCCATGCTGCATTCAATTTTGGCCCAATAGTGTTGTTAGAAGATTTGCAGAATGGGATAGTAGCCATGCTTTTGACAGGCCTGCAACATTACAGAGGAAGATTGCCCACACACAGGGGTGTAAGGCACATTAAAGAAGGAAGGTCTGAAATACTTTCATGCACCAGCAAAGTCTATTTTATCCCTTCTTGTACAATCACATTGAAGGGTTTAACTGTTTCAACTCCTTGATTATGACTTTTCTGCAATATTTGTAGTTCAAGTATTAAATCCCTTCGACAACAACAAAAAATCATGTCCTTCAATCTTTTACAACACTTTAAAATATTTAAATTTCTTTAAATATTATAAAGCATTACATTTCATTGATTTTCCTTTTTTTGGATTTTTATTTTGCTTTATCAGAAAAATCTCTTTTTCACCAACTGAGCTTTTCTCTGCCTTTTGCTTTTTTCTTTAGTCGACAAAAATCCTTTTTTGTGAACTACTTCCTTGGCTGAGGATTTATCCTTTTCTTTCTTCCTTTTCACCTTATCGGTGAATTTTCACTTTTAGGAACTTGGCTATCTTTGACTACCCCTTATCTTTCCTCTCTTTCGTCTTATCAATGAATTTTCACTTTTACGAACCTATTGGCAAGTTCGTCTTTTTACTGATTTCCTGACTAGCCACCCTGCCTTGCTCTTTCACCTTATCATAAAATTTCTCATTTGGTGAACTAATCCTCCTTCACCACTTTGCCTCTTTCCTTAGATTTTCCTTCAGTCCGCAAAGTTCTACTTCCGTGAACTTTTATATTTTCTTTCTCCTTAGTCGGTGAATCGCCTTATTGGCGAACCTTAGAAAACACAAATTGTTTGGTGAGTTTGAGTTTTCCCTGACTTCTCAATAGAGCCTTTTCTTTCCTTTAGTCGATGAAATATCCCTTTCGCTAACTAATGCCTTGGCTGACTTCTTTCTTCCTCAGGTCCTCTTTATCGACCAATCAACTTATTGGTCAATCTTAAAAATAATGAACCTACCGGTGAGTTACCCTTTTTACCAATTTACCGATGGCACTCCCTTTCCTTGCCTTTTGTTTTACCTTCATCCTGTCGGTGAATCTTCATTTCCACGAACCAATGCCTTCAACGCTTTGCTCTTTTTCTTTTCCTTTGTCAGCAAAGTTGCTGATCGACAAACTTGGGAAAATTCAAACTATTTGGTGAGTTCGAGTTTTCCCTGACTTTTTGCTAAAGCCTTTTCTTTGTCTTAGCCGTTTTCCACTGCCTTGCCTCTTCTTTGAAGTCATCCCGTTGACCGCTTGCCTTGCTTAGTCGATGAATTCACTGATCAACGAACCAAGAGGTTTGCAAACCTTAAGGTTTGCCATCAAAGTGCCCCTTTGCCTTGCTTTCCTTTTGCCTTAGCCATTTTCCTGTTGCCTTGCCCCTTAGTCAGCAAACCGACGGACCAACGAATCGGTGAACCAAAGGTTCGCCAAACTAACATTTTTTGACTAAAGCAAAAGAAAGGGCAAAACACTTAGAATTTTTTGGGATTTTCTAGGATTTTCTAAGGGAAACATCCTACCATTTAGGCTTTTTGATATTGGATTTCTCTGATGGAAGGAGGGATTTTTGGGATATTTTGACCTAGGCAAAATATGACAACATTTTGGTGACTATACAGGGGTGTTTGCCTGCTAAACACAAGGATCCAACTGCCTTATACAATCCATTGGGCACAGGGTCAATATGAACTGTAGTAAAATGACCAAATAGAATTGAAATTGCCTCCAAAAAATAGAACACAACAAACAAAAAGGCAAACCATCTCCTACTGAGAATGCGGCATGTGCAAGAGCACTTAGAGGAAGAGAAACCTAAAACAAAAAATAGACCTACTCTAAATATTTACAAGAATCCCAAAACCAAATTCAAAAATATGGTTTGAAATGAATCCCATTTACTAGGATTAGAACTGATTCACCAGTCAGCTTGGAGATTTGAAAGGCATTCGCTTTCTTGCAACTAGTGATGATATATGGGCCACTCCATGAGGCATCAAATTTGGAATGCCTCCCAACCTTAGCTCTGTCTTCATCCCATTTTAGCACCAAATCTCCCTCTTGGAAGACTCTATCAACTGATTTTCTATCAAAGGTCCTCTTGACCTGATCTTGGTGGGCTTTAAGGGTTTTCATAGCAACATCCCTTTTTTCTTCAAGCTCCATTAGCTTAGCATGCTTGACTGTCATAGCATCATTTTCTAGCAATTCCAGCCGCTGGACTAACTCAAAGGAAGGCAATTCAAGTGATAATGGAAGCCTTGCTTCTTTTCTGAATACCAACATAAAGGGTGAATTGCCAATGACCCTCTTAGGGGTAATTCTATCAGCCTAGAGAGTTGTCTTAAACTTGGAATGCCAAGCTCTTTGATTATCATCCAATGTTCTTTTGATGATCCTAATCAAGTTCTTGTTGGTAGACTCAGCTAGGCCATTCCCTTGAGGGTAGTATTGGATGATGTCTTCAAGTAAATCCCATAGTTAAGTGCCCACTCACTGATTTTTGTGCCTACAAAGGCCTTGGCATTGTCAAAGATAATGGTGAATGGAACACCAAACCTAGTAACTATCCCCTCAAGGAAGTCTAAAATGGAGGCCTCTATGGCATCTTTCAATGCCGCTACCTCTATCCACCTTGTAAAATAATCAGTGGCTCTAAAATCCACTTTTGGCTAGCACTAGAAGGTGGATTAATCATCCCAATCAAGTCCAAGACCCATTGGGCAAATGGATGATCAGTTTGAATTGGGTGCAGGGGAAGAGCAACCAACCTTTGTTTTCTTGCAAATAATGCGCATTATTTGTAGCTTCTTACCCATCTATGGGCATCTCTAAACAAACTGGGCCAGTAATAGCAATCCCTCATAATTTTGATAGTAGTTGTTCTTGGAGAATAATGACCACCAACATGGTCATTATGAAATTCTTCTAGTACCCTAGAGGTCTAATTTTGTGTGATGCATCTAAGAAGAACTCCATTGATGTCTTTCCTAAACAAGACACCATCAACAAGAACATAAGGAATAGACTAGAGCCTGAAATACCTCATTTTGGCATGATCTAGTTCATCTGGGCATCTACTTGACTGTAGAAATGTGACCATATCATGGTACTAGTTAGTTGGAGCATGGGAGCCAACTGGCTATGTCTTCCCAAGGACACATACATCATCATCTCTATCTTCAAAGTCTGCGGCCATCTAGTCACACAGGCCTTTGCCTTGTACCAGCTTGGTGATGTTGATGTTTACATCATATTCCATTACTTTTGTAATCCACCCAACCCTTTTTTCATTGATATCTCTACTCAAAAGAAACTTTTTAATGCCAGGGTGGTTCACCATCAACTGTATCTTGCTATTTGAAAGCATATGCCTGAAATTTTTTAGTGCTTTCACCATAGAAAATTTCAAAAAAATCATACTTCAACTCATATTCTTTGAGCGATTAGCTAAATAAAGCAATTGGTTGTTCCAATTTCTCTTCATTCTACTGTGTTAAAACTGCTAATATACCCTCTTTGCCTCTAAAGGTATAAAGGATAAAATCCTTCTCATAGTTAGGGTTTATCAGGGTGGGAGCCTGTGCAATAGCCTACTTGACAGCTTCAAAACTATCTCTACCTTCCTTTGACCATGTGAAGGTAGCGTTCTTCTTAAGCATGGTGATGAGGGGCTTTGCTATTGAAGCAAAATTGGGTATGAACCTCCTCACGAAATTAATCTTTCCAAAAAAACTTTGCAGGCCCTTCTTGTGACTGGGAAGAGGGAGAGCTAGAATGGCACTAATTATTTCTAGATCAATAGCGAACCCTTCCTTTGAAACCACATGTCCCACCAATTTGCCTTCTGGGACAAAAAACACACATTTCTTTGGATTCAATGATATGCCATATTCCCTGCATCTTTCAAATACTTTTCTCAAATGACACAGGTGGTCAGCTGCATGCTTGGAATACATAGTCAAATCACCAAGATACACTTTAAAATAATATCATTGATTAGGCCTTTAAAATCCAAATCCATTGCCCTTTGGAAGGTTTCCCTAGCATTAGTCAACCCAAATGACATTTTCTGATAAGCCAAAGTACCCCACTTGGTGGTAAAGGTTGTCTTGTACTGGTCTGATTCTTTTATAAGAATCTAGTTATAGCCTGAGTAGCCGTCTAGGAGCAAAAATCTTTTAGCTCCTACCACTGTTTGGAGGATTCGCTCCATAGAAGGGAGTGGATAGTGATCTTTAAGGGAGGCCTTGTTTAGGTCTCTAAAGTCCACGCACAATCTAATTTCCCCATTTTTCTTCCTAACTGGAACTAGGTTAGCCACCTAAGAGGAATGCTTAATTAGATAAATGATTTTGGCCTCTATGAGTTTGGATAGCTCTTTTCTCATTAATGGCTTAATTTTGGTGTTGACTGGCTTTATTTTTGGCAGACAGGTTTTGCATTGGGATCTAAATTAATGGCATGCTGGATTAAACTAGGGTCAAATCATTTTACATCCATATAATTCTAGGCAATCAAATCATCAAATTCATTACAAAGTTCAACAAAACCTTACCTTTCAGCTTGATCACATACCTTGCCATGTTTTAGGAATTTGCCCTGTGTAATCTCCACCTCTTCATAGTCTTCTTTCATGAATGTCATGTTCATCTTCTCCCTTTTAGGTTGATCATCAACACCAAGTATATTTTCTAAAGTGACTAATCCTTTGGGTAGTTTATTGGTCTTCAGTTGGATCACCTAATTGCCATATTATTTTTGCAATATTGACTGATTCTTAGCAATAAACTCTGCCTCATCTTGCAAGAAATTCACAGTCTGTTGGTCATTCTCAAATACTTGTCAGCTTGTCACATTGTCAGGCATAGTAGGCCTCACAATGATCTTCACATGTTGATCTGAGTTCTGTTTGACATTCTGGGGAATGTCAAATTAAGCACCAATCGTAGCTAGTCTATCGACATCCTTGTTTCTTTGTCTGCATTGCCTGTATGCTGAAGGCATTAAATTCTTCAATTAGATCCTAGACTCTATGTTTATATGACTTGAGAAGGTCATTCTTTGAAGAACTTTGTGATCTGATTTGGTGGACAACAAGCTCATTGTCACCAAATGCTTATAAAATTTTTATTCCTCTCTTTTGTGCTAGTTGTATACCCTAAATTAAGGCTTCATATTCAACCACATTATTAGTACAACTGAACTGTAATCTAAAAGTAGAGAAATAGCTTTCTTTTTGGGTGAAATTAGTACACCCCAAACACCTGCTCCATTTTTGCTTCTGGAGCCATCAAAATAGATTTGCCATATCCCACTTGGATACGATGTTGCTTTCTCAAGATTAGGGATGATGGCATCCTTTTCATGGATACAATAAGTACCCAACCCTGTGTCCTCTATATGATTAGGGGTATCAAACTGAAAATAGTTTGCCCACTCATCAAGCAGTATATCAGGGATCTCCTCCACAAGTGTGGAAGCCTCATGCCTAATATTGTCATCCTCCTCCAACTCATGGATTGTGTAGTTTATATTGGTAGGGTTAGGAGAATAGGGTTCTACATGATCATTAGCAATAGGGTCAACCTTAATGGTCACTTTAGTGCCATATCTAGTTTTGAATAACATATGCCCACCAATCAGAAGATAGGTACCCACCTATTTTGGTAGTGAAATCCCTAGATATGCATATGCCAAAGTACACAGGGAGGTCAATAACTTAGATGTCTTGTGAAACAGAGCAACCAGGGCATGCATGTAGAGTGAGCTTTAAATTCTTAATCACACCTACTGTCTTGACATCAGTGCCATCTAATTGCACAACCCCTTTATTTATAGGCTTGTATTTAATGCCTAACTTATCAGCTATATTTTTGGGCATAACAAAAGTACCCGCCCCAGAATCTATCATGCAATTATGCAACAATTTATCACCAATGATTAGGGAGATGTAAAATAGAGGGGGCTTACTAATTTTGGTCGTGCTTGTCTCCTCTTTTGGCTGGCATAGGCTTGCTGGGACGATGTCCTTTTCTTTTGTTGATCTACAACAGGTTGATTGAAGCTTGTCAAAGCTTCCTGTAACAAATCCCTTTGAGCTGGGATTAACAGGGCATCCCACATAGTGATGCTTAGGTTGGTCTTCTTCATTTGATCTACTATGTTGAAGGGAATTTGATTGATTTTTTGAGAATTTTTAGCAATAGCAAAGTTGACATTGGATCATTGACTAGCCTGGGGCTGTTATTGTGACATTGAATTCACCTGCCTAATAGAATGATCCGCTTGTGTTGAAGGCATCTCTGCAGTTCTTTCCTTCATCACATCTACTGGGGATGCGTGAGGTGTGGAGGTCTGAGTAGCTATATGAATCATTGTATCCTCAGTCGCCCTCCTCTTAGCCCTTGTATTGTAAGCTATTGGGCCTGTGCCCTGATTGACATAATAGAAATCATCCTATGTCTAGTTCATCAAGGTAGAATTAGTTTGCATTTGTTCCTGTCCTCCTACCATTTCTTGACTAGGACTGACTTACTACTCTGAAGGAACTGACTAATTTTGCACTGTCAAAGCTTGACTGAATTGTCCACTTTGGCACAAATTCTGATCATGTGGTTGATTGCATGGATAACAACAATCGTTATCTTGAGCCAAGTTGTTTTGTATGGGCACAAGAGGCCCGGATGTGCTTGTAGCATTGGGATGGACAACATTCAGTGGCCTGATATAACTAGGTTGATTTTGCCTCTACACATTCCCTTGATATGGTGGTTTGTTTTGTTGATAAGTTTGATTGAATGACTAATATGGTCTGCTAGGTTGTACTTGCTTCTCTCTAACATTACCACTCTATTGGTCAATCTTCTTAGTGTAGCATCCTTATCCTCTAATTGCTCAATTGAAGGTGTAATTAGAGGAATAACAGGGCTAACTGTCATAGGAAATAGAGCCACAACAAAATGAATGATAGGAGCGCCTGGAAATAAAGGCATTGGTGGTCTTAGAGCAATCTTCCCAGCTTGAATTAGATAATTTTCTACCCTTATAGCTATGTCATATGCATCTGGTAACACAATCCCTCCCATAGACTGAATCATGACAGCAATGTCAGGATTTAAAGATTTCAAATAATAAATAAATGCAGTATTTGGGGAGAGTTTCACCAATAATGGGATCCTGTCTCATATCTTCTAGAACCTATAGTTCAAGTCCACCATATATTCATGGGGGGATCTTTTGATTGTAGCTAGTTGCTCCATCAGAGACAAATGTGTTGGCAAGAGACACTGCTTAGCATTGATAAGTGTTGTCATTGATGGCAACTAAGATTGTTCCACACATCCACAGTGCAGTATCTGATCATACCAGAAGTTAGAATGATAATCTATCTAGGTTTGGGAGCCTAAAATAGAGCATATGGTAGAGTCCAGTATTTTGCTCAGCGGATCTCTCCAGTTAATCATTATGTGTTGTGGATCTGAAGTAGTGTAAAGGGACACCAGGACAATCTAAATCCAAGTTTTCAGCCTCCGGTGATAAAGGAATCAAAAGATATGAGCATCTAAATATCAAGTCCTATTATGATAGAATAGTTCAGTGAAGAACAGACATACTTATGTTAATCCTTGTGCGGACCCAATAGAAGTGTTTTGATGAACTGTGTATAAGATAGAATGTTAGTGGTTGACATGTATGATTATCTACATGTGTTATTTTTGGTACACATCAATACTGGTGTATGGATCCAGCCGACAGAGCAGAGCATTCTTAAAAGGTTCTAAGTGTTGTTGTTGCCGACTGGCAAGTGATTGCAAATCAAGATAGGTATATATAACCGATGATTATGGATATTTTGAGTGTGTGTTACAATTGTGGAGAAAATGTGAAAGAAGCAGAAATCTAATATCTGAATGAAGGCAAAATAGAGAGAAGTGTAGAATAAGGATGAAGTGTACAAAGTTAGTATTTGCACTTAACCAGAACTGATCTCTAGCATTGGCAGATGCATCTTACCAGTTCAAAATCTCTGTAAATCTCTTGTAAACTTTTCTATAGGCAGTGAGCCTCCAGTTGAGCAGTGAGCTCGGGGTAGTGAGCCCGAATGCATGTGCATTCCCATTTGTAAAATACTTTTAACAGGGTATTAATTTTTGTGGGTTAACCCCCATCGTGGTTTTTCCCTTAACCAGGTTTCCACATCAAAATCTTGGTGTCAAGTGTGCTATTTATGTTTCTACTTATGTAATGATGAAATATATATTTCATTAATTTGTTTAAAAGTTGATTAAAGAAGGAAAAAGGTTAAATAAGTAACAACTGATTCACCCCCCTCCCCCTCTTAGTTGTCCTGACCTAATCCAACAATTGGTATCAGAGAAAGGTTCCTTAGAGAAGCCTAATAGCTTAAGGAAAAGATCTTGGAAATTTTTTCAAATGGGTTCATTAAGAGATCTTCAGTCAGCCCTAGAAGAGCTTGCTCAATCTAGAACATAAATTAGTAATCTAAGAGGTGAACTTAAAGATGCTGATGACACCATTGAAATGTTAAAATATAAATTAATGAAATCTCTGCAAAATAAAAAGGAGCTACTTCTGCAGCTATCCAGTCTACCTAAAGAAAATAACTTGAATGAATCTTTGAAATAAAAAATAAAGGAATGTGAGAAGCTCTCAAAAGAAGTCGCTATTTTGAAAAATGAAATGGAATCTGGGGTGATGAGGCAAACCAAAGAAAGTGAAGATAGGAAGAAAATTGAAGATCTGAAATAAAAACTAAAAGAAAGATCTGAAGAATGTTGCAAATTGGATGGAATAGCTAGCCATCTAGAGTCTGATCTACAAGAAAGCAGAGTTAATGAGAGAGAACTTGAAAGGCAAATAATCACTCTTAGACATGACCTAGATATTGCAAATGAATATAAGGAGAAGTTCAAGATAAGTTTAGCAAAACTTGAAGCACTACTTGAAGGATAGAAAAGGGCTGATGAAAAGCATGGTCTTGGATATGAGAAAGGTGAAAGGTCCAGATCTGGACAAAGAAATTTTCAATCTAAGAATGGGAGAAATAGATCTAGAAAACCTCTGGTAAGACAACCAAATGCTCAAAGATATCCATCATTCAAAGGAAATTGTTTCAACTGCAACAAATTTGGTCATAGAGCTACTCAGTGCAGAAGCAGAGTAAATCAAAATGGCCCATCCTTCTCCTGTCAATGCTTCAAGTGTAATAGGTATGGTCATAAATCAAATGAATGCAGACATATGACAATAAATAATCCCAATAATAGAAGAATTAGCAAATCTTTCAATGGCTACTATTTTGTTTGCAATGGGTTTGGACACATGGCTAATTGGTATAGATCAAGAGAAAATCAAGTTGTGTGCTTTAACTGCAACAAATTTGGTCATATTGCAAGATTCTACAGAAATAGAAACAATAGAAGAAGAGGCCCGGTACAAGACAAAGGCAAAGAAAAAATTGATGCGAATGAGACTCAGGATGAATCAAACAAGATATGGGTCAGAAAAACCATTATGAATGACATCAATGGATCCGCACCACAATCCGGTGCTGATAATTCCTCTGAGAATTAAGTTGGAAGTCTTGGCTCAGGGGGAGCGGCATTACAAATCAAACTCCCCCAACCAGTAAGTAAGTGCCTAGATCTGGCATAGTAAGAAAAGATATCTTGGATTGGCCCAGACCATTTGAAAGGATTTCCTAAAGAAAAGATATTGATATGGCAAATTACAGAGCTATACATGAAAGACTACTAAAAAATAGAGCAACCGGATGTAGTAGAGCATTTATTACAAAGACAAATTAGGTGTTGCAGAACATAAAAGGATCATTCATTCCTCATTTAGATGACTATGCATTAGAAGAAAGCAAGCAAGAAGATAAGTGAACGAGTTTAGAGTTGAGAATTCCCAAGAATTGATGCACAAAGAGGATCTCCAAGCAAAACCCTAATCTATGGAACAAGGTATTTCTATTTCCTATGAAACTTCTTGAATTCCTAATCTCTAAAAATGGCTACACCTTTGCTTGTCAATGTTACTGAGAGGCCCTGTCCAAAATTCAAGAAGCATCCCTATAAATCTATTGAAGTCGAGCCGTTAGGTGCCTTCTCAAGTGTCCCTTATGGGGTTTTACATGTTGAAGACATTAGGGCATACATTCATTGCAATCTGGAAGAATTTGGGAATGCGAAAATGATGGAGTTGTTTAAGAATCATTTGAAAGATGACAATTACCAGCTGAGACCTGAATATGAATCCCTTGAAAGCAAACACTTCCTACAATTAATTGAATTTCTGTCTTTTGATGAAAATTAATGGGTTTGTTACATCTTGAGCCTAATACATGATGAATTCTTATGGCTAATGGAACCATTTAAGATCACAAAGGATGTTATCAAGACTGTAACTGGGTTAAACTCCTCAGGTGGATTGCCTATGTTGAAAGCCATTAAAAATTAGACAGTAACTGATGCTACCGACGCCAAGTTTGACAAAAGGGCAATGACCATTAATGATATCACATAATGGGATGTTAAATTTTCCTCTATGGTGATAGGTACAAGATTTATCACTCAAGCAAGGAAAATCCAGTTTCTGAGACTGCAATATATGCTGCTTATAAAATGTTGAAGGAAGATGCAGACTATGATTTGTGTGAATTACTACAAAATTAGTTGATAGAGAACTTGAGCAAAATCAAAAGAGACAAGAAAAACTCCTTTAAATATGGTTCCTTGATCATATGCCTATTCTTCTATTTTATGAATGAAGTACCTGGAGTGCAAGGTGTGCACTAGACAAATGACAAACCAGTGGTAATTCAGATAAGAGACCACTTACATAATCTTGGAGATTCAGGTGCACAAAAGACTGCAATCTGGGGATATTTCAAAAAAATTCAATGTTTGATGCATGCAAGGGAAAGAATTCCTAGTTCAGTTGTTGAAAAGTATGAAATTGAAATATGTTTTATGGTAGACATAGATCAATGTTTTATGGAAGCTGTAGAACCAAGAACAATTTGGATAATGCCAATGGGCTATGAAGTGGATGAGGAAATTCTGGACATGTATGCTCAACATCTCCTGAGCAAACCTAAAGACACCTTTGTTGAAAGGTTCATAACATACAAGGAACTAAGATTAAAGTTGCATATGGAACTGAGACAGTTGGAAACAAAAAGAAAGGTACACAAGCAAGTGGAGATGTATGCATAAAGCATTGGGATTACAAAAGAAGCTGTGAGAGAAAATAGACAAAGGATTGAAAAGATAAAGAAGAGCACTGAGAAGGTAAGAAGTGAGTCTGTAGTTCCCCCGGAAGCCCCAAGGAAGACAAGGAGTTCTACAACTCCTGTTGAGCCACTCAAGTCCACTTCCACTAAGAAGTCAGAAGCCACTCCATCCGGTGAAGGAGGGAAAAGAAAGAAAACCAAGGCAACAAGAACCCACAAGAGCACAAAAGATGATGAGGAGACAAAAACAGATGAAGAAGTAAAATAAATAAGATCAAAGAAGGTCAAAACTTCAAAGACTTCTGAAGATCAACTGTCCGGAAGCATGAGGGCTAGTAAAAAGCAAGTATCTAGTAAGGTTGCCATGACTATTGATGAAATTGTAAAAATAGTCACTGTTCATGAAAATTTAAAACCTATTAGAGTTTACTATGATAACCTTGATCAAGAAAATAAGAAGATTTTAGAAGATGCTATTATCATATATCTGAATAAATTCAATAGAGCCTTGTTGGAAATCTTACAAGAACTTCCTAAAAGTCTAAGGAAAGTAATGGAAATGAGGAAAGAAGCAGCCAAAGAAAAAGATATAGAATTTAGAGAGTATGTTCTCTCCTCTCTGTGCCCTGTAATGACCATAAAAGAAGCAAATAAAATCCTCAGAGAAGTCAAAGATAAATTCAGAAGCAAAGTTCAGATGAACAAGCTAATGCTTGGTGAGACTGAAGAAATTGCAAAGGAAATAGAGGAAATTCTGAGAAAGGCTTTAGACAAAAATAAATACTACATTATTTCAGAAAAACAAGTTGAAGAAGACAATCCTTCTGCTCTAGAACAAAAATCTCTAGAAAAAGAAACTGACAAGAGAATTAATGACCAAAGTATTACTCTAGACCCTCTGGAACTTGATTCCTCAAATCTAAAGATTGGAAAAGTTCAGGAAGAGAAACAAGTCAATCAGGAAGACATAGAAATGATAGACAAAATAATTGATGTAGAGATAACTCCTCCACCTGATCACTCTGGGAAGGAAAATAATATTGCTACCACTCAGAGCCCTCTAGATCAAGTAGCAAGTGGTGAGCAAGCAGAAATGAGCCCGTCAGAAGAGAACATAGAGAAGAGTAATACAAAGAAAGAGGAGGAAAAAGGAAAGAACGACAAAGCAAAAGAAGATGGTGCAAATGTTGAAGCACCTAAAGCAGATGTAGAAAAATTTGATGATCAAAAAGATGGCTCAGAAAATGTAGCAAGAGACACTACAGATGTAGTAAAAGGCCCTCTTGAAAAGGAAGTGATTGAGCTTGATGAGCCTAAACTACTCCAAGGACTAACCAATCCGGATGCACTCTCTCCATTTCAATTGATGAAAATAGCATCTTTCACCCAAGTAAAAGCCAAAGAAAAGATGATAAAATCCCACTTAAAGGACAATGAGTTGTTGGGGCTAGCAACCAGAGTTTTAGAGAAATTAATGCCAACTTATCAGAAGAATCAAAATGATTCCCCCTCTGGCCATTTGAAAAGTCTTGTAAGTTCAGTAAACTCACATTTTGAGTCTTTTGAAAAGCCTGCGGAGGCAAAGGTTTAGAAATAATTTTTGAATAAGAAATTAAGTCAAGTTAAGAATATGATAAGGAGTGATAGATTGATACTAGGCATTAGCATAAGGAGCATTCAGAATGCTCTATGTGATGGAGGAGATATATATAAGTTTTGCCTATCATGGACTAAAGTCAATAAGGATGTTGAGAAGAAGATAAAGGAACAAGAACAAAAAATATCAGTTCTATCTCAAAATTTTGATCCTCTAAATACCTCTCCTATAAGCCAGGAATGTCAGGTCATTAGCTTGACAGATGAAATAAAGGGACTTGAAAAAGAGAAAATCAATATGCCTTATCCGAAGCCTAGAATGCACTTCAGACAACTGATCCTTTGGACCTGGAAAAGGCAGAAGCATATGCATTTTTGCTGAGTGGGCACATCTCACTCTTAGATGGAATGAAGAATACTTGGGCCTCTGAACTCATGCAATTAAAAACTAATTTTGCAGACATTCTCAAGTTCATGTAAGTAGAATTTGATGATTTATTGTACATATGCAATAGTATTAACAGAACCTTTTTTTTTTAGAATTTTGGCTTGCGGATCCCACCCTTTGCCATTGATGTCAAAGTGGGAGTGAAGGATAGTGAAAAATAAGGTATTCAACATAGGGGGAGCACCAGATTAAGTGAAGGGCACGAATGTACAGACTAAGGGGGAGTCGTTCAAAGACAGTCATTTTTCACTAAGTGTTGCCATCAATGCCAAAGGGGGAGATTGTTGGAAAGAGACACTGCTTAGCATTAATAAGTGTTGTCATTGATGGCAACTAAGATTGTTCCACACATTCGCAGTGCAGTATTTGATCATACCGGAAGTCAGAAAGATAATCGAAGTCCAGGAGCTTGAAACAAAGCATATAGCAGAGTCCAATATTTTGGTCAGCGGATCTCTCCAGTTAATCATTATGTGTTACAGATCTGAAGCAATGTAAAGGGACACCAAGACAATCTAAATCCAAGTTTTCAGCCTCTGGTGATAAAGGAATCAAAAGATATGAGCATCTGAATACCGAGTCCTATTATGACATAACATTTCAGTGAAGAACAGGTAGACTTATGTTAATCCTTGTGTGGACCCAATAGAAGTGTTTTGATGAACTGTGTATAAGATAGAATGTTAGTGGCCGACATGTATGATGATCTACATGTGTTATTTTTGGTACGCATCAATACTGGAGTATGGATCCAGCCAACAGAGCAGAGCATTCTTAAAAGGTTCTAAGTGTTGTTGTTGCCGACTGGAAAGTGATTGCAAATCAAGATAGGTATATATAGCTGATGATAGTGGATATTTTGAGTGTGTGTTGCAATTGTGGAGAAAATGTGAAAGAAGCAGAAATCTAATATTTGAATGAAGGTAGAATAGAGAGAAGAGCAGAATAAAGATGAAGTGTACAAAGTCAATATTTGCACTTAACCGAAACTGATCTCTAGCATTGGCAGATGCATCTTACCAGTTCAAAATCTCTGTAAATCTCTTGTAAAATTTTATGTAGGTAGTGAGCCTCCACTTGAGCAGTGAGCTCAGGGCAGTGAGCCCGAATGCATCTGCATTCCCATTTGTAAAATACTTTTAATAGGGTATTAATTTTTGTGGGTTAACCCTCACCGTGGTTTTTCCCTTAACCGGGTTTCCATGTCAAAATGTTGGTGTCAAGTGTGCTATTTATGTTTCTGATTATGTAATGCTGAAATATATAATTCATTAATTTGTTTATAAGTTGATTAAAGAAGGAAAAATCTTAAATAAGTAACAATTGATTCACCCCCCCTCTCAGTTGTCCAGACCTAATCCAACAAAATGATCACTCTTATCTTCAAAGTGCTGGCACAATCTAGTTCCCAAATCATCCCAATTATGAATGGAATTGGCTAGTAGACCTCTATACCACTAAAGGGCTTTCCCTTTGAAGGAAGAAGCCAGAAGCCTCACAACCACATTATCTGTAGTGACATTATGGATAGAACAAACACTAGCGATGTCCTGGATATGCTCAATAGGGGTGGTGGAATTTTCACCAGTGAAGAGTGGAATTGCTTTTAGAGCTGAGGTGGGGATATCATCATACTGGTCTAGGTCAAGAGGGCTACCCCCTTGAAGGAAACAAAGGGAAGGTTCCTTGCCATGTTAAGGATATTTAAATTAATTCTAGGTATATGCAAGCTCCTTCTTAAATATTGGAATCTAACTGGAGGGGGGGTAGATTGGGCTCTTGAAGGAGATGAAACAACACTCCTATTTTCCCTCACAGGGGACCTAAATAGTCTACTTCTTCTTCTTGAATCAGTAAATGATAGTTCTATGAATTGAAAATTACCTCTAGAAGAAGATTGTGTCTGCACTTCAAGCATGAAATGTTGAATTGATTTGAATACTGGACCGACAGAGTCACCAGATGCTTTGTTGAACGATTCCACAGTATCAAATAAATTGAGAACAACACTAAAGTCTTAGTTCAGCTCTTACTCAAAGTAGAGAGTCCCACCAGGTGTGCCAAAAATTGTTATCACCTAAAATTGCACCCTTTTGTTGAAGTTGACAGTTCCAACAATTTCAGAGTAACATGGGATTGGTCTCAAGGTTTGGGACCTTGCAGTTGAGACCAAACCTCTAGAGAAGGTTGGTTCCTATTTCTAAGCTTAAGGCTCAGAGAATTAAACTAAATCTAATGCCGCTCACAAGGAAAAGAGGTAGAAAATACTAGAATTAAAAGGGGGTGATGCACAAGATTTGTAAATGTGTTTAACTATGTTTGAATTAACACAATAATGACCTCAAGACTGAAGAAAGCTCACACAGACTCGTATAAGCCATATAGAGGTTTGGGTAGAGAACTAGAGCTAAGAAAGGGACTATTTTGCCCACAATACTAGTGTATAATTCACTAATGAAGATAGAATAAAACTTAAGAGAGGCAAAATAGCAGTTTGTATTAATCATGAAGGCTAGAAAGCCATTACAAAAGCAGAGCAGTTTACTGTAGGAGATAAAGGCACAAAATAATCAATTGCACTCATTAGTGAGCCATACTAGAATACATTAAAGGCCTAGATGTAGGCACAATACATCAAATTCTACTGATTCTTGCAATTGCATTACAAGACCTGTGATCTGCAATGAACTCCTTCACCCACGTGATGACCCAGAAGAATAGCTAACCAACCCTTTTTTACATCTTTTCTTCATGTATATATAGAATTTGAATCTATCTGTAGCATTGGGTGCTGAAAATTAGTCAACTGACCCTGCACATGCCCAAGTTGCATTCAATTTTGGCCCAGTAGTACTGTCAGAAGATCTACAGAATAGGATAGCAACCATGCTTCTGACAAGCCTACAACATTACAGAGGAAGATTGCCCACATGTAGGGGTATCAGGGGCATTTAAGAAGGAAAGTTTGAAATACTTTCATGCACCAGCAAAGTCCTTTTTGTCCCTTCTTGTACAATCACATTGAAGGGTTTAACTGTTTCAACTACCTGATTCTGAATTTTCTACAATATTTGTACTTTAGATATTAAATCCCTTCTGTAACAACAGAAAAATCATGTCCTTCAAGATTTTACAACACTTTAAAATATTTAAATTTCTTTAAATATTCTAAAGCATTACATTTTATTGATTTTCCCTTTTCTGGCTTTTTATTGTCTTATTAGCAAAATGTCTTTTTCACGAATTGAGCTTTCCTCTACCTTTTGCTTTTTTCTTCAGTCGGCAAAAATCCTTCTTTTATGAACTATTTCCTTGGCTAAAGATTTGTCATTTTCTTTCTTCCTTTTCACCTTATTGGTGAATTTTCACTTTTATGAACTTGGTTGTCTTTGACTTCCCCTTATCTTTCCTCTCTTTCACCTTATCGGCGAATTTCCACTTTTATGAACCTGTTGGCAAGTTCATCATTTTGTCGATTTCTTGACTGGCCATCCTACCTTGCTTTTTCTCTTTATCGATGAATTTCTCATTTGGAAAACCAATCCTCTTTCACCACTTTACCTCTTTCCTTAGCTTTTCCTTTAGTCGGCAAAGTTTCACTTCCATGAACTTTTCTATTTTCTTTTTCCTTAGTCAGCGAATTGCCTTATCGACGAACCTTAGAAAACATGAACTGTTTGGTGAGTTCAAGTTTTCCCTGACTACCTGATAGAGCCTTTTCTTTCCTTTAGTCGATGAAATCTCTCTTTCACTAACCAACGCCTTGGTTGACTTCTTTCTTCCTCAGGTTCTCTTTATCGACCAATTGCCTTATCAACGAATCTTATAAATCATGAATGTGCTGGTGAGTTACCCTTTTTACTGATTTACCGATGGCGGCCCCTTTCCTTAGCCTTTTGTTTTACCTTTCACCCTACCAGTGAATCTTCATTTCCACGAACCAATGCCTTCACCGCTTTGCTCTTCTTCTTTTCCTTTGTCGACAAAGTTGTCGATCAACGAACTTGGGAAAATCTAAACTATTTGGCGAGTTCAAGTTTTACCCAACTTTCTAATAGAGCCTTTTCTCTACCTTAGCCACTTTCCACCACCTTGCCTCTTCTTTGAAGTCATCTCACTCACCGCTTGCCTTGCTTAGTCAGTGAATTTGCCAATCGACGAACTTGTCGATCGACAAACCAAGAGGTTCTCAAACCTTAAGGTAAAGTGCCCCTTTGCCTTGCTTTCCTTTTGCCTTAGCCATCTTGCTGCCTCACCCCTTAGTCGGAAAACTTATGAATCGACAAACTAGAGAACCAAAGGTTTGCCAAACTAGCATTTTACCAACTAAGGCAAAAGAAAGGGCAAAACACTTAGAATTTTTTGGGATTTTCTGGGATTTTATAAGGGAAACATCCTTCCATTTAGGTTTTCTCAGATTGGATTTCTCTAATGGAAGGAGGGATTTTTGGGATATTTTGACCTGGGAAAAATATGACAACAGTTACTTAAGTCTATTTTTTAGTATTTTCATTGCCACTTAGAGGTATTGTTTGGCCCATGATGATCCTTCACTCACTCGATGGTTAATTTATTGAACTTCAAAAAATTAGGGTACATTCACCAACCCCATCTTTCTTAGGAACCATAACTATGGGAGAAGAATAAGGAGTGGTACTAGGACAAATGATACCCGCCTCTTGGATTTCCTTCACTATCTGCTCAATTTCAATCTTTTTTTCAAAAGGGTATTGATAGGGTTGAATATTAGGAGGAATGGAATGATCATGTGACCTTGGATGGGGTGGGCCTTTTGGTTCCTCAAATACTCATTGATACTTATTAAGGAGGCCCTACAAATCTTTTGGAGTAGAAGGAGAACGGGGTTGAGCCTTGATAGAGTGAAATTGGGCCATAACACCCCTTTTTTAACAATTTTCTATATGATGGGAGCTAACCATTTGAACATCGCCTACCTTCAGTCCTTGTAAGGTATACTCTTTTCCATCATGGTGGAATTTGAGCCAAATATGGGAGTAATTGCAAGTTATCAAGCCTATGGTTTGTAACCATTAAATTCCCAGTACCACATCTTCACACCCTAAGGAAAGAGAAAACATATCTATTGTCAATTGACAATCCCCCGTCGTAAGCTTAACACTGTGGCATTTACCTCCACAAGACATATTATTACTATTAGCCACCATAATTTGGAAATTATTGTAGGCATATACATAACATTAGAGTTGGTTGTTCAATATCCTATTGATAAAGTTATGAGTGTTGCCACTATCTATCAAAATCACTATCTTTTGTCTTTTGATATAACCAATGACCTTAAGCATTTGAGGGGAAGAGAACCCTACCAAATAATGAATAGAAATATGGGCATTAGGAGTTGATTCATGTTCTTGGGAAACTAACTCATCTTCTGCATCTAAAAATTCCTTAGAGTCACTAGGTATTGTGGTAATGTCAATGAGATACAAGCATTTCTCACTACATTTGTGACCCTTTTCCCATTTTTATGACAATTGTAATGCATTCCCTTGGCCTTTTTCTCTGCTATCTCTTGACAAGAGAGTCTATGAACTATAAGGGGATTAGTTCCTTTCTCTGGTGTCTTCTTTTTATTTTTGAAAGAAGAGGAGCTAGCTAGTTTTTGTTGGGCTGCAAATTTGTCTTCCGCAAGTTGTACCAAAGCCAAAGCATCACAATAAGACTATGGTTTACACATGATAACCTCCAATTAAATATTTTCCTTGAGACCACTAGTGAAACAACTGTAATAAAATGATGGATCCAAGCCACGTGTCTGGTTAGCTAATTTCTCAAACTCACTATGATATTCCATGACTGAATGCATTTGTTGGAGTTTAGTGAAAGTAACCACAAAGTCATCATAGGCATTAGGAATAAAATGGATGAGATCTTCCTTGCAAAATTCAAAAAACATGAGGAAGGGTTTAGTCCTATTGAATCACCTATATAATTGAAAGGCTTCCTTCTCCAAGTGAAAACTAGCAAGGGGGATCTTTTGATCCTAGGGAAGTTTATAGAATTAAAATACTGATAAACTTTGCCCAACCAAGTAGGGAAATCTGTACCACCACATTTAGGAAGGTTAGGTCTAGGGGGATAGATAAAGTAGCTTTGATTATGGATTAAGGAATTGAATTTAGGAGAGTAAGGTTGTCCTTTGTATGTAGTTGAGAGGAGTTGATCCATTTTGTGGGAAACTTGGGAGATCTACTCTTCTACGTTGTTAACCTTACTTGAATTTCAATGTGTATGCTTTCAAGGCAATCATTGAGAGAGTGAGCTGTGGGCTTTGGTGGATCTGAATGGTCCTGATAATGAGACCTACTACCATAGGGTTGAGATGGATGTAAAAATGAGTAACCAATGTTATATGGAAAATTGATTAGCTCAGAGGAACAAGCATAATGGGATAATCCACAAGGGTAAAATTTTAGCCCACAATTTTTTGACTTAAGGTTTTTGAAATTTTAGATCCTTGTGGATGGGAAATGTAGCCAGTTTCTTCAATTTTACACTCGGTAGAGAGTTGTATGCTAAAGATTAGGTGCATTACTAAAGTACATGGTTGCAAACTGATGATCTAGATGAATACTAAAGACTTGGGTAAATACTATTCAAATCACTATAGATCTAGAATAATATTGAAGATGGATTACTCTACAACAAAAAAAGGATAGTTGTAGAATAGCCAATTGCTAGGAAAAAATTGATGTGGGCATATTTAGGGCAGATAACACACAGGTGGAAAAATAAAGGGAAGGCACTATATGGAGTGTATAGTCTGTGAGCTCACTAATATACCGATCCTACTCATAAATAGTGTTGGCCCAACATTTTAGAGTGCTAACTATAGAGGGTTAGGACCATACCTATATCCCAATATTCTATTTATGAGGCATGTGGTGAGTTGCTTCTTAGGTCTAACCACTTACCAATACATCACAAAATATAGATAGCCGA
This sequence comes from Cunninghamia lanceolata, assembly GCA_027924645.1. Classification (NCBI taxonomy): domain Eukaryota; kingdom Viridiplantae; phylum Streptophyta; class Pinopsida; order Cupressales; family Cupressaceae; genus Cunninghamia; species Cunninghamia lanceolata. Next base: position 41,644,547 of record BSBN01000391.1, on the reverse strand, counting down.
AGGTTACTTAGGGTTAGGTTGGGAAAAAATCCTTTGTGGTCTTTTGATATACCTCGGTGGGTATGTGGAAGCTCACACATGTATATAGAGGTTATCTAAGGCATGGGTATTGGAGCTAAAATACTTCTCACTTTACCAGACCCTTTATGGGGAATCCAACTTAGCCAAAAATGATAACTCTTCTAAGGATATCTAAAAACCCCTAGAACTGGGTTTCTAACTTTAAATAAAATAAACTACTTGCAAGGGAAAAATTGAAAAAAATATGGGTAACAAATTGCAACTATAGTTGTACCCACTTTTTGATCACCAAGATCCCTCTGTTAGTGTAGGTTTTTAAATTTTCCTTAGGGATATTTCTTTTTCCTTCACATTATTAAGCTTGCTTAGGTTATTAGACTTGGTTATTATGAGGCCACATGGCTAAATCCATCATCCACATGTGCCACTATCTCCCACACTTGGGTAGTTGAGTTTCACACCTTCTTTTGGATTTTTATGTCACCTCTCATAACCATTTATTTGTCTTTTACTAAGTAGGTATAACTATGTATTTTAGATTTTACCAAGTAGGTAAAACTCTTGCCTATTTTGAGTAGTTGGAGTTATTACACCTCTTGGATGTATTTGCCCATTATTTGCTATATATACAACTCTCCTCTCCCCTCTCAGGTAGTCAGTGAGAATAATGTGAGCATTCTCAAGATTCTCTTGTAGTTTGTCTCTTGATTCTCTCTCCATTCCACTATTTTGATCTTAGATCATTTGTCGACTAGAGTGTATGTGATCTACGACCAACATCAGATCCTAGCTCGGTTCTTGCTTCTCATAGAATCTAACATGGTATCAGAGCCTGTTTGTTGGTTTAGTTCATTTTTGTGATCTTGTTATTTGAGAGATTCAAGATTAATAGATAGCTAATATTTTCTCAAAAACTTAGTATACTCTTCTTTTGCATCCTCAGATGATCTAGAGAATCAGAACAGTTTGAAGGAAAATAAGCATCTGTATCATTCTGGTATGCATATTTGTGTTCTTGTGAGATCTAGGTGATTGCATCTTTTTGGTCATCCTAGAGGATTTTTTGGCCCTTCCATAGTATCTAGAAGACTAAAAAAAGTCAAGATTGTCTTTTGTTTCACCAAATTTAGAGATCGAAGGACCTCATTGCTATAGAGGTTTTTAGAGGGGTTCTTGGTAGTAGCCATCAAATCAGAGCATTTTTGGCCCACATGGACCTTGCCATCACACTTAGAAGACGTCAGAACTTAAGGATCAATTGTCTAAGAGTCAAATTCAAAAAAGTTGTTTCTGAGGCAAAAAAAATTTAGTTTTCTGAGTCATATGACTCCCAATAAGCCTAATGATATGGAAATTCAAAAAATTTTATAAAAGTGCTATAAGTGCTTAGCACCTAGTGTTATGTTAGCACTTTAAGAACTGGTTAAGTGCTCAGATTTGTGTAAAAAATGCTTCAACCCTGATCAATAGGGCTTAGCCCTACTAAGCACATCTAGAGCGAACCACCTCTAAGCAGCACTGCCCTGGGATCGACCACCCCTAGCGGGCCTTCCAGACCCCACTACCCCTAGTGGGCCTTTGCAGATTGCCATCTAAGTAACTAACAATGCCACCACCCCAGTCCCACCAAATTTGGTGGTGTGTTTGGTAGTACCCACAATAAAACCTCCACTAAGTTTAGCAAGTAGTTCACCATTTTGGTGACAATGCCAATTCTTTAACAAGTTGTAACTAATTTTGGAGGCTCCACAAAATCTAGAGGTTTTTCTGCTAATATTGCTAGTGACATTAGCTTTACGTCAGGGGAGGAATTTTGAATTTTCTACCCCCTCATGATTGAGCTGTTGAGTTTGACAAACCAACTTCAAAAGGCTCGTTCTCAACCATGCTAAGGCCTATTCTGGCGTGATTTTTATATTTGGGATAGAATTTTGCGCACTATGCCATGGTGAAGTTGGTTTTTTTATTTGACTTTCCAGTTGATCATAAATTGAAGATTCTCACAAAAGTTGCTACGTAGTTCTCATTTTGAGACCTTATGGGAGCCATAACTTGTGCAAACAAACTCCTTTTTGGGTGTCATTTTTTCTAGGGTTCATATTTTTCTATGTACTCCACATCGGTGCTCTCAATTTGATCTCATATTGTATTTGAGTTGTAGTTTCAGTGTTTTGGCCATTTTGGACCCTGTAAGAATGTGAAAATCTGAGATTTGCATTGTAAATTGCACTAATTATAAAGTGCCAACATTGTAATTTCTGGGGGATTCATTTCATAAACTAGTAAAAGGGGGATGTCTCATGTGTCTCTTTTTCACACTTCTCTTTCTGCATCACAATCTACTTTTATGCACTAATGGATGCATCAACAGTTCATGTTTTAACACTATATAACTATTTTGAATGGAAATCAAAGATGATAATCTATCTCAAAAGGCATGGCTATCACAAAGTTACAATGGGACTTGAAACATAACCCAAAGATGATGCAAAAAAAATAAAATGGTTTAAAAAATGTGATGAAACCTTTGGTACTCTGTGTATGTTAGTTTCTCCTAACTTACTTTTTCATATTGAATCTACTAAAACACCCTTGTGATGTGTGGACCACATTGGAAAGCCTCTTTGGTAAGCAAGATGAATTAAGGGGTCATCAATTGGAGAACGAACTCATAGGGTCAAGAGTCCTAGCAATTTTGACACCATACAGAACTTCTTCACAAAATTAAAAGCCATTAGATTGTAGTTGAATCCTCGAAGTCACATGCCTTGGTTGTAAATCAAGGCACAAAAGAACATAAAGGGTTTGACAAACAGGATAAGAAACAAAAGAACTAAGAAGAGAAGAAGAAAGATAAGAAACCTACTTCTTTAAATGTAGCTAATCAAACCTCTTCATCAAAAGGTGAATAACCTAACAAGGAGAAGGTCAAGTGTTCCTATTGTAAAATGCTTGGACATGATGAGCACAAGTGGTTAAAGAAACAAATTGATCAACTTTCACATCTTCTTGAGAAGAACAATATCAAGGTGCCTAACTTTGTCAAACAAAGTTCATTAGAAGGGTCTTTAAAGGACATAGAAAAGAGTAAGGGGAAAGGAAAGGGCAAGCCCCTAGTTGTAGTTGATTCACAACTTGATACATGGATCATTGACTGGAGTGCTTCGCACTAGATGGCTTCTTCTCAGAATGGTTTTGCCTCCTTAGAGCCATGTTCTATGTTTGCCATACTTATGGATGATGACACTCCTGTTGAAGTGCATGGGAGAGGGTTTGTTGATGTGGGTGAAGGAACATTTCAGGATGTTCTCTACATTCCACCTTTATCAACTAATCTCCTATCTATCTATTGGATCACTCACACTGGCTTTAGAAAGCGGGTTGAGTTCACTCTAGATAAAGTGGTAATCAGTGAGTTGCATGATGGGTCTACAATTGTTGTGGGAAACGTAGATCATCAGTTGAGACTGTATTAGTTTTCTCACTTTGTTCCTGACTCTCCTTCTATAGTACTACTCACTCATTCAAATGAGGTGAGTCATCTATGGCATCAGTGGTTTGGCCACTTGAATTATCGCTACTTGCAGCAACTTAGTCAACAGGACATAGTTTTAGGGTTGCCTTCAATTTGATTTTTTGATGGAGTTTACCAGTGATGCATTCTTGGTAAGCATTCTGAGAAGAAATATGACAAAGGCAAAGCATGGAGGGCCACACAACTTCTAGAGTTGGTACATTGTGATTTGGCAGGACCATTTCCACATCCTCCTTTTAATAGGGCTAGATATGTCTTGACATTGATTGATGATCTTTCTAGATATACTTGGGTATATTTTCTCAAGCAGAAGTCTATGGTCTTTGAGTCTTTTCAGGAATTCAAAGCTTTTGTAGAGAAACAATCTGCGAAGGCCATCAAGATTATATGTATAAATAATGGGGGGGAATATGTCAACCACATGTTTGAGTAGTTTTGTGCCTCAAAAGGCATTGATCTTCAGTACACAATTCCCTACAGTTCATAGCAGAATGGTGTTGTAGAATGCAAGAACATGTCCTTGAAAGAGATGGCCAATTATACAATTCACTCTAGGTCTATGACACCTCAATACTAGGTGGAGACAATCAATTGTGTGTGTTACATCTAGAACTATGTTCCTCACAAAGTTGTAAAGGGGGTAACTCCTTTGCAAGCTTGGACTGATCAAAAACCCATAATTAAGCACTTTTGAGTGTTTGGTTCTCTTGCATGGACCCACATTCTAGTAGAGAAACACAAGGCTATGGATTCGTAGAGCAAGCATTGCATATTTTTTGGGTACCTAGACAGTGTCAAGGGATACATGCTTCTCCATCCCACTACACATGAGTTGTTTATCAAGAGGAGTGTTCATTTCAAGGACCCTTCCAGTTCTTCTCCTACCACTTCTCCATCCACCATCTCATTGGAGATATTGCAACATGATTATAATTATTTAGAGGATCTTAATCCTCCTGATCTAGAGGAGTCTTCTTCCTCCACTTTAGATGACGATAGTGATGATGAGGATCCACCCTCTCCTCCCATTCATCATTTAGAGGTTGATGATTCTCCTTCAGCTTCTCTTGCCATAGGGCCTCTTTGGGCTCATCAGACTTTGTAGTCAATAGGTGATTGGGTTGGTGATCCTTCATATACTAGAAGAACAAGGTCACAATTTTAGTAGGCTCCACATCTCTTCATTGCTTCAACTTCTAATACACAAACCTTTTGGGAAGCTTCCATTGTCCCTGAGTGGGATGCTACTATGCAAGAAGAGTTTAGTTTCTTGTAAAGGAATCACACTTGGGATTTAGTCCCTCTTCCTAAGGGAAGAAAACTTGTTTGATGCAGGTGGATCTATCGAACAAAATTTGTAATAGATGGGTTGGTCGACAAGTACAAGTCTTGTTTGGTCACCAAAGGATTCTCCCAGGTGCCTGGGATTGACTACTCTGAGACTTTTGCACTAGTACCCAAAATGAATTCCATTTGACTTGTACCTGTTATAGCTTCAACCCATCATTGGGAAGTTTATCAAATGGATGTAAAGAGTACTTTTCTTCATGGTGACCTTTAGGAGGAAATCTACATGGAGCAGCCATAAGGGTTCATTCAGGATCCTTCACTTGTTTGTCAACTTCGAAAGTCTCTCTATGGCCTAAAATAGGCTCCTCAAGATTGGTATGCCAAGATGGACTCCTTCCTTCTATCAAGTGGGTTCACTTGATAGAATTCTAATCTGAACGTATACATTTTGCAGTAGGATGATACTCTAACACTTCTGGTTCTATATGTCGATGACTTGTTGATTGTAGGGAGTCACTAATCCACCATCAAGGCAGCAAAAACTGCTCTACATGAATGATTTATGATGTTAGACTAGGGTCTTTTGCACTACTCCTTAGGGATTGAGATCACTTAGTCATCTTTAAGTATCTTCATGACACAACCCAAGTATGCACTTGATATGCTCTCCATATTTTTCATGGCTAACTGTAAGCTTGCATCGACTCCATTTCTGCCAATGGTAAAACTTGAGACAAAGTGTTCTTCACCCTTGGTTGATGGCACTTTATACTGACAACTTGTTGGGAGTCTCATCTATCTGACTCACACAAGTCTTGGCATTTCATATTCCATGGGCATGGCCTCTTGGTTCATGCAGGAGCCACATGAGTTGCATTGGAAAGCAACTAAGCAGATTCTCCACTATGTTCAAGGCACTCATAGCTATGGGATTCACTATGCAGTGGGAATGGATTTGACTTGGTGGGTTACACTGATTCAGATTGGCCAGGCGATTCTTAGGATCACAAGTCTACTTAGGGTATTGCTTCTCACTTGGTTCTGATCTAGTTTGTTGGTCGAGCAAGAAGTAGTTTGCAATTTCTCTTTCATCTACAAATGTTGAGTATTGAGTGGAAGTTAATGCCAGCACTGAGGCCATCTGGCTTTAGGATATTCTCACTAATTTTGGCATTCAATTCAGAAAGCCCACAATCATCTTTTGTGATAACCAAAGTGCAGTACAGATCTTAAAGAATCCAGTCCATCTCCAATGGATAAAACACATTGAGATACATATGAACTACATCTAGGAATTGATTCATGGAAACATTATTGAGCTCAAGTACATTCAGACATCAGAGAAAATCGTAGACATCTTCACCAGACCCTTCACTGAGAGCAAGTTCCTTCATCTACGAGATTTGCTGGGGGTGTGGCCAGGGTCTACTTAAGGATGGGCTTCTTAGTCCTTCGCTTTCACTCTCTACTCTGGGGGGTGTTTTCTCTCTATTTGGGAGGGGGCTATTCCTTTGTAGGGGCTTCTTCTCTTTTAGGGAGAATTATTTATGCATGGGTACCTCATTAGGATTCATTTTCTAGGACCCATATCTTTACACCCACCTAAGCTATGCTTAAGAGGGGGTGTTAGAGTAGGTTTTTATTTTCCTTAGGGATATTTCTTTTTCCTACACATTATTAAGATTGCTTAGGTTATTATGCTTAGGTTATTATGAGGCCACATGGCTAAATCCAATAGCCACATGTGTCATTCTCTCCCACACTTGGGTAGTTGAGTTTCACATCCTCTTTTGGATTTTTATGCCACCTCTCATAACCACTTATTTGTCTCTTATTGAGTAGGTATAACCATGAATTTTGGCTTTTACCAAGTAGGTAAAACTCCCGCCTATTTTGGGTAGTTGGAGTTATTACACCTCTTGGATGTATTTTCCCATTATTTTCTATATATACAACTCTCCTCTCCCCTCTTGGATATTCAATGAGAGTAATGTGAGCATTCTCAAAATTCTCTTGCATTTTGTGTCTTGATTCTCTCTTTCAGGATTCTCTCTCCATTCCGCTATTTTGATCTTCCATCATTTGTCGACTAGAGTGTATGTGATCTATGACCAACATTAGATATTGGCTCGATTCTCGCTTCTCACAAAATCTAACACCCTCTAGGGTGAGGTGAGAACATATAATGGATAGATAATGTCTACAAGAAATAGTGAACCACCTAGGACAAGCTAAAAAATGTCTAACCTATCCAATTCACTGATTCATGCAACCTCTAGTTAAGACAAAATAGAAATGCACAACTAATTATATTTGTTGCAAAGACGATTGCCATTGCACCAAAAGATTGACCTGTTAATGCCTAATACAACCACTAGAGTTAATGAATCCACGGGAGGCAGTTAAGCCTTGTCAGGAACCCAAGTGCTGCACTGCACAACACAAGGAGACCAAGGGTGCACACCTTGCAACAATCCCCCCAGCGCAAGCAAGGGGTTTAAACCCATGACCTAGGATCTGATACCAATTGTTACAAAGACGGTTGCCATTGCACCAAAAGGTCAACTTGTTGATGCCTGATACAACTGCTAGAGTTAATGAATCCATGGGAGGCGGTTAAGCCTTGTCACAAACCCAAGCACTGCACTGCACAACCCAAGGAGATCAAGGGTGCACACCTTGAAACAATATTTGCACCCTATCTATATGCAATCCTATTGATTTGTCCTACTGATATAATTCTATGCTATATGATGTGCTAAATTAGCTATGTGAGTGCTCAAATTGACAGAATTTCTTTGCATTCGAATTGCTTGTTGGAAATGGATGGGAGAGGTTCAATTTATAGATTTTTGGAGGTGAGGATGGATGACTGGGATTGAATTGAAGGATCAAAGGCTCAAATTTCTTGAGGATCCTCAAGCAAGGAGAATTGGACAAGTGTCATGAGGAGGTTGGATGAGGGAAATTCTCCAATATTCAAGGGAAGATCAATGGGTGAAATTCAATGGTTGAATGGATGGATGGCTAGGATTAGGTAGGTGTATGACATGTAAGGATTGATTTATGAAAAGTTATGATCTGGATTTTGTGAAGAATTTAAACTTGGGAGGAGAGGACAAGTGAAATTTAAAATTGGATGAACAGTGGATGAATAGTGCCACATGGAATAAAAAATTTCATGATTAGTGACACTTGGAGTGGAAGAAAATGAAATGGGACAAATGCACACTTTTTGGAAGATTTGCTCATGCTTCTAAAGTACCACTTATCATGTACATGCATGTACATTGAATGACAAGTGGACTTCTAGAAACATAGGGAGATGTAATTGTGAGTTAATTTTAATTAACTCATGTGCACATGATTAAGAGGAAAAAGAATGATGATTACTAAAAGTAATAAAAAGTGCACAAAATAGGGAATTAAATAAATAGGGATATTTATTTAATTTTTAGGAGTGCACATGAACTATAGTTGTCAAAATATTTAATTTTTGAACTAGATAGTAGAATAAATTGATTTGTAGTGATGGGGGAAAGACATGAAGATATTAATTAAATAATTATTTAATTAATGCATGTGTTGGGTGAAATGGTGCCAATTGTCAGGTTTAGGATGTGGAGGATAGATGAAGGTGGTTGTGACCATTTTCAGGTGTCTATAGATACATATGGCCCTAAATTAGGAAATTGTTTGTAGAATGGCCCTAGAAAGATCTTTGATATCACTTGTAATGAACTTTCAAGACAAAATATGTTGAACACGCAAAAATATTATAGAAATATTACAAAAATGAGAAAATCAAGTTTGCTTATTTATCTTTGCATTGCCACTTTGAGGGGGCAACCTCTAATAGATCATACAATCTAATTACAAATATTCAAAGATTCTTTTCAATTGAGAATTCATTACAATAGATAGATTTTTTCCAAAGGCAACTACTACCATCTTATGTATGTGGGATAATTACTTTATTCTAACTTGACTAGTGGGATGACTTACAAAGTATATGCATCCATTTATTAAAGCTACCTAAGGGTGACTTACAAATCATATGCACCAAACTACTACTATCTAATAGAAAGTAGAATGGGCTACATAACATGGCCAGAGCTATAAATTAAGTAAGAAGAGAGAAAACCTAGATGGTTTTTCCATAATCCCATCTCCAAGAGAAACCTAGAGAGCCCATCAAGAAGCAACAATCCTAGAAAAAGCTGAGATCCTTATTAGCATGATTGGTTAGAACAAGATATTAAGCATGCCATAGAAGCTAGGAAAGTCTAAAAACTAATAGAAAGACTTCAAAGAAGAGTTCCAAAGACAATGATAGTTATTAGGCTTAATTCGTAACAAAAAAGAAGGATGAATTTAGGATTGGTCATTATGAACATGATGGAGAAGATACAAGGATTTTTTAGGAGAAAGAGACCCTCACTCAAATATATTCTAATTGTGACTTTCCTCTATAGGCTACTTAGCAAGATAATCTACCACCAAGTTCCATTCTCAAGGGATATGAACAAAGGACATGGCTTCAAACTATAGAGCAAGACAAAGAATCTATTCAACTATATTGCTAGCCTTTAGGAGGACTTGTGAATTCTCTCTTGATTCAAAAGAGAAACCATAATTAAGGAATCTATTTCACAAATAATCTTTTTCCATACCAACTCACAAGATTTTTCTAGATCCAGAAAAATAGCATGATCCCTCATCTGATTGTTGGTATTGATCCCCATAGTATAAGAGAAGAAAAAACAAATCAACCCATATTTAGCACATGACCAACCCCTCCAAGCCCCAAAACACCTAGATTTTTGTAGGAGGAACCATTAGTATTAATTTTTAAGAAACCTAGAGTGGGAGAGACCATTTAGCAGATCTATTAACCTTTCTACTACAAGGTAGGGCAAGAGTAACAAGATGATGCATCATTAGAGTAAAGCTCAAGGATCTTTGAAATATGAAGATTAGAGCCATGAGCTTCACTCTAGGCCAATTCTAAATCTGGTAAAGGATATTTGAAATATGAACATTAGAGGGAGACACTTAGCACCAATAGTCTCCTTAATAGAATCCATAGCCTTTTGTCAAATTTGTGAGGCGAGATTCTAACAACCTTAGAAAATTTGATGATTTTGTTCAAACCAAAATTTTCAAAGGATTAAAATAAGACCAAGCTCCCAGGCCACCTTAAGAGTGTTATCCCAAGAAGATGGTTGACCCATGCTAGCCCATAAGTTAGACAAATAAGTAGCTTGGATAATAAGCCAGTTCCAAATTTGCCACCATTGTCACCAAATACCTAGAGTGAAAGGGCATTAGAAGAAAAGGTAAGCAAAAGATTCTTCCTCAGTACTACATAGAGTAGATTTTAAAGGGCCCTAAAATCCTTGCTTTCTAATATTATCCTAGGTGAGATATTTATTATGACATAGAAGCCACATGAAGAAATTACATTTAGGTTGGATGGGTTTATTCCATATTTTTCTCCACCAAGGAAAGTCTCTATTCCCATCATTTTCCCTTTCAATGGATGAATATCCTAGAGCCACCATATAAATTAGTTTAGGATCATGGGCCCACAAAAGAACATCATCATCCTTAAGAGAGCAACATGGCCATTCTGCAAGAATAGAAGATACCTGGTGGCCTGAGCTTTAGGAGACCCCCCTTAGGCCAATTGCTAGGGTGTTTCCAATAATAGATTAAGGAACTCCCCACCTCAAGAGAACTCTTAAAGTAAAGAACTTTAGACCATCCCACCACCATAACTTGGCTTGGATCAAAGTTTGGAGAAGAGGACAAAAAGAGAGGAGTAGAGGGTGAAGATCCCAATTATCTTTTCAGAAGAGCACACTCTGACCCCTTTTAACAATCAAGAAGAGGTCATTCTTGACTAGAGAAGCCCCCTTCTTAATAATGTTCCATACATCTGATCCTCTTCCAGGCAAGTCCATCCTTGGGAGATTGAATTCATCAACCCCTCTCAAGTATTTAAAATTTATCATTTTAGCCCACTACTAATCTAAATGCTTATACCATCTCCAATAAAGTTTGGAAACTAGAGCTTGGCTATTGTGAATAGTCTACTTGAGACCCAAGCCACCATTCTGCTTAGGATTGCACACTTAATCCCAACTAATGAGACTCCATTTTTGAGAATCTAGGTTACCTGCCCATAAGAAATTCCTAGATAGAGCATCAAAATCATTAGGGATGCTTTTGGGAGTAGATAAAATAAGGAACTTGTAGAACATACTTTAGAAAAGTCATTCAGTCAACAAATAACCACCATTAGAATGCCCAATGATCAACCTTCATTCTAATCTATCAATAATCTTCTTCCATTGATCTCCCTTGGGATTAGCAATAGATAAGGTGATGCCAAGATAATTAAATAGAAGTGGCCCTATTTTGAAAAGGAAAATAAGAGAAATTCATTGCTATATGCTCAAGGGGATATTAAAGAAGAATATATTTGCGTTATCCTCATTAACCTATTGACCAGAAGTAGCCAAATAAATATATAGCACTTTCTTGAGATTGATAGATTTTTGAATCTTAGCAACACCCAACAAAGTTGTGTCATCAAAAAATTGAAGATGAGTTTGAGGGTCCATATTCTAAGTGATGGTCCATCCATGAATGTAACTAACCATTATGTCCATATTCCTAAGAAAATTTCCCAAACCTTTAGCCATGAGGATGAAGAGGTAAAGGGATAAGGGATCCCCTTGTCGTATCCCTTGTAAGTAGAGAAAAGGGGGGAGGGAATATCATTAATTAAGAATAAAAAGGATGGAGATCCCACATATCTCATCACCCATTTAATCCATTCTAAGTAGAAACCAAAGATCAAAAGAGTGTTCTTGAGGAAAGACTATCTGACCCTATCATAAGCCTTGGACATATCTAGCTTGCTAAACATAGCTTTTATCTTTAGAGTGGCACATAGAGTGAATGGCCTTAGTGACCATAATGATACCATAAAGGATTTGATGCCCCTCTATAAAGACACCTTTCTTATGAGAGATGAGAGAAACCATGATTTGATTTAGGTGATCTGAAATGAGTTTGGTGATAATTGTATGTGACATTGCAAAGAGAAATAAGACAATAAATAAAAAGAGTTAACACCCTCCTTTTTAGGAATCAATTCTAAAGAGGTGGTATTAATTTCTTTGAGCATTTATTTTGTCTTATTGCAAAGAGAAATAAATCAAAAGAGTCAACACCCTCCTTTTTAGGAATCAATGCTAGGGAGGTGGTATTAATTTCTTTAAGCATTTACTTGTTAACCTAAGATTCTCAAACCACCTCTTAAAGATCAAGCTTCAAGATATCCCAAAATTCTTGAAATTTTTTGATAGAAAAACCATTTGGTCTAGGAGTCTTTTCTTAAATCATTTGGAACACCACTTGCTCAAGCTCCTTTAGAGAAATGGGACTCATAAGTGAGTTGTTCATAGCCATAGAGACAAGAGGAGGAATACAATCCACAACGACCTATTTGTCCCATGGCCAAAGGGTCATGTTCTTGGAAGAGAGGAGAAATGTTTCCCCACTTATATCTTGAAAAGAGGACAACTGGTTCCTATTGTCACCTGAATTTGTACCCTGTTGTTGAAGCTTTTGGCAGTTTCATCAAATTCAGTGAAACATGGGAATGATCTCAAGGTGTGGGACCTTGCAAATGAGATCAGACCTCTAGAGAAGGCTAGTTACTCTTTCTGGACTTAAGGTCCAAAGAATTTAACTAAACCTATGCTACTGATCACCAAGGAAAAGAGAGAATGAATATAGAAAAGAAACCAAGATTTAGGGTGTTTAATTGTAACTGACATAACATAGTAATGATCTCAAACACTGAAGAAAACTCACACAGACTCATACAGGTTCAAATAGAGGTTAAGGAAGAGAGATGAAAGTATGAAAGGGACCATTTTATCCACAATACATAGCTTAAATATATCAAATAAACACAGTGTAAGAACAATGAGAGGCAAAAAATTAGTTTATATTGATCATAGAGGCTAAATAGCCATTATAAAAGAAGAAGAATTCATTATAGGCATGAGATAGACACAAAATGATAGACTCTCCTTCATTGGTGAATTGATACAAAGACATGAGCGGCTCATAAAAGAGTACATTCCATCAAATCTGCCTAGTTCTAGAGAAAACCACAAAGCCCAAACCTATAAAGAACTTTCTGCCTCTGAAAATGACCCAATGTAGTCAACCCCTAAAAAATACATCTTAACATGCTTATATAACTTTTACAAATCATTGTGCAGCCCTGGACACTGACAAGTGGTCAACACGTTATGCCCAGGAACCCATGCTACATTTAATTTGGCCCGTGGCCCTGTCAGAAAACCTGTAAATTGGGACAACGGCCATGCCCTGTCAGGTCTGCAAAAAATGTAGAAGAAGATTGCCTACACACATGGGTGTCAGGCACATTGAAGAGGGAAGGTCTAAAATCCTTTAGTCAATGATTTCGCCAATTGGCGAACTAGCTGATCGACAAACCTTGAGTTTGCAAACCTTAAGATTTGTCGATTAAGGCAAGCTTACCTTAGAAGAAATCTAGCTTGCTTAGTTTCCTTGGGCTTGTCCTAAAACTTCCTTCACCGCTTAGTCGGCGAATTCGTTGATCAACAAACTTGTCGATTGATGAACCTTAAGTTTGCCAAACTTTAACTTTGCTGGCTAAGGCAACCTTTCACCACTTTTGCCTATGTCTTTTAACTTGACCTCCTGTTGAGGATTTATTCCATCGGTGAACTCGCTGGTCAGTGAACTGGCAAGTTCATGAACCAAACATTTCACTAACAAAAGCCTTCTTTTCTTCCTTCTTTGCCTCAGGAGAAAATTTTCAACTTTGGTCCCTTCAGTCGACAAACTGACCAATTGGCGAACTGGCCGATCGGCGAACCAAAGGTTCACCAAACCTGAATTTTTTTGACTAAGGAAAAAAGTAAAGGCAAAATACTCAGAAATTTTGGGATTTTGAAGGGAGGCCTTCTTTCATTTAATCTTTCTCAGATCAGATATTTCTAATGGAAGAAAAGTGGGATTTTTGGTCTATTTTGGCCTTGGCTAAAATATGACAATTTTTTTGTGACTATGCATGGGTATTTGCTTGGTAAACACAAGGATCCAGTGGCCTTATACAATCCATTGGGCATAGAGTTGAAAGACCACTATAACATACTCATACAAGGAGTTCGCTAGACCAACACAAAACTGAACGTGCCTCTAGAAAATAAAAGAACAGAAAACAACAAAGCAAACAACCTCCTAATCAGGATGTAGCTTGTGCAAGGGCACTTGGAGGAAATGAAACCTAAAAAATAGAAATGAAACTATCCTAATCCTAAACTAACCAACCAAGAAACTAACTCAGACAAAACCATTAATTGGGTTTTCAAAATAACTACCCTTTCTTGACAATTTACAATGCTTTACCAACCTATGGACAACTAACATGATGTGGAAAAAGAGTGAGCATGCAACAAATTGATAGAATGCCACTCTAATAACAAAATCAAGCTCACCTACCCACATGAAATGATTGGGAATGCAAATACTAAGAAGTGAGTAAGTGGGTTGATTCTTATCATCTTGATGCTCAACTTCATGCTCAAGAGTGAGCATGACAAGTGATGACTCTTTATGATTTATCTCCAGTTGGGCCAGATGCCTGATTGGGCACCCCCTTGAAACTTTGTTTGAATGATCAATGGAGACCTCATGTTTTTTCTATGATTCTTTCTCCTCTTGCTGGTCTAAAACTCTGTCTCTTGTGGCTCAATTGGAGATATAAATGCCTCCACCTTGTGCATAAGATCCTCATGATTTTCTAAATTAGGCAAAAAAATGAGCCCTGCACATAGTCAATGGAGAAATCTCCCCCACCAAATAGCTGATATCCCTATTGGATAATCAAGAACAAATCTTTAATTTGTTCTTTCCTATGCTCAATTTCCACATCGTTATCTTCTACAAAAGATGGGAGCTCCTCAAATAGGTCTGCATCATCAACCTCTGCATTTCCCAATATAGAGTTGTCTATATGCTCCTCTTCACGAGATAGAACCTCACTCCCACACTTGTCTGCACATTCCAACAACTCACCATGGCCTTCAACATCTTCACGTTGATCCAAAACTACAGCTAATGTCAAAATTTGCATGTCTTCTTCAATTTCAATGTAATTGGGCAGTTCATGAAATATGACGACATCATTGACCCTTGGAGCTATTGAAGCATTCTCCTCCACCATGCCCTCATCATTCAACTACAACTCCACTGCATTTTATTTGAGCTTCTTTTGCAACTAGATTTCTTCACCATGCTTTCTTTGCATTTTGATTTCATTCATCTTGTTCAAAGCATGGGAAAACTCCTCAAATGAGCCAAAGTCAAGAAGACTTAATCCTACACTAGGATCAACACTAACCTTGTACTTGGTGCATTGCTGCTCTAGCAGATTTAGCTTAACCTTATCTTGTAGCAGGTTTGAATTTTTAGTTTTAATAATGCATGAGGGTTCATTATTTGCAAGTGGCTCTTCCCTAGTTGCAGGTATATCCTTCCTCGACTCACCCCTCCAATTAGCCCGATAAACAATAGGTCCACCTTTGAAAAGTGAAATAGTGTCAGGGCAAGAGGAATGACAGGGAATGTGAGCTGGAAGGGCTTCTTGAGAGGGTCATTCCTGGGGAATAATAGGTTGGACTTGTGCAGGGGTAGATTCCCGTGAAGGCTGAGGGCCTCTGATACTTGGGATTTTGAATTTGGGAATTATTTCCACCACAGGCTAAACTTGTGTAGAAGGGAGGGGCTACCTGAAACTAGGAATGGAGGGGACTAGCTGGGCTTCTCGCCTCTCCATTTGGGAAAGCACTTTCCTTAACTGCTCTTCTTTAGCCACAATTTGCAAAGAAAGATTCTCTTGGTAAGCTCTTTCCTCCGCTTCCATCTACTGCTGGTGAAGGAAGCCCTGATGAGCAAGCTCATCTTGCTGCCAGTTATGCTCTATCACTCCTTTAACATCATCCCACTCCCGTTGGAAACCCTTGAGTATCTCCATCACATCATGTTCATTTTTTATGTTAAAATTAAAGTCCTCCTGTGGCTGACTATACCCTACTTGTCTTTTAATATCATCCAAATGTTCTTTAATCTCTAGCAGAGCAAAGTAGTCCTTTTAAAGTTGATAATGTTAGGAACCCGTGTTTAACCCTTCTCTTTACTTTGTTAGTATATTACATTTGAATGCATATGCTTTGTAAGTCATCCCGTGAGCATATTGTATTATCCCGCATTCATGGGAAGTAATAGTTGTTTAGATTAGACTTAGTATATAAGTACATGTTGAGGCCAATGAAGGCATCCACGAATTTATTGTATTGAGCTTGCTCAAAGGAGATTGCCCCCTCAAAGTGGCCTACGATCAATAAATTCCTTCTGTGTTTCTGCTATTTATATATTTATGTTATTTCATGCATTTTTCATTATATTGTTGCAGGAGGTTCCTCTCATTTGGTATCAGAATGCCTTCTTAGGCTCGCTGGGTGGAATTTTTTTCGATTTATTTTTTCTGTAGTGGCCTCCAGGCACTATGATTATTGTAGTAGTTTTTTTTTTCGCATTTGTATTGTTCATTTCAATTGCAGGTTCAGATCAGGGAATATCCCTATCCACTTAACTGTGGGAAGTACCTGGGCATATAGCCCTAAAACTCATTGTGAGGAGTACCACAAGAACCCTGAAGTAGCTGGCCCATTGAGAGGACCTGCTAGCAAAAATGGAAATGGCCCCTACCTGATTGACTAGTTCCCATCTGTGAGGTAAACCAAGAGCTGTCGTTTGTGGCAAAGCGGTTATCAGTTTTATCTGAGTCGTGGAGTGAGGGGTACTACCCCAATACACAAGTTGTTAGACAACATTGGTGGCCAAGTGACTCCCCTGAACCTTTAGGCAGCTGAACATACTTGGGGCCCATATCTATTGATAGCCGACAAATTGCAGATTGAATCTGTCCAAAGCTGTTGGCAGATCATTTCAAGAAAAAAAAATCTATTTTTTTGCCATATCTTCCTTGCTTTAGCTCCATTTCCTCTCAAAATTCACTAGAATCCCTAGAATTTCATTCTGCATATTTCCTTCCTTGAGGACCCTATCCCAAATTCCACTTATCGAAGCCATAAATCCCACATTTGTCTATTTTTAGGGTTTACCATAACTTCTTCGATTCTCACCCAATAGCCTTCAAATTTTACCACAGTGTTCATTTCATATTTCTACTCCTTTGTCCCTCTTGGACAAATTTTCCCATTCTTTCACCCCGCTTCTGAAATCCCCATTTTTTACTTCCCTTTCCCTCAGAAAGTGTCCAAAACCTAGTCAAACCCCAATTACCCCGTTAGAGTTTTTCCCAAATCTAAATTTTCCTTTACTAAAAAAGTTTCCATTTTTGTTTTTCTACCCATTCCCCCCAAAAAAAAACTCCTGGCTATGGTTGTCACCCGCATAGGAGCAAAAAACATGGAGGATGAACTTGCAGCGCTCAAGATCAAACTCCAAGATCCAGATGAAAAAAATCTCGGCCTCAATCTTCAACATTCAACCATGAACAATAGACAACAACCAAAGTCTTCTGCAAACACTGGGTTCTCTTCTTCCAGCAATTTTTGTGGGCCGAAGCTTGATTTTCCTCACTTCAATGGTGATGATCCGACTGGATGGATATACCGAGTAGAACAATATTTTAGTCTGCATAATACTTTTGATGTCAGCAAAGTCCCACTTGCATCCTTTCATTTGGAACATGAAGCCCTTCAATGGTTCCGTTGGTACATCAAGGCTCATGAAGAACCAAAATGGATAGATTTTTGTAAACTCATTTTGCAACGATTTGGCCCTAGTGCTTTTGATGACTTCACAGGTGCACTCACTAAACTTCACCAAATAGGCACTGTGAGAGAATATTAGACAAAATTTGAAAAGCTGGCCAATCACACAGAGGGATTATCTGATGAATTCTTCAAGAGTTGTTTTGTTAGTGGTCTGAAGGATGCAATCTGATATGAGGTAAAAATGTTCCGTCCTAGCACAATGATGGAAGCTTTAGGGTTGGTTAAGTCGACAGAGGACAAGATCACAACTCAACAACGATCCAAATCCAATTTTGTTCCATTCAGAAATACGGTTTCCCAAAGACCTCAAATCACGCCAGCTCCTAGAACAACTCCTATCAAGCATTTGACTGAAGCAGAGACGTGGGCACGTAGAGAAAAAGGGCTTTGTTATAATTGTGATGAGAAATTCACTCGGGGACATAGATGTGTTGAGGAAAAGCTCTATCTCTTGGATGTGGATTCTCTGCCTAAAACTAAAGTTTGTGCAGATGCTCAGGATACAGTAGATGATCAGGTTGAAACTCAACAGCCGCTTATTGACCCTACTTCTTAGGAAGATCTCTCTCCATGTTTTAGCAGGAGTCACCACCCCACAAACCATGCAGGTCAAGGGTTACTTCAAGAAGCTCCCTCTTATAATACTCACTGATTCTGGTAGCACTCATAACTTCATCGACCCTCAGATCGCCAAACAGGCTGATTTTTTTGTCCATCCTTGCTCAGCTTTGAAGTCATGATTGCCAATGGGGGCCTATTACCTTGCAAAGGGAAGTGTCACAATGTGCGTATCTCTATTGGAGATTATAACCTGTGCTCTAACATGTTTACCTTGCCCTTAGGCGGATGTGATGTGGTTTTGGGTGCCCAATGGTTACACACACTTGGACCCATCTTATGGGATTTTGTTGAACTTTGGATGCAATTTTTAGACAATGGGCACAAACACACATTGAAGGGCTTACAACTGGGTCTCTTAGCATCATAAGTTCACATCGCATGGAAAATCTTTTTAAGAAAAATTCACATGGTGTCATTGCTCAGCTCCATTCATTCAGATGCAACCATTAACAGTCTCCACTACTCCTTTTGATCTACAACAAATTTTGGATAGGCATGCCTATGTCTTTGTCAAACTAGTGGGATTGCCACCTTCACAACCAGAGGACCACCATATTCAACTCCTTCCTAGAAGCGTTTCTCACAACATCAGGCCCTACCGCTACCCATTTCACCAAAAGACAGAGATTGAGATGCTCGTTTAAGACTTACTAAAGCAGGGTATTATTTGCCCTAGTACTAGTTCCTTTTCTTCACCAGTTCTTCTTGTCCAGAAAAAAGGTGGGTCATGGCACCTTTGAATTGACTTCCGAGCACTTAATCACATCACAATCAAGGATAAGTTTCTGAATCATGTTGTTGATGAGCTTCATGGCGCTCATTTTTTCTCCAAGTTGGATCTTCGTTCTGGGTATCACCAAATTTGGGTTCATGAGTGTTAGTTGATAGATTTGTCCTTCGAGAATAAATGTAGAAAACAACTCAGGATGCCCAAGAAGAAGAACAAACAGTACTAACAGTTGGAGAAGTTGTTGAATTGACAACTTTCCTTTGAATTTTAGAGGTACAACTCCCTCTTAAGATATGCAATGAATAAAACATGGGGTGTGCTTTTAACTAGAAAGAAAAAAAGGTGTATTAACATCTACCCATCACCATGAAATAGATGTGCACAACTGATTATGGAAAGAAATGAATGTAGATAAACGATACACAACCCACTTATCCAACATTCATAAACAAGGACAAATTAATTGAGAGAAATAGTTATATTCTACGTTAACAAGTTTCAACATAAAAGAAGCAATACTGAAGATAGATTACTAATTGACATAAGAACAATTGCAATCATAGAAGACACTTGGAGACACAAAGTTCTGTAAGTAATTCTTCATTTCTTCAATATGACCAAAACTCAAAGTTTCTGTAATGTTTCTATACATGAACAGAGCTAGGAATTAAAACAAAATAAACTTACTCTTCTTCCCCACTGTTCATAGACAGCCAGTGGAAAAAGATGTCTTCCATTGGATTCTTCCTCCTTATATAACTTCCCAAAAATTATAACTATTCAAAAATGGTCCTTTTTGAGTAACCGTAATCAAGAAAGTGACTTCTCAAAATAGAAAACTATTACATTATACCAAAATTGTAGTAATCATCGCTAAATACAAAAAGACTTCAAATATGCAAGATAGGTGGCATTAAGCTTCCCCCAATTCTAGGTGTATCTCCATAAAAAGTTGGCACAGCTTAGCACACTCTTCTTCTTCCTCGAGGACATCAATTGTCCTGTGATATTCAGCATAACTAGTTTTCTCCTTCCATGCGACTATGCACAGCTGAGAGATGATGTCGATCTGCTCCTCCTCAGGCCATTGTAAATCAGGTTATAGAAAGGCATAGGTTCATCGTCCCAGATTTCATTGTTTGCTGGAAGTCCCATTCTAAAAAATAGCTTGGTTAGCAAGAAAACTGAACATAGAGAGCACCGCCACCTTCACCTAATTACGTCAGTAGGTAATGATGTCTTTCAAACTTATTAATGTCGTGCCACCATCTTAATGAACTTCACTACACTTGTCATTAATGCATCATTAATTTTATATCTCAAGAAACGGGTCTAAATATTTGAACTTGCATTCCGTAGCTTCTGAAAAGATATTCTCATCATATACCACACGAGCAATCTGATGAGATGGATATACCTTGAAAAATGGACACCGCAAAGATGCAAACTAGTCAGCGGTCGGAGTAGACCCGGAACTTTAAACTTAGAGCAAGATTTCACAAGACTTGCAAGTTCCCGACAATGAGGTTCTTCAAACTATTAGAGTAATGTTCAAAAATTTTGAACTTCCCCGACACAAAGGAGAAGTCGGGAAGTCGACCATTTCTTGAAATTAAGAACATAAGTCGGGTAAACCAAAGATTTCACGAATTTGAAAACTGCTCGATGACAAAGACTTATAGAAAAGTTTTCAAGACTTCAAAATTTTTGGGGCAGGAAAATGACTGGAGTGGGGCAAAGTGATGATTGTGTCAGTCCTTAGGTGCAAAAATTGAAAATTTTTGGATTATAATTTTTAGGGTAACAACAGGCTCTGATTGGGGACGAGGATTGCAAAGGACGAAGGAACCTAGAACATCAAGCGTGGACCAGTGTATAAATCCATTGGGTAGCAGATTCAAAGAGCACCGGGGACAAAGGAGCTAGAGCAAGCCAAAAATAGAACACAACAGGAAAAGGAAACGACTACACTACCAACACAACCAAAAACTCCTAATATATACATGGCAGGAAGATCCTACCTCCCATTGACCTCAGAATAGTCATGTAAATCCATTAACTAGCTGGGAGAAATAGGTGCCTATGCGAAATAATGCCAGATGCATAAAAAGCCCACAAGCAACCAGTTGGAAACTTGTGTTCGCCATGATCAAACTGATAAAAATGACTTTAGACAAAGATCCTCTGGATATGACTTGATGCTCAAGAAGCCATTCTTCATTGTATGCTTCTTCAATTGGACGACTCCTATCAATATTACCCAGCATATGATTACCAACATCTGCCTGTATAACCTCATATGGGATATCAGAATGCACTTGATTTGGTAAGCAAGAATGAACCGGTCCCTGAATTGGACAACCCATACACAAATCATAAGATAAAGAACTTTCTCTGGCTGCCCCGTCACTTTTCTGCATATAACCATCTTTGTCTGTAGCAGGTAAGCCAATATCCCATTCCTGAAAGAAATCACTTGAACCATTGGATGACCAACCATCAGCTATGTATGTATTATGCAAAATTGGAAGTGAACTAGACTGCAAATCTAAACTGCAAACAATATTTTCATTAGGCTGAAAATCACCCCCAACTGGAACAATCTCATCTTCCTCTACAAGATTTGACCTAACAATGCCATGACACACTTCATCATCTCTATTTATATCTTGCAGATTAGCCACTGCAACCTCCTCTCCACACAAAAATTCATCGTCAATTATATTGAAGCACCAATTGGGAATGTGAACAGCATGAGGCTCATCACATTCATCCATTTGATCACTTTCAGCAAGGCCTTTTTCTTTAAGTATAGGAAAGAGCACATCATCTTCTTCACTAAGCAGGTCACCATCTGGAGCTTTCAAAAATTCTTGGGGCTATGAACCTTCATCAACTTGACTATTCCTTTCCTCCTTTGGCTATATATGCATCAGGGAAACATCTTCATCTTCACCCTTTTCTTCACATGCTTTCACTGCTTCGGAGGGCATTTCGAAAGAATTTTTAGCTTTCATATCATGGTCTTCTTTATGCCAAGGGTGAGATTCTTCATGGCTGCAAGCAAGAAAATGCATATCTTTCCCATCTCTTTGTTTAATTTCTTGCAAAGTTCTAAGCAAGGCTGAGTGTATTTCATCAGATTGAAATTGCATATTACCATAAAAATTCTTTAAAAAGCTCACTTGTGCAAGATCATCAAGTACCTGATCATTTCATGTTGGAATTGTGGAAGAAGAGAAGTTTCCATTATTACTGAGAGGATAAGTAGATGAGGAATGTAATTCATCCATTCTCATATCATGGGAAGCATGAGTGACTTTCAAATCTTGTTTAAAAATTTTGGCATTTATAACCTCTTCTTGCAACCATATCTCTACATTATTTGACTCAGGAGATGTGACGCTTTCATGTTCAGCTTGGATGCATATCAGAGAAAAGGTGCTTAGAACTTCCTCTTCATGTTGTATAGCTTCAGGTTGCTTATCTTCCGTATCGCATGGGAAAACTATAGATTTATCATTATCTTCCCCATAATTAAATAATAAGCTTCAACTCTCCTATTCACGTGAGATTTAATTCCCGTAGCACTTACCTCACTTCTACCAAATTGTTTGGAATAAAAAATAGAGAGATTAGAACATTGAACAGAAGGAGATAAGATATTATGGGAACCTATAGGCTTGAGATTTTGTTTATACATAATAGGTTTCATCATAGGTTCACAATTCAAATTACTCACAACTTGATGTATTTTCCATAAACCACTTGTAATCAATTCATCTTTAATTTTCACAGCGTCTTGTTGAGCAATCTTTATATCGTTTACTTTACTCCTCTTCAACTCGAATTGAACATCTGGATGCAAAGAGGAAATAAAAATACAAAGCTGAAGTTGCTCACTTGGTTGAAGGAGGGCTGGAATCTTCTTGAGCATCCGGTTGAATCTGTCCACGAAATCTATGATGGATTCGCCTTCTTGCTTTTGAATGGTGAAAAATTGATACAACAGGGCAGCTTCATCAACTGGACCTTTATATCTCAATAAGAACTTCTTCTTCAATGAATCCCAATCTGTTATGCGCTTCTCTTCTAAGCAGCAAAACCAATCTGCTGCTGGTCCAACAAGAGATTCAATAAATAACCGGACAAAAACATCTTCTTCACTTACCCCCAAAATGCTGCATGCAACTGTGAATGCCAGGATATGGTTTTCAGCATCTTGAGAGCCTTCTCCACTGAACTTTAGAAAATGTTTTCTTGATCCTTCAGACAAAGGTGACAACTGAGACAAAAAGAGGGGGCCAAAGTGATTTCCCCATGGCTGGGAGGAAACCAATGCCATACTACAAATCTGAAAATTAAATCAACATAGGTCTTCATTGGAACATAAATGTTTCTGAGTGCATTCATCAAATAGAGCTGCAAGCCTCAGTCCTCGGGGAGGCACCTTTAAATATCTGGGAAAACAAAGGCACTGTTCTTCACTTTCGATTCCCCAACAGAGTCGCCAAAAATTTGTTCGTTGACAGATTTGTCCTTCGAGAATAAATGTAGAAAATGACTCAGGACGCCCAAGAAGAACAAACAGTACTAACAGTTGGAGAAGTTGTCGTTGAATTGACAACTTTCCTCTAAATTTTAGAGGTACAACTCCCTCTTAAGATATGCAATGAATAAAACATGGGGTGTGCTTTTAACCAAAAATCAGAAAAGGTGTATTAACATCTACCCATCACCATGACATGAAATAGATGTGCATGACTGATTACGAATAGAAATGAATGTAGATAAATGATAGACAACCCACTTATCAAACATTCATAAACAAGGACAAATTAATTGAGAGAAACAATTATATTCTACCTCAACAAGTGTCAACATAAAAGTAGCAATACTGAAGACAGATTACTAATTGACATAAGAACAATTGCAATCATAGAAGACACTTGGAGACACAAAGTTCTGTAAGTAATTCTTCATTTCTTCAATATGACCAAAACTTAAAGTTTCTGTAATGCTTCTATACATGAGCAGAGCTGGGAATTAAAACAAAATAAACTTGCTCTTCTTCCCCATTGTTCATAGACAACCAGCGGAAAAAGATGTCTTCCATTGGAATTCTTCCTCATATAACTTCCCAAAAATTATAACTATTAAAAAACAGTCCTTTTTGAGTAACCGTAATCAATAAAGTGACTTCTCAAAATAGAAAATGGCTACATTATACCAAAATTGTAGTAATCATTGCTAAATACATAAAGACTTCAAATATGCAAGATAGGTGGCATTAATCTTCCCCCAATTCTAGGCGTATCTCCATAAAAAGTTGGCACAGCTTAGCACACTCTTCTTCTTCCTCCAAGACATCAATTGTCCTGTGATATTCAACATAACTAGTTTTCTCCTTCCATGCAACTGTGCATAGCTGAGAGATGATGTCGATCTGCTCCTCCTCAGGCCATTGTAAATCAGGTTGTAGAATAGGCATAGGTTCATCATCCCAGATTTCATTGTTTGCTAGAAGTCCCATTCTAAAAAATAACTTGGTTGGCAAGAAAAATGAACACAAAGAGAATCACCACCTTCACCTAATTACGTCAGTAGGTAATGATGTCTTTCAAACTTATTAACGTCGTGCCACCATCTTAATGAACTTCACTACACTTGTCATTAATGCATCATTAATTTTATATCTCGGGAAACAGGTTTGAATATTTGAACTTGCATTCTGTAGCTTCTGAAAAGACATTCTCATCATATACCACACGAGCAATCTGATGAGCTGGCAATACCTTGAAAAATGGGCACCGCAAAGATGCAAACTAGTTGGCAGTCGGAGTAGACCCAAAACTTTGAACTTAGAGCAAGATTTCACAAGACTTGCAAGTTCCCGACAATGAGGTTCTTCGAACTATTAGAGTAATGTTCAAAAGTTTTGAACTTCCTCAACACAAAGGAGAAGTCGAGAAGTCAGCTATTTCTTGAAATTAAGAACATGAGTCGGGTAAACCAAAGATTTCACGAATTTGAAAACCACCCGACGACAAAGACTTATAGAAAAGTTTTCAAGACTTCAAAATTTTGGGGGCAAGAAAATGACTGGACTGGGGCAAAGGGATGATTGTATCAGTCCTTAGGCGCGAAAATTGAAAATTTTTGTATTATAATTTTTAGGGTAACAATGAGGATGATATCCCTAAAATGACTTTCCGCACACATGATGGCCACTATGAGTTTTTGGTCATGCCCTTTGGCCTCACTAATGCTCCTTCAACATTCCAGGCATTGATGAATAAAATATTCTAGCCCTACCTGTGGAAATTCATTCTGGTCTTCTTCGATGTTATCCTCATCTATAGTAAAACATGGACTAAGCATCTCCAACACCTGGATCTCATACTGCAAGTTCTCTCTGATCATCATCTCTGTGCAAAACAGTCTAAATGTGTTTTTGGCTAGGAGGAAGTGGAGTATCTCAGGCATATTGTTTTAGCTCAAGGGGTTCGAGTGGATCTTGCAAAAATAGATGCCATGAAAAATTGGCCGCATCCTTAGACACTCAAGAGCCTCCATGGTTTTTTTAGGCTAACTGGCTACTATCTCAAGTTTGTCAAGGATTACAGGAAGATCGCAGCTCCATTAACAGGTATGTTAAAAAAAAAATGCTTTTATTTGGACACATGCTACTGAGTGTGTATTTGAAAAACTTGAACAAGCTATGTGTACTATACCTATTCTAGCTATGCCAGATTTTTCCAAGACCTTCACTATTGAGAGTGATGCTTGCGGCAATGGACTTGGTGTTGTTCTCCTTCAAAAAAATCATAACATTGTGTTCACTAGCAAAGCCCTTTCTGGCAAGAATTTAGTACTCTACATATGAGAAGGAAATGATGGCTATTTTGCATGCAGTATAGAAGTGGAGGCCGGAGGCCATACCTACTAGGTAATAATTTTTGCATCAAGAATGATCACCAAAGTCTGAAATATTTCCTAGAACAACAGGTCTCCTCCCCAACACAACAAAAATGGGTCAGCAAACTCATGGTTTATGACTATGAGATCACTTACAAGAAGGGTAAGGACAATATTGTGGCGAATGCTCTTTCTTGCACATTTGATGACCAAGCTTCCCTTTCAGCTATTTCTATGCATGTTCCAAATTGGTTGGAATCTATCCAGCAGGGGTATGTCAATGACTCTTCATTATCTCAAATCATTTAATAGTTGGCCACTAACCCTTCTATTGTATCGCACTACTCTTGGGATGGTGTTTCTCTATGATACAAGGGTCATCTGGTGCTACCCCAGAGCACATATCTTTAGTAGGCTGTATTCTATGAACTCCATGCTTCTTCATCGGTAGGGTACTCTGGGTTCCTCAAAACTTATGAGCAGGCACGACGTAACTTCTTTTGGAAGGGAATGAAAAGGGAAATTCAACAAATGGTGGCTGAATGTGATACCTGCCAACACAACAATGGTGAAATGACACTCCTTCCTAGATTGCTTGAACCCTCGCCTATCCCTACACAAATTTGGACAGATATTTCTATGGATTTCATTGAGGGGCTCCCTAAATCTAGAGGAAAGTCAGTGATCTTGGTTGTGGTTGATTGCCTCTCCAAATATAGTCATTTTTGTGCCCTCAGCCATCCCTATACAACCTCCTCAGTCGCATAAATTTTCATGGACCAGATCTTTTGTCTTCATGGCATCCCTTCTTCTATTGTCTCAAATCATGATACAACTTTCACCAGTCATTTTTGGACAGAACTATTTTGACACACTAGCACCAAACTGAAGATGGGTTCTAGGTATCACCCACAAACAGATGGTTAGACTAAAATTATCACCAAATGTTTGGAAACTTATCTTTGTTCCTTCACCTCAGAACACCAACATTAGTGGGCAAAGTGGCTCCCTCTCGCTGAATGGTGGTACAATACCTCCTACCACATTGCATCTAAAATGAATCCATATGAAGCAGTCTATGGTCAGGCACCACCAGTGCTCCTTCCATATACCCCCAGTAGTTCACCAGTTCAGGCAGTCGACACGGTTATCTGAACTCAGGATCAGATTCTTCGCATCTTGTAGGACAATCTTCACATGGCAATAAATCGAATGAAACAACAAGCTAATCAGCACCGTTTTGAGTGCACTTTTCAAGTAGGTGATATGGTTTTTCTTCATCTACAACCATACAAGCAATCATCCCTGAATCTCAAAGGGTGTCATAAGTTGGCTCCAAAGTTCTATGGGCCATATAAGGTTCTTTAGAAGATTGGGTCGATTGCTTATAAATTGGAGCTTCCTCCTTCTTTCTGCGTTCATCTAGTATTTCATGTCTCTTGTCTAAAGACAGTTCTTGGCACCAATGTCAGAGCACAAACTATTTTACCAGAACTGGATAACAAAGGATCCATCATTTTGGAATTGGAGGCAATCCTTGACAGATGCACTCGTCAGCTTCGCTCCTAATCCATCACAGAGGTCTTAATTCAGTGGCACAGAATGCAACCAGAGGATGCTATATGGGAATCACTCCTTCGGATTCAACAACAATTTCCACATCTTAAGCTTTGAGGACAAAGCTTTTCTAAGAGGGAGGGGATGTTAGGAACTCGTGTTTAAGCCTTCTCTTTACTTTGTTAGTATATTACATTTGGACATATATGCTTTGTAAGTCATCCCGTGAGCATATTGTATTATCCCACATTCATGGGAAGTAATAGTTGTTTAGATTAGACTTAGTATATAAGTACGTGTTGAGGCCAATGAAGGTATCCACGAATTTATTGTATTGAGCTTGCTCAAATGAGGTTGCAACATCGAAGTGGCCTGCGATCAATAAATTCCTTATGTGTTTTTGCTATTTATATATTTCTATTATTTCATGCATTTTTCATTATATTGTTGCTAGAGGTTCCACTCATATAACAGGTATTATTAGGTTGACAAGAAGACAGAGCAGGGGAGGATGGGAGGCAAGCATTATGAGGATGCTGATATTCTGTAGCAGGTGTATATGGCATAAAAATAGAGGCATTTTGGGCCTGATACTGCTGGTAAGGAGGCCACTAACTTGTACTCTGGCTAGAAGGAGGGGCATAGTCATAACTTCCATAATAGTTTTACATAATGGAGTATTAAGAATAAAAAATCATTCAAACAATCATGAAATAAGGGAAAACAATCTGCTCTTCAGAGAAATAATCTCATACCAAAGAGAGGCACCAGGTGATTTGGGAGCCTGAAGGCTAGAAAGACCAAGAGCATCATCAAACTCTGATCTTTGATGGATATTTAAACACTTAAATTGGCTGCACTAGTAGATTTGTTCAACAGAATTGCCATGGTGCTGGTTGAATGCTTTCAAAACTACATGTGAACTAAGGACAACACCAAATTTTGTCAATTTAGCTCTTACTCAGAGCAGAGAGTCCCACTGGGCATGCCAGAAACTGTTGTCACCTGAATTTGCACCCTATTATTGAATCTTTCGACAGTTTCAACAAATTTAGTGAAACATGGGAATGATCTCAAGGTATGGGACCTTGCAAATGAGATCAGACCTCTAGAGAAGGCTGGTTCCTCTTTCTAGACTTAAGGTCCAAAAAATTTAACTAAACCTATGCTACTAATCACCAAGTAAAAGGGAGAGAAGGAATATAGAAAAGAAAATGATGATGCACCAAGATTTAGGGTGTTTAACTACAACTGACATAACACAGTAATGATCTCAAACACTAAAGGAAACTCACACAGACTCATGCAGATTCAAACAGAGGTTAAGACAAAGAGATGAAAGTATGAAAGGGACCGTTTTATCCACAATACACAACTTCCATCTATCAAATAAACACAGCGTAAGAATAATGAGAGAGACAAAAAATTAGTTTATATTGATCATAGAGGCTAAATAGACATTACAAAAGAAGAAGAATTCATTACTGGAGTGAGATAGACACAAAATGATAGACTCTCCTTCATTGGTGAACTGATATGGAGACATGAGAGGCTTAGAAAAGAGCACAGTACATCAAATCTACCTAGTTTTGGAGAAAACCACAAGGCCTGAACCTGCAAAGAACTTTTTGCCTCTGAAAATGACCTAGTGCAACCAACCCCTAAAAAACACATCTTAACATGCTTATATAAATTTTACAAATCATTGTGTAGCCCTGGATGTTGAAAAGTGGTCAACACGTTATGCCCAGGTGCCGACGTTGCATTTAATTTGGCCCATGGCCCTATCAAAAAACTTGCAAATTGGGATGGTGGCCATGCCCTATTAGGTCTGTAAAAAATGCAGAAGAAGATTTCCTACACGCATGGGTGTCAAGCTCATTGAAGAGGGAAGGTGTGAAATCCTTCCATGGTACCTACAAATTCACTGTGTCCCTTGTTTGTACTGGTATATTGAAGAATTTAACGCTTTCAACCCCTTGAATTTGACTGATTTGCAACATTGTCCTTCAAGTATTTAATTCATTCTGCATTGACAATGGCGTGATTTCAGGAAATCATGCCTTGCAAGCCTTTACAACACTTTAAAAGTATTTATTTTCAATTCTACCTTCGATGCATTTGAATTTTCCTTTATCGTTGAATTCGCCCTCTGGCAAACTCCCCTCTTGGCTTCCTTCACTTATCCCCCTTTGGTTGACGAAATCTTCATTTGGTAAACCATCGGGTCTTCCTTATTTTCTCCT
The DNA here is from genome assembly GCA_027924645.1 of Cunninghamia lanceolata. Taxonomy (NCBI): domain Eukaryota; kingdom Viridiplantae; phylum Streptophyta; class Pinopsida; order Cupressales; family Cupressaceae; genus Cunninghamia; species Cunninghamia lanceolata. The sequence continues at coordinate 41,614,691 of BSBN01000391.1, read as the reverse complement.
TTGGGCCTTTTTAGTCGGCAAATTGCCTTATCGACAAACTTGAGAAATTGTGAACTGATTGGTGAGATTACAATTTTGCCAATTCCCTAATTTCTCCCTTTTATTTGATCTTTTGCCTCCTTTTCACCTTATTGGTGAATTTTCTCTTTCACGAACCATTTTCCTTTTGCTCTATCTTCTTTCTTGTAACCTTTTCATTTTGTCTTGCTTCTTTACCCCTTTAGTCGATGATTTTGCCGATCAGGTGAACTAGCTAGTCGGCAAACCTTGAATTCGCAAACCTTAAGATTTGTTGATTAAGGCAAGGGTGGGTGCAAAAAGTTGGGGGGCCAAAAAGTGGCCAACTTAAAAAACAATATTAGTAATAACGTGAGTGTTCTATTTCATTATCTCATAGCAAATTGCAAGAAACCCGTAGCTTGAAAAAAGAAAAGAGCGCGCTCGCGTTATTTGAGGTATAATTGTCAACTATTTCTCACTGATTCATCATCAAAATGCCGCCACGACGTCAAGTAAATTGAAGAAGTAAGTTTTATTTGCTTTCTTGTGTGAATTTGTTACTAAATAGGTATGTTAAAATAGTTTTTGATGTAAATTTCTTAAATTTACAGGAGTTGATAATGCACCTCCTCCTCCTGAAAATCCAAAAAATCCTCCAATAAATGAATAACAAATACCTGCTGAAGAAGAACCCGAACCACAAACACCTCAATTTATTCTTGAATATGCCCCTAGAACACAAGAAAATCTAATGGGGCAAATTGAAAATAATAAGAAACAAATTGAGGACATAATTGCAAGGTTGAAAGAACCTACAACTTCAACCTTGCATAGATCCGTGCTTGCTCAATCCCTTGAATCTATGTTATCAAATGTAGATTCAATAAGCAAGCAAATCACTAGTTGGATAGAAAAGAGGAGAGAATTTAGAGAGTATTATGTTGACAAATTATCATATGAACAAGTGAAAAAGGAACAAATTATAAAACTTGACTTGTGTTCTATTTTCATAGACCCACGAACAAATGAATCTCTACCCCTTACATGCAAGAGGTTCCCTATCCATTGGTGTAACAACCAAGTGATAAGGCACAATTTTGCGCAAAGGTGGTGGATGTTTTTTGAGCATCCTTCATGCAACAATAATGAGGTCCCGCAATACTTTTTGAGGAAACTCTACAACGAGTTTGTCAAAAATAAAGTACCAAATTATTTTGATATGCGGGAGTTCCAGGGTAGAGGTAGGGGGTTAACACAAGATAGACCAGGGGCACGTGTTGATCCACAATGACCAATGAGACGAGCACTCACTAGACCGGCCCATGAGCACGTTTCTATCCCTTCCGTTGTGAAGGAGAGTGTTGAGGTCAAGGCACTTCAGTCCATTAGTGCCTTGACCCAGAGCATCTTACAACATGCTAGTCCTGTAGCACAGCATGGGCCGGGGGAGAGTTTGAGTACGGTTCCACCCCATACTTGTCAGACTTGCGGGTCAGCATGTGGTTATGACCCACGGATAGTCATGACGCAGGTGTGCAGGCTACATCTACAGCTGAGAAGATGGTGATGACAGATGCCCTCTTGAGTGAGACTTTCAGGCTTGATACTCAGGTAAATCTTAGCAAGTTCATTGAATTTAATTTATTAAATTTTATTTTTGAAATGCAAGATTAACTAATTTAGTTTGATGATTTTAATGAAATTTTAGGGTCATAGCATTGATGCAGTTTTCAGTAGTTCTCCACCTGCATATTACACTACATCATCTATTGTTGGGGTATGTAACTTGTAAACAATTATAAATATTACATGTGAATAGCATCGTTATATGAATTGTATTCTAATATTTGATTTTGGATGTTGAATAGGTTAATATTAGAGATTTCACGGCAACACCTGCCAGCGGTGGTGGACTTCAAAGCTTCACGGAGGTAATAAAATAAATAGTTTAATGAATGAATTGTACTTACTAGAGTTTTGTATGTGACTTGTGTTCTTTATTGTGTGTACTTCCATGTTTAGGTGAACGTGTGTGTATGTTAGGAGCCATGATTTGCATCACTATTATAGTTTTCGTAATTGAATAATGTTGTTTTATTTCCAGATGATGCAGGCTACAGAGACACCTCCTGATGTTCATAGGGCAATGGAGCATGGTGTGTCCTCTGCGATTCATAGCTCCATGCCATTGATGGGGGTATGAGGTAGATAAGTAAATTTCAATTTACATTCATTGTTATAGTTGTTTATTTTTGAAAAATTAAAAGATTATTGATTTGAAGTTTAATTTCTATCTAGATGGTTTCTATAGGACATGACATCACCACAACCTAATCCTGCTACTAAGGCAAGTGAGGAGACAGATTATATGGTAGCGGTAAGTGATTATTTTGTTAAATGTTTCATTTTTTATAACATGTAATTTATATATATTAATGTCTATACTTTTTATTGTAACTACAGATGAACGAAGAACTAAATAGGAGGAGCAGCCCTTGGGTTCGTAGTAGACCACCCACATACGTGTCTCCATCCCCTAGAAGATCAAAGGCTGCCCGTGATCTATTCTCTTCACCAGCTAGAGGGGAATGACTTTTTATTGTGTTCCTTTATTGTATGCCTATATGGCATTTGTGGACATATATTTTGTATTGCATATAGTTGACATTGTATGCCTATATGGTATTCTTGTAAGCCTATATGGCTATTTTGTATATATGTTATACTTATATCGACAGATATTGATGTATGCCTATATGGATATTTGGTTAATACAAATCTTTTTTATTGATGGAGTCCATACTTGCATTATAAATCCATGTTTGAATAGATATTTGTAAATGGCTACTTCAAATATTTAAAGCCCAATTGTATTACATAGGATGTTTGTTGATCCAATAAGCCAGCTATTGTTATTCAAGTATCACCTAAACCTCATTTTGGAACCAAAAGATAAAAGTTGTATTTAAAATAAAAATGAATCATCATGTTGAACAAAAAATATTCATATTCTTTATGAGTTGATCAATTAAAAATATTCAAATGAGTATGCTGATCCATATTCTTTATGAGTTGGTCAATTGAAAATATTTCTTAATTTCTTGTTATTATACCATATTGGGATGCAAAGAGTATGTTTGTTGTTTTGAATAAGATAGTCAAAATCATATGCTTATGAGCACCTGCTGACCATTGTGGTTATTAAATGTAATTCCTCTTGCATATAAGGTGAGGTTATGAGATTACATTGAGTCTTACCTAATTTTAGTATGCAACATAACATTGGGGCTATAGGCTTCCATAAGTCATCAACAATCAAGGTTCAAGGTTGCCATTGAAGTCAAAGGGTCAAGGTTGTTTGTCATTGATGTCAAGGTTGATGCCATGATGTTGATAAGGTGATACAGTGATTCAAGGTAGGTGACGGTCATGAGGTGCATGATGTTGTGAATATGGTTTTCATGATAAGGTCTCTCAATTCATGTTGATGCTGCACAAGACAAACATGGTTCATATGATGCAAGGTTCATGTTCATGGTCGATGTGGTTTTGTTCATGCAAGGTTTTGTTGTGAATATGGTTTTCATGATAAGGTCTATCTTGGAAGGTTGATATTGTTGGCAAGAGACACTATATGGATTCATGGTTGTTGTCATTGATGGCAACAAAGGTCATTCCACATATCCGCAAGTCATGTTATATCTCTACCGGAAGTCAGATTGAAGATTGTTGTGGTCCGGTGAACAAGAACAGAGCATGTGGCAAGGTCCGACAGATTGGTCCGGATCTCTCAGAGGAAGTGTCTTGGCACAGTGCGGATCTGGGGAAGTCAAGAGGACTATCTTGAGTAGTATATTCCAAGGATTTAGCCTCCGGAGATGGACAAAGAAAAAGATATGAATAGTTGAGTACCGGATTCCTGAGAGACAGTGAAAACAGAGGAAGAACTGACTGACTGAGTATCAAACTACTTTCCGGATGTGTTACAGATGATGATAAAGGTTGCGGAGGCATGAATCATGTTTGGCCGACATAATTGATGATATCTACAAATATATGCTTGATCCGCATTGCTTGGTGAGCAAGGATTCAGCCGACAGAACTAAGTTTGTAAGAAACTAGACTGTTCCGGATGCCGACTAGAAAGATGATGAAATTACTTGTGCGGATACATATAGAGGATGGATTTAGTTGTAAAGTGGGTGAGTGAGCCAAAAAAAAAAGGGATATGCGAACAAGTCAAGAGTAGAGCAGAAGTAGCAAGAAGGATCCGGTATGTGAAAGGATAGCAGACTAAAGAACAGAGGAAAGATGAAGTGCAGCAGATCAGTATACTGAACCTAACCGGAACTGAACTCCAGCATATGCAGATGCTTCCAATCAGTTCAAGACTGTGATTCTTATCACTTTGTAAGACAGTGTGTCTTCTTGTAGGCAGTGAGCCTCTTGTGAGCAGTGTGCTCGGGCAGTGAGCCCTAATTGGCAAGTGCCATTTTTTGTAATTTCCTATTCTTCTAACAGAGAATAATTCTTGGGTTAATCACCCCGTGGTTTTCTCCCTTAACAGGGTTTCCACGTCAAAAATACTGTGTCATGTGTTTCTTATTTCATGGTTAATGTTTTGTGTTTGATTTTATGCTGCTTCAATTAAGAGGAAAGTTCATTAAGGGAAATAATTAGGATAACTGATTCACCCCCCCCCTCTCAGTTATCAACAATTGGTATCAGAGCCAAGTTCCTCCTAATAGAGCCTAACAGCCTGAGGAAGATCTGGGATTTCAAATGGATGCATATGGTTTAAGGGAGCAACTCAAGACTGCCCTTGAGGATCTTGAACAGTCAAATTCTGAAGTCAGTGAATTAAAGGAAAGACTCAAACAGGCTGATGAATTCATGAGAGAATTAAAAGACAAATTAAGTCTCTCTATGAAAAAGAGAAAGGAGCTGCTTCAACAGTTGGCAAGACAAAGTGAAGAAAGCAATACAAGTGAGGAATTGACTGAGCAAACCAAGTTATGTGAAAAGTTATCAAAAGAAGCCATTATGTTAAGACATGAAATGGAATCAGGAACTATAAAGTTTACTCAAGAGATTGAAGAAAAAAGAAAGGCTGAAGACAATCTAAGACAATCTCTTAAAGAAAAATCAGAAGAATGCCACCAGATGGACAGGATTATCAGACACCTTGAATCTGATCTTGAAGATTCCAAAGATAATGAAGGAAAACTTGAGGATCAAATTGCCTCTCTCAAAAGAGACCTTCAAACAGCAAATGAATATAAAGAGAAATTCAAGATAAGTTCTGCTCAACTTGAAATTCTTCTTGGAAGTCAAAAGAGGACAGATGACAAGTATGGCTTGGGATATGAGAAAGGAGAAAGCTCCGGATCCGGTCAGAGGAATCTTGGATCAGAAAATCCAAGGAGGAGGCCTAGAAGACCTCCGGTAAGACAGCCAAATGCTCAAAAATATCCATCCTTCAATGGATACTGCCACAGCTGCAACCATTTTGGTCACAAAGCTAATCAGTGCAGAATGAGAATGAATCAGATTAACTCATCCTTCTCCGGACAGTGCTTCAACTGCAAAAGGTATGGACACAAATCCCATGAATGCAGAATTATGCAAGTAAACAAATCATTCAAAGGTAGATGCTTTACATGCAATAGAGTAGGTCATATGGCTAATCAATGCAGATCAAGGGGATATCAGTTAAATATGCAAAGAAATGTTATTTGCCAAATCTGCAATAGGTCCGGTCATAATGCTAAAGTCTGCAGAAACAAGAATCAGGACAAAAGAGGTCCGGTGTATAATCAGAATCAAGACAAGGGTAAACAAAAGATGAATACGGATGAAGTTAGGAATCAGATGAGCAAGATTTGGGTGAAGAAAAGCTCAGAGAATGTAGAGGTTGGATCCGCACCAGATTCTGGTGCTGATATTTCTTCCGGAAATTAAAAAATGAGCTCAGGCTCAGGGGGAGACTCAAAGAAGATTCTGTTCCCCCAGCCAAACAAGTTGTGCCGGACGTGGCACAAGATGCGGATTAAAGGGTTTGTAGATATAAGTCCTGAGATGCCTCAGTCAAGTTTTCAGAGGTCCGCATGGAGTTATGAAGAAGCTGTGTTCGACTAAGTTAGACCTGTTCAGGGAGGTGCTCCGGTATGATAAAGGATTACAAAAAGGTCCGGAGAGATCCGGAAGTGCACGATCTTGTCTTGCGGATTGGACAGAGTGTTTGGGATGTTCTTGTAATATGTTACCTAGATTTATTCATGATTTAAAGATCCTGATGATATTCAGTGATCAGGACTAATCCGGGATACTCCAAGCTGTCCAGACATGGTAAACCGGAATAATGCAGGTGAAGCATTTATTGCAGACAGATATTAGGGTTTGCGGAGCAATATAAGGGATTTCTCAAAAGTTATCTGCTCATTCTACACTTGAGAAGAAGCGAATAGTGGAGCTCTGCAACAAGGTTCATCAAGCACACCAAGGATCTCCTGCCGAAGCTATTGCATAAAGAAATCAATCCAACCACTCCGTGCAAACCGAAGGCGCATAAGGTATTCTTCGTTTTTCATTGCCTCACTGCAAATCTTTGAAGAATGGCTACTCCAAACATAGTTAAGATCTCTGATAGACCTCGCCCCTCATTCAAGAAACATCCCTACAAATCTTTGGAGGTAGATCCACTAGGAGCCCTCTCTAGTGTTCCCCACGGAGTCTTACATACTGAAGATATTAGGGTTTACATACACGCAAACATTGAGGAATTTGGGGAATTCAAATTAAGAGACCTCTATCACAAGCAACTGATAGATAATGCTTTTGAGCTCAAACCAGAGTATAAGGGTATCCAGAAGAAACAGTTTGAGCAATTCATTCATTTCCCTAGCTTTGAAGAAGATGAATGGGTCCGGTATGTACTGAGCAGGATGCATGACAACTTCCTTTGGCTAGATAGACCCTGTAAGATCACAAAAGAAGCAATTAGAGCAGTAACTGGTCTATACTCTTCCGGGGGGGTACCTATCCTCAAATCTGTCAAGAACAACGTTGTAACTGAGGCCACCGGATCAAAATATGATAAGAGGGCAATGACCATTGAAGATATTTCGGATCCGGATATCAAATATGCATCAATGATAATAGGATACAAGATCTATCACTCCAGCAGGGAGAATTCTGTATCCGGAACTGCAATATACACAGCATATGAAATGCTAAGAAAGAATGCAGATTTTGATCTTTGTGAACTACTACTAAGCCAATTGATGGAAAATGTACAGAAAATCAAGAAAGACAAGAAGAACTCCTTTAAGTATGGTACTCTCATTGTATGTCTCTTCTTTTACTTCATGAATGAGCTACCCGGAACAAGTGGATGGGTATGGCAGAATGACACACCTGTTGCAGTCCAGATAAGAGACTATCTGCATGGACTTGGGGATGCAAAAGCGAGGAATACAGCTCTATGGGGATACTTCAAAAACTTTCAGAGCATGATGCAAGCAAGAGAGAGAATTCCCCAGTCTCTCATCGAGAAATACAAGGACTCAGTATGTTTTATGGTTGACACTGATCAGTGCCTAATGGAGGCAGTGGAGCCAAGGACTGTCTGGATAATGCCCATGGGGTATGAAGTTGATGAACAGATAGTAGAGCTGCATGTTCAACACATGCTAAGTCAGCCCAAAGATCCTAAGGCAGAAAGGTTTGGAACCTTTGAGGAGCTGAGCGTGAAATTACATGTAGAACTCAGGGAACCTGAGATTAAGAGAAAAGTGAGAAAAGAAGTAGAGCACATTGCTCAAGGCCTAGGCATCTCAAAAGAGGCACTTGATGCCAGTCGGGAAAAGAGGAGAAAGGCTGAGGAAGAAGAGAAAAGCAAAGAAAGTGCTCCGGTTGAAACCCCCACCCGGACCAGATCATCAAAGAGATCTGCACCTTCCACAACCAAAAGCTCAAAACCGGAAGTCCAGGCATCCGGTAAAAGATCCAAGACAAAAGCATCAAGGGCTTATGAAAGCCAAAAGGATGAAGAGGAGACAGAATCAGATGAAGGAGTAAGAGAAGTAAAGAAACAGAAAAAGAAAGGATCCGGTAAGCCCTCCACAGGCCAAGACAAGGAGGAAATGGCAGAGGTAACTGTTGAAAAGCCCACTCTGTCACTAGAGAGCATAATCAAGTCGGTCACGGTGGATGGAAACCTTCAACCAATGACTGAATCCTATGATGACTTCAGTGAGGCAGACCAAAAGACTCTGCAGGAAGCCACAGTTAAATATCTGAACACATACAATAAGGCTTTCATTGAGATCATATCTCTCATTCCTAAAAGCCTAGAGAAGGAAATGGAAGTAAGAAAGAATAATGCTCATGCCAAAGATCTTGAGATCCGGGAGCAGATAGCTATTCAGCTATATCCTCAAATTGATCCCAAGACAATGAACATGATCTTCAAGGACTGCAGAGATGAGTTCAGAAGTAAAGCCAGGATGAATCAGCTCATGCTTGGTGAGACTGACAAAGTGGCACAAGAGACAGAAGAGATCCTCCGGAAGGCCTTCAAAAGGTTCAATCTTCCTGTTGTAGAGGACCTAGGTGCAGAAACAGCTGCTGATTTGGAATCTTCTGTTCCGGAAGAAGTGAGCCCTGAACAGACAAGTGAGGACTTGGGACCCTCTGTTCCAGAAGAAGTGGCCCATGAACAAGCAAGCATCTCTCCTCCGGTTTCCCCTACAGTCTCCGGATCCAAAGAAGAAGAGCAATTGCAGGAGAAGGAAGCAGTGGTGACAGACAAAGAGGTTGACAGTTCTAAGACTGCAGAAGAAAAGAAACATCTGTCTCCGGCAAGAGACACTGCACAAACTGTTCAACAATTTTTGAGCAAAGAAACTCTAGAGATTGATGAACCGGAGCTTCTAAAAGGTCCATTTGATTTTGACTCTCTCTCTCCGGTACAAACAATGAAGATAGCTTCATTTGCAAATGCCAAGGCAAATGAAAAGCTCCTGAAGTCTCATATGGAAGACTGTGAGTTGATAGAGGCTGCTTCCGGAGTACTTGTAAAGATCATGCCATCAATCCAAATAGATCCGACAGCCTCCACTTCCGGTAATCTAAAAACCTTAGTCAGCAGTATTGATACACATTTTAATTCTCTAGAAAAATCAGCTGAAGACAAGGTCCGGAAGGAATTTTTGGATAAGAGATTTTCTGAAATATTAGATTTAATCTCTAAGGATAGGAAGATTGTAAGCATTGGAATAAAGAGCTTAGAAAATGCTCTTAAGGATGGCGGTGACATCTACAAATTTTGTATATCTTGGTCAAAGGCAACAGCAGCAATTGACAAGAAAATAAAAGAGGAACAGGACAAGCTTCAAAGCTTATCTCAAAGTTTTGATCCTCTCTCTTCCTCTATAATAAATCAAGAATGTCAGACTATTGCAGTCTTGAATGAAATAAAGAATCTTGAGAAGGAGAGGAAGAACATTACCAACCGGATGGGAGAACTTAGAAGGATTATAGTCCCTAAGTTGGAAACGATGCATGAGGCCATCAGTGATGCCCAGACCACCGCCCATACAAAAGATCCGACAGATCTCAGGCGGGCAGAAGCTTTTGCATTTTTGTTGAGTGGTCACATTTCAATCCTGGACAGAATGAAGCTTAGTTGGGCTACTGAAATGGTTCAACTGCAGACATCCTTTGCAGACATTCTGCAGTATATGTGAGTATGTAAATATGCGGCCATATATAGAAAATTTTTGAAAATTTTGGTGTGCGGACCCTACCCTTTGCCATTGATGTCAAAGGGGGAGTGAGGAGCAGTGAAAAATGAGGAATCCAACTCAGGGGGAGTTCCGGAAATTGTATATAAAGACAGAGCATCAGCAAAGGGGGAGCATAGTGTAAACACTTAGTCATTTTTCACTAAGTGTTGCCATCAATGCCAAAGGGGGAGATTGTTGGCAAGAGACACTATATGGATTCATGGTTGTTGTCATTGATGGCAACAAAGGTCATTCCACATATCCGCAAGTCATGTTATATCTCTACCGGAAGTCAGATTGAAGATTGTTGTGGTCCGGTGAACAAGAACAGAGCATGTGGCAAGGTCCGACAGATTGGTCCGGATCTCTCAGAGGAAGTGTCTTGGCACAGTGCGGATCTGGGGAAGTCAAGAGGACTATCTTGAGTAGTATATTCCAAGGATTTAGCCTCCGGAGATGGACAAAGAAAAAGATATGAATAGTTGAGTACCGGATTCCTGAGAGACAGTGAAAACAGAGGAAGAACTGACTGACTGAGTATCAAACTACTTTCCGGATGTGTTACAGATGATGATAAAGGTTGCGGAGGCATGAATCATGTTTGGCCGACATAATTGATGATATCTACAAATATATGCTTGATCCGCATTGCTTGGTGAGCAAGGATTCAGCCGACAGAACTAAGTTTGTAAGAAACTAGACTGTTCCGGATGCCGACTAGAAAGATGATGAAATTACTTGTGCGGATACATATAGAGGATGGATTTAGTTGTAAAGTGGGTGAGTGAGCCAAAAAAAAAAGGGATATGCGAACAAGTCAAGAGTAGAGCAGAAGTAGCAAGAAGGATCCGGTATGTGAAAGGATAGCAGACTAAAGAACAGAGGAAAGATGAAGTGCAGCAGATCAGTATACTGAACCTAACCGGAACTGAACTCCAGCATATGCAGATGCTTCCAATCAGTTCAAGACTGTGATTCTTATCACTTTGTAAGACAGTGTGTCTTCTTGTAGGCAGTGAGCCTCTTGTGAGCAGTGTGCTCGGGCAGTGAGCCCTAATTGGCAAGTGCCATTTTTTGTAATTTCCTATTCTTCTAACAGAGAATAATTCTTGGGTTAATCACCCCGTGGTTTTCTCCCTTAACAGGGTTTCCACGTCAAAAATACTGTGTCATGTGTTTCTTATTTCATGGTTAATGTTTTGTGTTTGATTTTATGCTGCTTCAATTAAGAGGAAAGTTCATTAAGGGAAATAATTAGGATAACTGATTCACCCCCCCCCTCTCAGTTATCAACAGATATGATGCAAGGTTCATATTCATGGTGGATGTGGTTTTGTTCACGCAATAAGAAGTTAGAGAAGACACAAGCTTTCATAATCATAATCTTATTGATAGTTAGGGTTTGCATATTGGACATTAAACCCTAAAAAGAATCTACTTTTCTTAAGACTTTAAAACCCTCAATTGCCTGTCGTGTGTAAAGTGCACTTTTGTTTTAATTTAATATTGACTTATAATCAGAAGTTACTATCACTTAAATCAACCTACTAAAGGGTCTTTAAGTCATTAGTTCATCGGCCTTTCAACCTAACTCAATCGACGTCTTTGGTAAACTCTCATAAGCTTGAGTGCCATATCATAATCGAAGGTCATATTTAATTGATATGAGGGCGGGAAAAAGGATTGGAAGGTCAGTATTTAAAAGGAATTTGGAATACAAACAATCATCTCTATGTGGTTGAATTTCATGGGCATGCCTTTATAAAAGGCTAAAAGATAGCTTTATGGAGGATATCATGGTATTTGTAGTGTTTGAAGATTGAAGACTAGTTAGTGTTTGTAGCTTAGACTATTTCGGCATGTTTGGGTGCGAAACAGGACCATGCCTAGCCTAAACGTACCCATCCAGACGTGTTGGAATTGTCAGTTTGGCCGCACGAGGAGAAGAACAAAAGTTACACCCCTTTGCAACTTTACACTGCCTCCTTTTGATGATTTTTGGGGCAGCAAAAAATTTTTCACCATGGGCAAACACCTCAGAGATATAAAAAAGTAAGAGAGGTTATTGTAGAGGGACCCTACATGATCACATTGCCTTAGATGGAATATATCTAAGTGACACAGTTTTTGAGTAACAACTCATCAAAGATTGTTATATTTTTACACTTTGGACTCTTCAAGGATATCGCTGGTACAATATAACTCAGAATGTTTCAACATGTTTGGGTGCAAAAAAGGACCATGCCTAGCCTAAACATATCCATCTAGATGCATTGGAACTGTTAGTTTGGCCACACGAGGAGAAAAATAAAAGTTACACCCCTTTGCAACTTTACACTGCCTCCTTTTGACGATTTTTGGGGTAGCAAAAAACCTTTCACCATGGGAAAACACCTCAGAGATATAAAAAACTGAGAGAAGTTATTGTAGAGTGACCCTACATGATTACGTTTCCTTAGATGAAATGTATCTAAGTGACATGGTTTCCAAGTAACAACTCGTCAAAGATTGCTACCTTTTTGCACTTTGGTCTCTTCAAGGATATTGCCAGTACAATGTAGCTCAGACTGTTTCGACATGTTGGGGTACAAAACAGGACCATGCCTAGCCTAAATGTACCCATCCAGATGCATTAGAACTATTAGTTTGGCCACATGAGGAGAAGAACAAAAGTTACACCCCTTTGCAACTTTACACTGCCTCCTTCTGATGATTTTTTGGGGCAGCAGAAAACCTTTCACCACGGGCAAACGCCTCAGAGATATAAAAAAATGAGAGAGGTTATTATAGAGGGACCCTACATGATCGCGTTACCTTAGACAAAATGTATCTAAGTGACACGGTTTCTGAGTAACAACTCGTCAAATATTGCTGCCTTTTTACACTATGGACTCTTCAAGGATATCACCAGTACAATGTAGCTTAGACTGTTTTGGCATGTTTGGGTACAAAAAAGGACCATGCCTAGCCTAAACGTACCCATTCCAATGCTTTGGAACTGTCAGTTTGGTCGCATCAGGAGCAGGACAAAAGTTACACCCCTTTGCAACTTTATGCTACCTCCTTCTGAAAATTTTTAGGGCAGTAGAAAACCTTTAACCACGGGCAAACGCCTTAGAGATATAAAAAACTAAGAGAGGTTATTGTAGAGGGACTCTATGTGATCACGTTACCTTAGATGAAATGTTTCTAAGTGACAGGGTTTTTGAGTAACATCTCGTCAAAGATTGCTGCCTTTTTGCACTTTGGACTCTTCAGGGATATCGTCGGTACAATGTAGCTCGAACTATTTCGACATGTTTGGGTGAAAAAAAGGACCATGCATAGCATAAATGTACCCATCCAGATGCATTGGAATAGTCAGTTTGGTCACATCAGGAGTAGGACGAAAGTTACACCCCTTTGCAACTTTACACTATCTCCTTCTGATAATTTTTGGGGCAGTAGAAAACCTTTCACAATGGGCAAATGCCTTAGAGATATAAAAAATAGAGAGAGGTTATTGTAGAGGGACTCTACATGATCACTTTTATTCAGACGAAAAGTTTCTAAGTGTCACAGTTTTTGAGTAACATCTCGTCAAAGATTGCTACCTTTTTGCACTTTGGACTCTTCAGGGATATCGTCAGTACAATGTAGCTCGGACTGTTTTGGCAGGTTTGGGTGAAAAAAAGGACCATTCCTAGTGTAAATGTACCCATCCGAATGCATTGGAACAGTCAGTTTGGTCGCATCAACAAAAGGACGGAAGTTACACCCCTTTGCAACTTTATAGTACCTCCTTCTGACAATTTTTGGGGCAGCAGAAAACCTTTCACCACGGGCAAATACCTCAGAGATATAAAAAACTAAGAGAGGTTATTGTAGAGGAACCCTACATAATCATGTTGCCTTAGACAAAATGTTTCTAAGTGACACAATTTTTGAGTAACATCTCGTTAAAGATTACTGCCTTTTTGCACTTTGGACTCTTCAGGGATATCGTTGGTACAATGTAGCTCGGATTGTTTCGACATGTTTGGGTTAAAAAAGGACCATGAATAGTGTAAATGTACCCATCTAGATGTGTTGGAATACTCAGTTTGGTCACATCAGGAGCAGGACAAAAGTTACACCACTTTGCAACTTTACACTACCTCCTTCTGATGATTTTTGGGGTAGCAGATTACCTTCCACCACTGGAAAAAGCCTTAGAGATATGAAAAACTGAGAGAGGTTATTGTAGAGGAACCCTATGTGATCACATTGCCTCAGACGGAATGTTTCTAAGTGACAGTTTTTGAGTAACAACTCGTAAAAAAATGTTGTCTTTTTGCACTTTAGACTCTTCAGGGATATCGTCGGTACAATGTAGCTTGAACTGTTTTGGCATGTTTGGGTGAAAAACAGGACCATGCCTAGCCTAAACGTACCCATCCTGACACATTAGAACTGTCAATTTGGTCGCATCAGGAGTAGGACACCAAAAATGCAAAAGTTGCTTTGTGCAACTTGACAACATTGACACTTTTTTGCAACAGGACTCAAAGACTCAAACTGGCCCCAAATGACTCAAAGTGACTCAAAAACAAATGACACCTATTATCTAGTTAGAAACCAAGACACTTAGAGACACCTATATTTTATACATTAACTAGATTTTATACATTATTCTTAGGATCAACTTCATCCATCACTTAGGTCTAACCCCATGAAGCATAACATGATGATGTAAAAATGTGTATATGTGTAAAAATACAGCAGCAAATAAAAAAAGACAAACCTTACAAATTAATGTGCATACTTACAACTCAATGTAACATGAATTTAAAAAATTAATGTGAATACTTACAAATTAATCCAATGAACCATACGGGTCTGCTCTACTCTTTATTATGTCAAGTATTGCTTCATGGTCAGACTCACGCACCTTCCACAAGGTCTTGTTCAAAGGTCTACCTCGATACTGTATCAAATGAACATTAGATGCCATGACAAGGTTCGAGTAATGAAGAATCTTCCGATGCATGTCAAAGTCCTGAAACAACCAAACATTAACACTCTTATGTGGGTGCCTTCTAAGCCATGTTCCAGTAATAACCACTGAGCCTGTAGGGTATTCGATGTTTTCTCCATCTGTAACTGGGGCCTCCAATTTCTTTTTGGCCTCAACACAACGACATAAGTAATAATCTGTGACCTCTTCGTTATCTTCATCTACAATAACTACATATACATGCCCTACATTGATATGTGTAGCAAATTAGATGAAATTAGTCAACATTACAAAAACACTACAAAGTAAGATGACATTAGGAATTTCAAAAACTATGCAAATAGATATATTACCTGGTTGAACTAGATCTGATATGTGGTCAAAGTCAACTGATGATTCCATCTGTGTTAGTTCCAGTGCCGTCGGGGGTCGATACGTGTCAAGTGGGCTAAGATAACTTAACTACCATTTGTCAACCCACTCCTTTGACTTGCACTCATCCCAAACTTGAATTGTATAGGAAGAACAAAAGCATGACATCTTTCGCATATGGATACTCCATGAACCTGCAATTGAGCTTCTAAAGGAGTGCATATCACTTGATCCTGTTAGTGTAGAACAATCCTCATATGGTGCAATGTTAGTATCATCTATCAACTAAAAAAATCTATGAATTAAAGACTTACCTTCATTACTTGGACCCATGGAAGCATTGCACCACTCAACGATCAATTTTGCATCTGTCAACTTTGCATTGTCTTTATACTTTAACTCTTCTCGTGCTATGGCTCTTTTGATACATGCTCCTGCACCATTATGCTCCCCCTTTCCATGCCCAGCCTCACAAAAGTTCCACATATGTTGAATACCTATAAAATTATGCCTCCTACTCAGCCAATAGAAATTCTGCGAGTTCTTGAATTGTGACGCATAGTTATCTGACCATATGATATGTTGACTGAACGATATGCTCCTTCTAGCCAAATCATTGTAGAACACCTGAAAGCAACCTTGCACGAACTTTCGTAGAATGCGTGCGATCATCACTGATATAGAAATTATACTCCCTTACGATCTTTCTGTCATCCTTTGTACTATCATTCGCATGAATGAATGCGATGTGCACAAATATAGAAACCTATGTGGAGTTGTAATATTGTGATTGCACCTCACATTGTGGCTGTAGACTGTAGTTCTCTACAAAGTCAACGATTGAAACAATGCTACCAACCAGAAATGTGTCCTTGTATAACTTGAATTACAAGTCCAACCATCGAGCTCTATGGGTATGTCTTGCATACTCATACACTATGTTGTCATGAAATATAGGCATAAACTGATACACTAGAATCTTTTCAATAACCAATTCGCACCTCTTTGCTTCTTTACCATCTTTTGTATTGCACGCCACTATTTTATACTTGCCAAACTCTACTAGTTCATTTCCAACCGCATGTGTTCTTTCCATATGTTCACATATTGGCAAATGTTGCAAGCCACCACAACGATGACATGTGCCATCCAAGAATAATTTCTTGTAGAATATTTGACCTTCCTCTCTTTCACATAAAATTATTGAAATGAAGTCTCTTGAAGATGTTGGTGGGGCACATATTCCACAACCCTGTAAAACATTGTTAGTATGCAAATCTAAACATATAGACCTATAAACATCAAAATGGTTAGAAAATTCAATGTGTAATCTACAACAACAAGTAGTGCATGTGTGATTTATCTTGACATAGAAAGGTTTTAGCATTTCAAAATATCTTTGACAAATTTTAATTTGAGGATACTTCTCTAGAAATTTACCATAAAACTATGTTTGAGTCTCATCCAAAAAATGCTTTGGATGTGGCTCACGGTTCCGACTACTGATTCTCCTTCTTACCACATCCTTTTGATTCAAAGATACCCTTGTGTAATTCTTCCAAAAGTCTTCAATTAGTGATCTCAATACTTCAACAATTGGTTTATCTTTTTGTGGTAGTCTCCTCGAGAACGCTCATAATTCATTGGCATTAGTGTCCTCAATTCTTTGGCATCTTCCAACGGCTCTTGATTAAGTTTTCCTATTAATTCTCAATTCTTGACTCGTCTTTCTAATGAGATGAGCTTTCCTCATTTGACTACTTACTATAGTCGATGTAGTCACACGCCGTGTTGCATTACTATCTTTTGTACGTGAGGTGTTACCCACACTCTCATACGTACTCATTAGATTCTTGACAATAGATTTTTCACTTGAAGCCTTTGATGTTCTCAAGCCAAGAATCTTCATGATGGACCTATACTTTATACTTCGCATCATTTCAACGAATAGTTGATATCTTGCAGTCTCATTTAACTTTTCAAAGAACAATCTCCAAATCTTATGAGCATATCTTCTACAAGTGCTTTTTGGAATCTTACCTTCCATTGGCTGCAAAATATTCTCATCAATATCAATCAAATACTTTGGCTTTCTATGCAAAATTCTAGGTGGTGTTAAGTTAGGTAAATTCATCTCAACACTAGGAATTTCATCAATATTTAAATGAGATGGGCTAGATGGCATACCTTCAATCAAAGATGGAATAGATGACATACCTTGAGGTTGAGGTGGGAAGGATGGCGTACCTCCTTCATCACATGTGACTGATGATGTACTCTCAACTTGAGATGCGGTAGATGGTGTCCCTACATGTTGACTTGCGGTAGAGGACATGTCTCCAACTATGGTATTCAAATCTCTCATAGCACAAATTTTTTGCATTCGTTCTCTTTATGCCACCAATACCATATCTCTTTGTGATGGTTGTGGTTCCTCTTCAATTGGCATGTCTTCATTTATCGTGTCCAATTTCCTCTTCTCGCAAAGTTCCCTCATAGCCGCTGCTTTCTTTGCATTCTTAGCTTCTATCTCTTCCTGTGTTGGTTTAATTCTTGATCATTTCCTCGGCATGATGGAGAATTTGTCTATAGCATGATAAAGAGACCAATATTAGTTCCTAAGAAATGAATCCATACAGATAACTAAATTATATGTCATTCAACCCTTCATAGTAAATGTACATACAATCATCATGTAAAAGAGTAAATGTCACTCAACCAAAATAGGTGCAAAGCATACAAAGCAAATTAGTGCAGCAATACAAAGCATTATTGCACAATGTTATTGCAGCCATACAAAGCATTATGGTACAAAGTTCACTTCAGTCCTAGATGAGGATAAGGTCGAAGGAGAATCACCTATTGAGGCTACAAGTGAAGAGTGCATGGGACTTCATGCTTGACAAGGTTGAGGCAGACCCAATTTGACATGTTTGTTGTTACTAGGGCTACTAGGATTTGGAATTGAGAAGGCGTTTTGTTGGTACTAGAGATACTAGGATTTGGGTGGCTTGTGAAGGAATAGACAACAATTGAAGAGTGTAGACTTGAGTAAGGGTTTAGAATGGTTGTGTATAAGTTCCTAAGGGGTAAGAAGACCTCTAGTAGCCTTGTTAGGTTTTGAAGTATTGAAGACCCTCTTTGTGCCTTTGTATAGGGAGATTGCTTGAGAGGAAAGCTTATGAAATTTGAAGAAACTATTGGTATGAGCCCTTTGGATTGAGTTGAACCCTACCTCTACATCACAGACCTAGGATTGTCATAAAAATCATTAGACCAATCTCTGTAATTTAGGGTATTGAATGGTATATAGTCGATCAAGGTAACCACCATCATGTGCTAACAAAGGACAATTAGGAAATTCTGAAATATTGTTGTGTCATGTGCATGTACAAATCATCATGAATAGGTGCATAAGGAATGTCCTAGCCCAAGATATGTGCATACAATAAGGAATGTCCTAGCCCAAGATATGTGCATACAAATCATCATGTCATGTGCATACAAATCATCATGTCATGTGCATACAAATCATCATGTCATGTGCATACTTGTATGATCTTGGCACCTATTCATTTGTATTTTAACTTGTTAATATGACAAGATAATAGTGAGATTGTAATTTTATTATGTTGTAAGGATTTATTTTTGTATAGTTTGACATCACGGTATGTTAAGGTCTATTTATTACACATAATTATTAAAGAGCCCAAGTGTAGAAAATATACATGGCATCATGTGAGATTGTAGGCTGCTTTCTTGATTGGAAATGTGTCTATTTTAAACATGTATGATAAAGCATGATAAAGTAATTCAAATAGAATTAAGGGAAATGTAAAGAACATGCATGTAAAGACTTGAACTTCCCAACAGCATGAAAGCACTTCTTTTTTGTCAGAACACGCTCATGTGAACTTCCCAATAGCATGAAAGCACTTCTTTTTTGTCAGAACATGTGCATAATTAGCATGAAAATAGAGCATGTGGGCCTGGATCATAGGGGTCAATGCTTTTTTACCATTTCCAAAGTAGGACAGAACATGAGTGTGTTATAACATGCTCAGGTTATAATGCGCTCGCGTTTTGTCTTGCTATAGATTGATCCATAAATATTTGTGCCTATCTCACCTTCGATAGCACCTTTACAGTATCTCATCTCAACCCTCAATGTCAAATCCTAATCCCTCAACCCTTCACTCTAATCCCTCAACCCTAAACCCTATCCCTAAACCCTCAACACTATACCTTAAACCCTAGTCCCTCAACCCTAAACCCTAAAGCTTATCCCTCAACCCTCAACTATAATCCCTCATCCCTAAACCTGAAACACTATCCCTATTCCTAAACCCTTAATAGGCTCGATACTATACCTTAAACCCTAATCCCTTATCCCTAAACCCTCCAACCCTATCCCTAATCATTATACCCTCGACACTCTTCTTTAACCCTAATCCCTCGACCCTCAACCTTATCCCTAAACCCTCAACCCTTGAACCTCAACACTTAACCCTCAACGTCAAACCCTAATCCCTCAACCCTTAACTCTAATCCCTCAACCCTCAACCCTATCCCCAAACCTTAAACCCTAAAACCTCAACCCTCAACCCTCAACGTCAAATCCTAATCCATCAACCCTTCACTGTAATCCCTTAACACTAAACCCTATCCCTAAACCCTCAACACTATACCTTAAACCCTAATCCCTTATCCCTAAACCCTCCAACCCTATCCCTAATCCTTATACCCTCAACACTCTACTTTAACCCTAATCCCTCGACCCTCAACCCTATCCCTAAACACTCAACCCTTGAACCTCAACACTCAACCCTCAACGTCAAACCCTAATCCCTCAACCCTTAACTCTAATCCCTCAACCCTCAACCCTATCCCTAAACCCTCAACCGTAAAATCTCAACCCTCAACCCTCAACGTCAAACCCTAATCCCTCAACCCTTAACTCTAATCCCTCAACCCTAAACCCTATCATTAAACCCTCAACATTATACCTTAAACCCTAATCCCTCAACCCTAAACCCTAAACCCTAATCCCTTAACCCTTAACCCTAATCCCTCAACCCTCAACTCTAATCCCTCATCCCTAAACCCTAAACGCTATCCCTATTCCTAAACCCTCAATGAGCTCAATGCTATACCTTAAACCCTAATCCCTTATCCCTAAACCCTCCAACCCTATCCCTAATCCTTATACCCTCGACACTCTACTTTAACCCTAATCCCTCGACCCTCAACCCTATCCCTAAACCCTCAACCCTGGAACCTCAACACTCAACCCTCAACGTCAAACCCTAATCCCTCAACCCTTAACTCTAATCCCTCAACCCTCAACCCTATCCCTAAACCCTCAACCCTAAAACCTCAACCCTCAACCCTCAATGTCAAACCCTAATCCCTCAACCCTTAACTCTAATCCCTCAACCCTAAACCCTATCCATAAACCCTCAACACTATACCTTAAACCCTAATCCCTCAACCCTAAACCCTAAACCCCATTCCTAAGCCCTAATCCCTCAATCCTCAACCCTAATCTGTCAACCCTCAACCCTAATCCCTCATCCCTAAACCCTAAACACCATCCCTATTCCTAAACCCTCAACGGGCTTGATACTATACCTTAAACCCTAATCCCTTATCCCTAAACCCTCCAACCCTATCCCTAATCCTTATACCCTCGACACTCTACTTTAACCCTAATCCCTCAACCCTCAACATCAAACCCTAATCCCTCAACCCTTAACTCTAATCCCTCAACCCTCAACCCTCAACCCTATCCCTAAACCCTCAACCCTAAAACCTCAACTCTCAACCCTAAACATCAAACTCTAATCCCTCAACCCTTAACTCTAATCCCTCAACCCTTAACCCTATCCCTAAACCCTCAACACTATACCTTAAACCCTAATCCCTCAACTCTAAACCCTAAAACTTATCCCTAAGCCCTAATCCGACAACCCTCAACCCTCAACCCTAATCCCTCATCCCTAAACCCTAAAAAGTATCCCTATTCCTAAACCCTCAATGGGCTCGATACTATCCCTCAACCCTTAACCCTTAAAACTTGAACCCTAAAACCTATCCCTACACCCTCGACACTCGACACTATATCTTAAACCCTAATCCCTTAACGCTCATCCCTAAAGCCTCAACCCTAAATCCTTAAACCTTCAACCCTAAACCCTATCCCTAATCCCTCTAGCCTCAACACTCTACTTTAACCCTAATCCCTTGACCATTAACCCTATCCCTAAACCCTCAACCCTTAACTCTTAACATTAAACCCTAATTCATCAACCCTAAACCCTAATCCATCAAACCTAAACCTTATCCCTAAACCATCAACCCTCAACACTATACCTTAAACCCTAATCCCTATCCCTCAACCCTTAACCCTTAAAACTTAAACCCTATCCCTACACCCTCAACACTCAACACTACATATTAAGCCTTAAACCCTCATCCCTAAAGCCTCAACCCTCAATCCTTAAACCTTCAACCCTAAACCCTATCCCTAATCCCTCTACCCTCGACACTCTAACCCTAACCTCGACATTAAACGCTAATCCGTCAACCCTAAACCCTAATCCATCAACTCTAAACCCTATCCATAAACCTCAACCCTCAACACTATACCTTAAACCCTAATCCATCAACCCTAAAACCTAATCCCTCAACCCTCAACCCTAAACCCTATCACTAAACCCTCAACCCTTGACACTATACCTTAAACCCTAATCCCTTATCCCTAAACCCTAAACCCTATCCCTCAACCCTTAACCCTTAAAATGTAAACCCTAAAACCTATCCCTAAACCCTCGATGCTCAACACTATATCTTAAACCCCAATCCCTTAACACTTAGCCCTAAATCCTTAACCCTCAATCATTAAACCTTCAAACCTAAACCCTATCCCTAATCCCTCTACCCTCAACACTCTACTTTAACCCTAATCCCTTGACCATCAACCCTATCCCTAAACCCTCAACCCTCAACTCTCAACATTAAACCCTAATCCGTCAACCCTAAACCCTGTTAGATTCCCAAAATCATCTGCAGGAAAACTTCTACAAGAGAGAGTTGCAAGAAAATATTGCAAAAGCTAAATGCATGAATTAGTACTCCACATTCCCCTTGCATTATTCAGATATAAATACAAAGGATATACACAAC
Source organism: Cunninghamia lanceolata (assembly GCA_027924645.1). Lineage (NCBI taxonomy): Eukaryota > Viridiplantae > Streptophyta > Pinopsida > Cupressales > Cupressaceae > Cunninghamia > Cunninghamia lanceolata. The sequence continues at coordinate 41,592,371 of BSBN01000391.1, read as the reverse complement.
CACTGTCCAAGAATAGACAAAGTGGGGAAAGAAAGCATAAAGAAAGCATGTGACACATGTCACAATGCTTTCAAGAGAAAAGAAAAGAAAGTCTATGATACATGTCATGAGGCTCAAAATAAAAAAAGAATCTCCCTAATTAACTTATGTAAAAGTGAAAATATGATTTTCACCAACACCCCCCATAAGTGTAACTTAGGGAGATTACACAAGCTAAAAAGAAAGAAAGAAAGATGGGTCCCGACAACAAAGCCATGTTAGGTACCCATGAACAACAAGGATCTCTCATAAGGTGGAGAAAAGGAGAAAAACCCAGTGGGAGAAAACTCCTCTCCAAAAGAGAGAAAAAACAAAAAGAAAGTACAAGAACATGTGATGGAAGGACACTAAGACCCCCCATGGAATGAATCCATCACAAGAGTACAATCATGAGTGCCCCCATAAGAGAGAGCGAATAGAGAATATGAATCCCCTCCAAGAAGAAGCTCCAAAACCAATGAAAAGATCTTGAAGACATAATCCAATCCACTACCTGCAAACAACATTTCTTCCTTTCGAAAGAAACAAATCCACTGGTGAATGTAGAAGCCATTCCCACATCTTGGATGAATAGGGAACCCATATTGAAATGTGTGCCTCTGAATGTAACTCAAGTGACCTCATACTGGGAAAATATGTCTTCTCCAAAATAGAAATTGGCTGCCTAATTAGAGAAGAAGAACCATGAGAGGATATGATATGAATTGCATCTGGAAACACAAAAGATGAAGGTGGTGATGCAAAGCCACCTGAGATAGCATCAAACAAGAGAGATAAACCCTCAAATGTGTCCTCCAAATCAGCAATGTGAGACTCCACAAACAAGGATGATATGTGTGCAAGATATGAATCTAAATGAGGTGGATCTGAAAGACTGATATTGACCTACTATAGAGAATCACTAGAAGAAAATGATGATGCAACACTGAACTCTAAAGTAGCAACAGGTGATGGAGATGATGTGATCTTAATAGGAGGAGAAGAGGGAGCAAGAGAGGTCTCTATCTCTGAACATTCAAGACATGCCATATACTCAAGCTCCTCTAAAGTCATCATCATAAGGTATATTATCTGCATCATCAAGTGGAATGAGACAATCTGCTGTAGGATCATTTGGAAATGGTGAGACATGAGGGTCTCCATACAACTCCCAAATTTTTGTCCAAAGTGTGTGTGGGCTCTCATAGATGGGAAGATCACACGCAATATCATAATCAACAGTGGTACAAATTAAACCTACAACATGATCTTGATTGTTACCCCAAATAGATTTCTTCATAGGTGTCTCTGGTTCAAGTACGAGCCCATAAAGATGAGGTAAAAGATGCAGCCACTTGAGATGTGTCAGGATGCCTCTTTGCCAGGACTCACAATTGTCCTTAGTCAGATTGACCACAGAAGGATGCCCATGATAGCTCCACAAAATGATAGAGATCAAAACATACAAATAGATTTATGTTGATAATAGAAGCCTATCAAAGCAAACAGAACCTTTCCAGGAGGCAACATGTCTAGGATATCCAACAGAAGCCATAAAATTGACAAACTAAATAAAAGATATCTGGAGCTAAATCTAAAAAAATTACATATATGGCTGTGTAGATCTCTCTGATACCTTTCCAAGGCCTTTTTGTTTTTGAAAAATGGAGATTCTGGGTGCAAGAACGGAGCTCGGAAGCCAAAAATGATGCTTTGACTTCAAATGACAAAAATAGGATTCAAAAAGAAAAATATGGAAAAAAGACTAGCAGTACTAAATAGTGCTTAGAACCAGATTTCCAATGCTTTTTCGTTTACCAATTTTCAAGTCCGTATACTCAAGTTATGGTCTCTGGAAGAAAACTACCTTTTAGGCCTGCACATGAACGCGACACGGAAATCAAGGTAGATTCAGAGAATGAGCTGCATGGAAATTGAGGCAAATTCAAAAAAATTGGCACATAAATCGAGGCAGCTCGACAATAAAAAAATAAGCTAAAAAAATTGGCACAAAAATCAAGGCAGTTGTACAAAAAATTGCACAAAAATCGAGGTGGCCATACGGATTTTCCCTACACATAAAAACCAAAACCCCAAAAAATGCCCAAAACTTTTTTTTTCAGCAAAATATAGAGTGCCTTATATGAAAATAGGGGTTTTCACACCTAGCGCAACCGTGAGGTATGTTTTTCTCCAGGATGCACAGATTATCTGCTACTGGCTAAAAACCTCTCCAATTTGAGAAGAAATTGACAGATTTGGAGCTCTGATACCATGTTAGATTCCCAAAATCATCTGCAGGAAAACTTCTACAAGAGAGAGTTGCAAGAAAATATTGCAAAAGCCAAATGCATGAATTAGTGCTCCACATTCCCCTTGCATTATTCAGATATAAATACAAAGGATATACACAACCACTGTCCAAGAATAGACAAAGTGGGGAAAGAAAGCATAAAGAAAGCATGTGACACATGTCACAATGCTTTCAAGAGAAAAGAAAAGAAAGCCTATGATACATGTCATGAGGCTCAAAATAGAAAAAGAATCTCCCTAATTAACTTATGTAAAAGGGAAAATATGATTTTTCACCAACAAACCCTAATCCCTCAACCCTAAACCCTATTCCTAAACCCTCAACCCTCAACACTACTCCTTAAACCCTAATCCATCAACCCTAAACCCTAATCCCTCAACCCTAAACCCTATCCCTAAATCCTCAACCCTCAACACTATTCCTTAAATCCTAATCCCTCAACTCTAAACCCCAATCCCTCAACCCTAAACCCTAAACCCTATCCCTAAACACTCAACCCTCAGTAAGTTATACCTTAAACCTTAATCCCTCAACCCTCAACACTCAACCCTAATCCCTCATCCCTAAACCCTAAATACTATCCCTATTCTGAAACCCTCAACCCAAGACACTATACCTTAAACCCTAATCCCTTACCCCTAAACCTTAAACCCTATCCCTCAACCCTTAACCCTTAACCCTTAAACCTTAAACCTTAAACCTTAAACCCTAAAACCTATCCCTAAATCCTCAACCCTATACCCTCAACAATATACTTAAGCCCTAATCCCTCAATCATCAACCCTATACCTTAAACCCCGAAGCCTACACCCTCAAACCCTCATCCCTAGACCATATAACCTCACCCTTATATCCTAAACCTCGAATATTGTGCCTCAACCCTATACTTAAATTAAACCTAAACCATATGTGCTCTCAACCCAAGTCACCCTATGCCTTATATACCCTCAATCCATATCGTAAACCCTAAACCCTAATCCCCGCGCCTTACACACTTAATCTTATACACTCAACAACCTGAATATTAACCCTCAACTATAACCCTCAACCCTCTAATCTCTACCCTCTACCCTCTACCTATTACTTAAGCCCTAATCCCTCAATTCTCAACCCTCAAAACTATACAGGCTCAGGTCCTTATATACACTAAACCCAAAACACTTACATATATACATACATGCATACATACAAACATACATACATACAAAGATGCATACATACATACATACAAGCATGCATACATGTACATACATACAAGCATGCATACATGTACATGCATACATACCTACAAGAATAGATATAAATATCCATGAAACATACTTATGAAAGTTGAACATATCTCATTAAAAGGAAGACATAACGCGAGCACGTTACAACGCACTCGCATTGTGTCAAATTGGGAAAACACTTGCAAACATGCAAAAAAGCAAAAAAAGCACAACATAACGCTAGCGTGTTATAACACGCTCGTGTTATATTGTGCTTTGGGAATCCCAAGCCTTGGGCTTGGGATTTGCTTTGGATTTCTAACCCAAAGGCTTGGAGTGCCTTTTGAACATCCACATATGTATTTTTGTAAATTCTACAAGATTTCACATAATTTTGTTCGTGCTAACCCTCAGATTTACACGTGTTTCAAGGTCAAACAAATCAAACACTTGGGTAATGTTAGGCTTTCTCTTAGCTATTTAACGATGTAATTTTTTCACATTTTGACAATGTTAGGCCTTTCATCTTTAATTTCTTTTGTTTGTGTGTCTGGTTTTCGGCAAAAACCACTGTTTGGTCTTTTTTTCATTGTAAATTAACCATTCATTGAAATTTCAAAAAAAATACATATTTAGAAACTAGACTCCATTCTTCACATATTAAAAAAAAGGAAAAATGATTTTCAATTAGTTTTCAAAATTTATAGGGGTAGCACGGCCAAAATTATATTTTTTAGGATGTGTCCACTTTGAAAATTAGTAAAAAATCAAATATTCATCAAAAAATTATCAGAAAAATTGGGCATAAACTACATTCTGTTAGCTAATTTCTCACTAAAGCGATTTAAAAATACCAAAAAAAAGTTAACCTTTTGAGGGAGCCACAAAACATGCTATGTTATGTTTTTTTGACATAAACAATGCCAATTTATGTGTCTCCCTCTTTTGAACCCCTTAATCAATACCATTTTTAAAAAAAATTAGTAGTTTAGAAAGTAGACTCGGAGCACTACAAACATTGTTTTGGTTGCATCTCCAAATTTTGAGTGTAACTATGCTCAATTTCTCATCCAAGGCCAACATCTCTTGATTTTAGAAAAAAAGTGGCCACTTAAGACCCCTTTTTGGCCCCCCATCTTCTTGCACTTACCCGCAAGCTTGCCTTAGAAGAAATCCATCCTGCTTAGTTTCCTTGGGCTTGTCCTGAAACTTCCTTCATTGCTCAGTTGGCGAATTAGCCGATCGGTGAACCTTAAGTTCATCGAACTTCAACTTTACTGACTAAGGCAACCTTTCGTCACTTTTGCCTACGTCTTTTACCTTGACCTCATGTCGAGGATTTCTTCCATCAACGAACTCACCGGTTAGTGAATTGTCAAGTTTACGAACCAAACATTCCACTGATAAAAGCCCTCTTTGCTTTGTTCTTTGCCTTAGGAGAAATTTTTTAGCTTTGGTCCCTTTAGTCAGCGAACCAACCAATCAACAAACTAGTCGATCGGTGAACGAAAGGTTTGCCAAACCTGAATTTTGCCGATTGAAGCAAAAAGTAAAGGAAAAATACTTAGAAATTTTGGGATTTTGAAGGCAGGCCTTATTCTATTTAATGTTTCTGAGATCAAATATTTCTAATGGAAGAAAGGTGGTATTTTAGACTATTTTGGCCTTGGCTAAAATATGACAACAATTCCCTTGATGAGATGAGATTGGATATAATGTTCCCACTTCTCCTTGCTTTGATTGAATTATGAAAAAAAGAAGCATTCCTACCTATCGCAACCAATCAATTCTCGATTTCTATTTTTAGAAAATCTCCTCCCTTAAGAGCCATTCATTCAACTCTTTAGAGAGTGAGGATTCCTTAAGAAGGCAATATCTAGTCATGCCCTCTTCCTTGATTTGAAAGGTGACAATATCTATCTCCTCTTGCACTTATTTATTTTTCTCAAAAATGTTTCCAAAATATGATCTATTCCATTGTTTGAGCTTGTACTCCACAAATTGAAGTCTTTTGAAGGAGTACATAGCCATACCAAAAGGGGGCTTCCCCTCCAACCACTAGGTAGCAATGCATTCATGAATCATTTGATCTTTGAGCTACATCATTTGAAACCTGAAAATGGATTTCTAACTTGGGAAAAAAGGGAGGAAGAAAACTTAATAGGCTAGTGATCCGATCCTTTCCAATGCAAAATATTTGAGTAAGAGAACAAGAGTCACCAAGCCAACAATCAGAAACCAAGAATCTATTAAGGTGCTAGTCCACACCTATTATTCCAAGTAAAAAGACCAAATCTAGGTTTAACATCAAATAGATTAATAAAAATAAATTTTCTTTTAGCAAGAAAGAAGAAGGATCTAATCAATTGGAACCACCTAACTTTTCATCCAGGCCAAGGATAAATTGAAAAAAATTGCCACGATTTAGGGAATGGTAGGAAACAAAGAGTGAATAAATGTAATATGAGCCCAAAGGAGGTTCTTACCTTGAAAATTTGTTGGAGCATAGACATTCATGAGGAAAATGGATTTACCATATTTGAAAGTAGGAACCAATCAAGGATATAGAATGTCTACCAACAACCCAAAGGGAAGGAGTGAGATGGTGACGATTCCATATATAAGCCAAACCACCTAAAGATCCTTAAGCCCAAATATATTGACACTGACTTCTTTTCTAAATCTTAGAGGACAAAGAGGCCATTTCCTCTACTGATAGCTTAGCTTCTTGAAGAAAAAATGATATCTAGATGATGCTCCTAGATAAGATCCCAGATAACTTTTTGACAAGGGGATCTGCCCAAACCCCTAGTATTCTGGGAAATTACAATTATTTCTAGTGTGTGAATGAATCCAAATTTTACCGAGGATTCCCCAATCATTTTCACCTTTCCTAATCTTATTTCCTTCTATCTTTGGAGTTCTTTTTAGAAGAGTTATTTTTTAGATTCTTTTGATCAATTTTAACATAAATATGAGCATAAGTGGTTAATTTCCTTTCTAGTGTGAGATTCAAGGAACTGATGGGTTTCTTAAGGACTACAACAATGGATTGAAGAATATCAGGTCTTTAAAACTCCATGGCAACTAAAAAAGATAGACCTAGATATGAATTGTTGAAGGAAGCTCTTCCACATGGTCAAAAACCACACATCGGGGTTTGATAAATAAACCTACTTGATTGTAGAAATAAGGGCCTCCTTTAGAGGCCATGTTGCAAACAACCATTCTAGAGAAAACCACAAAAAATACCCATTCATAGTTAGAATAACCTCCATGTCCTCCTTGGGTTGCCAGGTTTGATGGGCCCAACTCTCTAAGAAGGGTAGTGATATTTTAATACCCATAAACTTGTAGATCAAAGCATGCTCTAACAAGTATAACACATCATCAACAATCAAATCTGGGTTGATGACAAGAATCGATTAATCCTTAATCTATTGCAAGCAACCATTAGGTTGTGGATGTTTTCAACCTTTGGTTCAAATTTATTTGTGGCCTACATAAAAAACTAACATCATTTTCATGATTGGAGGTTGTGGGCTTAGAAGCCCAAATTAGATCTTTAAGAGAAGAGAGAAGGGGGACCTTTGGGCCTTCCCAACACAACCGTGGTCAAAAAATATCAGAAATAATGGTTGTATGGCTCAACAAGCCCTAGTTGTAGGCAATCCTCCATTGACCTCAAACCAAGTGTAAATCACTTCAAAAAACTAGCAAACTTAGTAAAAAAAGTCAACACAACAAAAGACAAGGCTTGTGAATGAGTAGGTGCCACCAAGGAGGCCACACAATAGAAGTTGTGAGGCAGAAAACCCCTCTATGTCCATCCATATGAGCTTCCCTAATTCAATTTTCATGGTGCCAAAATCTTTGTTTCAATAATATTACTTACTATTTTGTTTTTAAAATATATAATTATATTTAATAATTTTACTTACTATTTTATTTAATAAAAAAAATATTTTAATCATCCCCTATTTATGAGAAGGCTAGGGCTCATCCATCACACAATCCTAGAGAAGATGTATGATGGGTCCCACCAGATAGAGAATGACATAAATTGAATTTTGACGGCACAACCAGAGTTAACTTGGGAATGTTGGGGGCAGGTTGCATTATTAGAAATCATATTGGGGAAATAGTAGCCTCAGTAGAAAAAAATTACTAGAGGGAACAAACAACGAAGTTGAGGCTCAAGCCTTATTGTTGGGACTTCACAATTGCTCAAAATTAGGTCTCACAAAGATACACATTGAAGGAGATTCATAATTAATTATAAATTCAAGAAGGAAGTGATTGACTCCAAATTGGAAGATCAAAAAATATTTTGGCGAAGTGTTGGGACATCTTGGATCACTTTGAAGAATATAAGGTTAGCCACATTTATCGAGAGGCATTATTGAGGTTGATAAAATAGAGAATGTGGCAATTGACATGACAAAGAAATATCTATTTGCCAACTCAGTAGAAGCATGGGAGAGGATGGAGATGGGATGATCAACCATTTCACACACTTGATATTAATCACAAACTAGCATGACGTGGTGGATGGCTCACTTGAAGGCAGAGGAGGATGGCTTAGAGGACATGTACACATTTATGATGACAACCATGCCAAGTACTGCAAAAAATAATATATATGTTGATGAGATTTCCATTTGCTTTGAAGTTAGAAAAATGGATTCAACAATATGTCTCAAAGCAAAGAGGAGACAAGCTTCTTTCATGGGCCATATCACAGATCTTAGGTTGAAAAAGATCTTCAAATCTTAGTTGGTTATTGTTCTGCATGCAATCCATATGATGCTTGGAGACACTTTCATTTCCACTTCTCACAGATACATGGTTAACATAGATTATCCTCTATGATGGTCACTAGGTTGTTAGATTGGGGGAAGCAAAAGAAGTTATTTGGGTGGTGGCAGAGACACTGAACAAACCACCCTATTGGGGAGGACTGAAGAAAGTTTTGGATGATGTCATTTTAGGCTTGGGGTTCTTGTCAGACAATGACACTTGGCCAGTAAGCTTACGATCTTACAATGGACTGTGGGTACCTTTTCTAATAGTAGTGATCGAACAAAATGAGGAGCGGAAGCAGAAGGCTAGGTGGGGAGAAAAATTCCTCAAAGTCCTCTTGGGAGTGGCATATGCCCATGAAGCAGACTGGTCATTTGCCATTGACTTAGGCCACTCAGACTCAGGCATGGATGGGAACGAGATAGTGGAAGAGGTTGATGAGGTCCAGGTGTAAGAAATACAACATGATAATAGAATGTAGATAGTTTATAAATACATTATAATGCTGAAATGCAATTAATCACAATAAGCATAGGGAAGACATTAGCATTATGTTTTTTTTAATAAGACTTGTTATGAATATAAATACCCATATAGGGATTTTGTTTTAGGCCCTCCTATGGAGCATCCATATCTATTTTTCTAATCTTTATTTATTGGGAGTGGCCCCCATGGCCACAATTCACTCAAAAAAACTATTTTAATCACTAATATGATCTAAAACGTTGATTAAAAAACTGAAAACACTGTTTAATCCAAAAACAATTCAACTATTGTATTTTTATTTGAAAAGCTATTTTATATTTCTACAAACTCTTTAATACATATTTAACTACATAGTTATTTCAAGAATATTATTTACTATTTTATTTATAAATACTTAGTATATGTTTTTTACTAAAATACATAACTATTTATTATTTTATTTACTCATAATAATTTTAATAGCAAAGTTTTACTATTTTTATTGTACTATATTTTTCCTTATTCTTTTGTTTGATTTACTTTAAAAATTATAATAAATATTATATTTATATGTAACTTACTATTTTATTTATATGAAATCCACTTACTTATACTATGTATTAAAATGTATTTAAAATATCTAAAATTTTAGATATTGTTTTATTTTTACTTAAATCTAATGTTTTACAAGTGAAGAGCTATTTTTATTTACTTAAGAGTTAAATTTTATTTTACTTTAGAACTATTTAAGAATTATTTTATTTTATTTATATTGTTTACTTTATTTTTATTTGAAGAACTATTTTTTATAGGTAAACGTGGCCATAGAGGGCCATACCCATGTATATTGATATTAAAAGATAATACATTTTTAATTGGTTGGTCCTAAGAGGGCCATGACAAAAACCTCAAAGGGTGACAAAGTTCCAAAATTGTTGTCTACAACAATATCAACTATTTACAATGCCATGAGATATACATGATAAATCTATACACATAAACCTATATCAGACTAATTTCATAGATTTTTCTCTACTTCAGTTTCCCCATCCAATGTTGAACTAGAACTCCTCACCTCAAATGCAAAAGATCAGTCCATTCCTTGCACCAATGTAGCCCTAGAAGTTGATTTTAGGAATTTGATCCCCCACGTTTCCTGTTGTTTCCACAACATTTCATTTTCCCCACTACCAAGATAACAAACAGGACACACAAACCAATATAAGGTGGGTTGATGACCAAACATATCCCATCAACAGGATGAAAACCTAGTAGAACAACAACAACATCCATAATTGTCCTCAAACCACATCTCCATAATGCTTTTATCAGAGATTTTGCTACAACCCTAATGACATCCTTCAACCCCCCAACCTCTAGAAAACTCACAATAAACATTAAGGAGATATCTATGTTGACTTTGTATCAATGTGTAGAAAAGAGAAATGTTTCACCCAACACCACCTGTATTGCATGTATCATGATAACAACATTGGTCTTCAAAATAATTGTCAACCTTACATCTAAAATCTCGTCAAGAAAACCTATTTGCCTTTTTTATTAGTCATCCTCATTGTAGTGTCCATGCCTACTTTTCTCCAACACACTATAATGTAGAAAGCAACAACACATTTTAAAGACCTTGACGGTGGATCAAACACAATCTTTACCATTATACTTCAAATATTTGTCATTAATCTTCATAGTACTTTCTTTGTTTGATATGAGTCGAATGTAGCTCCAACATGAATGCCCATTGCATGATCATGGGAAGAGGAATGACATATCGAGTGCAATCTGACACCACATGTGTGAAGAGTTGTCCACTATACATTCTATGTATGAATTGATTTCTACATTTGCTAGTGTGTCCATGCCACCATTTGCTTCCTGATACACATGATATATTGTGAATGCAGATAAAACTTCAAATAGAGGTGAACAAAGATTGAGAATATTATTGATTTTCCAATTCAGAGAGGATTTTTTTTGTAAGGAATTTATTATTATTGATGAGTCTCCCTTAATGCGAACACATGTTATGTCAAAATGATAGTATGTTTGAAGCCCAAGGAGAATGGCTTGAGCTTCTGCCTCATTATTTGTACTTGTCAAGAGTTTTTTTATGCTGCACCAATTAACTTTCCTTCATGACTTTGATAATACATCCATCCCTTGAGTGACCAAGGTTTCCCTTGGACGCCCCATAAAAATTGAGTTGATACCAACCTTTAGGTGAAGGGGTCCGTTTGACGCCCATGTTCTTGGGTTCGAGGCCAAATTATCCCTAGCAACACCATGAACGAGAAATTTGAAGAGCTATTTTGTTTATTGAAGAGTTGTTTTATTTTATTTACTTAGGAGTTATTTTATTTTACTTTAGAACTCTTTAAGAATTATTTTATTTTATTTACATTGTTTACTTTATTTTTATTTGAAGAGCTATATACAGTTATTTATTTAAGAGTTATTTTATTTCTTACTTAAGAGTTATTTTATAGTTATAATTTTTTAATAAAAGTCAGTTGTGTTTTATTTTTTATGTACACAATTGATAAGTGTTCCCCCTTTGGGAGCCTTTGTAACGCCTCCGCCAAGGAACCCCAGAGGACAACACTAACTAGGTCAAATTAATGGAACAATATTTTTTTATGCTTTGCTAACTATTCAATGCATAATATAACAGGATAACTAATCCTAGGTCCTCTAAGGTTCCTCGACTGCTTTACTCGCAAACAAGGTTACTAAAAATATTTCATGAATAATAAAAGATGAACATCACATTAATTGCTATTATTCATTTCCACATGTGACAATCGAAAATCAACATTAAAGACCATCTTCTAACTATTATCAAAATTAATGCATTATTTTATAGTACTCATTACAAGATGAAATTCATCAATAATAATTACATCCTTACAATGTTTACAACAATGCTTCCCTTAGAACATGTGGGAAGATCACATCAGAATACATCAAGAGATACAAAATGAGATACAATCCAAGATATAAATACATGAAAGGATGGCTTCATGACTGGAACCAGAACTGGTGTCCTCAGTGAAATGAACAATCTCCAAGCTCATGAACATAAAACAAGAATACCCAATGGAGAAAAGGCACCAACCTCCTGACCATGTGGAACCTTGAGGTCCACCCCCTGTGCTAGGAGACAACACAAGATCCCACATTGAACCAACAGTCAGCAGAACAACATGCTAACATAAGCGATAGGGTTATACATGACACCATCACCATACTGCCAACAATCAACATCACTTACTCACTTACTACACTTCCAGAGGCACTCATAACATAGAAAGAAGAAATATCACTAGGGAGTGCTAGACAGCAATAGGGAGGAGTGTCATCACATAGCTTGTCATGGGTTGTTCTGGTAGGTCTTCCTAGGCCTCGACCCCCATCCTGGGTTGTCCTGGCAGCCTCTCCCGACCCCCAACCCCATACAAACTCATGCAGAACCAACATACCTTCCATGAGGGCAGGGCAGTTAGTCTTGCCATTCCAAGCCTTCTCATCTCATCTCAAGCCTAAACAAGCACTTGAGCCATGAGTGAGACCTACATTATCTTGATTAATGTGAATTCTACCCATCCCCCTAATTCATTATTAAGGTTATCACTAGATTAAGAAACCCTCAAATGGGTTGTCCTGGACACCACTTTGGGTTCCGGCACCCATTGAGAGCCACTCCCCCTACTTGCGACTAGTAAACCCTACACAGGCAAGGCATTGTTCATCTTCCACAATTATCATAACCACATGATCCATACACAGAGCAAGGCATTATCCATCTTGCACATTTATCACATTTACATGGATTCCTACCAGAATAGGAGACAACATTCTAGGGTTGCATTTTACATATTACTTATGACCCACTACATATTCAACCACTTCCAAGGTTACATAGTCATAAGGACCATACACACAATTACACCCTCCTAAGCCTCTGGAAACCAACCTCCCAATAATACAGAACTTGACATCACACTAAAACAAAAGCATGAACATTTAATCCATTTAACTAAGCAAATTAATTACTCGATTTAATAACAACTACCCAATTCAAAATCTTTAACATTTCAATCAATTTGAAAGTATGAATTCTACAGAGAGTTAAAATAATAAGTTTCTATAAAATCATAAAGATTCAGTTAAGAAGATTCTGCTTAAGATTTATCCTCTAATTTAAATGAGATAAGGTTTCTAAAAGGCATAGATTGATTTAGAATGAAAATTGATGGGTAAGTAATTTGATTTGTTTCAAAAAGGGAACAAGGGGAATAGAGAAATAAGTATAAGTTAATGCCTGAACAGAATTAGGAGATGCTTAAATAACAATAATTCATGAATTTCCAAATTTCATATTCAATAATAATTTTATGAACAAATATATAAAAAAATCATATTCTTTTGATATTTATATGTATAAATAGAATCTTATTATAAATATAGTTAAATTCATAATTTTCCTAAATTAATCAAGATAAATTTTATAAAAATAAATCAAGGATATTTAATACTAAATAATTAGATTTCTAAGAAAATTAAATAATTAATTCTAAATAAAAGACGGTTCCAAATATTCAAGACTAGTGCCTAATTAAAAATCTCTAAAATTTAGTTTCTAATAAAAATCTTGATTTTAATGTCAAATTTTATTACCTCGATTTGAAATTTATTAAACTAAAACAACACAGATACAAATATTTGACAAATTTTCTTGTTAAAATAAATCCAAAATAGGAACATTTAAATAACTATATACATATATAGATATATATAAATAAATCTATACTTACATATATATTTATTTATATAACATGTACATTTAGATATTTACAACTCTTTATATACTAATCAAAGGAATATAATTATATACATACAGATGTATGGTTATATATTCATATGTGTACACTATTAATTATTGCATATCACATCTGGCATATATGAAATAATTAAAAAAATAAAGTCCTAAATATTATCTTATCAACCATATTGTAAATACACGAACCAAGCGAACCCTAATATATCTGTTTGGTTGGTTTTGAATATTGGAATGCAAATAATTACAGGTTCACACAAAAAGGATTGTTGCAAATGAAATTGGTAGGTGTAAAATCAATTCACAACCTTTGCCAGCATCCTCCCGACCCGCGACCGGTCTTGGAGTAGGCTATGGACATCCATCAAATCGTAAAGATAGAGATGTTTTATCAGATGATGTGGCTGCAACTGCCCTCGCAGACATGTATGTGAAATGGTGGAAGCATAGATAAGGCACGTGAACTGTTTGACAACGTGCCTCAGAGACATGTTAACTAATGGAATGCCTTGACGATAGGATATGTACAAAATGGGTTTGTTGAAAAGGCTTTTGAAATATTCAAGCAAACACAATTGGTAGGTATAAAGCCAGAAACTACAACCTTTGCAAGTATTCTCCCTGCGTGTGACAAAATGGGAGTTTTGGAACAGTTATGGACATCCATCTGAGCATAACGAAAGGGGTGTTTGGCAGATACTAAAGTTGGAAATGCTCTATTGACATGAGTGCAAGATGTGGAAGCGTAGACATTTATGCATGATGTGGAAGTAAAGACTAGGCGCATGAACTATTTAACAAATTTCCTCAAGGAAAATTTGGTCTCATGGACTGCTATGATTGTAGAACCTGCATGAAATGGATTCATTGCAATGGGTTTAAAAGACTCCAAAAGCAAATGCAATTGACTGGTGCAAGCTGAACTCCATTTCCTTAGCCAACATCCTCTCGTCTTATATCAAAATGAGGAATTGGAAAGAGGGTAAGAACATCCATCCATGCAGAATGGGAGTGAATCTTAATTAATCTTAAAGCTCGAAATGCTCTGTTAGACACAAATGAAAAGTGTGGAAACATTGACAAGTTGAAGGAGACCCTGCGCATCCTACAAACACTCATTCTCAATAATGTATTTTCAAAGAGTGGTTTGACCAATATCCCTCAAATGAATCTACTTTAAATGGAATGCGATATTGCAGGATATGGTAATTGTCATGATATTGACCCAAAATCAAATCTATTGATAAGAAAAAAAACCACAGAAGATTACTATTAAATCCACATTCCTATTAGATTTCTAAAACAAACTCAAGACCTGAATGCAATCGATAGGGGGATGCATACTTGTTTGACAGTCTTTCAAAGCTTTCTTTCTCTCCTCCTCTTCTCAACCCCCAAATCTCCTCGTAAAAATCCCTAATCGAATGCCATACACAGACCCCCAAATAAAATATTTCCTGAGCAACCGTAATACGGGAAAAATTAACCAACTCCCACTAATTACAAAATATTAACTTTAATAAACCCATAGTTACAAATAACTACCAATTACCAATTCTAATTTAATTCATGCAAACAATAATTCATTTACCGCATACCATATAATTAATTATTTACCCGAAAACATTAGGTTTATTTAACATATTATTATTATTAAAATAATATTACACTGCGCATTAACAATAATTTATTTATATATATTTATCAAAGCATTAATCCAACAGTTAAATAAAATTAGATGCCAACATAATCATCTGACCACTAACTAGGGTCAAAAAATAGAACCTCAAGCAACCCTGACTGACCACTGACAAAACTGACAGGTTGAACTGAACATGACACGTATCCTTATCAAGGATGATGACTTAGGGTGTGAAACATTGTGCTATCTCTGGAATAACTTATCCATTGGGTTTTAAGGCACGCTCAGACCTAGCAATTCAGGTGGAGTCAATGCCTAGTACCTACAACCTGCAGCACACAAAATGATCGAGAATATATATCTATACATATAAATAGGCATACTATGAAAGGGAATCATAGTGTCATAGGCTACTCATAGGTGAGTGATGTGATACTGTCCCTTTTCACCCAAACACATCAACTACATTGCAATCAAGATAAGATCAATCACATAGTCATCATGTCAAAATAACCACATAATGCTGATTAGTTCTCATAGTCAAACTAAATCATAATCATTTGAATAAAACCATATAATGATCATAACATGTGCATGAAATCACAAGTATCAAAAGTATCATCAAAGCATCATCATAACACTAGTCTAACATCATATCATGTATCATAGTGTCTCAATCTAAAATAGATAAATTATCAATCTATTAGAGAGAAAAGTATGAGAGGCATTGCATCCTCCCCACTAGATCAGGCTTACTCCTGGAAGCCTGCCAACAAGAAAGGGTACAACTCTCACATCCGAGATGCATCCTCCCAAGTGGTTGAGGACTCATCATTTGGATCCCACTAGACCCTCACCTGCTCAACATTTTGACCCTTGAGGGTGATTCTCCTGTGCTGCAGAATGCCCACAAGCTCCAGAGCCAACCGCCCGTCCTTTACTTGTGGTCTCTAGAAGTGTACCTTGATGCTCGGCCTGACGATTATCAATCACTGCAAACACTCTATGAGACCTACCCGCATCACCCACTATCGGTTCTAAGGCTGTCAACCTCTGATTGAAACTTGGTGTGCTCTTCTATGGACACTGTCTGGCTATATGACCTTGCTGGCCACAAGAAAAAAATCTTGTACCTCTGCCATACCCCCTACTGCCTGATGGTATACTAGGCTACAAGAAGCTACCTCTACTAGCTGCAGACTATGTGCTCTAAGCTGGCTGGTTGGGACCACCACCTTGCTGAGGTTGAAGGTTCTTGAATTTCAACTAGGAACATTGTTGCTGTTACTACTACCCCTCCTTAACGGGTGCATGATGGCTCCTAGAGGAGCCCGCTACCTGAGACTGACCACCTCTAGACATGAAGCCTGCTGAAGGCACACTGCCAACCTAAACACCTATCTGACCTCCTAGCGCCATGGCCAGGTTCTTCTCTACCAATCAAGCCTTATCCATCGCCACCTCCATGGTCTTTGGCTCAAAGACACGGACTCCCCCACTAATACAGGCATTCAATCCTCTAATAAAATGCTGGACCAACATGGCCTCATCATCACCAACACCTGCATACTTCTTGAGTTCGAAGAACCTATGTTTATACTGCTCCACAAACATAGCCATCTACCTCAACTCATGAAACTCATCCGCACGACACTGCCTCCAGTGATCTGATAGAAAATGGGCTCTGAACCTCTCTAGAAACAACTCCCAAGACACTGAACCAATATCCAAATGCAATTTCTGTTCCTCTAGTCACTACCATCTAGAAGCAAAGTCCCTAAGGTGCATGATGGCACATCTCACCTTAGTGTTACTGCCATACGGGTGCATGGCAAAACACCTACCCAAATATATTAACTAAGTCTCTACCTCCAAGCCACCCTTAGAACCATCAAAGGTAGGAGGGCGTGCCCCCAAGAGATCCCTCATATGACCTACTAAAATAGCCTCCTACTCTGCTGTGGCCTCTCTCCTCCTAGGAGACCTCTCTCTCTCTATCCAAGTGCTTAGCGTGTTGGGATTCTCCCTATTAATTACCCTTCTATCTATGCTCAGAGTCTTGGGATTCTCCTTGTGATTACCCTCCTATCTAGGGCCTAGGCGAGCAAGGACCTCTTCAAGCAAAAGATGTAACTGAGCTCTCTCAAGCTCTGGCTAGCCACGATTCTGACCTCTACTTCCCTGATCATTCTAAGAGCCCTGATATGCTCCTCACAATCACTCTTGTGGGAGCTCTAAGAAGGGGTGTTCTGGAAGTTAGCCCCACGACCTCTACCATGACCTCGACCTCAACCTCTAGGCATCTTCCTCACAACACCAATAAGGATGTTAGGCAAAGATAGAAAAAGGGAAGTCTTAATCTCCAGAGTCTAAGCAACTAGGATAACATAATGGGCTCATATTAAACCAGAGTACCCAGTGTTAGAAACTTGGCTCTAATACTAAGTGTAATGCCCCTACCAAGGAACCCCAAAGGACAACACTAACTAGGTCAAATTAATGGAACAATTTTTTTTTAATGCATTGCTAACTATTCAATGCATAATATAATAGGATAACTAATCCTAGGTCCTCTAAGGTTCCTCGAATGCGCTACTCGCAGACAAGGTTACTAAAAATATTTCATGAACAATAAAAGATGAACGTCACATTAATTGCAATTATTCATTTCCACATGTAACAATCGAAAATCAACATTAAAGACCATCTTCTAACTATTATCAAAATTAATGCATTATTTTATAGTACTCATTACAAGATGAAATTCATCAATAATAATTACATCCTTACAATGTTTACAACAATGCTTCCCTTAGAACATGTGGGAAGATCACATCAGAATACATCAATAGATACAAAATGAGACACAATCCAAGATACAAATACATGAAAGGATGGCTTCACAACTGGAACTAGAACTGGTGTCCTCAGTGAAATGAACAATCTCCAAGCTCACGAACATAAAGCAAGAATATCCAATGGAGAAAAGGCACCAACCTCCCGACCATGTGGAGCCCTGACGTCAACCCCCGTGCTGGGAGATAACACAAGATCCCACATTCAACCAATAGTCAGGAGAACAACATGCTAACATAAGAAACATGGTTATACATGACACCATCACCATACTGCCGATAATCAACATCACTTACTCACTTACTACACTTCCACAGGCACTCATACAACAAAAAGAAGAAATATCACTAGGGAGTGCTAGACTACAATAGGGAGGAGTGTCATCACATAGCTTGTCATGGGTTCTCCTGGTAGGTCTTCCTAGGCCCCGACCCCCATCCTGGGTTGTCCTGGTAGCCTCTCCCGACCCCCAACCCCCATACAAACTCATGCAGAACCAACATACCTTCCATGAGGGAAAGGTAGTTAGTCTTGCCATTCCAGGCCTTCTCATCTCATCTCAAGCCTAAACGAGCACTTGAGCCATAAGTGAGGCATAAATTATCTTGATTAATGTGAATTCTACCCATCCCGCTAATTCATTATTAAGGTTATCACTAGATTAAGAAACCCTCAAATGGGTTGTCTTGGACACCACTTTGGGTTCTGGCCCGCATTGAGAGCCACTCCCCCTACTTGCAACCAGTAAACCCTACATAGGCAAGGCATTGTTCATCTTGAACAATTATCATAACCACATGATCCATACACAAAGAAAGGCATTATCCATCTTGCACATTTATCACAGTTACATGGATTCCTACCAAAATAGGAGATAACATTCTAGGGTTGCATTTTACATATTACTTATGACCCACTACATATTCAACCACTTATAAGGTTACATAGTCATAAAGGGCCATATACACAATTACACCCTCCTAAGCCTCTAGAAACCAACCTCCCAATAATACAGAACTTGACATCACACTAAAACAAAAGCATGAACATTTAATCCATTTAACTAAGCAAATTAATTACTTGATTTAATAACAACTACCCAATTCAAAATCTTTAACATTTCAATCAATTCAAAAGTATGAATTCTACAGAGAGTTAAAATAATAAGTTTCTATAAAATCATAAAGATTCAGTTAAGAAGATTCTACTTAAGATTTATCCTCTAATTTAAATGAGATAAGGTTTCTAAAAGGCATAGATTGATTTAGAATGAAAATCGATGGATAAGTAATTTGATTTGTTTCAAAAAGGGAACAAGGGGAATAGAGAAATAAGTATAAGTTAATGCCTGAACAGAATTAGGAGATGCTTAAATAACAATAATTCATGAATTTCCAAATTTCATATTCAATAATAATTTTATGAACAAATATATAAAAAAAACCATATTATTTTGATATTTATATGTATAAATAGAATCTTATTATAAATATAGTTAAATTCATAATTTTCTTAAATTATTCAAGATAAATTTTATAAAAATAAATCAAGGATATTTAATACTAAATCCTTAGATTTATAAGAAAATTAAATGATTAATTCTAAATAAAAGATGGTTCCAAATATTCAAGACTAGTGCCTAATTAAAGATCTCTAAAATTTAGTTTCTAATAAAAATCTTAATTTTAATGTCTGTTGCATCAAATTTTATTACCTCAATTTGAAATTTATTAAACTAAAACAACACATATAAAAATATTTGACAAATTTTCTTGTTAAAATAAATCCAAAATAGGAACATTTAAATAACTATATACATATATAGATATATATAAATAAATCTATACTTACATATATATTTATTTATATAACATATACATTTAGATATTTACAACACTCTTTATAAACTAATCAAAGGAATATAATTATATACATACAGATGTATGGTTATATATTCATATGTGTACACTATTAATTATTGCATATCACATTTGGCATATATGAAATAATTAAAAAAATAAAGCCCTAAATATTATCTTATCAACCATATTGTAAATACAAGAACCAAGCGAACCCTAATATATCTGTGTGGTTGGTTTTGAATAGGGGAATGCAAATAATTGCAGGTTCACACAAAAAGGATTGTTGCAAATGAAATTGGCAGGTATAAAATCAATTCACAACCTTTGCCAGCATCCTCCCGACCCGCGATCGGTCTTGGAGTAGGATATGGACATCCATCAAATCGTCAAGGATAGAGAAGTTTTGTCAGATGATGTGGTTGCAACTGCCCTTGAAGACATGTATGTGAAATGGTGGAAGCATAGACAAGGCACATGATCTGTTTGACAGCGTGCCTCAGAGACATGTTAACTAATGGAATGCCTTGACGACAGGATATGTACAAAATGGGTTTGTTGAAAAGGCTTTAGAAACATTCAAGCAAACACAATTGGCAGGTATAAAGCCAGAAACCACAACCTTTGCAAGCATTATCCCTGCGTGTGACAAAATGGGAGTTTTGGAACAGTTATGGACATCCATCTGAGCATAACGGAAGGGGTGTTTGGCAGATACTAAAGTTGGAAATGCTCTGTAGACATGAGTGCAAGATGTGGAAGCGTAGACATTTATACATGATGTGGAAGTAAAGACTAGGTGCATGAACTGTTTAGAAAATTGCCTCGAGCAAAATTTGGTCTCATGGACTGCTATGATTGCAGAACTTGCATGAAATGGATTTGTTGCAACGGGTTTAAAAGACTTCAAAAGCAGATGCAATTGACTGGTGCAAGCTGAACTCCATTTCCTTAGCCAGCATCCTCTTGTCTTATATCAAAATGAGGAATTGGAAAGAGGGTAAGAACATCCATCCATGCAGAATGGGAGCGAATCTTAATTAATCTTAAAGCTCGAAATGCTCTGTTAGACATAAATGAAAAGTGTGGAAACATTGACAAGTTGAAGGAGACCCTGCATATCCTACAAACCCTCGTTCTCAATAATGTATTTTCAAAGAATGGTTTGACCAATATCCCTCAAAGGAATCTACTTAAATGGAATGTGATATTGCAAGATATGGTAATAGTCATGATATTGACCCAGAATCAAATCTATTGATAAGAAAAAAAAACCATAGAAGATTACTATTAAATCTACATTCCTATTAGATTTCGAAAAAAAAAACTCAAGATTTGAATGCAATCGATAGGGGGGATCCATACCTGTTCGAAAGTCTTTCAAAGCTTTCTTGCTCTCCTCCTCTTCTCAACCCCCAAATCTCCCTACAAAAATCCCCAATTGAATGCCATACACAGACCCCCAAACAAAATACTTTCCAAGCAACCGTAATACGGGAAAAATTAACCAACTCACACTAATTACAAAATATTAACTTTAATAAATCCATAGTTACAAATAACTACCAATTACCAATTCTAATTTAATTCACGTAAACGGTAATTCATTTACCACATACCATATAATTAATTATTTACCTGAAAACATTAGGTTTATTTAACATATTATTATTATTATTAAAATAATATTACACTGCGCATTAACAATAATTTATTTATATATATTTATCAAAACAATAATCCAAAAGTTAAATAAAATCAGATGCCAACATAATCATATGACCACTAACTAGGGTCAAAAAATGGAACCTCAAGCAACCCTGATTGACCACTAACAAAACTGACAGGTTGAACTGAACATGAAACACATCCTTATCAAGAATGATGACTTAGGGTGTGGAACCTTGTGCTATCTCCGGAATAACATATCCATTGGGTTTTAAGGCATGCTCAGACCTAACAATTCAGGTGGAGTCGATGCCTAGTACCTGCAACCTGTAGCACACAAAATGATCAAGCATATCTATCTATACATATAAACAGGCACACTGTGAAAGGGAATCACGGCATCGTAGGGTACTCATAGGTGAGTGATACGACACTGTCCCTTTTCACCCAAACACATCAACTACATTGCAATCAAGATAAGATAGATCACATAATCGTCATGTCAAAATAACCACATAATGTTGATTAGTTCTCATAGTCAAACTAAATCATAATCATCTGAATAAAACCATATGCTGATCATAACATGTGCATGAAATCACAAGTATCAAAAGTATCATCAAAGCATCATCATAACACTAGTCTAACATCATATCATGTATCATAGTGTCTCAACCTAAAATAGATAAATTATCAATCTATTAGAGAGAAAAGTATGAGAGGCACTACAGCCTTCAACCTCCTATACAATAGGCATGAAAAATTGATAGTTCAAATTGTTTCTCAAATGTTGGAGGACCATTGAAACTATTCTTGTTGATCACATCAAAATCAGAAATAGTTGCATCGCTAACATCAAAATCAGCAACTAATGAGTCATTGATGGAATATTAAAGGGAATTTAATGAATTATTTGGATGCATGAAGCTTACACTACACCATGAAGATTACAGTTCCAACCACATACTGAAATGACATGGGAGTAGCAAACTAACTTAACAAAATCAAAACATAGTTGGTGTTCCCTAATAGGGAATCAAATAAAGGTGCAGGCTTAAATTCAATAGGGGCCATGTAACCTTGAATTGGGAAACATGTGTTAGGTGCCTTGGTCTTTTAGAAAATTGAACTCTCTACATATATAAATTGTATATATATTATTTATTCAATAATTGTGTGAAGATTGTGCATTGGCAAAGGGCAAGCAAATATTGGCCTCACTCAGAGCTATTGGTAAGTGGTTATATTCACTAAGTATCTTTTTGTCCAAAGAAATTTAGTAGGGACTTTGGACATTTTCTATGTTTGGAATGTAGAGGGTTGTTTTTTTAGCGGGTGTACACAAATAGATTGTTTAAGTCTATCTAGTTGTTTACTAAAACAATCATCTAAAATGGGTATGTAAGGAATTATTTAGGTGAAATGGGTATGTGTGGAATTATGGTAAATAAAATTAGGGTTGTGTGGAATTATGGTAAAAGAAATGGGTTTGTGTTTTTTTTTTAATTTTTTCAAGAGTAAACCTATGGAGGTTCACAAAAATTATCCTTGTAAATCGAAGATGGGTAAATGAGAAAATATAATGTATAAGATTAATATTTGTAAAATCCTATACAAATGAAAAACATAATACAAAATTTGTGAATAGTATGAATATGTGATAGTCCCTTGCATATATGAATCAACGGATGTGAGTTTAGTTTTGGTGTCCAAGTGATATGTAGGGTAGGTTTTGTCCCATACATTTCTAATGGGCATGTATGATAGATTGTGTGTTCTAGTGGTGAAGGGCACTTATAATAGGTTGCCTTCTTGTGATGTGATAGTAGTAGGTTGTCTGGATGAGATTACTATTCCAAATTGATACATACAGTTAAGTCATTAAGTATGTGACATTCTTTGACACGTATAATAGGTCATGTGCATTCTAGTGTGGTGATTATTCTTAACTAATGACATTTAGTTGGGGGCTTGGTGATATTTAAGAATGTTGGTGATTTTATAACATTTTCATAAAAGCTTAGTGTTTGAGTAACATTTGTTGGGAGATGGTCTTGTCAGGGTAATTGAAGAATTTGGAGTATTTTTACTGTTACCTAAATTTCATTGCGGCTCATTCAGGTAGAGTTTTGATTCAAAACTTATAAGGTACATTTCATCTAGTCCTTCATACATTACATTCAAGTGCATAAATGAAATAATTCAGGAGATTATCTTTATTAGTTTACTGCATTTATCCAAGTGCATGTAACATAAGAAGGGCTTATCCAAAATATTTTCCAAAAAGTAAATATCTTTATTGAATGTAAAATGTTCATTATCTCACACAAGCCATGAGGTTAACTTTCTTATTCAATGAAATAGAAGAACAATCTATACATGAATAAGTAAATATAAATAATGTGCATGTAAGGTTAGAGGCTAGTCATTGCCTAAGAATGACTAGTTCTGGTTTTGGGGTGTTGTCCAGTCGCCCCGAGTTGTCTTTGTCCTTCCTAGTTTCTTGTTGTCTCTGGTTCCTGCATTTGGCAAAAACAATGGTGTTAGAGCAATGCTCGAAGAAATGAATGGTCCCAAACCATACATGAACAAGATACCATGCATGTATAAACTGATCCTCAATTGCATTAAACAAGAAATGTATACCTGGGATGTCCTAGAGAACAATCAAGTCATCAAACACATCCAAAACATGCATTTATTCTCTAACAAGTTTGCTTCATGTGCAGATGCAGGTGTAATTATGTTTCTGTTTGATTCATCAAATTATATTATGAGTGGAGAAAATGTGGCTCCCACAAGGGTTGAGCCCAGCTCATAGTCCTTACACAACATTTCATATGCAATATACAAATGCAAGACAGTCATGAAAGTCACTAATAAGGGATAGGGAAAAGTCATATGAGTGCTACAATCCTCAATGAAAGAATATTAACAACAGTTCTATCATAGTGAAGGGGCAACAAATAACAAAGTAAATAGGTACCATCAAGAGAGCATATCAATATATAGTGGCATAATATAGTACAAGTTGTTTATGACAGTCCACAATTTACTTTATGACAGTGCATTGGAGGTAGCTTTTGTTAGTGGTGTATTTAAATGACAGGTAGTCACATTCATAAGCCCTGATAAACATATCATATAACTACTAGAGAGGAAAAGTCTTATAAGTTACAGTCATCAGCCATGATACGGTCTTTAAGACTATCATATCAGTTAAGAGGGACAGTCATTTCATTGGCTGTAGCATCAGATAGTTCAGAATAGGTAAATGATTATCCAAGAAATTCATCTATCAGAGATAAACTAGAAACAACATCTTGTGCTCAGGATGATTGCATGCTAACAACAGTCAACTATCAAGAGAGGGTAGTAAATGAAAGGTACATGAACTCATGATTAATTGTACAAATATGAGCCATGAATACATCTATTGTAGAAAACACAATTGATACTTCATTTGTGCAGTAGAATGTTAAAAGAAATAGTCAATAGACTTAAAAGAGAGAACAACATTTCAATCCCAAGAAGAGAAGACACAGTGATCCGCATAAGAGTTGAGTGGATGAACATCATGTTAGACCAACCTTAGATGTCATAAGAAATGCATTAGATGCATTAGGAGCAGCTTTATAACAGCAATGACTAATAGAATAGTCATGTTATGAAAGACAACCAAGTCAAATGCCATGTGTTACTGTCATTAAGAGCCCATGATGCCATCAAAGAAACAGAGGTTTTAGTCATGGTAGAACAACCTATAAAAGTGCAGTCAACGTGATCATACACAGTCATAAAGGACAAAGGACAACTAAGCACAATGAAGCAGGTATTTTCATTTTGCTGTTATGAAGTATCAAATTATTGATCATATGTGTAAGTGAATAGTCCTACATCATACAAGTTCAGCCATGAGATACACAGTCAACACATCAAATGAAATGACAAGTCTTATCAACGAAGTTATCATAAGAGGAACGAGTTACAAGAACCATATGTGTGACAATAGCAAAGTATCCAATAGTCAAAAGCTCAGCCTCTGCTTTGAGAATAGATCAAATATTTACCACTTTTGTTGTCAATGAAGTGTGAAATTGCCAGTGAGTTTTGACTATTGACAAGGATAGTGCGCAAGCAACCTCTATGGCTGTGACAACATGTGCAATGAATGACAACAACATTGATAATGGATACATAATGTTTTATCTATAGCAATGAAATATGCCACTTACCTGAATGTTACCAAAGTAAACAATGCAATGTCATCACTGTCATATGCCAAGGAGAAGGACACCAATCAAAATACAGTCAAAAGATGGAATTCATAGACAGTCAAGTAAAAGGCATGTGAAGACAGTTGGGCAGCCAATGTTTTATCATGAGACAGTCTCACAAGGTAAGGAATCAAATGAACAAGGTACAAGTATAGTTAATCTTGCAAGGGATAGTCATCAACAATGAAAGGGACAATCATACCAATGTCATACTACAACTACAAGAGGTAGCTTATCCAACATTTACGATACCATAGTTCAAGTATGATCTCACCAAATGCAATAGAACGGTGATGTGTTGCTACAGAATTAATAGTGAAGCCAAATATCATGAGGATGCCAATTCCATGCCTTTTGTGCATGGTACAATCACATCTCATCAATATAAAAGTCATGCTGCTACAACATTGACACGGCCCATACAAATTCAAACCATGATCAAATACAACCATATACCTGAACAATGAATAATAGAACAACAATGCAAGGTACGAACTCATGATACAGAAATATAGACAATGGAGCAGCACTCCTATGATTGTGTTGTAGACAAAGGGCAAAAATAGAGGATATCCATGCAATGCACAAGTTTGACGACTGTTTTCAAGTTCCTAATAAAGCAATAGCAAGAAGATTGTATATGGGTGAGAGAGCATTTATAAAGTCCTTCAGAACACTCATCAAAACACTCATCAGCAGTCATATAAATAGTCATCTCTGAAGAAGATGAAGATCAATCACAACAAAGGGGTCAGTCTCCTCACATTAAGCAACAGTATCAAACAAGTCATGAAGAGAGCAGTCCCAATGATGGCAATAACTTAGGATAGCCATAGAATAGCCAGTCACTTGTCATAAAGAAACATCTACACATTTAGAGTTAGCAAAGATAGGTTGGAAATAGATGTCAAAACATCGTGTAGGTGATAGGCATGCAGGGGAGAGTTTGAAGCAAGTATTACAATAAAGAAGACTACTACAAAGATAAAAGAGAAATATAGTGGAAATAGACCCCAACTGGGTGATACAAAGAGAGCCATTTTCTTCACTTTTTCAAGAAGATGCAAGACAAGTGCTTTTTGCAAAAATACAGAGAGCTCGAATGATTACAGTGATAGCCAAGAATGTGTTTACATCAGTAGTCTATACTTCAACAAAAAATGGTGGAGTGGTAATGTTCAAACCCTAGCATTTCCATTACAATGAAATATCAAGTTTTATGTGCAAATCCAGAGGTTTTTTTTTCCACGACATGAAGGAGATAGTTTATTTTTGAAGTTATGTGAAGACCCAGATGAAGATACAATTCTTTTCAAGTCTACTATCACAGGAAAGGCCATGAGAAGTCTCATGTCTACAACAAATACATGGTTTTCATATGTTAAATGAAAAATGCACAGAATGCCCAAATTGTGCCTCTAGCAACACAATGCACATAATGTCATTTTGCAAGTTTTGGTCATAGCTCGAGCTCGTTTGGAGTGAATAATACAGATACAGAGTAAGATGCAACTCATTTCAAACTCTTTTCAAACACAGAGATACTCAGGAAAAGCCACATGGGTCACGGCTTGAAGCCACCAAGTTTTTTTGTGTTTGTTAAAGCAAGTATGTATAGAAACTGGAGCTCATTTTGAGCTAAATGCAGATGCAAAGGAGAAAGTGATGTTTTTTTTCAAACTCATCTTAGACAAATAATACTTAGATTTTCTTTAAATCTTGCCACAGCAGGGCGAAATGCAATGAATCTCAGAAAAAAGAAAAGATCAACAACAAATAAGGGATTACCTCTTTTCTTTCTGCCTTTTGTTTTGTTAAGAATGCAGTTTCTTCCTAAAAAACTAGTCAAAATGGTGGCCTCAAATACAGCAAATGCAATACAGGAAGTCAGCCATCAGGAAACAACAAAAAATGCATCAAAACCAGTCAAAAATTGCGACCATGGAGGCCCAGAATTGACTTCAAAGGGTCAAAATCTCAGAGAATGTGACTTACCCTATAGTTTACATAGAAAATCAGCCTGCCAACTCTTGGAAATCACCCAGAACTATGCATTTTTGCCTTTAGAACCCTGGTCATGGCGGCGCAGTAGCGAGAGAGGAGTAGTAAAATGCAAAATGAAAGTTTTTTTAGGTTTTTTCCTCCATTTAGGTTCATCGACCTAATTTTCTATTGTGTTTTTGACTTTTGATTTGCAAAATCATTGCAATCCATTAGGCGACATGGTCAAAACTTAAAGTCTTAAAACCTAGTGATAATACATCATGTGGCCATGAGACCTTTTTCTGCCTTTTGTTCTTTTTTCAAAGTCAAATAAACATTATGAAGACATAGGGTCAAATGCCTTATTTTGCCAAGGCATGTCATGATATAGTCATAAGGTGGATGAAGTGATGCACATAAGGCATTGTAATGTGTGTTGGGAGATATAAGGTGGTATTAAGGTATGGAGAGTAATACCTATTTTTGCATGTAGCCATAGGGCATGGTGATGTGTATAGGGAGGCATAAGGGTCATTTTTAAAATGTATTGTATTGGGCCTCGTATCTTGATGATAGATATGTATGCATGTATGAATGGCTAGGAATTGTGAGGGGTTTTGATGCGGCCTTGTAACACGTGATATGATACAAGTATGTGGAGTCGTGTTATTTTTGCCTAGGAGCTATGAAGGTACTGTTTTGTCGATTTTACATAATCTAGAAATAGATTAAACGTTGTAAACGAATGATAAAGTAATGAATTATGAATTACTTTATCATTTGTAATAAAAATGCAAAGAGGCAATATTAGGCAGATTTATCACATGACAAAGTAAGTCTCGTCGATTACTTTGTTGTTCCTTCACAATATTTAATTTGTTCCTAAATCATGCAAAATTGGGAAATTAAATATTTGTGTCCTAAGTGCCATTATTTTCTGCATAGGTTTGTAATAATTTTGGATGGTAAAACATTAACTGAGTGGTGTAATTATAGGCCTCTTAGTCAATGTTAATTGAATGCAGAAATAATGTGTATTTATGTCATTTATTGTGCAAAATATCATACATTTATGATGCCGCAGAGTGAGGTTGGAAAACAGGTTGAGAGGTTTGACTTATTTTTAGTGGCCTTAAAGAGCATTTAAATGCATTTTCAAGTGCTTTTATGATTAGTGATGACATGTCTTGACTATTTCTGCATTGGAAACCCATTTTGGAGGACTTTAGGCAGATATTTCGGGGACATTTATGAGATGCATGAAAAATGGAGATTACTCATGCTTATCTTGTTGCAGCTGCTTAGAGAGTATATAGTCATTCATGTGACTCTTTGCATGGAGTTCTTTTCCATGTACATTCTGGAGTTAGTGATTTTTTCTGCAATCCTACTCAGTTTGAGCATGTTTTTGTAACTCTTTGGCATATGAAATACAGAGAACACTTTGGATACCATTGATAGTGAGATTTTGCCTTCTTATTTTTGTAGTATTAGGTATTATCAAGTGTTTGATCAGGTCATTTGTGAGGTATTTTTTTTTCCTTGTGACTTTGTCTTATGTTTCAATACCCTTTTTCTGCAAAAGCTGTGTTTATGCAAGTTGCAAACTGTGTTTTAAAGTGTTATAAGGCTTTTTAAACTGTGAAGTTATCTTCCTTTTAAATATTTTAATGCATTTAGGCCTCTTTGTGAAGTGTTTTTGCAAACATATAGTAATAGGTTGTGCAGGTTTAGTTTCTGTTGTTTGTGGCCAAGTGTATGCAAGTCTGGGTTTCATTAACCATATCAAGTTTGGTGAATCACCCTTATTTTCACATTTTCCAATTTTTTAACTTTCATTTACAAAAGCATTCCTTTTCCCTTTTCCTTTGCAAATCCAGTAGATTATAGGTGATAACCAGTTAGGAAGCTAGGCTTCTCCGGGGGTTCTTTCCATCACAGGTGATCCACAGACCTTGAAAGATCCCATGTTTCTCCAGATTGCCAAGTTTTACAACTCAGCAAGGGTGCAAATCTGAGAGACAATAGTTTTTGGCATGCCCGGTGGGACTGTGGAATTTGAAACAGTTCAAATATTACATTTTATTATTGGTTTTGATGTGCATCCAGTGATTTTCAGACCTATAAGAGGTTAAAATCTGCATATCTGACGACTCTAAGCTTTGGTTTAGCAAAATCAGTGTATTTCTGCTTATGAAAAGAATACAAACTAGATGTAGTTCTTCGTCTTTTGAGTATTTGCAATTATCCCCACCTAGTAGAAGAGGGATAATAGCTAAGAAACCCAAGAAAACTCATGTCTATTCTAGGAGAGCCAAGTCTACTCCTCCTTGTTGGTATGTGGCGATTGATCATGCAAGTACTGTATATAAGTTATGTATCCTTGCTGGGGTTCGGGGGCGCAGCCCCCGAGAAATTTTTTTCCCTTTTTTTTGCACGATCAGAGTCGATTGTTAATTTTTGTTAACCAACAAAAGAAAAATGACATTGCAAAACCCTAATTCTAGAAGCTTTTGAAAAGCTTGTTATAAGCGGCTGGGATGTATGGTACAGTGATGTATTCGCGAGATTGTAATCTATTTTGCACTACATAATAAAATCATTGGATGGCTGAGTTTCTGTGGATGTAGCCCATATTGAGTGAACCACGTTAAATTTCTGTGTTGATCTCTTTTGTGTTATTCCTCATTGTTATATTTGGGTTATTTAATCTGCATATAATTGTTAGTGTTTATTACTTTGATCTGCCCTAACCCTAACAACTAGTATCAGAGCGAGTTGTGTTTGATTATTGTCTGTAGGAAGGTCTCACGGTTGAGTGGGAGTCTCACGGTTAAGTGGGAGCAATGGCGGACGAGGGTAAATTGAAGGTAGATAAATTCAATGGGGAGAACTATCAATTATGGAAGATGCAGATGGAGGATTATCTCTATCAGAAGGATTTATGGAGGCCATTGGAAGGAGTAACCAAGAAACTGGTAGCAATGACTGATGAGGATTGGGAACTTCTAGACAGAAAGGCATTGGGAACCATTCAGTTGTGCCTGGCACCATCTGTGGCATTCAATATAACAGAAGCGAAGACAACAAGTGAACTGATGAAAGCTTTGGCCAAATTGTATGAAAAACCCTCAGCATCTAATAAGGTATTTCTCATGAAGCGTTTGTTTAATCTGAAAATAATTGAAGGTGGATTTGTGTTAGATCATTTAAATGAGTTTAATACAATTACCAGTCAGTTAACTTCTATAAAAGTGAAATTTGATGAAGAGGTAAGGGCTCTCTTGGTTTTATGTTCTTTGCTAGAAAGCTAGAATAGCTTGGTAATGGCTATAAGTAACTCTATCTCTGGTTCAAATACTTTGAAATTTGATGATGTTGTTGGTGTTATCCTTAGCGAGGAAATGTGACAGAAAAGCACAGGTGAGACTTCAACATCTGGTAATGCTTTGACTGTAGAGAACAGGGGAAGAACAAAGGAAAGAGGGAAAAGCCCTACAAATCATGGGAAGTCACAAGGAAAGTCAAGGAAAGGCAGATCTAAATCCAGAGGAAGAATGGATTGTTGGCACTATGGAAAGCCAGGACACTTGAAGAAGGATTGCTGGTCTCGAAAGGGTAAACAAGGAGACGGACAACATGATGATAGTAAGGAAGCTAATGTTGCAAGTAATAAATTACAAGATGCTTTAATTCTATGTTTAGATAATGCTAATGATTCCTAGGTAATAGATTTAGAGGCTTCATTTCATGCCACACCCCATAGGAAATATTTCGTAGATTATGTTCAAGGTGATTTTGGACATGTATATCTGGGTGATGATGAACCTTGTCAGATTGTTCGAAAAGGAAAAATAAAAATCAAGTTATAGAATGGAAATGAATGGTTTCTACAAGAGGTAAGACATGTTCTAAGTTTGAGAAGGAATTTAATCTCTGCAGGACAACTGGGTAGTGAAGGCTGTATAGTTACCTTTTTAGACAAAATCTGGAAGGTCACTAAAGGTGCATTAGTAGTAGCTAAAGGTGAAAAGGTAGGCGCATTGTATTTGTGTACTGGTAATACTTATTTTACCTTAGTTGCTACAGAAATAGTTGCTACTGAGACAGTTATAACACTTGCTACAAGGACAAAAATAGAATTGTGGCACCATAGACTTGGGCACATGAGTGAGAAAGGGATGAAGATTCTTCACTCCAGAAAGTTGCTACTAGGTCTGAAGAAGATTGACTTGGAGTTCTACGAAAATTGTATTTATGGAAAATAGAAAAGAGTCTGATTTCTCAAAGTTGGGAAAGAGAAGAAGAGTGAGAAATTAGAGCTTGTGCATTCAGATGTATGGGGACCAACTCAGGTATCTTCTCTTGGAGGCTCTTGCTATTATGTTACTTTTATTGATGATGTAACTAGGAAAACATGGGTGTATTTCCTAAAACAAAAATCATAAGTATTTGAAACTTTTAAAAAGTGGAAAGCTTTGGTTGAGAATGAGACAGGAAAAAGTTGAAGTGTCTCAAATCTGATAATGGAGGCGAGTATTGCAGTAGAGAATTTGAGAATTACTATTCATATAATGGAATCTGCAGGCAGAAAATAGTTCCTGGAACCCCACAAGAAAATGGTGTGTCTGAGAGGATGAATAGGACCATTATGGAGCATGCAAGGAGCATGAGATTGCATGTTGGACTACCCTTACACTTTTGGGCAGATGCTATACATACTGTTGTTTATTTAACAAACAGGGGACCTTCAAATCCTTTGGATGGTGGCATTCTAGAGGAGGCATGGATGGGCAAAAAGGTATATTATTCATTTCTGAAAACCTTTGGTTGTGAAGCTTTTGTCCATGTTGATCTTGAAAATAGAACTAAGCTTGAGGCTAAGTCTAAAAAATGTACCTTCATTGGATATGGAGTAGATGAATTTGGTTATCAGTTATGGGATTATGAAAATCATAAAATCATTAGGAGCAGAGATGTTATATTCAATGAGAAGGTCATGTATAAGGATCAGCTGCAGGAAAAGAAGCATGAACAGGCCAAAAAGGAATATGTGGTGCTAGATGAGATTCTAGAAAATAAAATGTCAGTGGTACCTGATGCTCAACAACAACAAGTTATCCCACAAACTCTTGCAAGTGTTAGACATTCTACAAGTATAACTAGACCTCCTAAAAGATTTTCTCCATTATTATATTCTATATTATTAACTGATTCTGGTGAACCTGAAGGTTATGAAGAAGCAATGCAGGTAGATACCAAAAAGCAGTGGGAGCTAGGCATGAAAGAGGAAATGGATTCCTTGCTGTAGAATCAGACTTGGGACTTAGTTCAATTACCTGCAGGTAAAAGAGCATTTCCAAATAAATGGGTTTACAGGTTGAAGGAAGAAGATGGAGGCAAGAAAAGATATAAGGCCAGACTCATGGTCAAAGGTTTTGCACAGAAAAAAGGTATAGATTTTGATGAAATATTTTCTTCAGTTGTAAAGTTGACTTCTATTAGAACAATTCTAAGTCTTGTGGCTGCGGAAGACTTGCATCTTGAACAACTAGATGTGAAAACAACATTTCTCCATGGGGATTTGGAAGAGGAAATATACATGCAGTAACCACAGGGATATGAGGTCAAGGGTAAGGAGGATTTTGTGTGCAGGTTAAAGAACAGTTTGTATGGCCTGAAGCAAGCACCTCGGCAATGGTATTTGAAATTTGATAGTTTTATAGCTGAACAAGGTTACAAAAGATGTCATTCTGATTATTGTGTTTATTTCAAGAAATTGGGTAATGGCAGCTATATTATCCTATTGCTTTATGTTGATGACATGCTTGTTGTCAGGTCTAACATGCAGCATATTAATGAACTTAAACAGAAATTAGAAAATTTATTTGTTATGAAAGATTTGGGTGCAGCAAAACAAATCCTTGGTATGAGGATCACACGGGATAGAACAAATAGAAAATTATTTTTGTCCCAAAGTGAGTATGTAGAGAAGGTGTTGAAAAGGTTTAACATGCAGAATGCAAAAGCAGTTAGTACACCTTTATCTAGTCATTTTAAGTTGACTAAGGAGATGTGTCCAAAGATACAAGAGGAGGAAGACAAAATGTCTAAGATACCATATGCATCAGCAGTTGGCAACTTGATGTATGCAATGGTATGCACAAGGCCAAATATTGCACATGCAGTGGGAGTTGTGAGCAGGTATATGAGCAATCTAGGAATGGAACATTGGAATGTTGTAAAATGGGTTCTCTGATATTTGAGAGGTACTACTTCAAAGAAACTATGTTTTGGAGGAACAAATTATGCTCTAAAAGGATATGTTGACTCTGATATGGCGGGTGATATTGATAGTAGCAAGAGTACTACAGGGTATGTTTTTACTGTAGGAGGTACTGCAGTTAGTTGGATTTCATGACTACAAAAGGTTGTTGCACTTTCAACCACTAAAGCTGAGTATGTTGCTACTACAGAAGCTAGCAAGGAGATGATTTGGTTACAACATTTTTTGGAGGAATTAGGGCAGCAACAAGAAGATAGCCCTTTGTACACTGATAGCCAGAGCGCCATTCATCTTGCCAAGAATTTAGCTTTACATTCAAAAACTAAGCACATACAACTCAGAAACCACTTCATCTGATTAATTTTGGAGGATAGGCAGTTGAAGCTAGAGAAAATTCACACAAGTGAGAATCCTGCAAATATGTTCACAAAGGCAGTCACACGAGAGAAACTAATTTTCTCATCAGTTTATGTTGGCCTTCATGACTGATAATGGTGGACTTAAGAAACCAGCCAGGCCTGTAATCTAGAGGGAGCTGCAAGTGCAACGGTGTCATCCAAGATTAGTCTAAAAGTGGGAGATTGTTTGGTGTGGAGCCTGATCAGTCTTCGAGTGGGAGATTGTTGGTATGTGGCGACTGATCATGCAAGTACTATACACAAGTTATGTATCCTCATCAGGGTTTGGGGCCGGGCCAGGCCCCGAGCGGGGGTTTGGGGGTGGCAACCCCCAAGAAGTAGAGGTTCGGGGGTGGCATCCCCCAAGAAGCAAGGGTTCGGGGGCACAACCACCGAGAAAAAAAATTTCCCTCTTTTTTTGCATGATCGAAGTCGATTGTTAATTTTTGTTAACTGACAAAAGAAAAATGACATTGCAAAACCCTAATTCTAGAAGCTTCTGAAAAGCTTGTTATAAGTGACTAGGATGTATGGTACAACGATGTATTCATGAGATTGTAATCTGTTTTGCACTGGATAATAAAATTATTGGATGGCTGAGTTTCTTTGGATGTAGCCCATATTAGGTGAACCACGTTAAATTTCTGTGTTGATCTCTTTTGTGTTATTCCTCATTGTTATATTTAGGTTATTTAATTTGCATATAATTGTTAGTGTTTATTACTTTGATCTGCCCTAACCCTAACACTCATTCTATTGGAACTCATATTGTCCCAAGAATCCCAGTTACAATGATTCCTGGAGCTAGAAATTAGCCATTTGTTGCATTCAACCAAGGCAGCCCACTAAATTTAGCTCAGCATGATGATATTCATGTAGCTGCCTTAAAAAGTTTAACATATTTTAATGGTGAAGATCAGACTACTCCGGCTAAACACATAAAAGCTATTGCAAACCTGTGTGTTGTCCATCATGTGACACAAGAGAATGTTGCAATCAGGTTATTAGCATCTTCCCTCAAAGGGAAGGCTTTGCAGTGGTTTAGAAGCCTGCCAGTGAACTCCATAGATTCATGGGCTCGTTTGGGAGAGGAGTTGTGCAGCTTCTTTGAAGACAAATCAAACCATCTGTCATTGGTGGAACAACTATCTATGATTAAGAGGGCTCCTCACGAGGTTATGTCAGACTTCAACCACCATTTCCAAAAGACGTGGGATAGAATCCCACCAACGGTAAGGCCTACTGTTGATCATGCTTTCTTATATTATTTGAGAGCTTTGAATAGCGATATTTCTATTATGATTCAATCTATGGGAAGAGATTCCTTACCACAGGCTTATGCTATAGCCATAAGAGTTGAGAACAACCTCATACAGGCTGGTAAAATTGCCCCTAGACCTCCTTTGCCAATGTTCCCTGCTATTCAACCACCAATTCCAATGCATGTGCCTCCTATAGTTGTTATACCTGTTGCACTAGCATTACTAGCACCTAATACTCAGCACAATAACCAAGAAAATGTTGTTCAAACTCAATCTTTTGAGTTACAGGAGATTAAATGACTGTTACAATCTTTTGGTAATGAGATAGTGAACCTCAAGAGGCAACAAGGTCAAAATTTTAGACCTTATCAACCCCCATTTCAGTCTAATTACTAGCAAAATCAATCAAATAGGCCACCTTATCGGCCAAATAACAAGGCCCAAGGAAAGCCTTTAACTCTAGGCCTTATCAGGCCTACAATCTAAACGCTGCTAGTTCCTCAAAGGAAGTTGTACCCACGCAAAACAATTTGGCTCAGGACTATGACTGCTGCTTTCCTTGTAACTAGCCCCATAATCAAAATACTTGTGCCAATGGGGTGATTAACCAAGCTCTAATGGTTCAAAACATTCCAGCAGTGCAGTCTAATGTGCCTGTAGACCCTCCTGTTCAATAGCAAGAAGAGCAGGTACATGAGACAACACTCCTAAATTGGCAAGAGGAAGAATTATGTGGTATGAACCAAGTTGGTTCTTCAGTTGCAGCTAATCCACATAGCAAGAAAAGGGCTATTGACAAAGGGCAGCAATCTGGTAAGGTTCAAACTCATGAGCATCAAGTGCCGAATGTGAATCAAGGTGTTTCTAACCCATCAAATGCTGAGAAAATTCAAGTTCTATCAAAAGGTCATCCTTTGGTAGGCAAGGAGTAGCTTAATCCACTAGTTTAGCCAACATGTACTCAAGGTGATGTGGCTACCCCCAAAAGCCAAGTTAAATCAGGTACATCTACTTTCAATATCCTTGAGCATATGAAAAAAGTGAATGTATCCATGTCTATGTGGGATTCCTTGAGTATCCCTGGCTAAAAGGATTTACTTCAATCAGCCTTATCAAATTTAAAATTGTCTCAAGAGTCTGATATAGATGAGTCTAAGGTTGTTTTGACAAATAACATTGGAAAAAATGCAGAACAACAAGCTTCAGAGGTCAAACCCCCACCATTTTGAGTGTCTTTGATCATAGGTGATCATTTAGTCCATAACTACATGATTGACTTAGGTGCTAGTAGTTCCGTCATGCCCAAACAGATTGTTGACAAGTTAGGCATTGAATATGAGCCATTAGAGAAGGGAGTTGTTCAGCTGGATGGAACTGCTGTTAATACAGTGGGTGTCATAAAGGGTCTGAGTTTAATTCTGCATGCCTATCCAAATTTCTCTATCCCACAGGACATATATGTCATTGAATTACCTCCTTATTTTGCCATTTGTTTGTCAAGGGATTTTACTACAAAGATAGGAGGTTACCTATCCTTGGATTGGTCTCATATGTTGTTTAGAATGAGGTATGACACTAAGATGACTATCAAGTTAGAACCCATTGCCAAAGACCATATTGAGCCTTACACTCCACGCCCCATCAATGCCAACTTGGTTGCAAGTGAACAAGAGGAACAACCCATTGTCCAAGAAGGCAGTACGTAAATTAAAGGTATACTGGAAGTTCTTCTTGATGAATGGGCAGATCAGATTCAAGTGGTTGATCCATGTGAACACCTAGAAGAGGCTAGTTTGGGTGTGTGTATGATGCACGAGGCTGATTCATTTCTGCCTAACATTGAAAAAAGTGCAGAACAACAAAATGGGCAGCAAGATAATGAGGTATGGGAGCTATTTTTTGACGGCTTAAGGAGTAGAATGGGTGCCGGTGGTGGATGCATGCTTGTTTCCCTAAAGGGTGAGGTACTATTCATCTTTTAGATTTTGTTTCAGCTGCACTAACAACATGGATGAATACAAAGCTCTTATTCAAGGTTTGGAATGGGCAAGACAAAAAAGTATTGGCTATCTAAAAGTTTATGGGGATAGCAAACTGGTTGTAAATCAGGTGAGAAAACTTAATGTCACAAAAAATGATCTTCTTAAGTCTTACAAGCATAGAGTATGGGACCTCTTGGAGGGATTTGATGCATTCAATTTGATATCCATACCTAGAAATCAGAATAAACATGTTGATAGGCTGGCTGTTGTAGGGGTTGAATATGACATTCCTAAGGAAATTAGTAGTGATAAGACTAATCAGCATATTAAGATTGTTGTTAGGCCTGCTATGCTAGATAATAACACACATTGACAGGTGTTTGATAGTGATCAGCAGATTGTAAACTTCCTGAGAGAGGAAGCTGAATTCTCTCATGCTAACCAAGAGAAACTACATCACCAGTACGGTGACCAAATCATTCAGCTGGAGAATAACAAAATGCCAAAGGGTTTGGTCACCTTAGAGCCCATTTTTTACATTGATGATGAAGCTACAAAACCCAAGGCCAGCTTACAAGTTCAACAAGATCACTATGAAGAGTTTGAGATCTTCAAGAGTAAGCTCGTTAAACTAGGCAAGGTATGTACAACAAAATAAAAATATACATTTATTCAACTTTTCCAAGAATTTAGTGAAATCTTTGCATGGGAGTATAGTGATTTAAAAGGATTTGACCCCCAGCTTGCTCAACATACTCTTGAACTTGAGCCTGATGCCAAGCCTGTTAGGCAGAAATAGAAGCCCTTGAATCCCAAATTAGAGCCTCTCATGAAAAAAGAATTGAACAAGTTGATTGAGAGTAGCATAATCTTTCCTATTAAACACACCTCATGGGTTTCCAACCTTGTGCCAGTTAGGAAGAAAAACAGGGAGATAAGGTTGTGTGTAGACTTTTCTGACTTGAATAGAGCTTCCTTGAAAGACCATCATCCTTTGCCTTTCATGGAGCAGATACTCCAAGTAGTTTTAGGATCAGAGAGGTTTTCCTTGCTAGACGGTTATTCCAGTTACAATCAGATATTAGTGAAAGAGGGAGACTAGTATAAAACAACATTCACCACAAAATAGGGGACTATGGCTTACAAGAAGATGCCTTTCAGTTTGTCCAATGCTGGAGCAACCTTTCAAAAGGCTATGGATATGGCCTTTCAAGGCCTAATGTACAAGACCGTCCTAGTCTACCTTGACGACATTACTGTTTTCTCCAAAGAAGCCAAGGATCATCTAAATCACTTAAGGCAGATTTTTGAAAGATGTAGGGAGTTTGGGATATCACTTAATCCCAAAAAGTGTGTTTGCTGTCCATGAGGGAAGATTGCTTGGTTACGTGGTGTCAAAGCAAGGTATCACCATTAACCCTGAAAGAATAAGTGCAATTTTGGCTCTCCCCTTACTAGCACACAAGAAAGGCCTGCAGAGTTTCATTGGTAAGATCAACTTCATCAGGAGGTTTATCCCTGATATTTCTGATTTGTTAAATCCACTAACTGCTATGTTGAGAAAAAACATGTCTTTCAGCTAGAGTAGAGAGGGAAAATAAAGTTTTGAGCTTATTAAAGAGGCATTGGCAGCTGTACCTACACTTCTAAATCCTAATTTTTGTAAGGATTTCACTTTGTATGCTTATGGTAATGTTGATTCTATTTTTACTATGTTGGTACAGAAAAATGAGCTAGAAATGGAGCATCTTTTAGCTTTTTTTAGTCAAGCATTGAAGGATTATGAGCTAAGGTACACTTTTGTTGAGAAACATGTGCTTGTTGTTATAAGGAGTTTGAAGAAGTTTAAACACATGTTGTCAAGTAATAAGATTAATCTAATGGTTGCTCATGTGAGCGTGAAGGAATTTCTGTTAAGGATCTCAGTGATAAGAGAGCTGGTTGGGTGACTAAGGTAATGGAATATGACATGGACATTAAGGTTACCAAGATGGTCAGGGGAAAAGGGCTATGTGAATAGCTTGCTGATGGAGTTATCAACAAAGAAGAAAATGAACAAGAAGTTGTTCTATCATTATAAGATCAAGAGCAAGGAGTTGTTTCAGATCCTGTTACTGATTGGGTGCAAGAAATGGTTCATTTCTTGCAGACTAGTGAGTGTCCTCAAGGCTTGGATAGAGCCAAACGAAGGTATTTCAGATTGCAGTCCATACCTTATGTGCTCATTAATGGCTTACTTTTTAGGACATATTTCAATGGAGTATTGTTGAGATGTATTGGACCTAACCAAGTTGAAAAAGTGTTGCATGAATTTCATGAGGGATCAGCTGGAAGCCATTTTTCACCTAGAGCAACAACTCTTAAGGTGATGAAAGGTGGCTATTATTGGCCCAATTTGTTTAAGAATGCACACTTATGGGTCAGAAAATGCAAAAAATGTGCTCTGTTTGCCAGAAAAGAGAAGTTGGGCTATAAATAATGGCATTTATCTCAATACGTCTTCCAATTACTATCTGCAAGGTAATGGCCAAGCGAAATCCACCAATAAGAACTTGATCAGAATTATCAAGAAGACCATGGAGGGTAACCAGAGAGCCTGGTATACACAGTTAAAGTCAGCATTATGGGCTAACAAAATTACTACAAAATGGTCAACAGGGCATTCACCTTTCATGTTGGTGTATGGAAAAGAAGCAAGGCTTCCTATCACACTTGAGTTACTAGCACTTGATTTGGTGAATCAGCTAGACATGCTAGAAGAAGGCCCTATGACAATAAGGCTAGCTCAACTAGTTGAGCTTGAAGAAACCAGGAATGATGCCATGAGAAATATAGAGCATCATCAAGCTCAAATGAAGAGTTCGTTTGACAAGAGAGCATCTCCAAGAACATTCCAGGAGGGTGACATAGTGCTGAAATGAGATGTGTTAAAAAGCAAACCTGGAAAGCACTCTAAGTTCGATGCTTTTTGGAGTGGGCCATATATTGTTTCAGAATGCAAATAGCATAATGCTTTCCAGGTGTCTAGGCTAGATGGTGACACAGACAATCCCAGTCAATGGGATTCACCTCAAACATTACTTCTGAGGTAGGATCTTTCATGTTTGTACATATTTCATGAAGTTTATGTTGTTAAATAAGTGTTGCCGCACACTAGATTAGTTGCAGATTTCTTTTCCCTAAGTGCATTTCTGCACAGTTGTTAGTTATTCCTAGGTTTGGTTATGTGTGAGGATGAAACTACTGTAATGTACTACAGCTGTATGTATAGACAACCATCATATGAAACAATGAATACATGTATTCACTGTCGCACATCATACCTGCCCTCCTCATAGAGTTGTAATAAATGGTAGCAGTTTGCTAAGGAGGTGTTCTTGTTTATTATCCCCTTCTAACCCATCAAGTAGATGCATATCATTAATGATAGTGATTTTTGTTGGTTCACCGTCACCAACCACAACCATGCACTTGATGGACTAGAAAAGATTGCAGTTTGGAGTGAGTTGCAGCAATGGAAAGAATTTTTTTTCAAGTTTTTGTCAAGTATGAGTGATTCTATGCCCAATGGATAAGCTTTAGGCAATTGTTCTAATGTTTAGCAGGCAAACATATAGCAGATGTCACCAAAGATGTTACCTAAATTTCACTGCAGCTCATTCAGGTAGAGTTTTGATTCAAAACTTATAAGGTACATTTCATCTAGTCTTTCATACATTACATTCAAGTGCATAAATGAAATAATTCGGGAGATTATGTTTATTAGTTTACTATATTTATCCAAGTGCATGTAACAAAAGAAGGGCTTATCCAAAATCTTTTCCAAAAAATAAATAACCTTTATTGAATGTAAAATGTTCATTATCTCACACAAGCCGTGACATTAACTTTCTTATTCAATGAAATAGAAGAACAATCTATACATGAATAAGTAAATATAAATAATGTGCATGTAAAGTTAGAGGCTAGTCATTGCCTGAGAATGACCGGTTCTGGTTCTGGTGTGTTGTCTTGTCGCCCCGACTTGTCTTTGTCCTTCCTAGTTTCTTGTCGTCTCTGGTTCTTGCATCTGGCAAAAACAATGGTGTTAGAGCAATGCTCTAAGCAATGAATGGTCCCAAACCATACATGAACAAGATACCATGCATGTATAAACTGATCCTCAATTGCATTAAACAAGAAATGTATACCTGGGATGTCCTAGAGAACAATCAAGTCATCAAACACATCCAAAACATGCATTTATTCTCTAACAAGTTTGCTTCATGTGCAGATGTAGGTGTACTTATGTTTCTTTTTGATTCATTAGATTATATTATGAGTGGAGAAAATGTGGCTCCCACAAGGGTTGAGCCCAGCTCATAGTCCTTACACAACATTTCATATGCAATATACAAACGCAAGACAGTCATGAAAGTCACTAATAAGGGATAGGGAACAGTCATATGAGTGCTACAGTCCTCAATGAAAGAATATTAACAACAGTTCTATCATAGTGAAGGGGCAGCAAATAACAAAGCAAATAGGTACCGTCAAGAGAGCATATCAATATATAGTGGCATAATATAGTACAAGTTGTTTATGATAGTCCACAATTTACTTATGACAGTGCATTGGAGGTAGCTTTTGTTAGTGGTGTATTTAAATGACAGGTAGTCACATTCATAAGCCCTGATAAACATATCATATAACTTCTATAAAGGAAAAGTCTTATAAGCTATAGTCATCATGTATGATACGATCTTTAAGACTGTCATATTAGTTAAGAGGGATAGTCATCTCATTAGCTGTAGCATCAGATAGTTCAAAATAGGTAAATGATTATCCAAGAAATCCATCTGTCAGAGATAAACTAGAAACATCTTGTGCTCAGAATGATTGCATGCTAACAACAGTCAACTATCAAGAGAGGGTGGCAAATGAAAGGTACGTAAACTCATGATTAATTGTACAAATATGAGCCATGAATACATCTACTGTAGAAAACACAATTGATACTTCATATGTGCAATAGAATGTTAAAAGAAATAGTCAATAGACTTAAAAGAGAGAACAACATTTCAATCCTAAGCAGAG
Organism: Cunninghamia lanceolata; assembly: GCA_027924645.1. Classification (NCBI taxonomy): domain Eukaryota; kingdom Viridiplantae; phylum Streptophyta; class Pinopsida; order Cupressales; family Cupressaceae; genus Cunninghamia; species Cunninghamia lanceolata. The sequence goes on along the minus strand of BSBN01000391.1, from coordinate 41,549,422 downwards.
AAGACACAGTGATCCACATAAGAGTTGAGTGGATGAACATCATGTTAGACCAACCTTAGATGTCATAAGAAATGCATTAGATGCATTAGGAGCAGCTTTATAACAACAATGAATAATAGAACAACAAATAGAACAGTCATGTTATGAAAGACAACCAAGTCAAATGCCATGTGTTACTGTCATCAAGAGCCCATGATGCCATCAAAGAAATAGAGGTTTCAATCGTGGTAGAACAACCTATAAAAGTGCATTCAACATGATCATGCACAATCATAAAGGATAAAGGACAACAAAGCATAATGAAGCAAGTATTTTCCTTTTACTGTTATGAAGTATCAAATTATTGATCATATGTGCAAGTGAACAGTCCTACATCATACAAGTTCAGCCATGAGATACACAGTCAACACATCAAATGAAATGACAAGTCTTATCAATGAAGTTATCATAAGAGGAACGAGTTATAGGAACCATATGTGTGACAATAGTAAAGTATCCAATAGTCAAAATCTCAGCCTGTGCTTTGAGAATAGATCAAATATTTACCACTTTTGTTGTCAATGAAGTGTGAAATTGCCAGTGAGTTTTAACTATTGACAAGGATAGTGCACAAGGAACCTCTATGGCTGTGACAACATGTGCAATGAATGATAGCAACATTGATAATGGATACATAATGTTTTATCTATAGCAATGCAGTATGCCACTTATCTGAATGTTACCAAAGTAAACAATGTAGTGTCATCACTGTCATATGCCAAGGAGAAGGACACCAATCAAAATACAGTCAAAAGATGGAATTCATAGACAGTCAAGTAAAAGACATGTGAAGATAGTTGGGCAGCTAATGTTTTATCATGAGACAATCTCACAAGGCAAGGAATCAAATGAACAAGGTACAAGTATAGTTAATCTTGCAAGGGACAGTCATCAACAGTGAAAGGGACAACCATATCAATGTCATACTACAGCTACAGGAGGTAGCTTATCCAACATTTGCCATACCATCATTTAAGTATGATCTCACCAAATGCAATAGAACGGTGATGTGCTACTACAAAATTAATAGTGAAGCCAAATATCATGAGGATGCCAATGCCATGCCTTCTGTGCATGGTACAATCACATCGCATCAATATAAAAGTCACGCTGCTACAACATTGACACGGCCCATACAAATTCAAACCATGATCAAAAACAACCATATACCTGAACAATGAATAATAGAACAACAATGCAAGGTACAAACTTATGATATAGAAATGTAGACAATGGAGTAGCAGTCCTATGACTGTGTTGTAGACAAAGGGAAAAAACAGAGGATATCCATGCAATGCACAAGTTTGATGACTATTTTCAAGTTCCTAATTAAGCAATAGCAAGAAGATTGTATATGGGTGAGAGAGCAGTTATAAAGTCCTTCAGAACACTCATCAAAACACTCATCAGCAGTCATATAAATAGTCATCTCTAAAGAAGATGAAGATCAATCACAGCATAGGAGTCAGTCTCCTCACAGTAAGCAACAGTATCAAACAAGTCATGAAGAGAGTAGTCCCAATGATGGTAATAACTTAGGATAGCCATAGAACATCCTGTCACTTGTCATAAAGAAATATCTGCACATTCAGAGTTAGCAAAGATAGGTTGGAAATAGATGTCAAAACATCCTGTAGGTGATAGGCATGCAAGGGAGAGTTTGAAGCAAGTATTACAATAAAGAAGACTACTACAAAGATAAAAGAGAAATATAGTGGAAATAGACCCCAACTGGGTGATACAAAGAGAGCCATTTTCTTTACTTTTTCAAGAAGATTCAAGACAAGTGCCTTTTGCAAAAATATAGAGAGCTCGAATGATTACAATGATAGCCAGGAATGTGTTTACATCAGTAGTCTATACTTCAACAAAAAATGGTGGAGTGATAATGTTCAAACCCTAGCATTTCCATTACAATGAAATATTAAGTTTTCTGTGCAAATCCAGAGGTTTTTTTTCTCGTGGCATGAAGGAGACAGTTTCTTTTTGAAGTTTTGTGAAGACCCAGATGAAGATACAATTCTTTTCAAGTCTAATGTCACAGGAAAGGCCATGAGAAGTCTCATGTCTACAACAAATACATGGTTTTCATATGTTAAACAAAAAATGCACAGAATGCCCAAATCGTGCCTCTGGCAGCACAATGCATAGAATGTTATTTTGCAAGTTTTGGTCATAGCTCGAGCTCATTTGGAGTGAATAATATAGATATAGAGTAAGATGCAACTCATTTCAAACTCTTTTCAAACACATAGATACTCAACAAAAGCCACATGGGTCGCGGCCTGAAGCCACCAAGTTTTTTTGTGTTTGTCAAAGCAAGTATGTATAGAAATTGGAGCTCGTTTTGAGCTAAATGCAGATGCAAAGGAGAAAGTGACATTTTTTTCTCAAACTCATCTTAGACAAATAATACTTAGATTTTCTTCAAATCGTGCCACAGCAGGGTGAAATGTAATGAATTTCAGAAAAAAGAAAAGATCAACAACAAATAAGGGATTACCTCTTTTCTTTCTACCTTTTGTTTTGTTAAGAATGCAATTTCTTCCTAAAAAACTAGTCAAAATGGCAGCCTCGAACATAGCAAATGCAATACAAGGAAGTCAGCCATCAGAAAACAACAAAAAAAGCGACTATGGAGGCCCAAAATCGGCCCAGAATTGACTTCAAAGGGTCAAAATCTCAGAGAATGTGATTTACCTTGTAGTTTACACAGAAAATCGGCCTGCCAACTCTTGGAAATTGCCCAAAACTATGCATTTTTGCCTTCAGAACCTAGTCATGGCGGCACGATAGTGAGAGAGAGGAGTAAAATGCAAAATGAAAGTTTTTTTAGGTTTTTTCCTCCATTTAGGTTCATCAACCTATTATTGCTATTGTGTTTTTGACTTTTGATTTGCAAAATCATTGCAATCCATTAGGCAACGTGGTCAAAACTTAAAGTCTTAAAACCTAGTGATAATGCATCATGTGGCCGTGAGACCTTTTTCTTATCTTTTGGTCTTTTTTCAAAGTCAAATAAACATTATGAAGACATAGGGTCGAATGCCTTATTTTGCTAAGGCATGTCATGATATAGTCATAAGGTGGATGAAGTGATGCACATAAGGTATTGTAATGTGTGTTGGGAGATATAAGGTGGTATTAAGGTATGGAGAGTAATACCTATTTTTCCATGTAGCCATAAGGCATGGTGATGTGTATAGGGAGGCATAAGGGTCATTTTTAAAATGTATTGTATTGGGCCTCGTATCTTGATGATAGATATGTATGCATGTATGAATGGCTAGGAATTATGAGGGGTTTTGATGCGGCCTTGTAACACGTGATATGATGCAAGTATGTGGAGTCATGTTATTTTTGCCTAGGAGCTATGAAGGTACTATTTTGTTGATTCTGCATAATCTAGAAATAGATTAAACGTTGTAAACAAACGATAAAGTAATGAATTATGAATTACTTTATCATTTGTAATAAAAATGCAAAGAGGCAATATTAGGCAGATTTATCACACATGACAAAGTAAGTCTCGTCGATTACTTTGTCGTTCCTTCACAATATTTAATTTGTTCCTAAATCATGCAAAATTGGGAAATTAAATATTTGTGTCCTAAATGCCATTATTTTCTGCATAGGTTTGTAATAATTTTGGATTGTAAAACATTAACTAAGTAGTGTAATTATAAGCCTCTTAGTCAATGTTAATTGAATGTAGAAATAATGTGTATTTATGTCATTTATGTGCAAAATATCAGACATTTATGATGCCGCAGAGTGAGGTTGGCAAACAGGTTGAGAGGTTTGACTTGTTTTCAGTGGCCTTAAAGAGCATTTAAAGGCATTTTCAGGTGCCTTTATGATTAGTGATGACATGCCTTGACTATTTCTGCATTAGAAACCCATTTTGGAAGACTTTAGGAAGATATTTTGGGGATATTTATGAGATGAACGAAAATGGAGATTACTCATGCTTATCTTGTTGTAGCTACTTAGAGAGTATATAGTCATTCATTTGACTCTTTGTATGGAGTTCTTTTCCATGTACATTCTGGAGTTAGTGATTTTTTCTGCAATCCTACTCAGTTTGAGCATGTTTTTGTAACTCTTTTGGCATATGAAATATAGAGAACACTTTGGATACCATTGATAGTCAGATTTTGCCTTCTTATTTTTGCAGTATTGGGTATTATCAAGTGTTTGATCAGGTCATTTGTGAGGTATTTTTGTTTCCTTGTGACTTTGCCTTATGTTTCAATACCCTTTTCTGCAAAAGTTGTGTTTATGCAGGTTGCAAACTGTGTCTTAAAGTGTTATAAGGCTTTTTAAACTATGAAGTTAGCTTCCTTTTAAAGAGTTTAATGCATTTAGGCCTCTTTGTGAAGTGTTTTTGCAAACATACAATAATAGGTTGTGCAGGTTTAGTTTCTGTTGTCTGTGGCCAAGTGTATGCAAGTTTGGGTTTCATTAACCATATCAAGTTTTGTGAATCACCCTTATTTTCACATTTTCCAGTTTTTAAACTTTCATTTACAAAAACATTCCTTTTCCCTTTTCCTCTGCAAATCCAGTAGATTCTAGGTGATAACCAGCTAGGAAGTTGACCTTCTCCGGAGGTTCTTTCCATCATAGGTGACCCACATACCTGGAAAGATCCCATGTTTCTCTAGATTGCCAAGTTTTACAACTCAGCAAGGGTGCAAATCTGAGAGACAACATTTACTATTTAGAAGATGTGGATTTTTGGATGGGATTTGGAGAGATTGATATAATAGATAGTGGAATTCTAGAAAGAGGTTGAGTTACTTGCATAAGCATATTTTTATTTCCAATGTTCTTGTAGATAGAGTATATGTTTCATGACTTATACAATCAATATTAATTTGGATGTGTGTGTAAGGTCTCAAGGAAGATAGAGTTATTTTCTCATTGTACTCAGAATGGTCTACTCAGCTACATGCTATACATCCATTAGATTCAAGTTTGTAGAAATCCCTTCTTATTCTAAGGGAAAGAATAGGAACTAACATATATGATGGAGTTCCTTTCTGCCTCAATTCAAGGGAGAAACCTAAGAAATACAATAACGTTTAAATGGATTAAGTAATCCCTTCATTTAGTACTTACAATTCATTAATAAATTCATCGATAGTATAGAAAATGTCATTTGTTTCATTCATATAATTATGATAGAATTAGCACAAAATACCATAAAAAAAATTATGTATCTCGAGAGAAGATCTTATTCCCTAAAATAAACTTAAAAGTGCTTTTCACTTTTATTTAAAACAATACCATAACTATTAAATGTGACTACTCTCCTTTTTAGGGAGACACATGTTGCAACATTTTTGAACCACCAACTAATTTTCTATCCTAACTTATCCAAGTTGTGGGCATGATGTACCCTTGAATTAGTGCAAATCTCTCGCATCATGATAAGAGGAGGTTAGTTGGGATTACCCATACTAGGGTTTTGGAGAGAATAATATGGTCTATATTCTACTTGAAGTATGAGCATAATCACAGTTAACATCTAGAATTGTAAATGAGAAGTGTAGTAAGGCTCTGCTTGTGGCACATACAATTGAGAGTATTCCTTTAATTTTTGGGAAAATGTTCATGCCTTGAGTCTAAGTGAAATACATTGAACTTTTCTCTCCATTGCTTAAGTTGGCTTGCTTCCACTATGCTAATATTACGTGTTGAAATCCTTAAGAAATTGGATTATTCAAGATTTTTGGAGAAAACTATGAAATCCTTGAGACAATTGGATTATTCAAATTTTTTAGATTTTTTGCCTTAATTAATCTTGATGGTGGGCTATGGAGTATGATTTGGAATATGTAAAAAACTACTATAGGGTTTTCTTTAAAAATCTTGAATAGTGCACTTTAATGGTGAAGAGGGTTGTTGTAGTCCTCATCATTTAATTTTAATAAATGTCAATCCAAGGCGATGCCCATGGTTGTATGCAAGAGGGAAGGAGGAATAATTTGAGTGGCAACCCTTTCTACAAAAGGAATTGACAACAAATGCATGAAACAAACTAAGGTTTAAAATCTGTTGAAAAAGGTAACTTAATCTAAGGAAAGCAATAATTGGAGCAACTAATGGTATTTTGGAATAAAGGAATTGTACAACATCAAAATAACTTAATCTAAGGAAAGCAATAACTGGAACAAAGTTAATGTAATTCTGAATAAAAGAACTGCACAATAGCAAAACAACTAATCAAATTAAGAAATATAGTCCCTTCCCTTCGGTTGGAGTGGGCCCTTGCTCCACTTGCTCGGGGAGAGACTAATCACTTTCTAATCAAATATCTAATCAGACAACCCTCCTTGGACTTTGAAGGTGTCCAAATAATACTTTTCCATACAAACTCCTCCAGTGGAGATAAGATTTCTTCATTGTACTCATCACCTATTGCAAGCAATAGGACATCAATGTCTCCTTCAATGATCTTTTCCTTGCTGGGACTTGGACTCATGGTCCTCCAATTGAAGAGGTTGCATAAGAGCTGAAAATAGAAAACAACAAGATCGTTGACCTTCTTTGCATGTAAGAACATTGCCCTTTAGATCTGTTATTTAGGAGGGTTTTGGTAAGCATATTTCTATTTTGGAACTTATTTTATCTATATATGCTAAAAGCTAGAACTTCAAAATGATAAACCTAAAAAGACTACCAAACTAATTTTCCCTTTCTGACCTGCTGTAACTAGATCAACATCAACTCCCCAATGACACCTATCCCTAGCAATGACACCAAAAATGACGAGGGTTGTTGTATTCCTCATCATTTTATTTTGATAAATGTCAATCCAAGGCGGTGTCCATGGTTGTATGCAAGAGGGAAGGAGGAATAATTTGAGTGGTAGCCCTTTCTACAAAAGGAATTGACAACAAAAGCATGAAACAAACTAAGGTTTAAAGTCTATTGAAAAATTTAACTAAAACTAAGGAAAGCAATAACTAGAGCAACTAATGTAATTTTGGAATAAAGGAATTACACAACAACAAGACAACTTAATCTAAGGAAAGCAATAACTAGAACAACTAATTTGTAATTCTGAATAAAGGAACTATATAATAACAAAATAACTAATCAAATTAAGAAATATAGTCCTTGCCCTTCGGTTGGAGTGGGCCCTTGCTCCACCTCCAGAGAGAGACTAATCACTTCCAACGATCAACAAATGGGTAGAACAACTTTCTTTATTCAAAACCTTGAAGATCAAGAGTACATGTTGCTGAAAAATAATAGAGTTTTTCTTTTATCAATTTATTCTTTTACAACCGCCTTCCTGTTCTACGCCATAGTTCTATATATATAACTATGGTTATTAAATTCTAATTGAGAGTCTCTATAGAGTAGAGAACTTATTCATGCAACTAACTAAACTTATTCATTTAGTTAATTGATTATACAACTGTTGATTACAAAGCAAAACATGCAATGTCTTTTAGAAAGACATGCAATGACACTAAATGTGTATTCTTTGCATAGAATAATTACTCTTAGCTAGATCCATTAATTTAGGAGTAATTATAGTAAATAAATCCTTCAAAAATATCAGAGTGTGTGTTGTTAGATTGGAAGAATCTGCTACAACTTCATAAAGTGTTTCTAGAACATCTCTGGAGTTGTTAGAATAGTCATTTTCTCTCATTAACTTCTCATTTGTTTTGATAGATCTCCTCAAATTCTTTCTGAGTTTTGTTCCCCTTACTTTCATCTTTCCAGATCATTTTGAAAATATAAATTTAATTAATAAATAAGAGATATATGGACATTTTACCGAAACTTCTTTTTTTGACTCCTTTTATTCCGCCATGTTTACATCAGTCAATTTCTATCACAAACTGTTGATTTTTTAATGACTTATTTCAAACAGTTTTTGAGTTTTATGTGCATTGTTCCCATCTTTCCAAATCATTTTGAAATTTCAAATTTCATTATGAAATGAGAGAGATATTGCTATTTTACTGAGACTATGTCTTTGCCTTTTTCTCTTCTCTTCATCCTTCTTTTTAGGAAATCTTCTTGGCGCTGCACTTTGACATAAAATGAAGTTATTCTTTAGTTTACTAATAAACTAATTTTTGATCTAGATGTTAACATGCAATATCAGGATAAACTCATCCATAGCATTGATTGTGTCATTTAAACAAGTTTATTTGATGTTTAGCTAAAAATCTTCCAATCCATACTCAATTCCACTTCAAAATTGATTTATTTAAGAAGAAATATATGATTTTATTTGGCTAATGATGAGATGGTTTATGGTCTCATCAAATGGACTAGAAAAATCTAATGTGATTGATTAACTCCCTGAGAAATTGTCCTTTAATTGAGTTTTCAAAGTCTACAATCTCATGTACTTTTATGTTTGGATTGACACCCTTTTGAAACTAAGACTTATTAGATGCTTTGTTATAATGTGGCTTAGAGGATGAATATCAACTACTTAGATTTCTCTATTTACCTGAACATTCATCATGATGGTTTAGGCTCCATATTGTGGATTAATAGTATATATGAATACAACCTTTACTTTTCAATTATGCTATGGTTGCATCTCTAGATGCACCTTTGAATGGATTAAACCCATTAGTTAAAGGCTAAAATCCACTAGGCTGACATCTTCATCCATCTAGATAAGGGAATCCCTATATGTCTTGTTGTTGTAAACCTCAAAAGGTTGCTCAATATTGTATGCTTGAATACACTCATTTTCTCTTGAGAATGAACTCTTGGAACTATGTACTGTACATGAAATAGGTTTATTTTGACCTTCTTGTTGTAGTGTTACTCTATAACCTTTACCCTCTTTCTTATTCATATTTAAGGCTGAAGTATACAAACACATTGCTCTAGGTAGACATTTTGTTTTGAATTGTTCATTTTTTCTAATATAGTGGGATGACACATTGCATTAATTTTGATACTATGAAGAGACTCGTGGCCCAGTTTCTAGTAGATGAATATGATTACATGGTGGATGATCATGAAATGACTGATTTTGATGAGTTAGAAGATGAATATCAAAATCAAGGTAGAGGAGATGTGGAATCAAACTCAAACAATGATTATGTGGCAGTAAGTTTTAGATGGCTCTACATGTTTCTCTATTTTAATTGCGATGATGAAAATGTAATTTATTATTTAACTTGTGCACATTCTTTATTGGTATGTTCATTACTGGTCATCTATCTCAATTTTGTGTCTTCGTCAAAGAAATTCCATATTGTGTGTTTATTACCATTTCGTTATACAATGTGCTTGTTTATATGTTATTTGATAATTTTATATTTTTAACATATAGGACTAATTTTTGTCTTTTATTTTTGCTTGCCAGATAACTAGGCCTATTGACACAAGTGCATCATATGCCAGAAGAGGAAGAGATATTCAGGGTATGCCTTGGGATAAGATAAACTTTACACAGGAAATGCTAAGTTGCTACAAGATTAATACTCTCTATACACATGAACCTAAATTAAATAGCCCCTTGACATTGGGAAATCTTCCATTTCTCCTCCTGGGGAGTTGTCTGGAGAGGTGAAAGTTTTCAAACCCACGCCAACAGCTTTAGTTGTTTCACAACCGTTAGCTGTCATGACCCACTGCCCTTCCCCTCCTCCTGCTAGGCAGGGGAGCTCCCACAACTCGCCTGGGAGCCTAGAAGAAGAAGAATTTGTGCCATCAAAATGATATCCTATCCATCTCAGCTTCTAAATTGGAAGCTTTACAGCAAATGATGCTTTGCTTCAAAATAGTTATTCTACTTTTGACAAGCTAGATAACGAGGAGATGACTCTTGACCCTCGTTTATGAATTGTATTTCATGGAATGTTCGAGGTCTAATAGACCTCCCACAGAAATACTTCATTCATGATGCTCATCTTCAACTTTCATATTTAGATATTCTTTGCCTTCAAGAGGTCAAAGTGTCTAGTTTTTTGCTTTCAACAGCGTGTCGTTTTATTGGCCTTCCAGCCATTTTTTTGTAATAACCATGAGGCTGATTGTGGAGGGGGTGTCACCTTTCTCTCTCCTACGTGGCATCAATTATTGGTTGATTATAGATGTGACCCCACTAACCATGCACTGTGGGCTCTTTTCAACTTCAACAATCATTTCTTTGGCATTATTAATGTTTATGCTCCCAATGATGTTGTGGAGAGATCTTCTCTTTGGAGATGGATTGCTCATTCACTATCGGCACCACTTGGGTTCGGTGTGGAGATTTTAATATGGTTGAGTATGCATATGATAAATATGGAACCTTGCCTATGTTGTGGAGGGTCAGCCCACAATAGCGTGTCCCACTTTTTGGCCAAAGTGGGACATTGAAATCATCATTTTAATCAAATTTTTACTTTCTAACACCTATAGCAACTAAACGTTAAGAATTTGAAGATGATGTGAACTAGTGATTTTTGAGATTTTGTGTGTAGATTCTAAATGTATTTTTTTAGTTAAAAAACAATTTATGAATTTTTTACATAACTTTTATTAACTTTTTTTTAATATTTAACATTACTTTTAAACCATGACGTTTATACCATATAGCATAACTTTTTTTATAGAAAGGAAAAAATTATAAATTTTTAAACATAGATCTCTAACACTAGTGCATAGATATTTTTTGATATTTTTTTGTTGCATTTTTTTAATTAATTTTTGAAGTGAAATTAATTATAATTCAAACACAAGTTTATACCATACAACATAACTTTTTTTGTATATATCCAAATTAAATTCTTATTCTTTTATTGAAACAAGGACATCAATACCTAGTGTGCAAATATTTTTTAGAATTTTTTTAATTTTTCCACGTGTTTGGAATAAAGACCTTGATGTTCAGTGAAAAACCTATGTTCACTAGAAAATAGAAAATAAATATAATAATCAAATGAAATATATTCAAAATCATACTTTTTGGAAAGCTTATACTAAGGTCTACATATTTACAAAATATAATTTCTAAAAGAATTCATTTGATCCCCCAAAAGGTGAAACAAAATTGGTTTTTGTCAACATTTTGATAGGTACGGAGGAGACTCCATCGACAGTTGGATTTAAGACTAGGAAGATTATTTCCAAGGGGGTTAGATCGAAGGAGTTTTATCTAACCCCATTCAATTAAACCCCTTTAGATGGAACCCCTCAAGGTTTAAATCATTATTTTTTCTAAAAATAATTTGATTTAGACAAAAGTCAGGATGCCCCATAAGTGGGACACAATATTGTCGCAACACCCCGCACAGCTAGTGAAAGAGAGGCTTGATTTATTATGCATAATAAAATGGGTCTTTTTGATCCCAATGTTGGTCACTGCCAAGATCATTCGCTTTGGTACACATGGAGTAATTTAAGAGTGGGCCCTGATAGGGTCTTAAAGTGACTTGATCAGGCCATGATTTTTGCCCAATCATTCTTCTCATTTTCTAGATGTTATTTCTTGACAATGGAGCCGTTGGTAGATCTTGTCCTTTCTGATCATTTCCCAATATATTTTCGTATTGAATAGAGACCCTCTAAGCCCAAAGCTATGAAGACTTAGTTCTTTCTTAACATGTCACTCCTCCACCACAAGGCCACATCAGCTCATATTCAATGTGTCTAGAATCTAGAGCCTTGTCCCATGCAGGGGGCTAGTTGGATAGCTTGGTGGAATGATTCTGTCACCCTACTTCGTGGTTCCTCTACATTTATGGATGACAACTTGGCCATTTGCACCACCTCTCTTATGAGACACCACCCAAGAGCTCCACCTTGCCACTGCCACTTTAGAGGCTTAGCCATTTGACCCAACCACCCAGCTCCAAGTTGTGTAGCTCTGGCAGTAAAAGCATATCGTCGATGCTTATTCATCTCGTGGGACTCAAATCAAAGCTTGGCTCCACTATCTTAAGATTAGAGACAAAGTGTTAGAAGATTTTTTTAGGATTTGCTCTCCCATCATGCTTGTCAATCCATCCAACAGATACGAGAGGGGCATCAACTCTTGTATGAGTTGCCAGACACTTTACAAGCCTTTGTTTGACATTACAAAAAAGTCTTCTCAACTCAGGAATGTACTTTGACTAGGGAATCTACTTTGTAACAATGTCTTGCTACAATCCCTTGTCAGGTTTCCAATGCACAACGCATTCTATGTGATCAACTTCTCACTCTAGATGATCTCAAGGAGGCTTCTTTTATGGACAATGACAAAGCCCCTAGCTTGGATGGCTTCCCCTATGAGTTTTAGAAAACATTTTGGGATACGGTGGGTTGTGACCTACATAACGTCTATCTTGAAGCAATACAAACTAGTTCATTGGGAAACTTACTTAACAAAGGCAATACAAATTCATACCTAAGTATGGTGATCCTAAAGAGATCTACAACTAGAGGCCTATCACGCTACTCAATGTCTCCTACAAAATCATTGCCAAGCCTTTATCCCTTAAGCTCCACTCCATGCTTCCTCTAATTGTTCGACTTGAACAAACAGGGTTCATCAAATCCAAATTCATCCTAGATAATATCATTGTTGTTTGGGAAGGGATGGAGTAGGTTCACCACTCTCAATAGCATGCCCTCTTCATTAAAATTGAATGTTGTAGGCTCTTGGGTTTGGTCCGTGCTTCATCCAAATGGTTTGGATGTTATTTTCTAATGCTTATGCTTGCATCACCATTACCAATAAAAATCTAGTTCTTTTGGGCTCTACAGGTCCATCTGTCAAGGATGTCCTCTTGCCCTAGCTCTTTATGTTTTGGCAGCTGAAGAATTTGGCTATTTTCTTGCTCGAATAGTTTTCCAATCTCATGTCAAAGGGATTTCTCTCCCCAATTCTTCCAAGTAGCTGGTTAATGGTCACTTTATCGATGACTCTTTCCCCACTCTCCTTGAGGAGGAGAACAATGTCATGCAAGCTCTGTGTTGCTTGGATATTTTTTGCCAAGCCCCAGGCTCCAACATCCAGTGGAAAAATCTATCGAATGTTATCGATAATCCTTCCTTTCCAAATCTAGCTAGTTAGATTCTTTTGTGTGGACATGGATTGACCATGGGAAGTTTTTAGATTCTTGGGGATTCCTTTTGCATTCCAGGCCTCTCTCGTTAAGCTTTGGTAGGTTGTGATTTCTAGAATTAAGAAAAATCTCTAGTATTTGATAACCAAGCCTCTTTCACTAGCTGATAAGTTTAAGATTTGTACTGAAATTCTTGTAGCCGCTCATGTCTACTATTCCTCTTGTTGGGTTCCTTTTAAGGATTCTTAATCAAATATTAAGAAGCTCCTTTGAGATTTCCTCTGGGCTTCTAGTGATGAGCATCAAGGCTTCCATCATGTTTCTTGGGATTTCTATTGCTTACCCTGTGAAGTTGGGGGACTTGGTATAATTTTCATCTGTTGGTAGGGCATTGCCCTTTGTGCCAAATGGATTATCAAGGCCCTTGAAGTTAATTAAGCTTAAAAAATTCTAGTATGGCAGTGCATTAGCTCCCTTTAGGATGCCCTGCTTGGAAAGGTTTGGATTTGGGCACCCTTCTTACAATGCAAGAGCCTGTTATTATCCATGGTACTTTTGTCATCAAAAGTATTTGGAAAGCCTAGGAAGCTATCAAACCCTAGCTTCGTTGGGCAAGAGATGACTTCTGTAATGGGTTATCTATTAATCAATAGTCTATTTGGTGGTCTCCCATTGTCATCTCTCAAGGCCAACCCTTAGCCAAATTACCTTGGATTCATGCTCTTCAATTTTTAAACGCGGAGTGTGGGTTTTGCCTAATCTTATTCATAGGGCCACTTAGAATTTTTTATTGTGGCTTGAATTCAAACTTAAATTCAATCTTTCCAATTAGGACCAAGAGACTTTTCAAGTAGTTATTGATTCTATTCCCCCAAGTAGATGTTGCATAAGATTGGGGTTTGGTCTCCCAAACCCTAGTGGAAGGATTGGAAATGGTACCCAAATACCCCTTTTCAGAATTACAAGCCTTGCAAAGGTTATTTGTGGCTTTCTCCACATTTACCTATGGTGGAGTAGCTTAACCATTGTTGGAAGCTTGAATCTTCTCCTGAAACATGGCATTACCAGTTCCAATATGTTTTGTTTGTTGTGTTGGAACCTAAATTGGCTCATTTTGCCTGATGCATTATCTATTAGGGCCTCCCGATGGGGGATCAAATTTTGCATATGGGCATCCCTTGTCCTTGTTGTTCATTCCGTGGGCACCTTGAGAACCTCAAACAACTTTTTTGGTTATGTCCTCAGGCTCAAGAAGCCTGGACCTAGATTCATGACTTCTTAAAGCCATTTCGGTCTACCCCATTCTCCTGGCATATGGTCTTGTTGGGGGATTGATTTCGTATCTGATGCAGAGCAGGGTGGAGGTTATCAACCCAATCTCAAATAAAATAAACTTTACAATTATGAAACCCTAACTTGATGATTTTTCTCTAAAATCCTTCAATCCCCTAGTAGTACTTCGAAAGAGGTTTTGCCAACACACTTCTTAGGGTAGACATGATACACAAAATTTTATGAACACAGTTACAAATACCCATTTGTACATTTAACAACATATCAAAATCTGAGGGGTGGTCCCTTTGTACGGAATCCTTCAAAAGTGGATTGTCCTACTTCTTGACTAGACTTAAGGTGGTGCAACAATTCGTGTTTTTTGGCCATAAATTTCAACCAAGAACTGATCTCCAAGAAAGAAGACTTGATTCAAATACCCATTTAGGATTTATTCAACTTATCTCAAAATCAGGGTAGGTTATTTTGTACAGAGATGCTTAAATTTGGACTGTTCTCGCTCAAATTAGGCCTACTAGGGTTTTAGGCCTGTTTTAGTAAAAATAGACACAACTTGCTTGAAACACAATGAAATTGAATTAAATAAAAATAATAAGGAATTAGACTCAATTATATTTCATTTCCAATTGGTCTCATGCCATGAAACGACCATACAGGACTGTACCATTCACCAGAACATAGCAAAATGTCCAGAAAAATGCAGAAAATAATTTATGGCAGTTTTTATAAAAAATGCATGTATCTCCCTCAAAACTCAATTAAAATGGACCAAATAAAAAAACCATTAAAGGTAAGAGTGCCCTCTACAATGGGTAATCATCCATTCATTCATACCAGGAAGAAAAAATCCATTCAATTTACTGTAACATCAAATTAGCATTCTAAAATGTAGAAAACAAAGATTTCTATTCATTATTCTTCAAAGAAAATTCAACCACACCATCTCCCCTCATGTCTTTGACCTTACCAAGATTTTAAAACCTTTTCCAACTGCTCACCACTAATTTTCAAGTTACAACTATTCAAATTCCCACTTTGTGCAACATTGACCCTTCACATTCCACATTGTGCAATTTGACAATATTTGCAACATTGACATCTTTTGTAACTAGACACTTCCACACACCTAATGACCTAACATGGACTCCAACACACATAATGTGGTCTTAAATGACCTTATTTACATCAATTATTATCAAAACAAGACAAAACCCAAACTTGATTAACATGTACATGAGGGTGCCCCTGCACCAGTATCCCACACAAGTACACTCATATCTGGCATGCTTTCAAGGTGGAGATTCTCTTCAGTATTTGGAAAGATAAAAATTCTACTTTGTTTTCCAATTGCAATACATATGTTCATTTTTCTCTCTACACCAAATCTATGATTTTCTCTAACATTTTCATGCAGATTCAAGTGTAAGATAGCAAAGTTTCTCATAAGGTTTCCCCTCTTCAAGAGTTACTAGATCACTAGGGAAATGACCCCTGCACTATTGCCAGGGTTCCATCAGACTCTTCCTCTCCTTTGAAGGGTCATCGACATCAACCGAGGGGTATTTTTCTTGACATGGTGTCGATATTGTATGTACAGCTTTGGGTTCCATGGAGGCTGAGGTTCTAACATTGTGTACAAGAAAAGGAAATACATGATTTAAGAAAGGAAATACTCAACACACTAAGAAAGTTTATACTAAGGCTAACAGATGTAGGTTAAAATTTTACTTATGCATATACAAGTCATGGTTGTAGGATAAGATTCTATAATGAAGATTCTACTAAAAGCATGAATAAATTGAAAATTATTTGGGATAGAGATTTAGCTTCAGTCTACCACAAGTGGGCCCTTGCCTAGATAAAATTGAGCTTCATTCTCTTCCTTTCTACTAAACTATAAGTGAATCAAAACTACTCAAAAACAATATGCTAAAATGGAAAGAAATAGAAAACACTATATTGATCACAAAAACTATTCAATCTCTTACAATGCCTTTGTTTGATTTCTTCGTTATCTTCCTCTAGATCATGTCTGAGGTATATATCATCACTACATGTGTTCCACTACTCTAGACATGTAGAGAGTGGATTCTTTATTTAGAAAAAAAGAACAAAATTAGGAAATCAATTTCTAGATAGGTAAGAGTTATTTTCCTATCACGACTGCATATCATTTATTTTGCATATGCTCGAAAGAGAGATAGTGAGAAA
Organism: Cunninghamia lanceolata; assembly: GCA_027924645.1. Lineage (NCBI taxonomy): Eukaryota > Viridiplantae > Streptophyta > Pinopsida > Cupressales > Cupressaceae > Cunninghamia > Cunninghamia lanceolata. The sequence goes on along the minus strand of BSBN01000391.1, from coordinate 41,532,848 downwards.
TCTATTGAGGAAGGTGAAGCTGAGTTAGTTGACTCATCAATCCTCACACAACTTCTTTTGTGTCAGTTGTCCATGCTCATTACTCTATTGAAGGTGTGCTACAATTGCAGCTACAGGTCAACTTCAGTCTCAGTTGTGGATGTTCCATGGCCTTGGCTACAAAAAGTGTGGCTACAAGTGTTACATGACTTTGGCTGTAGGAAGTGAACTCCAGTGGCTTAAGGTTGGCACCAAATTTTGCTAAAGTAATTGCACCACACTTAAAAACAAATTGAAGGGCATAGCAAATATCACATTAAGATAGAAGATGTTATATTACCTTGAAAACAACTACTTTTAAGTACACAATCATTCATAAATAGTAAATATATTAAACATTGTGCTTTATAGGAATATATAATAAAGAGAGTACTTAAAGAGTTCAGTCTGGTATGAAATGCAAGATAAAAGAGGGAATAAAGAGCATAAAATAGGGATAATTCTGGGGTTCATAAAAAAACATTTCAAGTCTCTTTGTTAGTCAATATATGAACCTCACTATTGGTGGTGAGAATGTCAAATCAAAGGAGGAATAAGAATCATGAACATAAGCTAACTTAGAATAAATCATATATTTGAGAATACAAAATAAAGAAAAGTAATAGAAGATGAGCGCTATGAAAAATAGACTAATCTAGATTAGACATCATAAAAACACAAATAGGAACAAAAGTGGTGGTGCCATAAGAAAATTAGTGGTATGATAGTATTGGATACTACTAAAAAAAATAAAACGGAATGATATCATTAGGGTAAGAAAAGTTATGAGATAGACAAATCAATAGAGATTAGCCACTTCCATTGGGTGTGCAAAAAGCAGTTGCACAAATTTGGATGAGTATAACTGGCTCACAAAACAAGGCAAAGAACAAGAAAGTAGATAATGCCAATAATTTCCATAAGGCATACATTGTTAAACACTATTACGATGGGGTGTATCAAGCTATGGTGCATCACTATGTACAAGAACTAAAATCGAGCTAAAATTATAAGATAAGGGTATGGGTCCAACCAAACAACAATACATACTAATTATATTAATTGCAATGGAAAATATAAAGTAAAACACTTACTCCAAACAAAATACTTAATATCCTTAATTTAACCCAAAAAATCTAATACTTTAAAATTTTCAATTTTAAAAACTATAAAACATAAAATTAAGGGGGAAAAATCACAATTATTATAAAATACAAAATGAATATAATATAGAAATATACAATCCCAATGCAAATCCAACATGAGAGTTAAAATCTGATGCCCAAATCCTTAACATGCAAAGATCCCAAGGATGCAATTGAAAGATTTGAAGGTACTTTAAGTCAACCTAAAGACTTGTTAAGAAGGTATATGAATAGAAGAATCACTATAATTTAAAGGATATAAAACTAAATAACAATATAATAAAAATAATAATAACAATATGAAAAGAACCACTAACTACTTGTGAATACGGTATAATATACTTTTTTATACAAAATAATATATAAGGATCTTAAAAAGACATCATCTTTATTGTTAAGAGTCAACCAGGGGGGCTGAGGGCACGACTCCTCACATACACACACGAAATCAAATCTTATAATAAAAGAGTAAATGTCTGTTACGCCCACATCCCTCAATAAAATGAGTGCCAAAGCTCTTACAGATCAAAATCTACACAGCAATACAATTCCAGATCCAACTGCAGACAAACATGTTGGCTGGGACAACCAAATTTCTCCGCCATTTTCACCACAAGAAAATAGTGCAGCCAACAATCCAAACCCAGTTAACAGTAGCTTCATAACTATTCCAAATCAAAATCCATTCAGAAATACTTTGCTTCGATCAATGCCACTTCAAACAAGTCCAGACCAAAATCAAAACAACAATTTCATGAGCACAAATGAAATACACCACAGCGCAGACAACAGTAGAGCAAAAAACAGTTCTTTTTACAACGACCTGAGCCCAAATCTAAATCCATTCAGAAACACTTTGTTTGGATTACGACCGCCATTACCAACCAGTCCATACGATAATCTATACAGTCTTCCATCATCTTCGCCGCCTGAAAGCATGGAATTTAGCTCGCCTGGATGTTGGACAGGCAATTCTTATACTAAACCCTCTCCGCTTACAATCGGAATTCGCTTTCCCGACACAGATCCCTCCTTCCAAGAAAAAAGAAAACGAGAAGCTTTCGGCCTTTCGACGCCGCTGAGTCCCGCAGAAGAAAAACACGAGCAATTGGCGCTGCCGAAGCTGCTTAAAATAGGGCAAATTCAGGTAAACGAGCTCACAAGAATAAAGGAATTCAAAAAGGGCGGCAATGGAACAGTTTACGGAGTCTTCCATGAGAAGACCTCGCAGGCATTTGCGCTGAAAATACTGCAAAATGGCAAAGACAGGACGCAAATGGAAAACGAAATAAATATTTTCCACATTCTCAAACCCTACCCGCACAAAAACATTGTGCAATTCTTCGACGCATACAGCGCGCATTTAAACGGTCCCGGCAGCTACACCTGCTGCATTTTAATGGAGAATTGCGGCGGCGGTAGCCTGGAAGATTTCATCAAGCGGAAACGGAAACAGAAAGAGGAAATAACAGATGGATCTATTACTTTAATGGTGGCTCAAGTTCTCAGCGCGCTCCAGCATATGGAAGGCGTTGGAATTGTTCACCTCGATGTAAAGCCTGCAAATATTCTCATGAATAGAGAAGAAACGGCTGTTAAGCTTGCGGATTTTGGAACCAGCATGGATGTCACGAAAGATGGAGCCTTTCACAGATTTTTGCGTATGCCTGGTACTGACAAATACAAGAGCCCTGAGCGCGTTAACTCAGCAGGATTTCCGTTAACAGACGTGAAAGATATGTTCAAGGCTGATATTTGGAGCTTGGGAATTTGCTTGCTGGCCTGCTGTAACGATAAAAATAGGTGGAAGGATCGTGTTGGTGAATATCTGAATGGGCAGAAGGAGATTCCGTCACTGGAAGGAAGCATCCGGCGGCAGGATATTAGGGATTTCTTGCGGCTCTGCTTGATAAAAGATCCGTCGCAGAGGCCTGGTGCCACTGCACTTCTCCGTCATCCCTTCATTGTCAATTGTCAGGAATAACATAACCATGGAGTAAAATCTGAGATTAGAAAAGAAGAAACTAATACAATCACAGGGCAATTGATGGAGTGTTATTACGATAAAATATGATTTCATTTTTGTTGGAAAGCATTCTATTGGGGAAGTGCTTGGTGTTCCTTTAACGCATTAAATATCTAGATGTAATTAACTATTGCATAATTTATTTTATTTTATTTTTTAGTTGGAGGGTTTTATGTCAAATGCAATCATTTTTGCAACTCGATGTCAAAGCAGGAAAGTACTCTGATACAAGTTGAGAGCAAAGGATTGAGGAGTATCCATTTTGCCAACCCAATATGGGAGCACGAGCCTAAGTTGATACCTCTTCAACTAAGAGTTAAGCATTGAGAGGTATCCATTCCATCAAAGGTGCCTTGAGCACAATCCAATCCTCATCCCTTTTGGTGTCAAGGGCTCTACACTTAGCAAGACTTGATTCCTAGTGCGTTCATTCAAAACCACTCAATTTCACTAGTAGATCAAGGGACCTTTAAGTACACAATAATTTAGATATAAGAGTTAGGATAGATAATTGAAATAAAAGTGGAAATTATATAAGTGGTTAGGTGTATTTAACTTTAAAATCGACGATGGATAAATAATGTTGATGTTGTTTTGGATCAATTTTCCACTATCAAGAAGTTTATTGTTTCTATTTGATATATTTCTCAAAATTTGTTTCAAAAAACTCTGAGTTGATTTTGATCTTTGTGGGGTCCATCTAGACTAACGCGAACCTAATTTGACATGCAAAATTTATCTTGGTCATATAGGAGTGATTTGATAGAAAGTGCACCTAAATGTCTATCTTCCTCCACCTTCTAGATATTTGAATCTATCAAGGTGGTGTTTAGAGACATAGTTAAGGAGTTTGTCCACTTGATAGGTCAACATATTCATCTAGGTCAAACCCCTTGGTGGATTGAATTAATGATGAAGAGAAGAGTGAAGACAACATTCACAAACATGTAGGTGGTCTATATGATGATTATAATGATGTGTGCTTTTAATTATCCTTCATGTGTTTAGGTGCACAATGGTCATCTCTTCAAATACCTTGACATCGAAACATTTCGCATGAAATGTATGCTAGGTTGCCTCACAATTGCTAGTATAAGGGGGTGGGAAAGTTAAATTTTGAATATGAAGTCTTGGATTTCAAGAGTCATTTTTTACCTCCTCAAGATTGACCTAGGTCAATCTTGTGTCCCTTGTAAAAGATTTGAAATGATAAACTACTTATTTCAAATGTATGGAAATCAATGCAAATAGGGATGAAAATAAAGATAGATGGGGGTTGGGTTATGACCCAAGTATAACACAAGAGTATGTTGTTTGTCTCAATAGTTATTGAATTAAGACATTCTAATCAAGGTGGGCACAAAACTAAATGGGAAATAACATGGTATCAACTATAACACAAGAGTATGTCATTTGTCTCGATATGTTATTGAATTAAGACATTCCCATCAAGGTGGGCATAAAACTAATTGGGAAATGACATGGTATGCTAATGCCACTGTTATACTTCTCCCCCACTTTGACATGTGTGCAAATCTAACATGAGCATGCATTTCAAAGTATGTGGACATTCTTAGCGAACATGAAAAGTAAATATTTAAACACCCAAAAAGGATGTTGTATAAATATAAAACGATACAATGAATCTTCTTGTATTCTCCTTGATATGAGTACTCCATTGAAACTTAAAAATAACAAAAAGTGTGCAATGATTAGCATTTGCCACATGATCAAATTAAGACCAACTACAAATTGCTTTAACTGTCTACAAAAAAATGAAAATAGTAGATAAATGATAAAAAATTCTACCCATTTAAGAAGTGTTATGAAAAACATCATGTGATGTAGAAATGTGATAAGGGTACATGCAATGTGGATAGTGATAAAGGTCCATGTGATGTGGCCATGCAATTAAAACTCCACCAAGATATGATAATAAATCTTTGTCTTGAATTAATGTTTGAAATCTAAACCATGAAAAGTGTTAGCAACAATATATACCCCCTCTAATTAGTTGCATCTGATGGATGTAAGGAATTGGAGAGGTGGGAAATGATACATGATAATAATAATGATAAGAACAAAAAGGTAATTGAATATAAGATGTAGACATTTTAGCACATATGGGGAAGGCATGATGCCCACATGGTTATCCCTAATGTGATGAATTCATTTAATAGCTCTATAAACTTGATAAGAACACGTTATCACATAATGATAGCATAAGATATAAGTGATGAATCTTATGTATATCAAAATGAGATAAATATAAGATAATTACATGATAAAGGGTATAAGATAATAGCCTAAGAATGATTTTTTGACGCTCATTTTTATAAAGGCCTCTTCTAGCTTCGTACAAAGTTTTGGTGCCCTTAGTATTGATAACCACTAGAGACATTCTAACTAGGGATCCATTCTTATCAAGTAGAAGTCCATCCGTGGACTCCTAACTTGGCCATCTCTCAAAGCAAGGCATTCTATGCCTCCAACATAGCAATCCTAGTCCATTTAGATATCATGTCTTGACTAACATGGTAAGGAGGAAATTTATCTGTGTGGTGAACTACCCGAGATGACAACCCAACATCAACTAGAAGCACCTCTCAAGCACATCCATTGGTAGGGGTTTCAATGTCTAAAGAAGTAAATATGATAAAGTCCCTCCACTCATCAACAATGCTTCAGAAGAAGAAGAAGAAACAAAGAGTGTGTTAATCCATTGTTAGATCTTAATCATTTTCAGTAGAGAAAAGATGCAAGAAAGAAAGGAGAAGATTGTTATAGTACTCACGAGGCTCTCCAAGTTGCCACTAGGGATCAACTTTCCCTATCTCCTCTATTAGCCCTATAAGTAAAGTAAGTCTATGTGCAATTGTTTCCTCCACTGGCACTACCTCCTTGTCCTCATGAGCTGAGTGCTATCCCTCTAATGCTATCTTGACTCTCTCCTCCTCGGGATCATAGTCGTCGTCTGTCTCATCATCAATCTCATCCACCTCAATGGCAACAAGTCTATGAGATCTACAAGCTCTTTGTTTTCTAGGGCCAAGCCCTTAGAATGGTAATGTAATAGAGAGCCCTGGAATAAGTTATGTCCAAGAAAGTGCTCCTCATTGCCCATCAATTGTCTCTTGAATAGATCTATATCATTGGGGCACCAAGGGAAAGTCCTCTAGAAAATCATCTCCCAAATGTTGGAGCACTCATAAAATAGAGTGAGTCTCAACCAAGCCATTCCTATCTATCAAGTGGGGCACCTCTCTGTAGTATGATCTAATCATTCTATCTCTTGGCCAACCCCTCCATGTCTCTATAAGGGTTTAAGATGAAATCTACACCTATCTTGAGGTAGCCACAGCTTGTGTAGAAGAATCAAAGTGACCAATTCATCTCCATTGCATAGCTCTTCTAAGTAAAAGATTTGAAGGAGGCATCTCTCTCTAGAATGACACAATATGCTTAAGAATCCATGTCATAAACAAAGATGAATGGTTTAAAGCAAGGGACCCTCATTACAAAATATGGTATAAGTCTCGATAAACTAGTGCTACAATGTCAATCCCCAAGTAGAGACTACCCCTCACTCCAATCATTGAATGATTGGTGCCTAGCACCACCTTAGAATTAGGACCTTCTTATCTCCCAACAAGTGAGTGGTAATTAAGCCAATCAATACCTTTTGCAAGGGTGGAATGGAAAGTCTAGGTAATATAGTAACTTGAATGTCAAGCCTATCTCTAGGTTGAGTCTCCCTCATCACAGTTGCCCAAGCCTCTCAAGTAGTGTGTGTGGTTCTGCTCTGATTTGAACCCAAAGAATGTGGCAGAGGTCATACAAAGTGATCGTCCACTCTCCAAAAACATAAGGAAATCATAAGGTGTTTTGATCATCATCCCAACAATTCAAGATATCATCGTAGGTTGTTGCGACAAGGCAAGGCGACACAAGTAAAATTCAAGAATCTTTGGTACATCCTCTTGTCTACTTTTCAGTACTTACTTTCAGCTTATCATATATTAGACTTACACTTGAATCAGTATCTTTGTTATAGGTATAGATGGAAGACAACATCTAATATAATATCCATGCTTAGGGAATGACCTACCTACCTTTCATGTAGACTATTGTCCCTGAGGGAGCAAATATGTAAGTACCAAAATCACACAAAAGCCTACATGGTAGTCTGATCCTCTTGTCTACTTTTTCAGTACTTACTTTCAGCTTATCATATATTAGACTTACACTTGAATCAGTATCTTTGTTATAGGTATAGATGGAAGACAACATCTAAGGTAATATCCATGCCTAGGGAATGACCTACCTACCTTTCATGTAGAGTATTGTCCCTGAGGGAGCAAATATGTAAGTACCAAAATCACACAAAAGCCTACATGGTAGTCTGATGATGATAAAGAGGCTCCTAATCATGTCCATGTAGGTGTGAATTAACCTCCTCTCAGCAACTTTATTCTTGGTGATGTGTCCTTGTTGTTTTTTCTTCTTTTCTCCCCTTTCCTAGCTTTTTTTGTGTTTCACAGTTCTTGCTTTCTTCCCATCAAGCCTTTTAGATCCTCTTTAGGAGGGTCACTCAATTGACCTGTAGGGTCACCTAGGTGACCAACCCTAGTAAAAGGGACAACCCACTTCTTGAAAGGAGCGAGCCGGTCATTTTCTAATGTGCGAAATAACTTCCAATTTTAACCTTTCTTCTTAATTTTTAGCCCATTTTTCCTCACATTTTTCCATGTTAACTCATCATCTTCTCACTTTCTTTCCGTTTTTAACTATTGTTCAAATCTTATCTCCTTAAATTTCTTTCTAATTTCTCTAGATTGTTTTCTTTTTGTTTTCTTTAGTTTTCTCTAGTTTTCTTCTTGTTTTCCTCTTATCCTTTTGTCTATTATTAGTATACTTTCTCATTTTTCTTTAGTTAACTAATTCTTTCATTTTTATCTCTTCATCTCTTCCCTCTCTCTTCTACCTATAAATACCTCTTTAATATTCATTATTTAGCATGTTCATTTCATCTTGAAATGTTCAATCATCTTCAATCTGCAAAGCATAGCTTAGTTTAGAATAGGATAGAAGCTTCCAAGCTTCTTGCACAAGATTTCAAGAGCCTTTTCATTTCAAGAATTTAACTTTAACATCACCTTAGGAGGAGGTAGTTCTCATGCATTCGTATGTTCTTTAAGATTATATACAGCTTCTTCCCCTTAGGATTTTTATGCTCATACATGACCTAGAGAGCCTTTTCCCTTCAAATTTGTTATTGCTTCTAAGCCAATTTTAATTTCCTCAGATCCTGTTTTTATCCATGTCACAAAGGGGACATTGCTGCTACAGAGGAGGAGATGATTTCTACAAGACCTCTAAGGACATAGTTTGGCACTATTGCCCATTATTAACAGGTTCCTTATTGTTTTCTTAGTAATTATCTCACATCTTGCTAAGATTGAGGAAGTAAAACATTATTTTTTACTCTTGATAGAATAGAGTTAATTATTTTTCTTAGATTAAATTTCTTGTTTTTCTTAGAGTACTTGCAAATCTGTTTGATTAGATTAGAACTCAAATCTTGAAAACACAAAAACATAGTAACATTGCATTAGGAAAAACTCGCATAGAATTATGTACATATTTCTTCCCATAGTAATTAGATCATAGTAAAAATTATAAAAAGAATCAAAAGTGCTTGCATTTATTTAGAATTAATTGCATTTAGAAACTCATTTTAAACATTTGAAAACTCAAAACATTCAAGACCTCAATTTCACCATGAGGCATAGTGTTAGTGTGAAAAGGGTTATTAGCTATCTAGTCTATTTCCTAGCTAGTTCTCCACTTTAGCTCTCTTCACGCTAGGTTAAGTTTACTTAGGGACTTTCTTAGTTTATCCCATATTGGTTGTGTTTTTAGTCTCTTGGATGGAATATCCTATATATACCCACCTCTTGCTCTCATATGGGCATCCATTTCCATTGCATTGCTTTGCATTCTCTTGAGTTGATTACAATTTATTTGGCTCATATTTGATTTATGTTTTGCTTTCTCTCAATCACTTGCATTCTTGGGTAGAAATCTTACATGGTATCAGAGAGGTTGTGAGTTGTGGGTTAGCATTTTTTTTGAAATCTAAGAGTGTAGGGCTATTATTTTCAAAGCACATAAGTATGCTCTTTTCTTGCATCTTCAGATGATCTGGAGAATTAAAAAAGTGTGGAGAAAACTCTAATTTCTGGGGGTTCTTTTCTTGACATACTAGTTGTAGGTTTTTTGGAGCTTCCTGGAGACATTATGGGCGGGTGCAAAAAGATGGGGGGCCAAAAAGTGGCCAAAATTCTTAAAACTTTTTAAAAAGCCATAACATGAGTGCGTTATAACGTGCTTGTGTTATGGCTTGGTGTTGCCAAGCCTTTGGCTCGGCAACACAAAACCATAAACACGAGCGCGTTATTGTTTTCTTTGCATTTTTTTCATTTTTTGCAAAAGTTTGTCCAATGTTTGTCAAGTTTGAAGTTGTTTATTTAATGTTTTATGTACAAGTTTGTTAAGTATGTTTGATGTATGTATGTTTGTATATATATTTGTATTTATGTATGTATGTATGTATGCCAAATTGTATGTATGCTTGTATGTATGTATGTATGCCTATATGTATGAATGTATGTATGCATGCTTGTATGTATGTATGTATGTATGTATGAATGTATGTATGTCTGCTTATATGTATGTATGTATGTGTGTATGCTTGTATGTATGTATTAATGGTTGTATGTATGTATGTATGGTTGTATGTATGTATGTATGTATGCATGCTTGTATGTGTGTATATATGTATGCATGTTTGTATGTATGGTTGTATGTATGTATGTATGAATGCTTGTATGTATGCATGTATGCTTGTATGTATGTATGTATGTATGTAAGGGTTTTGGGTTTAGGGTATATAAGGACCTGAGCACGTATAGTTTTTAGGGTTGAGGGTTGATGTTTTTGGGTTTAGGGTTTAAGGTATAGGGTTGAGGGTTGAGGGATTAGGGCTTAAGTAATAGGTAGAGGGTAGAGGGTAGAGGGTATAAGGCATATGGATGAGAGATGAGGGTTGAGGGTATATGGTATAGGGTAGAGGTTTGAAGGTTGAGGGATAATGTTCAAGGTTGAGTGTCCAAGGTTAAGTGTATAGGATATAGGGTTTAAGGGTTTAAGGTTTAAGGGTATCTAGGGGTTGAGATTTTATGGTTTAAGGGTTTAAGGTTTGAGAGATTAAGGGTTTAAGGGTCGAGGGTTTAAGGGTTGAAGGATTAGGGTTTAAGGCATAGTGTCGAGGGTAGAGGGTTTAGGGATATGGTTTAGGGTTGAAGGTTTAAGGGATGAGGGTTAAGGCTTTAGGGATGAGGGTTAAGGGATTAGGGTTTAAGGTATAGTGTTGAGGGTAGAGGGTTTAGGGTTTAAGGTTTAAGGGTTGAGGGATTAGGGTTTAGGGTTGAGGGATTAGGGTTTAAGGTATAGTGTCGAGGGTTGAACCCTAATCCCTCAACCCTCGACACTATACCTTAAACCCTAAACCCTAACACCTCAACCCTAAACCCTATCACTTAACCCTAAACCCTAAACCCTATCCCTAAAGCCTCAACCCTCAACCCTTAAACCTTAAATCCTAAATCCTCAACCATTAAATCTTAAACCCTAAACCCTATCCATAAACCCTCTGTTGCAAGTATGGGTCTAACCGGTGTTGTCATTGATGTCAACATACTCATGTTGCATTAATGAGAAGGACTAGATGAGCAGAGAGGAGCAATGGAGATAGTGAAGTGGGGATCCCAGATAAAGTACATATTAGAGGTTGCGGTTCAAAGGGTTTGTAGATATGAGTCTTGAGATGATCCAGTAAAGTTTTCAGAGGTCCACATGAAGATCTGAAGAAGTTATGGCCGCTCAAGTAGAACCGGTTCCGGCAGGTGTTAAGAGGTGACAAAGTGACACAAATAGGTCCGGTGAGATCCGGTAATTCATTATCCCACTCTACAGATTTCAGGGAGTGTTGAGGACATCCATGTGAAGTGTCAACTTGTTTGGTTTGTGGTTTGAAGGTCCGAAAGCACCTATTCTTTTGTAACAGTGATGACAGACTTGTTGGCAAGAGACACTATATGGATTCATGGTTGTTGTCATTGATGGCAACAAAGGTCATCCCACATATCCGCAAGTCATGATGCGTCTCTACCGGAAGTCAGAATAAAGAATGTTGTGGTCCGGTGAACAAGAACAGAGCATGTGGCAAGGTCCGACAGATTGATCCGGATCTCTCAGAGGAAGTGTCTTGGTGCAGTGCGGATTTGGGGAAGTCAAGAGGACTACCTTGAGTGGTATATTCCAAGGATTTAGCCTCCGGTGATGGACAAGGAAAAAGATATGAACAGTTGAAGTACCGGATTCCTAAGAAACAGTGAAAACAGAGGAAGAACTGACTGACAGAGTATCAGACTACTTTCCGGATGTGTTACTGTTGATGATAGAGGTTGTGAAGGCATGAATCATGTTTGGCCGATATGATTAATGATATCTACAAGTATATGCTTGATCCGCATTGCTTGGTGAGGAAGGATTCAGCCGACAGAACAAGAGTTTGTAAGAAACTAGACTGTTCCGGATGCTGACTAGAAAAGTGATGAAATTACTTGTGCGGATATATATAGAGGATGGATTTAGTTGTGAAGTGTGTGATGGTGTGAAGATATATGCGAATAAGTCCAGAACAGAGCAGAGGTAGCAAAAAGGATCCGGTATGTGAAAGATAGCAGAATAAAGAACAGAGGAAAAATGAAGTGCAGCAGATCAGTGTACTGAGCCTAATCGGAACTGAACTCCAGCATATGCAGATGCTTCCAATCAGTTCAAGACTGTGATTCTTATCACTTTGTAGACAGTGTGTCTTCTTGTAGGCAGTGGGCCTCTTGTGAGCAGTGTGCTCGGGCAATGAGCCCTAATTGGCAAGTGCCATTTTTGTAATCTCCTATTCTTCTAACAGAGAATAATTTTGGGTTAATCACCCCGTGGTTTTCTCCCTTAACAGGGTTTCCACGTCAAAAATACTGTGTTATGTGTTTCTTATTTCATGTTAATGTTTTAGTGTTTGATTCAATGATGCATCAATTAATAAGAAAGTTCAATAAGGGAAATAATTAGGATAACTGATTCACCCCCCCCTCTCAGTTATCAACAATTGGTATCAGAGCTAAGTTCCTCCTAATAGAGCCTAACAGCTTGAGGAAGATCTGGGATTTCAAATGGATGCATATGGTTTAAGGGAGCAACTCAAAACTGCTCTTGAGGATCTTGAACAGTCAAATTCTGAAGTCAGTGAATTAAAGGAAAGACTCAAACAGGCTGATGAATTCATGAGAGAATTAAAAGACAAACTAAGTCTCTCTATGAAAAAGAGAAAGGAGCTGCTCCAACAGTTGGCAAGACAAAGTGAAGAAAGCAATACAAATGAAGAATTGACTGAGCAAACCAAGTTATGTGAAAAGTTATCAAAAGAAGTCATTATGTTAAGACATGAAATGGAATCAGGAACTATAAAGTTTACTCAAGAGATTGAAGAAAAAAGAAAGGCTGAAGACAATCTAAGACAATCTCTTAAAGAAAAATCAGAAGAATGCCATCAGATGGACAGGATTATCAGACATCTTGAATCTGATCTTGAAGATGCCAAAGATAATGAAGAAAAACTTGAGGATCAAATTGCCTCTCTCAAAAGAGACCTTCAAACAGCAAATGAATATAAAGAGAAATTCAAGATAAGTTCTGCTCAACTTGAAGTTCTCCTTGGAAGTCAAAAGAGGACAGATGACAAGTATGGTTTGGGATATGAGAAAGGAGAAAGCTCCGGATCCAGTCAGAAGAATCTTGGATCAGAAAATCCAAGGAGCAGGCCTAGAAGACCTCCGGTAAGACAGCCAAATGCTCAAAGATATCCATCCTTCAATGGATACTGCCACAGCTGCAACCACTTTGGTCACAAAGCTAATCAGTGCAGAATGAGAATGAATCAGATTAATTCATCCTTCTCTGGACAGTGCTTCAACTGCAAAAGGTATGGACACAAATCCCATGAATGCAGAATTATGCAAGTAAACAAATCATTCAAAGGTAGATGCTTCACATGCAATAGAGTAGGTCATATGGCTAATCAATGCAGATCAAGAGGATATCAGTCAAATATGCAAAGAAATGTTATTTGCCAAATCTGCAATAGGTCCGGTCATAATGCTAAAGTCTGCAGAAACAAGTATCAGGACAAAAGAGGTCCGGTGTATAATCAGAATCAAGACAAGGGTAAACAAAAGATGAACGCGGATGAAGTTAGGAATCAGATGAGCAAGATTTGGGTGAAGAAAAGTTCAGAGAATGTAGAGGTTGGATCCGCACCAGACTCTGGTGCTGATATTTCTTCCGGAAATTAAAAAGTGAGCTCAGGCTCAGGGGGAGACTCAAAGAAAATCCTGTTCCCCCAGCCAAACAAGTGGTGCCGGATGTGGCACAAGATGCGGATTAAAGGGTTTGTAGATATGAGTCTTGAGATGCTTCAGTCAAGATTTCATAGGTTCGCATGGAGTTATGAAGAAGCTGTGATCGATCAAATAAGACCTGTTCAGGGAGATGCTCCGGTATGACAAAGGATTACAAAAAGGTCCGGAGAGATCCGGAAGTGCACTATCTTGTTCTGCGGTTTGGACAGAATGCTTGGGATGTTCTTGTAATATGTTACCTCTATTTATTCATGATTGAAAGATCCAGATGATATTCACAGATCAGGAATAATCCGAGATACTCCAAGCTATCCAGACAAGGCAAACCGGAATAATGTAGGTGAAGCATTTATTGCAGACAGATATTAGGGTTCGCGGAGCAATTTAAGGGATTTCTCAAAAGTCATTTGCTCATTCTGCACTCAAGAAGAAGCGAAAAGTGGAGCTCTGCAACAAGGTTCATCAAGCACACCAAGGATCTCCTGCCGAAGTTATTGCATAAAGAAATCAATCCAACCACTCCGTGCAAACCGAAGGCGCATAAGGTATTCTCCGTTTTTCATTATCTCACTACAAATCTTTGAAGAATGGCTACTCCAAATATAGTTAAGATCTCTGATAGACCTCGCCCCACATTCAAGAAACATCCTTACAAATCATTGGAGGTAGATCCACTAGGAGCCTTCTCTAGTGTTCCTCACGGAGTTTTACATACTGAAGACATTAGGGTTTACATACATGCAAGCATTGAGGAATTTGGGGAATTCAAATTAAGAGACCTCTATCACAAGCAACTGATAGACAATGCTTTTGAGCTTAAACCAGAGTATAAGGATATCCAGAAGAAACAATTTGAGCAATTTATTCATTTCCCCTGCTTTGAAGAAGATGAATGGGTCCGGTATGTACTGAGCAGGATGCATGACAACTTTCTATGGCTGGATAGACCCTGCAAGATCACAAAAGAGGCAATTAGAGCAGTAACTGGTCTATACTCTTCCAGAGGGATACCTATCCTCAAATCTGTCAAGAACAACATTGTAACTGAGGCCACCGGATCAAAATTTGATAAGAGGGCAATGACCATTGAAGATATTTTGGATCCGGATATCAAATATGCATCCATGATAATAGGATACAAGATCTATCACTCCAGCAGGGAGAATTCTGTATCTGGAACTGCAGTATACACTGCCTATGAAATGCTAAGAAAGAATGCAGAATATGATCTCTGCGAACTACTGCTAAGCCAATTAATGGAAAATATACAGAAAATCAAGAAGGATAAGAAGAATTCCTTTAAGTATGGTACTCTTATTGTATGTCTATTCTTCTACTTCATGAATGAGCTACCCGGATCAAGTGGATGGGTATGGCAGAATGACAAACCTGTTGCAGTCCAGATAAGAGACTATTTGCATGGACTTGGGGATGCAAAAGCGAGAAATACAGCTCTATGGGGATACTTCAAAAACTTTCAGAGCATGATGCAAGCAAGAGAGAGAATTCCCCAGTCTCTTGTTGAAAAATACAAAGACTCAGTGTGCTTTATGGTTGACACTGATCAGTGCCTAATGGAGGCAGTGGAGCCAAGGACTGTCTGGATCATGCCCATGGGGTATGAAGTGGATGAACAGATAGTGGAGCTGCATGTTCAACACATGCTAAGTCAGCCCAAAGATCCTAAGGCAGAAAGGTTTGGAACCTTTGAGGAGCTGAGTGTAAAAATACATGTAGAACTCAGGGAACCTGAGATTAAAAGAAAGGTGAGAAAAGAAGTAGAGCACATTGCTCAAGGCCTAGGCATCTCAAAAGAGGCACTTGATGCCAGCCGGGAAAAGAGGAGGAAGGCTGAGGAAGAAGAGAAAAGTAAAGAAAGTGCTCCGGTTGTAGCTCCCACCCGGACCAGATCATCAAAGAGATCTGCACCTCCCTCAACCAAAAGTTCAAAACCGGAAGTCCAGGCATCCGGTAAGAGATCCAAGACAAAAGCCACAAAGGCTTATGGAAGCCAAAAGGATGAAGAGGAAATAGAGTCAGATGAGGGAGTAAAAGAAATAAAGAAACAGAAGAAGAAAGGATCCGGTAAACCCTCCACAGGCCAAGACAAGGATGAAGTGGCGGAGGTATCTGTTGAAAAGCCCACTCTGTCTCTAGAGAATGTAATCAAGTCGGTCACGGTGGATGGAAACCTTCAACCAATGACTGAATCTTATGATGACTTCAGTGAGGCTGACCAAAAGACTCTTCAGGAAGCCACAGTCAAATATCTGAACATATACAATAAGGCTTTCATTGAGATCATATCTCTTATTCCTAAAAGCCTAGAAAAGGAATTAGAAGTAAGAAAGAACAATGCTCATGCCAAAGATCTTGAGATCCGGGAGCAGATAGCTATTCAGCTATATCCTCAAATTGATCCCAAGACAATGAACATAATCTTCAAGGACTGCAAAGATGAGTTCAGAAGTAAAGCCAGGATGAATCAACTCATGCTTGGTGAGACTGACAAAGTGGCCCAAGAAACAGAAGAGATCCTCCGGAAGGCCTTCAAAAGGTTCAATCTTCCTGTTGTAGAGGACTTAGGTACAGAAACAGCTGAGGACTTGGAACCCTCTGCTCCAGAAGAAGTGGGCCCTGAACATACAAGCATCTCTCCTCCGGTTTCCCCTACAGTCTCCGGATCCAAAGAAGAAGAGCAATTACAGGAGAAGGAAGCAGTGGTGAAAGACAAAGAGGTTGACAGTTCCAAGACTGCAGAAGAAAAGAAACATCTGTCTCCGGCAAGAGACACTGCATAAACTGTTCAACAATTTTTGAGCAAAGAAACTTTAGAGATTGATGAACCGGAGCTTCTAAAAGGCCCATTCGACTTTGACTCTCTCTCTCCGGTACAAACAATGAAGATAGCTTCATTTGCAAATGCCAAGGCAAATGAAAAACTCCTGAAGTCTCATATGGAAGACTATGAGTTGATAGAGGCTGCTTCCGGAGTACTTGTAAAGATTATGCCATCAATCCAGATAGATCCGACAGCCTCCTCTTCCGGTAATCTAAAAACCTTAGTCAGCAGTGTTGATACACATTTTGATTCTCTAGAAAAATCAGCTGAAGAAAAGGTCCGGAAGGAATTTTTGGATAAAAGATTTTCAGAAGTATTAGAATTAATCTCTAAGGATAGGAAGATTGTGAGCATTGGAATAAAGAGCTTAGAGAATGCTCTTAAGGATGGCGGTGACATCTACAAATTTTGTATATCCTGGTCAAAGGCAACAGCAGCATTTGACAAGAAAATAAAAGAGGAACAGGATAAGCTACAAAGCTTATCTCAAAGTTTTGATCCTCTCTCTTCCTCCATAATAAATCAAGAATGTCAGACTATTGCAGTCTTGAATGAAATAAAGAATCTTGAGAAAGAAAGGAAGAATATCACTAACCGGATGGGAGAACTTAGAAGGATTATAATCCCTAAGTTGGAAACTATGCATGAGGCCATCAGTGATGCTCAGACCACCGCCCAAACAAAAGATCCGACAGATCTCAAGCGGGCAGAAGCTTTTGCATTTTTGTTGAGTGGTCACATTTCAATTTTGGATAGAATGAAGCAAAGTTGGGCTACAGAAATGATCCAATTGCAAACATCCTTTGCAGACATTCTTCAGTATATGTGAGTATGTAAATATGCGGCTATGTATAGAAAATTTTTGAAAATTTTGGTGTGCGGACCCTACCCTTTGCCATTGATGTCAAAGGGGGAGTGAGGAGCAGTGAAAAATGAGGAATCCAACTAAGGGGGAGTTCCAGAAATTGTATATAAAGACAGAGCATCAGCAAAGGGGGAGCATAGTGAAAACACTTAGTCATTTTTCACTAAGTGTTGCCATCAATGCCAAAGGGGGAGATTGTTGGCAAGAGACACTATATGGATTCATGGTTGTTGTCATTGATGGCAACAAAGGTCATCCCACATATCCACAAGTCATGATGCGTCTCTACCGGAAGTCAGAATAAAGAATGTTGTGGTCCGGTGAACAAGAACAGAGCATGTGGCAAGGTCCGACAGATTGATCCGGATCTCTCAGAGGAAGTGTCTTGGTGCAGTGCGGATTTGGGGAAGTCAAGAGGACTACCTTGAGTGGTATATTCCAAGGATTTAGCCTCCGGTGATGGACAAGGAAAAAGATATGAACAGTTGAAGTACCGGATTCCTAAGAAACAGTGAAAACAGAGGAAGAACTGACTGACAGAGTATCAGACTACTTTCCGGATGTGTTACTATTGATGATAGAGGTTGTGAAGGCATGAATCATGTTTGGCCGACATGATTAATGATATCTACAAGTATATGCTTGATCCGCATTGCTTGGTGAGGAAGGATTCAGCCGACAGAACAAGAGTTTGTAAGAAACTAGACTGTTCCGGATGCCGACTAGAAAAGTGATGAAATTACTTGTACGGATATATATAAAGGATGGATTTAGTTGTGAAGTGTGTGATGGTGTGAAGATATATGTGAATAAGTCCAGAACAGAGCAGAGGTAGCAAAAAGGATCCGGTATGTGAAAGATAGCAGAATAAAGAACAGAGGAAAAATGAAGTGCAGCAGATCAGTGTACTGAGCCTAACCGGAACTGAACTCCAGCATATGCAGATGCTTCCAATCAGTTCAAGACTGTGATTCTTATCACTTTGTAGACAGTGTGTCTTCTTGTAGGCAGTGGGCCTCTTGTGAGCAGTGTGCTCGGGCAGTGAGCCCTAATTGGCAAGTGCCATTTTTGTAATCTCCTATTCTTCTAACAGAGAATAATTTTGGGTTAATCACCCCGTGGTTTTCTCCCTTAACAGGGTTTCCACGTCAAAAATACTGTGTTATGTGTTTCTTATTTCATGTTAATGTTTTAGTGTTTGATTCAATGCTGCATCAATTAATAAGAAAGTTCAATAAGGGAAATAATTAGGATAACTGATTCACCCCCCCTCTCAGTTATCAACAAGACTATGTTCTTGAAGTTCTGAATTAAGGAGAGAAGAATTTCAGCAAGCAAATGAAGTGTGGATGTTCTTGGTGATTCAAGAAAGGTTGTGGTGATCTTTGGATCGTGTCCAATTCATGTTGGTGGTCTGCATTGAAGTTAGAGTTTGCATTTGAAGAATAACCGCCGGATGAAGGTGTTCTTCCTGTGACTAGCCGACTGGATGTATTACATGTCTTGTGAATGTTCTTATAGGTGTTTGCCAACTTAGATGACTGTTTCTAAGTCGATGCCTTGTATAAATAAGAGATTGTGAAGTCATTCTAAAGTGTGTCTTGTGTGATGAGGGTGTGGTAGCGAAGAAAAGAGCGAAAGGCAGAGCAGAAGTTTTTGGGCTTAAATGGAACTGATCCAAGCATGGTAAAGATGCTATTCTCCAGTTCAATTTTGTGATACTTGTTACTTTGTAGACAGTGTGTCTCTTGTAGGCAGTGGGCCTCTTGTGAGAAGTGTGCTCAGGCAGTGAGCCCTAATTGGCACATGTGCCATTTGTTCTTTCTATTCTTCTAACAGAGAATACATTTTGGGTTAATCACCCCGTGGTTTTTCCCTTGACCGGGTTTTCCACATCAAAATCTTGGTGTCTTATGTGTTGATGTGTTTCTGCTCTTGTGTTAATGCTTTATGCTTTCATGGTTGATTAATTATTATGCTGTTGAATAACAAAGTGAATTTAAGTGTTTAAATTGAAAGCAAGTTTTGGACAACTGATTCACCCCCCCCTCTCAGTTGTTTGTCCTGAATCCAACAATTGGTATCAGAGCCAAGTTCCTCTAAAAGGAGCTTAACCGCTTGAGGAGATCCGAGATGTCATCTTACAAGAAGGATAGTCCGAAGTTTGATGGAACCAATTTTAATCTCTGGAAAGGTCGCATGAAATGTCACTTGAAATGTATGGGAATGGCGTACTGGATCATGGCTACAACACCATATGTACCTCCATAGGGTGGTCCAAGAACCCTAAATGAAATCACAGACACTAAAAACAATCTGCGGACTATAGAGACTCTTCTAAGCGCATTATCTGGTTCAGAACTCTCAAATGTTATTGACCTACCAACTGCTTTTGAGATTTGGCAAAAACTGGAGCTTCTACATGAAGGAGACAAGTATGTCAAAAGTGCAAGGTTACAAAGTCTGAAAGGAAAATTTGAAAATCTAAAGATGAGAGAAGATGAAAACATCACTACTTTTATGCCAAGAGTAAATGAGCTTGTTTGTGGAATCAGAAATGCTGGTGGAGTCTTGGATGAAGATGAGATTGTTGGCAAAATTCTCAGATCCCTTTCTGCTTCTTACAAAATCAAGGTTGTTGCCATTGAAGAATTCAGAGCCCATACAACTGTCACAAGAGATCAATTGGCTGGAAAATTGGCTGCATTTGAAATGACAGAGTTTGGAGATGACCCCCCCAAGACTGAATCTGCATTCAAAGCCCGTGCCTGTGTCAAAGGTAAACAAAGGTTTGATCTAGGAGAGAATTCATCAAAGAAGCTGTCATGGTATGAAAAAGAAAGAAAAGACATAGAAGAAGAAGAAGCAGAAACAGCTCAAATTGAAGCCCTCATTGCAAAAAGACTACCAAGAGGATCCGATAAGTATGAAGGAAAATTGCCCTTTAAGTGTTTTAACTACAATAAGATTGGTCATTTTGCCTCAAGATGTCCGGAAAGATTTTCAAGGCCAAATCTTAACAAATCAAGGTTCCAAAAGAATTGTTATTATGTTCATGAAGAAGATGATAATGAAGGAGTAACAGATGATGAATCAGAAATAGGAAACAAATCCGGAAGTGAATGGGTATTTATTGCCATCAAGGAAAAAGATCCAATGACCTCTGAATCTGTCAATCATAAAGTTGTAGAACAAGATTTGGCTACCCAAGTTGAAGAAAAGGATGATTGGGTCATTGACAGTGGATGCTCTCACCATATGACAGGTGAAAAAAATAAGTTCTTAGATTTGGAAAGGTATGAAGGAGGAGTGGTGAAGTTTGGTGATAATTCTGCTGGTAGAATCAGAGGTAGGGGAACTATTTCTTTTGATGGAAAGAACAAAACCGGTAATGTACTATATGTTGAAGGATTGAAGCACAATCTTCTCAGTGTCGGATAGTTGGTGGACAAAGGCTATGATCTCTGATTCAAGAATGGAAAATGCAGGATCTTTGAAAGTTCTAGAACAGAGATTGCATCCGGTACTCAAACAAAAGGTAATATCTTTCATTTAGTTGGTACTGGTAAAAGTTGTCTGTTTGTTCAAGTTGATCAAAGTTGGCTATGGCATAGAAGGATGTGTCATGTGAATTTTGAGAATACCATCAAGATAAGCAATTCTCAGGCTATAAGAGATCTTCCAAAAATGGTAAAACCTACAAATAGTTTATGCAAAGAATGTCAGTTGGGGAAACAAAGCAGAATCTCATTTAAAAGCAAGGATCAATTTTCTACCGGATTATTGGACTTAGTTCATACTGATCTATGTGGTCCGACAAGAATCAAGAGTGTACAAGGTGATAGATATTTCATGCTATTAATTGATGACCATTCCCGGATGATGTGGGTTACCTTTCTGAAAGAGAAATCAGAAGCTTTTGAGAAGTTCAAAATTTTCAAGGCTATGGTAGAAAATGAAACTGGATTAAAATTGAAATGTATGAGGTCTAATAGAGGTGGTGAATTCACATCTGGTGAGTTCATAGATTTTTGTGAGAAGCATGGTATAAAGAGACAGTTGTCTGCTCCTAGGACTCCACAGCAGAATGGAGTAGTGGAGAGAAAGAACCAGACCATCTAGGAAGCATCTAGGACAATGATGATGGAAGAAAATGTTCCTCAGATGTTTTGGAGAGAAGCTATCAACACTACAGTCTATACTCTCAATCAAGTTCAAATCAGAAGCAATACCGATAAGACTCCTTCTGAACTTTGGTTTGGCATCACTCCTACTGTGAGGTATTTCAGAGTGTTTGGTAGCAAATGTTACATTAAAAGAGATGAAGATCTAGGCAAGTTTGATGCTAGAAGTGATGAAGGAATTTTCTTGGGTTACTCCATTCAAAGCAAAGCATACTGGTGTTACAATAAGAGACTGAGAAAGATGATAGAAAGTACAAATGTGAAGGTTGATGAAGGAATTGTGAAACCTTCAAGGTTTTATGAATATGATGAAGATGATCAGAATGGTGTTCTGATTCAAGGAGCCCAAACTCATTCCGGTACTCAGAATCAAATAGATCTGGTAATTCATGGAGAAGAGATGAGTCATAATGAGCCTGATCAAGAATTAGAAGTGCAGGAAACTCCCAAAGTTCCCAAGTATGTAAGACTAAACCACTCTAAGGATTAGATCATAGGTGATAAAAGCAAAGGTGTGCAAACAAGAAGAAGAATTGCTCAAAACTCAGATGAGTATTGTCTGATTTCAAGGATTGAACCTAAGACAGTAAATGAAGCTTGCAATGATGAAAATTGGACCAAAGCAATGGAAGAAGAGCTGATGCAAATTGAGAAAAATCACACTAGGGATCTTGTTCCTAGACCTAGAGACAAGAATGTGATTGGAACCAAATGGGTCTTTTGGAACAAACTGAATGAAGTTGGTGATGTAATCAGAAATAAAGCCAAATTGGTCTGCAAGGGCTACTCTCAAATAAAAGGAGTTGATTTTGAAGAAACTTTTGCTCCAGTGGCAAGAATTGAAGCAGTCAAATTATTTCTTGCTTATGCTGCCTTCAAGGACTTCAAAATATATCATATGGATGTCAAGTCTGCCTTCCTAAATGGTGACTTGGAAGAAGAAGTACACATTGAGCAACCAGATGGATTTCAATTGTCTGATCATGGTGATATGATCTACAAGTTGAAGAAAGCTCTGTATGGACTAAAGCAAGCCCCAAGAGCCTGGTATGAAAGGTTGAATAAGCATCTTTTGAAGATTCGTTTCAACAAAGGTACTGCTGACAGTAATTTGTATTTCAAAATTGACCATGAAAATATCTTGATTGTTGAAGTGTTTGTTGATGATATCATTTTTGGAGGAAGAGATAGTATGTGCAAAACTTTTGCAAATCAAATGAAAAATGAGTTTGAGATGTCCATGCTTGGGGAAATAAATTTCTTCTTGGGTCTACAAATCACTCAAACAAAGAAATGAATCTTCATTTCTCAGACTAAATATGTGAAAGAATTGTTGAAGAAATTTGGGATGGAAGACTCAAAACCAATGCATACTCCTATGTCTACCGGATGTAAATTGAGAAAAGAAGATTATTCTCCTAAGGCTGATCAGACAAAGTATAGGTCAATGATTGGAGGACTGTTATATCTCACTCAAACTAGACCAGACATTATGCAGGCTGTTGGTCTTGTTGCTAGATTCCAAGCTGATCCCAGAGAATCTCATGTCATGGCAATCAAGAGGATTTTTAGATATCTAAAAGGGACAGTTGAGTATGGTTTGTGGTATCCTAGAGATCATGATTTCTCTCTTCATGCATATACAGATGCAGATGGGGTAGGAGATGTGGATGACCGGAAGAGTACTAGTGGTGGAGCATTCTTTTTGGGAAAGAGATTAGTTTCTTAGCTAAGCAAGAAATAAGAGGCAATATCTCTGTCTACAACTGAAGCAGAATACATTGCAGCAACAGGTAGTTGCACTCAAGTTTTGTGGATGAAGCAGATGCTAAGAGATATCAAAGTAGAGTATGAGGAGCCTATCACAATCTTCTATGATAATTCAAGTGCAATAAATATATCTAAGAATCTGGTGTTGCATTCTAAGACTAAGCATATATCTATCAAGTTTCACATTCTAAGAGAGCAAGTGAACAAGGATGAAGTCAGATTGGAGTTTGTGCCTTCCAAGGATCAAATTGCAGACATCTTTACTAAACCTCTTCCCAAGGACTCTTTTGAGTATCTCAAGGAGAAGTTAGGGGTTATTGCCCCTCCGGTGATGAACTAAGATGCACTGGTGTGCATCAGTCCAGTGGATATCACAATCATATCTTGTGATCTGGATTGGTGATGGGGAGCTGCTACTCAGGGGGAGCAACTGGTATGATTCTGAAGTGTTGGAATTGCAAGTATGAGCCCTTTACCATTGATGTCAAAGGGGGAGAGAAGACATGTGAAAAACAAGTGGTTGATGATCAAAGGGGGAGCAGTAAATGAATAGAAGTCATGTGAATGGTTGTTGCTAATAGGGGGAGTTGTGACAGTAAGGAGAAGTTCTTGTCTTGATGGTTTTTCACATCATATGTTGGCATCAATGACAAAGGGGGAGATTGTTGCAAGTATGGGTCTAACTAGTGTTGTCATTGATGTTAACATACTCATGTTGCATTAATGAAAAGGGCTGGATGAGCAGAGAGGAGCAATGGAGACAGTGAAGTGGAGATCCCAGATAAAGTACATATTAGAGGTTGCAGTTCAAAGGGTTTGCAGATATGAATCTTGAGATGATCCAGTAAAGTTTTCAGAGGTCTACATGAAGATCTGAAGAAGTTATGGCCGCTCAAGTAGAACCAGTTCCAGTAGGTGTTCAGAGGTGATAGAGTGATACAAATAGGTCCGGTGAGATCTGGTAATTCATTATCCCACTCTATGGATTTGAGGGAGTGTTGAGACGTCCATGTGAAGTGTCAACTCGTTTGGTTCATAGTTTGAAGGTCCGGAAGCACCTATTCCTTTGTAACAGTGATGACAGACTGTGTTCTTGAAGTTCTGGATTAAGGAGAGAAGAATTCCAGCAAGCAGATGAAGTGTGGATGTTCTTGGTGATTCAAGAAAGGTTGTGGTGATCTTTAGATCGTGTCTAGTTCATGTTGGTGGTCCGCATTGAAGTTAGAGTTCGCATTTGAAGAATAACCGCCGAATGAAGTGACTGGTTGACCGTATGTATTACACGTCTTGCGGATGTTCTTATAGGTGTTTGCTGACTTAGATGACTATTCCTAAGTCGATGCCTTGTATAAATAAGAGATTGTGAAGTCATTCTAAAGTGTGTCTTGTGTGATGAGGGTGTGGTAGCGAAGAAAAGAGTGAAAGGCAGAGCAAAAGTTTTTGGGCTTAAATGGAACTGATCCAAGCATGGTAAAGATGCTATTCTCTAGTTCAATTTTGTGATACTTGTTACTTTGTAGATAGTGTGTCTCTTGTAGGCAGTGGGCCTCTTGTGAGCAGTGTGCTTGGGCAGTGAGCCCTAATTGGCATGTGTCATTTGTTATTTCTATTCTTCTAATAGAGAATACATTTTGGGTTAATCACCCCGTGGTTTTTCCCTTGGCTGGGTTTTCCACGTAAAAATCTTGGTGTCTCATGTGTTGATGTGTTTCTGCTCTTGTGTTAATGCTTTATGCTTTCATGGTTGATTAGATATTATGTTGCTGAATAACAAAGTGAATTTAAGTGTTTAAATTGAAAGCAAGTTTTGGACAACTGATTCACCCCCCCCCTCAGTTGTCTGTCCTGAATCCAACACCCTCTACCCTCAACACTATACCTTAAACCCTAATCCCTTAACCCTAAACCCTAAATGCTAAACCCTATCCCTAAAGCCTCAACCCTCAACCCTTAAACCTTAAACCCTAAACCCTATCCCCAAATCCTCTACCCTTCACACTATACCTTAAACCCTAATCCCTTAACCCTCAGCCCTAAATCGTCAACCCTCAACCCTTAAACCTTCAACCCTAAACCCTATCCCTAAACCCTCTACCCTCGATACTATGCCTTAAACCTTAATCCCTCAACCCTTAAACCCTTAATCCCTCAAACCTTAAACCCTTAAACCCTAAACTCTCAACCCCTAGATACACTTAAACCCTTAAACCTTAAACCCTAATCCCTCAACCCTCAACCCTCAACCCTAATTTTGATTTTCTTCCATTGCTTCAACATCATTGTTGTTTTCCCCATCAGAAACCAATTCATTCAGCAACTTGTTGCCCATTGGTTAACTTGAACTGCATACTCTGTTAGAAGAAGGGCATCTTTTATTTGTATCAATGTTGGTATTCATAATTTGGAGCTCGCATTGATATTTTTCACACACCTTGTTCTTTGAAATATCTTAGCCTTAAAATATGACTTGGATATGTACTTGAACACACTATGTTTTCTGTAATGTCTCAGTAATGTTATATGGCATGTTTTTTTGGCCCATCTGGGGTTCATTGTGCCAATAGATGTACACACTATGAGAAAAGATTTGTGTATGGTACATCCATACTGAGTAATTAACAGTTGAAATCAGAAGGATGATCATTATGAGAAAAGCTTTGCATTGTGGTACATCCACAGTGGGCAATGAATGGTTGAAATTAGAACCCCTGGTCAACATTAAGTGAACATTTTTTTAAAAGATCAGCATACTCTCTCCACCTATTTGCTTGAATTTAAATCGAGGCCATAAAAATGTGCACACATCTACTCCCAATGTATAACCTGGGTGTAATTAAAACCATCAACTAGAAAAAATAAACAACTTTCGCCATAAAAATCAATTAGTCTTTTAAAAATAGATATATTAGTAACTATACATTTTAGATATCAGTAACTATACATTTTAGTATTGTTTCTTTCTTGATTTTCTATTTTTTATTAACTAATTTTTGTTTGTTTTAGACAAAATATTACAATCCTCATGAAGATCTTTTCTTGTATATAATTTTCTCCTTTTATCTTTGGCCTGTCTTTTCCCTCCTAGAAGTTCTTTCAAAAGGATCCTTATTTTATCTTTCAATCTATATGAACTCTAAACATAAATCTATGTTTCTTGTTATCCACCTGCTCAAAGATGCAAATGTCTCCTTGATATTATTATGGCATACAAAATATGCCCACCCCGCACTTAGGGCAGGTATATTGTTATGAAACAGGCAAATAATCTCCCATTGTTTACTGGCTCTATCCACAAGAACTACTAAACTTTTTTCTCTTGATAATTGTAGAGGACATTCACCTATTTTTGGCAACTCCTGCATTCCCAAACCACTACAAAAACTAAGTTATTTTAACCCAATAAATAGCTGATTGCATGGATTTAATACTCTACTATTAAATCTTAGCATTCACACAAATGCAGATGTTCATATTATAGAAGACTGCATTATATTAGACTATTAGAGATCCCTCAGAAAAATGTAATAACAAAACTGCTTTGCCTTATGTTAGCTTAGAATAAAAAGGTAAGAGTAATAAGAATAGAAGGCAGAGAATTTGATCTTACTAGTATGCATGGTCGTTTACATTCTGTGACTTCATTTTCATTGAATAAAAAGGTAAATATCTGATTTGAAAGGTGGGGCAGAGTTCACTGTCATGTACTTTTCTAGATGATAGGGTCCATAATGTCTAGGGTTCTTCAAAGAAAGGCCTATAACATAATTAAGTTTTTGTTATACCAATCATCCAGGTAAAGCTACAATTCAAATGCCTATTTTGAAAGTTGAAATAAATTAAATTAGACTTACAATTTTGATTTTCTTCCATTGCTTCAACAACATCATTGTTTTCTTCATCAGAAACCAATTCAATCAGCAACTTGCTGTCCATTGGTTGACTTGAACTACATC
The DNA here is from genome assembly GCA_027924645.1 of Cunninghamia lanceolata. NCBI lineage: Eukaryota > Viridiplantae > Streptophyta > Pinopsida > Cupressales > Cupressaceae > Cunninghamia > Cunninghamia lanceolata. The sequence goes on along the minus strand of BSBN01000391.1, from coordinate 41,505,504 downwards.
CTCTGTTAGAAGAAGGGCATTTTTTATCTATATCAATGTTGGTATTCATAAGCTGAAGAACATCGATATTTTTCACATGCCCTGTTCTTTGAAATATCTTAACCTTAAAATATGACTTGGATATGTACTTGAACATAGCAAAATCTCCAATCTCCAGCCCATGATGATTCACAAAATTTTCCCAACCCTGCCTAAATTCTAGTTTATTTATGGTACCCCCTAATTGTACATCCCACTCCTGCCCACCTGAGCCTTACAACACCGTATGTTCATTTGTGTTATCTATAAACTGTGAAACAAATGCAGGAGGAATGCGCTGCCATAAACACATTACACAATTAGATTTTACAAGTTCTTAACAGTGTAAAGGAAATAAAAGAATGAAAAATAATGTATAGAGTTACCAGTTTTTGTGTAAAGTCACCAAGCATAACTTTGAAGGAGGCACACCCATTAAACCAATTCAATCAGCAACTTGTTGCCTATTGGTTGACTTGAACTGCATCCTCTGTTAGAAGATGGGCATCTTTTATCTGTATCAATGTTGGTATTCATAAGCTGAAGAGCATTGATGTTTTTCACACACCATGTTCTTTGAAATATCTTAACCTTAAAATATGACTTGGATATGTACTTGAACATGTAACAAAATCTTCAATCTCCAGCCCATGATGAGTTGACTTGAACTGCATCCTCTGTTAGAAGATGGGCATCTTTTATCTGTATCAATGTTGGTATTCATAAGCTGAAGAGCATTGATGTTTTTCACACACCCTATTCTTTGAAATATCTTAACCTTAAAATATGACTTGCATATGTACTTGAACATGTAACAAAATTTCCAATCTCTAGCCCATGATGAGTTGACTTGAACTGCATCCTCTATTAGAAGAAGGGCATTTTTTATCTATATCAATGTTGGTATTCATAAGCTGAAGAGAATTGATGTTTTTCACACACCCTATTCTTTAAAATATCTTAACCTTAAAATATGACTTGGATATGTACTTGAACATGTAACAAAATCTCCAATCTCTAGCCCATGATGAGTTGACTTGAAATGCATCCTCTGTTAGAAGAAGGGCGTCTTTTATCTATATCAATGTTGGTATTCATAAGCTGAAGAGCATTGATGTTTTTCACACACCCTATTCTTTGAAATATCTTAACCTTAAAATATGACTTGGATATGTACTTGAACACAACAAAATCTCCAATCTCCAACCCATGATGATTCACAAAATTTTCCCAACCCTGCCTAAATTCTAGTTTATTTATGGTACCCCCTAATTGCACATCCCACTCCTGCCCACCTGGGCCTTGCAACACCATATGTTCGTCTGTGTTGTCTATAAACTATGAAACAAATGCAGGAGGAATGTGCTACCATAAACACATTACACAATTAGATTTTACAAGTTCTTAATAGTGTAAATGAAATAAAAGAATGAAAAATAATGTATAGAGTTACCAGTTTTTGTGTAAAGTCTGTTAGCTACCGTTGCACCAAAAGATCAACCTATTAATGCCTGATACAACCACTTGATTTAACAAGCACAGGAGGTGGTTAAGCCCTTGTCGCAAACTACCGCAGCGCAGCACTAAACAAGGAAACCAAGGGTCACACCTTGCAACAATCCGCCCCAGCACAAGCGCAGGGTTTGAACCCGTGACCTCAGCTCTGATACCAATTGTTAGCTGTTGTTGCACCAAAAGATCAACCTATTAATGCCTGATACAACCACTTGATTTAACAAGCACGGGAGGCGGTTAAGCCCTTGTCGCAAACTACCGCAGCGCAGCGCTGAACAAGGAGACCAAGGGTCACACCTTGCAACAAAGTATCCAAGCATAAATTTGAAGAAGGAGGCACGCCCATTAAACCAATTCAATGAACAACTTGCTGCCCATTGGTTGACTTGAACTGCATCCTCTGTCAGAAGAAAGGCATCTTTTATCTGTATCAATGTTGGTATTCATAAGCTAAAGAGCATTGATGTTTTTCACACACCATGTTCTTTGAAATATCTTAACCTCTAAATATGACTTGGATATGTACTTGAACATGTAACAAAATCTCCAATCTCCAGCCCATGGTGAGTTGACTTGAACTGCATCCTCTGTTAGAAGAAGGGCATCTTTTATCTGTATCAATGTTGGTATTCATAAACTGAAGAGCATGGATGTTTTTCACACACCATGTTCTTTGAAATATCTTAACCTTAAAATATGACTTGGATATGTACTTGAACACAACAAAATCTCCAATCTCCAGCCCATGAAGATTCACAAGATTTTCCCAACCCTACCTAAATTCCAGTTTATCTATGGTACCCCCTAATTGCACATCCCACTCCTGCCCACCTGGGCTTTGCAACACCATATGTTCGTCTGTGTTGTCTATAAACTATGAAACAAATGCAGGAGGAATGCGCTGCCATAAACACATTACACAATTAGATTTTACAAGTTCTTAACAGTGTACAGGAAATAAAAGAATGAAAAATAATGTATAGAGTTACCAGTTTTTGTGTAAAGTCTCCAAGCATAACTTTGAAGGAGGCACGCCCATTAAACCAACTCATTCAACAACTTGTTGCCCATCAGTTGACTTGAACTGCATACTCTGTTAGAAGAAGGGCATCTTTTATCTGTATCAATGTTGGTATTCATAAGCCGAAGAGCATTGATGTTTTTCACACACCCTATTCTTTGAAATATCTTAACCTTAAATTATGACTTAGATATATACTTGAACACAACAAAATCTCCAATCTCCAGCCCATGATGATTCACAAAATTTTCACAACCCTGCCTAAATTCCAGTTTATTTATGGTACCCCTTAATTGTACATCCCTAAACCCTAAACCCTAATCCCTTAACCCTAAACCCTAATCCCTAATCCCTAAACCATAAACCCTAATCCCTAATTATAATTTATGGTACCCTAATCCTTAAACCCTAAACCCTTATCCCTAAACCATAAACTCTATCCCTAAATCCTCAACCCTCAACACTTAAACCCTAAATCCTAAACCCTATCCCTCAAACCTCAACCCTCAACACTATACCTTAAACCCTAATCCCTCAACCCTAAACTTTCAACCCTAATCCCTCTACCCTCAACACTCTACCTTAACTCTAATCCCTCGACCTTCAACCCTAAATGCTATCCCTAAAGCCTCAACCCTAAACCTTAATCCCTCAAGGTCCTAAACTCTAATCCCTTATCCCTAAACTCTAAATCCTATCCCTAAACCCTCAACCCTCAACCTTAAACTTTAATCCCTCAACCCTAAACCCTAATCCCTCTTGACCTTAAACCCTCAACCCTTATCCACCCCTCTCCTCCCCTATCTGCCTCACCCCCATCTCTACCCTCCTCTACCCTTGACACTATACATACATAGAGGCATACATGCATACATACATACATATAAGTATACATACATACATACATATAAGTATACATACATACATATAGGCATACATACATACATACATATATACATACATACATGATTAATAACCTTGAACATAAAAAAATCCAAGGGGGTCATAACGCGAGCGCGTTATGTTAAACATGACAACATTGAGCAAACTTTTGCGAAAAAGGAAAAAATGCAAAACAGAACATAACGTGAGTGCGTTATAACGTGCTCGCGTTATGTTTTGCTTTGGGAATCCCAAGCCTTAGGTTTGGGATTTGCTTTGGATTTCTAACCCAAAGGCTTGGAGTGCCTTCCCAATGTCTAGAGACGTGTTTTTGCATATTCTACAGGATTTCACATAATTTCGTTCGTGCTAACCCTCATATTTGCACGTGTTTCAAGGTCGAACAAATTGAACACCTGGGTAATGTTAGGCTTTCTCTTAGCTATTTAACGATGTAATTTTTTTCACATTTTGACAATGTTAAGCCTTTCATCTTTAATTTCTTTTGTTTTTGTGTCCATTTTTGGGAAAAAACCATTGTTTGGTCTTTTTTTCATTGTAAATTAACCATTCATTAAAATTTCAAAAAAATTACATATATAGAAACTAGACTCTATTCTACACATATTTTAAAAAATGATTTTCAATTAGTTTTCAAAATTTATAGGGGTAACACGGCCAAAATTCTATTTTTTAGGATGTGTCCGTTTTTGGGAAAAAACCACTGTTTGGTCTTTTTTATTGTAAATTAACCATTCATTAAAATTTTAAAAAAATTACATATTTAGAAACTAGACTCCATTCTACACATATTTTTAAAAATAATTTTCAATTAGTTTTCAAAATTTATAGGGATAACACGACCAAAATTCTATTTTTTAGGATGTGTCCACTTTGAAAATTAGTAAAAAATCAAAAATCATCAAAAAATTATCAGAAAAATCAGGCATAAACTACATGTTGTTAGCTAAATTTTCACCAAAGCGATTTTAAAAATATCAAAAAAAAGTTGACATTTTGAGGGAGCCACAAAACATGCTATGTTATGTTTTTTGACAGAAACAACACCAATTTATGTGGCTCCCTCTTTTGAACCCCTTAATCTATACCATTTTTTTTAAAAAATAGTAGTTTAGAAAGTAGACTTGGAGCACTACGAACATTGTTTTGGTTGCATCTCCAAATTTTGAGTGTAACTATGCTTAATTTATCATCCAAGGCCAACATTTCCTGATTTCAGGAAAAAAAAAATGTGGCCACTTAAGACCCCTTTTTGGCCCCCCATCTTTTTCCACTTGCCCTTATGAGCTCACAATTGAGTCCAGAGTAGTCGAGACAGTCAAATTTACCTTTCATTTCATCTTGTTGGACACCGAAAGCCAGATCTGTGGGGATTTGAAGCTCAGTTTTGACATTCGGCTTGCATATTTTGTGTTTTAATCAATTCTTGCAGGTTGCAACAAGCCTTTGCTTGTCGTAGGTGGCCGATTCAACCTTTACATGCCATTTTTTTATTGCTGGAGTCATTTTTTGTTGTTGGAAGTGTTTTTATTGCATTAGATTCACATCTTCTGTACATCAAAAAGAAAACGCCCTTTGGGTTTTGTTTGCAGCATAAAAAAACCATCTAGGTATCTGTTAGTTTTTGCATGTAGCTTATATATTTTGTAGAAACTAAATCAGAAAGTTTCAGCATACCCCCTCTCTGTTGATAGTTGCAAATTTGAAGGCAGTTTTCAAAGGCTCCATTCTAGCTCATACTGTCTTCGTTTCTCGAGCAATTTTTTTTTATTTGGGCTACTTTTTGTTCTCTTTGTTCTAGTGCAGATGTTTTTTTTATTTTTATTTTGACGCAGAGATTTTCCAAAAATTGTAGATTCTCACTCGTGACACTGCATAGTTCTTGTTTTGGGAACTTTAGAGAAGCATAACTTTTACATACGACCTTGGATCAAGATGATTCTTTTTTTGAAAGTGCATGTTTTTTCGTGTAATTTGTAGTGGTACTATTTATTTCACTTGGTATTGTGCCTTGAAGTTGTATTCTCAATATAGGCTCATTTTGAGAATTTGCAATGCATTGAGATCAAATCCACTTTGTGTTCCTTGTTGGTGGCAACTGTAATCTCACTAAATATAAAGTGCCAGATCATTTTTTTTGGGGGGAATTTTTGATTGAGTGATTTGAGGGGGGTCTCTTGGTGTGATTATGCTTGTGCTTCTCTTTCTACTCGTGCTCTCCTTTCCTTTTACAAATGGGTAATGTTAAGTTTCCATTGCTAACACCATACAACTACAACACATGGCAACAAAATGCATGGAACTTCTTAATGCAACAAGGTTATACACCCTATGTTGAAGAAAAGATAATTCAACCTGTAGATGGTAAGGAAATCATACTCTGGATGATTGAACAAATAAAAGCTCATGTTGTATTAGAAGTTTAGTTTCTCTTGATATAATATTTTAGCTTGATGGATGTAACAATTCACATGATGCATGGGACAAACTAAAAAATCTCTATGGGACAACTAATGAAATAAGGGGATATCAAATTGATAATCAATTAATGGCACTAGATCCTAAACAACATCCAAGATTTTGTAACAAAAATTAATGATTTGAGAGCATAATGTAAATCATGCATCAAAGAGAAGAAAGACATTCAACCTGTCTTGAGTACTCTTAACAAACTTGGACCTAAATATGTTGCTTTTGTTTCCAACTTTCATACTCATAGATTGACTATGGGCTCTACTTATACAATGCCTTTCTTTGCTTCATTTTTTGAATTGTTGATACAAAAACAAGGCAAACTTCTTTCCACGGTTCTCTTGAAGCCATCTCAGTCTCAGGATTTGTTGGCTAGTCAGTCGAAGGGACAGAAAGAGTCATGGAAACCTGACCAGAAATAGAAGAAGTCATAGAAAGATTAGGCACAATCATTATCTGCCCCAAAAGTAGATTCTTCTTCAAAGGGGAATTCTCAGAAGAAGGAAAGGCCAACTTGTTGTTACTGTAAGAAAGTTGGTCATGGAACACTCTTGTCACAAGAAGCAGATCGATGAGTTGAAACATCTTCTCAAAAAGAACAACATTAATATACCTTCTTCACAACAATCCTCTCCTCCTTCCAAATCAAGCAAAGGGGAAGCAACTGCACTTGTTGCTACTGCAAATTCTTCTCAGCAGTGGATTCTTGACTCGGGTGCATCACATCACATGGGTTATGTTAGAGAACAGTTTTCTTTGTTGGAGCCTTGTTCGATGCTCCACATTCTCATTGGGGATGACTCTCCTATCGAAGTCATCGAGAAAGGTTCTGTTGATGCTGGCACTGGTACATTTGAGGATGTCCTCTGTGTGCCTAATCTGTCGTCCAACCTTATCTCCATCTATCAGATTGCCCAAAATGGTAGAAAAGTAGAGTTCACTTCTGATTCTGTCACCATCAGGAATCTTAAAGATAATGCACTTCTTGCAATTGGTAAGGTTGATCATGAGTCTCATTTGTATTCTTTCTCACATTTTGTACTTGATTCACATTCTATTGTTTTGCTCACTCATTCAGATTCTGTGAGCAAGCTATGGCATGAGCGGTTTGGCCATCTCAACTTCTGCTATCTTCAGCAGCTCAGTAGGTAGGATATGGTCACAGGTCTTCCTAAGATCAGTTTTTTAGATGGAGTTTATTCAGGTTGTGCCTTGGGAAAACATCCTGAGGACAAGTTCAACAAAGGGAAGGCTTGGAGGACTTCAGAAGTCCTTGAGTTAGTTCACAGTGATGTAGCAGGTCCATTTCCATTCTTGTCTTTTAGTAAAGCTTGCTACTTGCTCACATTTATTGATGACTTTTCTAGATACACCTAGATCTACTTTCTTCAGAAGAAAGGAGAAGCTTTTTATAAATTTTGAAAGTTCAAGGCTCGTGCCGAGAAACAATCTAGAAAGGTTGTCAAGATTCTCCACACTGATGATGGCAGAGAATATGTGAACCATCTGTTTGACCAATTTTGCACTCTTGAAGGGATAGATCTTCAGCATACTGTCACCTACACACCTCAACAGAATGGTGTGACAGAGAGGAAAAATAGGTCCCTGAAAGAGATGGTTGGTTGTATGATCCACGCACACTCCCTTGCACCTGAGTATTGGGTGGAAGTTATCAACTGTGTTGCTCACATCCAGAACAGAGTTCCACATAAGGCATTGAAGGGCATCACTCCCTTTGAAGCCTGGTGTGGTAGGAAACCTATTGTGCGGCACTTCAGAGTTTTTGGCTCTCTAGCATTGGCTCACATTCCATCGGAGAAGTGCAAGGCCTTAGAACCTCAAAGTCAGCCTTGTATCTTTGTTGGTTACCCGGATGGCGTAAAAGGATATCGGCTCTTGGATCCTAAGACACATGAGCTCTTGATTGAGCGAAGTGTGCGATTTGAGGAAAGCTCTCCTAGCTCATCCTCACATCTTCCTTCCTCCACCACGGATTCAGATAGTGACTCAAAGGATTTTCCTTCAGTTGCCTCTACTTGCAGAGTTGATCATGAGGTTTCATCCTCCTCTTCGTAGAGTTTAGATTTTGAAGATGAGGATTCTCCTCCATCTCCTCACAAGCCTTGTTGGGCTCATCGGACACTTGAGTCTGCAGGCACTCTTTTTGGGGATCCTTCAGACACTCAGAGGACTCGATCACAATATCAGGACATTATGCATTCCTACATTGCCACAACTATAAATCCACAGTCATTTCATGAATCATCAGGTATTGTTGAATGGGATTCAACAATGGAGGAAGAGTACAACTCCTTGATTCAGAACAAAACTTGGGATCTTGTTCCACTTCCTAAGGGAAGAAAAATGGTTCAGTGTAAGTGGATCTATCAGATTAAATTTGCAGTGAATGGATCAGTTGACAACTTCAAAGCACGGTTTGTGGCCAAAGATTTCTCTTAGGTTCCTGGTGTTGACTACATAGACCTTTGCCCCCGTCGCCAAAATAAACTCCATTCGCTTGTTACTTGCTATTGTTGTAGCTCAAGGTTGGGTTGTACATCAAATAGATGTGAAGAGTGCATTTCTTCATGGGGATCTACATGAGGAGATTTACAAGGAGTAGGTACAGGGATTTATTCAGTATTCTTCACTAGTTTATAGGTTATGGAAGTCTCTCTATGGCCTTAAACAGGCCCCACAGGCTTGGTATGCCAAGATGGACTCCTTTTCTTGGCTCTCTATGTTGATGATTTGATTGTCACTAGGAGCACTTCATCCATCATTGCAAGCATCAAGAGTCCTTTGCATGATAGGTTTGCCATGACTGACTTGGGTCTCTTGCACTATTTTCTCAGGATTGAGATCACTCAAACCTCTTCTATGATCTCTCTTGTGCATCCCAAGTACGCTCTTGATCTTTTGGCTCATTTTCACATCGCTGATTGTAAGCCTGCACTAACTCCCTTTCTATCAGGACTCAAGCTTAAGGCGAAGTGTTCTACACCACTAGTTGATGCTACTTTGTATTGTCAACTTATTGGTAGCCTCATCTACTAGACTCATGTAGGGTGTTGAGCTTGTCGTTTCTCCCAAAAGGCGTACCTATCAGGAAACCGCTACCATCCCAGATAAGGACCGGCGGGAGGCAGTTAAGCCATGTCACGAATCCTGAAGGGGGACGTTGACTTTTTTGCTAACAATCCCCCCCTCAGCGTTACCCAAGGGGATTCAAACCCATGACCCAGCTCTAATACCACTTGTAGGGTGTTGAGCTGGTTGTTTATCCCAAAAGGTGCACCTATCAGGAAACTGCTACTATCCCAGATAAGGACTTGTGGGAGATGGTTAAGCCATGTCACAAATCTTGAAGGGGGACGCTGACTTTTTTGCCAACAACTCATACTTGCCCCAATATTTCATTTGCAATTGGCATTGTTCCACGCTTCATGATGGAGCCACATGAGCTTCATTAGAAGGATGCCAAATGCATCTTGCACTACATATAGGGCACTCACAGGTACAAGATTTACTATACAGCAGGCACAGGCTTAGACTTGGTTGGATACAGGGATTCTAATTGCGCTGGTGATCTTGATGATTGCAAGTTCACATCTGGCTACAATTCTCACCTTGGTTCTGGTCCCATTAGTTGGCAAAGCAAGAAGCAGCATGTCATTGCTCTTTCTTCGACTAAGGCTGAGTATCAGGGGGCTATTTGGCTTCAGAATATCCTCATTAAACTTGGCATCACTTTTTAGAAGCCATCAATCATCTACTGTGACATCCAGTTCATCATCAACAGACCAAACACATTGAGATCCACATGCATTTTCTTACGGAGTTGATTCAGGAGCAGGTCATCGATTTGCCGTATTGTACTACAGTGGAGCAGGTTGCAAATATCTTCATCAAACCCTTCACTAAGAGCCAGTATGTTCATCTTAGGTCTCTCTTGGGGGTGTGAGACATCTCTTTTGGGGGGTCACTTAGCCCGTCCTGCTTTATCCTCTCTTGAGGGGGAGCATTTTCCCATCTTTACTTACATTTCCCCCTAAGTTGCATTTAAGGGGATGTTAGTGTGAAAAGAGTTATTAGCTATCTAGTCTATTTCCTTGCTAGTTCTCCTTTTAGCTCTCTTCACACTAGGTTAAGTTTACTTAGGGACTTTTTCACTTTATCCCATATTGGTTGTGTTTTTAGTCTCTTGGGTGGAATATTCTATATATACCCACCTCTTACCCTCATATGGCATCCATTTCCATTGTATTGCTTTGCATTCTCTTGAGTTGAATACATTTTATTTGGCTCATATCTAATTTATGTTCTCAATCACTTGCATTCTTGGGTAGAAATCTTACACATGGAAATGTTCAACATTCAAACATCAACATCAACTCAAACATTTGATTACATCAAAGAAGTCCTCAACATCATCATAAGGCATAGAAACTGAACATCAAATATCAACATCAACTCAAACATTTGATTACATCAAAACATGATCCATCTTCACCACTAAGAACTAAATGTGCCTTGGTGTGAGGGAAGGCTAGATAATATTAGTCTTGGAGGAGATCAAAGTAAACTTCCAAGAACAAATAAACCTGGCTGAGGAAAAAATTCAAGAGCAAGTAGAAATCTTCGAACAAATCAAACAAGATACAATCACATCCCATATCATTAGAATATTTCAAATCTAGGGATAAATCATAAACTAAATCCACAGAGAAGCTACACAAGACTTAGCCATCATAAGAGAGGTAGGCAACAAAAATCTTTATTTACTACAAGAGCTGACATCTCAAATTAGAGAGTTAAACAATAATTATTGCAACAACAACAATCACAACATTCAACACACGAATGCAATCAACCCAAACACAATCTACAACATTCTTCTCCCTAGAGAACAAGACACCCCCTCAGTACCATCGCCGCTTGATTGGTTATTGCCACGAGAGTAGGAGTGACTGGGAGGTTGCCTTTACAAAGATATGGTTTGTGTTGCGTTAGAGTTTGACTCACCTACATTGTGTCTGAGTCATATTCTAAACAATATAGGATTGAATACATAAATTATAGGCAGAACATCAACAATGGACTAAAACAACTTCTCATTAGAAGAATAAAAAAAGAAAAAAATAGATCATGTCATTAGAGTACTTGCAAATAAGTTATAGGAGGAATATCAACAATTTTTTTGGGTTTTATGGGACCCCTTGCTCCACAAAAATAGATCCTCTAGCAGCTCCATGGGACTCCTTCCTAATGAGGGTTTACACACGTGCAGATTTAATAATTTCACACATTTGTTTGTTGATGGCAGGCTGCACTAACTCTAAAATCATTGCCAGGTGACCAAGATACATGGTGAGGCCATTTATTTCTCTGTTGGTGTATTTTCTAATACTATGTAGATCAATGACATTATCACTATCTGAAATATCTTAATTTTAAATTTTACATACAATTTGTTTTCGAAACAGCCATTGATTCAATAGGAAACCACAAATACTTGCATGAGTATGTGGATGCTCCTGTGATCCACAGGGACTTCAAAACTAGCAATATTCTCCTCGAAAGAAACTACCATGCCGAACTCTCAGATTTTGGCTAGGCCAAACTTGGGTTTGATAAAGTAGGAAGCAATGTGTCTACTCGTGCTCTAGGAACACAAGGATATGTTGACCCAGAGTAAGTAGAATCTCATTTTTTATAGTGTACTGAGTAAATTTATCAGTATTTTCAGACAAACATAATTGGTTCTCTACTCTATATACACTTTCAAAATTCTTAAATCCAGTAAGTCCTGGTTTCATGTGGCCTGCCTCCTTTTTTCATGTCATCTGCTATTATTTTTTCCTACGGAAATGCGAAATGTCTTCCTTGTTAGTTTTTATGATTAGATTTAAAGCAATCAGAAAAATGCAACACAATGAACAATGAACACAACAAGATACCCTAGGAGAACCCTCCAACTTGAGGGGAAAAACCCAGCAACAATATATCTCTTATATAATGAATGATAAGAATAGCAATCTGCTTTACAATGGCCAAATCCAAGGCCTACAGGTATGGCTTCACTTCTTGAAGCACAAAGAATAAGTCCACACTTGATAAATCTGATTTGATCTTGAAATACCTAGATCTGCTCCTTAGAAGTCTGCTCTGCCTTGTGAATTTTGCTTGTATTTGAATGTCTTTGATTGAGAGGTGTAATGACCTTGTATATATATATATATGAGGGACGCACCCTTTCACAAGAGGTCGGCCTCATTACAATATTACTTTGGTCGGCCTGTAGAAGTATCCGACTGAAGCTAAAACATTGACACTCCCTCTTAGCTAGGGAGGATACTTCCAGCTACATGAGACATATCACCTCATCGTGATGTCAACCACAATGGATGACATCCACTATGGCTCTCCCAGAGGGTGGAATCAAGGGATTTCACCTCAAACTTCTCTCACAGAGAAGAACTTGTTATCAAGGGATTTCACCTCGAACTTCTCTCACAGAGAAGAACTCGTTATCAAGGGATTTCACCTCGAACTTCTCTCACAGAGAACAACTCATTATCAAGGGATTTCACCTCGAACTTCTCTCACAGAGAACAACTCGTTATCAAGGGATTTCACCTCGAACTTCTCTCATAGAGAAGAACTCGTTATCAAGGGATTTCACCTCGAACTTCTCTCACAGAGAAGAACTCGTTATCAAGGGATTTCACCTTGAACTTCTCTCACAGAGAAGAACTCATTATCAAGGGATCACTGATACTGAGACTCTTTCTCAGTTAAGCCTGTATTCTCCACTATACCAAGCTTATCTCGAAAGTACACAAACTTTAACTTGGAGAGAGGCTTGGTGAGAATGTCTACCGTCTGCTCATCAGTGCTGATATACCTCAACTCTATAGCTTTCCTCAATACCATATCTCTGATATAATGGTATTTGATCTCAACATGCTTAGTTCTGTCATGAAACACTGGATTGATAGAAAGCTTCACACAGCTCTGGTTATCACAATGAATGATAGTAGGCTCCATTGATTGTCCAAACAATCCTGCAAGGAGCTTACGAAGCCATATTGCTTTTCAAGCTACCATACAAGCTGCAATATACTCTGCCTCTATTGTACTCAATGTTATAGATGACTGCTTCCTGCTGCACCAGGAAATCATAGCAGATCCCAAACTAAAGCAACATCCAGAAGTGCTCTTCCGATCAGTGACACACCCTATCCAATCAAAATCAGTATATCCATGCAGCTTCAAGTCTACACCAGAAGAATATCTCAAGCCATACCCAATTGTGCCATGCAAGTATCTTAGGATATGCTTCACTGCAACTAGATGTACTTGTCTTGGTTCACATATGAACTGACTAAGTGCAATCACTGCATAGCAAATATCCAGTCTAGTATTGACTAGATACATCAATGATCCAATCAACTACCTATACATAGTAGGATGCACCAGATCTAAACTAGCTGCAGCCTCTTTTAAATTTTGAAAATTGGTTTCCATAGGCGTAGACATGGATTTGCAATCCATTATACCAAATCTCTTTAGAATATCAATGGTATACTTCCCTTGACTTAGAATGATCTCATCAAGCTTCTGCCATACTTCTGAACCAAGGAAGTAATGCATGTAACCAAGATCCTTCATTTCCAATTCAGAAGCTAACTCCTTACATTTGATAATGAGGTGATCTTTTCCAGTAAGAAATAAATCACCATAAGGAACCAAGATCAAGTAGATTTCCATCTTCTTCAAGTTTAGTAGGCATCCTCTGACTCTTTTAGTACTTGCATCAACCTTATGACCTCTTTGTCAAAGATTGGTTGCAATGCTTGCCTTAGAGAAAATTTTCCAGAGCACATCTCTGATATTGTAGAGAGTTCAGGATTGTCCTCCTCGACCCCAACCTAGATCACTCTATTTTGAATAGGTTTGCGGAGCTATCAATCAAATCCGGATAGATTATCTTGTGCAATTCTATTCTCAGCATCCAAAGAGGTCTTCCAAGGACATTTATCATCAGCCTTGCAATGCTGCAACCTTCACTTCTTCTCAGTGAGTCACAAAACTCCCTCTTGACCCCTACCTCAGAGATTGCAAAGAAGACTTCTGAAAGTGAACTCCCTCTAGCCACTAACTCAGTCCCATAGCTGCAAGTTGTGACTTCATGCTTGATCATTTCTTTGGTCGGCATAACTTCCTCACAAGATGCCTGAAGCTCTTCCTCCTAGTGCAATCTCTCATTACTTTCATGCTCCTCGATTGATCCTGGGAGCATTTTAGAGAGAGATTACTAACAGTTTATAACTATCCAAAGAAATATCAAGGCTAGAATCATACAAGGTTTACTATCTCAAGTTATAGGATGAATACATAAGAATTTATGAACAATATTAAAACATGAATAATGAAATCAACCTATAAGTGAAATATGTAGCAAATATCAAAAGATAAAAAATGAAGGGATAAAGAAACTTATCTTTATTGAAATCTGATATATAACTCTTTCTTCCATGTTTTACTCCTTTCGAGAGTGCTAAACTCAGCACAACAAAAGACAATCTCTTTATTGAGTTGTTGGTACACCAATGAGCTAGGCTTGTGGTTGTTCTCGTCAACACACCAATTAGACACGATGATGACAGAGGTTGCAACTTCATAAACTCCCACAACAAACTCCATCTCCTCTGTACGAGTTGAGATAACCAAAATAAGGAGAAGCCATGAAGAAAACAGGTCCATTGCCACCATGATCAATTGAAGAGAGCCGATTTCTCAATTCTGAAATCCTCATGAAGTAAGAAATAACCGTTTCTCCTTTCGACATTTTCACATGATGTAATTGTTGCTTCAGTGCAAGAGCCCGGCTGATGTTGTTGATTTCGTACATCTCCTCCAAGGTTTTGAACATGTCCCTTGCCGTCTTCAACTTGGAGACGATCAGAACAATATGATCTTTAACGGAGTCAACCAATATCTTCTTCGCCTTGATGTCTTTCTTTTTCCACTGCAACTTCTCTTCTTCCTCTGAAGGTTCGAGAACTTTGGTTTCCACAAACTCGGCCAAGTCATTTTCTTCCAAGGTGAGCATGATTCTAAACCTCCATGATGTGAAGCTGGATGCTCCTTCGAGTCTATCCTCAATTTTAAGACCGTTCACCATCTTGACTAAAATAGGGATAATAGAGAGTATTGTTGCAATGACAAATTTGATCACGATCTTCTTCAAACCCGCTCTGATACCATGTTAGTTTTTATGATCAGATTTAAAGCAATCAGAAAAATGCAACACAATGAACAATGAACACAACAAGATACCCTGGGAAAACCCTCCAACTTGAGGGGAAAAACCCAGCAACAATATATCTCTTATATATTGAATGATAAGAACAACAATCTGATTTACAATGGCCAAATCCAAGGCCTACAGGTATGGCTTCACTTCTTGAAGCACAAAGAATAAGTCCACACTTGATAAATCTGATTTGATCTTGAAATACCTAGATCTACTCCTTAGAAGTCTGCTCTGCCTTGTGAATTTTGCTTGTATTTGAATGTCTTTGATTGAGAGGTGTAATGACCTTGTATATATATATATATATATATATATATATATATATATATATATATATATATATATATATATATATATATATATATATATATATATATATATATATATATATATATATATATATATATATATATGAGGGACGCACCCTTTCACAAGAGGTCAGCCTCATTACAATATTAATTTGGTCGGCCTGTAGAAGTATCCGACTGAAGCTAAAACATCAACATTCCTCAATTATTTTTCTTCTTGATTGTTAAAAAAGCTATGCATACATAAATTTCTCGGTATTATTTTTTGTTTCTTTTCACACTCTACAAGATCCCTCCCCAAACGCTGATAGCAGTAACAAGCAAAAAAACACCTCTATAGTTCCCCATCATAATGTCCATGCAAGCAGTAGCTCCAAACAGTGGGGCCTCAATGCCTCGAGCAATCTGGATGCTTTCTGTTACAGCAACCTCATCCTCAACTCCCAGCACTGTCGGTGGCAATTCGTCAAATCCACAAATTTGGGATTTTCAATCTAGCTCTGATTCTCCCATGTATGGCATGACTGCTGCTGCAGGGGTTCCTTCTGGTTCTAGTAAGGCCATCTCTGTAGCCTATCCTGGTGTTGTATCTCTTACATCAGTGTTGCCTAGTGGCATGATCATACCCAGAATCAATCTCTCTGGAGGAATAGGGCTGGAATTTCCACATGTACACCTGAAACATTCGCCTTTGACATCAATGGTTTTGCAGGATACTCCACACCCTGGGACAGGGTTTGGCCTGGGAACCGAAGGTCCTTATGATTAATAGATACATGATATCAGAGCACCAATTCATGGGAACTAGCCAGCAACAGTAGAGCAAGAGAAGCAATTCTACTACAGATTCTCAATAGGAGTGAAATTCTATTGTTTTTGCATCCGACATTGGTATAGGCATTGCCGTTGCTATAACTGGTGCCTGTACCAGCACACTGTGAACTTTAAAATGTCATGACATAGATTTGCAAATGCTCTAAGCATAGAAGGCAATCATACTAATATAGAAAGCCAAAGGCAAACATGACCATATACACAGGATGTCCAAGACAAAAGATTCCAAAATCAAGATTTTTATTCCTTGATTTCCATAGGGAAATTAGGGCATGGTGTGCAAGCAACAACAAAAATACATATTAAAGATGTTAGAATATCCATCTAAATTAGATTTGATGCTAGTTCTACTTTATTTGAGGTATTGACATCAATATAAATCCATTGCTATGGAGTAGAGTGTGGCATAACCACCCTATTTACAAATCATTAGCATACATGGATTGGTTTTGATTGGAAGAGTAATAGTGCTAAGTCCAAGACCTGGGCATACTATCAAATCCTCTAATAGTAAGATCTAATGGTTCTATATTTCACATGTCTACTTCTAATTGTTTTAAACAATCTTTAATTTACATATGTTAAGGTTGGATCCATTGTCAACTAAAGATAGTTTAATGATCAACTCATGACATTCAACCATGATCCTTAAGAACTTTCTCAGGTGGAACTTCTTTATCATCAAATGATATATTGTAACTTTCCATGTGGCTAATAGACTTTATCAAAGATGTAACTAATGGTGGTGTTGCAGTGGATCTAAATTGGATTTTCTCTCAGATCGTTTCCATTATATCTCTATAAAACAATGATCTACATACTAAGTCCCATCGAGATATTTTAGCTCAAGTACTTTGCAATTGTTTAATGATGTCATACTACCTTGTTTCAGAAGAAGTTTAAGGTGTAGGAGGTAACTTAAGTGTATTTGTTCGCAAGATATGCAATGGTGGATTAACATCTTATCCTCTTCCCAACCTTTGATGTGTATGCCCCACAAGATTGTAATCATGTGAATCTAGGATGGTAAGGAAATAAAGTGTAGGAGACACATAAGCCATATTAATGGATGGATTAGGATCGAAAGATAGAATATGTGCTAAACCCATATTATACTTGTGTGAATTAGGGCTAGAAAAATATGTGAAGAAAGCATTAGCCAAAGTAGCAAAAGAAGTGTAGAGCAAGCAAGATGAATCAAACCATTACAAATCTCTACCACTTTGGTATAGTCCAAACTCGCTAATCAATAAAATATCATCATCTATGTGTGTATAATTAGCAAGTAGAAAACACAAATGATGGTTGCAGATTTGATTCCCCTGGATTTACCCCTACATAGGTGGAGGGCAGCTCATGCAGATGAAGGTTATAGTGGTGTGTGTTAGGACTTCACTTCACGAGTCCCACCAGGTATTGATTCCTCCTTAAAAGAAATAGCAAGTAAAAATGACTTCACATATAAGGATATATTAGTAGACCCATCATAATCATCATATATTTTTTTTCTCTAAGGCTTATAATGCCATCATGTAATGTAAAATAAGGCAATGAAGCATCAATGAAGTCTACACGAGAAGTTAATGAATGATAATCAAAGCATATAGTATCATCATGTAAGGAAGAGGTATGTGAAGGACGAGCGTCCATATATTCAACATGAGATGTAGAAGAATAATCATCACTATACTCATCATCACATATGAAAGAAGGTAATTCATTAAAAGCACATGAGTCTAACAAAAGGCCAACACGACATGTAGAATATGTATCCTCTTGATAGTTGCACAAGTATCTAGTATGGGTAAAATAGGCGTGGTATCACATGATAGATCCTTGTTAAGTAGATGTTCATTGTGATCGCAATGCATAGGGTCATGGGAGGTATGGATGAAAGCCACAAGCATCTCTAATGTAAGAGGATAAATCCTACTTAACTCTACAAAGGATGAGAAAGATGGGGCATCGTAAAATAGAACCTCCATAGAAAAGACACTTGCATCCATAGCATAAAATTCCACAACTATATCTAGAACGAATGTGTCATGAGATATGAATGATAAGAACATGTTGAAATCCAAAACGAATGAATGTAGAGTGGCCAAGGAACAAATCTTAAGAGGTGCCATAATGCAGTAGTAATCTAGGGTGGGGTGATAGGATGAAAGATAAGTCACAATGTATACCTAGGCCCTAAGTAAAAGCTATAAGCATATAAAGATTAAAAGTCTAGAAAAATATGGAAATAGATGACAAATTAGAGTTATATCAGACTTGAAAACTCTAATATTGAGGAAAAGAAACCTTAGAAGAAAAATTGTGTCTTGTAGGATCAACCGGGTTCCCAAAAAATGTGAAGAAAAACAAACTTTCTTTAAGTGTAGTCTAAGCCAATCTAATAAAATACATACACATAAGCACAATTAACCCAGACTAATAAATATTGTAAAATATTTGAGTACATGTGTTTTTGAATATTTGCAATAATTAATTTTTATGCGAAAAGTAAATAGAAAACAATCTAGTACTTAGCTTTATAATTAAAGAAGGAATAATTTGAATAAATGTTCTAGAATTTGTAATGTCTCAAGTTTTGGAATAGAGAATCTCAGTCTGATAGTCATCTCGAGATCAAAATATTCTATTTTTCTCTAAGCAGGGTCGAGTCTAGGAATCAAAGTTAGGACCATAGTCGTAGATATGTCCTATACATGCAGACTTGATTTGGTAACATGTAAAACTCAACTTTTTGCTTCGCTAAATTCGCCTCTATATTCTCTTCTTCTCTTGATATATAAAGATTGGCAATATTTAGAAATACCTTGGAAGGATGGTTGTTATGTCACAAGGGGGCGTGTTCTCCTAGGCCAACTCATAGAAATGTGTGTACAAGATTGAAAACAACACTCTTAAGACATCGATATGCTCCTAAAATGCTCATGTAGATCTAAATTCTTTTTAGTGCACGAATTGATGTGTTGAATTACAAATTATATGACTTGGAATGCCTAGAGATATTCGATGAGTAAATGAATGCATTGAATGAGAATAAAGTATGGGGTTCAAGGTTGACTCCGTAAATGCAAACTTGGCTCAAGGCCAAAAAAGGGGGTGCATCAAGGTGGGGAACATATGCACGAAAATATGTGCATGTATGGGTGTAATAAATGTATGGATATGGCTAACATATCAGGTTGCATGACGGGAGTGATGAGATAAAAGATAAATATTAGTAAGAATGTGTCACAGAGTGTGATCCGAAACTTCAATTCAACAAAGTTGTACGCTTCCTTTAATTAACATCAATAAATTCATAATTGATTGTAACATGAAGGGTAGTTGGTTCAACTTGAACTGTGGATTAGTCATACAATCATAAATGCAGCCTAAATTGGTATGTTGGTGAAAAACTTCCCCTCTTGAAAGAGAGGTCACAAGTTCAAATCTTGCATGGGGTAGGGTATGTATACCTCATATTATTTAAAGAGTTGGACCTAACATAGCTCTCGTGTTAACATCACCCACATGGCTCTCACATTGTTTTAACGGATAACATTAACACGGAGGCCTTAAGTTTGAAAAATGACGTTTTGCTACCTCCACGTTATGTGCATTAACATGCTTTCACGGGATGCACTAACTTCATGTCCTTTTACCTACCTCCATGAAATTAACTTTAGTGCCGAAGAAAATTAATTATTATGAGCCAAATCTGCAATAATTATTTTCTTCTGGAATAAAACTGAATCTAATGCCTTCGACAACTCATTTTTCACTCTTTAGCACAGCTTTTGCTCGTATTTAAGGCTAACCGATCAAATTCAATGTATCAATGTCATTTGAACAAGGGACTTCGTATGAAAGCGATGCTTAAACTACTCAGAGCCTATAAAAAACTGGGCAATACCTTATAAGGTGTAGATGTGTTCCAGAAAGTGCAGTTTCATGGGAGGAGCATATTTTTGAAGCCTAATAAGTGTATCTTAGTGAGATTCATTAGCAGTTTGGCGAATATAATCTTAGCCCTCGGTTTGAAGGGTTGCTGTTGGAGCAAAGATTATCAGGTACATGCATATTCATAAATCCTGCTTTGCTATGACGTTTTACAAGGCATTGTCTTGATCTATGTCTGTGTGTTCAATATACATTTTCACGATAAATGTTCTGTATTCTGCGTTTTAAATCCAAGGCGACTTTTCCTATGAAGTTGTCTGACCGTGGCTTTTGCTGAGTCCAAAACAGAGAAGCTTCGTCATTGTTACGTTAACTTGTTTTGAATGCCAAAAGGTAATTGCGTATTTGCAACGTTAATTAGGAAATCCCACAGCCCTTAGATGGGATATACCTAGCATGTGAAAGTAAAACCTTCCTACTACCCCTCATTTAATAATACCTGCGTGTCAAAGATAAAGCTTACGATTCTTGACCAAAAAGTTTCTGTTGCATAAATCTCTATTTTTGGATGAACTATAAATGCCCCACACATGATTTAGAATGTCTCTTTTGTAAACTGTTAAAAGTGAGTTGTTATGTTGGACTAACCGTCACACCTCTGGAATTGATCTCGTGGACTAATCGTCATTCTGGGTCTAGGTGAAGGTGGGGTTTGGAAAGTTCACTAACACTTGCAGGGTTTGGTGTAATGGCAAACCTATATATTAGTAGAGAAAAATTAAGCCAGAGTCCAAATTGGATGATGCTTGAAAATGTCAAAGCGATTGGAAAAGATAATTGGGCTTGAGGATAATTTGGCAAAACGGGAAGTTAATCGGACAGCTTGGCAATGGCTTTGGTCTGTTGGTAGATGCCCAGAAAGGGGTATTAACAGCGTAAAGAAAAAAGTACTAGGATAGACTGAGAACTACGATTGGATCAGCTGATCTCCACGGCGATGGGGTTGCTTGAGGATAATTTGGCAAAGCGGGGAGTTAATTGGGGAGCTTGGCAATGACTTTGATCTGTTGGAGTTAAGTGCATATGCGCTAGTGTGTTGGGTGAGGTACCCGTACCCTGTCACGGTAGGGTCGTACCCTGTCGCGTGCAGGGTTGGGGCCTTTCCTTAAAGAGGGTTGCGTGGGGAGGGGGTTTAAACCCCTCGCCCCACACATTTTTGTTCTAATTTTTTTCTAAAATAAAAAAAATTTCATTACTTTTTTTCATGTTTTTCTATCAACAAAAATAAAACATGCATTTTTTTAATGTGTTTTTTTAATTTAAAAAAATGCATGCAATTTTTTTAAAATGTTTTTTTATTAAAAAAAACATGCAAATTGTACCTTCTACCTGCCTCGGGATCTGTGCCAGCCTTTGGTGGTTTTTTTAGCAAAGGTTCTACATTTGGCGACTCACCATTTTTAGTAGAGTTTTTGGCACTTTCGCCAGATTTAGATGTGACTCCAGATTTGGCTGGAAGTCTCTACATTTAGCAGCGGCTCTATATTTGGCGGAGGTTGCTTTTTTTGCCAAATCTACCCCTTTGTTGGGCTTTTCATTTTTGCACTCCATCTTCCAAAGACCATATTTCGGTCATACGGTGGTATTTTTCAGTGCAATTTTTTTAAAAAAAGGTAGAATTTCTTGCTCTTCGCAGTGGTATAGATGGTTTTTAGTTTTGACTTCTAAATTTTTCTAAAAATTATTTTTCTCAGTGTTGTTGATGTGTAGTTCTTGTTTTGGAGACTTTGGCGGGCCATATCTTCTTCATCCAGACTCTTTTTTGGGTCCCATTTTTTTTTAAAGTGCATGTTTTTCTGTGTACTTCATCATGGTGCTATTAGTTTCCTCTCTTTCTATCAGCAAATTATATTTTCAGCATGTGGTCCTTTTTGGACATTGTGAGCTTCCATTGTAAACACTTATCTTATGTAAACGCACTGAAATAAAGTGTCTTAGCATTGTACATTTATTCTTGATATCTTGAACATTATTTTGTGCCTTATTGTACTTGCACTATGATATAAAATGTCATGGGGGGTTGATGTTTGCCTTTTGTTTTGTCATCACACCTTTGTCATGTGAGTGTGCCTTGGTTTGCACACCTTTTTATTTGCTGGTACTTTATGTTTGCAGGTTCAGATGTTCTTATTTCCTCTACATGCACTACTTGGTTTCACACAGTTTCAGTGTACCTTTCAAAGTTCTCCCTTGTCTACATTATGGGGGGTTTCTACTATTGGTGCTAATGCTTCCTTGGTTTTGCATTGGAGTGAGTTATGTATCTAGTATTTGTTCATATGTACTAGGCGGATGCAGGGACTGGTTACCCATGCATTTCAGTGAGATGAAGCATTTACCATATGGACACTCTTGCATTTCTTTTGTGGAGGCGACCTTCTATTTTCACTTGATCAGTTCTTCAGACTTTTGGTACCTATGCCATTTATATCTTTGAGTTCCAGATGTTTTGCCTTTATTTGCCATCTAATTTGAGTAGTGTCGTTGGGGGCACTCGTGCAGATTCTTGTCTTCTTGATTCTGATCTCCATCTTGTTTTAGAGGAGGTTCTTCTTTCAGCACTATAGCAATCATCTTCAACAGTGTTTGCAGCTTCTTCATGCTCCAGTGGAGTTCTTCATGTTCCTAATCTTTTGAGATATTTTTTGTGGAGGTGTCATGTCTCGATATTATGGTATAGTTTAAATTAAAGATTTAAACATCATGATAAGTTAGAGAAGTTGTTAATGTATAATAATATTAAATAATGTTATATTTATGGTATTTATAAATAATGAATATAAATACAATTATAATATTATCAATTGTAATTATGATATAATATATTATTAATATATATTATATAAATATAAATATAATAATATATAATATGTAAATATAATAATAAATATATTCTAAACATAAAATATAAAAATAAATACTAAATGAAATATTATTAATATAAATATTAATTATTATAAACATATATAATAAAGCATTATAGAAGATCTGCGATGCCTAAGGAGCAGCGAATATCAAATAAGGAATAAAGGGCAGGGGATGATAATTAGAAGTCAGCAGCAGTCAAAAGGTGGTAGGCTGCTAATAAAGGCAACACTTCATATAGAGTAAGTGCTTAGTACAAATGATGGATGTGATGAATATACAAAGGAAGGTAATCATAAAGCAACGAGCATTATGGTCATTGCAAACAAATCAAAAGGATTAATATAAAAGGCATACAATTGATAGTTAGGGGCAGCGATCCCCAACAAAAGGTTGTGACTTTATGAGGAGTCACCACCTTTTCAAAAGGGGTGACTAAGATCCTCAAAACTAAGATATAAATATATAAATGGGAAGGCAACCATGGGGGGCATAAGGAACATTTTCTAATATATATATATATATATATAGTTGAGAAAGGATGAAGGAAACATACAGCGTCCTCACTATATAGATATATTGGAGCATAGCAAGAGGAAAGTGGATATACATACATAGAGGTCTAAAATCTGATTATGGTAGACTTATTTAATATGGATCATGCATTTATGATATCATTCTCATAATTTATTATGTATTGTTGATATAATTATTTGAATTGATAAGACTTGGTTATGCATAAATCTATACCATGATAGGAGGAAGGGAAAGTACAAAGGAAATATAGGACCCTCTCTTAGGTACGCCACCCAAAAGGAAATGTAATGAACTCACATGAGCCAAAGGGGTTCTGCCTTTTGGTTGAAGGCTTCTGCCTTTGGGTCTAGGAGAGATGTGCTCTTCTAGATACGCCACTCATGATGAGAAATGATAAGTCCACATAAGCCAAAGGGGTTCTGCATTCTAGTAAAGGGTTCTGCCTTTGGGTCTAGAGAGATGTGCTCTTCTAGACATGCCACTTATGATGTCCAAGTAATAAGTTCACATGGACCGAAGGGGTTCTGCCTTCTAGTGAAGGGTTCTGCCTTTGGGTCTAGAGAGATGTGCTCTTCTAGATACACCACTCGTGATGGAAATGAAATATTCACTTGCACCAAAGGGGTTCTGCCTTTTAGTTGAAGGGTTTTACCTTTGGGCCTAGAGAGTTGGATTACTAGGATACCCTTTGGAGATCTCACTCCCCTATCATGGGTATAGTAATATAAGGAGACCAATCATGAGGAAATAAGGAAAGATAGCAAGATGTGGGAATCTTCACTAGGCACGCCACCTCATATGAATGGCCTGAGCCACATGAGGCCAAAGGGGTTCTACCTTGTAGTTTTAAAGGGTTCTACCTTTGGGCCTAGAGAGGCTAAGACACCCCATCAAGTCACTCTCTTCCATGCTCCCCCATGGTTGATCATCCCAAGGTAAGATTTAATTGAGTTTATTAATTGTTATGGACTTACTGATGTTTAAGATTTCTAACTTGTTGCAGGGATTAAGTCAAGACAAGGTACTCTCTAAACCTTTGTTTGCTTGGAAATTGATAATTTAGAAAAAAAAATGAGTGTTGTCCCAAAAGGAGACATTATAGGAGGTTTCTTAATCCTTCACTATTTCTCTCTCTTGTAGGGAGGTTTGTTCTCTCTTTTGGGGAGGAGTTTTTCCCACGTGGTTTTCTCCTTTTCTTTATTTGTGAGAGACTCTTTTGTACATGGGTACCTCATCAGGCCTAGTTGCCGGGACCCATCTTTGCTTTCATGCATTTGTCCTTAGTTTTTTTAGTTTCTCCCTAAGTTCATCTTAAGGGGGGGTGTTAGAGTAATAGGTTCTTTACTTAATTAATTTAATCATATTGATTAATTAATTAAGTCACCTTTACTTTATTTCACTTAAGCTAAACTTAGGAATCTCTCATTAGGGTTTTCTAAGTTGCAAATATAAAAGCAAGTGCTCTCATGTAATTCTTTAATCCATTTCACTAATTGCATCCTTTTTTGTGCAAATTGCTCTCTTTTTTTTTCTCTTGTGGAAGGTTTCTTAGGTTTTGTAGGTGTTCACTGGGTCCTGTGAGGTTGGTTTCACAACTTCTACAATGGGCTCTGCTTATACAATGCCTTCATTTATTTCATTTTCTAAATTGTTGATGCAAGAATAAGGAAAACTTCTTTCCATGGGTCTCTTGAAGCCATCTCAATCTCAGGCTTTGTTGGCTAGTCAGTTGAAGGGATGGAAAGAGTCATGAAAACCTAGCCAAAAATAGAAGTCATACAAAGATAAGGCACAATCATTATCTGCCCCAAAAGAAGACTCTTCTTCAAAGGGGAATTCTCAGAAGAAGGAAAGGTCAACTTGTTGTTACTATAAGAAAGTTGATCATGAGGAACACTCTTTTCACAAGAAGCAGATCGATAAGCTGAAGCATCTTCTCAAAAAGAACAACATTAATCTGCCTTCTTCACAACAATCCTCTCCTTCCAAATTAGGCAAAGGGAAAGCAATTGCACTTGTTGTTACTGCAGATTCTTCTTAGCACTGAATTCTTGAATCGGGTGCATCACATCGCATGGGTTATGTTAGAGAATAATTTTCTTTGTTGGAGCCTTGTTCAGTGCCCCACATTCGCATTGGGGATGACTCTCCTGTCGAAGTCATTGGGAAAGGTTATGTTGATGCTCGCACTAGTACATTTGAGGATGTCCTCTGTGTGCCTAATCTATCAGCCAACCTTCTCTGCATCTATCAAATTGCCTAAAATGGTAGAGGAGTTGAGTTCACTTCCGATTCCATCACCATCAAGAATCTTGAAGATAATGCACTTCTTATAGTTGATAAGGTTGATCATGAGTCTTGACTGTATGCTTTCTCGCGTTTTGTACCTGATTCACATTCTATTGCTTTGCTCACCCATTCAACTTTTGTGAGCAAGCTATAATGGTTATACTTGATCGCATTGTTATTGATTATTCTATTTGTTGGTAGACAACTGAATGTTTAATTGAGGATGTATGTGAACAGAACAGTGTCGTATTACTCGTGTCCGAGTACCCTGCCACGCTGCGATTTCTGTTCACTGTGTGCATGACTTCATGTTTGTATATATATGTTTGACCTTGTGGTTTGCTGCAGGATGCAGGTATCGGGCATCGACTCCACCTGAACTAGCAGGTCTGAGCGTGCCCTAGCCAATGGAATTGTTGATGGGAGTTAGCATAATGTTCCCTAAGTTATCCATCATCCTTGTAGAGGATAAGTCTTTAGTTTTGTGTCTTGTCATTGTTCTCAGTTTCGTTTGTTCCTTGGGTTGTCGTCTTGCTTTCTCTGCATGCTTGATGGTCGGGTAGTTGCATGATTATGATTGGTTGATTATGGTATAGTAATGGATAAATTTGATTAATGTTTATTAAATAGATTCATAAATAATCATTGGTTGTTATATAACAAATATATATAAAATAATTAATAAATAAAAATAAATAATAAAGGAGATAAATTAGTTATTAAGTGGCATTATAGTTGTGAAATTGTTTTATAATTAATAAAATCAAAACGAAAGTTAATATATGTGGCAAAGTAAATAAATGATTTAATAAAATAAAATGTATTTTTGAGTGGCTATATATTAAATATCTATATAAAATACTAAATTAAATAAAATAAAAATTATAAGTTGTATTTTATTAAATAAAAGTTACCCTTGAGTAAATAAAAATATAGGAGGTTACATTGTGATTTATTAAAAGTATGTAGGCTATATTTTTCATTGGCGGTTGGCATTGGATCGGGTGTTTATGCCCTAGAGGGGGAATACTATAAAACAGGCAGAGGGAAGGAGAGAAGGGGGAGCAAAAAGCGGAGTGGGGGATCTGGGAAGGAGAACGGAGCTGCGAAGAACAGAGAGAGGTCTTGCAACGTAAACAGGTTCCTTTTATTGTGTGAATGTCATTTTTCTTATTTTGCTTAATATCTAGGGTTTCTGGAATGAAGTTCTCAATCTGCGACATTGTTTTGTTCTTGCTCTCTTTCAATACCTACTCAGTCAAATCACTGTTAAGTATAATCTGTAGTCATTAAATTCTGAACTCTGCCAAGATCCAATTCATTTCTGCCGAGTGCATTTGCTTGAAAGTTGGTAAGGCCAGGATAGCAAATTATCTTGTTCTTCGATCATGTTTTGATGGATGTTTTGAGCCTTTTCTTTGTATTCATTTCTCGCAGATCTTGCAATTATTACTTTTATACTGTTTTCTGTCAAAATATATAAGTATGATCGCTGCAAGATAAAGACAAATTATATGCAACGGAGGGTAAATCGAATCTAACGAATATGACAAAAGGTAATAATAGTATATGCAGTGATCTACAGAAATCGGAGATTAGTAAAATAGGAGCAGCGATTTATAGTTGGCAGTGAATATCATAAAGGAGAGTATTAAAAGAATACACATGGAGCGCTCAAGTCTTATCAAAAGCAACGATGAAGAGACCCCAACCTTGCGTAAAAAAACCCCTGCGCCTATGGATGGGATTTGGCCGCTACATGAAAAGTGTGTATCATTTTACGCCTGGAAATTCCAACGGCACATGGAGATATCACAAATTCATATATCTATCATCGACTCTCCTTACCATTCGATTTCACCACAGTAGCTCACTTCTGCATAGATGTCTGAGAAAAGAACATATATTGGGCCTTAGGCATTATCATTATTTAATAAAAAGATTGGGAGCTTTCAAAGAAATTGATAATACTATAGAAGAGAGCCGCGTGGAGTCTATGCTTGTAATCGTGAGGCTTATGTTGTATGAAATTGCTGAGTTCGCATAAATTCGTGGGAATTAAAAGAGCCATGATTCCATCAGAAAGAACTGCTTCTATAAGAGTTTGACATAGGGAATCAAGTCTGCCGAATGCAAAGGAGAGATAGTTGGTGTTTAGTATGATTATTGAGTGCTTTTGAAGATCTGTTTAGGAACAAAACTCATCGCAGGTCCTAGATTAATGCTCAAGTTATACATCTAATGCACATATTTTAATATAGTCGCCTTCCTCCATATTTTCGCAGCCAAAGACAAGTTTATTGGAGCTTATATATGATGAGTGTGAGCCCATAACACTTAGGCGTTTGAGGATTCCATATCGGGTCTGAACAAGTATGTTCATAATTATTATTAGAGCCGAATTATTGTGACTGTGTATGTGTTTGTAAGAGTCGAGGCATGCGTTAGGATAGCAAGAAGTTATGAAGAGTTCATTGAAGGAAGCCAAACGCCCAGCTAGCCACCATCAGAAGTAGTTGTATGAGCATGAAGAGTCTTATTGTAGGGAATCATAAGTCGCTGGGAGCAGCACACTGCTCATCACATTGGAATCAAAATCAGCTATTAAATTTGGTATCATCTAGGCGTAGCAATAGAGTATAGTAAAGGAATCAGATATTAAATATGACATGGTTGAGTTCTCTGTATCTCTTAAATGCATCGGTATTGAGTTAGATAATAAATATCCAGTGATTGAAATTCTATACAATGAAGGTTAGAGACTCAAATGTGAAAGAATTATATAGTCCAGCTACAGCAGAGGACATTATATCAGCAGGTACTGTAAGAAGACTGAGAAGCTGTGGTATGTAAAGCTTCATATGAATAATGGTTTGTATTTTAAGAAAACTAAACAGTGTGTTTCAAATCTTTAATTTGAAACATCTATTTCTATCTATAGTTTAATTGAGAATTTCTGAGTTGTCATAGCCAACTGGGAGCTATACCAGGGTCATGCTTCTCAGTTTGTGACAGTTTGGCTTCATTCTGGGTTTTTTTTTTTTTGTTGTAGCTGAAACCTTGTGCATTAAGAGTCTGGTTTAGGAGATTAATGCACCCACTCCTGAGGCCTCACTGCATGGCATTGTAGATACATGCAGTTTGTGGAGACATGTACAAGAGCTCCATTGTGAAGACACCGCGAATAGGAGCATCACCCACTTTTAAATCATAACTTTGCAATGCCACCTTCCAAACTATCCACATTGAAGAGATAAGTAAAAACTAGACCAAAACCAATAGATTGAACATAATCTGCATTCTGCACAACATCCATAATGTTAGAGAGAAAAGTTGATGCCACCTCAGACCACTTGAGCTCCTTGTCAGCATCTTTTAAAAGTTGATAGCCGAGGATGGTTCTGACTGCAAATTCATTATTATGGCAGTTAATATCAAATATTTGTCTAATCTGTATTGACCATTAGGTTAAGTTACAATATGAAATACTTTGAGGAGAATGCTATCTATAAAAGTAATCTTGATGGTTAGAGATTAAACCCATCTAATATGTTTGTCAAACCTAAGCCCTAATGCCGATAAAATAACATACTTATTTATCATAGATGAAAATTATTTGCCATTCAATGATCTATGGTAAATATTATTATTATAAGTAATAATAATATTATTAAACATATGATTATGATTCCTTTTACCATATAGTTGAGTAAATAAATGTTACCGATGAATTCCTTAGGAAGTTAATATGTATTTGGGTTGAGTTATGGTTTTAAAAAAATAGGAATGGTAATTGTTCAGATCGTGAGATATCTATATTTCAAGGAGTAATTAAATTAGAAAATTAGTTGATATATTATTATTATTAGTAGTATTGTTTAGTACTTCAAAAGTATAGTTGCTTGTTATAAGCCAAATAAAATTGGAAATTTATAAAAATATAGTTATTGTTAAATTGATTAAAAGATAAATATTGTGACTATACATAAATGGTTAATGAAATTTAATTTAAATTGTCATAGTTTTAATAGGTTCTCTTCATTTTGATAAGATAAAAATAGATTCGGTATACAAATAATGTATTGGGTTTTTAATATACAATTAGTTAAGTGTAAATTGGAATTATGTAAGTGGAAAGTATATGAATGGTCAAGTGTTAGTTGTTGAGGGTTTATTTCAGAGGCATAGGTTGTTTGTGTTTTGATTTCATGAGAAGTGTTCGAGACCATGAAGTTATATAAGGGTGTTGCCGCTTGTTTGATAATGTGATTTGATATTCGATGTCGTGAATGCGTAATGAGGAGGTGATAATTCTCTTTGTGGATGTATTGATTGTAATTATCTTATATTGAGATTTGTGTTATGGGGAGACATTGAGTGCTTTGTAGGAGTAATGTTTATGCATTGTTATGGACAAGGTTTTGTTAGTTGTCCTTGTGAGTAAGATGATATGCAAGATGGATAATTCCTTGCATTGTTATATATACACATGTTGGTATGAGGATAATTGTGTGCAAGATGGTTGATTCCTTGCATGGTTCCTGTATCCTCGTTGTTCTGATGATGTTTTCTATGCTTGTTGAGTGGGGTTTTCTAGTTGCAGGTAGGGGAGTGGCTCTCAATGGGGGCCGGAGCCCAAAGTGGCATCTAGGACAACCCATGTGGGAGTTTGGATAACTCAGTGATAACCTAAATAATGAATTAGGGGGTTGGGTAGCTAATCACACTAAATAAAGATAAGTGGATGCCTCACTCATGGCTCAAGTGCTCATTTAGGCTTGAGATGAGATGAGAAGGCCTGGAATGGCAAGATCAACTACCTTGTCTTCACGAAAGGTATGTTGATTCCGCATGAGCGTTGTATGGGGGCCGGGAGTCGGGAGAGGCTGCCAGGACAACCCAAGATGGGGGCCGGGGCCTAGGAAGGCTTACCAGGACAACCCATGACAAGCCATGTGATGACACTCCTCCCTACTGCAGCCTAGCATTCCTTAGTTGTACTCTCCCCATTCGTTATGTGCTTGCCTCTGGAAGTGTTGTTAAGTTGTTTGTGTTATTGGCTTGTGTGTTGGAGTTATGTCTTGTCTTGTTCTTTTAGTCTACTGTTTACCTGACTATATATTGTAGTGGGAATCTTATGTTAACTCCTAGCTCGAGGGGTGGACCTTAGGGTTCCACATGGTCGGGTGGAAGAGCTTTTATCCATTGGTTTTTCCTTGCTATTGTTCATGTGCGAGGATGTTGTATCTTGTGTATCAGCCGTCAGATCTTGTACCAGATGTGAAGTAAGTGATTTGTATTCATGTATTTGTCTATGTATTAGTTGATTTATAATGTTTGCCTTCAGAAGGTGTTAAGTGACAATGTAATGATGTACTCGTATGTGAGAAGAAATTGTATCTTTGTACTGGATCCTAATGATTACTCACCTGATGTTATGGAGATGTAAATGTTTATTGATTAAATGCAATAGTTTAGAATGATCTATTAATGTTAGTTAATGATGCATGTCAGATTACGTTGTTTGATTTTTCAAGTAATGCTCCCATGTTATCTTAGAGTAACAAGTTGATAGTTAATGATGTGTAGTAATGTGTTACTTTATTCTTTAAAAAAAAAAAATTTATTCTGTTTAATTAGCGTAGATGTGTTGTTCTCTAAGGTGTACATGCGGGGCGTTACAAACTGCTCCATGAGGACCCTCACAAGTATTTTTATCATCTTGCAAATCTTGGAATTAAACTCCCCACTGATTTTGATCTAAGCACAATCCAAGAAAACGTAGAGGATAATCATGAAAATGGAAAGAAAGCCATAGACCCAAGCACTCCTATGGAAGAAATGAGAAAACAAATTGAGGGTCTAACACAACAAATGACGGATCTCAAGATGGGTACAAACACTAAAACCTACTCCTTGGAAGATATTGCACCGTACCCCTTTGATAAAAATTTGAACATGACACCATTTCCCTTTCGATTTGAAGTTCCTAAGTTTGACAAGTATAAAGGGAAAGGGGACCCTAGAGATCACATTAAGGAATTCAACGCAGCATGCATGGAAGTAGCTCACAATGAGACCTACTTAATGAGACTATTCCCTAGATCTCTAGGAAGTCAAGCCATGGAGTGGTTCTCACGGATTCAACCGGGCATCAAAACTTTTGATGAGTTAGTCAAAAAATTCATCATGCACTTCTCGTACAATATTGAACACGAAGTCTCTATGCTTGATTTATGCAATACCAAGCAAAAGAGTGGTGAATCATTTGCCACCTTCCTACAAAGATGGAGACAAATAGCAAGCAAATGCTCATATGATGTACCAGAGAAGCAATTAATGGAGATGTTTGTCCACAACCTCAACTCTGATCTTAGCTATCAAATACAAATTCAATGCCCTACTTCATTTTCAAAGGTCATTGAAATGGGATTGGTCATCAAGAAAGCTATGATCACCAAGGGGCAAACCAAGTTATACAAGGACACACCTACCTCCAACTACAGGACTAACAAATCAAAGTTTTGGACTAAAAATAAAAATGTCGCCAATGATGGAGTAGTTGATGCCAAGGTGGCGGCTCCCAAGCAACAACCGATATTCACTCTCAAAGGAGAGGCAAGCAATGTTACATCCAACAAAACATTTTCTTGGGAGCCAAGACCATGGTTCAACTCAAATCCAAGGTGAAAGTTCACACTACTGGGAGAGTCCCAAGAATCCGCATTAAGGAAGCTATTGGCCAACAATGAAATCTCTCTACCGCCAACAAGTGATTATGAACCTCAAATCAAACCTCCCTATTGGAAAGACACCGACTATTGTGAGTATCATAGAAGAAGAAGACATAAAACCAACAATTGTATCCGTCTCAAACAAGTTATTCAAAACGTACTTGATCAAAATCAAGGAGGAGCTCATCAACATACTTCTAATGAGACGCATGTGGCTTACAAAGATCCATTTCTAAATAATGACAGGTCGTACAACAACAACAACAACAACCGCAACAACAACAACAACCGCAACAGGCAAAATTAGAACAATGGGAATAGTAATGCCAACTATGCAAGTGTGCCATTTGACTATACCATCAATTGCATATCAAAGCATGTCCCACAAATCAATGTGGTCACACCCAACCAACAATCAGAACCCAACAAAACTTATTGTAGTATCATTACCCGCAGCAGTAGGGTCACCTTGAATACCATTCCTCCAAGGTCGTCACCTTCTCAAACCAACTTCCATTAGTATAGGGTCATAGACCAACTACGGAAGACTCCAACCCACATTTCTATCTTAAAGTTGTTGTGTCTATCTCCTTCCCACAAGGAGATTCTCGATAAAGACTTAGTGGAAACCACTATCCCCACTAACCTGGCCCAAGAGAAGTTTCAGGCCATGGTGGGTAATCTGACCTCCTCAAGTACCATATCATTTACTGAACAAGATGACCTCTCAATGTCTCAACCTCATAACACCCCCCTACACATTGTCGCCTTCATCCACAAGCACTGCATCAAGAGGGTTCTCATTGATGGGGGAGCCGGTTTAAATATTTGCATGTTGAAGCTAGTCCTTACATTAGGGTTCTCTAAAAATGCAGTTGACCCAAGGAAGAATATTACTATCAAAGCCTATGATGAAGAGGAGAGAACTACCAAAGGAATAGTGGTATTACTCATACAAGTGGGACCGGTGATAAAGGATGTTGTGTGCCAAGTCCTAGCTAGGGAGCTCGCCTATAATATTCTTCTAGGTAGACCATGGATCCATGCCATGAAAGTTGTGCCCTCTACCTATCACCAATGCAAAAAATTCCCTCACAATGGCAAGCAAGTCACCATCCAAGGTGATCCTGACCCCTTTCAGCATTGCAACTCTGTCCTTTCAAAACCTGATTGCATCATACCAAACAATAGAGCATCTACATCCCCTACCCCACAGCATGATTCTACCTCTAAATCTTCCTCATCAAAGCCCAAAGAGTAGAAAATAACCATTAAAGAAACAGGAGTAGGGGAATACTTCATTGAGCACAACCTCAATCTAGCCAAGATGCCTTTATCTCCTAGATCCTTTGGGCGACCCAAGAATTTTCCAAAGCCATCTGCTCCTCCTACACCTCCCACAACTCCCTTTGTAAAATGGGGGACCTTATTGGATGAAACAGAGGAAAGAGATATCCTACAATGGCTTTACACTGAAGAAGAAGAGAACATACAACAAGAACCACCTAAACTCCCAACAGAAATCTATGGGCGAGGGGAAACTATCCTACACATAATGGGTTACGAAGGACAAGGCCCCATTGGCCTAAGAAAAGAAGGAATTATAGAACCCATTCAACCTTCTTCATCCTCATTGGCTAGAACTACAAAAGGCCTAGGATATAAAGATAAAGGCAAAGCAAAATAAAATGCTTGTCTTGTGGAAATGATCCATACCCTTCAAGAGGACAGTGACACAAATTCTAATGAATATGAGTGGGATGAGCTGACAGAGCATTCCTATGACGACAAAGAGGTTGATACCATTCAAACTTATAGCCCCTATTGTGAGGGACAAACGCTACCGAATAGGCCAGAGTGTGATTTGCCTATCCTCGAGAATACGACTTTCGAGGAAGGTTCAAGTTCTATCGCAATAGACAACTTGGAGGAAAGTACCATCCCAAACACTCTCCCTACCAATACTCCTAGTATATCCATTCAAACTATCAACGACTCAGATCTATCCTCCGACTCCCTCCCCCTTGTGCATCCTAAACTTATTGACTGGGATCTACGAGGAACCCCACAACTAGATATGTTCCAAAACGATGATGCCTATATTGACTACATGGAACTTAGGGACCACCTACCTAAAGGAGATCATAAACCTAGCTTCGCTATTGAACTTAATACCATGGCTTATTTTGGAGAGGGTGCTAAGCCTTCCAGTTGCAAAAATATCAAAATAAAAATTGGATTTGACGGTGAAAACCGCTTCGCAGTAGTGTCAGATCCCAAAACAGTAAAAAGAAAGGACGCATTCGATAGTGAAAACCCAACTATGGCACCTGACGATGGAAGGCTTGACACTCTCCCCGACAATATGCACCAGGAGAAGTCTCAGATTCTTGTGGAACCCATAGATCCTATTAACATTGGAACAGAGGAACAGCATAATTCACTTTGCTAAGTCTCTAACCCTACCAGAGAAGACTAAGTTTGTACCATTCTTCAAGAGAAAGCAAGTCAATTTTGCTTAGTCATATGTAGATAAGCCAGGGTTAGATCCAGACCTGATTCTACAACATCTTCCATTAGATCTAGGAGTGAAACTAGTGAAACAGAAGCTTAGAAAAATGCATCCACACATAGCACTGCTTGTAAAAGAAGAATTCAAGAAACTACAGGATGTAGGTTTCATCAGAGCTATAGACTATCCTGAATGGGTCTCCAACATAGTACCAGTGTCCAAACCTGATGGCCGAGTCAGACTATACAATGACTTTAGAGATCTAAACAAAGCTTGCCGCAAGGATGATTTTCCGTTGCCAAATATAGATATCATAGTCGACTTAACAGCAGGGCATACCATGTTATCCCTCATGGATGGCTTCTCAGGATACAATCAGATCAGGATAGTACCGAAAGACCAGCATAAGACAGCTTTTACTTGTCCATGGGGCACTTTCTGCTGGAATGTCATGCCATTTGGGCTAAAGAATGCAGGAGCCACATATCAACGTGCTATGACCACTATATTCCATGATATGATGCATGTCACAATGGAAGATTATGTAGACGATATCCTTGCAAAGTCACTCACAAGAGAATCACACCTGGATGTGTTAGAGAGAGTCTTCAGAGACTGGAACAATTCAAAGTTAGGTTGAACCCAAAGAAATGTGTGTTTGGAGTCACCTCAAGCAAACTCTTAGGTTTTATTGTATCAAAAAATGGAATAGAGGTGGACCCCACCAAAGTCAAGGCTATTATGGACATGCCACCACCAAAGACTCTTACTCAACTAAGATCTCTACAGGGCAGACTACAAGCAATCCGTAGATTCATATCACAATTGGCAAACAAGTGTCAACCATTCAATCATCTCCTGCATAAGAACATTCCATTTAGGTGGGATGAGAAGTACGAAGAGGCATTCGACAATCTGAAAGAGTATCTTATGAATCCACCTATTCTCATGCCTCCTATCTATTTATCATGATGTTAGTCATAAACAAACATAGAATAAAAGTTACACATCAACCTTTACTCATCTTGAAAGATACAATGAATTCAAAGAATTCATGATCCCAAGTCTTCGTGGATTAGTTCTTAATCAACTGACGTTACTCAGTGGTCGATGTGTGTTGTTGTTTTCCATTTAGGGGCCTTACGTTTGCTTATCAGTAAGATTCTATTTCTGAAAAGATGCTACACAGAAAGGTTATTCTACACAGGATATTTTCACAAATAGTGTGTCTATACTTAGATCTTTGCATGATATTTGTCAATTGTACATGCTTTAACTTCAAATATGCTATGAATTTTTAGTTATCTACGAGATATCAGCATATTTCATGTTACTTGCTCCAGATTATCTGTTATTTGCAATTGTGATGGTGAATTGTTCTGAAATTAAAAGAAATGTAAAAGAATACTTCAAATTATGATGAATCTTCAGCTATTGAGTCACATACACACTTGATACTGTCATTAGGAGAAGAAATCAAACCATATTTTCACCAGGATGTTCCACAGCTAGATACAGATGATGCAAACTTCAAAGGATGATGAATGAAGACAATACATGCAAACTGATGAGCACTCCAAAGGACGCAGCAAATCAAAGCATATATCAAGAATTCAAACACAGACTACTCAAGATTTATGATGATTTGTAATCAAAATGGTCTTCTCTTTCATTAAGTATGCAAAAATATGTATGTTTACAATAACTTTGAAATAGGCCCTGATATTTCAGCAAACAAATTTTAATTAAGCTTCGAATGTTTAAAACAAGGCATCCTTGCACCTTTTATAGAATAAGGTGAGGGAGCGGTTACAAATGATCTACGATTAAGATTTATCGATTAAGATCCACGGTGGATATTCCCTTTTGACTTGGTCAACAGTATCTCGTGGCACAAGTTGCCAGCTGGCAACCATCTAGGTAACTTATTTTCCTTTAAGTACCTAATGCAGATGTTTCCTTTGTGCTCCATTACCGAGGCTCAAATACCAGTGATAATCACATGCTCCGTTTTGTTATAAGCTATTTGCGTCTGCAGGTAGGTCGTACGAGGGTTTGAATGTTTTGCGCTCTGTAAAATCTCATTTCTTCGCAAGGTAAATGTAAAATGACCCTGTAAATTCACTTTTAATCTCATTCTTAGGGTAAATTAGGGCAAATCCAAGTTAGATTGATTAAAACCATTGATCTTCTGCCGCAAATTTACGGATGCTGCCAGGTGTTTGCATCGTGTTCGCAATCGGCTGGAATCCACCTACTGCATTTATGTGCATTTAATGTCATGGGGCAAGATGAGGGGGGTGATCTTTGGAAGATCAGGTGATATTTGGAATATCGGGTGATATTCAAAATATGACCCCCTATGCGTAATATGACCCTCCGCCTTTGAGTGGGAAAACTAATATCGAAGAGATCAGGTGATGTTGAGAATATCAGGTGATATTCAGAATATCGGGTCATGTTTTAAAGATCGGGTGATGTTTTTAAGATGACCCCTCAAAACTAAAGTGACCCCCTTTTGAAAGATCGCGATGATGTCGCCGTCATGTTATTGAAAAAGGGTGATCTTCAGAAATATACCTCCACGAGGTAAAAAGGATTATGACATCACCATCAGGGTGATTTTCTTTGTTTATCGGGATTGGATGACGTCATCAGCATATTGGTTCTTGGGGGATATTTTGCAACAGGGTGATATTCGAAATATCAGGTGATATTCAAAAGATCGGGTGATATTCGGAACATCAGGTGATATTCAAAATATGACCCCCGCAAAATATATGACATTGTTTGACGGGTAAATACCACTATCACGTAAAATTGACGTCCGGAGCTCCGAACCAAATGATTATCGGGTAATAAAATTGGATCGGGGTGATCTTTCATAAGATGACTGATGTTAAGAAATATGACCCCCCTCGGAATATCAAGTTTGACCAGGACTTTGACTTGCAATAATTTTCGTTCCCTAAGGAATATCAAGGTGATCCAAAAGGCAAACCTGCATGAAATTTTGTATTCTTTCCAACCATGAGGTTATTGACATGAAATATTAACTTTGACTAACTGACCTCATCATGATGACTTACCCACCTCCCTTATGCAGGGTCACCTGCATGACTTACTTTTACCAGACTACCGAAAAGCAGAAAAACACAAGCCAAGCTAAGTAGAAAGGTTGGGTCTCTATTTTGTCAAGTCAAAATGGGGCGTGTTGTGTAACCACACAACAACTTGCCACCAAAGAAAACAAAAAAATTCCAATGATTCAAGTGAGGTGATCACATTCATATATAGTATTCTAACTCTTTCTAAGTATAAGCATCATAATCTTTCTGTATGACAAAGTTTTCATCATGGCAATAGTGCTAAAAAAGGATCATGTGTGTGCAAATGATTAATTATCCTCATCTTGAAAGCAAATTGAAAACATGAGTAACTGATGTTAAGCTACATAGTTTGGGATCATCCCTCATAGCCAACCTGGATAGAGCCTTGCTGCCAGCAGGTGTCCATAGCCCCAGCAAGGTTATCTATACTATCCCCCTAAGTAGAGCCCCACTACCAGCAGGTGTCTATAGCCCCGATAGAGTTACTTAGATGGCCTAATTTTATTTCTTTTCTAATTTTTCAATATTTTATATTTTGTAAATCTGATGTCATCATGTAAGCTCAGTGTGCAAGGTATGGTCACTTGCTGATTTAGGTTGGAGATTGTATTGGTAGCAATGGAATCCCTTTAGATTTTTCACTTAACACCTATACTTGTGTATTCAACAAACCCAAGGCTGTTAAGTGAGTCATTGTGAAAGAATCACTTTGGTCAAGAAAAGGCACCCTGATGAAAAAGTATCACAGACCTAATCACAAGTACTTCTCAGAATAAATCATAACCTATATGTAAATCTGTTCCCATCACTTGAATCCTAACAATTTAATTATTTTCTATGGTGATGAGTTGCATCATCATGACTAACCAAAACAGAAACTCAACAAGCAAACAAAACAAAAACACAAAACAAACTGTACAAACAACTATACAAATATACACACTATGATACACATGACTGTCATGAAGCTTACTTAGGCTTGGAAATAATGTTTAAGGAACTGTCCATTAACTGGTAATGGAACATCCTCACCTGTCAAGTTTTTAAGCCTGTAAGTGTTGTCTCCTAATATTTCAAAAATTTGGAAGGGACCTATCCAGAGTTTGTCGAACTTACCATGATCTCCCTTCCTCTCATGTGCCTTGTCCCACATCAGGACTAAATCTGAGATCCTAAAGGCTTTAACCCTGGCTCTTTTGTCAAACCAGCGTTTGACAATAGCCTGATGTTTGGCAAATTGATCAATTGCCTGACATCTTTTCTCTTCCAGGTGTATCAACTAAAGCAACCTGACTTCTTGCTTATTGTCTCTGCCCAGATACTCGTGTGCAAACTGCAGTGTAGGAATCTTTAGGTTAACAGGGAGGATGGGATCCACCCCATATACTAAGTGAAAAGGTGAGTTTCCTAATGCAGCCTTATTCCTAGTTCTGTCTACCCACAAGGCATACTTCAGAAGGGTGTTCCACTCCCTAGGGTTCTTTTCTATTAAATTTTTTATGATATTCAGCAAATTTTTATTGGTGGATTCTGCTAATCCATTCCCTTGGGGATAATAGTTTGAGGAAAACTTCAATATGATCCCATAATCAAAAGCCCAGCTTGACAATTTGGTTGAAGCAAAAGCAGACCCGTTATCACTTACCAAAGCATAGGGAACTCCATACCTGGTGACTATATTACTTTCCAGAAATCTGATGACATCTTCAGCATTGAAGGTGTTGGTGTTGACTGCTTCAGTCCACCTGGTATAGTAGTCGGTAATTGTTAAAACATACATGTGGCCTGATGATGATGGAGGATTAATTGGCCCTATGAAGTCCATTCCCCATTGTGCAAATGGGCGCATCTCCATCACTAGCTGCAAAGGTTGAGTAGCATATCTCTCTCTGTTAGCAGCAACCTGACATACATGATAGCATTTAATATGTTCAGCAGTATCCTTGAAAATGGTGGGCTAGTAGTATCCTGCCCTGAGGATAGCGTGAGTACTGGCCAAAGATGACCCATGTGCTGTTCCAAACTTGTCATGTAGCTCTAATAACACTTTATCTGCTTCTAGCCTTTCTAGGCATCTTAGGTATATCCCCTCATAATTTTTCTTGAAAAGGATTCCCCCTTTTATCATATACTTATGTGACCTTATTTTTAGGGCTTTCCTTTGTGAGGCTTGCAGTCTTGGAGGACATCTTCCAGTAATCAGGATATGCCTGATGTCTGAGTACCACTCTCCATTGTCCTTTGCATTAATTACATACGACTGACTCATGATATTGGGGTCAATCTCTGATATCATCTGGCTTAAAGCCTATCCTCTCACTAGCTTCATGGGTGTAATATCCATGTCATATTCTTGTAGGACAGTGATCCATTTTGCCCTTTTCTCACCTGGCTCGCTCTGCATTAATAGCATCTTCACTGCTGCATCAGGCACCACAGCAATCACTTTACTTCTTAGAATATAGTGCCTGAACTTCTTTACTACTCTGACCAAAGCAAGTGCTTGCCTTTCAACGTCCATGTATCTCAGTTCAGCATCTTGGCAAGGGCAGCTCATGAAGGCTATGGGCTTCTCTTCCTTTTCTTCATTTCTCTGTGTTAGCACTACTGCAGAGGTATGCTCTAAAGCAAATAAATAAATATAGAAGTCCTTGGTGTAGTCTGGACTGATCAAAACTGGAGCATCAGATATAGCTTTTTTAATGTCTTCAAAAGCTGCTCTAGCCTCTGGTGTCCACTCAATTTTAGGATCCTTCTTGAGCA
Organism: Cunninghamia lanceolata; assembly: GCA_027924645.1. Taxonomy (NCBI): domain Eukaryota; kingdom Viridiplantae; phylum Streptophyta; class Pinopsida; order Cupressales; family Cupressaceae; genus Cunninghamia; species Cunninghamia lanceolata. Next base: position 41,464,347 of record BSBN01000391.1, on the reverse strand, counting down.
TGGCATTTAAAGGTTTAACAATTTCTGCAAAGCCAGTGATAAACTTCCTACCAAAATTAATCTTACCAAAGTAAGATTTGAGCTCCTTTTTGCTTCCAGGAAGCTGTATCTTCATGATGGATTCCACCCTGTCAAGATCAATGATAATCCCATTTTCAGTTATCAGGTGGCCCAGTAATTTTCCTATTGTTACCCCAAATATGAATTTCTTGGGGTTCAGGGATATCCCATATTGTTCAAATTTTTTAAGCACATTTCTGAGATCTTCTACATGGTTTCCTCTATCTTTAGAGAACACTGTTAAGTCATCCATGTATACGACTATGTATTTTACTATTAAGCCTCTGAAGGCTATGTCCATTGCTCGCTGGAATGTGGCTCCAGCATTGATTAACCCAAACGGCATGCACCTGTAAGCAAATATCCCCCACTTTGTGGTGAAGGCAGTTTTCAATCTGTCAATTTTATCCACCATTACCTGGTTGTAGCCTGAGAAACCATCTAGGAATGACATCATTTTGGCACCGTTCACAATTTACAGGACCTCATCTAGGGAAGGTAAAGGATAATTATCCTTCTCAGACACTTTGTTCAAGTTCCTGAAGTCCACACATAGTCTGATGTCTCTATTTTTCTTCCTCATTGGGACCAGGTTTGCTACCCAGGTGGAGTGCCTCACAAAAAATATGATCCTGGCATTTAACAGTTTCTTAACCTCCTCAAAAATAATGGGTTCTAGCAAAGCATTGACAGGTCTTTGCTTTTGTCTGAAAGGCTTAGCATCTGGCTTGAGGGGTATGGTGTGTGTGATGACTAATGTGTCATACGTTTTTAGCTCATCATAAGTCCAGGCAATGACATGGATGTAATCCTTGAGAGCTTGGGTGATTCCTTCTAACTCTTCTTCTGTGCAAACTTTTCCTATCAAGACATTTTTCTTTTCATCATTATCTCCAATGTTAACCTGTGAATATTGTCCTCCATCATCTTTTGGAAGATCCTTCTGTTTAAGCATGTTGTCCAAATCAAATGCTCTCTCTAGTTCTATCAATCCCTTAGGAATCTTATTGCTGGGCAACTCTAAGATTTCTTCTTCTTCCCATACATGATCTTCTACATTGTTCTCATCTATGATCTGAGCATCAAATATATCTCTGTTGGAGATGAAATCTAAGATATGCTAATCATCGTCGAATACTTGGAGGTTGGTCACATTGTCAGGCACAGAAGGTACTAATACCAACTCTACTGAAATTCTTTTCAGACCAGAAATAGACAGTGGCTCCAATGTATTGGCAGCCTGGGCTAAAGCATCTGCCCTATGGTTCTGTTCTCTGGGTACGTGGGTGATATTGAATGCATCAAAAGATTCTATCAGGTCCCACACCCTATGTCTATAATTGGACAATTTTTTATAATTACGGGAGTAAATTCCTCTTACCTGTCTCATGACTAATTCTAAGTCTCCATAGACATGCAGAATTTTCACTTTCTTCTTAAGGGCAAACAGTATCCCATGAATTAGAGCTTCATACTCTTTTACATTGTTGTTGCATGAGAACTACAGACGGTATGCTGCCAAGTAGGATTTTCTAGATGGATCAACAAGATCTATCCCTACTCCAGCTCCTTGTTTTGACTTGGATCCATCAAATCTAAGGATCCATGGCTTATCTTCAGCCAAAGGCTTACCTGCGCCTTCCTTCTTCTTTGCAGCTCTGGCAGCTGCACCACCTGATATCCATTTCAGCTTTGGTATCTCAGCCTTTTCAGACTTCATCTTTCCTGTCTTATGTGAAGTTGAGGCTTCTTCTTTCCTTTTATCACCAGAAGGTAAATCCTCTGGACTACGCAATGTTTGTCTTTTCAGAAGATGCAGACACAAAGAGCAAGCAGTCTTTGAATGAGGTGCTTCATGTAACCTGCACCAGCCTTCAATCAAGGCAGCCTGTGGAGACTTCTGCTGCTGTGTCATCTTCTGGGCCTTTGTTGCTAAAAACTCTTCAAATTTAGACAAATTGTTGCCTCCATCCTCATCAGATGACTCACAATCTAATTCTAGAAAACAATCACTCCCTGGGGTGATTTTCTTATTGCTTGTAATATTATTCTGGTCACATACCAGCATCTCCTCTGTCATCTAAATATGACATTCATCCTGACATGTACCTTCTTCTATTATTGCAGTAAATAAACAACAATCAGCGTCACTATCATTATCACTATCTGATGAACTTACCTCTGATGATGATGATGATGCTGATGCATCACTGCACGCTTATTCTAGCTCTAGCATGTCTATGCAGGCTTCACAGGTCTTCTCGAAATGTGACTCATTATGCAACCTGCACCATCCATCAATTAGAATATCATGAAGAGGTATTTCTAACAACTGACATCATTTTACCTCTCTAGACAAGTGCCTTTCAAAATTCTTGTAATGGTCTACCTCATTTTCATTCTCAGGATGACCATCAAATTCTACAACTATTTTGTCATCCTGAGGGTCATCATGATGATGATGAACATCATACATCAGAATTTCTTCTATCCTGACAGTCCATGGCCTGATGGAGTAAACTCCAGGTTCTACATCCACATACATGATCTCATTAGTTTTATTATATTCAGTGATCATGTGCTTCATTCGAGGCTCAGCATCAATTCTTATTTGGTTTGGTATCCCTTTCCAGGGCAACCACATATGACTAAAGTCTGTGGACATGTATCCGTTAAAGGTTTTAGACCAGTCTTTGCTGAGTAACATCCCATAAGTATCAGGTATATCAACTACCTGAATGTCAATATAATATTGGATTCTGGGGTCAGATGCTAGTTGCATGTGAATGTGAGTTAGCTCCCCTTCCACACTCACTTCTGTTTTATCCAATTGAGTCACCTTCTTTAAGGGTTTAGCAGGATGCAGCCCTAAAGCATTGCATATGGACAGGGGCATCACATTGGTAGATGCTCCTGAGTCTACTAAACAGTTTTGCAAGTTTTTGCTAAACATTCTTATAGTAAGGAGGAAAGGAGGCGACTCACTTTTATCTTTATATAAGGTCATGTGGGAGGTCTCTGCAGCTTGAACAGTAGTTGGCACCTTGTGTTTGACATTAGGATCCCTAGCAGCATGATCTTTACTACCAGACTGACCTGAGGGGTGACTATCCTCTTTAGGAGCAGGGTCATCTAGTGATTTCATAAATGCCTTCTTGATGGTAGGAGTTTTAAGCAACTCTGATAGGGATAAGTTGATTTTAATCTTTTTCATCTCATCAACCAGATAAGTGACCAACTTGTCAGATTCATGAGGCAGATTAGCAACTTTTGGCACATTATTTTGGGGTGTTAAATACTGAGCATTAACCTTGGGAAATCCAGGGTTGTTACTTGCCTTGGAATCTGGAGGTGTATTTAAATTATTCGGAGGCAAGGAAGAGGTCAATGGACCAGTAGGTCTGTTGGCATTATTTCTCAGGTTGTAGTTATGCTTACCCTGATATTGCTACTGATAGGCATGCACCTCCTCATGTTCATTTGAAGGCTCATTTTCATCCTTGAAGGGGAAAACATAATTTGACTCAAAAGCCATGGTTGATTCCTCACATGCCAAGGTGTAATCTTGGTGAGCAGGCACTGTCTGCTGATAAGGATGCTGCATGTAGCTCTCTAACTCTAAGGCAGAGTCATATCCACAAGGAACGATTTCATTTCCTTCTACATGAGGTTGATTTCCTGAAGTATTGGACACTTTAGTCTGGAAAATACTAGCAGCGATTCTGAACTAAGGACAGTCTAACTCTGCATGTGCATTAGTGTTATGAATTATGCACCAGTTAGTGAGGGTTGCTTCTGCCAGGTTGACTCTAGTAGTCTGTTTTGGTTCACCAGGAGGCAAATTGTCTAGGGGTGATGGCAAGGAACCATTTTTTGGCCTAGTGTTCCACACTCTAGGCTGTCTTTGAGGATTATTATTGCCATTATTGTTGTAATTATTGTTATACCCCCTATCAGGATAATTTGGTCTGTCATTGTTATAGCCTCTATTCTAATTAGGCTGAGAGTAGAAGTTTTGGCTCCTTAAGTGAGTAATCTCAGTTGTAAGTTTCCTTAACTGAGCTAATATTTCCTTAATCTCTTTTTCTCTTCCTGATCCTTAGCCACTACGTTTTCTATCAAGGGCTTGAAAAAGGAAGATCCATGATTGTTATTGGACTGATCTACAACTTGAGGTGCCTGAGCTTGTCCTGGATACTGTATCATCTGGCCATTTCCATTTGGAGGTGACATGATACTCAGTGGAGGCACTTGCAATGGTGTTGGCATGATAGCTGGAGGCATCATGGCTCCATTAGGCTGTTGCTGGGCAGGATATGTTGGATAACCAGGAAGTGTGGGAAAGGCTATGTTTGGCGTTGGAGCAGGAACTAGCTGTTGGCTGACCTTGATAGCTTCTTGGAAAGCTAGTGTCAAAGTTGTGACATTAGGATGTGCTCTCCTGATAAACATGGAAGTTAAAGGATCCAGAGATGAATAATATATGCTTCTTGCAACTTCATCAGTTACAATATAAGGGATAACTAACTTAGACATCATTTTCTGGAACCTAGCATTGAAGTTTGCAGTAGGTTCTCCTTCAAATCATTTAATTGTGGAAAATAAATGATAGTTCATTGAAGGATCCACAAGTATTTTGAACCTATCAGTGAAAGCTTTCTCCAAGATGGCCCATGATCTGACTGAACCTTGACCAAGGATAATGTACCAGTTATAAGCCTCTTCCCCTAAGGAAAATGAAAATAACCGACATACAACGTCCTGATGCTCTATTCTGGCCCTACAGTAGGCTTCCTTGAAAGTTCTGATGTGATCATCCGCATCCTGATATGGATGATATTTTGGACAGATTTTATCCAGATTCTTTGGTAAAGGATGATATGCATTAAAAGTCAATGGCGATTCTGCGGCAAAGAAAGACATTGCAACTGGAGGACGTTGAGACTGAGGTATGACTGGCTAAGGTTGAACCTGAGGTGTAACAGGTGATCCTGTAGGTGATTGTAATCCAATAGGAGTTACAGGAGGACGCTCTGGTGAAGCTCCTGAAGCACTAGAACCGAGAGTATGATGGATGTCTACAGTTCTAGGTCTAAATCCTCTGACAGGTAATTCTTCAAAGATTCCACTGGTCCTAGACCTGGTATTTGGCCTGTGAGCTAGGATTTCTCAAATTTAAGGAAATTTGGCTAGTTGACTGTAAAGATCGGTTGGAATTTACCAGCACAGACTGTATTTATAGTCAGAAAGCGCGACTAACTGGATATTTACAAAATATTTGCACGAACAATGCAAATATGAGGTGATATTGAGGTCTGGTGACACTTGCAACCGGATATCAGGTCTCCAAGGTAGATTACCTCAAAGCTTTGACAAATTTACCTAAAATTGGCTGATCTTTGCAAATTCACGATGATTTACCACAAAGCTTGCAATATTTATGGTTAACTTTGAAAACTTCACAAATGATTAGCAAGTACAAGCTTAAAATAGTAAATCCTCACGTATTGATCGAAATCTAGAGGTGTTTCAGTGTTACCTTACTGTCTGCATCATCAAATCCAATAAAACTTACTGATGATGAGCTTCTAGCTTCAGGCCCTCCTAGTGCTAATTTATGTTGATCATGATGTTAGTCATAAACAAACATAGAATAAAAGTTACACATCAACCTTTACTCATCTTGAAAGATACGATGAATTCAAAGAATTCATGATCCCAAGTCTTCGTGGACTAGTTCTTAATCAACTGACGTTACTCAGTGGTTGATGTGTGTTGTTGTTTTCCATTCAGGGGTCTTACGTTTGCTTATCAGTAAGATTCTGTTTCTATAAAGATGCTACACAGAAAGGTTATTCTACATAGGATATTTTCACAAATAGTGTGTCTATACTTAGATCTTTGCATGATATTTGTCAACTGTACATGCTTTAACTTCAAATATGCTATGAATTTTTAGTTATCTACGAGATATCAGCATATTTCATGTTACTTGCTTTAGATTATCTGTTATTTGCAATTGTGATGGTGAATTGTTCTGAAATTAAAAGAAATGTAAAAGAATACTTCAAATTATGATGAATCTTCAGCTATTGAGTCACATACACACTTGATATTGTCATTAGGAGAAGAAATCAAACCATATTTTCACCAGGATGTTCCAAAGCTAGATACAGATGATGCAAACTTCAAAGGATGATGAATGAAGACAATACATGCAGACTGATGAGCACTCCAAAGGACGCAGCAAATCAAAGCATATATCAAGAATTCAAACACAGACTACTCAGGATTTTTGATGATTTGTAATCAAAATGGTCTTCTCTTTCATTAAGTATGCAAAGACATGTATGTTTACAATAACTTTGAAATAGGCCCTGATATTTCAGAAAACAAATTTTAATTAAGCTTCGAATGTTTAAAACAGGGCATCCCTGCACCTTTTATAGAATAAGGTGAGGGAGAGGTTACAAATGATCTATGATCAAGATTTATCGATTAAGATCCACAGTGGATATTCCCTTTTGACTTGGTCAATAGTATCTCGTGGCAGAGGTTGCCAGCTGGCAACCATCTAGGTAACTTGTTTTCCTCTAAGTACCTGATGCAGATGTTTCCTTTGTAGCGCATCTTCATCTACTCCTCAGGCTCTTCTTCTTCATCATGATCATCATGATTATCACTTTTCATGTCTTCATCACCCTGATGAATATCCTCCTGTATATGGACATTTAATTTTGTCCTTATATTTTCATATGCTTCTACTATCTTATCAACCTCTCCGCCATCCTGAGTTTTACTTTGGCAATGGCGTGCTTGTGGACCTGATATTTATCTCTGAGGACTTCTAACTTGCCCTTCCTGCTACTCAATGTTTCATTATAGTTCTCCACTTTGACCTTGATTCTCATGACCTTGTTCATTACTTCTTCCATAAGGTGGGTGAGAGGATCATCAGCCATCAGCTGGAAATTATTATGCAGAGATTTTATGGCAAAGTTTGTGTCTTGGTTTTCAATTTTACCCTCTACTTTTCCCTCCAAGGCTTCTAGGACTTCTGCTTCATAGGACATCATGCTATATAGCTTCACACTGATATCTCTTAATTTATTGTTGCACTTCTTCAATACATCACATTCAAACCTGATGTCCTTATACTAAATATCCACCAGCATGGCAGTGTTATTATCCAGCACCTGATTAGTTATCAGGATCTGAGGATTAATCCTCTTTATTTCGCTTAGAGCACCCAAGGCTTTCTCCAACTAGAATGATCTTCTTCCAACCTCATTCTGTAATTTATCCACCTTCTTCTTGGAGATACCCAAAGAATTCCACCTCTGCAAAGAGGCTCCCACTACTTCTTCAGCTCTGTTTAGTGTTGATGACATCCATTTTCTCATGATCACTAACTAATGCTTCATGAGGTCTAATTTATTAACCTCTTCTTGAGAAATTGCAGTCAATGGGACTACCCGATCTGATGATGTATTGATCAAGGTTAATCAACCCTTTTATGTATGAGTGCAGCTGGGCAATGTGCTCCTTATGCTGCTTATTCTTTTCCTTTTCTCTCTTCACCCTTTGGGTTAAAGAATCAATTATATCTTTTCCTTCCTGACCTTCTTGGTCCTCATTGGCAAACCCTAAATCAACTGTGGTGATCTAGAATTCTTCTAGGGTGATCTTGCCTTTCTCCTTTTCAACTGTGGGAAGTGCTACCTGGGCGGTCCTTCTGCCCGTAGCAGGATCTCTTCTGATGGCCGAGGTTTATCTGGCCTTCCTCTTAGGCTTCATGATGGTTTCTGAAAACAATGTTGAAACATCAAATTCCTGAATCTCGAAACCTGATTCTGTACTTATTTCTTTCTCAAGCCATTGAGGTATTTGGTCTCCAGATCCCTATCGTCTATCATCATCATCATGTCCAACCTGATCTCTAGTATCAGTCTCAGTTCTCAGTGGAGAGGGTGATGTCCTAATTTCTTCCTCATGATGTTCTTCATGAGGGTGATCTTGTTTTACTTCCTCCTCCTGAGGAGTCTCTTCTTGCAGTGGAGGATCTTGCGGTGCGTCCACATGATGATCATGTAGTTGATCCTGCACTTCATCTTCTTTTGTTTCATCCACCTTGGTAATTTTCTCATCCTGAGGTGTATTTATATCTGTGGATATCATTGTATCTGGCTTAGGTGCATTTACCTTATCCTGGATCACATTTTGCTCTGTACCTGTTGTATCTACCTCCTGAGTCTTTAGGTCATCATGACCTGAGGTTTCTTTATCACTGCCCTTTTGTTGAACTTCAACTATTTTGGGCTCATCAGATATATCTTGTTGTTGTTGGCCCATATCTGGAGAATGATTCTCCACTTATGTCAACTTGACTTCCTCAATATTTTGTCCCTTATCAAGTGCACCTGCTTGATGTTTAGGACTTACATCCTCCTTGTATGTTAGGTCGATCACTGCAGGGCTAGTTACCTGATCAACTAATTTATCAAGCCCGATTTGTTGGACTGCCCTCTCTGGACTATCTTCTTTCTCTTGCTCTGTTTGCTTCAACTCTTCTAATATCACCCTCTATGAGGATGGGGTTCCTTATGGAGTCATGCAAGTGTTAGAAGCGAGGGTCTCCATTTGCTGAGAAGTCACATTCTGTACTACCTCATCATCTGATAGATCCACAGTCTCTTCCAATGAGAAAGGACCACCTTGAGTTGCTTTAGTGGCTTCTTTTGCTTGCTCTTCAGCCTTCTCAGTCTTAAACTGAATTATGGTAGGAAGTGGCACATCATGTTGCAATTATTTTCTAAACAGTTCACTACCAGATCCCCTTAATATTATAGGGTCATGTCTTATTTCACCCCTCATATGTGTTCTTTATTTTTTAGGGGTTGATGTTACTAGGGATACTGCCTTCCTCTTCTTGGTGACCATCATGGGGTCATTTTCTGTAGGCTCTTCTTCAATAAGAATATCCTTCTCCACACACTGCTGTGAAGTTTGGCCTTGATCTTGTATTTCTGCAGTATCCACAACTGGCCTCAGGATCCTTTTGGTCTTTTATTTATCCTCTAGAGGTGGTGCAAACGAGGCTGATGCCTATCCTGATGCAAATGCATCCTCAGCTGGTATATCAATTCTCTCAACTATTACCCCCTTAGGTCCATTATCAGTCTTCTTCTTCCCTCTGGGAGGTCCTTTTCCTTATTTCTGGGGTGGCAGCCTTTCTCCATTAGATTTTCTCTTCTCTCGAAGAAAGTCATCATATTCCTCATCAGGAATCTCCTGCCTTTTCCTCTTGTTATCTACTATGATGGCCATCCCCTTCTTCTTCAGTATATTTATTTGTTTATCCACCCATGACTGGGTCAACAATAGCACCCCACCTGTAAACTGATCTAATGAAATGTCTTCAGGTTGCGTTAGGTCAGGGGCTGAAATGGTGTCATTATACACCTTATTGTTTTCATACTCGTTTGACATGATCTTGCCATCATCCTTCTTTAATTGCGCAGGCACTAGAATGCAATCAAATGTCTTAATCTGATTCTCTGTGAGTCTCTGATATTTTCTTCTTCTTACTTCAGCTTCATCCTCACAGTCAATCCAGAAATCCTCCAAGTGCTTCTTATGTATAGGCTGGCCTATGATCTTTTGCATTCTTCCATAGGGGTCATATGATCTGGCCAATGGGAATGGCTGTAAATTCATCAAGTTCAGACCACCTATGGCCTTCTTTATGCCATCTGAATCAAGACATATGTACCACCCTTTAGTTACTGGAAACAATACTGGAGGTATTTTATTGTTTGCTTTATATGTCTCCAGTATAGTTGATATTTGTCTTCGAAACTCCATCAGGACTACCCTATTAGTAGGGTACCTGGGTAACATTAAGGGCTGTCCTTCAAAACCTTCTATCCTGATGTAGGAAAATGTGGCAAACTGGATGAACCAGGCACCATGCTTGTATATAATTTCTTGAGCTTCCATGCTCAATCTTTTGGTTCTATCCTCTTCTATTGTTCTGACCAGATGCATAGAAAATGCATCATTCACTAATTTGTAGTCATGGAGATAGTGTGTTCTCTGCAACTGAGGATAATGGTCCCATATATGGGCATCATTCAAACTGCCACCAATCTTTCCAACTGCGGTCAGTGCATCAAATGTACCTTTATAAGCACATGAATACACAATATATGAAGTCATATAAAATGAACAGTCCAGGCCCCCTAGGTTCATCGGCTATTCATCTAGAGCATCACTGATGATTTTAGCCCATAATGGCTTGTTATCTGTGTAAATGTACATCATGATAACCCCATACATCCAATCCTTGAAACTTCCAGGAGTAGGCTGGCCTATCATCTTGCTGAGCAGGGCAATCATATACTGATACTCATCATCAAAATCAAACTTGTACAGGTGCATTGGTAATTTGGCTGAGGCAGTGTAAGGGCTGTTCTTTGCTCTCCATTGGTACATCCTCTTTCTTGCAGTCTTTTTGTTATTTGTATATTCAATCTCCAGTTTCTTCAGATCCATACTAACTACCTTTTTCCCAACTGGAAGGTTGAAAGTAGATATAATCCTTTTTATTGACAGATCCGCATATACCCTTCCATGTTTTTCTACTCGCCTTGTCTTAGGGTTGTAATTTCTGGCACACTCTACTATTAATTATGGAGTTTCCATGGAATAAGGAAATCCAGCCGCATACCACATTCTTGATACAAAAATGGCATCCAGTAGGGTACTTTCTTTATCATCACCCATCTTGGCTGACCATGCCGCCAAATCTGTGTTTCCCTGATGAGTATCTCCAATGACACCATATTTGAACTGTACTCCCTCAGGTTGGGCAAACATAGGCTTAAGAAATTCTGAATCAGACTTGTTCTTCTTGACGTCCGCCATAGATTCCTGCGATGAACACAACTGGTCTTACAACAATATCCACATGCATGCATATACAACATTATACGTTTACGGCATCATGCATATTATACTTATTAATCTTCATTTCATCGTGATATGCATAATTACAGAGCTAAACCATAAAAGAACTTACTACCTGGATATTACAGAAAATGACAACAGGAGGGTTTCTAATTACTTACCTGATTACATTTTTCTCCTAGATTAAGTAGATGATTATGGAAAAGGGGCTCAGATACTGGTGATAATCACGTGTTCCGTTCTGTTGTAAGCTATTTGCGTCTGCAGGTAGGTCGTATGAGGGTTTGAATGTTCTGCACTCTGTAAAATCTTGTTTCTTCGCAAGGTAAATGTAAAATGACCCTGTAAATTCACTTTTAATCTCATTATTAGGGTAAATTAGGGTAGATCCAGGTTAGATTGATTAAAACCATTGATCTTCTGCCAAGAATTTACGGATGCTGCCAGGTGTTTGCATCGTGTTCGCAATCGGCTGGAATCCACCTACTGCATTTATGTGCATTTAATGTCATGGGGCAAGATGAGGGGGGTGATCTTCAGAAGATCAGGTGATATTCAAAATATGACCCCCTATGCATAATATGACCCTCTACCTTTGAGCAGGAAAACTGATGTTGAAGAGATCGGGTGATGTTGAGAATATCAGGTGATATTCAGAATATCGGGTCATGTTTTAAAGATCAGGTGATGTTTTTAAGATGACCCCTCAAAACTAAAGTGACCCCCTTTCGAAAGATTGGGATGACGTCACTGTCATGTTATTGAAAAAGGGTGATCTTCAGAAATATACGTCTACGAGGTAAAAAGGATGATGACGTCACCGTCAGGGTGATTTTCTTTGTTTATCAGGATTGGATGACGTCATCAGCATATTGGTTTTGGGGTGATATTTTGCAACAGGGTAATATTTGAAATATCAGGTGATATTCAAAAGATTGGGTGATATTTGGAACATTAGTTGATATTCAAAATATGACCCCCGCAAAATATATGACGTTGTTTGACGGGTAAATACCACTATCACGTAAAATTGACGTCTGGAGCTACGGACCAAATGATTATCGGGTGATAAAATTGGATCGGGTGATCTTTCATAAGATGACTGATGTTAAGAAATATGACCCCCCCTCAGAATATCAAGTTTGACCAGGACTTTGACTTGCAATAACTTTCGTTCCCTAAGGAATATCAGGGTGATTCAAAAGGCAAACCTGCATGAAATTTTGTATTATTTCCAACCATGAGGTTATTGACATGAAATATTAACTTTGACTAACTAACCTCATCATGATGACTTACCCTACTCCCTTATGCAAGGTCACCTGCATGACTTACTTTTACCAGACCGCTGAAAAGCAAAAAAACACAAGCCAAGCCAAGCAAAAAGGTTGGGTCCCTATTTTGTCAATTCAAAATGGGGTGTGTTGTGTAACCACACAACACTATCTAAGGGAAGCCATTGTTACTATAGATATATGCTACACCAACAGCTCTTGGAGCCCTTCTAGCACAACAAGATTATAAAAATAAAGAAAGAGTCATCTACTACATCAGTCGCACATTGGTCTGCTATGAGTTGCAATACTCTCAGATAGAAAGATCATGTATTGCGGTAGTTTTTGCTTCCCAAAAACTCAGACAATATATGCTTGCACATCTAATCAAACTTATTGCAAAAATAGATCCACTGAAGTACCTGCTAAGCAAAGCAGCTCTAACAGGGCACCTAGCCAAATCGGTAATGCTCCTAAGTGAATACGACATTGAGTATATAGATAGAAAGGCCATCAAGGGACAAGTCATTGCTGATAAGTTAGCGGATGCACCACCACAGGACACCACACCAATGCAATTTTAATTTCCAAATGAATCCTTATTCAATATATCAACACATTCTTGGAAACTTTACTTTGATGGGTCCTACACAAACCAAGGATCGGCGGCAGGAATCTTGTTTGTAACTCGTCATAGCGACACCATACTGAAGTCTTACCGTCTATTATTCCCATGCACAAACAACATAGCAGAATATGAAGCCTTGGTCATTGGCCTCAAAATGGCGACAAAATGGAAAATCAAAGAGCTACATGTCTATAGTGATTCTCAACTAGTAATCAATTAGGTCAATGACAACTACCAAACCAAAGATGAGAAGCTTGTCCCATACAAGCGGATGGTCGAGGACTTTAAGAAATACTTTGTGATCATCTCTTTTGAGCAAATACCTTAGATTGACAACAAAGCAACAGATGCCATGGCAATCATTGCCTCTCTTCTCGAAATCCCAGAGAATGAGTCATGGTACGAGTTCTTAGTGGAATCAATTTAGCAACCAGCTTATGATCTTACTAAGACCCATTCCATATGCCTTTTAGTTGGATCTGATTCACCTTGGTATGGTAAGGTTTACACTAACCTAAAGGATAACACCCTCCCACTGACTTATCTTCAAACCAATGACGAACCTTTATACGCCAAACCTCTCGCTATACCATTATTGTCGACACCCTATACCGATGTGGTCTAGATGGTACTTTACTCCGTTGTTTAGAATGAGAAGAATCTCAAACCTCCTTACAAGACGTACACGAAGGGATCTACGAAACACACTCTAGCGATCCTTCCTTAGCTAAGAAACTCGTGCATTTGGGTTATTACTAGCCGAACATGGAAACAAATTCATATCAATTTGTGAAGAAGTGCAAGTAGTGCCAAATACATGGGAACCTAATACATGCACCAACTCAAGAGTTGAGACATTTAATAACACCTTGGCCCTTTTACCAATGGGGACTTAACCTTGTGGGAAAAATCCATCCAACGACCACAAATTCATAATAACCACCACTGAGTACTTTACCAAGTGGATTGAATCCGTCCCCCTCACCACCATCACAGGTAAACAAATCTCCTTATTCATCCTTAATTACCTCATCTACGATATGGAATTCCCTCATCCATTATCATGGATAATGGAAGACCCTTCAAAAACTAGGATGTCCAAGAACTCTGTGACTGATTCAAAATCTAACACTGTTTCTCCAGACCCTATTACCCCCAAGGTAACGGCCAAGCAGAGGCATCCAACAAGACCATCTTGAAACTCCTCAAGAAGACAGTCAATGATGCTGGCCGGATTGGCACATCCAACTCAATCCCGCTCTGTGGGCCTACAGAACCAGTATACGCACTCCCACAGGTGCTACCCCTTACGCCCTTGTCTATGGCTCAAAAGCTATCCTCCCCATTGAGGTTGAGTTACCATCTCTCAGGGTGTCGTTAAAAGGTCTCATAACAAATGAAGAATACAGAGTTTCCAGATTGCAAGAACTAGAGTTGCTAGAAGAAAGGAGACAGAAAGCCTTTGACAATCTCAAAGCATATCAACAAATGATGTCACGAGCTATAACCACAGAGTTCACCCAAGAATATTTAAATTTGGTGACTTAGTACTTAAGGAGAATCCCCACAATCAACAAGATTAGGAAAAGAAAGGCAAGTTCGAACCCAACTGGCTTGGGCCTTATGTGATTGTGGTTGCTTATGGATTAGGGGCATATCAGTTAGCAACATCAGAGGGTGAGCTGTTTGATGACCCAATCAACAGCATGCATCTTCGTCGGTTCTATACCTAAGAGAACCCCAATGTAAGGGGGGCATAAAATACAAAAAAATTAAAAAATATAAAAAACTTAGAAAAATACAAAAAAATCGTCCTTTGGTGAAAACTTGGCAAACAGGCGTCATGCATACTTTCTATCTTTCATGCAAATAAAAGCAAGTGGTGAAAACTTGGTAAACAGGTGTTACTTGTGATAAACCGCTTCCTCCATCTTTGGGAAACCAATCACCTCGTGTCCATTCTTCCTTCACTCGTGTCCCATTCGATTCATATATATTCCATAATAAAAACCTAATGATAACCTATCATGGCTTAATATTCTATCTCTTTGTTGCCTTGTCAACCAAGGTTTTATCCCATATCCTATCCACAGTGGCAGCCTAGCATAGTGTCTCTCGTTAGTGTCCATGGTCCAAGTCCATGAACTACGTTGCCTCTACGTTGTCACGTAGGCAAGGCCATTTCTCAAATGCACCCCGAGGCTCCACTGTCCCATCCGTCCCATGTCTAAGTCCTTCTATTTATCTAAATCCGCACCACTTTCTATCGCCTAGGTCTTAGGTCCGTTAGGGTTTACCATGAACTACGTTACCTCTGGGTCGTCACGTAGGCAAGGCCATTTCGCAATGAGCCCCCGGGGCACTAGGTCAGTCCCTTAGGGTCCATCTCACTGATAAGGATTTGGAATCTTCTCACCGGGCAAGAAGGTACAAACAAAACCCGCTCTTTTCAAGAAAAAATCCTAACACAAGACATTAACATATCCAGAGCAAAGCAAACAAACACCTAAGGCATTCTAAATGATTTTACCCAAATTATGACAAGAAACAAACACATCTATATGCAAAAATGTTTTGTGGATTGGAAACATGGTTAAAAATACAAGAGTCTTGGTTTTTTCTATCATGCCTTTCTATGCTACTCGAGGATGCCAAAAGTTAGAGATGCTATGATGGGGGCATGATTGTATTCTTTGTTTGTTGTTTTTGGATTAAACTTTAGTAATGTGACGCCTTGTCTAATGACATGATCAGCAAAAGATCATCGAGGACATCCAAGGTCTAACATGAATGGGGACAATCCTTGTCTGTTGATACGGAAGAAATACTCAAGTCATCTTGGTTCAATTATACCTCGATGATTGTACTAACTTGCTAAATCAAAATCCATGTAAGCGATGCTCACGTCATCTCAGTTCAATTATACCTAGATGCTTGTATTAACTTACAACATTTGGAAAAAGCACCAAAAAAAACAAAAAAGCCCAATGATGAAATAAGCACTTCAAAAATACTTGCACTATCAAGATGTCAAAAAAACCATTCACATCCACAAAGCATCCATACTGTACCCCATGCAATAAAGATCCAACAATGCAGAGTATCAATACAAATCAAAGCTTGTGAGTTCTTCTGTCAAGTCATTTTTCTATCTATCATCATATCTTTCATCCTTGTCCAGTCAATCTGAGCAGTGATCAAAATGCAAGTCCATCCTCAATCCATACCAATCAAGTCAAATCAATCTTGTCAAATTATCCAAGCGCCCTCAGTGGTCTTGATCCTTGCCTGGTTGTAAACTAACTCGATCAGTTAATCAATCAATTGTCTTATATAGGATGTAACATTGTCGAAATCAAATCAACACACGCGTCTTACACGACATGCTTCATTTCCTGAAACCAGACACTATCCTTCATGTTGCTCTAGGGATCTATCATTCCCTGCCATGACAACATGCCTGCCGTGTTGGTCTAGGGATATATTGTTCCCCGCCATGACAATACTATCATATATCGTTATCAGTATATCGATGGTTTATCGCTTAACAGGGGCAGTACCTTGTTTGTTCTTGTATCATTTGTGTATACTTGCTTACTTGCTAATGTGTGGTATCATTCTATCTTTCATTGTGTATCATTCGGCTCTTTCTCCAACCAATTTCTTCACCCCAACCTAATTTTACCTTCGTCTTCATGAGATTGTCCGTCTCTCATCCTTCTGCCTTCTTTCTGTCCAATCTCCCGAGGGAGCATCCTATCGTCACAACCTGTACCAAGGGCAAACTGGGGCATGTATCATTATTCAACAATCAATTTCTTTGAAGCAATGCCGTAAACTGTATTGCATTAAAAAGGGGCAAAATGTATATGCCTAAAAATGACACGACTCTGTCTAAACAAATATTCTTAATATTTATTCCATCTAATTCCTCTATCAATAAATAAATAATCAAATTTATTTATTTGATTCACATTCCTCTAAATTAATTAAATATCTAAATATTTAATTATCTCTTCTAAAGTCAAAATTAAATTCAATCATTTATTTAATTAAATTCTTCCAAAACAATTAAACAATTCTTAATTATTTAATTAAATCAAATCGTTATTCCAAATTTAAATAAATCAATCAAATTTATTTAAATCCTCTCTATCTCCAAAAATAAGATATAATCAAATATTTTATTTATTCTTCCAAAATTATTCTAAATTAAATAATACCAATTATTTAATTGTTTCTTCCAATAATATCTTCTCTAAATTTAAATAAATCAAATATTTTTTTAATTTGTCTATTTCTTCTAAATTGAGTTATATCTAAATATAATTCAATCCTTGTGCACATGCAATTGAATATTCTAAATATTTAATTGAGCTAAAATATCTTCTCATCCTCATGCAATTTCTATTCTTCAGTTCTATTCTCTTAACTGATTGATCTATTCTTTTAATTGATTTATCTCTTCAGTTAACTCATTCTTCTATTTCTTTAATTCCTTTCATGCAAAATAGAGCAAGACACATGTCTTTTTCTTATTCGTGCACATTCCTCAACCGTTCTATACCATTGATCTTCATTTTCTCAAGTCTATAAATTGAACCATGTCCCTCCATTTCATTCATCCAAGCTTTAAGTATTGTTACTCTGTAGGAATTACAGCGCGCCTTTGGCACCAATTCCTTCATTGCTTGTGATCAAACTCGTTACTATACACTACAATCATTGTTGTGAAGCTCATCTTCATGGCAAAACTATCATAGTCGTTCCCATTTGAACATCTTAGAATCATAGCAAGGAAGTGCACCTTCTAAGGGCCATATTCAAAGACAAGATCATTTGTGATAGGCGATCAATGGAAACTGAGAATTAAAGGAGGTTTGCTTTGTATTGTTCATTGTTTGATTGAATCTCTTTTGTTCATTATTTCATTGAGTTTTGGGTATTTTGATATACTATATTGATTATTCATTTTGAATCCAATTTTCCCTTAACATTTTTGGTGCTCACCATGGGCGACAACCCCAAATTTAACACAAAAACTAAGTTTTTGTGTTTTAGAAAGTCATACACAGGAGGAAATACTGCATCTGACACATCCTAACACGCATCTGATATTTGTTACGGCGCATACGTTCCTTCGGTGCATACAGTCTCTAATCTGACGCATATATTGTCTATTCCGGCGCATACAGACTCTGTTACGACGCATTTACCCTTTGATACGGTGCATCTGTCAGTTCGACACATTTACACTATTTTCCTGTGCTTTTGACCTCTATCTTAGCGCATATGTACTGTGGTGCTTAGGAGCTCTGTTACTGCGCATTCAGTCTCTAAAGCTGCGCATCTGATTTAGCCAGTGATTTTTAGGGTTTCCATGAAATTTTTGCTAACGCTGACGTCCTTTTGCGGGAACTCTCTTGATCTATTTTGCAGGCTAGGTACTGGTTTAGAATCATATAGTTGCACTTGTTAACTCACAATTCTATTTCTAACGGGAAAGTAATTGGATGCTCATGCAAATCTCACATAGTTTTAACTAGGAAGGCAATAATTGAATCATTGCTATCTTGTATATCATTGAATCATTGCTATATTGATGTACTTCAAGGTTAACAACTCATTGCTATCTGGATAAAATTGAACACATCATTGCTATCTGGGTAAAACTGAACCATTGTTATCTCGATTATCACTTCAAAGTTAACAACTCGTGCTATCTGGATAAAATTGAACACATCAATGCTATCTGGGTAAAACTGAACCATTGCTATCTCAATTATCACTTCAAAGTTAACAATTCGTGCTATCTGGGATAAAATTGAACACATCATTGCTATCTTGGTAAAATTGGACCATTGCTATCTTGTTACCACTTCAAAGTTAACAAATTTTTGTGTTTGCCCAAGTAGATAACTCATCTAGTTTTTCTCATTTTAACTAGGGGAAAAGAACCATTGTATTCTATGTTTTGGGAATGATACCAGGCCTATGCTCTCCCCTATCTTGGGTGACTAAAATGCCAGACATATCATTTTCGCATGTTTTTTTCCTTTAGAGGGGCCTGCTCTTGGATATCGTTCATCCAAGTAGGAACGACCCTAAGTGGTAATAGGCTGGATGCCAAGCCCTACCAAGCCACTATAAATAAATTGTGTTTGGAGCGAAAGCTTCAAACAACGAGTGTAGTTGTGTTACACCAATAGCCAACCTCCCCCAAAACCCTCCAAGGCGCAACCCTTGCAGGATGGGAGACTCTATAACGGAGAGTAGTGTTGCCGCATGTATAACCACTCGAACGGTTGCCTTTATTACTCATGCTTTTTAGTAGATCAAGAACCCCTATAATCTGGTGCAGGGAAGGGTAATTATCACCTCCCAAAGATGCTTCACTAGAGATAGTGAGAATTCAGTTTTATACTATCCTTTGAAACCTAGGGTTGTACTTGCTTTCTTTTAGTCTAAAAAGAGTAAAAAAATCACAAAAAAAAACCATAAAAATATTCTTTATGTTTGGTGTGTCTTCTTTCCATAATTTCAGAAAATCAGATCAAAAAGACCTTCTTGCAACCAAAGTACCAAAAACATTAGAAAATTGCCAAAAAATTGCAAAAAATACTGAGAAAACTAGAGTGGCGCATCCGTCCTCTTCTGCTACACATTCGTGTCGACCTACAGTGCATCTATACTGACTTATAGCACTTTCGCTACTTGTTACATCGCATTTAATTTTTACCAGTGTGGCGCTTCTGTGGCGACTTGTGGCGCATTTATTAGTTTTCGCGGTGCATGCGTGACAATGAGCACTTCCAGTCTTTGAGAGAAAAATTTTATCATTTTTGGGTACCTATTTTAGTTTAGTTCTAAGTTCTGAGATCAAATCTTACCTTGCAGTCACTTTTTCCTCCATTCCATAGCATACTCCCCCTTTCGTTGGTCATTCCATTCACCTTCTATTAGGTCTTCCTGGTCCAAAGTCAAAGTATCCCATATCAGATCAGCATAGGCCCCTTTTTCGTGTCATTTTTGGATTCAAGTAACCCTAGTAAGTCACAGAACATCGCTAGTGGTCTTGGTGCACGACTAGTCCCTACACAGTAAGACAGGTATCGAGTACCCTTACTAGTGGCTATCATCTTGTATCGGCCGTCTTACTTGGAATCATTGATCGAAAGAGTCCTTTGTCCAAATCTTGTCGTAAGTATCCTATTCTTAGTAGTCATTGGCACCTTGCCAAAATATCTAGCTTCATCCGACGTCACCTTGCATCATTCTTACTAGATCTCAGTACAAAAAGCAACTTGAAATGGCCGCATCATCCAACCACATTATCACACCTCATGATAGTGATGAGGAAATCTCTCATGAAGAGTATCAAGGAACTCTCAAAGATCAGAAATTCCAATGCCTGCTAGAGAAAGTGCTTCATGAGGACCCTCACAAGTATTTTTATCATCTTGCAAATCTTGGAATTAAACTCCCCGCCAATTTCGATCTAAGCACAATCCAAGAAAACGTAGAGGATAATCATGAAAAAGGAAATAAAGCCATAGACCCAAGCACTCCTATGGAAGAAATGACGAGACAAATCGAGGGTCTAACACAACAAATGAGGATCTCAAGATGGGTACAAACACTAAAACCTACTCCTTGGAAGATATTGCACCATACCCCTTTGATAAAAATTTGAACATGACACCATTTCTCTTTCGATTCAAAGTTCCTAAGTTTGACAAGTACAAAGGGAAAGGGGACCGTAGAGATCACATTAAGGAATTCAATGCAACATGCATGGAAGTAGCTCACAATGAGACCTACTTAATGAGACTATTCCCTAGATCTCTAGGTAGTCAAGCCATGGAGTGGTTCCAACGGCTTCCACCGGGCATCAAAACTTTTGATGAGTTAGTCAACAAATTCATCACGCACTTCTCATACAATATTGAACACGAAGTTTCTATGCTTGATTTATCCAATACCAAGAAAAAGAGTGGCGAATCATTCACCACCTTCCTACAAAGATGGAGACAACTAGCAAGCAAATGCTCATATGATGTGCCAGAGAAGCAATTAATCGAGATGTTTGTCCACAACCTCAACTCTGCTCTTACCTATCAAATACAAATTCAATGCCCTACTTCATTTTCAAAGGTCATTGAAATGGTATTGTTCATCGAGAAAGCTATGATTGCCAACGGGCAAATCAAGTTATACAAGGACAAACCTACCTCCAACTACACGACTGACAAATAAAAGTTTTAGACTAAAAATAAAAATGTCGTCAATGATGGAGTAGTTGATGCCAAGGTGGCGGCTCCCAAGCAACAATCGATATTCACTCTCAAAGGAGAGGCAAGCAATGTTACACCCAACAAAACATTTTCTCGGGAGCCAAGACCATGATTCAACTCAAATCCAAGGTGAAAGTTCACACCACTGGGAGAGTCCCAAGAATCCGCATTAAGGAAGCTATTGGCCAACAATGAAATCTCTCTACCGCCAACAAGTGATTACGAACCTCAAATCAAACCTCACTATTGGAAATACACCGACTATTGTGAGTATCACAGAGGAAGAGGATATATAACCAACAATTCTATCCATCTCAAACATGTTATTTAAGACGTGCTTGATCAAAATCAAGGAGGAGCTCATCAACATACTTCTAATGAGACGCATGTGGCTTAAAAAGATCCGCTTCTAAATCATGATAGGTCGTACAACAACAACAACAATGGCAACAACAACAACCACCACAATAGGCAAAATCATAACAGTAGGAATAGTAATGCCAACTATGCAAGTGTGCCATTCAACTATACCATCAATTGCATATCAGAGCATGTCCCACAAATCAATGTGGTCATGTCCAACCAACAATTAGAACCCAACAGAATTGATTGTAGTATCATTACCTATAGCGGTAAGGTCACCTTGAATACCTTTCCTCCAAGGTTGTCATCTTCTCAGTCCAACTTCCATCAGTATAGTGTCATAGACCAACTACGGAAGACTCCGACCCACATTTCTATCTTAGAATTGTTGCATCTATCTCCTTCCCACAAGGAGATTCTCGATAAAGCCTTAGTGGAAACCACTGTCCCCACTAACCTGGCCCAAGAGAAGTTTCAGGCCATGGTGGGTAATCTGACCTCCTCAAGTACCATATCATTTACCGAACAAGATGGCCTCTCAGTGTCTCAACCTCATAACACCCCTCTGCACATTGTTGCCTTCATCCACAAGTACCACATCAAGAGGGTTCACATTGATGGGGGAGCCGGTTTAAATATCTGCACGTTGAAGCTAGTCCTTACATTAGGGTTCTCTAAAAATCCAATTGACCCAAGGAAGAAGATTACTATCAAAGCCTATGATGAAGAGGAGATAACTACCAAAGGAACAGTGGTATTACCCATACAAATGGGACTGGTGATAAAGGATGTTGTGTGCCAAGTCCTAGATAGGGAGCTCGCCTATAATATTCTTCTAGGTAGACCATGGATCCATGCCATGAAAGTTGTGCCCTCTACTTATCACTAATGCATAAAATTCCCTCACAACGGCAAGCAAGTCACCATCTAAGGTGATCCTTACCCCTTTCAGCATTGCAACTCTGTCCTTTCAAAAGTTGATTGCATCATACCAAACAATAGAGCATCTACATCCCCTACCCCACATCATGATTCTACCTCTAAAGCTTCCTCGTCAAAGCCCAAAGAGTAGAAAATAACCATCAAAGAAATAGGAGTAGGGGAATACTCCATTGAGCACAGCCTCAATCTAGCCAAGATGCCTTTATCTCCTAGATCCTTTGGGTGACCCAAGAATTTTCCAAAGCCATCTGCTCCTCCTACACCTCCCACAACTCCCTTTGTAAAATGGGGGACCTTATCAGATGAAACAGAGGAAAGAGATATCCTACAATGGCTTTACACTGAAGAAGAAGAGAACATACAACAAGAACCACCTAAACTCCCAACAAAAATCTATGGGCGAGGTGAAACTATCCTACACTAATGGGTTACAAAGGACAAGGCCCCATTGGCCTAAGAAAAGAAAGAATTATAGAACCATTCAACCTTCTTCATCCTCATTGGCTAGAACTGTAAAAGGCCTAGGATATAAAGATAAACGCAAAGCAAAAGCAAATGCTTGTCTTGTGGAAATGATCCATACCCTTCAAGAGAACAGTGACACAGATTCCAATGAATATGAGTGGGATGAGCTGATAGAGCATTCCTACGATGACAAAGAGGTTGATACCATTCAAACTTATAGCCCCTACCGTGAGGGACAAATGCTACCGAATAGGCCACTAGAGTGTGATTTGCCTATCGCTGAGAATATGACTTTCGAGGAAGGTTTGAGTTCTATCGCAATAAACAACTTGGAGGAAAGTACCATCCCGAACACTCTCCCTACCAATACTCCTAGTATATCCATTCAAACTATCAACGAATCAGATCTATCCTCCGACTCCCTCCCCCTTGTGCATCCTGAACTTATTGACTGTGATCTACGAGGAACACCGCAACTAGATATGTTCCAAAATGACGATGCCTATATTGACTACATGGAACTTAGGGACCACCTACCTAAAGGAGATCATAAACCTAGCTTCGCTATTGAACTTAATACCGTGGCTTATTTCGGAGAGGGTGCCAAGCCTTCCAGTCGCAAAAAATATCAAAATAAAAACTGGATCTGATGGTGAAAATCACTTCGCGGCAGTGTCAAATCCCAAAATAGCAAAACAAAAGGATGCATCCGATGGTGAAAACCTAACTGTGGCACCTGACAATTGAAGGATTGACACTCTCCCCGATGACATGCACCAGGAGAAGTCTTAGATTGTTGTGAAACCCACAGAGCCTATTAATGTTGGAACAGACGAACAGCCTAAGATCATTCACTTTGCTAAGTCTCTAACCCCGCCAGAGAAGACTAAGTTTGTACCATTCTTTAAGAGAAAGAAAGTCAATTTTGCTTGGTCATACGCAGATATGTCGGGGTTAGATCCAGACCTGATTCTACATCATCTTCCATTAGATCCAGGAGTGAAACCATTGAAACAGAAACTTAGAAAAATGCATCCACACATAGCACTACTTGTAAAAGAACTCAAGAAACTACTGGATGTAGGGTTCATCAGAGCTATAGACTATCCAGAATGGGTCTGCAACATAGTACTAGTGTCCAAACCTGATGGCCGAGTCAGACTATGCAATGACTTTAGAGATGTAAACAAAGCTTGCCACAAGGATGATTTTTCGTTGCCAAATATAGATATCATAGTCGACTTAATAGCAGGGCATACCATGTTATCTCTCATGGATGGCTTTTGAGGATACAATTAGATCAGGATAGCATTAGAAGACCAGCATAAGACAGTTTTTACTTGTTCATAGGGCACTTTCTACTAGAATGTCATGTCATTTGGGCTAAAGAACGCAGGAGCCACATATCAACGTGCTATGACCACTATATTCCATGATATGATGCATGTCACAATGGAAGATTATGTAGACGATATCCTTACAAAGTCACTCACAAGAAAATCACACCTGGATGTGTTTTAGAGAAAGACTTCCAGAGACTGGAACAATTCAAAGTCAAGTTGAACCCAAAGAAATGTGTGTTTGGAGTCACCTCAGGCAAACTCTTAGGTTTTATTGTATCGGCAAATGGAATAGAGGTGGACCCCGCCAAAGTCAAGGCTATTATAGACATGCCACCACCCAAGACTCTTACTCAACTAAGATCTCTACAGTGCAAACTACAAGCAATCCGTAGATTCATATCACAACTGGTAGAGAAGTGTCAACCATTCAGTCATCTCCTGCACAAGAACATTCCATTTAGGTGGGATGAGAAATGCGAAGAGGCATTCGACAAACTGAAAGAGTATCTTATGAATCCACCTATTCTCATGCCTCCTATCCAAGGGAAGCCATTGTTACTATATATATCTTCTACACCAATAGCTCTTGGGGCCCTTCTAGCACAACAAGATTATGAAAATAAAGAAAGAGCCGTCTACCACAAGATGGGAAGCTTGTCCCATACAAGCAGATGGTCGAGGACTTAAAGGAATACTTTGTGATCATCTCTTTTGAGCAGATACCTGGGATTGAAAACAAAGTGGCAGATGCCATGGAAACCATTGCCTCTCTTCTCGAAATCCCAGAGAATGAGTCACGGTACGAGTTCTTAGTGGAATCAATTCAACAACCAGCTTATGATCTTCCTGAGACCCATTCCATATGCCTTTTAGTTAGATCCGATTCACCTTGGTAGGGTAAGGTTTACACTTACCTCAAGGACAACAACCCCCACCTAACTTATCTTCAAACCAATGACGAACCTTTATACACCAAACCTCTCGCTATACCGTTATTGCCGACACCCTATACCAACATGATCTAGATGGTACTTTACTCCGTTGTTTAGAACGAGAAGAATCCCAAACCGCCTTACAAGACGTACATGAAGGGATTTGCGAAACACACTCTAGCGGTCCTTCCTTAGCTAAGAAACTCATGCGTTTGGGTTATTACTAGCTGAACATGGAAATAGATTTATATCAATTTGTGAAGAAGTGCAAGCAGTGCCAAATACATGGGAACCTGATACATGCACCAGCTCAAGAGTCGAGACCTTTAACGACACCTTGGCCCTTTTTCCAATGGGGACTTGACCTTGTGGGAAAAATCCATCCACCCTCATCCAACGGCCACAAATTCATAATAACCGCCACTGAGTACTTTACCAAGTGGATTGAAGTCGTCCCCCTCACCACCATCACAGGTAAACAAATCTCCTCATTCATCCTTAATTACCTCATCTACAGATACGAAATTCGCTCATCCATTATCACAGATAACAGAAGACCCTTCAAAAACCAGGATGTCCAAGAACTCTGTGACAGATTCAAAATCCAACACTATTTCTCCACACCCTATTACCCCCAAGGTAACGGCCAAGCAGAGGCATCCAACAAGACCATCTTGAAACTCCTCAAGAAGACAGTCAATGATGTTGCCCGTGATTCACACATCCAACTCAATCCCACTCTGTGGGCCTACAGAACCAGTATATGCACTCCCACAGGTGCTACCCCTTACGCCCTTATCTATGGCTCAGAAGCTATCCTCCCCATTGAGGTCGAGTTACCATCTCTCAGGGTGTCATTAAAAGGTCTCATAACAGATGAAGAATACAGAGTTTTCAAATTACAAGAACTAGAGTTGCTAGAAGAAAGGAGACAAAAAGCCTTTGACCATCTCAAAGTATATCAACAAATGATGTCACGAAGCTATAACCACAGAGCTTGCCCAATAATCTTTAAAGTTGGTGACTTAGTACTTAAGGAGAATCCCCGCAATCAACAAGATCGGAAAAAGAAAGGCAAGTTTGAACCCAAATGGCTTGGGCCTTATGTGATTGTGGCTGCTTATGGATCGGGGGCATATCAGTTAGCAACATCAGAGGGTGAGTTGTTTGATGACCCAATCAATAGCATGCATCTTCGTCACTTCTATACCTAAGAGAACCCCAATGTAAGGGGGCATAAAATACAAAAAAATAAAAAAATCAGAAAAATACAAAAAAATCATCCTTTAGTGAAAATTTGGCAAACAGGCGCCTTGGATAGGTATCATGATGAAAACCTGGAAAACAGGCATCATGCATACTTTCTAGCTTTCATGCAAATAAAAGCAAGTGGTGAAAACCTGGTAAATAGTCGTTATTTGTGATAAACCGCTTCCTCCATCTTTGGCAAACTAATCACCTTATGTCCATTCTTGCTTCACTCGTGTCCCATTCGATCCATATCTGTTCCATAATAAAAACCTAACGATAACCTATCATGGCTTGATACTCTATCTCTTTGTTGCCTTGTCAACCAAGGTTTTATCCCATATCCTATCCACAGTGTCATCTTAGTATAGTGTCTCTCGTTAGTGTCCATGGTCCAGGTCCATGAACTATGTTGCCTCTGCGTTGTCACGTAGGCAAGGCCATTTCTCAAATGCACCCCGAGGCTCCACTGTCCCATCCGTCCCATGTCTAAGTCCTATTTATCTGAATCCGCACCACTTTCTATCGCCTAGGTCTTAGGTCCGTTAGGGTTTACCATGAACTACGTTACCTCTGGGTCGTCACGTAGGCAAGGCCATTTCGCAATGAGCCCCCGGGGCACTAGGTCAGTCCCTTAGGGTCCATCTCACTGATAAGGATTTGGAATCTTCTCATCGGGCAAGAAGGTACAAACAAAACCCGCTCTTTTCAAGAAAAAATCCCAACACAAGACATTAACATATCCAGAGCAAAGCAAACAAACACCTAAGGCATTCTAAATGATTTTACCCAAATTACGGCAAGAAACAAACACATCTAAATGCAAAAATATTTTGTGGATTGGAAACATGGTTAAAAATACAAGAGTCTTGGTTTTTTTATCATGCCTTTCTATGCTACTCGAGGATGCCAAAAGTTAGAGATGCTATGATGGGGGCATGATTATTTTCTTTGTTTGTTGTTTTTGGATTAAACTTTAGTAATGTGACGCCTTGTCTAATGACATGATCGGCAAAAGATCATCGAGGACATCCAAGGTCTAACATTAACAGGGGCAATCTTTGTCTGTTGATACAGAAGAAATACTTAGGTCATCTCAGTTCAATTATACCTTGATGCTTGTACTAACTTGCTAAATCAAAATCCATGTAAGCGATGCTCAGGTCATCTCGGTTCAATTATACCTAGATGCTTGTATTAACTTACAACATTTGGAAAAAGCACCAAAAAAATAAAAAAGCCCAATAATGAAATAAGCACTTCAAAAATACTTGCACTATCAAGATGTCAAAAAAACTATTCACATCCACAAAGCATCCATACCGTACCCCATGCAATAAAGATCCAACAATGCAAAGTATCAATACAAATCAAAGCTTGTGAGTTCTTCTGTCAAGTCATTTTTCTATCTATCATCATATCTTTCATCCTTGTCTGGTCAATCTAAGCAGTGATCAAAATGCAAGTCCATCCTTAATCCATACCAATCAAGTCAAGTCAATCTTGTCAAATTATCCAAGCGCCCTCAATGGTCTTGATCCTTGCCTGGTTGTAAACTAACTCGATCAGTTAATCAATCAATTGTCTTATACAGGATGTAACATTGTCGAAATCAGACCAACACACGCATCTTACATGACATGCTTCATTTCCTGAAACCAGACACTATCCTTCGTGTTGCTCTAGGGATCTATCATTCCCTGCCATAACAACATGCCTGCCGTGTTGGTCTAGGGATATATTGTTCCCCACCATGACAACACTGTCGTATATCGTTATCAGTATATCGATGGTTTACCGCTTAACAGGGGCAATACCTGCTGATAACTGAGAGGGCGGGTGAATCAGTTATCTAAATTACTTCTACTTTCTGTTCTTATTTAACAATTAGTGCAGCATCAAATCATATAAGTAAACATAACCATGAAAGCATAAATAACATCAATACACATAACACAATGATTTTGACATGGAAAACCCCGTTAAGGGAAAAACCACAGGGTGACTAACCCAAGATTGTATTCTCTGTTAAAAGAATAAGATAGTACAAAATGGCACTTGCCAATTAGGGCTCACTGCCCGAGCACACTGCTCATAAGAGGCTCACTGCCTACAAAAGACTCACTGCCTACAAGAGACTCACTGTCTACAAGGTACAAGAAAGTAACAAGATACTTGAACTGATGAGAAGCATCCACATATGCTAAAGTTCAGTTCTGGTTAGGCTCAATACATTGATCTGCTACACTTCATTCTTCCTCTTCTTTGGTGCTGCTGTCCTATCACATACCAGACCTGTATTACTGCTTCCACACTGCTCTCTACTTTTCTTCACACTTCACAACACACCACACACACCTTCATACTGAAATTAATCTGGTATATATATCTGCACCAAGGATTTCATCAACTTTCTAGTCGACATCCGGAATACTCAATATTTTTCCAAACTCTGGTCTGTCGGCTGAATCCTTGCTTACCAAGTGATGTGTATCAAAGAGATACTTATAGAAGTCATCAATCATGTCAGCCAATCATGAATGATACCTAAAAAAACTTTATTACTATCAATATCTCATCCGGATTAAGGTCTGAAGCTCTGCCGATCAGTTCTTTCTCAGTCTACTCTACCAAACAAGAACCCAATACTTACGTGTTCATATCTTTTCACTCTTACATCACCGGAGGCTCAATCTTTGGAATCTATCAATCACGATACTCCTCTTAACTTCCCTAAGTCTGCACTTTACTGAGATACTTCCTCTGAGAGATTCAGACCTGATTGTCGGACCTTGTTGCATGCTCTGTTCTTGGTCACCAGACCACAATACTCTTCAATTTGACTTCCGATATAGACACATCATGTCCTGCGGATGTGTGGGATGGACTTTGTTGCCATCAATGACAACACTCATGAAGCCATGCAGTGTCTCTTGCCAACAATACCTTGTTTGTTCTTGTATCATTTGTGCATACTTGCTTACTTATGTGTGGTATCATTCTATCTTTCATTGTGTATCATTCGGCTCTTTCTCCAACCAATTTCTTCACCCCAACCTAATTTTACCTTCGTCTTCGTGAGATTGTCCATCTCTCGTCCTTCTGCCTTCTTCCCGTCCAATCTCCCGAGGGGGCATCCTATCATCATAACCTATACCAAGGGCAAACTGGGGCATGTATCATTATTCAACAATCAGTTTCTTTGAAGCAACACTGTAAACTGCATTGCATCAAAGAGGGGCAAAATGTATACGCCTAAAAATGACACAACTCTGTCTAAATAAATATTCTTAATATTTATTCTATCTAATTCATCTATCAATAAATAAATAATCAAATTTATTTATTTGATTCACATTCCTCTAAATTAATTAAATATCTAAATATTTAATTATCTCTTCTAAAGTCAAAATTAAATAAAATCATTTATTTAATTAAATTCTTCCAAAACAATTAAATAATTCTTAATTATTTAATTAAATCAAATCATTATTCCAAATTTAAATAAATCAATCAAATTTATTTAAATCCTCTCAATCTCCAAAAATAAGATATAATCAAATATTTTATTTATTCTTCCAAAATCATTCTAAATTAAATAATACCAATTATTTAATTGTTTCTTCCAATAATATCTTCTCTAAATTTAAATAAATCAAATATTTATTTAAGTTGTCTATTTCTTCTAAATTGAGTTATCTCTAAATATAATTCAATCCTTGTGCACATGCAATTGAATATTCTAAATATTTAATTGAGCTAAAATATATCTTCTCATCCTCATGAAATTTATATTCTTCAGTTATATTCTCTTAACTGATTGATCTATTCTTTTAATTGATTTATCTCTTCAGTTAACTCATCCTTCTATTTCTTTAATTCTTCTCATGCAAAATAGAGCAAGACACATGTCTTCTTCTTATTCGTGCACGTTTCTCAACCGTTCTATATCATTGATCTTCTCATTCTTTCTATACTGTTGATCTTCATTTTCTCAAGTCTATAAATTGAACCATGTCCCTCCATTTCATTCATCCAAGCTTTAAGTATTGTTACTCTGCAGGAATTACAGCCCGCCTTTGGCACCAATTCCTTCATTGCTTGTGATCAAACTCGTTACTATACACTACTATCATTGTTGTGAAGCTCATCTTCATGGCAAAACTATCATAGTCGTTCCCATTTGAACATCTTGGAATCATAGCAAGGAAGTGCACCTTCTAAGGGCCATATTCATAGACAAGATCATTTGTGATAGGCGATCAATGGAAGTTGAGAATTAAAGGAGGTTTGCTTTGTATTGTTCATTGTTTGATTGAATCTCTTTTGTTCATTATTTCATTGAGTTTTGGGTATTTTGATATACTATATTGATTATTCATTTTGAATCCAATTTTCCCTTAACACCTTGTTGTTTCAAGATGACAAAGACGGAATGGCTTTGTGGACAATTATGCAAAGTGAATGGTTTCTACAATGCAACAACACTAAGATGAATGAAGGATATGATGATATGAAGCCATGATAATGATATGGATATGCAGCTAAATGAGATAATGATACTAACGGATGCAATGCAAATGAAGGGAGCCAAAGGCATGCTTGATAGCTATGAGGGAATTTCTACAGAATAAGATTACTAAAGCTTGAGTGGTAGAAAATGAGTGTGAGAACCTTGCTTTTATAGGCTAAGGATGGACCAATTCCAAGTGTCATAAGATCCATGATTGGAGGAGTTATCTGTGACATGTACAGTTGAGATGGAGTTGGTTGGGATGAGAGAGTTAATCATGGGAAATGTTCCTACTACGTTTACAATGTAGAAGAATATGTGGATCTATAAGCCGCATGTCATTGTGCTCACAAAGACCTATGAGTTAAAAGTGGAAGACTATGAACAGATTATGGAAGGACTCTTAATTTGTTGGAATGTGAGATAAACTAGAATTTGAAATACAAGTGTCTTTGACCATAGAGATAATTGAGAAATAATAGGACACATGTGGAGAAGAAATGAGGATGATTAGAGGATAAATAGGACATGTGGGTGAGGATAATTATGTGTGCAACATGATGAGGTGGAAGAATGACATGGATTAGTGACATGAAATTTAAACATAGTATTTTGACTAAGAGGATGCAATTAAATAATTTAAGATTATTTAATTGGATATGACATTATAAAAATTATGATAATTAAATAAATTAATTTTTATTTAATTATTTGGGATAATGAACCAATTAAATAAATTGGGATATTTATTTAATTGATAGAGGAATAAGAATAAAATAAATATTAAAATATTTATTTAATTCCACATGAGCCATTTTTAGGTGTCTACACTAGTAAGTATCAAATCACATATAAAACAATGATCACAATATCATTTTCACTATGTTTAAATATATAGATTATGATCATTTTGACTTCTAGTAAATCCTTGAAAAGTAAACAAAGCATTAATTTTAAAGTACCATTCTCTAGGAGATTGTTTTAAACCATAAATTGATTTCTTTAATTTGCAAACAAGATGTTCTTTACCTTTTTGAACAAAACCCAAAGGTTGAGACATAAATTTCTTCATGTAAATCACCATTTAAAAATGCACTTTTAAGGTCCATTTGATGAATAAGACAATGCATATGAGAAGCTAAAGCTATAACTGTTAGGATTTAGGTGTCATTAACCTTATAAATACTTGTAATTATTATTCCTAATATTATTTGTAAATCACCCATAAGGGATGTACAAGTTTCACTAGCAGTAGTAAAAATTAATTACTGGGGACAGTAATTACGGAGTTACTACATCGGTAAGTTCTAGAGTTATCGGCGATAGTTATGGAGTAACATTTACTGATGGTAATTGTAAATATCACGAGTAATTGAGGGTAGGCACCACCTTGGAGGAATCATCTACATTTATCTTGTATGACACATGTCATAAAGTTGGTAAGAGAATCTATGACAGTTGTAAGTTGTCACAAGATTCTATGACAATATGACAACTTATGGCAGATAATTATGAGTTGTAAGTTGCTAGTCTTGGCTCTAGGTGCCCATAATGGGAAGATGATATTTGGGGGGTGTTACGACAAAATCTATGATGGTTATGATAGCATTTATTACACTGTAAGTGCATATTCTTGTCTATGGAGGCCCAAGTATGCATGGTTGACTATTAACAAGTGGCATGAGCTTGTAAGAGGTCATTTAATGTTGCATGTTGGAGTATCCAAGGTGAGAGAAAGTGGACGCCTAGTTTGGGAGTGAAATACCTCT
This sequence comes from Cunninghamia lanceolata, assembly GCA_027924645.1. Lineage (NCBI taxonomy): Eukaryota > Viridiplantae > Streptophyta > Pinopsida > Cupressales > Cupressaceae > Cunninghamia > Cunninghamia lanceolata. Next base: position 41,431,548 of record BSBN01000391.1, on the reverse strand, counting down.
ATAAATACAGTGCCTTGTATGTGTTACGTAGATCATAGTTTTTCTTGTACACAAGTTCTACTGGATTGAAGGTTGGAGAGACAAAAGAAACTGTGCATGTGTTATGTATTTCAAATTTTGAAGATAATGCAACTTGAACCTCTTTTCTTGGTGGAGTTTTTTACCCGAAAGGGTTTTCTCCACGTTATATCTAGTGTTGATATGGTTTATTCTTCTATGGTGTTTATTCATGTGTTGTGATTTCATTTATGTATGCAATCTTTGTTCATATTACATTGCTTTAAGATCATAAACATATTGAAATCAGATTTCCATTTGGGTAGTTGTTGCCTTCATTTCTAACAATAACTAATTTAATAGTTGGCATTTTGGCCACCGGAACAAAAGTTTCATTATAATCTAAGCCTTCCACTTGAGAGAAACTTATTGCAACTAATCTAGCTTTAAATTTGCTAACCTCATTATTGGCATTGAACTTAGTTTTATATAACCATTTACATGAAACAAGATTCTTACCATGAGGAAAAGGTACAAGCTCCCAAGTTTGATTTGCAATCAAAGTATTATATTCATCTTGCATAGCCTTTTCCCAATGAGGATGATGTTTAGCTTGATTATAACTTTGTGCATCATTAGTATTTATAATTTTAGACATTAAAGCATAATTGCAATAGTTTGCTTTTCTAGCCTTAGATCTATCCATTCTAGTTAAGATATCATCACTTTCTTGAACAAAATTTTTAAACCATTTAAGCATACATTTAGATGTAGGAGTATCATCACTTGAGGAAGAATCATCATGAGAATGTTCATCATGTTCACTATCACTTTGACTAAGAGAAGTATTAGAAGGATTCAAAGAAGGATCCAAAGAAGTATGCAAAGGAGGAGGATTATCCTCAATAACAAGAACATTGTTTTGAGAATATTCATTGTTAACAACTTTAGAACAATCATAAACACCATTTTCAGCAATGCATACATCTCTAGCAACTTTAACTTTATTAGTAACAGGGTTATAAACTCTATAAGCTTTAGATTGTTCATCATACCAACAAAAATTTGAGAAGAAGATTTAGAATCTAATTTGTGCCTTTTTTGTTTAGGTTTATGAACAAAAGCAATTGAACCAAAGATTCTTAAGTGCTTAAGATTAGGTTTCCTACCAAACCAAGCCTTTTTAGGAGTGATATCCTTTAAGGCTTTGGTTGGAGTTCTATTAATAATATAAGTAGCACAAGACATAGCTTCAGCCCAAAATTTATAAGACATATTTTTAGCATGTAAAATACATCTAACCATTTCAATAGTAGTTCTATGCTTCCTTTTCGCTACACCATTTTGTTGAGGTGTATAGGGAATGGTTAGCTCATGTTTAATACCAAAGGACTTTAAATAACCATTAAAAGCATTATTCACATGTTCAGTACCATTATCAATCCTAAGTATTTTAAGTTCAAAACCAAATTGTCTTTCAACAAGCTTATGAAAATCAACAAAAGTATCAAGAACTTGATCAAAAACATATCCAAGTTCTTCTTGAATAATCATCAACAAAATTAAGTGCATACCTTGATCCTTAGATGGATTCATTTTCCATGGGTCCCAAAAGGTCGCTATGGATGAGTTGCAACTTATGATTTTCCCTCCATGCTTGACCTTTAGGAAAGGACTCCCTATGCATCTTACCACTCATGCATCTTGTGCATACAATGTTAGATGGAACAATACTAGGCAATCCTTCTACTATATTAGATTTTTGCATCAAGGCAATATTGTCAGCATTGATATGACCAAGCATTTCATGTCAAACATTAAAATCAATGGTATATAATAAAGAGTATTTAGAAGTAGCAAAATCATAGAATTTGAACAAATTATCATTGTCTAATTTAGCATTAGCAATGACTTTATCATTTTGATTTGGATCAATCACATAGCACATATTTTTATAAAATTTTGTTCTATAATCTTGACAAAGCTTAGCTACATAAAGCAAATTTGTTGTCAATTCAAGAACATATAAAACATCATATAACTTACCATTAGGAACATTCACATCTCCAACTACTTCTACTTTACAAATGTGATTATTAGCAAGTTGAAGAGGAACATTAGTGATTGTCGGGTTGAATTGATTCAAATATCTCTTTATGAGAAGTAACATGTTGAGATGCCCCTAAATCAATAATCTATTCAAGAGGTTTTGATGCATTTGAAGTACAAGTAAAAGCACGCCTAGATTGATTTGTATTATTATTAGGCTTATGATTTTGTTGATAATTTTGCTTCATAGGTTGTTTATTGTTATTAGCATTTTGCTTCTTGTAACAAGTGTTAGGCCAATAACCATATTTATCACAATAGTACAATGAGGCCTCTTATGGGAATTATTATTTTTATTACCATAACTATTAGTGTGTTATTTCTATTGTTATAACTATTATTATTATGCTAAAATTCAGGATTAAATTTTTGTTTATTATGAGGTTTAAAATTATGTTTATTATTTTTAGACATAAAAGCATGATTACTATTTTTAGAATTACTAAATTGAATCAATTTAGATTTTTCTTGCCTTAATAAATTGTGAAAAATATCATAAGTTAGTTGAGTAGCTAAAGTAAGAATAGCTAATTGTGCATGAAAATTTGTAATAAATTGTTGAAATTGTCTAGGCAAACATTTTTTAAGAATAATATGAATTAATCTAAAATCTTCAAGCTTAACTCCTAAAACATTTAATTGACCATTAAGAGCATCAAAATTGAGAAGAAATTCATCCATAGTTTTGAGATCTATATACTACAGATCTTAAAGTTAAATTTTTCTAGATTCATTAGAACTATCATAAGTTTTCCTTAGAATTTCCCATGCAGCATAAGCTTTTGTGCATGCCCCAATATGAATAGAAAGTTCAGGTGACATCAAAATGCCTATTAGGCCAAAGCCTTCGTCATTCTGCACTTCCCATTTGTCTTGCTCATCTTGGCTTGATGTAGGACCAGGCTCCACTTTAAGATTAGTTGCTACATCCAAGAGATGTTTAAATATAAAAATAAAACTAATGAGTTTTCCAAGAATGATAGTTAGAACAATTCAATTTGATTTCAAGAATTAGAGTAGACATATTTGTAAAAAAAAATACCTAGTTAGGTAAACAAAATGCAAAATTTTAAATTAAAAAAAAAAAGTCTTTAAAAAAACATAAAATTTAAAACTTGAATGAAATTTAAAAAAAAATTAAAATTTATTTTAAAAAACTATTTTTATTTTAAAACTTAATTAAAAAAAGTTTTAATTAAAAAATATTATTAAAATTAAACACTTAATTTAAAACCCTTATAAAAAATAAATTAAAAAAATTGAATTGCAATAAAAAATTATATTAATAAAAAGTTAATATTAAAAAAATAAATAAAAGACCTGTGGGGCCGATGAGCAGAGTTTTTTTTTCAGGATTTGGAGCGAGTATCAGCAAGAAGTGACGGTAGCAAAGCTGGTAGAGAGCCAACATAAGCAAGCAAAGGGGAAGCGGGGACCTTAGGCTCCACGTGGGCTCCCAAGGACCTGCGAGCCCTTAAGGGCCTCAGTCTTGAGGGGTCCACAGTCCTCAAAGAGGTTGCAGCCTCAACAAAGGCCGCAGGCCTGCAAGAGGGGGTTGAGGACTCTATGGCCAATGAAGCCCTAAAAAAACTTTAAAACCTTTCATTTTTATATAATTTTTTTAAAAACTTTTGATTGGGTTTAATTTTTTTAAAAAACAAACTTGCAACCTGCGGATAAGGCAGAAGCCCTAAAAGATTGCACAGAAACATAGAAGTTTTTTTTTTTTTAAACATTAAACGTTAAATAGTTTTTGTTTTTAAAAATGGATTTGGATTTACAGCATGTAGGGCTAAAAGCCCTTTAAAAATGCCCTTTTTAAAACTAAATATATATTTTAAAAAAGAGATTTGCACAGATCTAAAAAAATACAGACATAGAATGAAGCAGATTTTAAACTATTAAAAACAAACCCAAATAAAGGGTTAAAACCCTTGTTCCTGCACACAAAAAATGCTTCTCTTCTCTCAAATCTGAAATGAAGTCTCTGAAGTTGAAATTCTTCTGGAAGAAGGATGGCAATATTCAACAATTCAACTCACAACTTAGATCAGTAAACCTGCTATGATACCATGAAAAGAAAAATAAAAGAGCGAGGAAAGTACTAAGTAAGAAGCATTGTTTGAAGTAAACAAATAAGTTACCATCCAACGAAGAACCATAACCAGAGAAGCATGCACCAAAATTCAACAATAGAGACCAAAAATTTGAAGGGGAAAAGCAAAGAAAAACCCCCAATATTTGTTTTGTTCTGTAAGCATTAGAGGTCACAAGGGGGACCTCCTCCCCATCAACATATCCACTTATCCAACTTAATCCACTTAGAAGCCACATAGAAACCACATGTTACTTGGGAGATTCAAACTTGGATCTCCATTGTGAGAACCTATGGCCTTTGCCATTCAAACACAACCCCGTTCACAGAAAAAACCCCCAATATTATGTAGATGGCAAGAAGCCTAAAATATTACAAAAAGAGAGATAGAGAGCTTCTCAAACTTGCATGAGTGTGCGTGAATGTGAGAATGAGAATAAGAAAATGAGAAAGAAGCACCTCATAAATAGAGGTGAGAAAGGAGTTGCATGTAACTCCCATATGCCACCTATCATTTATGTGTGTGCAAAGTGTCAATCATAATAAGCAGGAATCTAAATATAAAATCGTTCAAAGAGAAATATGAACGTGAGTTATCCTCACACGTGTGAGGATAAAAAAATAAAATAAAATACTTATATTAAAATATAAGTAATAAATAATAAATAATATTCACTACGTAAAGATTAATTTTTAACACTCCTCTCACAATACACAGTCATAATACAATGCCCTCGCATAAAGAGGGTTGCCTTATACAACAAAAATTGCCAACATAACCTCTACTATAAGATATGTGACCTAAAGATAAATGGTCCAGATTTCTATGAAATTATAACATTTTACAATTTAAATATGCATGTAAAATTTGGCCTCAGGGGTGTTGCCCCCGACCCCCCGTCGGAGTGATGGTCCCCTCAAACCCCGCAAGAGGGGGTAAACCCCATGTGCTCCCCCCAAAATGAAGTGGGCAACAAACGTGACTGTGAAAACACCAAAAATTAGACCTTTAACTAGATCAAGCTCCATTACCAACAATCTCCCACTTAGAGACTGATTACAACAACTCCACCACTACTGCACATACTGGACTATGCTCCAACTTTGGACTTGGCAAGTTTCTCATCTTCACCATCAGACTTGAAGACCAATTGAAACTGGGCAAGAAATCAGTTTCCCCCAACTTATTGCCTTTGTGAACATGTCTATAGGATTTTGGCTAGTGTGTATCTTTTTCAGCTTCAATTGTCCATCTTCCAAAACTAGTCGTATGAAATGGTACTTGAGTTGTATATGTTTAGTCTTAGAATGAAGGGTTGAGTTCTTTGCAAGATGAATGGCACTCTGACTATCATTGTACAACCTACTAGTCTCTTGCTTCTTTCCCAATTCCCCTATAAACCTTTGTAACCAAATCACTCTTTAATAGCCTTTGTAGCAATGACATACTCTACTTTTGTTGTAGAGAGTGCAACAACCTTTTGCAATCTTGAAATCCAACTAATTGTTGTTCCACCTGTAGTAAAAACATACTATGTGGTGCTCCTCTTGCTATCTTTATCACCTGTCAAATTTGAATCAACATATCCCTATAGAGCAGAGTTTGAACTGCCAAAACATAATGCCTAAGTAGTAGTACATCTCAAATACCTGAGAATCCACTTTACTGTGTTCCAATGCTCCTTGCCTAGATTGTTCATATACATGCTCACAACTCCCACTGCATGTGCAACATTCGGCCTTGTATACACCATTGCATACATCAAATTGCCAACTGTCGATGATATAGAACCTAGGACATCATGTCTATCTCCTCTTGTCTTAGGACACATCTCTTTAGTCAATTTAAAATCGTTGGGAAAATGTGTACTAACTGATTTGGAATTCTACATTTGAAATCTTTGCAACACCTTCTTGATGTACTCACTCTGAGACAATGTTAATTTACGATTTTTCCTATCTCGTGTTATTCTCATAAAGGATTTTCTTTATAGCACTCAAATCCTTCATTGCAAATGAGTTTGCTAATTTTCTTTTAAACACATTTATATCCTACGTGATAGACCCTACAACAAGCATGTCATCTACATACAATAACAAGATAATATAGCTAACATTATCTAGTATCTTGAAATAAACAAAGTGGTCAGAATGACATCTAGTATAACCTTGTTCTATCATAGACCTTTCAAATTTCAAATACCGCTGCCTTGGGCTTGCTTTAGGCCATACAAGCTCTTCTTCAACCTGCATATTAAGTTCTTTCCTTTGACCTCATACCCTTGTGACTGATGCATATAAATCTCTTCCTCCAAATCCCCATGGAGAAAAGGTGTCTTTACATCTAACTATTCAAAATGAAAATTTTCTACTACCACTAGACTTAAAATGGTTCTAATTAAATTCATTTTAACAATAGGAGAAAAAAATTTCATCAAAGTATATACCTTTCTTTTCTGCAAATCCCTTCACAACAAATCTTGCCTTGTACGTTTTTGTTCCTCCATTTTCTTTCTTCATCATGTAAACCCATTTATTCTGCAATGCTCTTTTTCCTGCAGGCAATTGAACCAAGTCCCAAGTTTGGTTTTGTATCAAAGAGTCCATCTCCTCTTTCATGCCTTGCTCCCACTTCTTCTGGGTTCTACCTGCATTGCTTCTTCATAAATTTCTGGTTCACCAAAATCAATCAACAATACATAATACAATGAAGGAGAGTATCGTTCAGGGGGTCTACTTAACCTGGTAGATCTTCTAGCAACACTTGCAGGAATTTGAGGTACCTGTTGTTGTTCTTATTGTCGAACATTTTGATTTTCTAGTACCTATAGAACTTCATTTTATGTGATTTCATCAAGCACCATATATTTTGTGTTTTCCTTTTCCTATTTCTTTCCCTGCAACTGATCTTTGTACATGACCTTCTCATTGAATATCGCATCTCTACTCCTAATGATTTTATGATTTTTATAATCCCATAAACAATAACCAAAATCATTAACTCCATAGCCAATAAAAGTACACTTTTTGGATTTTGCCTCAAGCTTTGTTCTATTTTCTATATCAATCTTAGCAAATGCTTCACAATCGAAAGTCTTCTAAAATGAGTAGTTTACCTTTTTACCTGTGCATGCCTCCTCTAGAATACCACCATCCAAGGAATTTGAAGGCCCTCTATTTATTAAGTAAACAACAATATCCACAATATCTGACCAAAATTGTAAGGGAAATCTTGCATGCAATCTCATACTCCTTGCACACCCCATGATTGCCCTATTCATCCTTTCTGACACACCATTTGTGGTGTTCCTGGAACCGTCTTTTGCCTACGAATCTCATGGTATGAACAATAACTATCAAAGTCCTTGCTACAGTGTTCACCTCCATTATCTAATCTAAGACACTTCAACTTATTTCTTGTCTCATTCTTAAAGGTATCAAAGACATCAAATTTTCTTGGAATGAAATAAACCCAAGTTTTTCTAGTTGCATCATCAATAAAAGTAACATAATAATGAGAGCCAATGCTAAAAAAAATTGAAAATGTGCTCTGTGCGCGCGTCTCGTCCCGAGTCGGTTTGGGTTCCTATTCATGGACCGGAGGTCCCTAGTCAGGAACCAGTTGTGCTTGCTTCTTGTGTTCCTTCGCTTGGTCAGGAGGGTGCTGGTGGTTCGGCAAATGGTGAGATGTTTAATCCCCATGGATCGGTTCCAGTTGGGCCTCCGCTTCGGTCTTCTGTGCCTGCGGCTGGTGCTGCTGGGAAAGTCTGGCCATCCATTTTCTGATGTTGTTCATTCATCTCAGGTAAGAGCTACACCCTTGCCTTGCAACCGCTCCTCTCCTGTGGTGCTTTGTGGACCTGAAGTTTCTGAAAATGAGGATTTTTATTCAAGAAAAGGAGTGATCTGCATATTCAATGGAATGTGGCCCTCTCTCCCCAACCTGCATAACTAGATTTTAGAATCCTGGAAACTGATAGGTGAAGGTAAAATTGAGATTTACCCCTGCGCTAGGGGGTTCTTCATTGCTACCTTTGAATCCTTTGAGGAGAGGGATTCGGTGATGGACATGGGATGGATGTGGGGGGGATCATTTGTTGTCCATCAAACCTTGGGCTCACTCCTTCAATCCTTTCACCGAGCCGCTCAATACTAGACCAGTATGGGTACAACTACCTAATCTTCCCCTCTAGTTTTAAGAGGATCCCTGCTATGAAACCATCGGTAAGACGTTAGGGCATTTTTTGAAGGTTGATACTACAACATTGGAAATGGGGCACACTACGGTTGCTTGCATTTTAGTGGGTATTGACTTCTCTAAACCTCTATGGAGAAGTTGTTTTGATGGTGGAAGACAGGCCATGGATGCAACTATTGGACTATGAGGGTCTCCCCTTTCAATGCAAGCATTGTTTCGCTATTGGTCATTTACCCTCTAGTTGCCCTCATTCTCGTCGTAAGGGTGTGGAAACTTGGTGAAAAGATGCTCTCTCAAATCATTTGATTATTTTTGTGTCCCCTTCTGATGACTCTTCTCAGGAAGGCGAGCCTTGCCTGGAGAGTGATTTCCCTGTTGGGGAGCCCTTGGTGTCCACTTCTATTGCTGATGCTGCTACTGTTCCTGCTAGTCCTGTTCTGGATGTTGTTCCTACTGCTGTTACTGCTGGCCATGTTCTATATGTTGTCCCAGCTGTTGTTCTTGCTGCCCCTGTTCTCGTTGCCTCGACCAAGATGCCATCTCCCCTGTCTGTAAGTCGCTCTTCTTCTTTGGTGGCTCCAAATTCCTCTGTTGGGTTGTTGGCCCCTTAGCTGCAGGGTCTGGTGAGGGGCCCCTCCTTTCTCCCCGCTTTGAGAACTTTGATTATGGGCTTTCTTGGACGGTTGTTCTTAGAAAGCAGAAAGGGCTAAACATAGTTTTCACAGAAATCCAAATCAACCTGCTTCAAACCTGGCAACAAATTCCTTGAGTGGAGAATCCTCATCCCCTTCTCACTCATGTGCCCAAGCCTATGGTGCCACAATGTTGTATCTACTCATGTAGAAGCTAAGGCAATAGAAAAATTAGAATTACCAGTACATAAATACAATGTACCTACTTTTCTCCTTTTGTTATTATCAATGATCCTTTAGTGACCTTCCACGAATTGTCTATAAATGTAACTGAACAACCTTCACTTCTCAATTGTTCTGCTAAAATTAGATTTATTTTCAAATCAAGAACATGCCTCACCTCTTTTAGCAACCATTGGTTTGCATTTTGTAAATTTATCTGTATCTTACTAATGAGGTATAATTAACCTCATTTCATAATAAGCCATATAACCATTTCTGTGTCGTCCAAATTACCCAAACCATGCCAATTTACTAATTTTATGAGCAACATTTGTTTATTTTTTATAGAATGATGTACAAATCTTGTTTTCTAATTGATTGAAGTTTTCCACTAATGTTGACATAATCGTGTGTAAAGGTTTGTGTATTAATGCAGGCTTTTATGAAGTGCCTAGTGGAACTTAAAAGCAACTTAAGTCAGCAGCACCGGAATCTCAGAGTTGCAGAAATCTAGGCATACATGATCAAAAACTTGTTTGACAGTTCTTTCATTTTATGTTAAAGATACTTAAGACATTTTATGACTCCACTTGGAGCTTTTAATGTGTTGAATCTATAGACATCTAGTTTAGTTAAAAGTCTATTTTTGTGTAGAAGACTTTTTCAAGTGGCAATTATGTGTCACCTAAAATTTAGAATTTTGATAGTATAGATTATGAGTAATCTCAAAAACAGTTATATTATGTTATGTTCTGATATACAATATGAAAGTAATGTTCAGCTATTATGTTCTGTGATAATTTTCTATGGAAGAAAACAACTGAGTTTATTCTAAGTAATATATTCTGAGCAATAGGAATACGAATGAGAATGAAGTTATTTTGGATCTGCTAAAGATAATATATGTGATTTGAATCAACAAGGAAAGCTCTTGCGAGTTGGCCACTCGAAGGATATAGCATAGATAAATTTTTATTGTTATGCAACTATGTTGTTCAAATTTGTTTAGTAAATGTTTTTGTTTAGATTAATGTAACTTTTTGTTTTAGCATTGTTGCGTGTCCCTACAGGATATTGTGTTTAAGATAACTATCTTTCAGTTTTGTTATTATGCTAAGAGTTTCCGGAGCATCTGCTATGTCCATAAAATCTGTTATTAATTGTTAGCTAAAATTTTAATCTGTTTTCAGTGAATAGTTAGCTACCTTTTTTTAAAACGCATAATTAAAAATGCATGTGTTGATTCTTATTTAGTTTATATGCTTTCTAGATTAAGAATTCAAATGCTTTCTATATTAAGAGTGGTATGCTTTCTAGTTTATATTCATTTATTTAAGGCTTGTTCAAAAACTTAGAAAACCATTGCTAACATGAGATGTCCGGATTCATTCCCTATTGCAAACTGCCTTGGACACTACCCGGTCAACATAATTGACATATTTCAACTAAAGTGTTAGGACCTCACGACAACCTGTCACTTACCCTTTCCAACAATTTTACATGGTTCATCATCTCCCAAGTAAACCTAGCCAAAATCACCTTGAAAATAGTCTAGAAAATATTTCCTATGGGGTGTGGCATGAAATGAATCTCATGAGTAGAATCAATAATATTATCTAATGAAAGGATTAAAGCATCTAGCAACACATCATCTGAGACATTTGCTTCCTTATTATTTTCTTGTTGTCCATCTCCTTCTTGTTTTCCCTTTCGAGAGCAACATTCTTTCTTTGAGTGTCCTTTCTTCCCACAATGCCATCACTCTAGCCTTCCTCTGGATTTGGATCTTCCCTTCTTAGACTTCCCACGATTTCTTGGGATATTTTCTCTCCATTTGTCTTCTCCTGTTGTCCACAATCAAAACATTACCTAATGTCTCACCTATGATTTTCCACCACATTTCCTCTCTAAGGTAAACACCAACATCATCAAATTTTAAAGTGCTTGAACTAGAGATAGAATTTCTCATAGTCATGACCAATATATTCCATCTTTCTAGTAATGAGCTCAAAGTCAAAAGAGCCCTAACCTCATCATCAAATTTTACTCCTACAAAACTTAATTGACCGGTGACCATGTTAAAACTCATTTAAATGATCAACATAGACCCACCTTCTGACATCTTCATATTAAATAAATGTTCCATAAGAAATACCATGTTGGAAGGTAAGGGTTTTTCATACAGTTTATCCAATGCCTTCATTAGATCCTCAGTTGTCTTTTCATCAGATATGTTGAAAGCCACCGCCGTTGCCCAGAACAACCGTATTATTCCTAGTGCCTTTCTGTCAAGAATATCCCATTCTTCATCTTTCATATTCGTCGGCTTCTTTGCTATTCCACCCAATGGTAAGAAAATATCCTTTTGACATAGATAGTCCTCCATTTGCATCTTTAATAGCTACTACTTTTTGTGGGGAAAAAGCAAGTGTGAACAAGGTAAAATTGCAGCTATGTTGTTTTTAAATGTTTTCAAATCTAAAAATTAATCATGTTTTGCAGTGATTGTGTCAAAAAGAAGGGTAGCTTTCAAATTTGAAATGATAGGCTCTAGAATATGACCAAGAAAGAATCTATCCTTCTATTAAGGATCCGCCAACCCCATAAGCCCAACCTGTTGAATTTGGTCTTCTATTGAATTTGGTAGAGCAAAAACTAAAATACAATATTGAAGATTTACATTGTAAATGCTAACAACAATAAATTGGAATTTCAATATATTATATTACATTCAAAAGATTGGCTTATAAAGTCTTATTTTCCCGATTACAAACTGCCTACGAGAATAACTTTCCACTCAACTAACTACCTAATAATTAATTTATTATATGTAAACCTTATTTCCTAACAACCCCACTTTAAGGTTTACATTACAAAAGAGAAAATACAAAAGAAATATTGTATCAACATCAACCTAAACTCCTCTTGTCTAAGTAAATGTCTAGTTACCCAACTCTGCATCAACCTAAACTCTCTGTCTAGGCAAATGTCCAACTCTGTATCAGCCAAACTCCTCTATCTAGGCGAATGTCCAACTCTCCATCAACATCAACCCAAACTCATGTCTGGGCAAATGTTCTGATTATCCAACATTTACCTGTGAATCCACTTCATTATCCACAGGGAAAACACCAACCAACACTCAACTATCCATAGCTAATTTGTGGATTCAACTATCTACAAGCCAACAAATCACCGCATGCCCCCTCTTGCTCCTAAAGGGACTAGCGATGAAACAAATGTTTCTCATGCAAGGCATCACCTCTAAGCAAGAAGCTAGCTCGAGATGATTAGATCATCCGACATCTAATACCTCCATCCGACGATTCGATGTGCTTACACTTTATCCACTTGATATTACATGTGAGCCTTCGAAAACCCTATCAATTGTAATGTGAATAGACCTGAGAGCACAAACAAATAAAATGCAATCAAACAATATAAAAATTGAAGGTGTCGAACTCAACCAAAAATACACCTTTTACAATGTGACCAAATTATTCTTATAACACCGTAACCTTCACTCCAAAACATGCAAATTCAACTTTAACAAAGAAACCCTTATATCTAAACATCTTATCTACCAAAATACAATATTTAAAGTGCAACCAAAAACATGATCTATAGTTTTCGATGACTATACAAATAACCATCAGCCGAGGTCTCTCCTAATACCTCAAGCAAATTCATCTCCATAATTAACACAAATAAATAATTTATCACCAACAAACCTACCAATGCCAAATCTCCAAACCATAAAACCATTAATCGCAAGCAATCTCCATAAAGTAACACCAATCAACATTAACAAAATGGCCCACTATGCAAATCAATAATTTATTTTACCTCTTTTCACAGAATCCTTGCAATTGGTAGAATTATTTAACTAACTTCAGTTTGCTTTCTCCACTTTAAATTGTCAAGAATGAAACTGCACCTTACAGGTCTACCGCATCAATAGCACAGATTGCAAACAATGTTCAAATTTATCCCCTAAGTATTTTCTGCAGTCACTGTCGTGGAAAAGAAGACAGTTATGGAATTTCATGCTTTGAAAACCAGTTCCACTCATAACACCTAGGCATGGGAACCATACTCCACGCTTGATACTCACATGATATGATTGGTGAATGAATATAAATGATCTAAAGTCGTTCTACTCTGCTCTTTTGGAATTAATAAATACTGCAATAATAATATTCCATGAGCCGCTGTCTCAATGATCATACGCTCAACGGGCTTCCATCAAACTTCCACGCTCGACATAAATAAAAGTACTATTGTTTTGTTCTCACATGTAGATATGGCGCTTGGCAGGAGACAAATACACACAACAATGAATTTCCACACCCAGCAAGAAACAAATTGGACGCCCAGAAATGTAGAACGCCCACCAGCAAATAATGCAGGAAACAATTATTCTGAAACTAAATCTCACGTCAAACATCCTTACACCAGATGCAGTCCATTACCATGCTGGGAGGCCTTTTCATTTCCTTTCAACTCCTCCGGAACAGAATCCATAATTGCTCTGATATCAATGTTGAATTTGGTAGAGCCAAAACTGAAATACAATATTGAAGATTTACATTATAAATGTTAACAACAATTAATTAGAATTTCAATATAATCAAAACATTGGCTTATAAAGCCTTGTTTTTCTGCAAGAATAACTTCCCACTCAACTAACTACCTAATAATTAATTTATTACATGTAAACCTTATTTCTAACCCATCCAATATGAAATGGAACTCTCCAAAGTAATCTGAGTAACTAAACAGGCCGAACTCATATTCCACTTACTATTTTTCCCTTACACGTTGAAGTGCTACCCTATAAAAGGAGGGCATAGATCAAATATCATAGGAAAACCCGCTGAAACAAAGGGAAAGAACCACTACTCAAACAATGCAAACAACTAGAAACTAGCATGTGTTCAATTTCAGTTAGACCTTTAAAAATTACTTTTTTGACACCTCTCACTAAATCCTATATGATTCTGTGCAAATGCCACATGGTCGAAAGTTGGCCTGCCCAACTACTGGCCCCTATCCTCTTTAATTTTTTAATTATAAAAACTTCATATAAAAAAGCATCCTCTAGGACGTCAATTCATTACTATTCACAATTGTCTCAAACCCAAAAAGAAAAAAAAGTGCACATAGTTATTCCAACAATCTGACCTTTGAATGAACTTCTCTTCCCAAACTTTATTGAGATAAAAGTTCATTTGATGTTATTCACTTTTCTTCCCCAAATTCAAAGTCAAATGGAAAACATACATACTCCAAGCTTATATTAATCAAGATTCAAATATCATATATTTCTCCCAATCAAGGAAAGATCTTCCCAATAGATCTAATCAGGCGTACGCATATTTTCTTTGAACATTCATATAACACCTTTACACTGAGATGAACACTCTCAAGCATTAAAATCATATCAAGGTTAACCATTTTGTAATGAACTACTATCATAAAATTGATCACAAACTCTATTAATAAGCAAAGCAAAGGAAAAAAAAGTTAGTTTCTATAAACAAAACTGATTAGAGTGTAAGATATAGGTGCGTCATAAAAAGGAAATTACAACTTCAATATCAGAAAATGAAAACATGGGAAAGGTGATTGGTTTGTTGACCCAAAAAATTAAGTAGGTAAACAACTTATTAAGCATTATTGGACATGATTAAAATTTTAAAAGTTGCAAGTGCCAAATAATAACCGCTGTGTAAAGAACATTTGAATTCTAAGTAATGCTCAAAGTCATACTAAAAAATTTGTCCTATAGATTTCACAGTAAACCCATGAATCATATTACTATAGATATTAACATGTGTAAGAATACAGGGTATTCTGCAATCATCTACTATATGTACTGAACTGAAATAATAATGCCATAAAATATGTTCTAAATCATAATTTTTGCAAAGCACGCATTGTTCTTCCATGGAAACATAGAAAAACGAAAATTGCATTACATTAAATGCTAGGAGAGGATTTAATATTATCTCAGCATTCAAGTTTATGAATGAATATCTAACATTTACATACCATGTTAAAGGACTAAGCTTGTCTCAATTCCTGCCCTGGCAACACTAGAAGCTCCATTAGAGTCGCTCAATGCTGAAGCTGAGGAGAAAACCCCAACACCAGAGTATTGGGCAGTACATAATTGCGTCACAAATGTACCTTCCAAATCCCAGAACTAGTGCAACTGTGACAAGGTATCAATGGCATCAGAGAGGTCGTTTAAGTTTAGACACTTTCAATCCTCCAAGATTGCAGCTGCAACCGTTGCCAGTCGTATCAGGATGTTATTCAGTTATCACAATTAGACAACTCCAAAGACTTGACAGGTTGCCAATGGTATGAGAGGTTATTTAAGCTTTCACACCCTTCCCAGTTCTATCTGCTGCAGCTTTGCCAGGCTGCAAATGGTATCAAGGAGGTTGTTACTTAATCTTAACACCCTTTCAAGTTTAAGTGTTTCAGCTGTGACACATTGCCACACACCCTTCCCAGTTCTATCTGCTGCAGCTTTGCCAGGCTGCAAATGGTATCAAGGAGGTTGTTACTTAATCTTAACACCCTTTCAAGTTTAAGTGTTTCAGCTGTGACACATTGCCAATGGTATTGGGGAGGTTATTTAACCTTTCACACTCTTCTAAGTTGAATCACTGCAGCTGTGACAGGTTGCTAATGGTATCAAGGAGTTTATCTAAGCTTCCACACCCTCCCAAGTACAGGTGCTGCAGCTGTCACAGTTTGCCAATGGGAAAGACAGACTATTCAACTTTTTATACCCTTTCAAGTTCAAGTGGTGCAGCTGTGACAGTTTAACAATGGCCTTAGGAAGGCTATTTAACCATTCACACCCTTTCAAATTCAAGTGACACAGCTGTAACAGGTTGCCAATGGTATCAGGGAGATTATTTAAGCTTTCATACCCTACCAAGTCCAAGTGCTGCATTTGTGACAGGCTGCCAAAGGTAGCAGGGAGACTATTTAAGCTTCTACACACTTGCAAGTCCTGGTGCTGCACTTGTGACAGGTTGCCAATGATACCAGGTAAGCTGTTTAAGCTTCTACACACGTGCAAGTCCAAGGGCTGCTCTTGTCGCAAGTTGCCAATGATATCAGGAAGGTCATTTAAGATTCCACACCTTTTCATTGCTGATTGTATCAGGGAGGTTTTTTAACCTTTTACACCCTCCCAAGTACGAGTGCTGGAGCTGTGACAGGTTGCCAATGGTATCAGGAAGGCTATTTAATTCTAGCGAATAGTACAAGCCCAAGTGCTGTAGCTGTGACAGATTGCCAATGGTATCTGGAGGTTATTTATCCTTCCACACATTTTCAAGTTCACGTGATGCAACTGTGACATGTTGCCAATGGTATCAGGGAGGTTATTTAACCTTTCATACCCTTCCAAGTTCAAGTGCTGCAGCTGTGACAGGTTGTCAATGGTATCAGGGAGCTTCTTTAACCTTTTACACTCTCCCAAGTACCAGTGCTGCAGCTGTGACAGGTTGCCAACGGTATCAGGAAGGTTATTTATTACTAGACAATAGTACAAGTTCAAGTGCTGTAGCTGTGACAGATTGCCAATGTTATATGGAGGTCATTTAACCTTCTACACCTTTTCAAGTTCAAGTGATGCAACTGTTAAATGTTGCCAATGGTATCAAGGAAGTTATTTGACCTTTCACACCCTTCCATCTGCAGCTGTGACAAGTTGCCCATGGTATCAGGAAGGCTATTTAATTCTAGACAATAGTACAGGTCCAAGTGCTGTAGCTGTGACAGATTGCCACTGGTATATGGAGGTCATTTAACCTTCTACACCTTTTCAATTTCAAGTGATGCAACTGTGAAATGTTGCCAATGGTATCAAGGAAGTTATTTGACCTTTCACACCCTTTCATCTGCAGCCGTGACAGGTTGCCCATGGTATCAGGAAGGCTATTTAATTCTAGACAATAGTACAAGTCCAAGTGCTGTAGCTGTGACAGATTGCCAATGGTATCCGAAGGTTATCTAACCATTTACGACATTCCAAGTTCAAGTGATGCAACTGTGACACATTGCCAATGCTATCAAGGAGGTTATTTAACCTTTCACACCCTTCCAACTGCAGGTGTGACAGGTTGCCAATGGTATCAGGAAGGTTATTTAAATCTGGACAATAGTACAAGTCCAAGTTCTATAGCTGTGACAGATTGCCAATGGTATCTGAAAGTTATTTAACCTTTTACACCTTTTCAAGTTCAAGTGATGCAACTGTGACATGTTGCCAATGGTATCAGGGAGGTTATTTAAGTTTTCCCACCCTTCCAAGTTCAAGTGCTGCAGTTGTGACAGGTTGCCAATGGTATCAGGGAGGCTATTTAAGCTTCCACACCTTTCCAAGTACAAGTGTTGCAGTTGTGACAGGTCGGTTGCCAATGGTATCAGGAAGGTTATTTAATTCTAGACAATAGTACAAGTCCAAGTGCTGTAGCTGTGACAGATTGCCAATGGTATCAAGGAGGTTATTTAACCTTTTACACCTTTCAAGATCAAGTGATGCAACTATGACATGTTGCCAATGGTATCAGCGAGAATATTTAACCTTTCACACCCTTCCAAGTTCAAGTGCTGCAGTTATGACAGGTTGCCAATGGTATCAAGGAGAATATGTAACCTTTCACACCCTTCCAAGTTCAAGTGCTGCAGTTATGACAGGTTGCCAATGGTATCAAGGAGGTTATTTAACCTTTCACATCCTTCCAAAGTTCATGTGCTGCAGTTGTGACAGGCTGCCAATGGTATTGAGAAGGCTATTTAACCTTTCACACCCTCCAAAGTACAAGTGTTGCAGCTGTGACAGGTTGCCAATAGTATCAGGGAGGCTATTTATGCTTCCACACCTTTCCAAGTACAAGTGTTGCAGTTCTGACAGGCTGCCAATGGTGTAAGTGAGGTTATTTAAGCTCAGACCCTCCCAAGAACAAGTGCTGCAGTTGTGACAGGTTGCCAATGATATCAGGGAGGTTATTTAAGCTTTCACACCCTCCCAAGTACAAGTGCTGCAGCTGCTTGATCCTCAATTGCCAAATGTTAACTGCAAATCTGGAGCAATGTGGCTTCTTTAATGCTCTCTTTGTCCCAGTTTTAAAGGGGTAATTTTCCAACCTTAACCATATCAAACTTGGAGGAAGCATGCCAATCATGTCTTCAATGAGCACATTCTGCAAGTGAAGACCAGGTCTGCACAACATTTTAAGCTTAAATGAACAATCCAACATTGTTGGATAGGGTGCTTAAATTAACAGCCTCCCATAGCTGGGTGTCCTCTTTTTCTTTTTCAGCAATGGTTTGCCCCATATCTCGCAAACGATCATGCAAAATAATCATGCATATCAAATACACCTTTGTCGCTAATCTTTATCAATAACTTCATTGAAAGATTTGATATAGCAATGTCTATCATTTTGCACAAAGATTTCCTTGAAACAGCGGGGCATGTTTTGTCTTCTCCAATGAGGAAGCAAGCAATACTAGAAGTATTTCTTTTTCCTCATCACTAAGAGCACTATAACTGATGTAGAGTCTTTTGTGAATGTCCTGGTTGAGAATAATATTGTCAAGAGCTTCCATCCAGCAACCTATGTCTTTCTGCTTGTCATACAAGAAGGATCCAATCACTTCCACTGAAAGAGGATGCCCCTTACAAGCTTCCACTATTCTTTTGGACAGATCTTCGTAATTGGGACTTGGAGATGCTTTGAGAAAAGCGTGCCAACTAAATAGTTGGAGACCTTCATTTATCTGCAATCCACTCATCTCGTGGATGCATTCAGATGAGACCTGAGCAACGTTGAGAATGTGTTTGTCTCTAGAAGTTATAATAACTCTGCTGCCAGGAGCCAGCCAATCTCCAGCCAAACAATCCAATTGCTCAACATCATCCAAAATAAGCAGCACACGTTTCCCTCCCAAACGATCTCTGAACAAAGATTTGCCCTTATCAACACTGTCCATGTCTCTTTAAGAATTTGTCTCTGCAATTTTGTACAGCCCGGTGTGACTACAGCTGACATTAAATACAAAGGAAGCATCGTTGAAATAACCTTAAACTTGATTGTACACAGCCTTCACAACTGTGGTTTTGCCAATGCCGCCTATACCCCATATTCCAACTTTAGCCACCTCTTCCACTGAATTGAGATTTAATTTCTGAATGAGAGCCTTCTTCACGCTGTCCATTCCCACTGGGTGCTTGGTAACTTTGAATGGCAGTCTGTCCAAGATTTTAATCAGGGCATTCACCACAGTCTTCACCGGCTGAGCTTCGAAACTGTGCACATGACCAAATTAGTAACAACCAACTAGAGAGAAAGGCAAATTAATGTTCACAAATAACCAAGCAGGTCAATCGAAATCACAAAAGTACTAGCCAATATCCTCCTTCTACTTCTCAGCAAAGAGTTACAAGAAAAGTTGAAAATTAAACCTTCACAGAATGAAAGAGGAAAGTTCGAAAACAGAACATTTTTGTATATATTATGAAAAAGCATCTGAGAACAAAAAGTTAGTGTTGGAAATAATCTACCTTCAAGAATTATTTGGGTCAGTGAAGTAGCCTAACAGTTTATTAGAGGTTTTAAGTTCGAGTCTTTATAATTTATAAAAATTTGTTATAATATCAGGCTTACAGAGTTAATAATTCAATAGTAGAGCAGCTCAACAACCAATGGATGGTCTTAGGTTCACATCAACTAGTCCCAAAAAAAAGAATTAACAGTCAAAAAAATGGAAGTATCTACTGGCTTGCCAAACTGACATAATTTATAGTCTCTCAAAATTAAATAATTCTATTTGAAAAACAGCTGGGGCAGGCCTGACTGTAAGCATGGATGTTAACTATTGCTCAGCAATTAAATTAACAAAACTTAAAATATATTATAAATGCGCGCATAAATAAAATTTTAAAAGTTAACTATTGATGGCAGGCTGCACTAACTCTAGAATCATTGCCGAGTGACCAAGATACATGGTGAGGCCATTTATTTCTCTGTTGGTGTATTTTCTAATACAATGTAGATCAATGACATTATCACTATGCGAAATATCTTAATTTTTAATTTTACATACAATTTGTTTTCGAAACAACCCTTGATTCAACAGGAAACCCCGAAGTAGCACGAGTACGTGGATGCTCCTGTGGTCCACAGGGACTTCAAAACTAGCAATATTCTTCTAGAAAGAAATTGCCATGCCGAAATCTCTCAGATTTTGGCTAGGCCAAACTTGGGTTTGATAAAGTAGGAAGCCATGTGTCTACTCGTGTTCTAGGAACACAAGGATATGCTGACCCAGAGTAAGTATGCCGAAATCTCTCAGATTTTAGCTAGGCCAAACTTGGGTTTGATAAAGTAGGAAGCCATGTGTCTACTCGTGTTCTAGGAACACAAGGATATGCTGACCCAGAGTAAGTAGAATCTCGTTTTTTTATAGAGTACTGAGTATATTTATAACTATTTTTCAGACAAACATAACTTATTCTCTACTCTATATACACTTTCAAAATTCTTAAATCCAGTAAGTCTTACTTTCATGTGGTCTGCCCTCCTTTTTTCATGTCATCTGCTATTGTTTTTTTCCTGCGGAAATGCGAAATGCCTTCCTCAATTGTTTTGTCTTCTTGTTGATTGTTAAAAAGGCTATGCATACATAAATTTCTCGGTATCATTTTTTTTCTTTCCACACTCTGCAAAACCCCTCCCCAAACGCTGATAGAAGCAACAAGCAAAAATACACCTCTATGGTTCCCCATCATAATGTCCATGCAAGCAGTAGCTCCAAACAGTGGGGTCTCAATGCCTCGAGCAATCTGGATGCTTTCTGTTACAGCAACCTCATCCTTGAACTCCCAGCGTTGTCGGTGGCAGTTCCTCAAATCCACCAATTTGGGATTTTCAATCTAGCTCAGATTCTCCCATGTATGGCATGACTGCTGCTGCAGGGGTTCCTTCTGGTTCTAGTGAGGCCATCTCTATGGCCTATTGTATCTCTTACATCAGTATTGTCTAGTGGCATGATCATATCCAGAATCAATCTGTCTGGAGGAATAGGGCTTGGAATTTCCACGTGTACACCTGAAACATTCACCCTTGACATCAATGCTTTTGCAGGATACTCACACCCTGGGGCAGGGTTTGTCCTGCGAACCGAAGGTCCTTATGATTAATAGATATATGATATCAGAGCACCAATTCATGGGAACTAGCCAGCAACAGCAGAGCAAGAGCAGTAATTCTACTACAGATTCTCTATAGGAGTGAAATTCTATGTTTTTTGCATTTGACATTGGTATAGGCATTTGCCCTTGCTATAGCTGGTGCCTGCACCAGCACACTGTGAAGTTTAAGCAGCAGCTAACCATGGTGAAATTAGTATGACTCAAAGACCTGGTTGAGCTCTATTTGCCTCGACCCTGTGGTAGACTACCTGCCTCTATTGTATGTAGCTACATTAATGATTTTTTACTTCAATTCTGTAAAGACGGTTATTTTACTCTCATCGCCATAGTAACACAAAACGAGTAAAAAAACATGCGTACCCACGTTTTAAACGTACCCGGCACCAAAACCATGTTGTTCCAACCCGTTTAAAAAAAAGTCTAAACTGGGCAAACACGGAAAAAACGTTGCGTAAATGAAAAAATGCATTTTATATGCATGTAATTAAAAAACGCATTTTTTTTAAAACAAACCATGCTTTGATTTTTTTTTTTTCATTTTTGCACTTTCACGCAGCAGGTAAACAATAAAATCATTTCTACCCAGGTTTCTCTTTCGACGCACTCTATTTGGCATGAAAGAACATTTGCAGTTTTTTTCATGTGTTTTTATGAATATTTTAACACCTTTTATTTGTTGTGTTTTTCCCGTTTTAAACCCATGTAATGGAACTCCATTTATACCTTTGGTTTGCTGTGCCATTGCTGTGTACATATAGTGTAACTATGCTCATGGCCATCTCTTCTTGGTGAAAGAAACACTTTCATTTTTATCCACAGAAGAAAGATATACATCTGTGAGAAGCTCAAATCAGCCATTTTATTAAGAAAAAATGCTTCAAACTTTTATACGGTTAGTGATATGAATGGTGTATCAAACAATAGGATATGTTTAAGTCAGACATAAACTGTAGTGAACTTAATCCTCCTCTGATTAACCACCCTGCGTGAATAAACCCGAACTGTTTTTCCAGATGCCATAGCTTGTTTATGGCAAAGCCTGATAAACACAAATCTTTCTTAAAGCCTAAGTGTTAATCTAAGTTACCAGTTCAGGTTCCTGTTCGTGTATGGGGGTTTGACTATACCAGTATGGCAAAAAAACATTTGGGGTTGGGTTCGTTTAGGGTTCATCTGTACAAAAAAACATATAAAATTCATAAATATATACATATTTGCAGCCTGAAAACAGGAATTAAATTTTAAAAAATTATATTATTAATTATTGGCTCTCCTACTGTCCAAATAGCAATATAACAGACTTCTATTAGTTCTTTTTATGGGTATGGCTCCCAAAAGCCATTTTCAAATAATTAAAAAAACATATAAAATTCATAAATACATACATATTTGCAGCCTGAAAACAGGAATTAAATTTAAAATACCACATAACTTCATATAATAAACAAAACCACCACAAAAATTAAAAAATACTAAATTTTAAATAAATTAAAAAACTACAATCTAACCTAAAACTTAAAATAAACAAATTAAATGATAAAAAAAGTTATATTATTAATTATTGGCTCTCCTACAGCCCAAATAGCAATTTAACAGACTTTTATTATTACTTCTTTTTATGGGTATGGCTCACAAAAATTAAAAAATACTAAATTTTAAATAAATTAAAAAACTACAATCGAACCTAAAACTTAAAATAAACAAATTAAATGATAAAAAAAATTATATTATTAATTATTGGCTCTCCTACAGCCCAAATAGCAATATAACAGACTTTTATTATTACTTCTTTTTATGGGTATGGCTCCCAAAAGCCATTTTCAATTATTTATATATATATATATATTTTAAAATTATTAAAATTATGTATTAATAAATTTATACCTAAAAATTAAAATTTAGGTTTTAAAAAACATAACAAACAATAAAATAAAAACTCAAAAACAAAAACATTAGTTTGTATTTTGTAACCCCATCTCCACTATTGCGGACACAGCCGCTCCTCAAATGTTACACAAACACTCCTCGGATCAATGAACAAACGACACAAACGCTCCTCAGATCAGTGAACAATGGCGTGGAAAGGGCAAAATGCAAACCAGGCACAATGAACACGACACTCACAAGAAAGGGTGCAAACAACCCTCGCAAAACACAACGATGAAAGGACAAAATTAACAAGGACGCAAACAACCCTCACAAAACACAACAATGATAGGGCAAAACAATCACCCATGCAGACAAAAGCAGACTAACACCCATGCAAACAACAAAATTCTAAAAACACCCTCTTTTTCAGACAGGTTTGCCTCAGGTTCTGCCTAGTTCTTGCAAAACGGACCAGAATTCGCCTGGGTTCACCCTACAATGGACCCGGCCGAATTCTGGTCCATTTCGCAATGCTCCCCCACATACTCCGAAAAGTGGATCAATTTATTAGGACCAAACAGGATCAATGCTAAAAGTGCCACATGCAGCAATACTACAAGCATTTTTGGAACTACAATTGCAACCCACAGTAGGTTGCAAGTGTTTTCTATGGCTGCAAGTTACTTGCAACAACTACTGTCAGTCTCTGAATGGCTACAAGTGGTTTCATGTGTGGAGGCTCTTATTTTATGGTACAGCTAAATGGTCAATTTCCCTATTTCTGTTTGATAACATATTGAAATTGGTTTTGGAATTTCCTTTCTTGGATGATGAAATGTAAGGTGTTTCAAAAAAAAATCGAATGGAAAATTGTCATGTGCTTATTTGGGCTCTATGAATTTATGTAAGACGAACAAATTCTTAGCCATAGGCTGCTAATATATGCATTTTACAATTTCTCATCATGTTGTGCTTCAAAAATTAAAACCGGTTTAATGATTTGCCTTAAAAATTAGGGGGCTCAAAGCTCTAGCCTTGCTTATCATATAACTAATCGTTTTTCAAATTCTCTATGTGTTTTCTATCATCTTTCTTTTTGGGTCAATTAAAACTAAAAAATTAGTCATTATCTTCGATTTTCATTGGAAATCTATGAATGTAAAAAAATTTAAAGGCCATCTGGTCTGACCATTTTTTTTGTGTTATTGTAATTAATAATAACAAATTAGAGACCGGTAGCCACAACATAGCAGAAGTGTTTGTTAAAATAAAATTCTAAAAATTATAATAAACATTATATGTAAATAAATTATCTATTTAAAAAAAAATAGAATTTTTAAAAACTATCATGCAAACTGCTACATCAATAAACGCTGTTAGAAAACTTTCAGCCCCTCTCTCCAACTTAAAACTTACATGCTACATAAAAGGACTCCTATTTGTAGGGCTCCAATTCTGTTTAAATAATTAATTTTTTTCAATTATAATAAAATACAAATCCAAACCTCTTCCATGAGACCCAATCTTAAATAATTGTATTCGGAGAAAAAATAAAATAAATAAAAAGCCAAACCCTTTCCAGAAGACCCTATCTTCAAATAACTGTATTCCAAAAATGGAACATTTGAATGAAGGCATAGATGTCACCTACCTACTATCCAGCCATATAATAATAAACCAAAAATTCAAAAAAGCAACCACAAAGTGGGGTTGAATACTTACCCTTCAGTTATAGACCAGCCTGAGCGAAAACAGATCTGTCGAAGGGCATCCTTCCACCCGTCAATCTCTTCTCTCGGGTCTCGATCTGGATAGCTATAATGTTCTAGAAATGATTGCTTACACGGACTGGACCCCTTTTCAGGAGATCTAACGTGACTTGGATCCACATAATAAAAAAGAGGAATAATCAAACCTGAGTTGCTCAACATTGCAGCGGCCTCCTTAAGACACCAAGCTGAGTCTGCATAGCCTTCGGAAAATATAGGACTGAGCATGGCACTGCTCTCGATTGCTCTTTCCAAGCTCAACCCACTCATTTCCCCCTTTTCCAACTTGACGGTGTCTAAAAAGACATGGAGTCCGGCTGCGGACACAGCTTCAAAGAGCTTATCAACCAGAGTCTTTCTCACATCTTCTCCCCTGAAACTCAGAGACACATGATACGTCTTCTCCCTTTGGAAGGAAATTTTGGTTGTGGGATCCTGGAATTCTTCCATCTTACACTCAATCTCATGAAGAAATCTTACTAACCCAACCCAACCTTACAGATCTGAAACTCGACGATACAAACATTATGCCTAAATATCACGCATTCTGTGCCTTATCCACTTTAACTTGCAAATGATATTAGGGCAAATTTCCTTATCAGAAATCCTGTAAAGGATGGTGTACATGCACTCCGAGCTCTATGGAATGCACCAAGCTCTGTGGATTGAATCTGCACCTTTCAATGCACGACTTTAAGGAGTTCTTTTTAGGGCAACGTCTGTCCAGCAAATTCAATGCAGGCGGGCCCACTGATTCATTTTTTCTGTCCTGTCACGTCAGGAAAGCACGGCAGGCGGGTCCACTTTTGTTCATTTTTCCTTCCCCGGCACGCCAGCCTTTTAAGATATTTTGTTTGGTAAAATGGTTCTGTAATTTTGAAGGGAAAATAAACATACAAATAAGCACAATTAACTTAGAAATAAATAGTCTACTACACAAGAAATAGAACGAATGAAAGAAAGAAAGTTTATGAAAGTTTTTAATGACGTTTACAAGACCACAGTGTATAAGATCCGAAGGTAAAACAGGTCGCATCAAACAAAGAAACAATAGGCAGCCACCCTTTACACTTGGTTGCTCTTCATTTCACTGCTAATCACCTTTCTTCTACTATGAATTCTACAAAGGGAATTTGTCGCTCTAACTACCCTCTCCTCTTCAAACAAGGTCGTTAATGACCCCACTTTTAGCACATCCATGTATTTGATCTGGATGTCCTCATATGCCTTATATTCCATGTTGTAATGTCATTTTGTTTCCACTAAACCCGATGGTCATATACGACAAATCCTATATGTCCACTCTTATTTGGGTGTCTCCCACCTTTCCGTAAACTTGGGCCATTAACATTTTAGCTTTCCATTTGATATCTGCACCTATATAGTATTTTTGTTCATGGTCACGTGTGGGGTTAAAATGTATGACTTAGTGCTCTCTTTTTCGCTCAAGTTGTCTAGTCCACATGGTTGCCTTGGCTTTTTCTCTTACATACTTTTTGACTTCCACGTTTGTGTTTGGGCATTCATGTATGTTAATGCCCCACTTGTTCACCCACTTTACATTTTGCTTCATCCACGTATTTTTCCTTCTAGTTAACTTTTCTTCTATTGCAATCTTTGGGCCAGCAATGTTCCTCCATGTTCTCAATTCTCTTCAGATAACCTAATAAACAGGTTGTCGCCATCACCTCAATCAGAAAAGCTCCTACTTCTACTAAGACAATCTCATATGGAACTGTGCTTTTGATTTTAAAACTGCATGTGATTAGGTGCCTATGTAATCTTTCTATTTGTCTCCATTTTGTTGCCGACGTGTTGCTACCCCAAACTTCACACCCATATAAAACCACTGGCATGATAGGCAGTCCAAAAAGACTCCTCTTTGTTTTCCAGTCCCATAACTCAGTTGATCTACATATGTTTTGCAGTATGTATAAAAGCTTTCCATCCTCCTTGTATTATTTTTGTTCTGCATGTCTCCCAATTGAGATTATTATGGAAATCAAGACCCAGATAAAAGTATTTAGCTTAATAATTGAAGATGGTACACAATTTGGTGTAGATTTAAATTAGGAATAGTAAATACTAGTATGGTATCAGTTTCAATATGAAATTAAATATTTCTAGTGATTTTGTGCAGGGATGAGTTTTGGGTTAGGGAAAAGTTTATAATTGTGGATTTGTCTTACAGTTCACCTAATTCATTTCTTATGTGTTTCATGATATCTAAGGGTTAGTAGTAATTATAAATATCTTAGTGAGGCTATAAATATGCCACAAGGGGACAAGTTCTCCTATTTCAACCCACGAAAATGTATATGAATGATCGAAAACAATACCCTTTAGTCAATCATATGCTCTTAGAATATTTGTACAAAACTAGATTCCGTTTAGTGCATCGATTAAAGTGTGTAAATGCGAACGATATTCCTTGGAATGTTTAGAGATATTAAATGACTAGAATGAATGCATTTAGTGCCCTTAAATGCAAGGACATAGCAACATATCATGCCAACTTCTATCCCAATTTTGAATTTAAGTTTTTAAATTTGGGTAGGATGAGTTTGTGGTCACGAGGACGTCCCTACAATTGCAAACTAGTCTTGAAAAATGAAAGGGGCTAGATCACGGCAGATAACTTACACATGGAAGTATGCGTGTGCATAACTATGATGAACAAGTAGATAGAATGAATGTATGGGATGAGGGGTAAGTCTAGGAATATTTGTAATGGGTGGGTGGATAGTATAGGGCAAGGGACTAGACTTTGCATAAAATTGTGCTCTTTGTCAATATGTCTATGTACTAAAACACTCTTCTCAAAATAGTTGCAAAACTAAGTGGGAAATGCCATGGGTATGCAAATTTCACCACTACAATTTTATTTTTTAAAATAATCTACAAATTATTATACACTCCAAAGTCTTCTAAATTAGGTTAAGCTTTGAAAAGGAAAATAAAACAACCATCTCCTCATCTAAGAGGGAAATTAGAATCCATCTACATAAATGATATATGAATATTTAGAATATAAACTAGATTAAATATTGTGATGATGTAATAAATGTTGTAATGATGAAAATTGCATACCCATGCCCTTTTTTCCTCATGGTTTGGGACCACTTTGATGAGAGCATTATAAATATAATAATAATAACTAGCTTGTAAGTGACATGTTTTTACATGAAATCAACTCATGGCTTCCCCTTATCACCTATCCCTAGATTTGCATTCTTGATCTCTAAACCCATTATTCGCCACCTTGGATCAAATCCATGGGTGCAGACATAACCAACATCACTTCTACAACCATAGATCTAAATGTTGCCTTTTTAAAATTCAAAATTTAAATTTGCACATTATTAACCACTTTATTAGCTATTGTGAGCTCACTTAGCACGTGATTTCTTGATTTTTGTATTTAAGGATATTCACTCATTTATGTGAAAATCGCCTAGGGCATTCTTAATGAACAAATCTATAGTTTCATTTACAAGGAGAATAAAAAGAATCTAGATCATTATCAAATAATTATTAGAGCACATCGTCCTAGGTTTGTTGCATGTTTGTGTGTTGTCTTCAAACTTTTCTCTCAAAACTATAAAGTCAATCCACTAGGGGTCTAATTGAGGAGAACTTGACCCTCTGGTGCAGGAGCACCCCTACAAGACAGGATATAGGTTCATTGTCCGCATGACAGGACATTAGTCTATTTTTAGCATGTTTGACTTCATAATGTAATAAGGTCCATTGGACCAATGCATATGTATTAGATCAGCCTAGGAGAGTGTGCAGGCAGTTAGAGCTCGTGATCAGGTAGTATGAGCTGTCCTCTCCCAGCCGCTTGGAAGCTCCCAGCCGCTGGGAATCGAGTTGGTAGTACTCGTAGGATATTGCTATAAATAACTCAGATCAGTTAGGGTTTGAGATCAGAGAGTAGTAGTTATGTTATGTTGTACTGGTGATTGAGTGAGATCCAGAGATCAGTCCAGACATTGTGAAACATTGTTGTTCGATAGTATTGTAGAAACAGGACATTTGTGTTTCATCTAAATAAGATCTCATCAATTGCATTATCTGGTTTATCAGATGTTTATGTTTTGATTTCTGTTCTGATTACAGGTTAATGGATTCTTTCAACCCTTCCACCGGTTGATTCTGTGAATCGGTGGAATGGTCATGCATGTTAGTTTAGGTTGTATTTTAGTTTTTTGTTTATGCATTTCATTGTGTGGGAGATCGATTGGCAGCATGCTATGAATCAACCTAGCATCCTCATGTGCTAGGGTTTAGGAAGATAAACTGTTAAGTTTTGATCTGAAGGTGATCCGGCCCGATCATCATGTTTTCTTTGTGAAATTGTGCGGTTCTGTGAGTTTGCATGCAGCTGACGGATATGTAGGATCTGCATGTGCTTTTCCAGACGGAGTGAATCGTATCGTCATCTACGAGTATATCACTATCAGGATCAGGTTCTGAAGTTGGCAAAAATTGCATGTTTCAAGTGCATCAGGATGATATAGGTTGGATATATACTTAGTGTATATATCATCGTCAAGATCATCTTTCGTGTGTATCCATCGTCCGCATATCGCTATCGCATGCAGAAGTGAAAGTTCACTTTTTGGCTAAGGACCGGAAAGGTCATCATCAGGATATTGAAAAGATCACCGGATATTCATTATCATGTTGCGGAGGATATAAGTGTCTTATATCCTGTTGACATCATCATCAGGTGCATTGACATCATCATCGGGTGCAAGTGACGTCATCGTCATCAAGATATTGCGAATATCACCCTATGCAAGTTTATCATGTTGTCGCTAAGTGTTTTGGCATCAGCGTAAGTCATTGGCATAAAGTTTGGTTAACATCATCAGGATGTTTCAATATGACCTGATAAGTCATATCCTGATGCTGTTTGTTTAAAGAAGGTCGATATCAAGGTGACGTAAGCATCGAAGAAAAGGTGCATAAGGAATATCGTCATCAAGATATATGAGAGGAACCGGATATTTCATATCCTACCGACGAAGGGTGAAGATGATGCTAAACATCATGATGCTGCCGATAGAGTTTGGCGCAAAGTGAATAGTGATCATCAGGAGGATAATTGTGTTCGTCGAGTATCATGATGCTGCTGACAGGCGAAAGGCGAAAGGCGATAAGGAAGTGAACAGTAGTTAGCAGGAGGATATTTCATGCCTCTTCGAAATATGATGATGCTGTCTGTGTTAGCAAGAAATATGATGATGATGATAAGCCAATAGGTATTACATACTACATGTCCAGGATTTTAACATGCTGGTTGTGTTAATGACTCTTCCTTCCCATTTGTAAGCTTCTGTTGCGTTTCCTCTGCATCATAGTGGTATCAGAGCAAAGGAAGGATCTTCTGGAAAAGATCAGGATATAGCAGGATGTCAGATGAAGAAGGAACATCTGAGATTCCAGCAAGGATGACCAACATTGAGTTGGCAGTTCTGGTAAAGAAACAGATTGCAGAGAGCAAGGCCGTGAAGGCTCAGAATCAGGAATTGAAGGATGAGTTAGAGAAGTTGAGGAACAGAGTAGGTTCTGGTAGAGAAGAAGATAGGGAAGAAGAAGAGATCCCTAGTTGGAACGAGAGGGTCGTTCCTGCAGACCAGAGACCACTGTTGAA
This sequence comes from Cunninghamia lanceolata, assembly GCA_027924645.1. Classification (NCBI taxonomy): domain Eukaryota; kingdom Viridiplantae; phylum Streptophyta; class Pinopsida; order Cupressales; family Cupressaceae; genus Cunninghamia; species Cunninghamia lanceolata. The sequence continues at coordinate 41,400,748 of BSBN01000391.1, read as the reverse complement.
CGCCCTCAAGGCCATGGAGAGGAGAACCATGGATGTGAAATTGGATTTGCCAGTGTTTACAGGAAAGATGGAACCTGATTCAGTGATGGAGTGGATAGACTCCTTGAACAATTTCTTTGAAACAGAGGAGATACCAGAACAACAGAGGGTGAAAATAGCCCAGTCAAAAATGAAAGAAGTTGCCTTGACATGGTGGAATTTCGTCCAAGATGATAGAGTACAGGAAGGAAAGCGTAGAGTCACTACATGGAAGAAAATGATGGCATTAGTAAAGGAAGCTTATGTCCCATTGGATTACAGTATCCAATTACACAAGAGGAAGCAAAACCTGAAGCAAAAGGAGCTAGATGTCAACTCATATACAGAAGAATTCATGAAACTTTGTATGAAAACAAAGGTAAAGGAAAGTGAAGAAGAGAAGGTAGCCAGATACCTTAATGGATTGAGGTTCAAGATTCAGGAAGATTTAAGTCTGCATAATCCAGATACAGTTCAGAAATGCTTTCAGTTGGCATTGAAAGTGGAAGAGAAGTTAAAGAGAAAACAAGAACAACACAATAGAGGAAGAGGAAGACAACAAAGGGGTGGAAGAGGTCCTTTTAGAGGTAGAGGACATGGACATGGATATCAAGGAGAATCCAGTCATGACAATAGTAAGGGAAACAATAGTCAGAACCAGGGGGAAAATTATAGTCAGCAAGGAAACTTCAGAGGTAGAAGACCTTTCAGAGGAAGATCCCAGGGCAGAGGACCCATCAGATGTTATAACTGTAACAAAGAAGGCCATATAGCCAGCAGATGTCCAGAAAAGGCCACAAGCTCAACAGGAGAAAGGAGAACAAATCTGGTCCAAGAACCTAATAATCAAAGTATGACAGGCTCTAATGATTTTCAGAGTGTGAATGCTCCTGATAATTATGGATACCCAGAAAGTGGAGAGTCTCTAATGATGAGAAGAACAGTGACTACCATGAAGGTACCTGACAAAGAATCCCCTCAAAGAAAGTCTCTTTTCAGGACTATTTGCAAAGCAGGAGGTAAGGCATGTAAAGTTTTGATTGATTCTGGTTCTACTGAAAATTTTGTGTCTGAAGAAATGGTGACAAAGCTTAAGCTTAGAAGATTGCCTCACCCATCCCCATATAAAGTCTCATGGCTTACCCAAGGTCAGCAGACAATTGTAGAAGAGCAGGCTTGGGTAGAATTTCAGATTGGAGCATATCAGGATAAGTTGTTGTTTGACATTACCACGATGGATGCTTGCAATCTTTTATTTGGTAGACCATGGCAGTATGATTTGAAGGCACAACATGATGGTGTTAGAAACACCTATACAATCACTAAAGATGGTAAGGTTATAAAGTTACTACCATTGACGGAGAAGGAGGAGAAATCTAAAGGAAAAGAGGTGAAGGTAATGCTGATGGAAGGTAAACAGTTCATGAAAGAAGTAGCAGCAGAAGGTGCAGTTGCATATGCCCTAATCCCATGTATGAGGGTGAATAAAGAACAGCAGCAAGAAGTCAAGGAAGAGAAGAAGCAAAGGTTCATAGACCCAGCTATCTAAGAGCTATTGGATAAGTACAAAGGTATCATCTCAGAGGGAATGCCAAGATCCCTACCACCTGTCAGGGATATTAGTCACTGCATAGACTTAATTCCAGGGTCAACACTTCCAAACAAAGCAGCCTATAAGCTAACTCCAGAACAGAATGCAGAAGTAGCCAGACAAATTGAAGAATTATTGGATTCAGGTCTGATTGGGAAAAGTTTAAGTCCATGTGCAGTACCAGCTGTACTAGCACCAAAGAAGGAAGGTACTTGGAGGCTTTGCACAGATTCCAGAGCTATTAACAAGATCACAATCAGGTATAGGTTTCCAATCCCTAGGATAGAGGATTTACTTGACTGTTTGGGAGGTGCTAAGTATTTTACAAAAATAGATTTGAAGAGTGGATATCATCAGATCAGGATTAGGCCAGGAGATGAATGGAAAACAGCATTCAAAACTAATGAAGGGTTATATGAGTGGAAGGTTATGCCTTTTGGTTTATCTAATGCACCTAGTACTTTTATGAGGTTGATGAATGAGGTTTTGAAAGAGTTCATTGGTAAGTTTGTCATAGTATATCTAGATGAAATTCTAATTTTCAGCAACACAAAAGAAGAACATCTCAGACACGTAGATTTGGTTCTTAAGAGGTTACATGAAGAGCAGCTGATGATAAATTTAGACAAGTGTTTGTTCATGCAAGAGGAGATCACATATTTGGGTTTTGTCATTTCACAAGGAAAGTTACAAATGGATAAGGAGAAGGTAAGTGCCATATTGTCTTGGCCAACCCCAAAGACTATGAATGATGTCAGAAGTTTCCATGGGTTAGCAACCTTCTACAGAAAGTTTATAAGAGGGTTTAGTCATATTTGTGCACCCATGCTTGATACCATCAAAGGAGGACAGAAGTGCAGATTTGTTTGGACTCAAAGAGCAGATGATTCTTTTGAAACATTGAAGAAGAAGGTGGCACAGCAGCTAGTCCTTGCACTTCCAGACTTTAACAAAATCTTTCAGGTGGAATGTGATGCCAGTCACATGGCCATTGGAGCAGTACTCAGCCAAGAAGGTAGACCTATTGCATTTTTCAATGAGAAGCTCAATGATGCTAAAAAGAGGTATTCCTCATATGATTTGGAAATGTATGCTTTAGTCTAGTCACTCAAGAAATGGAGGCATTACTTGATGCCAAAGGAATTCATAGTATTCACAGATAACCAGGCTCTGAGTTTCATAAACAGCCAGGAAAAGTTGAACCACAGACACATGAAATGGGTAGAAACCTTACAAGCTTTTACTTTTACATTGAAGCATAAGAAAGGAGTCAAGAATAAAGTTGCAGATGCTTTGAGCAGGAGAGTTCTAACAGTCAACCAGATTCAGTTAGAAAGTGTTGGCATTGATTCACTAAAGACCATGTATGAGACTGATGAAGATTTTGGGGAGATATATCATGTATGTACTTCTTTTAGAGAGAAATATCATGCTGAATTCTCTGAATTTTTGATTCAGGATGGATTGTTGTTCAAAGGTGGACAGTTATGTATTCCAAGGTGTTCTATGAGGTTAAACATCATTAAGGAGAAACATTGTGGAGCTATGGCAGGTCATTTTGGTCTAGATAAGACTCTTGATCTTGTCTAAAGACATTACTTTTGGCCTAAGTTACAATCAGATGTCAGAAAGTTTGTAAAGACATGTGTGATATGTCAGAAAGCTAAAGGCAGGTCGACTAATGCAGGTTTATATCAGCCCTTACCCATTCCTTCCAGACCATGGGAAAGCATAAGTATGGATTTTGTCTTGGGTTTACCAAGGACAAGGAAAGGGTTTGACAGTGTTTTTGTTGTAGTGGATAGATTCAGCAAAATGGCACATTTCTTGCCATGCAAAACCACTGCTGATGCTTCATACATTGCATATTTGTTTTTCAGGGAGATTGTCAGGATCCATGGATTGCCATTGAGCATAGTGTCAGATAGGGATGTGAAGTTTATTGGTCACTTCTGGAGAACTCTTTGGAAGAAACTTGGAACAAATTTGTCTTTTTCCTCTGCATATCATCCTCAAACGGATGGACAGAATGAAGTAGTGAACCGTTCCTTAGGAAATTTGCTTAGATGTTTGACAAAACAACATGGAGAAAAGTGGGATAATATTCTATCTCAAGCCGAATTTTCCTATAATGATACTGTCAATAGGAGCACAGGGAAATCACCTTTCCAGATAGTTTATGGTATGCATCCAAGAGGAATTTTGGAATTAAGAGATCTACCTACAGTAGACCCTATTAGTGCAGAAGGAGAAGCTTTTGCAGAAGCCATAAAAGAGGTTCATGATCAAGTCAAGACCCAACTGCAGCAAACCACCTTGAAGTATAAGGAATATGCTGATAAAAAGAAGAAGGATGTACAGTTTGATGTTGGCGACTTGGTATGGGTTCATTTGAAGAAGGACAGACTTCCTAAGGGCAAATATACTAAACTCATGCAGAGAAAAGTTGGACCATGTCAGATCTTGCACAAGCATGGACAGAATGCTTATGAGATACAACTCCCCCCTGATCTTGGTTTGTCCCCTATATTCAATGTATGTGATTTAACTCCATACAAGTCTTATCCAGATGCAGATCAGGATCTCCTACAGGATACAGTCCATGATAACATTCCCAAGCATGATCCTCCACAGTTGCAGAAGGTTTTGGACACCCGAGTGGTCAAACAGACCCGGAACAAACAATACTTGGAGTATCTAGTATCTTGGCAGGGAAAACCTAATTTTGAAGCAGTATGGATGACTGAAGAGCAGATCCAGAAACATGGTGCAGATCTTCATACTCTCATCTCAAGTGGACTTGAGATTTCTTCTTCTGGGGAGTATGGTGCAGGAGCACCCCTACAAGACAGGATATAGGTTCATTGTCCACATGACAGGACATTAGTCTATTTTTAGCATGTTTGACTTCATAATGTAATAAGGTCCATTGGACCAATGCATATGTATTAGATCAGCCTAGGAGAGTGTGCAGGCAGTTAGAGCTCGTGATCAGGTAGTATGAGCTGTCCTCTCCCAACCGCTTGGAAGCTCCCAGCCGCTGGGAATCGAGTTGGTAGTACTCGTAGGATATTGCTATAAATAACTCAGATCAGTTAGGGTTTGAGATCAGAGAGTAGTAGTTATGTTATGTTGTACTGGTGATTGAGTGAGATCCAGAGATCAGTCCAGACATTGTGAAACATTGTTGTTCGATAGTATTGTAGAAACAGGACATTTGTGTTTCATCTAAATAAGATCTCATCAATTGCATTATCTAGTTTATCAGCTGTTTATGTTTTGATTTCTGTTCTGATTACAGGTTAATGGATTCTTTCAACCCTTCCACCGGTTGATTCTGTGAATCGGTGGAATGGTCATGCATGTTAGTTTAGGTTGTATTTTAGTTTTCTGTTTATGCATTTCATTGTGTGGGAGATCGATTGGCAGCATGCTATGAATCAACCTAGCATCCTCATGTGCTAGGGTTTAGGAAGATAAACTGTTAAGTTTTGATCTGAAGGTGATCCGGCCCGATCATCATGTTTTCTTTGTGAAATTGTGCGGTTCTGTGAGTTTGCATGCAGCTGACGGATATGTAGGATCTGCATGTGCTTTTCCAGATGGAGTGAATCGTATCGTCATCTACGAGTATATCGCTATCAGGATCAGGTTCTGAATTTGGCAAAAATTGCATGTTTCAAGTGCATCAGGATGATATAGGTTGGATATATACTCAGTGTATATATCATCGTCAAGATCATCTTTCGTGTGTATCCATCGTCCGCATATCGCTATCGCATGCAGAAGTGAAAGTTCACTTTTTGGCTAAGGACCGGAAAGGTCATCATCAGGATATTGAAAAGATCACCGGATATTCATTATCATGTTGCGGAGGATATAAGTGTCTTATATCCTGTTGACATCATCATCAGGTGCATTGACATCATCATCTGGTGCAAGTGACGTCATCGTCATCAGGATATTGCGAATATCACCCTATGCAAGTTTATCCTGCTGTCGCTAAGTGTTTTGGCATCGGCGTAAGTCATCGGCATAAAGTTTGGTTAACATCATCAGGATGTTTCAATATGACCTGATAAGTCATATACTGATGCTGTTTGTTTAAAGAAGGTCGATATCAGGGTGACGTAAGCATCGAAGAAAAGGTGCATAAGGATTATCGTCATCAAGATATATGAGAGGAACCGGATATTTCATATCCTACCGACGAAGGGTGAAGATGATGCTAAACATCATGATGCTACCGATAGAGTTTGGCGCAAAGTGAATAGTGATCATCAGGAGGATAATTGTGTTCGTCGAGTATCATGATGCTGCTGACAAGCGAAAGGCGAAAGGCGATAAGGAAGTGAACAGTAGTTAGTAGGAGGATATTTCATGCCTCTTCGAAATATGATGATGCTGTCTGTGTTAGCAAGAAATATGATGATGATGATAAGCCGATAGGTATTACATACTGCATGTCCAGGATTTTAACATGCTAGTGGATTAATGGCTTTTCCATCCTATTTGTAAGCTTCTGTTGCGTTTCCTCTGCATCACCCTCGTAATCTAATATATGTCCTAAATATGTTCGTAAACATCACTTGTCCTTACACAAATCCAAACACCAAAAATTAAGGTGGATAAGTTTCTATATATAGAAAACAACCAAATCAAGGCCACAAGTTACAAATTCACTTACGTGTATCGGGTCAATTCTACACTCATAGATATCACTTATGCACTCATGGGAGTGAACCGAAGTAGTGTGTAGTCAAACTTATAGGTCAACAATAGATTACATAATTCCATAACCTTGTTAAATGGCTTCCTAACACTCAAACATAAATATCTACATAAAAATCATAGCTAAGTATCCATGCATTTAATTTATTCAATTCTTACATTTATATAAGCTCTTAAATTTAGCATTATTTCAATTATCAGTCCAAACTCTTAAATCTAGGTTAATTATTTACTAATTGATTGCATATATTTAGTTATCTTAGATGTTTAAGTGGTTTATTTTCTTTAAATTTTTGGTGAACTCAACTTATCTTACACTCCCTGGGGTTTGGCCTTCTGATTTATTCTTTCTACATTAGTGTTCTAGATTTGATTTTTTTGATAGTTTTATCCTTTATATCAAATCTAATTTGGATTTGTATTCACCTTTTATTTCTATATCATTCATTTATCTATATTAGGATTTGGGCCTTTATTACATGATCTCTCTTTGATTTAAATCTAAGTTAATTATTTACTAATCGATTGCATTTATTTAATTATCTTAGATATTTAAGTGGTTTATTTTCTTTAAATTTTTGGTGAACTCAACTTATCTTTCACCCCCTAGGACTTGGCCTTATGTTTTATTCTTTCTACATTAATGTTCCAGATTTGATTTTTTTGATAGTTTATCCTTTATATCAAATATAAGTTGGGTTTGTATTCACCTTTTATTTCCATATCATTCATTTCTCTATATTAGGCTTTGGGCCTTTATTACACGATATCTCTTTGATCTTTATCCACCCACCCTTGTTTATGCTTAATCGATAAATCTCTTATCATGGATTTTCATAGTCCATTGTCTTTGGCCTCTATTCATGCCTCTTACAAATTTTGATGTGTTCATATGATTTGTGACTAATGATCCCACTATTTTGTATTCACTTTTGTCGTTTTATCGTATAGAAAGGATTATATTATCTATGGAGGTGTTAGTCCATCATGCATGTACATTTTCCTCCTTCAGTGACTTGGTTAGAGCCTTTCCTTCCCTCTTGGATACTCTTATTTCACTTGTCCATGAACTTTGTGTTGATTCTACTCTTCCTATGACTAGTGATAATGGTATGACAAGCATAATGATGCATTTACCTTTAAGCATCTTTATTCCTCATGCTTCAATTCACGTTAATGATACTTTAGCCCTACCCTCTCATGTTACATCTAAGGATCTTTCTTCATGTGATGATGATATACATAGTAAGCATGTATGTTATACATCTTGTGCTAGCTTTCCTTGTCCACTTATGGGTTCTCCTATTGTTGCCTCTCTTGCTTCATCTCACCTTAAGGATCCTAGTGATATCCATACATGTATTCCACCTTGACATGAGGTTGCTATTCCTTCTTCCCTTTCTTGTAGCTCTCGGTCTATTTATGATATGTTTATTGATGAGCACAGTGATAGTTCTTGTAGATACCTAAAATTGACCACGTCATAAACAACATGTCTATCATCACTTTCAACACCATCCTAACCACATGCATCTTGATACTAATTAATTAGATAAATTATAATTATTTGATTAATTAAGATTATCCTTTTAATGTTCCCTCCATCATCAAATTAATTAAATCAATCATCTAATTTCTCACATCCCTCTACAGTAATTAATTAAATAATTCATTTTTTTTAGTCTAAAAATCTTAAATCTTATTCCAATCCCCCATTTATCCTAATTAAATCCCATTCTTATCCATTATCCCCAAATAAATGAATTCAATATTCAACTAGTCACATGACCAACTAAAGGTTGTCTAGATTTATTGAACCTAGACACTCTCACAAAAGTCAAACTAACTTACTATCTCCACCACTAATTCAAATGCCACATCTTTTAATCCTAGCCATTCACATAAAGATAAGCCCTAGAAGCTTTTGTCCTTGCCCTAATTCTTCTCATTTAATCCTAGCCATCCATCCATCTTTAATCTCAATCGTTCATCCTTATATAATTTCCTAGAAGCTTTCATCCTTGCCATGTTTGTTCTCATTTAATCCTAGCCATCCATTCATCCTTATTTAATTTCTTAGAAGTTTCCAATCTTGCCCTAATTTGTCTCATTCAATTCTAGCCATCTAATCCAAATAAATCATAAACCTCAATTCTTCTACCTCAAAATGTATAAATTTGGGCTTTCCCCTCATCCAAAGCATCAAGAAGAATCTATAGGTGCATGTCGTCATACTAAGGAGTCCACTTGAGAAACCCAACATAGCAATCATCATCAATACTTCATCAATTTTGAATTTTAAAAAGGTAACATTTAGATCTATGATTGTAGAAGTGATGTTGGTTATGTTTGCACCCATGGATCTGATCCAAGGTGGCAAATAATGGGTTTAGAGATCAAGAATGCAAATCTAGGGATAGGTGTAAGGGGAATCCATGAGTTGATTTCATGTAAAAACATGTCACTTACAAGCTAGTTATTATTATATTTATAATGCTCTAATCAAAGTGGTCCCAAACCATGAGGAAAAAAGGGCATGGGTATGCAATTTTCACCATTACAACATTTATTACTTCATCACAATACTTAATCTAGTTTATATTCTAAATATTCTTATATCATATATGTATTAAACCCTAGATTTATATAAATGGATTCTAATCTCCCTCTTAGATGAGGAGATGGTTGTTTTATTTTCCTTGGAGATATTATTCACATCCAAAGAAAGGTATTGAGCTTTATTTAGTTTGTATTACTTTAGTTTCATTTTCTTTCATGCTCCTATTCGAGGTAGATGTAGTATATTAGCTTAGGGTTGCATTCTTAGCTTGGATTTTTTCTCCTAACCTCTTCGACTAAGAGCCAAGGACTGAGGGGTATTCATTTCGCCAAAATCCACTAGGGGAAAAATCCCGGCCTCATCCCTTATGGCGTCAAAGGCCTTGCACTTAGCAAGACTTGATCCTTGGTGGGCTCATTCAGAACCTTTCAACTTTACCAATAGGCTAAAATCCCTTAGACATATAATTTAATTTTTAATTTTAATAGTTAGTTCTTCACTTATATAGTTTAATTTTAATTTTAGGTTTTAAGTTTTTTTTTAAGTTTTAATATTTTCAAATTTTAAATTTAAGGGTGGGCACTCCTTTTATCCCCTGCCCACCTTTTAATTAAAGTCATTCTAAATTATTTTAACATATTTTTTTAAAAATAGACAAAAGTAACCTAAACATACCACCTATCTTACCCCTGCAGACTGTTGATTGTCCATTCCTTTGACCACCATGTTGACTTTACTCACTACTCCTTGTCCACTTCTCTACCGCATGACACCACCAACACAACTCCCTTCTGCCATTGCCTCTACCACGCCCCATTCACCTCACCTTCATCACTGCCTGCGCTACCACTTCCACATCCTCCCCTATACTTTGCCTAGTCCCCCAACCCACAACAGCCCTTCCATCGCTCAGCTTGACTCTCTACAACCACTGGTACTCTCCTGCACCCACCACCTCTCCTCCCATGACCTGCTCCACCCTTGGATGTTGCTGCTACCTAATTCTCGGCCTACATGGACAGCTCATCCTGGACTCCAGTTCTATGGACATTCCATGCTCCCCACCCTCCACCTCTCCTATTGTCATGTCTTGATGCCACTCCCTCTCCTCCCTACGCCTTCTCATGCCACTCTAACTATGAACCACCCTATTGCTCCTCTCTACTCTGATTATTTATTGACATTATAAATAAATTCATCAAAATGAACAAAAATGGCATTCTCTACTAAGCAATCGAATCAGGGGTCAAGTTGCCTCACAACTATGACATCTCGAACCTTGACAACATAGTGCAATCTGAAGTCCCTAACCGTGGTTGTAACTGCGTAGAAGATCCAACCCACGAGTATCACATTCCTCACCAAAGCCTTGACCATACCCATCACATCGACCTCAACACCAAGGATCAACCTAAATCACCCCTTGTGATGAAGGGAAAGAACACAAAAGAAAACCCAAAAAGGTCTTCCCACCACATTGATCCCTTTAACCCACCTTCAACATCCCAACCTACATCCACCATCAACACTCAAAACAATCCAAACTCTATGCCTATCACTCAAAATACCTTGTCCATATCCCAAACTATACCTATGCAAACATGTCCGTCCCCAACTATGGCCACACTTCAAACCCCATCCATATTCCTCTTAGCAACCCAAACCACACTCAACACCATTCCATCCCTCACAACTATCACTCACAACACCAACACAACTACATCCCTCATCCCCCACCTCCTGGTACCCCTTTCGATCTTGAATGGAAAACCATGAAAGATGCCATTAAGGAATTGCAAGAAGGGACACAACATAAGTCCTATATATTTGAGGAATTATGTCCTTACCCTCTTGATTGTTCTATCTCACAAACACCTTTCTTTGAAATTCCAAAATTTGACAAATACAAAGGTAAGGGTGACCCTAGAGAACACATCAAAGAATTTTACATGGCTTGCCAAGAAGTCTCGCATGAGGAAATGTACTTGCTTCACCTTTTCCCTTGAAGCTTAGGAGGCCAAGCATTAGAATGGTTCCTCCACCAACCCAAAGGGTTCGTTACCACTTTTTTCGACCTTGCAAATAACTTTGTAAAACATTTCTCCTACAACATTGAACATGAATTAACAACTAGCATATTTATATTAAATATAATATATCTAGAGTATGTTGAGAGATATCCTTCTCGAGGCACCTAATGTTAGGATTAGTGATTAAAAAAATAGGCACCTCAAGAAGGATATCTCTCAACGTACTTTAGATATATTATATTTAATATAAATATGTTAGTTGTACTTCAATTGTAGGGCTTAGAGCTATATATTTATATGCAAAGCAAAATTGTAGATCTAATTATTATAGCATAATATACTAATCAATCCATTTCATACAATATTATCCCATTAACAAGTTCTTAATTTGGAGATAGAGAATAACAATGGAGCCCAAAACCAGAATGTTGTTTGAAGGTAGAGTGATCATGATACAGATCTATGAATGCATAAATTTTCTAAGACATGTCAACAATGGCATTGCAATGCAGTGTAGTTACATCATTGAATTGCTTTAAGATCTAAGGAAGAGTTTTATGGGAAATCCATTTGCAAGGAGAGGAGGGGATGGATCTCCCAATATTTTTTCACCTGGATCGATTGCTTTGTAGCTGCTGAAAGTTTTAACAAAATGACGCACAAACAATAAAATCTCCATCTTTGCAAACTCCCAACCTGGACATATGCATAAGCCTGCCCCAAATGGTAAGAATGTGTAAGGCACCATATTTCCCCCTTCCTCATCGAATCTCGAAGGCCTAAATATCTCTGAATCATGAAAATGTTCTTCTTTCAAATGTGTAGTATAAGTTGTCCATAGAAGCTGTTCATATCAGATTTATAAAACCATTGGGTTAGATTAAGCTTTACAGAATTTGACAAAACAAATGTTATTTTATAACAGTGTGCAGCTTACTTTCCATCCTTATTGGGCCTTTAAGAGGCTCTAGTTGTGCCTTATAAACTACCTGTGCAGAGCCCCCCGTTCCTCCTCTCACAGAGAAAATAAATAGCCTTATAAACGAAACATCAATATGAAATGCCTTATGAAACTGACAATAGTGCATCCTTCTCACCTCACTAAAAATAGTTACCATCACTTTATGAAATTGACAGTAGTGCCTCCTGTTGTTATATGGAGCCCAATCAGACTCGGAGGTTAAATTTTCCCCACTTTTATCGGCACGGTTTCCCCCCAAATTATTTAACGGGGGAGTGTGGGGGGGAAATCGACATAAAAAACCCTATTTTTGTAACCAACATAAGGCTCGATAAAAGAGGCTAAGGGTTAGGGTTTCCGTTGATGTATTGTAGCATTTTTGCAGCGGTATTGAGTTGCAAGGATTGTTGGTTGTAACCAGTTTGATTTACTGGATAATAATATTGGACTCTCTGTTGGTGGATGTAACCCGAGTTTGGGTGAACCATGTTAAAACTTGTCTCTCGCTATTATTATTTCTATGTATTTCCATTCCTCTGTTTAATCTTTATTTGCATTTAATTGATATCTTCTGTCAGCTAACCCTAACAAGTGGTATCAGAGCGAATTGTGTTTGATTATCATTTGCAGGAAGGTCTCACGGTTGAGTGGGAGCAATGGCGGACGAGGGTAAATTGAAGGTCGATAAATTTAATGGGCAGAACTATCAGTTATGGAAGATGCAAATGGAGGATTACCTCTATCAGAAGGATTTATGGAGGCCATTGGAAGGAGTATCCAAGAAACCGACAAGAATGACGAATGAGGATTGGGAACTTCTAGACAGAAAGGCACTGGGAACCATTCGGTTGTGCTTGGCACCATCTGTGGCATTCAATATAACAGAAGCGAAGACAACAAGTGAACTGATGAAAGCTTTGACTAAATTGTATGAAAAACCCTCAGCCTCAAATAAGGTATTTCTCATGAAGCGTTTGTTTAATCTGAAAATGACTAAAGGTGGATCTGTGACAGATCATTTAAATGAGTTTAATACGATTGTCAGTCAGTTAACTTCAATAAAAGTGAAATTTGATAAAGAGGTGAGGGCTCTCTTGGTTTTATGTTGTTTGCCAGAAAGCTGGAATAGCTTGGTAATGGCTATAAATAACCCTGTCTCTGGTTCAAATACTTTAAAATTTGATGATATTGTTGGTGTTATCCTTAGCAAGGAAATGCGATGAAAAAGCTCAAGAGGGTCCACATCAAGTAGTGCTTTGAATGCAGAAAGCAGGGGCAGATCAAAGGAGAGAGGAAAAGGTTCTGGAGGTCATGGGAAGTCACGAGGAAAATCAAAGGACAAGAGATCCCAATCCAGAGGACAGAAGGATTGCTGATACTGTGGGAAACTAGGTCATCTGAAGAAAGATTGTTGGTCTTGGAAGAATAAAGAAGACAAATAAAAAGGCAATAAGGAGGCAAATGTGGCAAGTAATAAATATGAAGATGATGCTTTGCTTCTTTCCCTAGATAATGCTGATGATTCATGGGTTTTAGATTTAGGGGCCTTATTTCATGCTACGCCCCATAGAAGTTATTTTCTTGATTATGTCCAAGGGGATTTTGGGCTAGTTTATTTGGGAGATAACGAACCCTGTCAGATTGTTGGAAAGAGAAGAATTAAGATTAAGTTGCAGAATGGGAATCATTGGTAACTACAAGAGGTAAGGCATGTTCCAAGGCTCAGTAGGAATTTAATTTCAGCAGGGCAGCTAGTTGAAGAAGGTTACATTGTTACATTTACTAATAAAAATTGGAATGTTTCAAAAGGTGCCTTAATAGTAGGAAAAGGTGTGAAAGTAGGCACCTTATAGCTTTGTACAGGTCATATCGTTCCTTCTAATCGAACAGTTGTAGAGAAAAAATAAACAGGTTCAAAAAACAGTTGCTGTAGGTTCGCAGTAAGAGACTAAAACAGTTGATGCAGGTTCTAAGACAACGATGTGGCATAACAGACTTGGGCATATGAGTGAAAAAGGTATGAAGGTACTTCATTCTAAGAAAGTTTTACCAGATCTGAAATATATTAATATAGATTTTTTGTTATAGTTGTGTGTATGGAAAACAAAAGAGAGTTAGATTTCTCAAGGATGGGAAGCAAAAGACAGATGAAAAGTTGGAGATTGTGCATACAAATGTATGGGGACCGACTCAGGTATCTTCTCTTGGTGGCTCTCGGTATTATGTTACATTCATAGATGATGCAACTAGGAAGGTATGGATTTATTTCCTTAGGTAGAAATCTAATGTATTTGAAATATTTAAGAAATGGAGAAGCTTGGTTGAGAATGAGACTGGTAAAAGATTAAAATTTCTCAGATCTGATAATGGTGGTGAGTATTGTAAGTAAGAATTTGAGGATTATTGTTCCTTTAATGGAATTTGTAGGTAGAAAATAGTTCCAGGGACTCCACAGGAAAATGGAGTGGCTGAACGCATGAATAGGACAATAATGGAGCATGCAAGGACCATGAGATTGCATGTTGGGTTGCCTTTAAACATGTGGGCAGAGACTGTCAACACCACTATATATTTAATTAATAGAGGTCCTTCAGTTCCTTTGGGTTGTGGTATTCCAGAGGAAGTATGGACAGGTAAGAAGGTGAGTTATTCTTTTCTCAAAACCTTTGGATGTGAAGCATTTGCACATGTAGATTCTGAAAATAGAACCAAGCTGGATGCAAAATCAAAAAAGTGTACCTTCGTTAGATATGGCATTGATGAATTTGGTTATAGGCTTTGGGATTTTGAAAATCAAAAAATTGTGAGAAGCAGGGATGTTGTATTCAATGAGAAGGTGTTGTACAAAGATCAGTTGCAGCAGCATGAGAAGAAAGAAAAGGATTACATGTGGTGATGGATGATACTCCAAATAGTGATGTTCCTATGGTTCCTCATGCTCCGCAATAGCAACCAGAAATACACACACTCCAGTGAATGTTAGATGGTCAACAAGGCTGAGTAGACCTCCTGAGAGGTTTTCTCCCTCTTTGTATTCTATTTTGTTAACAGATGTTGGTGAACCAGAAGGGTATGATGAAGCTATGCAGGTGGATACACAAGTTCAGTGGGAGCTTGCAATGAAAGAAGAAATGGACTCCTTGCTGAAAAATCAGACTTGGGAATTATGTAAGTTGTCTGCAGGTAAAAAGGCTTTACCAAATAAATGGGTTTATCGATTGAAAGAGGAAGATAGAGGTACAAAACAATTTAAAGCCAAGTTAGTTGTAAAAGGATTTGCACAGAAAAAGGACATTGATTTTGATGAGATATTTTCTCCGGTTGTTAAGATGACTTATATTCGTATTGTTTTAACTATTATGGCTACTGAAGATTTGCATTTGGAACAACTAGATGTGAAAACTACCTTTCTCCATGGTGATTTAGAGGAGGAGATATACATGGAACAACCCCAAGGATTTGAGGTCACAAGTAAGGAGAAACTAGTGTGCAAATTGAAGAAGAGTTTGTATGGCCTGAAACAAGCACCTCGACAATGATACTTGAAATTTGATAGTTTTATGGCTGAGCAAGGCTACAGCCAGTGTAATTCTGACCATTGTGTTTATTTTAAGAGGTTAGATAATGATAGCTACATTATTTTATGTTTATATGTTGATGACATGCTTGTAGCGGGGTCTAACATGGATCACATAAGAGAGTTAAAACAACAGTTAGCATAGTCATTTGCTATGAAAGATTTGGGGGCTGCAAAACAAATCCTTGGTATGAAAATTTGCAGAGATAGGAAGAACATAAAATTGACTCTATCTCAAGTTGATTATGTTGAAAAGGTGTTGCAAAGATTCCATATGGAGAATGCAAAAGTTGTTAGCACACCTTTGCTTAGTCATTTGAAATTGACTAAGGAGATGTGTCCTAAGACACCAGAGGAGGAAGAAAAAATGTCCAAGGTACCATATGCTTCAGTTGTAGGAAGTTTAATGTATGCCATGGTATGCACGAGACCAGATATTGCACATGTTGTAGGAGTCGTAAGTAGGTATATGAGTCATCCTAGATTGGAGCATTGGAATGTAGTAAAATGGATTCTCAGATAATTGAGAGGTACATCCAATAAACACTTATGTTTTGGGGGCTCTAATACTGATTAAGCAGGTTATGTAGACTCAGATTTGGCAGGGGATATTGATACCAGGCGGAGTACTACAGCTTATGTCTTTACTATAGGTGGGACAACGATGAGTTGGATTTCCAGGTTGCTAAAGGTGGTTGCTTTATCCACCATAGAGGCAGAATATGTAGCTACAACAGAGGCAAGCAAAGAGATGATATGGCTGCAATCTTTCATGGAAGAATTGGGCAAACAGCAGGCTAACAGTTATTTGTTTACGGACATTCAGAGTGCCATACATCTTGCAAAGAATTTTGCCTTGCATTCAAAGACCAAACACATACAGTTGAGGTATCATTTCATTCAGTCGATGTTGGATGTTGGACAGTTAAGGCTGGAAAAGATACATACAGATGAAAATCCAGTGGATATGTTTACAAAGGTAGTGACAAGGGAGAAGCTGAGCTCCTCTTTAGCTTCGGTTGGTCTTCAAGACTGAAAATAAAATTAGAACAACAAAGTCCAGGGTGCTTATTTCCAATGGGAGCTACAAGGTTAGCGGTGTTATGATCAATCTCCAAGTGGGAGATGATATGGTGTGGAGTCTGATCAGTCTCCAAGTGGGAGATTGTTGTTAAATGGAGCCTAATCAGACTTAGAGGTTAAATTTTCCCCACTTTTATCGACGCGATTTCCCCCAAATTATTTAACGGGGGAGTGCAGGGGGGCAAAACCGACATAAAAAACCCTATTTTTGTAACCGACATAAGGCTTGATAAAAGTGGCTAAGGGTTAGGGTTTCTGTTATGTATTGTAGCATTTTTGCAGCGGTATTGAGTTGTAAGGATTGCTAGTTGTAATCGGTTTGATTTACTGGATAATAATATTGGACTCTCTGTTGGTGGATGTAGCCCAAGTTTGGGTGAACCACATTAAAACTTGTCTCTTGCTGTTATTATTTCTGTGTATTTTCATTCCTTTGTTTAATCTTTATTTGCATTTAATTGATATCTTTTGTCGGCTAACCCTAACACCTCCACGTTGCCTCACTAAGAATAGTTTTTCTATTTCTTTTTCAATTGCAATTTATTTTTATTTTTTTGGGTTTATAATTACAACCAAAAAATGAGTGCTCTCATCTCCACCCCCACTGCGACTGTAGTTTGCCTCTCAACAAAATGATGGACTTTTGCAATGCTAAGCAATGATTAGGGGAGATTTTCTCATCTTTCCTCCAATAATGGAGGGGCCTATCAAGTCAATTCCATTGGCCCATCTCAAAAAAACTAGTTCACATTTTCATCACCAACCTCAACCTAGAATTGGAATTTCATTTGCAAGCACATTGCATGACAACATTTGATGAGATCATTGAAAAGATAATTTGTATTGAAAAATCCCTTATTGCTAAAGGATTAATCAAGCTCTATCCCAAAGATCATAATAAAAATGAAAAACCAAAATTCTTTAGAAAAGACAAGAAGGTAGTCGGTGATAGGTTCGTTGACTCTAAACATGTTCAAAACTTGCAACAACCCTCACCCATCATTGTCCCCTTGGCAAGAAAAGTACAAGAGACAACTCACCTCACTTGGTGAGCCTATCGATGTTATTTTCCAAAATCTTGTCAAAGATAATGTGATCACTTTCCCCCTCACTCAACCCTTTGATGAAAACCAACCTAAGCCAATGTGGCTATGTGAAAATGAGTATTGTGATTATCATCGCATCAAGGTTCATGCCACGGTAAAATCAATAAAATTGAAACATTATAGCCAAGACCTTATTGATCACAACAAGATTAAACTCTCACCACCCTTTGACTCATCACCCAACAAAGACATGGGTATATACCAAAACCCATTCCCAAAACATGATCAATGTCAATCAACACACAAGCAAAACCAAGGCCAAGATACCTGCACCTATAGCATCAACTACCATAAAGTCCCCTACAATTATGATTATGTCATTGGAAACATTAAGCAATCCCATGAGCACATTCACACCATTAAAATCAAACCCTCCATCTATGTCATTACCCCTCGACATGACAAAGTCACTATCCAAGGCCCTCCTCCAGCCAATTCCAAAAATCAATATGATCCACTTAACCACCTTGAGCAAACGCCTACCCAAATATCAATCCTTGATCTCCTTAGATCATCCCCCACTCACAAGGATATCCTAAATTGCGTTCTTGAAGATTTGCACATCCCCAACGATATTGATTGGACATTCCACTTCCAAGACCTCATTGGCCACCTTTCCACCAACCATTGCTTAACTTTCAGCCCTAGCAACATGCCTTGAATCGATCCCTCACATACCCACCCCCTTCACATCAAAACTACAATATCCAAACAAAGTTAAAAGAGTGCTCATAGATAATGGGTCAGGCATAAATCTATGTACATTTAGATTGGTGCAACAACTTGGGTACTAGACAGAGGCCCTACATCTGTAGATTATCACTATCAAAGCATATGATAATGTAGATAGAGAACCAGTTGGTACTATCCACCTCCCTATTGAGGTAGGGCTTGCATTGCAACAAACCTTATGCCATGTCATCAACCCAGATCTCCCATACATCATCCTGCTCAATCGCCCATGGATCCATGCCATGCAAGTCATCCCTTCCATTTATGAACAATGCCTCGAGTTCCCATACAATGGTATATAGGTAACCATCCCCACTGACCCTCACCCCTTTTAATATTGTAAAATACTATAGGCTCAATTTAACAAATCTCACCATTGCCTAATATCCAATGTTGCACCTAATCTTGCTTCCACTAAATTTGTATCCCATGTTAACCTATTGTTCTCAAAATCAGCTACGCTCGTTTTTGTAGACAACCCCCACGAAACTTGTCTGTTTCGTGAATCTACACTCTAAGCTCGCGAACTGAGACAAGATTCTCTTCATCTCGCGCGAAAACTTTTGACATTCTAGACTAGTTTATGACATCCCTTTGAATAGGTTTCTCGATATTTGCGAAGAACATTCAAGTAGTAAAGTGGTTAAAATGTTAATTTAAGTCATTTTTAAGAGTTAGTTAAATTTGAAGTCTTGATATGCAAGAGCGGCAAATTTTGCCGCTCCTGCATATCTCTTTTTGACTTTACTTACACATGTGAAGTCGGCGAATTTTGCCGCTCCTTCATATCCCATTTGTCTTGTTTTTCAAACATGTGTAGTAGCGTTGTTTTTTGCCGCTTTTACATATGCTTTTCATTTTTATGTAGAGGCGGCAAATTTTGCCGCCACTGCATGCGTTCTTTTGGTTTAATGCAAAGTCGGTGAATTACGCCGCCGTAGCATGTTTTTCTTCCTTTTGTGCACTGACGGCCGAAATCTCTGCTAGGACAAGATCTTTGAGATCTTGGTCACGTAGTGCCATTAATGGCCACTCGTGCCACTCGCTGAGCATTTGGGTTAGTGTTATTTAATGTTTTTCGATGGTTTAATTCCCCATTTCTTTCTTTCTCCCGAGCTACCCTCCAGACCTCTCCAAACACTGCTTGATCACGCCGTCGAAGGGATCGATCAACGCTCATCGCCATTGAACATAGGGTTTCCAGTTCTCGACAGGTAAGTGTTCCATTTTGTTTTTCGTTCTCCTTCCTCATTGTTTTTGAGGTGTATCATTTAGGTTTTTGTTTTAGATTTTCGTTACGTTTCGTTTTAGTTTTTTGTTTCGTTTTGTCATTTTTGTGTTTTGTTTTCACACCAACATGCCCTAGGTTCTACCCTGAAATCCCTAGGGATTCTATTGCCCTGAAACCCTAGGTTTCTACTGCCTAGATCCTAAACCCTGCTTTTCACCGCTAGGTAACATCGACGGATTTCGCCGATCTTACCTAGGAAACTATGTGATCCTTGTCGAGTGTGAAATCGGCAAATCTCCCGTCCCTCACACTTAAACTTGCAAATTTCATCAAATGCAACGCCGGTAAAATTTGCCGCTAGAACCTCACCATACCTTTTGATGCAAAGTCGGCAAAATATGTCGCTTAGACATGTATCGGTTCCCCTCGCGCAACGTCGACAAAATTTGCCGACTAAACATCGAAAGGTAAATTTCCCTCAAAGTGTAGTGTCGACAAATTTCGCCGCTCTGACATAAACCCTTGTCTTCCTTAGGACCTGCATTGTCGGCAAAATTTGTCGCTTTTACCAACTCCTACTAAGCAAAGTCAGTGAATTTTGCCGCCCGGACAGGTCATCGACAATCAAACAAAACTCATGTGCATAGACGGCATTTTTTTCCGCCCTAACGCAAAAGACTACCAAATTCACTTGCTACCTGCATTGTCGGCGAAATTCGCCGCTCATACCAGAAATCCTGACCACATGCAGTGGCGGCAAAATTTGCCGCCAGTGCAAATAATACAAAACCCTCATATGCAAGGGCGGCGAATTTTGCCGCCCGTGCAAAAATGTCCCAAATTTTCCCAACTCTGGAAAATTTCCAATTTTGATTTCTCGAGCCCGCTTCTCCTTTGATTCTTGGCCAGCTCGCACTATAGCCCTTTTTCAAGCGCACTCCCATAGTCGTGATCATCAACATGCAATTTTCCCAGATTGCCCATATTTTCCCTAATTGCATGATCATGACTTTTGTTGCAGTTTCTCTTGCGGAGCTTCGTTCAACATCAGACTTCTCGGTGAAAGTTCATCCAAATGACTGACTTGTCCCCGAAAAAGGCAAAAGCAATGAAGTACAAATATCAAGGTGTTTTCCCAATCACCTCAGTCCATTCTAATGTTGAGGACATTAGAGATACGGAGATTGGCCATGTTGATATGGCTGAGTTTGTAGAAAGAACCAAGTCAAGCAACCCTAGTGCTATGATGAAGAAGATAGTGGAGAGTAATATTCATCTGGTATCCTCCTTCCCGGTGGCGGCTCACAATACAGAATTTGTTCTTCAGTGTGCCCATTTCTATAACAAAGATATTAGAGCCGTGGTGGACGCCAGTGGTAATGTAATAATCAGGTTGGATCCGGAGTTCATTGACAAGGTGTTCATGTGTCCTCCTACGACAGAGGTATTGAAGCTTGACTTTGTTGAAGCTCAGAAGGAATATGACAAGAATCCAGAAAAAGTGAAGAAAGTGATCAACAACAAATGGTTGAAAACTGCGAGGTCAAGTTTGTCAAGGTGGCCACATAGTTTTCCTCGAAGTGATTTTGTGGAAGAAGTTGGTGACTTGATTACCCTCCTCAGCAGGATAAGAGGTTTGTCCTCCTCTTCACAGTTTCATGAATGGATGTATCCTTTCATTAAGGTCATACTCCAGGGTAGGCAAGTTATTTTTTGGGGAGAACAAATCAGTAACGCTTTGCATGACCAGTTGACGAAGGTATCCACTACCTCCAAGTTCTTCACGACTTCCTATCTGGTATACATTGCAGCCTCCATGAGGATTTTTCTGGGATTATCATCAGAAGAGGATAGGAGAGTAGTCCCAGTATACCAGTATTATTCACAGCTAACATTGAAAGGTTCAATTCACCATTTCAGGAGGGTGAATGATGCATTCTTTGTTGTATTCTTGTGTCTTTTTGATCCCCAACTGGAGCAGAGAAGAATTTCAGACGAGGCATGGACAGTGGTTAATGACTTTGGTTGTATGTTTTTACAATTTCCATCTTTCTCATACTTGAGGGTTGGCTTTTTCCAAGGCTACCCTTGTATGCTTCCGAGGTTTCCTTCAGATAGACTGGTCTTGATGGAGTTGTGCAGACAAATGATTGTCGTTCATAACAAACAAATGGAACTCAAGAAGCCTGGTTTCAGATTTCCAGTGGAAATCGGCAGATATTCAGTGTTGACTGCCGCAAAGGCAAGGGCCATGGAGACAGAAATGCAGTTGGTCACCGTGAAGCAATTCAAGAGGAGACCAAAGTTTGACTACCGGGGCGTAAAGGATAAAATCAGGAGGAAAACACAGTTTCACGAACCCATGGTGGAAGATGTCTGGATAGACTCGAGAACAGAGGAAGATATCAGGAAACTGGACTACAGCAGGCTGTCTCTAGAACAAATTGAATATCTGGGACTTGTTGATATTCTGGAAGATCTTGTGGATAATGGGGAATTAGTTGATGCCAAGTATGATGCAGAACAGATAGCTAGTACTCCTCTCCCTCCAATCCAATGGTCCCAAAAAGAGTCGACTTCACTAAGGAAGAGATTTGAGCCTATATTGGCTAACACTAATAACTGGCTGGCGAATAAAGGAATTACGCTGAAAGAATTCCTCACTAGTTCAGAAACTGAAATTCAAGAGTAGACTGGTAAAAAGGTGGAAAACAGAACGAAGAACAAGAGTGATGTTCCATCATCCTCTAAAACACACAAGCCTAAAATCAGATTTGTAACGAAGAAAGCAAAAGCTGTTGAGGAAGAACCTGAAATGAAAGATATGGAAGTCGAGGAGCCGGCGACTGAGGATCCGGCAACTGAAGAGCCAGCTACAGAAGAGATGGATGTTGAAGACAGGAATTCAGATCAACAAGATGAAGAGGCTTTGTCTCCACAGGACAATACACCTGTCGCAGCCCCTGTGTCTATTTCCCCTATTAACATTCCTTCCTCTGAATCTCCCTCTCCTCCTAAAATAATTTTTGATAATCCCCACAACACTTTTGAAAATGTTCTCCGTTCTTCTGATTCAATTCCTAGTTTGTCTTCTTCGTCTTTTGATATTGGGGATACATCCATGTTTGATCATTTTGTGATGAATACTGAGCAAGTTTCAAGTGCAAATGTAACAGGTGCGGTTTTTACTAACACCCCGCCTATTGTTTCTACCACCAATACAAGCACAGTTCTGGGAACACCGGCAGTAGGAATGGATTCTAATGTGAATACTTCTCTGCTTCCACCTTGGTTATCAGCTTACAGGCCAAAGAGGAAAAAGCAAGTCATCTCTCCAGATGATTTTGATTTCACTAAGTTGGTACCTGCAAAGCCTAAGGCCTCGAAGAAACCAAAAATCCTTTCCAGGGTACTCGAAGATAAGGGACATAAATTTTTGGAGATAGCAAAACCTCCACAAGATGCAACTGTTGAAAATTTTGATATGAATGACTATTCTATTTCTAGGGTTGAATTGGGCAAAATCACCCATGAAAGCGTTAAAAATGATATGCAGTCAGCCATGGACATCCTGATCCAGAAGTTCGACAGGGAAAAAGAAATGAAAGATTATTACAAGGCAAAGGTAGAGCAGCTGACTGCCGTGGTAAGAAAGATCACCTTGAACTCGGAAGCAGTTACTCCAGAGGCCGTTTCTGTAGAAGACCCTGTCATTCTGAAAGCAGAAAAGACTCACCTCAGAGGAAAAGTACTTGAAGAGTACTTAGACAGGATGCAAGCGCAAGGGATCTCTTTGCTCACGGATGTATTTGAGAAGACGGATAAAATGAGGAAAGTAAGGGCGGAACTGAATGATCTCATTGATGCTATCTCTCAAGATATTGAGCGCACGGAGGATACTCATGATAAATGGGTGGAAATGAGGAAGCTAAATATAAGTACCCTAATATCCATTGGCGGTATTTCCAACAGGGATTCATATACAGAAACAAAGGAAGCTCTGGTGTACAGGAGCAACATGCTAAGAAATTTGATCAAGGATCTTGACGCTGCAAAGGAAATTAGTGAAGAAAATGATGTTAATCTTCTGCATAAGTTGGAGGATTTACCTCGCAAGTTGGTGTCACAGGATAACCAATTTCTTTCTGCGGAAGAAATGGTTAAGGAATTTGAAGACATGTTTCAGAAAGAATTTTAAGATAAAGCATTTTCAATAACTTATGTGGACAACCTTTTAGACAACCAGTTAACCTTGGACAATCTGAAAACCAGGTTAACTAATCATGCCAAATCAATCACTACAGTGAGGGATGCCATAGTGAGGGCCAGGATGATCTCAAGAACGCATACAACCCGGATAGCATTGAAATGCAAGCGGCCTTCACTATGTATGATCACCACATGAGAAAAAGTGGAGATACAAATTGAAGCAGTTGTTTTTTCCCTTAGTTTATTTTCTGATTTTCATATGTACTTTCAAAACAGTTTTGGACAGTTTTACATGTACATTTTCAATATGTAATTACATGTAAAAATATAGGAAGTCCCAAGTCAATAAGGACTCCTATTTTTGAATAAGTCAAATTAGTTGTAGATTTCCTAGATTTTCTCAAGGCCTTTTCCTATAAATAAAGGGGGCCTCTTTTGTAAATGGCTATCTTTTGTCTATTGCAAGAAAACTCTGACGAATTGAGAAGCAAATCAAGACTTTGTGCTTTTTGTGAAAATCAATATTCAAATAGTTATCAATACAAGAAAGCAAGTTCAATTCCAATCTTTGTCTTGGGATTATTTGTGTTGTGATAGTTTTGTTCTTACGTCTTGCTATCATAATCTTATTTGATAATAATTTGAGGTGTGGAGTTTGTTTCAAGTGATTGAAGAGCGCTCTTAATTTGATTTTGATAAACTTTGTGTTATCAAATCGGTTGTGGGTTATATGTTCATGTTTGTGAGAATACAATAGTTTGGAGACTTTGTGCTGCAAGTTGTTATATTTGATTTACTTTTACCATCTTGAAGAAGAGTGAAGACTTTATGCTGCATTCTACTTCAAATAGTTCCGTTTACAAGTAGTAAGTGAGGTAACAGAAAACTTTGAGTTTCTGTGATTTTGTGATAATTTACAAGTCTTATATCAAGAGTTTAAAATATAAACATCTATTTTGAAAAAAGAGAATGAGATGAGATGGAACCACCACAAACATAGTTTTTAGTGTACATAAATTTGATAAGTTGTTTGATTTGCAAAAGTTGAGTAATTAGAGGGAACCTCCCCTTGCTGAGAGGAGAGACTTTGTCTCATCATAGCTGTGGCTGATATACCCATTTTGCCGTTAGTGAGTTAACGACAAAATATTCACCCAACATAACCTCAATGATCTCCCATCCACTTCCACCAACCAACCCTCAAACAAGCATCCATTAAGTCATCCTTTAAGATCATCGATAAGGGGTGCGATGAGTATCAAATCCATGAAGCCTTCCACATCGTCAAGCTTTCCCTTTCCCCTCACTCCTATGGTTGACCTCGCACCACCAAAAGTAATCCCGCAACACACTGCAATACGGGCCTACTACTTTTATGTAAGGTGTTTTTTGGCAGATGAACGTAATGAAGCCTCTGATAATACATGGCTTTATAAAGATGAAGAATATGTATCCTATTTTAAGGAGAACACATATCCCATCCTACTGCATATGTGCCACAACATGAAATACAAATGAAAAGGCCTTGGCCTCTACAAGCAAGGCACCCTTGATCCTCTACAAGTCACATCAACTAACACCCAATACTACCCTATTACACACAAATATGGTCGATGACACTTTTGTGGTTCTCGAGGATGTTACATTGGATGAAGACATTAAAATGACATCCATCCATAGCCTTTATGATGATCTTATTGCCACAAACTTATTCAACAATACCTCCATCCTCACTATTAACCTTGAACCCCTTCATCCTGAGCCCCTTGATTAGGACCAACAAGCTCATACATCATACAAAGCAAAGGATTTCAATGAAGTAATGTGTCAAATTGAAGCAACAAATCAAAATCAAGCACTAAATCAAAATCAAGTACAAAAACAAAATCAAACAAAAGACCAAAGTGAATCCAAAAGGTGACATGAATCCAAACATCACCAGGAAAGAAAAAAAAGTAAAATGGATTCCATAAAAAATGAACCAATTAAGCACAATACAACACAAAACTAAAAGACACGTGTTGCATACAATAGGTGTCTGCCACCTTTGCAATTCTCACAATCTAGTAAGGTTGTTGGTCCTAATTTCTAATCCCCAATCCCCCACTTTACCCCTGCCATCAAATCCAAAAATGACCTATGCCACTCCAAATATCCACATTAGAAATTCAAATCTCATGACCCTAAATCCACAAACCTACACCATCCTTCCCAATCAAGACCTACACCTATGGAGCCACAATCCCAGGACCAAAATATCTCAACAATAACTCTCCACCATAAGGGTCATGATGGCTCTTCATTAAGATGTCTACACTTGAATAAAGCTAACTCAGCTCCCCACGAGGCTCACAACAACATTTGTAGGTTCTACATCAGTCACAGGATCCCAACCCACCAATTGCTTGGAATAGGATACTCTTGGCACAACATGATAATGACATACAAAGCAACTACACCACATTTTCATACTTTAAAAAGTAGTACACATCAGTCAAATCCTCAAAAATTAGAAAAATCTAAAAAAATTCAAAATTTATCAAAATAATAATAATAAGTAAATAAATAAAAATAAAAAATAGTAAAGAGAAATAATTTCATCCAATAGTGAAAACCTTTTCTTATGGTTCCTTGGGCAAGTACCATGATGAAAACCCTGCAAACAGGTCATGTGTAGCATTAGTCCTCCATTGTCTATGAGCACTCATCCGCTTCCATCCAAAACATAGTTCCCCCCACTCATAATCACTTTTTATCCATTCATCCCCCATCCTCTTAATCCCCCAATCTCCTAATCCCTTCCAACTCGTGTTGTTCGCTCAAGCCTAGTCACATCCTTTTATCACATTCCCTCAATCCCTTTCATTATCATGACTTTGCACTTTCACGAGCATAATTTCCCCTTTCTCCCTTCATTGGGATTACTCAAACAATATCCCCAAACCACCCACTCCCACACATCCATTCATGTCATTTCATTTTGCTTCATCCCCTATCTTCCACATGTTCCTTAATTTTGCTCTAAACTGAGGGCATCCCCTTGCTAACTCGTGCTTGGGAAGGGTGCTTGGATGTATACGCCTCTTGTGGCACAACCCTAAGTCTACCCCCACATGGTTGATCATCCCACCCTTTCACACCCACATGCCTTCCAACTATCTGTATAATTAACTCTCCTCCCAACCCCCTACATCATTTCCCTCTCTACGCACCATGGTCATGGATTCCCTACTTAGTGGGGCAAAATACACTACGTTCCCCCTCTCATCTACTCCTTGTTTGGGGACCATCCTATCCCTCATCCACAAACCCTATCATATCCCTCCAAATTCACCCCTAAGCTTCATCATACCTTCCCTCAAACCCCCTTGGCTTCAACATTTCACCATTGGAGGATCCACCTTTTCATGTGTTTTCTTTCTTGAGCTTGTTGATTTGTTTGTATGTCTTGATGTTTTCATGTCTATATGTATGCATGTCTTTATGTCTTTATTTACATTATTCCATCTCCATACTCCACCAAGGCCACTATGGTCTCATACCATGTTATGTCTTAAGGACACGTTGTTGGGATATCCCTATTTTGTATTTTTTTTGCTTTTCCTTGGCCCATTTGCATCATGTTTTGTCATTTACCCTTTGCTTGTTTTGCCTATTTTTGAGTCAATCCTTTTTATGCATAAAACATCACACCACCTTAATCCTTATATCATGGCACATCCTATTTTATACTATAGGAATGAAGTTGCTCAACACATTTGAAATATCCTCAATGACTCCCCACCTATACTTGCAATCACCAACATCCCTTTCCATCATACATCATAAGCACATCAAAATCCCCTCAATCATTACCCTTCACTCCATCCTGAAATCAACATCCTAATACTTGGGACATAATTAATCCTTTCTCATCATCCCCCTTCTTATATATGTGCCTTTTCACCATCTCTTTATCACTACCATTCATCCATTCATCTCTCCCCCACTGTGATCTATCTCTTTTCATCATCACTAATTTGGCCTCCATCGTTTGCAACTAACCCTCTTAACATCCATATTTTTCAATCATCCCTAACATCTTCAACTAACTATCTATTTCATCTATTTTCAGAGCATACCTGTGTTCTTCAAACCCACTATCCTCTTGAGGAGACATTCCTCCACCTAATCATCCAAAATTAGGATTAACATTTTGAATCCAAAAATCCCTCCAGGCATTTAAACATCATAACCAATCTTACTTATCCAATCCTTTCAATCAATTTAATCTATCAAACAATCAATGAAGTCTAAATCACCAATCAATTTTATAATTATCACAATGCTTGGGCCATATTATTACCAATGTCATCCCACCAAATGCCTATATTTACTTTATTTGAAATGACATTGCTTCTCCTAGTTACAATGTCATTTCAAAGAGGGGCAAATTGACCACTGGTGCAGGAGCACCAAGGAGATCACCTATATTTTGTTTCATACTTGTCTTCATGTTTGTGGTTCATATTTTCTTGCTCCAATAAGGTCCTAGAAGACCATTCATGATTGTAATAAGGAATAAGGACTATGTCCAAATATCTATCCTCATATTGTTGAGGCAGTCACATTTGTAAAGCCTTCATAAGGCATGTAGAGACAGTCTTCATGATTGTAAGCCTTATTAAGGCATGTCAAGGAGTCTAAGGTGACGTTCAAAGCCTAATTGCATTGTAAACATGTTTGAAGGCAGTGTTAAGCCCAAACAACAGATGTAACTCTACCAAACAGATATAATTAGTTTGCTGCAGTTAGAAACAGGGGAGTTCGATGGTTATTGAACAGTTCCATCGACCAAAAACTAACCTCAACTACTTCAATGACCTCGTTGAAAGGTTAATAAGACTCTGCAGATGCCATTGTATGGAGGAGAAGCATTTTGGAGAAGAAATCAATAAAGTATAACAGTTTCTACCTGTGTCTCGTTATTTTCTTACTGTTGCTGCACATACCCTGTCTGTGTACGGACGAGTGGTGGTAGTTGGGTGTGTTGGAATGAAAGCTTGGTGAGTTACCTTCCAAATGCATATATTTTGAGTTCTTAACATTTCTCTAGAGCATTTTAATCCTCATTTTTCTGTAGGGTGGTCTGGGAAACCCTTAACTAGGGTTCTGACATAAATTTAAGATGTTTCGTCCATTCCACTGACTCCAAAACTCTATGATTAGTGGGATGGGTTCTTTGATGTCTATTTTAATGTCTTGCAAGAGTATTTTGGGTAGGAACCTATTATTGCTAGGATTTCATTGATGAAACTTAGCAAAACCATGTGCTAAGTGTATGCAAGAAGCAACAGTAGTGTGAAATTTGATGGAAGTCAGTTCTAACAGCAAATGAAGACTAGATTCTATGGTTTCGGAGGGCCCCTGACATGTCCAAGTAGTCTTGAAAGTTACAAGCCTCCATCCAAGGGTAGTTACTTCACAAATTAGGCCTAATCGGGGCTCTAAGTCATCAAGAGGGGCTATAGGTTGAGGCATATCATCCAAAACAACCACTACCCATTCTAGGATATGTGATAGAGGGTCCTAATGGGTATCTTCTAATTGTCTAAGATTTGCATTTGAAGACCTGTATCAAAAGTTATTAGGATTGTTCTCCTTTTTTAGGGCTACAAGTCATTTCTCGGGTTTGTGAAGGAAGTACCATTTCTGAGTTTGACCTGCCTTTGCCAATGGATGGGATGGGTTCCAATGCATGCCTAAACACCTTTTCCATGAAGAAATTTGAACCCCTTTTTGTATGAAGAACCTCAAATTTGGGCTTTTTGGTGTAGTGAGAACCTAGTCAACTTGTCTATCTTCCTCCTATCCAAAGTGTCTCTACATCATAGTGGTATCAAAGCCATAAAAGGTTCTATTGTTGGTTGGATAAGACCTGGTATATGTCAGTAGAAGAGAGTGAAGGAGAGACTAGCAATATGCCTCCAAAGGGGATGACCATTGAAGTGGTCAAGAAGTTCAAGGAGATGGAAGAGAAGATCAAAAGTGGAGTCAAGTAAGCACTCCAAGCAGAGTTGAAGGCATTGAGTATAGGGAAGAGGATAGATGAAGGTTCAGATGAAGAGGAAGAAAAAGAGGAGGAAGAAGAAGAGCAGGAGGAGGGAGAGGCACCGGCTGATCAAAAGCATTTCCTTGAAGCCATCAAGGCAATTGGAAAGGATTCTTTAGAGGCTTGGATGGAGATTCCCATGTTCAGTGGGAAGATGAATGCTGATGAAGTCATGGAGTGGATTGAGGCTCTAAACAACTACTTTGAATACAAAGAAGTTCCTAAAAATAAGAGGGTGAAGTTTGTAAAAACTAAACTCAAAGGTGCTGCCCTTACATGGTGGAATTACACCCAAGGAGAGAGGGTAAAGAATGGGAAGAGTATGATCTCTTCATGGAGTAGAATGTTGGAGAGGGTCAAGTCCCAATTCCTTCCATTAGACTATGAGGTGCAGATCTACAAGAAGATGCAAAATCTCAAGCAAAGAGATTTGGATGTGGCCACATACACCGAGGAGTTTCACAAATCCACTCTTCATTGTGGGTACATGGAGGATGAAAAAGCTAAAGTGGGAAGGTATCTAAATGGTTTGAGGTTTAATATCCAAGATGAAATCAATTTATTAACCCCTGAAATCATGGAAAAATGTTTTCAAGTGGCATTAAGGGCTGAAGAGAAGTTGAAGAGGAAAGGTGAGCAGCAAAATAGAGGAAGAGGTGGCAAAAATTTTAGAGGTAGGGGCAGTTTTGGGGGCAGAAATTAGTCTCAAAGAAGTCAAGGGGAATCTAATTCCCATTGCAAAGTGGAGAATCATGTTCTAGAGGAGGCTTTAGAGGAAGAAGGCCTAATGGAAGAGGTAGGTTTGGTGGACCAGGAAGAGGTCCTAATGTCTTCACAGGAAGGTGCTACAATTGCAACCAAGTGGGACATCCAGCCTTCAAATGTCCTAAAAGGCAAGCCTCAAGCTCTTGTGGAGGAGAGAGAAGGAACCAATTGATCCAAGAGGAAGATTACCAAAGTGTCAACTCTCCAATTGGAAGTGCAGCCCCAGTCCATGAAGGAGAAAGTTTGATGATGAGAAGAACCATGTTGAAGGTGCCTCAAACACAAGAACCCCCTCAAAGGAAGACATTGTTCAGGACAACATGCAAGGCCTATGGTAAGATTTGCAAGGTAATTGTTGATTTAGGCTCAACTAAAAATTTTGTTTCCATTGAAATGGTAGACAAGTTGAAATTGAAAAGACTTCCTCATGTTAGTCCTTATAAAGTATCATGGTTGAATAAGGGGCAACAAGTTTTGGTAGATGAACAATCATGGCTAGAATTTGAGATAGGAGAATACAAGGACAAGATTTTGTGTGATATAATTCCCATGGATGCTTGTCATTTGCTGTTAGGCCGTCCATGGCAATATGGTGTTCAATCACAACATGATGTTAAAACTAATTCTTTCATCATAACCAAGAATGGTAGAAAATATAGAATGGATCCATTGCCTGATGAGAATGTAGAGAAGAATGTTGGGTCAAGTGTCATGATTGTGAGTGGAAAAGAGTTTCTAGATGCCCTTAAAGAGGAAGGAACCCAAGGGTATGCTCTGATTTTGAAGCCTAAAAATAGTCCTAGTTTGCATGATCCTAGTAAGGAAGAGGTCCCTAAGGAGGTGCAACAATTGCTAGAGACGTATAAGGGGATTATGGTAGAAGAAATGCCTAATGAGTTGCCACCTATTAGGGACATAAGCCATCAAATTGACTTCATACTAGGATCTACTTTGCCAAACAAAGTAGCCTACAAGATGACACCTTCACAAAATGAAGAGATTGCCAAGCAAGTGCAAGAATTGTTGGATAAAGGATTGATGACAAAGAGTCTTAGCCCATGTGTTGTCCCAACAATCCTAGACCCTAAGAAGGATGGTAAATGGAGGTTGTGTATGGATTCTAGAGCCATTAACAAGATTACCATAAGATATAGGTTCCCTATGCCAAGGATTGAGGATCTAATGGACTATTTGGGAGGGGCTAGATACTTTTCTAAGATTGATCTTAAGAGTGGGTATCATCAAATTAGGATAAAGCAAGGGGATGAATGGAAGACAACATTCAAAACAAATGAGGGTCTTTATGAGTGGTTGGTGATGCCATTTGGTCTATCTAAAGCTCCAAGTACTTTTATGCGTCTCATGAATGAAGTGTTGAAGGATTTCATTGGCAAATTTGTTGTGGTATACTTGGATGACATTCTTGTTTTCAGCAGGACTAAGGAAGAGCATTTGCAACATTTGGATCAGGTTTTGAATAAGTTGCATGATGAACAATTGATGATCAATATGGAAAAGAGTGTCTTCATGAAGGAAGAACTCACCTATCTTGGTTTTGTGATTTCACAAGGCAGTTTGAAGATGGATCCAACAAAGGTAGAAGCCATTTTGTCATGGCCAACTCCAAAAACAACAAGTGATGTGAAAAGTTTTCATGGTTTGGCAACATTTTATAGAAAATTCATAAGGGGTTTTAGTCATATTTGTGTACCAATTTTGGATACCGTCAAATGGGAGCAGAAATGTAAATTTTTATGGACAAAGGCAGCCAATGATTCTTTTAAAATTCTGAAACAAAAAGTAGCACAACATCCCATACTTATTTTTCCCAACTTTAATAAGTTGTTTGTAGTGGAATGTGATGCTAGCAACCTTTCTATAGGGGTTGTCCTAAGTCAAGAAGGCAGGCCTATTGCTTTCTTTAGTGAAAAATTGAATGATGCTAAGAGAAACTACTCTACTTATGACTTGGAATTGTATGCAATGGTACAAGATTTGAAAAAATGGAGGCACTATCTTTTGCCTAAAGAATTTATTGTTTATATTGACAACCATGCACTTAGTTTTCTGAATTCACAGGAGAAACTCATAGGCATATGAAATAGGTTGAACAACTCCAAGCATATACTTTTTCAATCAAACACAAGAAGGCGCACGCTAACAAAGTGGTAGATGCATTGAGTAGAAGGGTGTGTATGGTTCAAGAAATTCAGTTGCAAAGTGTAGGGGTTGATGCTCTCAAACATATGTATCAGGATGATGAAGATTTCAAGGAGGTATATGAAGTTTGTTCACAATTTTCAAACTCTTATCATTCTAATTTTTCTGAGTTTCTGTTGCAGCAGGGGTTGTTGTTCAAAGGCAGCCAACTATGTGTTCCTAGGTGTTCCATGAGAGAGAACATCATAAAGGAAAAACATTGTGGTGGACTAGGAGGTCACTTTGGGTTGGATAAAACATTGGATCAGGTGAAGAGGTTTTATTTTTAGCCTAAAATGCAATCAGATATCAGAAAATTTGTTGAATATTGTAATATTTGTCAAAGCACAAAGGGTACTTCATCTAATGCTGGTCTATATCAGCCACTTCCTATTCCTAATAGGCCATGGGAAAGTATTGGCATGGATTTTGTTTTGGGTCTTCCAAGGACTCAAAGAGGCTTTGATAGTATATTTGTTGTGGTGGATAGATTCAGTAAGATGGCTCATTTCCTGCCATGTAAATGCACTAATGATGCTTCACACATTACTGGTTTGTTCTTCAAAGAAATTGTTAGAATCCATGGTTTGCCTCTTAACATTGTGACTGGCAAGGATCCAAAGTTTGTGGGCCACTTTTGGTGCACTTTGTGGAAGAAGTTGGGTACTCAATTGTCATTTACTTCAGACTATCACCCTCAGACTGATGCGCAAACTGAGGTGGTGAATAGGTCCTTCGGAAATCTTCTCAGGTGTCTTACCAAACAACATGGAGAGGCATGGGATACGATCATCCCTCAAGAAGAGTTTGCTTACAATGATTCCTCCAATAGGAGCATAGGAAGGAGTCCATTTGAGATTGTTTATGGTCTTCATCCAAGGGGTGTTCTTGAATTGAGAGATCTCCATGCATTGGAAAGGAAAAGTGCTCAAGGTGAAGACTTTGCACTGGCTATGAAGGACATCCATGATAATGTCAAAGAAACTCTTCAAAAGAATAATGACAAGTACAAGGAGAAGGCCAATGAGAGGAGAGATGTACAATACAAGGTTGGGGATTTGGTCATGGCACATTTGAAGAAGGAAAGACTTCCTAAGGGGTAGCCAACTAAACTTCTCATGAAGAAGATAGGACCATGTAGGATTGTGCACAAGTTTGGGCCCAATGCCTATGAGATTGAACTTCCTCAAGGCTTGGCCATATCTCCTATCTTCAATGTTTCAGACTTGTTTCCTTTCAAAGGTGATCCTAATGCAGATTTAGGGGCAGATATGACAGCAATAGGAGATGAAGAATGGGTTAAGGGTCTTCCACCCAATCAACCATTGAAGTTGGAATGTATTCTTGACACCAAGGCCTTGAAGAGGACAAGAAAGAAGACATAAAACAGTTCCTTGTCAAATGGAGTGGCTTACCCATTAAAGATGGCACTTGGATGAGTGAAGAAGACATCTTGAAGCATGGTGTCACAATTGCTGATCTACTTCCTCAAGAGACTTGAGTTCTCTTTCCACACGGGGAGTATGGTGCAGGAGCACCAAGGAGATCACCTATGTTTTGTTTCATACTTGTCTTCATGTTTGTGGTTCATATTGTCTTGCTCCAATAAGGTCCTACAAGACCATTCATGATTGTAATAAGGAATAAGGACTATGTCCAAATATCTATCCTCATATTGCTGAGACAGTCACATTTGTAAAGCCTTCATAAGGCATGTAGAGACAGTCTTCATGATTGTAAGCCTTATTAAGGCATGTCAAGGAGTCTAAGGTGATGTCCAAAGAGTCTAAGGTGATGTTCAAAGCCTAATTGCATTGTAAACATGTTTGAAGGCAGTGTTAAGCCCAAACAATAGATGTAACTCTGCCAAACAGATGTAATTAGTTTGCTGCAGTTAGAAACAGGGTAGTTCGATGGTTATTGAATAGTTCCATCAACCAAAAACTACCCCCAACTACTTCAATGACCTCGAGGAAGGTTAATAAGACTCTGCAGATGCCATTGTATGGAGAAGAAGCATTTTGGAGAAGAAATCAATAAAGTATAACATTTTTTGCCTGTGTCTCATTGTTTTCTCACTGTTGCTGCACGTACCCTGTCTGTGTACGGACGAGTGGTGGTAGTTGGGTGTGTTGGAATGAAATTTTGGTGAGTTACCTTCCAAATGCATATATTTTGAGTTCTTGACATTTCTCTAGAGCATTTTAATGCTCATTTTTCTGTAGGGTGGTCTAGGAAACCCTTAACTAGGGTTCTGACATAAATTTAAGATGTTTCTTCCATTCCACTGACTCCAAAAATTTGTGATCAGTGGGATGGGTTCTTTGATGTCTATTTTAATGTCTTGCAAGAGTATTTTGGGCAGGAACCTGTTATTGCTAGGATTTCATTGATGAAACTTAGCAAAACCATGTGCTAAGTGTATGCAAGAAGCAACAATAGTGTGAAATTTGATGACAGTCGGTTCTAACAACAAATGAAGACCAGATTATATGGTTTTGGAGGGCCCCTAACATGTCCAAGTAGTCCTAAAAATTACAAGCCTCCATCCAAAGGTAGTTGCTTCACAAATTAGGCCTAATTGGGGCTCTAAATCATCAGGAGGGGCTATAGGTTGAGGCATATCATACAAAACAACCACTACCCATTCTAGGATACGTGATAGAAGGTCCTAATGGGTATCTTCTAATTGTCTAAGATTTGCATTTGAAGATCTGTATCAAAAGTTATTAGGATTGTTCTCATTTTTTAGGGCTACAAACCATTTCTTTGGTTTGTGAAGGAAGTACCGTTTCTGAGTTTGACCTACCTTTGCCAATGGATGGGATGGGTTCCAATGCATGCCTAAACACCTTTTCCATGAAGAAATTTTAACCCCTAACTGTTGTTCCCACTTTTGTATTAAGAACCTCAAATTTGGGCTTTTTGGTGTAGTAAGAACCTAGTCATATTGTCTATCTTCCTCCTATCCAAAGTGCCTCTACATCAACCACGTCTTAAATGACATATCTAACATCACTTTCAACACCTTTTGACACCATCCTAACCACATACATCTTAATACTAATTAATTAGACAAATTATATTTATTTAATTAATTAGGATTATCATTTTAACATTCCTTCCATCATCAAATTAATTAAATATATTTACTTAATTAAAACTAATTTCCCACATCCCTCTACACTAATTAATTAAATAATTTCATTATTTGATTAATTAGTCTAAAAATCCTGAATCCTATTCCAATCCCCCATTTATCCTAATTAAGTCCCATCTTTATCCACTATCCCCAAATAAATGAATTAAAAATTCAGCTAGTCACATGACCAACTAAAGGTTCTCTAGATTCATTGAACCTAGACACTCTCACACAAGTCAAACTAATTTTATATCTCCACCATTTGTTTGTATACCATATCTTTTAATCCCAGCCACTCACATAAGGATAAGCTCTAGAAACTTCCATCCTTACTCTAATTCTTCTCATTTAATCCTAAGTATCCATCCATATTTAATCTCAACCATTCATCTTTATAGAATTTCTTAGAAGCTTCCATCTTTGCCCTAATTCTTCTCATTTAATCCTAGCCATCCATTCATGTTTAATCTCAACCATTCAACCTTATTGATTTTCTTAGAAGCTTCTAATCTTGCCCTAATTTGTCTCATTCAATCTTAATCATCCAATCCAAATGAATCCTAACCCTCCATTCTTCTACCTCAAATCTATCAATTTAATATTTACCTTCATCCAATGCATCAAGAAGAATCTACAGATGCATGTTGTCATACTGAGGAGTCCACTTGAGCAACTCAACATAGGAATCATCATCAACACTTCATCATTTAGAGGCATCATTCACATCCAAAGAAAGGTATTGAATTTTGTTTAGCTTACATTACTTATAATTTCCTTTTCTTTCATGCTCCAATTTGAGGTAGAGGTAGTCTATTAGCTTAGGTTGGCATTCTTAGCTTGGATCTTTCCTCCCCTACAATTCTTTATCTTCTTATGATATGGTTGATGAATCTTTGATTCATGATGATTTGATTTATGATGCACATCATTTTAATTCACCTACGATAGATTCATTTAGTGGAAATGAAGATGCAAAGTTCCATGCTAGCTCCACTTTATCTTCATATTATGTATGCATACATACATACAAAGTAATGTCACATCAATGAGTCAAGGCAAACATGTTTTAGCTTGTAGAAAACAACTAGATTAGGTCCATGAGTTTTAGTCATTTGTTTTATTTATTACTTTACTCTTGGCTCTAGAACATGTGCTTCTCATTATTCGTATTCTACCCTTTCTAGTGACCTTTTCCTAGTAGATTTCATGAATTTTTCTATGCATCATGATGATATACCACTTTTTGATGGAGACCCTCCTTTGGATCCTTTTGTGTTTTCTTGCGGTGTATCCTTAAGTGATTGTGGAATACATTCTTAGACACCTGTTACTTAAATTTCACTACAACTCATTCAGGTAGAGTTTTGATTCAAAGTTTAAAAGGTGCATTTTATCTGATCCTTATTACATTACATTCAAGTGCATAAATGAAATAATTTAAAAGACTATGATTATCAAATTACTGCATTTATCCAAGTGCATGTAACATAAGAAAGATTTATGCAAATCCTTTCTAAAAAATAAATAATCTTTATTGAATGTAAAATGTACATTATCTCACACAAGCCGTGAGATTAACTTTCTTATTCAATGAAATTGAAGAAAACAATTTATACATGAAAGTAAAAGTAAAAAAAAAAAATGTGCATGTAAGGGGAGAGGCCAGTCATTGCCTGAGAATGACTGGTTTTGGTTCTGGTGTGTAGTCTTGTCGCCCAGAGTTGTCTTTGTCTTTCCAAGTCCATGTCATCTCCATTTCCTGCATTTGGCAAAAGAACGATGTTAGAGTAATACTCTAAGCAATGAGTGGTCCCTAATCTGACATGAACAGGGACTTATGCATGCATAAACTGCTCCTAAAATGCATTAAACAAGAAATGTATACTTTGGATGTCCTAGAAAACAAGAAAGTCATCAAACACATCCAAAGTATGCATTTATTTTTGTAACAAGTTTGCTTCATGTGCAGATACAGGTGAAATTGTGTTTTTGAGTGATTCATCAGTTTATATTATGAGTGGGAAAAATGTAGCTCCCACAAGGGTTGAGCTTAGCTCATAAGTGTTACAGAAGCATTTCATATGTTTTCATGTCATAAAGAGTATAGATTGTGTGGAAAAAGGAACAATCATGCAAGAAACAGTCCTCAGGGGATAGCAAATGACAAAGCACTATCATACAATCACATACAGTGATAGTATATGGAGGAGAAATGGCAAGATAACTGCAGACAATCTCATACAATGAGTGCCATGAGTAAGTGTCATGACATGAAGGTTCCATATTATAAGCCTCAATGGTACTGTCACAATGATTCCATATCATAAACAATGAATGTTGCATCAACAATACCATACAGGTAAAGCTACAACAGTCATAAGAAGTGGTCTTAGGGAGGATAGTTTAGTCATGAAAAGATAAGGAGATATACTCAGAGGCACCAAAATAAATATCCAATCTCATTTAAAACCTTATGAGATCCTTATTTTTCTGTCTAGCAACAGTCATATGAGTGACTATAGCCAGGAAGCACAGTCAGTGACAAAAGCTGTGAGACTGCAAGAAAGAATTGGTGCCTAAGATCATTGGCAGGTGTAAGTTGGAGACAGTCTCTAGTCATGAAGAAAAATGTTGAAGACCATGAATAGTGCAACAGTAGCATGAGAGCCCTTCATTATTGTTTAAGCCTACTATTTGCATGTAGTTAGGATACCATGCTCAAACTTGCATGCTCACAAATGGAACATTATCAAGTAAATGGTTAAAGAACATTGTGAATAGTTTTGGTCATACTATGTGGTAACAGTCAAGATGTTTTAAAGATTTTTGTTGAGTGATTTAAGGTCTTAGGGTGAAGATTGAGAAACTATATAGTGATACAATGCACAATACAAAAGGCTTCAAATCAACCAATAATTTAGAATCTGTACAGTTACTAAGAAGATGCATAAAGGAAGTCATGAAAGGTTTAAAATAGTCTCATGGTGATAGCAGTCATGGCATGTGGCAAACTCTGAGAATAAGGAAGTAGCATTGTTCTACCCTTTTACTTATGCACAGTAAAGAGTTATGCAAGGATGACAGTGGTATGTCATGAGTCAAAGGAGCCTAACACGGTAAAGAGACCTATAGCTACAGTTATGTAAGGATGACAGTGAATTAGGTAAGCAAACATTCATATGAACTATATGATTATCAACATAAGACTGGTAGAGATACAGTAAATAGTGTTTTGTTTTGCTGACTATTATGAACAAAGGTGTGATAGTATGATTAAGGTGAGCAAATAGTCTCAAATTCACTATTAGAGTCATGTTAAGGACAACATGACTATCATCAAGAAGAGTCACTAGTCAAAGGGGATACAATGATTATCAACATCAAAGAGACTAAGATGACATGAAGTGTTGAAAGTCACACTCATCTAGAGATGATTGTGTTCAGAATTAAGGAAGAATAGTGAACATCTAGAAGAATAGTCATCTCACAAAAGAGTAACCATTTGTAGAATGACTAGTAGAGGTGACTGTGATTATATGTATGTAGTAGTCTGAGCAAGTATGACAACAAATCCAAAATGTAGTCTCAAAGCCCATGTTGAAGATAGTGATATATAACAGTCAAACTTGCCAGGACATTTTCAATAATGTGTGACCACAGTGGTTTTTTCATGTATCAAGGAGAGAAGTCTACAACACTATGGAGACTTGTGCATAGTTTGAAGCATAAACAACCCTCCTCAAGGCTTTCAAGTTTTCATCCAGACACAGTCAAATGAGACAGTGCATGCATGAGCAGGCTACGTAGCACAAGAAGATTATAAAGGGTAAGTATCTCATGAGCAAGGACAGTATACAACCAAAGCAAGACAAAGCAATGCAAAATATGACATTACAGTAGATCTGAAATAAGAAGGGTAATAGTCATAAGAGACTCAGTGATGATTCATGACAGAGAGCATCCATTAGAGACACTGAAATGAGCAACTGCAGATAAATGACTAATAGAATATCATGCAGAGATCCCGAGTCAACACGACGTGTATATGCAAATGAGAAGACAACCATTACAACTAGCAATCTAGATAGAATGAACATTTATCAGTCAATGAAGACCATTAACGACTGTCATCAAGAGTTATCACCAACCAAAAGGAGATTGCATAGTCAGAATCCTTATAATTTTGTCTATTTTAGATCAACTGGAAAATATATGCAAAATAGGCAAAATATATAGATTCATATGCAATTTATAGATATAGACCTCTTACCAAATTTCTAGATCTAAGTAGTTTTTCTTTCAAACTAGAACACTTTGTTTTTCAAAATATCTTCAGAGGAAGTGCAAATACAGAAATGCAATATATAGCTACAGTGGGTCTGAATGCTTAGAAATGTCAGAGACAATAAAGTATTCGTGAAGAACTCACTGGTATAGAAAATAGATTCAAATCAATGAGCTCATAGTATACAGAAATGTAGTGCTTCAAAGACATAAACTAGAACAAGTGCTCTTCATCATAGCTATTCCAAAAGGCTAGGGTTTTGTTTTATTTTATCAAACCCTAAGTGCATTTTTCCCAAAAATGCCTTTTTCTGTCAGCAGAAAACAAGAATCTCATCCTGTAAGTGGAACACCCAAAAGAACTATAGTGAGGGTTTTATTTTTTATGAAACCCTAAGTAAATTGTCATAGAACAAAGGAAATGTTACAAAAGTGTCTTTCTCATCACGGCCTTGATAGAGATATACATAGAGCATCATTTGTAGTAAGAAGAAGTGACAGAGAAATGAAAAGTTCTATCATTTTCTATAGCTTATACCTTTGAAATACAGTCATTTATGCATAAAATGAAATCTTCTACACAGACATGAAGGAATACAAGGAGATTCTTCAAATACAATGAATAAAAGCAACATGAAATGATAAGATTTGTAGCATTTTTCCAGAAAAATAGTTTCAACAAGCTTACCTCCAGCTTCAAGACAGAAAATGGTGAATAACACAGTGTAAATGCTTCAGATCACCTACAGGAGCTCCAAACATGAAACCCTCATGTTAGCGGCTAGAGCTTGTAGAGCAAGTTTTGCAAAAGAGCAAAATGCAAAAATGAATGTAAAAGTTGCTTTTTTGTCTTTAGGGTCTCAAAACCCTAAATGCCCAATGAGTCTTTTTCTCTTGCATTTTTGTATTTCTTTTGCATATCATTTATATGATCCGTGGTCAAAACATTGAAAGTGAAGCGCCTAGGTAAGTGCCACAGGGTAGCCGAATGTATGTTAAGACTTTGTGAAATCTTTATTTCCCTCTTATTAGGATGTACACTTTAGTGTTTTTGCCATCTTATATTTATTTTCTTTACATATATTTTGACTTGTACAACAATAACTTCAAAAAATGATGACCTTTATGAATCATTTGAAGAGTTATAGTTATTTTTAATGTAAAGAAGAATGATGGAGTAAAGAGACCTTATTGCCTTGGATGCTTTGCAGCTTGGAATTGTGAAGATGTGGCAAACACATGCCATTGTTATGGCTATTTGTTTATTGCCTTGAGGGAGGAGATTGACTAATTCTTGGAGACAGTTAGTAGTTGGTTTCTTTTGGAGAGGGTATCTAGGACTGTTTTATTACTCTTGGAGTCCTTTTTAGACTTGTTTTCATAAGCCATCATGTTTGGCTAAGTCCTAATGGACTTTTTCTTGCATTATGGGCACTTTTAGAGAGGATATAGGCCCTAGATTTGAGGCTTTTTGGGTGCATTTGACCCCAATCAGTTTGAGAATCCTTCTATTATGGAACCACTTGGATAGTGGTGGATATAGTCACTCTTGTGAATTTTTTGTATTGAGTTCTTACATGCAGATTTCAGAGACTTGTGATTTTTTATAGTCCTTGCTCAGATTTTTGACAGTTTGTAATTCATTCATCTTTAGACATGGAATACAGTGTATACCTTAGTTATTTCTGGTGATGAAAACTCTTGCCTTTCTCTTGTTATTGCAGTCTTGTGTGTGTTGAATGATTGATCAAGTTATTTGTGAAATTATCTTAGTCTCCTTGTAACTTTGTCTCATATATTATACCTTTGCTACAAGTAGTAAGCTAATGCAGGTTACTAATTGTGTTGATAAAATGCATATAACTTGTTAATTGTGAAGTTCTTTTCCTTTTGCAAGTTATTGTGTCTTTAACCTTTTAGTGAAACATTTATGCAAAAGCACCCATATTAAATTGTGCAAAAATTAGTTTCTATCAGTTTGAACTAAGTGTAAACAAGTCTAAATTTCATTGTCTTTGTCAGCTCGGTGTGTCACCCTTTTTACTTTAAGTTTTTAGTTTAGTTTTATGAGTTTCCTCCTTCCATTTTCTCTACAAAAATCATTAGTTTAGGTGATAACCATCTAGGAAGGTAGCCTTCTCCAGAGGTTGACCTCTGCTTTTAAAGTTACCCACATCTTTAGAGGTCTTCCCATGTTTCAATAGATTGTTAAACCTTACGTTTAACAGGGTGCAAATCTCATTGATAACAACACCTTTTACTAAAAAACACATGGTTTAGATGTACATGGGGATAATTTACAATTTTTACTTGGTATATGTGAGGATAATATGCCACTAGTCATTGATGTCTTTCCCATCCTCTCCCACTATTACATGTGGCATACATACACATATGGATGTGGTGTAGGTTGAGCATGATCTTTTACACTCCCTCATGAGTAGTTTGAATGACTTCAAAAAGCATGTTGATGATTATGAACAAGCATTTAAACCAAAACATCCCACCAATGAGATATTGCACAATCCTTTGGCATAACACATTTTGAATTATCCTTCACCAAGTGGATTTGTGGCACCATGTTTTACAAGATATGATGGTAGAGGTGATCCATTATTACATTTACAGTTTTTCCAAACTCTGTGCATCCCTTATTTTCATGAGGATCAATTGTGTGCTAATGTGTTCCAAACAAACTTGAGTGGTCATGCACTTACATCATCTTAATTATCACCACATGCTTCTATTACTTTCTTTGAGGATTTGGTTAGTGCTATCCCAAACACTTTCATTATAATATTGAACCTAAAGCACATGTTACTAATCTTGTGAAATACAAGAAAGAAGGGCAGGGGTCAATTAGAGATTACATATTGTGATTTCAAGAATTAGTTACTAATGTGAGTTTTGCCTTAGAAGATAATGAACTTTAAAGAATATTTGTTGATATTTTATTCCCCTCTTTCAAAGCTAAGAGATATTTTACTTCCCCTTTTTTATATTTATATGCTACTACATGTAAATGTGAGTGTGGTTTATTAAATGACCCTCTTTTATGTCAACGTATTTATAGAACTTTTCCTTATGTTCATGAGTTAACATTACAATTACATGCAAACAATATGGTTGATAAAGATGTACCTGATGGTGATTATCACACACAAATCAAACCAAAGTAATTTAGAGAAATCACTAGATTAAATGAGCCTACACATATTGTATTAGAACAACTTTTGGAACACAATTTATTACTTCAACTCCAGTTAAGCCAATGAATTTGTTTAAGCTTTCACCATGCAAAGCTAAATATTTTTGTGCTTATCATTGTACATGTGGACATTCTATGGATAGATGCATTAAACTCAAACATCAAATTCAAGGTCTTATAAATTAAGAGATGATACAAGTTGGGGATAATCAGTTTGACTTACAAAATGGGGAATGACTTCATTGGTTGGATATCCTCACTTTTCTTCTTACTGATTATCGCATTTTGTGTTTTTGCTTTCCTTTCTTGGATTTATGTGTTCCATGTTCCTAGTTATCATGTGGATGATGCAAAGAAACCTTTCGTGGTGCATGTTGATAGAATTTGATCTAAGCACAACATCACAATCCTCTTTAGTAGTAGCATCAACACCCCCTGCATCACTCAACTCATACAACATGGTACTCACACACATGTGCATAATAATATCTTGCTTTCCTTTCTTGTCTTTATGTTTGTGTTTCCATGTTCCTAGTTAGCATGTGGATGATGCAAATAAACCTTTAATGGTTCATGTTGATAGAATTTGATCTAAGTGCAACATCACGCATCCTCTTTAACAACAACATCAACACACCCTACATCACTCAGCACATGAACCATAGTACTCACACACTTGTGCACAATAATATGCTCATACCATTACATACAATTCTTATGTACAACTATGAAGTATTACTCATGTACATAGTGTGGCTCTGCACATGGTTGCACATACTAGTGATCGGTCAACCCATAAGTGTGTAACACATGGAATGCCAATGATCACATTATACTTTCATAAATGTGTCCCACCTGGTGACCTCTACGCAATAGAACACGATCACATAATTGGTACCATACATATCCTACACATGACAGCATACGTGCCACATGTCATAGAAATCTAATTGGCACCATATAAGTTTGACATATATTGTCACCCTATCCACATAAGAAATCTGTCCCATGAATTGGTGTAAGAACCTAAAAATATATATTTTTAGATTGTTGATAGTTAGGCAGATATAACATTAAAAGCAAGTTTAGCCTTTTAACACTAATGATCCAATCATCAAGAGTTGTAATTGACTTTCAATAATAGACAAGACAAAACATTATGAAAATGGAAATAAGAATAAACAAGTATCTAAGAGAGAAAGAATAGTGAAAAGGGAGATCTACATGCACCTACATGGAGAAGAGTATCCATAGTGGAAAGTGATTAAAATAATGTCAAAATGTTTCCTGTCAATGTTTGGAACTTTCTAAGGTCAAGGACATTGTTGTTTGGGGTCAAAACACCCTATTAGATGACCTAGTCCTAACCTCACACTTGGCTTGACAGCCTTGTCCTAGGTAGACAACCTAGTCCTCGAAGGTGGTACAAACCTAAAAACTTGTAGGGAGGTCTC
The DNA here is from genome assembly GCA_027924645.1 of Cunninghamia lanceolata. Taxonomy (NCBI): domain Eukaryota; kingdom Viridiplantae; phylum Streptophyta; class Pinopsida; order Cupressales; family Cupressaceae; genus Cunninghamia; species Cunninghamia lanceolata. The sequence continues at coordinate 41,355,776 of BSBN01000391.1, read as the reverse complement.
TAACAATGTAAAAAGGCTCCTTAGAAGTGGGCACGTGTCAACAAGTAGAAACAAATATGAGAGGTAGTAAACAATATTCAATTACATGACTATAATGATGAAAGAGAAGAACAAGGAACAATTTCCCCTAATTCTGGAAGGATACGTGTTTGAAACTTTATAGGGAGAATGATATATAAGAGCCTCCCTAAAGAGTATACTTGTTGACATACAAAAACAAAGGCAAAATGGACATAAAATAGCCCAAACTTAACTATATGAAAAAAGAGAAAATTAAAGAAAATGGATAGGATTCACCTCATTTTATGATGACATGTCAATGGATTTAGGACTTGAACACTACAAGACACCTATCACTAAAATATAAGCCTAAAAAAACTAAAGGGACAAGGTCATTTTAAAGAAGTAATTGTTAGGATTAGTGTGTTATTCACTTGCAATCCCATGTCTAACGTTCTTTACTCCAAGTACATTCTAGAGGCTATAACATTTGATCTAGAGCTCTAATTTCAATGACTTGAAGATCTCGATGAGTCAAACATATTAAAAAAATCAAATATTGGATTAGATATTAGTTTAGAACCCTCAAAATTCCCTTAGAAAGTGAGAAAACAAACTCTAAATTTTCATAGTGCAATACCTAAGAAAAACAAAAAGGGTAAGAGGTGGAAACCCTTATGGAGGATAGATCTTTGGGCTACAAATGAAGATCTAGAGACACTTGGGACATTATTGTAATGGCACTGAATAAGGATATCATGGTACAATGTCAACAACAAGAGTTACATTGTGAAGAGTGGAGCATCTTGTCATTAGTTGGTTTTTATCTTAGGTACATTTTTTAATGCATAGTGGGACAAGAAATTTTTGCTTATGGACCACAGTTTTGGAGGCCACTACTTTATAGCTTGCTAGTTTCCTATTTCCTTTGCTCTATATATCGAATGTATGAGTGTTGGGTGAATATTTTTTTGTTTAGCTAACTAATGACAAAATGGTTATATCGCCATAGCTATGATGAGACTGAGTCTCTCCTCTCAACAAGGGGAGGTTCCCTCTAGATAATGAGTTCTTTCTAACAAACAAATTTTAATATTTAAATAAACTAAAACTATTCTCGGGGTGTTCCCATTGCATCCTATTCTCTTTTTTCAGAATATATGTTTCTCTCTTGCAAAATAACAACTTCACAATCAATGATATTTGATAACTCTTGAACCAAAACAAACCATAGAAACACAAAGTCTTCTATCGTTTGGCTTATTTCTCAGAAACAAACTTAATTGAATTCAAATGCAGCCCAAAGTCTCCACTTTCACCTAATATGATATAACTAACTTGAACACAACAATTTACAGCACAAAGTCTCTAAACAATTATATTCCCACAAATAAACAGAAACTCCCGCAATGAGAAAAATATCACAAAGTCTATTCAACCAAAACAAGAACACTCCTCTCAAATTTCAATAAACTCCATGATTCCAATAATGATTCAATATAATATAACACCAATGACATAAGAACATTGATATCATGAAACAATATGATTCAACTCAAAGTTTGATACTCAAATTGCCCGCTTATATTGATATTCACTTGAAAAATATGATAAACACAAAAATTCAAAGTCTTGAAATGTTTTCCAATTTGCCAGAGTTTCTTTGCAATAGATAAAAGATGATATTTACAATGGGGGTCCTCTTTATTTATAAGAGAAGCTGAGAGCAAAAATAGGAAAATCCTAACTACTTTGACTTATTCAAACAGAAGAGTCCTATTTGACTTAGGACTTCCTTTGCCTCACATGTAATTACATTTTAGAAAAATACATATGAATATGTCCACAACAAAATTCAAATTACATATACAAGAATAAAATAAACTAAGCTATCAGCTTCCTCCATCATTCTTCTTTAGAAAATTCTAGTACATGGCCTGTATAGCCATCATTTCACATGCATCTGGCTTAGCTATATTTTCTAAGATAGTGCGGGCCCAAAGAATTGCATCTTTTACTGCCTTTATTGCCTTCTCATGTTTGTCAAGATTGTCCTTCAAGTTCTCAAAATTTGAATGATGATCATAAAGATTGTCCATGGAAAGTACTGAGGGCACTTCATCTTCGAATTTCCTTTGAACCATCTTTTTGAAGGATCTTATCATTTCATCTGCTGAAAGGAACTTATGATTTTCACCTGTGAGGGTGCATGGGAGTTCTTCTAGCCTGTGTAGAAGTGTGACACCACTGTCTCCACTCATTTGATGAGCTTGACATAAATCCTCAAGTAAACCTTTTATTATATGGATACGATGAACCAGAGACTCCTTAGTCTTAAGATATGATTCACTATTTGCGATGACCCCAATGGTGATCAGGTTCTTTATCTTAATCTTTTTCATCTCTATCCACTCCTCCAAGTTCTCTTCCTAATCCTGCAGTTCTTGGGAGAGTAAGTCAACCATGTTATCAAGCTCGGCTTTGGCTTTATCCATATTTTCTTTTCTTTCTACAGTGGTCTTCAGTAGAATTTGCCCTTGAGCTAGCAAACGTTCCACAATATCTCCTACCACTCTTCCTCTGGCCTGAGCTTTTTCAACCTTCTGTATCAAAGGATCTTCTACAGTCACTGCCATGGGTTCCACAATTTCAGATGACTTTACTATTTTTTTAAGAACAACAAGTTTTTTCTGCTTTAGCTTTATACTGTTCTTTTTCCTTTTTGACTTCATCATATTTTTCGAGCAAGGTGTTGGCAGTAGTTTGAAAATCTGCTTTTATGTCTTCATGAGTTAGCTTACCTAACTCAACCCTTGAGACGACATAATCATTCATGTCAAAATTATCAACAGTAGCATCCTCTAGTGGCTTATCAATCTCTACATATCTAATCCCTTTTTCATTGATAAGCCTAGAAACAGTCTTAGGCTTCTTCTTTAGAGTCTTTGATTTCACAGGTAACAACTTCTCAATATTAATTTTGTCTGGCAAAATAGATTGCTTCTTTCTCTTGGGAGTATATGTAGACAACCATGAAGGGAGCATAGAAAGACCCACATTAGGAGAAGAATCAATAACTTGCTTTGCCGGGTCCATGCTTATTCCTGTTACTATAACAATGGGACTGGTAGGAGTAAAAACAATAGTAGTATCAACAACCTTTTCAGGACTATCTAGAAAATGTTCTAACACTGTATGTTCACCAATATCAAAAGATGGGGAAGACAAACTAGGAATGGACCCAGATGAATCAAACACTGTTCCAAAACTAGTTCTTAATGAAGGAGAAGTATTATCAGAGGAAACAACCAAAATAGGAGAAATAGGAATATTTGAAACTACTGGAAAACTACCAGAAAGAGGAGCATGAGCTAGGGGTGTAGAAACTTGTGATTTAGTTGGAAGATCCTTCTTAGGAGACTGACATAGATCACTAGTTTGTTCTTGCTCTACATTCTCATTTCTATCTTGTTCTATTTCATCTTCCTCATTAGATTTATTAGACACTTCTGTTTGTTGGGCATCCTTAGATTTCTCAATATTTTGCTTTTCAGTTTCAACATATTCAACCTCCATTTGCTCAACGTTTGTATCTTTAGCACCTGATTCAGTGACATTAGAGGTTCCTGCAACTTCTTTCTTCTTCCCTCCCTTGGATACAAACTTAATTTTTGGCTTATGTATTTTGGAGGAAGAAGGGGTGTCACTCTTATTCTTGGTCCTGTTTTCTACTTTCTTGCCTGTTTGCTCCTGAGTTTCAGTCTCTGGCCCTATGAGAATTCCTTCAATCTGATCCCTTTGCTTTCCAACCATATATTTTGTGTTAGCCAGGATTGGCTAAAATATTTTTCTTATGGAAGTTTCCTCTTTAACTGACCATTTCACCTCTGGAAGAGGTGAGACTTCAATATTCTCAGTGTTATATTTGGGTTCTAGAACCTCCCCATCATCTTCCATTCCATCTGGAATATCAGCAAGGCCCAACTCTTCTATCTAACTCAAATGAAGTCTGCAATAGTCTAACTTCCTGATCTCATTTTGTGTCCTGAGATCAGCCCAAATATCTTCCACCATAGGCACATGGAAAGTTGACTTTCTTTTGATCTTATCCAATACCCTCTTGAAGTCAAAACGATCCCTTTTCTTGAAAGTTTTCATGGTGACCAGCTGCAATTTAGAATCAACTATTTTTGCCTTGTTAGCTAACTGAACCGAGTACCTTCCAATTTCTACAGGAAAATTTATCCCTGACTTCTTCAACTCCATTTGTTTATTATGTACTACAATCAATTGCCTACATAATTCCATGAGGACAATACGGTCACTGGGCTATCGTGGAAGAATATAAGGGTAGCAAGATAATACCCTACTCTAAGGTATGTGAAAGTAGGAAATTGTAAGAACAAATAGCTAAAAGAATTCACAACTTCCCAGGCTTCATCTAAAACCCTCTTCTAAACAAGTTCATTGTCTCATAAGCACATAAACACTGAAAAGAAAGCATCATTAACCCTTCGAAAATGATGGATTGATCCCTTTAGAGTGATCTGAGGATAATAGTCATACACGGGAACGAACCTCCTATCACCAACCTGAGTAAGTCCAGGGAAACTTCTCATGCTTGTGGCAGCATATACCAGATATGAGGTCATATAGAATTTAAATGTTGTGTTGACCCTCACCAATTGTTCATGCAATGCATTACTGATCTGCTCTCCCCAGAATATTTTCTATGTGCCCCAAACAATCACCTTGATGTATGTGTACATCCATTCTTGAAACTTGGAGGAAGAAGGGAGTCCTCTGATATGACTCAAAAGTGTGATCAAATCACAAACTTCCCCTACAAAGTCACTCCTAGGGAGATCCTTCGACCATCTGGTTAGATTACTTCAAGTAATTTTCAACCATTTATTATTTATGTACCTTCTTGCAGCTTCCACATCTATATCATAGTCTTTTTGCCCTTGAGCAAAATCAATTTGTCCAATATTTTCAATAGGTGGACACATGAAGATTTTATCAAGAAATTCTGCGTCCAACCTCATGATCACATTCCCTTGGGAATCTTTCACAACCCTAGTATCCCTGTTGTAATGGCTAGCCACCTGAAGAACAAACTCGGGGTTATGGGCATAAACTGGAAAAGAGGCAACCAAATGAATGTTGTTGTCAATTATCTTTTGCATGTGTCTGGAAGGGTTTGTCTGTTTAGTTCTGTCCACAAATTCTATCATATCCACATGCCCTATTTCTGTATCTCTGATTTCATCAACATTTGACTGTACTGAAGTCACAGGGAAGACCCCTTGGTATTTGTACTTCATGATTTTAGCTTTGGATGGAGATGGCTCCGACATCAGTTTTGAAGAGGAAACTGGAAACAACGCCTACCACAGATGTCTGTTAAAAATTGCAAAAAGCCATGATCTCACAGTTAGGGGAAAAATGGATAAATTGGGATAACTATGATTTGATGATCATGAATAGGAAAACATGTGTTAAAGGGCTTGAGTGTGCACAAATCGAGGTAAAGGGCGAAAGCGGGTTAACAGGCTTTGAAAGGCAAATTTTCTCAGTGTTAGGAAAAATTCAGGAAAATGTGCATGGGTGATCAAAATGACTGCTCCTGCATGGAGGATCATTTACTTATGTAAAGTCGGTCATATTGACCACTATTACATGTGAATAGGATGTGTGATTAAAATGCACATGCAAAGTTGGCTAAAAGGATTGCCTTTGCATGTATTTGGAAAAATATATGTTTAGATGTAGGGGCGGTCAAAATGATCACCCTTACATCAAGGTAAAAATTGCAAGTCTTTGAGGCACATGCAAAGTCAGCGAAATGGACCGCCTGTGCATGTTGAATGAAAGGGTTTGATGTATAGTCGGTCAAATTGACCGCTACTGCAGGTATTTTTACAAACTCCAAGTTATATGTGTAAGGGAGGGAGTTTCAGCCACTCCTGCACATTGGAAGGTAATTCATAAAGTTCATGTAAGGATGCGAAGGTGGCGAAAATGCCCGCTTAGGCATGTACATTGAAATTTGATTTCATATGTAGAGGCGGCAAAAATGCCTGCCACTACATATCAAACCAATGGGTAGATTGTGAAGGCGTTAAAAATGACCGCCCTGACATATCAAACTAAACCTCTGAAGACTAGTTTAAAAACCTAAGACACGGGAGCAAACAAAAACATAAACAAATGAAAACAAATGTTTTGCTAAGAAAGACTCTCACAAGATCTCTTAAATGCAACCACATAATCAACGAAGAATTTAAAACATTCATTCGATTGTAAACAACAAAAACCCTAGAATAAATTAAAGAAGCAAGGAAAAAGAAATAAGGACTTACCTTTAAATAGGAAACCCTAAACGTGAGCTGAAGAAGTAAAATTTGCGAGAAATCCAAAATCTGTGATTTTTCGTGAGAGGAAAGATCTCAAGGAGGTATCACCAGCTTGTTTAAGGTTTCAACAATGGAAAATAAACTAATCAAAATGAATAAAAAGGTTTAAAAAGGTTAAAACATAAAATCATTACTGTCAACACGAGTGACATTAATATCACCATAGTTCAAAGATTTCACCAGGATATGCTTGGTCGGTAAAAACTACCAATCATACACATGAAGGTTCAACGTGTATAAGCGGTAATAACGACCGCCTTTACATGTTAAACTTTGACAGGGGACACACACAAGCGGCGATTAGAACCGCTCTCATATGTTAAAAGAAAACTTTGATAAAATATGTAAAAGTGGCAAAAAGCGCTGACCTTACACATAAAACAACAAAACACAGGTAATAGCGGTTATTTGGACTGCTATTGCATGTGAATACAAAAACTTTTCTAACACCCCCAAAATAGTCAGTAATTGATATTTTGGCAAGCTTACGACCAAAACAAGCTTCACTATTTTCAAGGAATTGACATAAGGGAATGTTGCAAACTTTTCTAGGATGTTAGATGACTTCGCACAAGACCAAGAGTACTTGTCTCAATTTGTGAACTTAGAGTGTAGGCTACGAAACATACAAGTTTCGTAGGGGTTGTCTACAAAAATGAGCATAGCCGATTTTGAGAACAACAATGAGATAGAGGTTTTATAGTGTTATGTAAGTGAAGTACTATTATGTAACAAGAATGTTGTTAGAATGAAGAAGATTGAGTATATTGTATTAGTGTAATCTTGTTCTTAAGATTAATACAAGCTCGATATCTCTTTGATGGAGTTTTTTCCTGAAAGGGTTTTGTTACTAATTTTTTGTTCACACTTAAAATTAGTTGGACCTAAGGGTAATTGTTCAGAAGGAATAAAATAAAACTTCAAGGTTATGCATTTATTGAACAGGTTGATATCTTGACAAGAGCAGAGAAAGAGATTTAGTTGACAAGATAACCCATCAGTCTAATCAAGACTGATGAGTTATCATGACAAGAGAATAGAATTGCCAAGGTATCAGTCATTCAAGAAATACAGTTGTTTTTGCAGCATGATATCTTTCAGAAATTATAAGTTAGATTGATTATTCAGTTAATCAGTTTTGAATTCATAAAAGAAAGAAAGATATTTGTATTAAACTATTTTTTCATGTCATGATTTGAACATACATTCAAGTATATGTTACTTTATCTCATGCATTGATTGAAAAGGAAATACATATACATCATATGCATAAGAGAAATTAATTGATCATGTTTAAAAGAAGTGTTCAAATGTGTCCCACACAAGCCGTGGGAGTAACTAGACTGAGCAATTGCAGACATGCAAGCTATGCATCTATTTGATAAAAGAAAAGAAATGAACACATGATAAAATGAAACATCCATCATTGCCTAAGCAAGAAGGTTGTTTGTTGATGCCGACCTTCAAGTCTTTAGTATTCAGTCTTTATTCAACTCCATCATCAGTTGAACCTACAAAATTTTGGGGACAACCCTGTTAGTGCTCCGGATGTTTAAAGTTATCACATGCTTTTATCAAACAGAAACATCTACTTATCACATCATGCATTCATATGAGAAAACAGATTAGATAAGTGACACAAATCATGAAGAAACCATGAAGAGGATCAATCAATACTATCAGATATATTTTTATGCTAACTTGTTTGTTCACTGTGCAGGTATAGGACAAGTATTGTTGCTGATTTGAAGACAAATAAACATGTGGATTAAATGTGGCTCCCACAAGGGTTTGAGCCCAACATGTTTCTTTTCATTTGAAAAGAGTATCAAAAAAGACAGGATGCATCATTCCAAGCCACATCATGCATCATCAAATCAACTTGCAGAAAAGTTATGTCATCATGACATTATTATAGTTGATTAGAGCAAATTAGATTATAGTCACAGAAGGTATTTTATCCTTTTCATATCATTATCAGAATACCATTTTTTTTGGTCATGATTTTATCAAAATATCAGAAGGAGTAAATAAGATTAATGACAAAAGAGTGAATAGAGATAAGTGCAGTTATTGTTAATGATGCAAAACCCCTTTTCTTCTAATGTCGACTATTTAGTCAAATATGATGATCATTACCTTGAGGTTGACATTAGACTTTGCATGGCCAAGGTGGAATATTCCTTATGCTTTTGGAAGGAATCATCAAAAGAAGTCAAAGGTAAAAGATGTATGAAGACAAAATGAGATTGTAAGGTGGCAAGACTATCATTGTTTTTTGCATGAGGGAGATAGTGGAAAGGAAGAAGATATATTTTCATGAAGTTGCAGGATGGACAAGTATGGAAAGGTGGCAAAGGTTTGCTTAGAGTTTTGATTTATTCTGCATGATGAAGGTCACATGGCAGTGAGGCCATTCCTTTTTTTGACATTGTAATTGGAGTGATAAGGGGTATTTTTATACCTAAGTGTTGTAATGCATTTTGACATTGTGCATAGAGTAATAAGGGTATTTTTGACTTATTGCATGATAAGAATGTATAGTCAAAGGGAGATATAAGGTTTTTGACTTATGATTTAAATAGCTTATATAAAATAATTTATTAAAGATATTATTAGGACAATTACACTAATAGTTCTAATAATACCTTAAATAAATTATTTTAAAATATAAGTCATATATAGCACACAAGAGGACTTGGATAGAATATTCATTTATTGAATATTATTTACTTGTCATTACATAACATGTATTGGTGAAGATATAAGTTATTTTTTGACTTGTGCATGGAGTGATAAGAGGAATTAAGTCATCAGTTTGAGCTTTCAATTAGAGGCAGTTTGAGGAGCAGATTGAGGAGTTATTTGAGCAGTTCACCTTGAGTTAGGCACTCCATTTCATTGGTGCATGGACCAACACCAATTTTGACATGTTATATCTATTTTTCCATCAGTTTGGAGGTGTTTTTTGCATGATTTCAGGGCTTGCACGGGAATCAATTATCTTTTTATGCATGTGTTATTTTGAGATAACTAAGGTTCAAATTCCAGTTATCTTTAGGTCAATCTTTTTGACCTATCTTTTCTATATATTGTAAAACTTCATTCATTATGGAGTTAGTTCTTGATTCTCATTCTGATTCAGACAAATTGGAGAATTTTGTAGCTCATTTTTATAGTTTTATTGAGAGATTGACAGGTTACAGGTTCTATTTTTGTCTTCTTTGCAGTGTTTCCTTTGTTTCTTTGAGATCAAATAAGTTACCTTTCCATTTAGTGCTAATTATTTGAAGTGATTTGATGAAATTTTGTTGTGTTTAATCATTAAACCTTTAAAATTATTGTCTCACTTTCTTGCTTGCAGCATTAAGCATATAATCATCACAAGTCTTAGGTTGTGTTAACCGGAAGTAGTCCTTTTGTGTTGTGAAAAACCATTTCCTTCATAGAAAGATTGTTTTCAAGCCTTCCTTAGAATCACTTTTGTGATATTTATGCCAAGTTTGGATTGTGTGAAAGTAAGATTTATGAGTTATATTGTGAGCCAAATTGCATATTATTATCCAACTCAGGTGCATCAACGAATTTTACAACTTTTATTTCATATAGTTTGTTTCTTCCTTTTTCCCAAAACATAATACATACATTCCAGTAGAACATTTGAAGGGAACCATCCCACAATCTGGAGGCCTAATTTCACTAGAGGGCACCCACAACCTGAAATTAGTCCCATGTTACACAAAATTGCAAAACTTTTCTAGTCTTGCATATGGGTGCAATTCCTAGGGATAACAATTTTTGGCACGCCAGGTGGGACATTGAATTGATTCTCAGCTCAAAGGAACTTATTTTCTTTTGCTGTTTTTGGTATGAATAGTAGAATTTCAGCCTTTTAGAGGTTCATTATCAAGTACCTAGTGACTCTGATACTTTGGTTTTACAAATCAGATCTTGCAACCTATGAAAAAATATCAAACAAGGTCAAGTAAAGATTATGAGAAGAGCCATAAGCAGTTATCTCCACCAAAGAGGAGAATAAAAGTAGATAAAGAATTCAACATAGCAGATTTATTAATTGTTTCAGATCTACCAAGTACACATCCAAAGTTTGCTTTACATCAGAATCTGTTATTTGCAAGTTTATCATCAGAATTTCATAGTTCTCCACTAGCAAGCCCAAGAGAGCAGATTCATGTTTTCCAAGAGGAACCTCTTCTTCTTGAGTTTACAGAAGAAGAACCTATGTTACAAGAAATATTTCAAGTAGTTTCAATCCAGACACCAGCTCAAATTCTACCTACTCCAATGTCTTTACAAGGTGGAGGAGCTGGAGGAGTATTACCACCTCCCGAAGGAGGTGGAGGTGGAGGAGGTGGAAGAAATCTACCACCACCTTGAAATTAGCCTTTTGTTTCATTTAATGGAGGCAGTCCTTTGAATCTAAATCAGCATGATGACATACCAATGGCTGCATTGAAAAGTTTACCAAGTTTCACAAGAGAAGATGGGACCACACCCATTGAACATATAAGAGACGTGGCTTCTTTGTGTTATGTTCACCACATTACTGAGGAGAACATTGCAATCAGGCTATTGACAGTATCACTAAAAGGTAAAGCTCTTCAATGGTTTAGAGGCTTAAGAGTTATTTCAACTAGATCTTGGGATGAGTTAGGTGCTACTTTGAATAGGCAATTTCAAGATAAATCTGATCATTTATCATTAGTTGAACAAATGACTACTATTAAGAGGGCTCCACAAGAGCAAATGACATATTTTAATTTCAGATTTCAGAAAACATGGAATAGAATCCCAGAAACAATGAAACCATCACCAGAGCATGCTTTTTTGTATTATTTGAGGGCATTAAATTCTGATATTGTTGTTATGATACAATCTATGGGGGTGTAACTTTACCATCTGCTTTTGATATTGTAATAAGAGCAGAAAACTGTTTAATACAAGCTGGTAAAATAGCACCTAGGCCTCCAATGCCAATTTTTCCAGATATATAGCCTTTAATTCCAATTTCAGCCCCACATATTTCATCAATACCATCTTTTGGTTATCAAGCAAATGTAAAGAATAGTATAGATCCCATTCATTTTGAGTTTCAAGAATTGAAAGAAAACCAGCAAAGTATAGCAAAAATATTACAGACTGTGAACAATGACCTAGTAAGTCTAAAAATTTAAACAAACCAGAAAATAGATCTTACCAAGTAAATAGACTTGGTTATCAGGCAGATTATCAAGGTCAAAGGAGAAATTACAACAATAGGCCAAATCAGCAGTATAACCTAAATGTTGTTAGTACATCAAAAGAAATAGTGCCTATACAAAATAACATGGTTCAGGATTATGCACGGTGTTACCCCTGTAATCAGCCTCATAATCAAGCCACTTGCCCAAATGGGATAGTAAGTCAAGCTTTGATGGTACATAATAACTATGTTGTTGCTAAAAATTCAGCAAGTGATGTAAACAACCAACTGGATATTCAGACTCAGTATGTTAATCCTGATATAGCTTTAATGAATTGGTAGGCTAATAAATTTTGTGGTGTAAATCAGTTGCCAGGTCAAAAGTAATCTTTTACTAATATTGCAGCAAACACAAGATCAAAAAAGAGAGTTGTTGACTTGCAACAGTAGGCTAGAACTGCACAACAAGCTGGAAATGCAAATCAGCAAGCTGATAAAGGTAAAAGTACAGTTTCCACAACTCAGCATGAACAGAATCAAGCTTCTACATCAAATGATTTGCATATTTTGTCAAGGTAGCCAACTGCAAAAAATAAACAGCTAGCTAAAGACCAATCAGAGGTTACTGTCCCAAAAGTACAACAAAAGGTTAGTGGTCTTGCTTTCAATATTTTGGATCATATGAAAAAGGCAACAATAAGCATGTCTATTTTAGATGCTTTGCACATTCCAGGACAAATTTATGTCACCATGATTGTAGGTGACTATCTAGTACATAATTGCATGATAGATTCAAGAGCCAACAGCTCAATTATGCCAAAACAACTAGCTGATAAGTTAGGTCTGAAATATGAGCCTATTGTTAGAGGTGTTGTACAAATGGATGGAACTGAAGTGAGGATAGTTGGAATGTTCAAAAATTTAGGTCTTACTTTGCATGCTTGTCCAAACTTTGTTATATATCGGGACATTTATGTCATTGATCTGCAACCTACCTTTGCTATTTGCTTATCTAGAGATTTTACAACAAGGTTAGGAGGATATTTATCATCTGATTGGACACATTTATTCTTTATAACTAGATATGGAACCAAGGTTACAATAAAATCTAAACCATTAGCCAAAGATCACCTAGAACCTTACACATCGAGTTCCATAAATGCCAACCTTTCCATTTTTTATCAAGAGGATCTGATTCCTGTCCAAGACCCAAGTACACCTTTAGAGGGAATTCTAGATATGGTTTTAGATCAATGGGAAACAAAAAACATTGAAACAGATCCATTTGAACAGATGGATGAAATAGGCCTTGGTGTGTATATGATTCAAGAGAATAATACAGTTTTTCCAAATCTGATTAAAGAAGAGAAACAACAAACTATTGAATCTGAAAATAATGTTTGGGAACTTTATTTTGATGGTTCTATAAGCAAGGTAGGAGCTGGAGGAGGGGTTGTTTTAGTTTCTCCCACAGGTGAGAAATATTATTCATCTTTTAGATTTGCTTTCAGTTGTTCTAACAACACAACTAAATATGAAGCTTTAGTTCATGGACTTGAATGGGCAAGGAAAAGAAATATCAAGTGTTTTAAAGTTTTTGGAGATGGTGAGTTAGTTGTTAAACAAGTCAGAAACCTTGTTGCTACAAAAAATGACTTGCTGAAATTGTATAAGCATAGAATTTGGGACATGATAGAATAATTTGATGCATGTAATCTTATATCTGTACCTAGAACTGATAACAAGCAAGCTGACAAATTAGTTGCCATAGGAGCTGAATATGATATTCCTGCTGAAATGAAGAATATTCACTCTCCTTTATATGTCAAAGTTGCTGCTAGACCATCAGTCCTAGATAATAATATTAGTTGGCAAGTGTTTGATAGTGATGAATAGATTGTAAATTTCTTAATGGAAGAGGCTAAATTTTTTGTAGGTAATCAGCAGAAATATATACAACAATATGATGATCAAATACTTTAGTTAATATCGAACAAACTACCCAAGGGCTTACTAACCTTGGAATCTATCTTTAATACTGATGATCAAGTAAGAAAAGACAAGGCCAGCTTATCAGTAAAGCAAGAGCATTATGAGCCCATTGAGATCTTTAAAGGAAAGTTACTCAAGCTGGGAAAGATATGTACAAAAGAGGAGTAGCAAGCATTCGTCCAGCTTTGCCAAGAGTTTAGTGATATATTTGCATGAGAATATGGAGATCTAAGAGGTTTCAACCCAAAGTTGGCTCAACACACAATAGAGCTTGAACCCAAGGCAAAACCTATCAGACAGAAACAAAGGCCACTAAACCCTAAGCTGGAAGTGCTTATGAAGACAGAACTCAATAAACTCATTGACGGTAATATCATTTTTCCTATCAAACATACTTCATGGGTTTCTAACTTAGTTCCTGTCAGAAAAAAGAATAGAGAAATTAGATTATGTGTTGATTTTCGTGATTTAAACAGAGCATCTTTAAAGGATCATTATCCTTTACCATCTATGGAACATATTTTTCAGGTTGTTTTTAGATCAAAAAGATTCTCTTTATTGGATGGTTATTCAGGTTATAACCAAATTCTTGTAAAAGAAGAAGATCAATACAAAATAACTTTTTACTACAAAATGGTGCATACTAGCATATAGAAAGATGTCATTTGGCTTATCAAATGCAAGTGCAACATTTCAGAGAGTAATGGACATGGTCTTTCAAGGTCTGATTAATAAATTTGTGCTTGTATACTTAGATGATGTGATTATTTTTTCTAAAAAAGTTGAAGATCATTTTCATCATTTAAGACTAATCTTTGAAAGATGTAGAGAATTTGGGGTATCACTAAACCCAAAGAAGAGTATTTTCTCTATTCATGAAGGCAAACTATTGGGACACATAGTGTCTAAAGCTGAAATATTGATTGATCCTGAAAGAATCACTGCAATATTGGCATTACCTCTTCCTACACATAAGAAAGCCTTACAGAGCTTTCTGGGAAGAATTAACTTTGTAAGAAGGTTTATTCCTAACATAGTAGCACTTTTACAGCCTCTTATAGCAATGCTGAAGTAGAATATTTCTTTTAGCTAGACCAAAGAAGGAAAGTAGAGCTTTAAAGAAATAAAGGAGGCACTTGTTGCTGCTCCCACTCTGATAAATCCAAATTTTGATAAAGACTTCATTTTATATGCATCTGGCAGTGTGGATACTATTTCAGCTATGCTTTGTTAGTAGAACAATGAAGGAATGGAACAACCTATGGCATTTTTCAGCCAAGTTCTGCATGACTATGAGGTAAGATATTCTTTTGTTGAAAAGCATGTATTAGCCGTTATCAAGAGCTTAAAGAAGTTCAAACATATGCTGTCAAATAATAGAATTTAGTTAATGGTTGCTCACCCCACAGTGAAAGAATTTTTGCTTAGTAAGGATTTAAGTGATAAGAGAGCAGAGTGGATAACCAAGGTCATGGAATATGACATACAAATTAAGGTCACCAAGCTAGTCCGAGGCAAAGGACTGTGTGAACAACTTGCAGAAAATGAAAAATACAGCAAAGAACTTGAAGGAGAGGATGAGATAGTCTTCAAAATGATAAAACAACTGTTGTCCCAAACCCCCCTACAAGTTGGGTGCATGATATGATCCATTATCTGCACACTGGTGATTGTCTACAAGGCCTGGACAGATCTAAAAGAAGATATTACAGATTATAGGTAATTCCTTATGCTGTAATTGATGGGGTTTTGTACAAAAGAGACTTTAGTAATGTTTTGCTAAGATGTGTACAACCAAATCAAACTCAAAAAATTCTAGAGGAATTTCATGATGGACCTTCTGGAGGTCATTTTGCAGTTAGAACAACAACTTTGAAAATTATGAGAGATGGTTACTATTGGACTAACATGTTCAAAGATGCTCATGAATGGGTAAAGAAATGTCTAAAGTGTTTAGTTTTTGTAGGTAAACAAAGACTGGCAACAATGCCCTTGCATCCAATTCAAGTGGAACAACCATTTGGCAAGTGGGGATTGGACTTCATTGGTCCTATCAATCCACCTTCAAGCCAAGGACACAAGTAGATTTTGACTGCTACTGATTATTTCACTAAATGGACTGAAGCAGTTGCTTTGAAAGATGCTAACGAAACATCAATCCTAAATTTTTATCATGATTTAGTGTCCAGGTTTGGAACTCCTGACTTAATTATTTCAGATAATGCTTTAGCATTTATTGGGTTAAGAATATCTTATTGGTATGTAAAAAACAACATTTTTCTGAATACTTCATCAAATTATTACCCTCAAGGTAATGGATAGGCTAAATCAACTAACAAAAATCTGATTAAAATCATAATGAAAACAATTGATGAGAATCAGAGGTCTTGGCATGATAAGCTAAAGTTAGCATTATGGGCTAATAGGATTGCACCCAAAAGATCAATAGGTAATTCAACCTATGTGCTTACATATGGAAAGGAAACCAAGTTACCAATAACAGTGGAGTTGCCAACACTTAGTTACATAAAAGAGCTAGAGTTACTTGAAGAACAGCCAATGGAAATCAGGCTTGCACAACTAGTTAAACTTGAAGAAATCAGGAAAGAGGCCTTGAAAACATTGGAAGTACACTAGGCCCAAATGAAGAGAATGTTTGATAAGAGGGCAGTACCAAGAGTTTATAAAGAAGGAGATCTAGTTTTCAAATGGAATGAGTTGAAGAGCAAACCAGGACAGCATAAAAAGTTTGATGCAATGCGGGATGGACCATACATAATAACAGAATGCAAGAAACACAATGCATTCTAGTTTGCTAAGTTAGATGGTGAGGTGTTGTCAATCCCAGTTAATGGGATTCACCTCAAGTTATGCTACTAGTAAGGCAACGTTATGCTACAAATAAGTGCTTTTGCACATTTAGTTTTAGTTATTGTTGTTTTGTTTTCAAGAAGTGCTTTTAAACATGTTGCTGATTTTGTTTTAAGCAAGTTAGTTTAGTTTCAATTTTCTAGTTTGTTGCTGCTGTTGTGTTCAGTTAGTATGAGTTGCAGAAATTCTCTAAGTTCAGGGCAGAAAAGACTCTATGCCCAATGGAGTTGCAAAGGCTACTGGTTGTAAGCTGTTTAGCAGGAAAACACCCCGGAGAGGTCGCCAGAAATGTTACTAATTTTTTGTTCACACTTAAAATTAGTTGGACCTAAGTGTAATTGTTTAGAAGGAATAAAAGAAAATGTTAAGGTTATGCATTTATTAAACAGGTTGATATCTTGACAAGAGCAGAGAAAGAGATTCAGTTGACAGGATAACCCATCAGTCTAATCAAGACTGATGAGTTATCATGACAAGAGAATAGAATTGCCAAGGTATCAGTCATTCAAGAAATACAGTTGTTTTTGCAGCATGATAGCTTTCGGGAATTATAAGTTAGATTGATTATTCAGTTAATTAGTTTTGAATAAAAGAAAGAAATATATTTGTATTAAACTGTTATTTCATGTCATGATTTGAACATACATTCAAGTATATGTTACTTTATCTCATGCATTGATTGAAAAGGAAATACATATACATCATATGCATAAGAGAAATTAACTGATCATGTTTAAAAGAAGTGTTCAAATGTGTCCCACACAAGCCGTGGGAGTAACTAGATTGAGCAATTGCAGACATGCAAGCTATGCATCTATTTGATAAAAGAAAAGAAATGAACACATGATAAAATGAAACATCCATCATTGCCTGAGCAAGAAGGTTGTTTGTTGATGCCATCCTTCAAGTCTTTAGTCTTCAAACTTTACTTCAGCTCCATCATTAGTTGAACCTGCAAAATTTTGGGGACAATCCTATTAGTGCTCCGGATGTTTAAAGTTATCACATGCTTCTATCAAACAAAAACATCTACTTATCACATCATGGATTCATATGAGAGATCAGATCAGATAAGTGACAGAAATCAGGAAGAAACCATGAAGAGGATCAATCAATACTATCAGGTATATTTTTATGCTAACTTGTTTGTTCACTGTGTAGCTATAGGACAAGTATTGTTGCTGATTTGAAAACAAATAAACATGTGGATTAAATGTGGCTCCCACAAGGGTTTGAGCCCAACATGTTTCTTTTCATTTGAAAAGAGTATCAGAAAAGACATGATGCATCATTCCAAGCTACATCATGCATCATCAAATCAACTTGTAGAAAAGTTATGTCATCATGACATTATTATAGTTGATTGGAGCAAATTAGATTATAGTCACAAAAGTTATTTTATCTTTTTCATATCATTATCAGAATACCATTTTTTTGTCATGGTTTATGTCACATTTGCAAAATTAGACTTAAGAAATGACAGAAGAGTGAATAGAGATAAGTGTAGTCATTGCTTTCAGAAAACATACTCATGCACATGAGTTACAATATACACTAAGAAGCTTATCTGATCATGTGCATAAGAACAACAAAAATATCATGTTACAGTTTTGACAAGTGATGTAAGTCTTGCCTTTAAAAGGAAACATGCCAATCAAATTTCATGTACAGATCAGACATAATATACAAGCTATAGGAGCCATCTGAAATACATAAATCTTTTTGAATGCATTGTATTTATTTCATTTCATATGATCAAATGGCATAAACAGCTGACATAGTACATTAATAGCACAAAGGCATCTTATATGCATCAATAACTTTGACAAACATATGCCATGATGAAGGAACAAGATGATCAAGAAAATGAAACAATATATGTGGAACAACTATGTCATAGCATTCAAGATGAAACAACCAAGTTAAAATTCCATATAATTAAGTCATCAATAGAGAGCCTATATTCCCAGGTAGCTGCCCCAGTCCTAATGTAATTAAATGTTCAACATTCAAATAGTTAAGTGACACATGGAAATCATGGCATGATCACAATCTCATCACTGTATTAGAGGAGCAAGCCTTATCACATGCCTTGGACAGGTGAAAAGACATCATGCTACAATCAGCAAATGCATGAAGGAGATATACCTTGCAAGAGTTAAACAAGTGCAGTCACATTTACTATGAATAGTCATGACAATGATCATGAAGTAGCTTGTGCAAGCAATTATAGTCAGAAAAAGATCACAACTCCCATGCCCATCAACAGGAGTAGAACAATCTTGAAAGAGAATACCACATCAATGATGGAGGAGAAGCAGTAGAGGGTACATGATATGCCAGATGCCATGGTAATGATGTTGACAGAGGCACAAGACAAATGACAATTATCTCATATGCCATTGTTTCTGAATGACACAGTCATGACAAACTTTTTGCCATGATAAAGAATTGAAGGAGATCAAAGACATGATACTGTATGCTACGATAAGATCTAGATGCATGAAAAGATAAGCAAGTGAGCATGCACAAAGGCAGATAGAAGGAGTATCTAAAGAATGCCACAGGCAGATGTAAATGAAGACAACAATGATTCCACAGTCACACATGAGGCAACAATCATTCAACTCTAAAGACCATTCACTCTAGCAATTAAGAAGCTCAGTCTAAGCAATAGCAAATAGGATAGATATTTACCACTTTTTGTTGAAAATGAGGTATAAAATTGTTATTAAATGATAAATCTGTGGAAGATACAATCATAAAATGTCAGGAGCAAAATGAGCCAAGAGTGAACATAAATGAAGAGAAGAGGGCAACAATAGCCTTTGAGAGATACTCATGCAGTCTAGTCCAAGGGACAAAGCCTGTCTACACCATGCTTGGAAAGGAAAGAAATGTATCTTCTCTAGTTCATAAGCCAGGGTTTTTCTCCATGTTCAAGAAATTTGTCGAAGAAGAAACAAAGCTATAGAGGGCTACAAACCCTTCGTCAATTTTTAGTGCATACAAATATATGAAAAGAGACAATGCCTCACAATTCACTATCAGAGACAACAAACATTGTATTTCTTTTGCCCTTTCCTTGCAAGAAAAACAAAGAACTTCAAGATATAAGCTCAGTTTCATACTACTATAGGAGGGTCTTGTTACACAGGAAAAAAGGATGTACAAAAGCATACAACCCTATTAGGGTTTGTCAGAAATAACAAACCAAAGCTATCTTTTCCAGAGAAAAGAATGAAACCCTTGTAATTTTTTTTTGAAACCCTTATCTCATTTTCTTCCATATAGTGAAATGAAGGTTACAAGGATACATCTACTGCCATGGCCGTGACAAGAAGAGTTACTGTATGATAAATATGAAATATGCATCTTAGAAACCTTGAAACCCTTTATTTTCATTTTTGGCTATTAAGTGAAATGAGCACTACATGAAGCAAAGTAAATACATGGCCGTAGCTAAAAAGGTTCAAGATGCACAAAATCACAAAATCCTGATCTCTTTTTCAAGATGCAGTGATAAGAGAGCTTGAGAAAGTAAAAAAGAGCCAACAGTTTACCTCAAGTTTGCTGAAGAAGAAGGATGGCATATCCGCACCCTCCTTTTTGAGGTTTTTCTTATCTTTTCTCACATTTTGCAAGAGTTTCAAGATAAACACAGAACAAGAAACAAAGCATGTGTCAAAGAACCAGCAGAGAGCAGTAAGTGCATGGCCACGGCCATACGGCCAAGAAACTACAGAAAAGGTAAAGAAATGACAACATACAACCAATGATACAACACTCACCAGTCGCCACCTTATCTTCTCACTTAGAGAAGTACAAAGAGGTCATGAAGTTGTAAGGAGAAACCATGGAGAATGATCAAACCCTAGAGTGCAAAGGAGTTGCATAGCAGTGGCCAGAAGAATGAAAGAGTAAAAATGAATGACAAAATTTAGGGTTATTCACTATTTTGTTTGAAGCTTCTTTCACATCATTCATTTTTGACCCATAAAATGCCAATATCATTACTAAATCTTTTGTCAACCGTGGTCAAAACTTGCAATAATATAATCCCTAGTGATTATTACAAAGAGTGGCCGACAGGAGGGTGTCTTGTGTGCAAAGGTGGTCGGTAGTAATAAGGGTAAGGCTTAGGCCTTAATGCCTTATGATTGTTAATGATGAAAAAACACTTTCCTTCTAATGTCAACTATTTAGTCAAATATGATGATCATTACCTTGAGGTTGACATTAGACTTTGCATGGCCAAGGTGGAATATTCTTTATGCTTTTGGAAGGAATCATCAAAAGAAGTCAAAGGTAAAAGATGTATGAACACAAAATGAGATTGTAAGGTGGCAAGACTATCATTGTTTTTTGCATGAGGGAGATAGTGTAAAGGAAGAAGATATATTTGCATGAAGATGCAGGATGGACAAGTATGGCAAGGTGGCAAAGGTTTGCTTAGAGTTTTGATTTATTTTGAATGATGAAGGTCACATGGCAGTGAGGCCATTCCTTTTTTTGACATTGTAATTGGAGTGATAAGGGGTATTTTTATACCTAAGTGTTGTAATGCATTTTGACATTGTGTATGGAGTAATAAGGGTATTTTTGACTTATTGCATGATACGAATGTATAGTCAATGGGAGATATAAGGTTTTTGACTTATGATTTAAATAGCTTATATAAAATAATTTATTAAAGATATTATTAGGACAATTACACTAATAGTTCTAATAATACCTTAAATAAATTATTTTAAAATATAAGTCATATATAGCACACAAGAGGACTTGGATAGAATATTCATTTATTGAATATTATTTACTTGTCATTACATAACATGTATTGGTGAAGATATAAGTTATTTTTTGACTTGTGCATGGAGTGATAAGAGGAATTAAGTCATCAGTTTGAGCTTTCAGTTAGAGGCAGTTTGAGGAGCAGATTGAGGAGTTATTTGAGCAGTTCACCTTGAGTTAGGCACTCCATTTCATTGGTGCATGGACCAACACCAGTTTTGACACATTATATCTATTTTTCCATCAGTTTGGAGGTGTTTTTTGCATGATGCTAGGGCTTGCACGGGAATCAATTATCTTTTTATGCATGTGCTAGTTTGAGATAACTGAGGTTCAAATTCCAGTTATCTTTAGGTCAATCTTTTTGACCTATCTTTTCTATATATTGTAAAACTTCATTCATTACGGAGTTAGTTCTTGATTTTCATTCTGATTTAGACAGATTGGAGAATTTTGTAGCCCATTTTTACAGTTTTATTGAGAGATCGACAGGTTACAGGTTCTATTTTTGTCTTCTTTACAGTGTTTCCTTTGTTTTTTTGAGATCAAATAAGTTACCTTTCCATTTAGTGCTAATTATTTGAAGTGATTTGATGAAATTTTGTTGTGTTTAATCATTAAACCTTTAAAATTATTGTCTCACTTTCTTGCTTGCAACATTAAGCATATAATCATCACAGGTCTTAGGTTGTGTTAACCAAAAGTAATCCTTTTGTGTTGTGAAAAACCATTTCCTTCGTACAAAACCTATTTTCAAGCCTTCCTTAGAATCACTTTTGTGATATTTATGCCAAGTTTGGATTGTGTGAAAGTAAGATTTTTGAGTTATATTGTGAGCTAAATTGCATATTATTATCCAACTCAGGTGCATCACCAAATTTTACAACTTTTATTTCACATAGTTTCTTTCTTCTTTTTTCCCAAAATAGAATACATACATTCCAGTAGAACATTTGAAGGGAACCAACAATCTAGAGGCCTAATTTCACTATAGGGCACCCACAACCTAAAATTAGTCCCATGTTACATGGAATTGCAGAACTTTTCTAGTCTTGCATACGCGTGCAATTCCCAGTGATAACAGGTTTCTCCTAATAAATTTGGTTTTATATGTTATTATTGATTATATTTATTCATCTCTACGTTCTAATAAATGGTTTGATCACATGTACTAATTATTTATTCAAATTTGAGAACCATTTATTTATATTTATGTTGTATCTATTTACTCAATTCTCAATAGCAACACCCTACTAGACAACCTAGTCCTATTTGAATGCCTTGTTGGACAACCTAGTCCTAGGTGGATAGCCTGGTCCACTGTAACATAATGTTTTGAAATTTTACACAAAGCTTCATCAGATGATTTTGTTGGCAAGAGACACTGTGTGGCTTCATGGATGTTGTCATTGATAGCAACAAAGTCCTTCCCACACATCCGCAGGACATGGTGTGTCCATACCAGAAGTCAGATTGAAGAGTGTTGTGGTCCAGTAAGCAAGAACAGAGCATGCAGCAAGGTCTGACAATCAGGTCCGGATCTCTCAGAGTAAGTATCTCAGTAAAGTATGGACTTGGGGAAGTCATGAGGTCTACCTTGACTAATACATTCTAGAGATTGAGCCTTTGGTGATGAAAGAGTGAAGAGATATGAGCACCTAAGTGTTGGGTTCCTATTTGGCAGAGTAGACTGAGGAAGAACTGACCGGCAGAGCATCAGATCTTAATCTGGATGAGATATTGATGGTAATCAAGTTTCTTAAGGGATCATTCATATTTGGCTGACCTGATTGATGACTTCTATAAGCATCTCTTTGATACGCATCAATTGGCAAGCAAGGATTCAGTTGACAGACCAGAGCTTGGGAAAATATTGAGTATTCCCGATGCTGACTAGAAAGATGTTGAAATCCTTTGTGCAGATATATATACCAAATGGATTTTGATGAGACAGTGTGTGTGGTGTGTTGTGAAGTGCGATGAAAAGCAGAGAGCTGTCTGGAAGCAGTAATACAGGTCCGGTATGTGACAGGACAACAACACCAAAGAAGAGGAAGAATGAAGTGTAGCAGATCAGTGTATGGAGCCTAACCGGAACTAAACCTCAGCATATGTGGATGCTTCTCATCAGTTCAAGTATCTTGTTACCTTCTTTGTACCTTGTAGATAGTGAGTCTCTTGTAGGCAGTGAGCCTCTTGTGAGCAATGTGCTTGGGTAGTGAGCCCTAATTGGCAAGTGCCATTTTGTACTATCTTATTCTTTTAAGAGAGAATACAATCTTGGGTTAGTCACCCCATGGTTTTTCCCTTAACAGGGTTTTCCACGTCAAAATCATTGTGTTATGTGTATTAATGTTATCTCTGTTTTCATAGTTATGTTTGCTTATATGATTTGATGCTGTACAAATTGTTAAAGAAGGACAGAAAGTTGAAGTAATTAAGATAACTAATACACCCCCCTCTCAGTTATCAACAATTGGTATCAGAGCCAAGTTCCTCCAAATAGAGCCTAACAGCTTGAGGAAGATCTGGGAATCTTAATGGATATGTATGGTTTGAGGCAACAACTTCAGTCTACCTTAGATGATCTTGAGCAGTCTCACTCTAAAGCCAGTGACTTAAAGGAAAGACTCAAACAAGCTAATGATTTCATAAATGAACTAAAAGAGAAACTGAGTATCTCTATGAAAAAGAGAAAGGAACTACTTCAACAACTAACAAGTCAAAGTGAAGCCAATAATACTGATGAAGATCTGAATGAGAAGAACAAGTTATGTGAGAAGCTATCAAAAGAGGCCATTATGGTAAGACATGAAATGGAGTCAGGGGTTATGAAATTCACCCAAGCAATTGAAGAGAAAAGAAAAATTGAAGATGATCTAAGACAATCTCTCAAGGAAAAGTCAGAAGACTGTCACAAAATGGATAGAATAATCAGGCATCTAGAATCTGATCTTGAAGAAGCTAGATAATGAAGAACAACTTGAGAATTAGATTGACATTCTTAAAAGGGATCTTCAAACAACAAATGAATACAAAGAGAAATTCAAGATAAGCTCTGCTCAACTTGAAATTCTTCTTGAAAGCCAAAAGAGGGTGGATGACAAGCAAGGCTTGGGGTATGAGAAAGGTGAAAGCTCTGGATCCGGTCAGAAGAACTCTAGATCAGGAAATCCAAGGAATAGGCCTAGAAGACCTTCGGTAAGACAACCAAATGCTCAAAAATATCCATCCTTCAATGGATACTGCCACAATTGCAATAACTTTGGTCATAAAGTAAATCAGTGCAGAAGAAGAATGAATTAGACTAATTCATCCTTCTTTGGACAGTGTTTTAACTGCAAAAGGCATGGTCACAAATCTCATGAGTGTAGAAATATGTAAATGAACAATTCATTCAATGGTAGATGCTTTGCATGAAATAGAATGGGACATATGGCTAATCAATGTAGATCTAGAGGATACTAGTCAAATATGCAAAGAAATATTGTTTGCTACAATTACAATAGATTCGGTCATATTGCCAAATTCTATAGAAGTAAGAATCAGGACAAAAAGGGTCCGGTGCATCATAATCAAAACCAAGACAAAGGAAAAGGAAAGGTGAATGTAGATAAAATTCAAAGGGAGATGAACAAGATTTGGGTGAAGAGGAGTACAGAAAATGCTGAGGATGGATTCACACTAGAATCTAGTACTGATATTCCTTCTGGAAACTAAATAGATGAGCTCTGGCTCAGGGGGAGTCACAAAAGAAAACTAGTTCCTCTAGCCAGTCAATTGGTGCCTGAAATTGGTACATGGAAAGTTGTGGATTAAAGGGTTCTCAGAGAGACATCTAAATAAGCCTTGGTAAAGATATGGAAGATTCGCAAGAAATTTTGAAGAGGTTAATCTTCCAAGATTGATCCGGTTTAACAGTCATCCGGTAAGAACAAAATTTTCACAGTGAGATCTGGTATGATTCAAATTTGAGGTATCTTGATCTGCAGATAAATGAAATGATTGAAGAAAGGTAGATAGATTGCTAATATTCATCGAGAATAACTCTAAGTAATCTGAAAAATCTCTCAAGACAAGGAGAACAAAGCAACCAGAACAACTTAAGTTGTGCATTTATTACAATGTGAAATTAGGGTTTGCATAGAAATATAAGGGTTCCCTTGTTCATCATTTGCACATTTGCATTCAAGAAGAAGAGAGAAGGAGCTCTACAACAAATTGTGTCAAACCTCTCAAAGATCAACCACAGAAATTGATTGATCCAGCAATTTGATCCGGCTCATTTTGTAAACCCTAAAAGTGTAAAAGGTATTTTCTGTTCTTGAATCTCTCTTTAAATCTTTTGAAAGATGGCTACTCCAAATGTTGTGAAGATCACTGATAGGACACATCCTAAATTTAAGAAACATCCATACAAATCCCTAGAAGTTGATCCCATAGGTGCCTTTTCAAGCATTCCGCATGGGGTTTTACCTGTAGAAGATGTTAGGGCATATATTCATGCAAACATTGAGGAATTTTGGGAATCCAAACTAATGTATATCTATCACAAATAGTTAATAGATGATTCTTTTGAACTCAAACCTCAGTAAAAGGCTATCCGGGACAAGCATTTTGGACATTGCATCCATTTCCCCTGGTTTGCAGAAGATGAATGGGTTTGGTATGTTCTGAGTAGGATGCATGACAACTTTATGTGGTTGATGAGACCATTCAAGATAACCAAGGATGTCATTAGGGCAGTTACCAGATTTCACTCATCCGGTGGGTTACTTGCTCTCAAATCTATTAAGAATCAGACAGTGAGTGAGGCAACATGATCAAAATTTGACAAGAGAGCAATGACAATAGAAGATATCACTGATCCAGATATGAAGTTTGCCTCCATGATAATTAGTTACAAGATATACCACTCTAGTAGGGAAAATTTAGTACCTAGAACTATAATTTACACTGCTTATTAGATGTTAAGGGAGAATGTAGATTATGATCTTTGTGAGCTTCTTCTAAGCCAACTGTTGGAAAACCTACAAAAGATCAAGAAGGACAAAAAAAATTCATTCAAGTATGGTGGGCTAATACTGTGTTTGTTCTTTTACTTTATGAATGAGCTGCTCGGATCCAGTGGTTGGATATGGCAAAATGATAGACCAGTAGCCATACAAATTAGAGATTATTTGCATGGGCTTGGTGATGTCAAGGCACATAATACAACACTCTAGGGCTACTTCAAGAACTTTCAGAGTATGATGCAAGCTAGAGAGAGGATCCCCCAATCTCTA
Source organism: Cunninghamia lanceolata (assembly GCA_027924645.1). Classification (NCBI taxonomy): domain Eukaryota; kingdom Viridiplantae; phylum Streptophyta; class Pinopsida; order Cupressales; family Cupressaceae; genus Cunninghamia; species Cunninghamia lanceolata. The sequence continues at coordinate 41,329,212 of BSBN01000391.1, read as the reverse complement.
GTTGAAAAATATAAGGATACAGTATGCTTTATGGTGGAAACTGATCAATGCCTAATGGAGGCAGTGGAGCCAAGGATAGTCTGGATCATGCCAATGGGGTATGAAGTTGATGAGAAAATTCTAGAACTACATATTCAACACCTGCTGAGTCAGCCCAAGGACCTTAAGGCAGAAAGGTTTGGAACCTTTGAAGAGTTGAGTGTGAAGATTCATGTAGAGCTAAGACAACTGGAAATGAAAAGAAAAGTGAGAAAAGAAGTAGAGGATGTTGCCAAAAGGTATGGCATTTCAAAAGAAGCACTTGATGCAAATAGAGAAAAACTAGAAAAGGCAGAGAAAGAGAAACAAGATGCAGAAAAGGAAAGTGATCTGGTGCAAGCCCCTTCCCAGACCAGATCCTCCAAGAGCTCTGCACCTACCACCTCTAAGAGCCAAAAAGCATAAAAACTGGAAGTCAGGTCATCTGGAAAGGAAGAAAAGAGAACTAAGACAAAGGCCACAAGGTCTTACACCAGTCAAAAGGATGATGAAGAGACTGAGTCAGATGAGGAGGTCAAGAAAATGAAGAAGAAGAAGAAGAAAGCATCCGGTGAACCCTCTACCAGTTAAGGCAAGAAAGAAAAGATAGAAGAATTTATTGAAAAGCCTACTCTCTGCATTGATGATATCATCAAATCAGTCACTGTGGATGCGAACCTAAAACCAATGATTGAATTTTATGATGAATATAATGAAGCTGACCAGAAGATTTTGCAAGATGCTATAGTCAGGTATCTTAACATCTATAATAAATCTTTCATTGAAATTATATCTCTGATTCCCAAAAGTTTAGAAAAGGAACTTGAAATGAGAAAGAACAATGCCATGGAAAAAGACCTAGAAATCTGGGAGTAGATTGCTATCCAACTCTATCCTTCCATCACTCCTCAACAAAAGAATATGATCTTTAAGGATTGCAAGGATGAGTTCCAGAGCAAAGCCAGAATGAATAAGCTTATGCTCGGAGAAACTGATCAGGTGGCTAAAGAAACAAAAGATATCCTCCAGAATGCTTTTAACAGATTTAATCTTCCGATTATAGAGGACTTAGGTGATGAACCCTCTGCCATAGGAGAGTCTACTGAGATAGTTGCAGAAGAGACAAAGGAGACAAGTAAGAAGAAAACTAAGGATCTAGATTCCTCTACTCTAGAAGAGGAGGTCCATGAAAAAGCAAACATCTCTCCTCTGGTTTCCCCAGCAGACTCTGGATCTAAAGGAGAAGAAAGAATAGAAGAAAAAATCAGTCAAGAAGAAGAGGTAAAGGGAAGAGAAAAATATCAAATAGAGAAGATCCCAAGAGATAGTTTTGAGACTGCAGAAGGAAAGAAGAGTCTGTCTCCGGCAAGAGACACTGCAGAAACTGTTAAAGATTTCTTGACTAAAGAAATGGAGATTGATGAACCAGAGTTACTTCAAGGACCATTCAATTTTGATTCCCTCTCCTCGGTTCAGACTATAAAGATAGCATCCTTTTCCCAAGCAAAGGCAAAAGAAAAACTTTTGAAGTCTCACATGGAAGACTGTTAGCTAATAGAGATTACATCCGGTGCATTAGAGAAAATCATGCCATCCTTCCAGAAGGATCTTTCAACCTCTTCATCTGGTAAGTTAAAATCTCTTGTTAATTCAATTAGCACACAATTTGATTCATTGGAGAAGTTAGCTGAAGATAAAGTCCAGAAAGAGTTTTTGGGAAAGAGATTCTCCAAAGTACAAGGGCTCATAACAAATGATAGGAGAACTATGGATATTGGGATAAAGAACTTAGAAAATGCTCTTAAAGATGGTGGAGAGATATATAAATTTTGCTTATCCTGGTCTAAAGTGACAAAGGACATTGAGAAGAAAGTGAAAGAACAAGAAGATAAACTATCAAGTTTATCTCAGAATTTTGATCCTCTCACCTCTTCCATAGTAAATCAAGAGTGTCAGACTATTGTAGTCATAAATGAAATAAAGAAGCTTGAGAAGGAGAAGAAAAATAGAATAAACAGGTTAAGTGAACTTAGAGGGATAATTATCCCTAAGTTAGAGGCCATGCATGAGGCCCTGACTGATGCTCAGACCACAACTCGAACCAGTGATTTGACAGATCTAAAGAGGGCAGAAGCTTTTGCATTCCTGTTGAGTGGTCACATCTCAAATTTTGGACAGGATGAAGAAAAGTTGGGCAATAGAAGTGGTATAGTTGAAGACCACCTTTGCAGATATACTTCAGTATATGTAAGTATAACATGTATACATACTTATGCGGCTAAGTATAGTTGAATTTTTGAAAATTTTGGTGTGTAGAATCTACCCTTTGCCATTGATGTCAAAGGGGAGTGAGGAGCAATGAAAATGTGGAATCTAGCTACGGGGGAGCTTCAGAAAAGTGTACATTAGAATAGAGCATCAGCCAAGGGGGAGTACAGTGTGACACTTAGTCATTTTTCACTAAGTGTTGCCATCAATGCCAAAGGGGGAGATTGTTGGCAAGAGACACTATGTGGATTCATGGATGTTGTCATTGATGGAAACAAAGTCCTTCCCACACATCCACAGGACATGGTGTGTCCATATCGGAAGTCAGATTGAAGAGTGTTGTGGTCTGGTAAGCAAGAACAGAGCATGCAGTAAGGTCTGACAATCAGGTCTGGATCTCTCAAAGGAAGTATCTTAGCAAAGTGCAGACTTGGGGAAGTCAATAGGTGTACCTTGACTGATACATTCTAGAGATTGAGCCTCCAGTGATGAAAGAGTGAAGACATATGAGCACCTAAGTGTTGGGTTCCTGTTTGGCAGAGTAGACTGAGGAAGAACTGACCGGCAGAGCATCAGATCTTAATCCAGATGAGATATTGATGGTAATCAAGTTTCTTAAGGGATCATTCATGTTTGGCCGACATGATTGATGACTTCTATAAGCATCTCTTTGATACGCATCACATGGCAAGCAAGGATTCAGCCGACAGACCAGAGTTTGGGAAAATATTGAGTATTCTGGATGCCGACTAGAAAGATGTTGAAATCCTTTGTGCGGATATATATACCAGATGGATTTCGATGAGAAAGTTTGTGCGGTGTGTTGTGAAGTGTGAAGAAAAGCAGAGAGTTGTGTGGAAGCAGTAATACAGGTCCGGTATGTGACAGGACAACAGTACCAAAGAAGAGGAAGAATGAAGTGCAGTAGATCAGTGTATGGAGCCTAACCGGAACTAAACCTCAGCATATGTGGATGCTTCTCATCAGTTCAAGTATCTTGTTACCTTCTTTGTACCTTGTAGACAATGATTCTCTTGTAGGCAGTGAGCCTCTTGTGAGCAGTGTGCTCGGGCAGTGAGCCCTAATTGGCAAGTGCCATTTTGTACTATCTTATTCTTTTAAGAGAGAATACAATCTTGGGTTAGTCACCCCATGGTTTTTCCCTTAACAGGGTTTTCCATGTCAAAATCATTGTGTTATGTGTATTAATGTTATCTCTGTTTTCATAGTTATGTTTGCTTATATGATTTGATGCTGCACAAATTGTTAAAGAAGGACATAAAGTTGAAGTAATTAAGATAACTAATTCAACCCCCCTCTCAGTTATCAACAGATTTCACACACGCTTTTCCTCATGGTACTTTGTCTAGTTCTTCTTTGATTTATATGGATTTAACTTACAACACCAAGAATCTATAGAAAACCCTACAAAACAAATAGCTAAAGGGGAGCCTACCTCGACCATTCCCCTTAAGGGATTTCAAGAAAGATTCCACTTGGTGATGAGATGGAAAACAATACTAAAAACAAATATATACCAAAAACCAAGCTAATTCAAATCATAAACATTGAAAACCTAGTGAGTAATGGTAAAGGAAACAAGGAAAACAAGGCTAAAAACAATGAGATTGGGAGATGAACAAAACAAATCAAATGGATACAAGGAAAAATAAAGTGAGATAGGTAAAAAAAGACTAAAATTAGGAATAGAAAACATTTAAATAAGGAAAAATGGTGGGGTTTGAAAATAAATAGAAAATTAAACAAACTAGGTTCAGAGGAAAAAGAGAGGATGTGAGATAGAAAAGATAGGTCAAATGAAAAATGATGAAGCGAAATTGATATGGGTGTGAAGAGTATTGAAATGAGGGGTGGAAAACAATTGATTAGGGAAAAACTTAAGGGATTCAAAATGGAATTGGGAGAAAAATGTGAACTAGGGAAAGCTATGGCTTAGAAAATGAGGAGAGAGTATGAGATGAACAAGAGGTGTCAAAAGGATATGGAATTTGTGGAATGGATGGGATGCAAAGACGGAAAATAGGGGAAGGAGAAATCATATGTTAAGAAGAAATTAAATGAAAACCTAATGAAATTTGAAGAAAGAGCTTGCTCACCTAGTGAAAAATAATGAAAATAGTCACCTACTGAAGAAGAATTGCTTATAGTAATGTCTAGGAGCATCCAAAAAAATATTACAAAGTTTTTTATGTTAGCTATGAAACTCTTGAAATATTTGAAGCAATGTAGAACCCTTGCCTTTTAGTAGAAATAGCTCCAATAAATCAAACAAGTAGAATTTTGTTATTCATGTGTTATAAAAAGGGAGAGATATCTTATTTAAAGATTTTTGGTAGTAGATTGGCTAGAAATGGTAGTATATATGAACCACCTTCGTTTAATTCACCACCCATTTAATTTTTGAGGTGGGAGGGTGAAACTAAATTGCTACCACTTCTTTAAGGGGATGTTACAACCTTGTCCTTGATCCCTAAGAAATCTATTTTTTGAGGAAAATCCAAGATCAAAGGGAGCCATATAAGGGTGAAGGTGATTAGTTATGAAAAGCTATATGATGCAAGATTTCGAGAGAAAAAAAAGAGATTTGAACATAGGTTAAAGGATAAAGAATTGCATTTAATTATTTGATCAAAAGAGATAAAGAGGTTAAACTATAATAAAATGAGGGAAAGATGATAATGGAGAAGGGGGGAAATAACTAATAAATGGAAAAGAAATAAATGATGAGTCTCATGAGGGGGAAGAGGGTCATGTAAAAGGATAGGGATGGCTTAGGAAAGTAGAAAAGGATCAAAATGAGGTCAAAAGAACACTAAATAGAAAAGGGGCTAAAATGGGGACAAAACATGATAATGAAATTGTAAAGTGTGCAATTTCTATTATTACATTTTTCCTCCACTTTAGCAAGCTTGTGATAGGCTAGAGGAAAGAAGTGTGCTAAAGTAAGAGTGTGATAAAAATAACTAGATAATCATGAAATATAAAGGACAAGTTATTACTATCAAAGAGATACAAGTCTTTAATTTGGTTTTGATCTTCATTCTTGTACATGTGCTTGTTGTTTTAATGCATCCAAAGAGAGTAGTCACAATACGCTAATAAGAGCAAACTATACTTAACACATGGATGAAATGGAAACACAACTAAATTTTATCAATTCTAACACAATGAGAAAGCCTAAAATCTAAACGTAGACTATAAAACATAAATTTATTGTAAGGCTCGCCTATGTTAATGCTTGCATTGTCCTGATCTTGCATTAATGCTTAGGATGAAGTATTTTTAGGAGATAATTGATAGGGGTGTATGAAGAACATTTGTGTCCATTGTATGAGCAATGTTGTGATTATGATTTGATGTTTGTATTGGTGGCATATGTTTTATGTCATAATTAAACCTATGTGAATTGATTGGCTTCACTACTTTTAGTAGAATATATTGATAGTAAAATTATTTTTAATGGTTCAACAACATGAGTAGAATTATCGATCATTTTGATTTGATGAATTGCACAATCTAACATATTGTTGGGTTAAAATGTTATTACTGAATTTGATTGGATATGATATAATCGTAGGATGTTATATATGCCTTATTTGATTTCATTTCTTGTTGATTATATTATGTAGCTCCAACTATTGTATTGTGCAATTATGCTTTATGTTTTCATTAGTGTGCAAGTATAGGTTCCTCAACGATGATTAATTGGAAGATTAGTAATTTGGGTAAACATCTTTATGCTTGAATTCTTTGTCTCACTCAGATATAGGTTGTGAGATGTGCCTTGTTCTACCCTGTGAACTATAATTTAGGTCAATATCAATTCTAGATTCCTATATTATGTGTAAACACGTAAAGTATGTGTGTGAGTGCTTTACATAATTTTTCTTAGTTGTCATATATTACATTTGCTTAGTTTTCAATATGTCTGTATAGTGATTTCAAAGTAACCAATATGCCATATGAGTTTAAAAAGATAATTTTATTATTAAATATTGTAGTAAAAAAAGTGTCACGCAAATTTAATGAATTGTGTTATTTATAAGGAAATTGAAAAGGTTGTGTAGTTTTATTTAAAAGGAAATGCATGACTTTTAAATAAAAGGTAATAGTTATTTGAAATGAAAATTTCTAATTTGCAAAATATCTAATTCTAGTGGGAATTGGAAGAAGGGTCACTATTAAGTTAAGGGTTTTAAACAAAAAGGAAAAAAGTATTGTAATTGCATATCGCTTCTCTTCATTCTTGTATGCTCTTCCTTGGATATTGCTACAAAAACCCTTGAGTTTAATTTGGAGAAAGAAAACTAAGCATTTGGTAGGAGCTTCTTTTCTTTTGTTTGGGAAAGGATTGTTTGTGTTGCTTATGGATTACATTCAGAGGATCTCCATTAGTGAAAGCTTGCACATTCAATAAGTTATTTTACTTTTTGCAAAAGAATGTATTTATTTGAACATAAATTTCTTCTTTGGCCATTCTCCACCTTATGTAGATTTACATATGGCTGTAACATCAGAAAATGTTCCCTTAGGGGATTTTCCCTCATAAGGTTTAGCTCCTGGATCTTTAGCATGCATTTAGGACATCTTAGTTCATATTTTGGCATCCCGATGGAATGAGACCTAGGTTTCATGGCAAAATGGACCTAGGAGGACCCCTTGAGTTGTACCCTACCCAAAATAGGGGGGAGGACTTGGGCACCCGTGCCCTAGTCCTGCCCTATTTTGGGGTAGCCCTAATTTCTGGGTGTTACTTTATGACCGTTATTAGGGTCCTTTGCTGACACGGTAAGTTTGAATTTTGAAAATCTTGGCGGGAGTGTTTGCAGTTGCATATAAAAGCATGTTTAGGCATTCATTTGTAAACTAGATGGCAATTGTGATGTTCAAGTGTTCTCAAGGTGATTCAAGGCTTTCATTGTGTTGCAAGAGTAGACTTGTGTGGTTTATGTGTTTGTTTGCAGATTTGAGCATCAATTTCCTCATGGAATGAAGAGCATCTTCCTCCCATGAGAGCTTCACTACAAGGTGACCTTATATTGTGTTTTCATCATTGATTCCTTTAGTTTTTGCCTCTGCCTCACAAGGGCATGCACTCTTTGTCTAACAACGGTGTTTGAAGACTTAAGTGTCCTCTAGGGCTTGACTGAGGCAAGCCTCTAAACACCACAACCCCCAAACCGAGTCTTGTGATTGTAGGTTACAGGTGTCGCATTTGGAAAAAGTGAAGTTGCAGGAAGGATTGGCAGGCATCAAGGATTCAGGATCTGAAGAAAAGCAGGACACTGGAGCATTTCTAGGACTTGGGTGTTCACTCTAGTGTCCTCCGCATCTGAATTCCCAGAAATAGAAGTTATAAGGTTGATCAGTGTCAGAGGGAGGTCTAGATCCCATAAAGAAATTAGTACCTTGGACTTGGGTGCCCGCTCCAGTGTCCCTGACTATTCCACCTCGAAACTCCAAAAATAGGTATTCTGTGATTTGCCATTTCACTTCCGTCTGCAATAGTATTTTCCATTATTCGTCAGTTTATTGCCGTATTTGCATAATTAGGGTTTCAATGGTCAATTGAGCATAAGAGAAGATAAATTGATAATTAAATTCCCTAATCCAAGTTTCCCTACATCTCACAAGTGATCTAGGGTATGATAGTGCTCGCCACTCGACCCTAGATCCTTGAATGTAAAGTGGAGAGGAGGATTTAAACACCAAAACACTAAAACATTAACAAATCCAATTTTCTAGTAAACATTTTGGTGAACCCATGTTTTTGGACTTAAATTGCAACTTGCCGAGTGTGTCCCTTCAGATTTGGATTAATTACATTCATTCATATAGTCATTCATTTTATTGCATTGAGAAAAATTCAAAAAAATTGCATTGTTTGGCTTATTAAATTGCATCATTTCTTTCGAAATTTTCCCAATTCATGATTTTTACATAAGATCTGATATAAACTATAGAAAAACACAAAATTTTAGAAGTTTTCATTGCATTTTTATCATTTAATTGCTAAGGTTTTGTGGAAATTTTGATAATTTTGATATAACCTAGTAATTCCAAAATCTAGGGTTAGTAGGCAAAACCTTTTCTTAGATTTTTCTACTGATTTTATAGGCTCATTCAAATTTGAATTTGTCTGTATTCTTGCATTTTAGTGTAAATTTTCATTTAGGTTTAAAATATTTGCATTTTTGCATATAAAATCTCAACAAAAAACTAGCAATTTCCATGCATTTTCATTAGATTTGCATTGGAATTTTGCATGTTCAAGATTGAAAATCATTTTTAGATATGATAGTATTTAAATTTCATCATAAATCAGACTTCAAAACATTCACATAGCATTTTGTCCCAAGATCTCAAACCCAGGGCTTCAAAAACAATGATTTTTGCTAAATTTGGCCTTATCGACTTTATAAACTTGCACCATAGGCGTGTTGTGAAAGGTATTTTGGAATTAATTTTCTGTTATTAGTGTAAACATTTTCTTCCCCTCATAAAAAGATTCACAACACCCTTTTATCAGGCTCTTGTAGTGAAAATTTTGCAAAAAACTACACATTTTGACTATTTTTGCCCTAGGGTTTGACCTAGTTTGCACTCCAAGAGTGTTGTGATCAATTTTATGGATTGAGGTGACTGATATAATTGATATTATTTTTTATACCTCATGAGATTCATTACAACACCTCCTTTGCTAGGTCTTGGAATTGAAAAATTGTGAAAAATTACATATTTTGCTATATTTTCACTAGGGTTTGACCTTAGGTGGCATTAAAAGCATGTTGTGTTGGATATTTTGGGACTTAGTGGCTGTTATTACTGATATTATTTTCTTTCCATCATCATTTTCCTCACAAGACCCTTTGTTATGCCCTTTTGCATTGAATTGTGGTGAAAAAGTGCCTATTTTGACATATTTTCACTATATTTTGACTTGGCATTAACTGGAATCGCATCAAGTGTGTTTTGAGAAGGATAATTTTGCTGTTTTGGAATGATATCAAATAGATAACTTTCTTCCCCTGATCAAAATCCTTACAACATCCTTTGTTTCATTCATTTGCATTGAAAAAGTACAAAATTCTAAGCATTTTTTGCCATCAATCATATCCTTCTCCTAGGATTTGTTCTCTTAGTTTGTGTGTTGTGTGTTGTATGCTTTTGCATAAGTTTTATGACATGCTGTCCTAAAAACAATATCCCTTTGAGAAGAAGTAAAAGGTTAATGGGATCTAGTGCTCTTGAAGAAATTGGTACTTTGGACACCTTCTTTACAAAGGGAGAAACTCAAATTGTGCAAGATATTATACATCCTCCAACCACAATGGAAGAACAAAATTTTCATGATGTTGATAATATTATTGAGGCAACAGGATATGTATTTGACGAGCAAATAGAAAAATTGGATAAAGAGCTAGCTGAATTTTAATCATTTATGGAAAATGAGAGGATAGCTGAAGAAGTTGTCCATACAATTTATAATATAAGAGAATTGATAAAAGAACGACAAGATGGTGTAAATGCAATTCGCGGTCTAGCACACATTGTACAAACCAATATCATGCTGGTGACTGAATGTGCACAAGTGGTAAATAACACTTTATCACCATCTCATACTCAAGTATCCATACCTATACCATCTACAGGAATATCAACTTTCACATCAACAATATTAACAACTGATGCAAATGTTTGTAGTAATGCTACCACTAGTATTGGAATATCTAGTGGCACCAATTACAAAGCTGTGGGATTTGATTATCAAAATTTGGTTCCTAAAGGGACCTCCTCTATGCATAATTATTCTCAGCCACCTATCTATTCCACTCACTTCCAACCACCTATTACCTACTCACAACCATCTTCTACCTATTATTATGTCCAACCACCCTTGACCTATTCTCAGCCTCCACCTATTGTATCTCAAGCTCATTCACTTCCTCACTTTGGTTCCAATTCCTCACAACAAACTATATCTCTGAATGATGCCATCCTAAACCAACTTTTACAGGGCATGACTGCTTTGCAACAAAAGGTAACAAATTTGACAAACTCTTCGCAAACTAGTCTACCAATGTATCATGCTCCTAATCCCCTTTCCTATGTGATCTTGAGAACTCCTATGCCTAAGAGGTTGAGACTCCTCGCTTTGAAAAATATGGTGGAAAAGGTGATCCTAATATTCATGTGGCAACATTTATAGCTATGTGTATTGATTTTTATTTTGAAGAGGATTTGTTAGCAAAACATTTCCCATGATCTCTCAAAGATACTACTTTAGAATGGTTTTGCTCTTTGCCTCCAAATTCAATAAACTCCTTTTCGTAGTTGATAGATCAATTTTTACAACATTTTCAAGCAAATAGCAGACCCCAAGTCACCCTTATTGACTTGGTTCAATGCAAACAAGGTCTGAAAGAAAAGTTGACTGAATTCATTAGTCAATATTAAGGATTTTATGCACAGATTCAGTATCAGATGAAAGATGAGGATGTTCAAAAGATATTCATTACAAATCTACAACCTAATATTCGTGATAAGATTCTCTTGATGAAATATAACTCCTTTCAACATTTATGCACCGCCCTTCATGATTATCAACTTTCGTCTAGTCAATATGAAAATTAAAACTCATCGGCTCAAGTTGGTCAATCCATGGGTGGATCATCACAAAACAACTTTAAGAGAAATAATAATAACATGAACTTCATCAAGATTAATGGACCAAATATGAACAACTTTTCAAATGTTTCAACTATATCAAATTTGAAGAAAGCATCATACCAACCAAGAAAGTTTACTCCGATATCTGAATCTTATCATTCTATCATGAATCAAGCTGTGACTAATAACATTCTGAAGCTTCCCCCGATCAAGCCTGTTGATCATAATAAACAAGGACCTTACTTCGATGCTAATGCCTTTTGTCATTATCATCAGATGCAAGAACATGACACTGAATGATATATGCATCTTAAACATGAAATACAGGACCTTATTCATTCAAATGTCATACAGGTATCAGGTGCGAATGACAATGGAAATAAGTCAGTTGCTCTGCCCAATCAAAACTTACAAATCTTCACTAATCCTTTACCTAAACATACTAAAAATAATATGGTGGAACAGGTTTTAGTGGAAGCAGACGAGGATGATTACTTGGACTATGATACTATCGTCGGAATGATTGAAGTAGATAAGAAACAAGTGGACAATTCACCTCGTCCATGAAGAAATGAAATTTATGCTAAGGTTCCTCCTCCATTATCCTTATATGGATCAGGAGATAATCAAAATGCATCAGAAAAGTAAGAACAATAACCAATACAGACGAGTAAGATGGTACAGTATGATTCCCGTTACTATTTTAGAAATATTCAACAACGAAAACTTGCTAAAAATAAGAAAAGAGTAAAATGACAATCAACAGTCAGAAATAATAGTGGTTCTCCCCCTCACAAACAACAAAAAGTCTCATTCCAACAAGAATTTGAGAAACAAGCATCATATGATAACAAACAAGACTTTCATAAGAACCACTCAAATTTTGCATTAAATATGATCGAGTACCTCTCAAAGAGGTTCGCAAGTTCCAAGATCTAATACAAAGACCCTACAGGTAAGTATCTCTAACCCTTTATTTATCCTGCGATGTGCTTCCCCCGTGATGTGTTGTGTTGTTTAGGCCTCTTGGGATGACCCCTAATTCTCCCGTAAGGTTTGAGATACCAAGAGACTGCCTCTGTTGTGACCTTCTTCTATTTGTATCATCATTCTTCTAAATTGCCTCTCTCTTGTATCATCATTGTTGTGATTTCATTATTGTGTGTTGTGTCTTATGGACATAGCGTCATGGTTGGTGACCTGGGGGCACCCTCCTACATGACTATCCCTAAGACACTTGTTTCTCCTCTCTTATTTATTGTTTCCCTTCCTCTAGTGTTTCCATCTAGCAGGCGGATGACGACAAGCATTTATACTAATGCAGACCTAGTGTCCCTTTCGAGAGCAATCAACAAATGGACTTAGTTCCTAATATGACGATGGGGTTGTATATTTTATCCGACACTTGGCTAGTGGAAGCACTCGTGCTTTTCGCATAGTGAATTTCATGATGTTTCTATCACATTTAGAAACCTTAACAATACTATTGCTCTATGCACCTTTGTTTGTCTTTGAATCTAGCCTTAGTGGTACTCAATTTGGAGAACTTCGTGATATAGCCCCACGGTTATCCTCAAACTCCAAATTCGTTGTATAAACTTGGCTCTTTGTGTGGTTAATCATATGCATTGATGCTGTTGTTTATCATGATGTTGTAGACACTAACATGTTTCTTGTAGGGATGTGTTTGTGGGAACATTTGGAGATCCTAAAGTATATGTCACCTCCAGGGAGCATGGGCTTTGCGAAAGTTGGTGTTCCCTTATGTGTTTTCTTCCTACCTTAACGTGCTTGATATTGATAAATGATATCAACCACCTTAAGATGGGGGCATATATAAGGTAAGCTGTTTATTATAGATGTTAGCAATGTGTTTGACCTTAGATGCAAAGACATGCGCCTTAGGGTAGTGCATCATGCATCCTAAGTTTGTTTTCAATCAATCAATCAATCATCTAAACCCTCTGCGGAGGTGGGATATCGTGTATATCCTTTTTTATCTTAAGTCCTCTGTGGAGGCGGGGATGGTGTATTTCTTGGAGCAAATTACACATCCTGTCATTTTCAAAAGTCCTTTGCAGAGGCGGGGAGTGGTTCTGTGACTATCTCAACCCTTAAGTGTGTCTTCGATGATTGTTGTGGTGAAGCCCAATCATCAGTGTGTGCCTGTAATGTGCCTGAGATGGTGTTGGACCTAGAAATAGGTACACTCCATCGCTTGTCTACCGTGTTTTCTCCATGTCTTCAAGTGTGTGTGTTGTAATGCCTCACCATGAACACCTTAAAGAATAACACATCTATGCTATACAAAACATGATATTTTTTTAAACATCTCGTTAGCATATCAAATTGCAAGAATAAATATCTTAATGTGAGCTGAAGTGGAGTGCAAATAGGAAACAAAGAATCACCTTCTGTGGAATGGTTTTCAGACATCATTATGTGCACACAGTTGACCTACTTAGTAGCGCTAGCTATCAAAAGACACCCTAAGCTTTATGTTTAAAATACCTGTTAAATCTGTGCCGGCTGTCAGGATGCGTATTCTTGGTGGCTATAAATCACATATGAATATAGGTTTAGGAGTATATCAGTGATGCTATTCTATGATTTGGATCCTAAAAATGTTGCACGCTTCCAGTTTATCTATTAAATGCCTATGTAGAAAAGGGCAGAGGTGGTGAGGTTTAAGCAGATAATGTGATTGACGAAAGAGAGTAGAGTTACACAACACCCCAGGGCAAAATATGGGGAATAATTGACAGATAACCACAAGATAAATTACCAGTATACGTAATTAGCAGTTTGAAACTAATTTCCACCTCCATTGGCCAAGTAGAAGCTTTAGATCAAGTTATGGACACTCATCTAGGCTCTTAGAGGAGTGATTCAATAGGTATTATGCTGATGCAAGATAGAAAATGTAAACCATTTGACAAATGCCACAAGAACCATCCTCTCCTAGTTTTTACAATAATTGCAGGCTACACACAGAATAGATTTGATGAAAATAAAATTGTTACTATATAGAAATGCCTAAAACCATTATCAAGGTGCATCGATGGCCATTACATAGGGCTAATATAGATGGCTAGAAGAATATAGGAAGCAACAATGCATTGGCAAATTCGTTGAAAGGACTTAAAAAAGACAGAGATAAAATTCAAAAAAGAATAAACCTAGATTCCGAACACTTGTCTGACAGAAAATTAGAATTGCTCCTCAAATCCAACCAGCCACCTCTTCTCTGCCCCAAGACCTGCAAATTCCTTCCCTGCCAATTCTGCAAAATTTCTCTATTTCTTCCAAAAACCCCCTAATCTTTTCCAGCCAATTAGTTTTTAGAGTGAGAGATCTTCCCACCTTGTTAGGGGGAATGGCTCGTGATCCCATGTCATGCTTTCTATGAGACAACCATATATTCATTTTCAATATCCTTTAAAAATATTATTTTATTATTTTAATGTTAACTATATATTTCTTTTAACACCATTTATAATTGTTTATATTTATTTATTTATGCATTTTTTTTCATATTAATTTTATTCATTTACAACTTGTAATTTTATTATTTTATTTAATCATTAATCAAGTTTATTTATTTATTTATTATTTTCATATTAATTTTACCAATTATAAACAATTAAATTGTTTAACACATTATTTCCCCTTAAAAGTATTTATTTAACTCTAGCTTGAGATTATCATTGTTTTAATGAAACACTAATCAAAGCTATAACCAAACATTTCTAATTAGATATTCCAACCTATAGAATGACACCTGACCATCATGCAAGACTACAAGACATGTCGACCATAACGGAAACAAACAATCCAACTGACAGTGATGACTGGATACAATATTGAATACTTATCCTCTTCGAGGATGTTGACTGAGTAGGGAACCTTATGCTAACTTTGATCAACAATTCCATTGGTTAAGGCACACTCAGCCTGTTAATTCAGGTGGGGTCGATGCCTGGTACCTGCATCCTGCAATAAACCACACAGTCAACCATGAAAATATATATCGTCATACAGTCATACAATGAATGGAAGTTGCAGTGTGGTAGGGTACTCGAACACGAGTAATGCGACACTGTTCCATTCACATAAACACATCGACAAGTAACTACATTATGCATAACAACTATGTACTGAACAATCAAGATGGGACAATCAGTTACATATGATCTTATACAAGCAGTCATCAATAATAACATCATAACTATGATCAAATGACACATTAAACTCAGAATAACATTAATCCATAACATTTGATATGTCCATTAAACTGTGAAAGCATAAAATACCAGTAATCAAACATCATCATAACAATAGGTCCATAATCAACTAGCATAATAACAGAGAGTCCATCATCCAACAGAATGTCATAGTATCTAATCCTACTAGGAAAACTATCAGTTTGACAGAAACGAAGTGAGGGGCACTACATCCTCCCCCCTAGGATCAGGCTTACTCCTGGAAGCCTGCAAATAAATATGGATGAAATGGATTGAGTTTGGACAGTTTCCACAACCCTATGCATATATGGAAGCACAATCTATGCATGTGATCTATTAACAAAAAAATCTTGATATAATGATTTTACACCCTTATAAGCATGGAACCACAATTTATCATTTTATGAGTACTATATTCATGATTTAACACACATTTTTCATATGCACACAAATTCACATTACTGGAAATCACATCTCAAGGCTACACAAGGGTCCATCTAGACACTGATAAGCAACCTACTAGTGCATGACACAAGATCCATGAGCCAAGAGCCAAAATCTATCTCACAAAATCCATACTTCACACTCAGTGGCTTGATGGTGTTAAGCCACACACACATGGTGAGACCATCCAAACAAGACCACAATGACCTATCTTCTGTTGTATAAGGTAGTTAGCCTCCACAAAATAGTCCTCACATGTAGGTGGGTAGTGTGTCCTAGCCTCACATACCCCCATCCTCGAGGTTCCCTGCGTCTGCTTCCTCGTGTACACTCACCAAGTCCACCTCATACGTCCTTGGAGAGGAATCACAATACAACACATGGCCGACATCGAAAAAAATAAGGATAAACTAGTTTAGCCACAAAAGTCATAAATAAATATCAAATAAAAATTCAATTTCAGTAATAAAGCAAGAAATGCGTGTAGTTCAACACTAAATCAAATGTAACCACAAGGGTTACACACAAATGAAGATTACAAGGTGTGGCTAAATCATCACAATCAAATATAAACAAAGTGCCAGCCTTTCCAATTAATAGAAAATCATCAATAATTATAAAGACAATACACAATCTTTAAAATTGCATTGTACAACACTGCGTGACTAGATACGAGCCACCAAACAAGGAAGAAGGAAACAACATCAGGCTATCCTCAACATTTTCTTCCATACAATAAGGACTCTACATAGGCACCAGGAATTACTAAATGCATCCAAGAATTCATACTCAATAAGAGGATGCACAAGCATCTAGTCCTCTACCTGTCAACTCCTCTAACTGCAACCGAAGCTCCTTAAGGATAGATGATCGTTGAGGGACACCTCTCGACTCTCCCCTAACTCCAAATCATTAACCATCATGACAAACAACTGGCAACCTTGACACATACATCTCTTCGACTGCACGGCAGAAATCATACGCAAGGAGATGGATCTCTAAATGCCAACTACCTCTACCTTGACATCTAGGTATCTACCTACGTAGACACCACCAAGGGACAACCTCGGGTTGTTAGGAGAGGATGACAAAAGGGAAGAACATAATCTTCAGAGTTTAAGCAACTAGTACAACCTAATGGGCTCATATAAAACTAGAGCACCCAGTGTTAGAACCCTGCTCTAATACTAGATGTAACGCCCCGCCATAAACACCTTAAAGAAAAACACATCTATGCTATACAAAACAGGATAATTTTTTTTTAATGAATAAGATAACAAAGTGAGGTTTAACATATCTATACACATAATTAAACTAACCACTTGTCCTCTAAGGTTCCATGGTTGCATTACTTGACAAATCAATTAGCATTATCTAACATACATCATCAACTAACATCAGTAGATCATACTAAATCTATTGCATTGAATGAATAAATATTTACATCTCCATACCAAACATCAGATAAGTAATCAACATGGTCAAAATTACATGCATATACAAATTCCTATACATATAAATACATCATTTCATTTTACATTCTATCATCTCTTGATTACATTTGAATACATACATTATGATTCGACTGATACACAAGAATAGTACATGAGCATAAATCACTGCCTCCATAACTGGTACAAGATCTGATGTTTGATACACAAGATACATCCTCCTCACACATGAACATTGGTAGGGAAAAAACTAATGGAAATAAGCACATCCACCCAACCATGTGGAACCCTGAGCTCCACCCCCCATGCTAGGAGTTAACATAAGGTCCCACTACAACAATAGTCAGGTAAATAATAACTAATAGGAATAAGGTCTAGTCAAGACTCTAATACAACACATGACATTATCACAATCAACACAGCACACATCCAGAGGCTACACACATTGAATGGGGAGAGCACAACCAGGGCATGCTAGGCTACAGTAGGGAGAGTGTCATCACATAGCTTGTCATGGGTTGTCCTGGTAAGCCTTTCTAGACCCCGGCCCCATCTTGGGTTGTCCTGGCAGCCTCTCCCGACTCCCAGCCCCCATACAAACTCATGCGGAATCAACATACCTTTCATGAGGACAAGGTAGTTGATCTTGCCATTCCAGGCTTTCTCATCTCATCTCAAGCCTATACGAGCACTTGAGCCATGAGTGAGGCATCCACTTATCTTGTTTAATGTGATTAACTAACCAACCCCTTACTTCATTAATTAGGTTAACACTGAGTTAAGAAACTCTCACATGGGTTGTCCTGGATGCCACTTTGGGCTCCGGCCCCCATTGGGAGCCACTCCCCTACCTGCAACTAGAAGACCCTACTCAACAAGCATAGCAAATATCATCATGACAACGAGGATACATGAACCATGCAAGGCATTAACCATCTTGCATAACAATTATCCTCATATCAACATGTATATATGATAATGCAAGGCATTAACCATCTTGCATATCATCTTAATCACAAGGACAACTCACAAAACATTGTCCATGGCTTCCAAGTGAAGCAATCCAAAAATAACATAATCCTTTTCACATCTTCCTGATGTCTGCCCGTTTACAAAATCTAACTCAATACTCAATACAAGATAAATACAATTAAACAAACAACAATACATCCCCAAGGGAATACATTCATCATTCACATTGTCTTTTATCCCATAAATATCTATAGACATGTTTCTTAAGACGTCAAAATCCATAAACATATAACAACACTATGCATGAAATCAAATCATATTGTTCTTTGCCTCTGGAAACCTAAACTCAACAACATGACCCTATCTCGACCATTGACACGACTTACACAATTTTCACTCATAATTTAACCAATTATCTAGATCAAAATCCAAATGCAATGTCTATAATCCTAATTTCAAACCCATTAACCAACTTAACAAAATCATCGTAATTAAACTCATCAACATAAATGTTTAATCACATTAAATTTTGTTTATTCAAATTAAACAAATACTATATATATACATCAACTAATTCTCTTTATTTAATTCCTCTTCAAAATACAGCTAATTCAAATGATCTAAATAATTACCATCTCAATTCATATATACTTTAAATCGTTAATTCAATATAAGATACATATTTTATAATTTCTTACCCTGATAAATTAACTTCCTAACAATTTTACTGGTAACATAATTATAAATTTCTAAATGATTTAGGCATTTATCTACTCAACTACTATGGTAAAAATAATAATAATCATGTTAATAATAATATTAATAATAATAATAACAACAACAATAATAATAATAATAAATGTAAAAACATGGATCATTGGATAGTAAATATTTTTCATCCAAGGAGAAATAAACTAGCATTGTAAATAAATTAAATATATTATTATATATTCTTTTTATATGATAGTTATCTATTCAATTGTGCCCTTTGAAATCTCTATAACCTACTTTAAAATAATAATCATGTTAATAATAATATTAATTATAATAATAACAACAATAATAATAATAATAATAATAAATGTAAAAACATGGATCATTGGATAGTAAATATTTTTCATCCAAGAAGAAATAAACTAGCATTGTAAATAAATTAAATATATTATTATATATTCTTTTTATATGATAGTTATCTATTCAATTGTGCCCTTTGAAATCTCTATAACCTACTTTAGTATAAATAAATTATGTAAAAACCTAATATACCTATCATCATAATCCGATATAAATTTTGACAGTTTAAACAAAATCTCGTCTTTCATATAATTCACTCCTCTTAATATTTTCAGCTGTATAACTGTATTTAGGCATTTTTATTAATTTACTATAATATTTCATTGTTTTCTAACACTTCTTAACAAGGTATATTGATATTGTTGCATTGCTGAATTATATCTTATTACTTAATGTACATATTTAGTTGGTTGAGAACAAATGATAATTGCATAATAATACACAATTATACATAGTTACTCTAGATCATTGGGTAATTAATATTACTACTTGAATTTGGTATCAAATGTAATAACTTTCTATAGTAGTGTTAGAAATTTTATTAACTAACAAATCTATTTTTTTTTTACACCTTTACATGAGCTATTCAACTAGAAGTGAAAAATAGCCCAACGAAATTTACTTTATACTCATTTCCCACTGCAGATAAATTCTTTTTATGACGTTCTACACTCACAACAAGGGCTGAAAGATTCAGATTCCCATAAACAATTAAGATTCAAATTCCATGTAAACAAAATTCATAAAATTGTAAATAAATAAATTCGTGGAAGCCAAATGGATAGAAAAATAGAAAAACAAAATTCATAAAATATGTAAATAAACAAATTCGTGAAGCCAAATGGATAGAAAAATAGAAAAACTTAGGCAGTTATGTAGTGAAATCTTTATCACGTTAAACAAAAAATAAATAAATTTGTGGAAGCCAAATGGATAGAAAAATAGAAAAACTTGCGCAATTATGAAATGAAATCTTTATTATGTTTGAAGAATATGAAAAGTCTTGCAGCATAGTCTCTTTAAATTAACTCATGTGAGCATATCAAATATTTTAATTGTAAGTAATTTATAAATGCCAACAAATTGGAAGATATCTATAGATATATTTTTTTAAATATAAATATACTAGTATATTCAATAGTGCTTTTAAAATAATATAACCTACTTAGCATAAATAAATTATTTAAAACCTAATTTACATATCATCTTAAACCTATATAAATTTTGGCAGTTTGTTCAAATTTTTTTTTATATGATAAAGTCTATTTTTAAAATTTTAGTTGTATTTTACAACTAAAATATCCATATGCAGTTTAAACGCCGAATTTAATTTATTGACAAACCAATTTTTTTTTTTTTTAACATTTTATATGAAGCTATTTATTTGAAAGTGAAAAATAGCCTACAGAGATATACTTTATTATTTATTTGTAGGCAACATAATTTAAATAGACTAAATTTTAGGTTTTAATGACTACTAGGTAGAGGAAATATAATTTCTTTTGGCATTAATAAGCCTTACTTATCCTAAAATAAAACGCATCAATGGAACACAATCCTCATTCAACCAAAATAAAATGCATAAATGAAAGGCAATCCTCATTACAGCCATGAGATGTGTGGATAATATAGATTATTATAGACGCATAGCATAAATAATGAGATGAGTGGAGAGTATATATTATGATGGTTTCAGGTAAGAAATAAAATTACTAACATAATTTTTTAATAATTTAATTTGAAGCATTATTTCTGCAACTATAATTTAATTTGAAGCATTATTTCTGCAACTATAAACATCTCGCCAGCATATTAAATTGCAAGAATAAATGTCTTAATGTGAGCTGAAGTGGAGCGCAAACAGGAAACAAAGAATCACCTTCTGTAGAATGGTTTTCAGACAGCATTATGTGCGCACGGTTGACCTACTTAGCAGCGTTGGCTATCAAAAGACACCCTAAGCTTTATGTTTAAAATACCTGTTAAATCTGTCCCGACTGGAAGGATGCGTATTCTTGGTGGCTGTAAATCACATATGAATATAGGTTTAGGAGTATATCAGCAACGCTGTTCTATGATTTGGATCCTAAAAACATTTCACGCCTCCAGTTTCTCTATTAAACGCCTATGCATAAAAGGGCAGAGGTGGTGAGGTTTAAGCGGATAATGCGATTGACGAAGGAGAGTAGAGTTACACAACACCCCAAGGCAAAATATGAGGAATAATTGACAGATAACCACAAGATAAATTGCCAGTATACGTAATTAGCAGTTTGAAACTAACTTCCACCTCCATTGGCCAGGTAGAAGCTTTGGATCAGGGTATGGACACTCATCTACGCTCTCAGAGGAGTGATTCGGTAGGTATTATGCTAATGCAAGATAGAAAATGTAAACCATTTGACAAATGCCACAAGAACCGTCCTCTCCTAGTTTTTACAATAATTATAGGCTACACATAGAATAGATTTGATGAAAATAAAATTGTTACTATATAGAAATGCCTAAAACTATTATCAAGGTGCATAGATGGCCATTACATAGGGCTAATATAGATGGCTGGAAGAATACAGGAAACAACAATGCATTGACGGATTCGTTGAAAGGACTTCAAAAAGACAGAGATAAAATTCAGAAAAGAATAAACCTAGATTTCGAACGCTTGTCTGATAGAAAATTGGAATTGCTCCTCAAATCCAACCAGCCACCTCTTCTCTGCCCCAAGACCTGCAAATTCCTTCCTTGCCAATTCTGCAAAATTTCTCTATTTCTTCCAAAAACCCCCTAATCTTTTCCAGCCAATTGGTTTTTAGAGTGAGAGATCTTCCCACCTTGTTAGGGGGAATGGCTCATGATCCCATGTCATGCTTTTCAAGAGACAACCATATATTCATTTTCAATATCCTTTAAAAATATTATTTTATTATTTTAATGTTAACTATATATTTCTTTTAACACCATTTATAATTGTTTATATTTATTTATTTATGCATTTTTTTTCATTTTAATTTTATTCATTTACAACTTGTAATTTTATTATTTTATTTAATCATTAATCAAGTTTATTTATTTATTTATTATTTTCATATTAATTTTATCAATTATAAACAATTAATTTGTTTAACACATTATTTCTCCTTAAAAGTATTTATTTAACTCTAGCTTGAGATTATCATTATTTTAATGAAACACTAACCAAAGCTATAATCAAACATTTCTAATTAGATATTCCAACCTACAGAATGATACCTGACCATCATGCAAGACTACAAGACATGTCGACCATAATGGAAACAAATAGTCCAACTGACGGTGATGACTGGATACAATACTGAATACTTATCCTCTTCGAGGATGTTGACTGAGTAGGGAACCTTATGCTAACTCCGATCAACAATTCCATTGGTTAAGGCACGCTCATACCTGTTAATTTAGGTGGAGTCGATGCCTGGTACCTGCATCCTGCAACAAACCACATAATCAACCATGAAAATATATATCATCATACAGTCATACAATGAATGGAAGTCACAGTGTGGCAAGGTACTCGAACACGAGTAATGCAACATTGTTTTGTTCACATATACACATCGACAAGTAACTACATTATGCATAACAACTATGTACTGAACAATCAAGATGGGACAATCAGTTACATATGATCTTATACAAGCAGTCATCAATAATAACATCATAACTATGATCAAATGACACATTAAACTCAGAATAACATTAATCCATAACATTTGATATGTCCATTAAACTGTGAAAGCATAAAATACCAGTAATCAAACATCATCATAACAATAGGTCCATAATCAACTAGCATAATAACAGAGAGTCCATCATCCAACATAATGTCATAGTATCTAATCCTACTAGGAAAACTATCAGTTTGACAGAAGCAAAGTGAGGGGCACTACATGTGTTTTGACGTGCTTGTTTTGTGTGGCGTGTTTGTTGCCCCATATGCAGAGACCAGCACCTTCGGGTAGTGCTTCTTGCATTTTGGGAGGTTTTGCGTGTCTTGCGTGTGTGTTGCCCCATATATACAGAGACCTGCGCCTTAGGGTAGTGCATCCTGTATTATGGGAGGTTTGTTTACTTTCTAGTACTTGCATCTACATTTCATATATATGAGGAAAAGAAAAGAAAATAAATCATGCTTGTCTTCCATGCATTAATGTGTCTTCTATGCATTGACTATCTTCTCCGTGTTCTGCGTGACTGTAACTGTCTTCTTTGTGTTTTGTGTGCCTGTTACTGTCTTCTATGTGATTGGCGTGTCTTCTTTGTGCTTGACGTGTTTGCTGTGTTTGTGACCTTACTTTAATGCATGTATTGGCCTCGCGTTTATACATACATTAAAGTGGGGGCTAAATGCAACATCAGAAAATGTCCCCTTGGGGGCTTTTCCCTCATAAGGTTTAGCTCCCGGGTCATTAGCATGCATTTAGGACATCTTAGTTCATATTTTGGCATCCCGATGGAATGAGACCTAGGTTTCATGGCAAAATGGACCTAGGAGGACCCCTTGAGTTGTACCCTGCCCAAAATAGGAAGGGAGGACTTGGGCGCCTGCGCCCTAGTCCTATCCTATTTTGAGGCAACCCTAATTTTTGGGTGTCAGCTTATGACTGTTATTAGGGTCCTTTGCCGACACGGTAAGTTTGAATTTTGAAAATCTTGGGAGGAGTGTTTGTAGTTGCATATAAAAGCATGTTTAAGCATTCATTTGTAAACTAGATGGCAATTGTGATGTTCAAGTGTTCTCAAGGTGATTCAAGGCTTTCATTGTGTTGCAAGAGCAGATTTGTGTGGTTTATGTGTTTGTTTGCATATTTGAGCATCAATTTCCTCATGGAATGAAGAGCATCTTCCTCCCACGAGAGCTTCACTACAAGGTGACATTATATTGTGTTTTCATCATTGATTCCTTTGGTTTTTTCCTCTGCCTCACAAGGGCACACACTCTTTATTTGACAACGATGTTCGGAGACCTAAGTGTCCTCCGGGGCTTGACTGAGGCAAGCCTCTAAACACCACAACCCCCAAACCAAGTCTTGTGATTGCAGGTTATAGGTGTCACATTTAGAAAAAAGTGAAGTTGCAGGAAGGATTGGCAGACATCAACGATTCGAGATCTGATGAAAAGCAGGACACCGAAGCATTTCTAAGACTTGGGCGCTCACTCTAGTGTCCTCTGTAGCTAAATTCTCAGAAACAAAAGTTACATGGTTGATCAGTGTTAGAAGGAGGTCCAGATCCCTCAAAGAAACTGGTACCTTGGACTTGGGCGCCTGCTCTAGTGTCCCCGACTGTTCCGCCTCGGAACCTCAAAAATAGGTATTCTGTGATTTGCCATTTCACTTTCATTTGCAAGAGCATTTTTTCCGTTATTCGTCAGTTTATTGCCGTATTTGCATAATTAGGGTTTCAATGGTCAATTGAGCATAAGAGAAGAGAAATTGATAATTAAATTCCCTAATCCAAGTTTTCGTACATCTCACAAGTGATCTAGGGTATGATAGTGCTTGCCACTCGACCCTAGATCCTTGAATGTAAAGTGGAGAGGAGGATTTAAACACCAAAACACTAAAACATTAACAAATCCAATTTTCCACTAAATAATGGCTTCATTGAGTAGTTTCATTTTGAAGATTTGAATTGCATCTAGTTTTGTTGTGCAAATTCTATTGCAAGTTTTCATTTTTTGAAAATTGCAAATTTACAAATTAGAACTATGGAAAAAACTTCCCAAAATTTTATTTGATTGAAAAAGTGTGATCTCCTTGCCCTTGTGCTCTAAAGGGTATGTGATTTGGAAAAAAATTGTATTTTAAAATTTGAAGAAAATCTAAGGTGTGTTGATGGTGGAATAGGACTACATGGTTCTTGATATGTTTTCTAAGAAATGATGTTTTTGAAATTTAGACCATGAAATCATTTTATTTTGCAGGATGAGAAGTCTTCTTATGGAACTGAGTTTTTTAATCTTTTGGAAGTGTGTATCATAGTTTAAACCTCTACTTTTGTACCAAGACCGTTTTGATCATTTTGGCTTTTTTTGTGTTAGGATGAGATATAGATTTGAGAGAAGAGTGGACTCTCATTTCCCACCCAAATTGAAATGAAAACCAATGGATGCAACATGTAGGAGGATAAAAAAATAT
Source organism: Cunninghamia lanceolata (assembly GCA_027924645.1). Classification (NCBI taxonomy): domain Eukaryota; kingdom Viridiplantae; phylum Streptophyta; class Pinopsida; order Cupressales; family Cupressaceae; genus Cunninghamia; species Cunninghamia lanceolata. Next base: position 41,303,877 of record BSBN01000391.1, on the reverse strand, counting down.
AAAATTGAATGGGAATCAAACAAAAAATACATAATTAAGATATGATCTGCTTCAAGTACCAAACATCATATTGAGGGTTCGTGAACAACACTGAGGGATATTATCACAATCCTTTTATGATTGTTAGAAATATTATTAAGACATTATCGCAATCCTTTCATGATTATTAGAAATGTCTTTGAGACATTATTGTAATCCTTTTGTGATTGTTGGAAATGTTGTTGATGATTTCTCATTATACATGGGGGCACACTTCTCAACTCCATGCAATCTTAACACCGTGGTGATGACACTCTATAGTCCTACATTTAGAAGCCTCTTTCTTTAGATTGTTGGGTGATTTATATTTGATGGGTATATATGAATCTCAAGCGTTGTAATTAGTTCTTAGCACCGTTCTCATTGTATGCATTGGTTGTTAGCACCATTCTCATTATATGTAATTAGTTGTTAATGTCATTCTTGTTGTATGTAATTGATTTTTAACACCATTCTCATTGTATGTAATTGGTTGTCATCATCATTCCCATTGTATGTCATTAGTTGGTATCGTAATTGCCATGCACGTGTTAAATGGTTGTATTGTGTATGTTTTGCTCATGTATAATATGTGTCTTGTTTTATGTGCATTTGTATTATTTCCCAATCAAATATCTCCTAGTTTAGAGGGGTGGGCCTGTTATGCCCTTACTTCTATAGTGTATATGGTTATGAATAGTCAGCTTGTGGCTATCTTAACTCTTAATTAAGTCATATTATCATTATTATATTGTTATTTAGTTTTTTAGGTCGGCCTAAGGCTTCTATAGGGCTATCTAAGTCAGCCTGGGTGATATCCTAGGCATAAATAGATATATATAGGAGGTAGTGAGTCTCATTTCATATCATATTGTGTATTGTGTTCTCATTGAAGACTGTTGGAGGCATCCCCCTCGAAGTGGAGTAGGAGGTTGCCCCCTCAAAGTGGCATATTATTATCCAGTATTTGTAGCATATTTACTATTATATTCCTTATTGTGCAAGTTATTTCATTACAAGTGGTATCAGAGCATGATCTTGGCACCGTAGAGGCAAGATTTTTTCTCAACATTGGAGGCGATTTTGGGAAGAGCATAACTTTCATATTTTAGCGAATTTTTTAAATAATTTTAAAGGGTTTTTGAAGACCATATTAAAGAAGCTACACTCCATATTTTAAAGGAATTGGAGTAGATTTGAGCAAATTATTACAGAATTACGATTTCTACACAATTTATTTGAGATCTACATATCTCTCACATCTTGCCGAATTGGAGTATAATTTGTATTGGGTTTTTTAAGACATAATAGAGGAGCCTATAGTCCAAAGATTCAATAAATTGAAGCAAAAATAAGGTAGTTATTACAAAATTAGGGTTTCCAACAAATTCGCTCCCAAGGCAGCAAATTTGATCATTTTTTGAATTTTTTCTGGGTAAGTGGTATCTTGGCCCTAGTAAGTTACAGTAAATTTTTTAGAGAATTTACATTTCATTTGTGTGATTTATTTCAAAAATATTGGTTTCCATCATGACAGGGCCTACAACAAGAGGCAAAAAGAATATTGCCACACCGAGGAAATCCTTTGATAAGGATGGGGAAACAATAGAGGATATTAATCCCAATGAGGAAATAAGTAAGTTCAAGGAAGAGGTTAAGAGGGATATGTGTGACCTAAGAGGAGATATATTAGACATACGAAGCATGTTAAGTGCCTTTATGAAGGAACCAAGAAAGGAGGTCTCAAGCAACCAAGAACCAGAAGAAGAAGAAGAAGAAGAAGCAGAAGAAGAAGAAACAAAAGAAGAAGAAGAAGAAGAAGAAGAAGAAGAAGAAGAAGAAACAAAAGAAGTAGACAAAGAAGAAGAAGAAGAAGAAGAAGAAGAAGAACAAAAAGAAGAAGCGGAAGAAGAAGAAGAAGGAGGAGGAGGAGGAGGAGACAATGAAGAAGAAGAAGTTCCTAGTCAATCTATTCAACCAATGCAAGGGTACCATGTACTATTCCTCACCTCTTCCTCTATGGCACATCAAAAGGTTCAAGTAAAGGAAGATTACATTCATCACCATCAAGAGCTAGATGCAAAGAGAAGACACATCTTGGAGCTGAAGTTAATTTTTCAGACACACATGAATAAGTTGAGGACATCAACAGTTCCATATTACCTCATTATAAGGAAATATCTTGTAGTTGAGGTTACCACATGGGATGATGAAGATTATATGAAGAAATTACCACAATTGATCTGCGTTGAGGACAACACTTTTGTAAAGGTGGGGGGCATGTTATGCCCTTACTTCTATAGTGTATATGGTTATGAATAGTCGGCTTTTGGCTATCTTAACTCTTAATTAAGTCATATTATCATTATTATATTGTTATTTAGTTGTTTAGGTCAGCCTAAGGCTTCTATAGGGCTATCTAAGTTGGCCTTGGTGATATCCTAGGCATAAATAGGTATATATAGGAGGTAGTGAGTCTCATTTCATGTCATATTGTGTATTGTGTTCTCATTGAAGACTGTTGGAGGTATCCGCCTCAAAGTGGAGTAGGAGGTTGCCCCCTTGAAGTGGCATATTGTAATCAAGTATTTGCAGCATATTTACTATTATATTCCTTATTGTGCAAGTTGTTTCATTACAGGGCCTTAGATTCCCACATGGTTGGGTTCTATTGGTCACTATTGGGGCTAGTTGGATTGTTAGCGATGATTTGGGGAGCATGCAAAGTTTTCTCAATTCTTGTGTTGTAGATCTTCATTAATGCATGGTCGAGAAATGTATAATTGAGGAAATTTGTAATCTTGTCTAGTTTAAGTTGTATAAGAGATATGAACTATATTTCTAATCTTATGTAAACTATCCACATATGGAATAAGAGTACCACATAGTAATCTTTTATGGGTCATCTTATGGGTTTACATAGTACCCTGATTTGCAATGGAATCCTTTGATGTGTTAAGTCCTAATTTTATGAGGTGTAGGTCTATTTTAAATTTGAGTTGAAATGAAACTTATGGATTATGTTATGTTATCATTTTATGATTGATTAAGTTGAAATAATTAGTGGAATGATTTCACCCTCAGCCCTATGGATTAGGAGTTATGATTATTCATGCATACTTCTTGTCACATTGTTAAGAAAAGATCATTTGATTATGAATAAGTAGTAAATTTGATTACATATGAATTATGGAATTCTAGATTTTGAACATTTTAAATTGAGGATTAGTAATATTAAAACACAATGGTTCGATCTATTTTAAAACAAAACTTTAAACAAGAATGCTATGGCATGTTTAGTGTTAAACCATTTCAGGCTTGCAATAGCTTGGCCATGCACTAGCTTTCAAACTTGTGAGTTGTGTCCTTGTTTTAGAGGTTGTAACTTAGTGTTAAGGGTTAAATGTGTTATTAGGCTTGTAGGGGAGCCCTTCAACATCTTCAGTGCCAAATTTGGAGTCCTCATGAACCCTGATGTTCATTTGAAGTATTGTGTATTGTTTAGAATTGCCTATTTTACCAAGGGTGAGTCAATTTATGAAAGATGTGATTATCTACTAGCAATAGTATTGATTCTATCAATAGGGACTGATATTTCTTGAAAAAGTTCCCTAAAGAAAGGTTAACCATTGGGATCTGCCTTGTTGGCATATCAACTTAGTTTGATGGTTTTTCATGTTAGATATTCTTTGTTTTGTGTCATAAGATGTGCCTTGTTGGGAAATGACCAATCTTTGGATAAGCTAGGTTGAGGTTACGAGTCTCCCTACCATGCAACCTCCTAGTTAGATATTCCTTGTGGATTAGATGTTGTTTCCACCTCATTTTGGATGTGTGGTTGTGTCAGTTTGGTTGGAGGGATAAAACAATGCTTGGGTTTCCTTGGACAAGGAAATAAATGCCCTTTCTAATTCTATCATTCTCATTTATGAGAGATGAGGTTAGTGGTCTTGTACCCCATGATCTTGGTTAGATGAAACTCTACCCTCTCACATGATTTCCATTATGATGTCATCACCTCACAAAATTAAGACTTTCACTTATCCAATCATGCTTTGTGCATTGTCAATGCATACTATGAGTGTTGTTATGTTGTGTTGTGACAACTCTAGTGTGTGAGTGTGCATTGTGACATGCTTGTGTTTCAATTTTATTGTGAAAAAGTTGTTCATATATTCATTAAATAATTAATGTCTTGGGAAAAAGCTTGGGCCATTACATTTTGTATAAGAGTGCATAGATTGCAACACTAGGAGCTCTAGGTTGTGCATGTTTTGTGGAGCTTTCTTGTATGCTGACTCTTGTGCCTTATCTTATGCTATAGGAGAATGTCACATGGACCTTGTTACTTAAGGACCCTCAAACTAGATCAAGATGGCTTGAGTGGAGAGCAATCTTCTTGGATGATAGTTGATATAGGATTTCAAGTCCTAGGTGCCTTGCAATAAGTGCTTGAGTGTTTTTCACCTCAATTGATGACCACCTAGATGGTAGAGTGAGAGCATTATAGGAGCCCTCTCCTTTTAATAAAAATGTAGGAGGAACCTCATTAGGCACAACCATGACCAGTGGTGAGTCGTTCCATTAATAGGCATGATGATGGTGTAACCATGTCTGTGACCTTTATCAATGGTGTTCCAATACTATCGATTGGTTTACAACAGGTGCATAGGCTTGGCCCTCATCAGGGATTTGGAGGAGGTGAACATAAAGCTTCCTCCTATGAGATTAGGGATCAAGGGTAGTTGGAGAATGTTCTTCCAAGCCCAATAAGCACTCCTAGGAGGTAGGCTATTCATGGTCATATGTGTAATGATCAACATAGACATCATATGAGGGATTTTATCTCTCAATAACAGTAGTCTAGGGCTAGCCAATTTGGTTCTAGTTGTGTGGTCAACCATTTCTTGGGTAGTTCTTGGCCCACACTATCTTTGATCATAGAACCATGTTATTCTTGTGGTCAAGAGGTAAATACTGCTCAATATTTTTCATAGGGTCCAATTATAGAGTGGTTAGGGAGGGACTATTTTTGACCCATTTGTGGGTAAGCAATACCCAGTTGGTGTCTGTGGATCCTTTACTAGTTCTTTTCATGCTTGGCTACTTGATGTTTTTAAAGATAATATATGTACCATATATATGTTGTGTGTTGATACTATCCTTTAATTTAATATTATAATTTTGGATATTGTTACGTTAGAAAATGTCCCCTTGGGGGCTTTTCCCTCTTAAGGTCTAGCTCCCAGGTCCTTAGAATGCATTTAGAGCATCTTTCATGATAATTTGACATCCCGATGAGAAAAACATGAAGTTTCATGGGAAATGGGACCTAGGGGGTACACTTGACATGATCCCTACCTAAAATAAGGGGGAGGACTTGGGCGCCCGCGCCCTAGTCCTTCCCTATTTTAGGTCAGGACCAATTTTGAAGTGTTAGTTTATGACCGTTATATAGGTCCTATGCTAATGCAATAGGGATACTCTCCCTTTCAAATCTGCAACAAATACCAACACAAAAGCCTATGCAAGAAGGCTGCAAATGAAGTGAAACAACATAAAATGGAAGAGAAATCTGCAACACTTATTTTATTTCAATAAGAAATTTCATTACATCAACATGAAGCTTATGAGCTTCCTGGAATCATACATGTAGCATCTGCAAAAAATAAATTTCTCAACATCTTGAACTCATTCCAGTAGCATCTGGCTATGCAAATATCTCCATCCAAAGCTCCGCTCTCCCAAATGAGCAAGCCTTAATATGTAGAAAATTGTGTGAGAAGAAACTAGTATTGGTTTCTCAAAACAACCTCCACTAATCCACAAGAAAACCCGTCACTGCTCCCGTAATTTTTAGGATTTCCTAAAATGGGTTTTGGGTTTCGTGCCACTCCTTCTCATCTTTCCAGAACATTTTAAATTTTTTAATTTTGATCTAAAATGAGAAAGTTATGCCCATTTTACCAAGACTGGGTCTCATAATTACGACCCCCCATCTTGGAGTTACAAATTTTGGAATAAGTAAAATAAAATTCTGTGAGTTAGGTCCACCAACTTGGGCCATAAAGACCACTTACAAGATTCCTTACATGATGTCAGTTACAAAATAAGTGCTTGCTAAAATTAGGACTTGGTGACCTACTTTATGACGGCATCTCACCCACCAAATAAGCCCCACCGAAAAACAAATTAATGCATATCTCCAAGTGGATGCTTGGGAAATATTCTCCCACAAATGGTGGAAATTACAAATTATTGGAGTAATTTTCTCCAAAATTACAATTATAAAGTGGTCCATGAAAATATATTTGTTGCAAATAAAAATGTGATTTTCTCAAAGCTCCAACATTATTGAAAAACCAAACAACTGGAAATTAAAATATTTTTTTTGGTGACACAGGATTGCCCATACACCTTGGATACTTCTGCATCAGACACCCATGGTAAGAAGTGTTGGAATTAGACTGAACAACTGAGAGTGGGGGGGGGGTGAATCAGTTGTCCCACAAAATTTAACTTTATCTATCTTTAACCTTCTTTATCAACTTACTATCAGATTAATGATGTAAACATTAAAGCAAGAATCAACAATACATGAGCAGAAACATAAGCAACACACTTGACACCAAGATTTTGATGTGGAAACCCTGTTAAGGGAAAAACCATGGTGGGGGTTAACCCACAAAGATTATACTATGTTAAAAGTATTGCAAAGAGGGGAATGCACATGTATTCGAGCTCACTGCTCAATAGAGGCTCACTACCTACAAGAATGTTTACAAAGGATTACAGATTGTTGAACTAATAAGTAGCATCTGCTAATGCAAGAATTCAGTTCTGGTTAAGCACAAAATACTGATTTTGCACACTTCATCTTTATTCTGCCCTGTTTATTGCTCTGCCATAATCCAGACCTCAGATCTCTTCTCTTTCACACTTCTATCTACCTTTTTTGCACTTACACCATATTCACATCACTAACACACTCCACATCACTCAAATCCATTGGTTATATATATCTGCATCAACAAGCTCAATCACCTTTCTGTCAGCCTTATGAAGAACTTGACAAACAATACAAGTACTCTATTTTGTTAGCTAAATCCATACATCAATATTGATGCGTACCAAAAATAACACCTGTAGATCATCATACATGTTGGCCACTAACATTATATCCTATACGCAACTCACCAAAACACTTCTACTAGATCCGCACAAGGATCTAACACAAGTCGACCTGTTCTTCACTGAACAGTTCTTATCATAATGGGACCCGGTACTCAGATGCCCATAACTTTTGATCCCTTTGTCTCGGAAGGCTAAAATTCTAGATTTAGATTGTCCTGAAAATCCTTAAGATTCCCTCAGATCCATAGCACACTATGATTTACCGCTGGAGGGATCCAGACCAAGTTACTGAACCCTGTCACATGCCCTGTTTCTGGCAACCCAGACATAGATAGATTCTTGTTCTGACTTCCGGTATGAGCAAGTTATGTTATGCGAATGTGTGGAATAGTTTTAGTTGTCATCAATGACAACACTTGACATGCTTAGCAGTGTCTCTTGCCAACAATCTCCCCCTTTGGCATTGATGGCAACACTTAGTGAAAAATGACTAAGTGTTGGAGCTACTCCACCTTACTCTGTACACTTGTGCTCTCCACTATTTCCAAAGCTCCCCCTTTGCTGGATTCCTCATTTTTCACTTCTCTTCACTCCCCCTTTGACATCAATGGCAAAGGATGGAATCTGCAAACCAAAATTCACCCAAAAATTCTATATACAATGCCGCATATGTACAACCAATCCTTAAGTTATATTTACATATACTTAAGTACATCTCCAAAAATATTCTTCAGTAGGGCCAGCTCTGTATCCCAACTTTTCTTCATACTATTCAAAGTTAAAATGTGGCCATTGAACAAAATGCTTGTGCTTCAGCCTTCTAGAGGTCAATGGGATCACCTGTTTGTGCAGCAGTTTGGGCTTTTGTCAGAGTATCGAATATTGCTTTTATCTTAGGGGAAATCAGTCCCCGGAGCTCACCCATTCTTGCTTCAATGTTCTCCTTTTCTCTTGTCAACTTCTTTATTTCTTCCAACAGATTGATTGCTTGACACTCCTTGCTTGCCACTGATACTATCAATGGATCAAAAGCTTGGGATATACTTGACAATTTCTATTTGGAGTCCTTTACTTTATCTTCTATATCCTCTACGACTTTAGGAATAGATAAACAAAACTTATATATACTGCCTCCTTTCGAAAGAGCATTTTGAGTACTCTTTATACTATTATCTAGCACTAATCTGTCTATCCCAATCATGCCTTTAAGTGCATCAAATCTTTTGCTATTAAATTCATTCTAAATTTTAACTTCTATAGATTTTTCAAAGGACTCAAAATGAGTACTTACAAAATTTACAAGGCTTTTCAAATTTTTGGAGGGAGAATCAGATGGATTCTTCTGGAATATTGGCATTATCTTCTCCAATATACCGGATGCAAGGTCTAGCAGCTCATTATCCTCTGTGTGAGATTTTAATACCTTTTCTCTTGCCTTGGCTTGTGTGAAAGATGCTATCTTCATCAATTGGACTGGAGAGAAAGTATCCAAGTTGAGTGGTCCTTGAATCAATTCAGGTTCATCAAACTCTAGTATCTCTTTACTCAGAAAACTTTTCACTGCATCTGCATTGTCTCTTGTGACAATTTCTGGACCACTTTCCTTTCCTTGAGTTTTCCCAGTGTTAGTATTAGGACTATTTTGTTTGGGTGCATCAACATTTGCACCATCTTCTTCTATTTTATCTTCTTTGTCCTTGACTTCTTCTTCTTTCTTTTGCATCTCCACCACTTCAGTGAGAATTTCTATTTCCATGTTTACTTCTATGTTGACTTTATCTATTTGATCCTGAGTATCTCTTTTGTCTTCAACCTCTTTTGATTTTTGATCCTTGTTCTTCTCTGAGTCATCTTGAGTAGGACTTAGTGTCTCTTCATTGGTTTGCTCCTGAGGATCTACAATATCATTTTGGTCACCATTTCCCTCTCCAATCTTTCCTTCTATAGTCTCTTGTTTCAGAACTGAAGGATTGTCTTCCTCGACTTGTTTTTCAAAACAATATAATATTTATCTTTATCTAGGGCCTTATTCAAAATTTCCTCTGTTTCTTTTACAACTACCTCAATTTCACCAAGCATTAGCTTGTTCATCCGGATCTTGCTTCTAAATTTCTCCTTAACTTCCTTGAGGATTTTATCTGCTTCCCTTCTGGTCATTACTAGACATAGGGTGGAGAGGACATATTCTCTGAGTTCTATGTCTTTATCCTTGGTGGCTTCCTTCCTCATCTCTAGAATTTTCCTTAAACTTTTAGGAATTTCTTGCAAAATTTCCAATAGAGCTCTATTGAATTTATTCAAGTATGGGATGGTGCAATCCTCTAAGATTTTCTTATTTGCTTCATCAAAACTATCATAATATTTTCTGATAGGCCTTAAATTTCCATGAACAATAATTGTTTCTACAATTTCATCAACAGTCATAGCAACCTTACCAGTCTCTTGCTTTTTACTTGCCTTTTTGCTTCTGGAAGGTTGGTCCTCAGAAGCCCTTGAAATCTTGGCTCTCTTAGATCTTATCTCTTTAATTTCTTCACCTGTCTCCATCTCCTCATCATCTGTTGTGCTCACATATGTTCTTGTGGCCTTTGTTTTCTTTATCTTACTTTCTTCATTGGATGGTCTGTCTTCTGGTTTTGCAGGTTTAGGGGGAACATAAGCAGCAGCAGAGCTCCTAGTTATCCTTGAAGTGGAGGATGGTTCCACTGGAGCATCTTCTTGTTTCTTGTCCTGCTTTTCCTTTTCATCCTTTTCAATTCTTTCTCTATTTTGCTTCACTGCCTCCTTGGTTAGGCCAATGCTTTCAGCATACCTTTCAAATTGCCTCTAAACTTTTCTCTTGATTATTGGTTGCTTGAGCTCAACATGCAATTTTAGACTTAGCTCCTTATATGTTCCAAACCTTTCAACAAAGGTGTCTTGATTTTCTCAGGAGATGTTGAGCATACATGTCCAAGATCTTCTCATCAACCTCATAGCCCACAGTCATAATCCATAAAGTTCTGGGTTCCACAGCCTCCATTAGGCACTGATCAGTGTCTACCATAAAACAAATTTCATTCTCATACTTCTCAACTATTGATTTGGGGATTCTTTCCCTTGAGTGCATCATACTCTAAAAATTCTTAAAGTGCCCCCATATTGCAGTCTTTTGTGCACTTGAGTCTCTAATGCTATGTAAATGATCCCTTATTTAAATTGCAACTAGCCTGTCATGTGTCCAGTGCACACCTTGCACTCCAGGTACTTCATTCATGAAATAGAAGAATAAGCATATAATTAAGGAACCATACTTGAAGGTGTTTTTCTTATCCTTCTTGATTTTGCTTAGATTTTCAATCAGTTGGTTCTGTAAATGCTCACATAGGTCATAATCTGCATTTTCTTTCAACATTTGATATGTTGCATATATCGTAGTTTCAGAGATAGAATTATCCCTACTAGAGTGATAAATCTTGTAACCAATCACCATAGAGGCAAACTTAATATCCGGTTCTATAATATCAATAATGGTCATTGCCCTTTTGTCAAACTTGGCACTGATAGCATCGATCACTGTCTGGTTTTTCATAGCCTTTAGCATGGGTAATCCACCAGTTGAATTTAACCCAGTTACAATCTTGATAACATCCTTTGTAATCTTGAATAGTTTCAATAGCCACATGAACTTATCATGTATATGGCTCAAGATATATCGAACCCACTCATTCTCATCAAATGTCATAAATTTAATGACTTGCAAAGAATGTTTGCTTTCTAGGGCTTTGTATTCCAGTTTCAATTCATAGCTATCATCCCTTAGGTAGTTGTTAAACAAATCCAAGAGTTTTAGATTTCCAAATTTATCTATGCTACAGTGGATGTATGCCCTAATATTCTTAGCATGCAGAACTCTGTATGGGACACTAAAAAATGCTCCTAAAGGTTTGATTTTGACTAATTTGTATGGATGCTTCTTAAAGTTTGGCCAAGGCCTTTCAGTAATATCAACAACAAGAGGAGTGGCCATTGCAAAAGATTTCAAATTCTAGGTTTCGCAGATAAATACCTTTTTCTTCCACGAAGTTAGGGTTAGCAGACAAATTTGTCAGTTGCACTTCAAATCCTTTGAAATTTTAGCTCAGACGCTCTTCTTCTTGCTATCTTTGAATGCAAAGTGATTCAAATGAAGAATGAACAACCTTTTTATGCTCTGTAAACACCTAATTTGCCTTTGTAATAAATGCTCTACCCTAGCACATTTGATTACACTATTTCTGCATACAGTCGATCTTCAATTGCTCCGCAAAATCGTTATATCCACTTTTTATCTTCCAGAAATCCTTTCAAATGATGTATACTAATCCAAATTATTTTCTCTCATTGTGCCAAATTTAGGCACCCAATTACTGGCTGGGGGATTTTAGATTTTATTGTAGCTCCCCCTGAGCCAGGGCTCTTAATTCAATTCCCAAAAGAATTATCAGCATCAGATTCTGGTACAGACCCATTACTATTATTAACAACACTTTTCTTGACCCATGTCTTTCTCATTTCATTCTAGATCTCACTCACATCAATTTTACCCTTGCCTTTGTCTTGTCTCTGCTCATCTGGTTTTCTGTTTACCAGACCTCTTCTTTCATTATTCCTACTTCTGCAGAATCTTGCAAGATGATTAGATCTATTGCAATTAAAGCACACAACATTTCTTTGCTTATATACTTGATTTCCTCTTGATTTGCATTGATTAGCCATGTGTCCAAATCCATTGCAAATAAAGCAGTAACCATTGAAAGAGTTGTCATTTCCTCTATTGTTAGAGTTATGCATTATCATACTTCTGCATTCATTTGATCTATGACCATACCTCTTACACTTGAAGCATTGACCAGAGAAGGATGGACCATTTTGATTTAGTATGCTTCTGCACTGAGTGGCTTTATGACCAAATTTATTGCAATTAAAACAATTTCCATTGAATGATGGATATATTTTAGCATTAGATTATCTTACTGGAGGTCTTCTAGGTTTGTTTCTCTTATTCCTTGGTTGAAAATTTCTTTGTCTGGATTCGGAGCTTTCACCTTTCTCATATCCAAGACCATACTTGTCATCAGCCTTTTTCTAACTTTCAAGCAGTGCTTCAAGTTTAGTTGAGCTTATTTTGAACTTCTCCTTGTATTCATTTGTAACTTCTAGGTCATGTCTAAGAATGACAATTTGTCTCTCAAGTTCTCTCTCATTGTCTCTGCTTTCTTGTAGATCAGACTCTAGAAGGCCAGCTATTCTATCCAATTTGCAGCATTCTTCAGTTCTTTCTTTTAGAGTTTGATTTAGGTCTTCTTCAGTCTTCTTCCTTTGCTCAATTTCTTTGGTTAGCCTCATTACCCCAAATTCCATCTCATGTTTTAAAATAGAAATTCTTTTGTCAACTTCTCACATTCCTTTGTCTTTTCTTCTAAACCCTCACTCATGCCATTTTCTCTAGTAAGATTAGCTAGCTGATGAAGTAGTTCTTTCCTTTTTTCCATTGATTTCTTTAGTTTATCTTTTAGCAAGTCAATGCAATCATCAACATCCTTGAGGTTTGCTTTCAGATCATCTATTTCTGCTTTGCACTGATCGAGATCTTCTAAAGCCAATTGAAGTTGTTCTCTGAGTGAACCCATTAAAACTCCTTCCCAGATCTTCCTCAAGCTATTAGACTTATTTCAAGGAACCTTGCTCTGATACCAATTGTTGGAATTAGACCGAACAACTGAGAGGGGGGGGTGAATCAATTGTCCCACAAAATTAAACTTTTTCTATCTTTAACCTTCTTTATCAACTTACTATCAGATTAATGATGTAAATATTAAAGTATGAATCAACAATACATGAGCAGAAACATAAGAAACACACTTGATACCAAGATTTTGACGTGGAATCCCTATTAAGGGAAAAACCACGGTGGGGGTTAACCCACAAAGATTATACTCTGTTAAAAGTATTACAAAGAGGGGAATGCACATGCATTCAGGCTCACTGTCCAGAGCTCACTGCTCAAGAGAGGTTCACTGCCTACAAGAATTTTTACAAAGGATTATAGATTGTTGAACTGATAAGTAGCATCTGCCAATGCAAGAATTTAGTTCTGGTTAAGCACAAAATACTAATTTTGCACACTTCATCTTTATTCTGCCCTATTTATTGCTCTGCCATAATCCAGACCTTAGATCTTTTCTCTTTCACACTTCTGTCTACCTTTTCGCACTTACACCATATTCACATCACTAACACACTCCACATCACTCAAATCCATTGGTTATATATATCCACATCAACAAGCTCAATCACCTTTCTGTCGGCCTTATGAAGAGCTTGACAAACAATACAAGTACTATGTTCTATCAGCTGAATCCATACATCAATATTGATGCGTACCAAAAATAACACTTGTAGATCATCATACATGTCAGCCACTAACATTATATCCTATACACAACTCACCAAAACACTTCTACTAGATCCGCACAAGGATCTAACACAAGTTGGCCTGTTCTTCACTGAACTGTTCTTGTCATAATGGGAACCGGTACTCAGATGCTCATAACTTTTGATCACTTTGTCTTCGGAGGCTAAAATTCTAGATTTAGATTGTCCTGACAATCCTTAAGATTCCCTCAGATCTGCAACACACTATGATTTACTACTGGAGGGATCTGGACCAAGTTACCAGACCCTATCACATGCCTTGTTTTTGGCAACCCAGACGTAGATAGATTCTTGTTCTGACTTCCGATATGAGCAAGTTATGTTATGCGAATGTGTGGAATAGTCTTAGTTGCCATCAATGACAACACTTGACATGCTTAGAAGTGTATCTTGCCAACAAGAAGTTTGTGAGAATATACTCACAAATATGTGCACAAAATGCTCTCTTTTTCCAGTATCTACTTGGAACAAGCTTCACGTTCCTCCAACAAATCTGCACTCCATTCTTCTCTTCTCTTGTGGACTTGCATCCACCATGCACTGTCTTCCTCTACCAAGTTATTTCTCCTCTCTTCTCCTTCTTTGTGGGATTCAACCCACCATAAACCAACCACCTCCACCATATCTCTCTTGTAGCTTCCTCTATAGCCTCTACCTGCAAGTATACATTTGTATACCACTCTACATCTACACAATCCTCTTTCCTCTCTAACTCCTTGCTCATCTCAAAATGCAAATCATTTTCAAATTCAATATTATAAAACTTATAAAAATTAGATTTTACCTCAATGACTTCTTCTGTCACAACATCTTCTTCCTCACTGTTGAATGCTACTACCTCTATTGTTGCATTGAACAACTTCTCTATCTCTGCGATCTCTTCCTTAAGAAAATATTTGTCTTCGTCAGGTTCCTCATCGAACACTGGATCCTCATACATCTCTACATACTTTGTCCTAACTACAACATCCTCAACTATTGCAACTTCTACTCTTTCCATTTCAGCTGCAATACTTTCACCTTCCCCACTCATTGGCATCACTATCTCTGTGTCCTCCAAAGGACTTAACTCTGTTGCAAACTCATTGCCTTTTGCTACAACCTCTAGAATTTCATCCTTCATGTCTTCCAATAGACATCCCTCAAATTCCGGTTCATTGATTACTTCACATTCATCCTCTTCCTCTTTCTTGATGTCACATGCATGACACTCTGTTGCATTCTCTTTCCTTCTTGTAATTGAAATATCATTAGAAGGATAAAAACTAACCTCAACTCTTCTCTTCTCTTGTTTACTCCTTTCAATCTCTTCCCTTATTTCATCTATTTGCTTCTTCAATTCTCTTATTTCTTCTTGCTTTCTTTCTCTAATTCTTTCTTTGATATTCTCAAGTCTAGGAATCCTCAAGATCCATCCAATGACAAAAGTCATTTTCTTCATTCTCTTCTCCATTTTCCAGGCCTCTCAAATCCTCAACACGAATCTTCAAATCCTTGAGTTGTACTTATGTAAACATCCTCACATTCGATGATCTGTTTACAAATCTTCAACACCTCCTAGTGCAAACTGCCTCACATTCGACGCTCTACCTACACACTTCGGAAAACCTCTTAATCTTCAACTTCTCAGGTATAGACTGCCTCATGCTCGACAATCTATCCACACACAAATCACACACACACCACCACCAAAGGTCCTGCTACAAGCTACCTCATGTTCGGCGATCTGCCTGCAGACTCAGGAACAACCTGCTCTGATACCACTAATCCAGTAGGGATACTCTCCCTTTCAAATCTGCAACAAATACCAACACAAAAGCCTATGCAAGAAGGCTACAAATGAAGTGAAACAACAGAAAATGGAAGAGAAATCTGCAACACTTATTTTATTTCAACAAGAAATTTCATTACATCAACATGAAGCTTATGAGCTTCCTGGAATCATACATGCAACATCTACAACAAATAAACTTCTCAACATCCTGAACTCATTCTAGCAGCATCTGGCTATGCAAATATCTTCATCCAAAGCTCCCCTCTCCCAAATGAGCAAGCCTCAATATGTAGAAAATTATGTGAGAAGAAACCATTATTAGTTTCTCAAAACAACCTCCACTAATCCACAAGAAAACCCGTCACTTCCAACCTGACACTACTCCCTCAATTTTTAGGATTTTCTAAAATGGGTTCTGGGTTTTGTCCCTCAATTTAAAATTTTTCAAATTTGATTTAAAATGAGAAAGTTATGCCCATTTTACTGAGACTGGGTCTCATAATTATGACCCCCCATCTTGGAGTTACAAATTTTGGAATAAGTAAAATAAAATTCTGTGAGTTAGGTTCACCAACTTGGGCCATAAAGACCACTTACAATATTCCTTACATGATGTTAGTTACAAAATAAGTGCTTGTTAAAATTAGGAGTTGGTGACCCACTTTATGATGCCATCTCACCCACCAAATAAGCCCCACCAAAATACAAATTAATGCATATCTCCAAGTGGATGCCTGGGAAATATTCTCCCACAAATGGTGGAAATTACAAATTATTGGAGTAATTTTCTCCAAAATTACAATTACAAAGTGGTCCATAAATTATATTTGTTGCAAATAAAAATATGATTTTCTCAAAGCTCCAACATTATTGAAAAACCAAACAACTGAAAATTAAAATATTTTTTTTGGTGACACAGGATTGCCCATACACCTTGGATGCTCCTGCATCATATGCCGACACAGTAAGTTTCAATTACGAAATTCTTAGCGGGAATGTTTGCAGTTGCATATATAAGCATGTTTAGGCATTCATTTGTAAACCAGATGGATATTTTGATTGACAAGCTTATGTTAAGGTGACTCAATGCATTCATTGTGTGTTGCAGAGTAGAATTTGTGTTGTTCTTATGTTTTTATTTACAGATTTAGCATCCATCTCCTCATGGCATGAAGAGCTTCTTCCTTCCACGAGAGCTTCACTACAAGGTGATATCAATTGTGTTTTCAATCATTTATCATTTGGATTTTTCCTCTATCCTGCAGGGATATGCACTTTTTATCTGACAACAGTGTTCTGAAGACTTGAATGTCTCTCTAGTGCTTGATTGAGGCAAGCTTCTAAACACCACAACCCCCAACCCATTTTTTTTCGTGATTGCAGGTTACAGATTGTGAAAGAAAAAAAAGTGGAGTTGTAGGAGAGTAGTGCAGACTGTCAGAATTGTAGATCAGAGAAGAAAATAGGGACCTAGACTCGGGTGCCCGCTCATTAGTCCTCCGGATCCCGCAATAGGAAAATCTCTGGAACAACAGGAATAGGTTGCAGACAAGGTTTCCAGATCTCGACAAAAACTATGGCACTGGACTAGGGAGCCCGCTCATTAGACCTTGACTTTTCTGCTTTCTGAACTTCAAAATCTGGTACACATTTGATTGCTATTTGATATCTCTATGTGCGATCATTTTCTTTAATTTGTCTGTTTGTTCATGAATTTGCATAATTAGGGTTTTGAGCATAATTGGGCTTAATTGAACAACTAAATCACACAATTCCAATCTTCCCCTATGTTCCAAGTGACAAAAACCCTGTAATAGACTTCCTATTCGGTTGATGTCCTTGAATGTTTAGTGGTGAAAGGAGGATCAATATAAAACCATTGAAATCAAACCCTCTTCAAATTTTACCCTAAATAGATATTATGGATGTATTGATTCAATCTATGTTTATAAGGATACTTATTCAACTGATTAATATGAACCATTGGTTATTGTGGTAAACTTGGGCCTTATGATGTTGATTTGATGAATAATGTGTGTATTTAAATGTTAGCAATAATGAATTTTGTGTTTCATGGCCTTAACTATGTGCTTATGATTTTGCATGGTGTGCATCTTAGCACATGAAAAGAAATTGTTGCATTGAAGGAATTGCTTGGTTGGTTAGCACTAGAGTCCCCAACTATAGTTTTATTCTTTATATAGTAGGATAAATTTGTTAGAGAACTCTCTAATGTGTAATTGATTGTGCTTATGGTGTTGACCACTTGAGCATGCTCTTCCATGATGTGAATTTTACATTAAATTGTACTCTTGAACATGTGTTTATATTATTGCAAATTGTTCATGTTTTCATGTGGAAGAGATGCTTGGCATTGATATGATAGAATGTCAAGGGTAATGACCTAAATTCCTAGTTGAACTCTTCCTAATTTATACTACTAATTTAATGAATCTTGAGGTTGCATTAATACCTTTACCATACATTTGTCTATTGGTAGCATGAAGATGGAAGATAGAGTACTTCATGAGGTGTGTTTGTGTTGTAATCTACTGCCTTACAAGTTGAACTTATGTTGCCTTAACTTGGTGATGGTCTAGTATGCAAATATGAATGCGTTGGTATATTGTTTGGATGCATCGTGATGCTTTTAAATGTGATATCATGATTGAATTTTATTCATATTTTGAAAGGTTAAATGCTAATTTATGTTTTTGGAGAAATTTCTCAAAAGACCTTGTGATAATTATATTGCATGATGATATATGAAAAGCTTATATTTTGCACTATGTAATGAATGAGAAAGAAATTGTGTTTTGTGTTCCTTTGTGGATGTGATCACCCTGTTATGAGTATTTATGCGATGTGCCATGGACAGCCCATACATGATTTGTAATCCTTGAGCTTGGGATGATAAGCACCCAACCTTAGATTGAATGCATTATTACAGGTATGGTAAAGTCATACTTGCATGGTTGCTAGTTGTGTACCATGTTGAGAGAAACCCTTGGAGTCGATAACCTCAACACATTAAAAGTTAAGTAGGTTAGTGGAAACTCAAGAAGTTATGGTACTAGATTGCTAGTTTAACCTAGAGAAATCCTTAGCAACCATACCTTTCCTCTATGAGGGTACAAACCTAGATGATTGTTGAATTTTTGTTGCCTTGACATGGTGAAGGTCTAGTATGCAAATATGAATGTGTTGGTACATTGTTTAGATGCATTTTGATGCTTTTAAATGTGATATCATCCATTCATATTTTGAAAGTTTAAATATTAATTGATGTTTTTGGAGAAATTTCTCAGAAAACCTTGTGATAATTATATTGCATGATGATGTATGAAAAGCTTATATTTTGCACTAAGTAATGAATGAGAAAGAAATTGTGTTTTGTGTTCCTTTGTGGATGTGATCACCCCATTATGAGTATTTATGCGATGTGCCATGAATACCCCATACATGATTTGTAAATCCTTGATCTTGGGATGCTAAGCACCCAACCTCAGATTGAATGTATTATTACACGTATGGTAAATTCATACTTGTGTGGTTGCTTGTTATGTACCATGTTGAGAGCAACCCTTGACGTTGATGACCTCGACACATTAAAAGTTAAGTAGGTTAGTGAAAACTCAAGAAGTTATGGTACTAGATTGCTAGTTTAACCTAGAGAAATCCTTAGCAACCATAACTTTCCTCTACGAGGGTACACACCTACTTCTTATTAATAAAACCACCGAGTCGGTTAGTGTATTAGTCTATCTTTCCTTTCTATTCTTGATGATACTAATGGAACCCTGATATATTAAATTGGTTATAGTTTAGCGTGAGCATGAATTTCACTCATAGTCATGATACTTGATACGTGGTACATGTTTTCTGTTACTCTTGGTATACAATAATCCAATTGGATAATGTGTTGTATTGGAAAACATTGGAATTATGATAGAGTTAGTAATTATGAAAATTATTGTTATACTAGCATGATAGAATATTAATTGCTTGACAATTTGACTTACATTATGTGATGATAAGTGAAAATTTATAATCTCATGCTTAAGATGGAGTGATTGTTAGAATTTACAAGAAATGAGAATTTGAACCAAGATCTATTGTTAGTCATAGATCACATGCACTCTAGTATATGTATGATCGAAGATTACAACAACGAAATGGAGAGAATGTCCCAAAATGAGAGAATTCACGAGATAAAAATGTAAGAGAATTTAGACAAATCTCACCTAACTTAATCTGACTAGAAGATATGAGACTTGAGTACTGTATGTATAGCTAAAATAGAGACATATACATCCAAGGGGAGAAATAAATCCAACTTCTAGGAATAGGTGGGAATTTCACCTACTTGGTAGATGCCAAAATATATGGTTGTACCTACTTATATGAAGACAAACAAATGGTTATGAGAGGTGGCTAATAAGTCCAAAAGAGGGTGTGAGATTTAACTAGCCAAAGTGGGTGAGAGTGACATGTAACTAATGGATTCATGCAATGTGCTCTCATAATAACTAGGTCTAATTAACCTAAGCAAGCTTAATAATATATGTAGGAAAATGAAATATACTCAAACATAAGGAAAATAAAAGGTACCCATGTATAATAAAATCCCCCCAAAGAGAAGAATCCCACAATACAAGAGAGAATAACCCACAATAGAGAGAGAAAGGAAGAATAGAGAGGACTATCCAATCCCCAAGATGTAGGCTCTTATTCCCCTAACAAAGCTCACAGATGAAGAAACCAACTCTCTATGAAGCATTTGGTGATTATATGCTCTATTTTGTTAAGGGGGTGAAATGAGTCATGATTTAGGATTCACTTTTGGTTTGGGAGTTAAGAGGCATCAATAGAAACAATGTATGAATGAAGGAGTCTCAGTGCATTATAGTTTGTGGTGGTTTCTTTTCCCGTCAAAGGTTTCTATCAGGGTCAATAAGAGAAAGGGGCTCCACGTGTTGTAGTGACACTTTCCATAGATGTTTAAATAGTTATAGTGGTTTTTGTTGTGTCATTAGTTGAAGCTTTACATGTGGCACCACTGCGCACCATTTTTGACTGACATGCATTAGCAGATTTTTCTTTTGCACTATTCACTAGAGGAAAGAAAGTGGAATCCATGTGTTCTTCTCCCATGCTTTGATGAAGTTGGCAGCTCTGACATTGTTTCTTATTGCACAATTGGTTCAAAGAAGACATGCAACATCACCGCGCATAAGATAAAGTTGGTAAGTTGGAGTAGCATACATTTTGGTGGGCCCTTTTTGAATCTGCAATGTGTAAAGATTTTAGAAATATTTTGGTGGGACCCGATGGAGGAAGAAAAGAAGATAGACATGTGGCTTCACCACACATCTTTAAAAGGGAAGATTTCTGACAGTGTTTTCCTGTTGCGCTATTAGTCAATCCTTTTTCTAGGAGGGGCCTATTTCTTCATACAAATTCTCATGATTCATGCAGGTTGAAGGGTCTCTAAGCTTTAGTCTGAATTGTAGTCAACAATTTCTATGCTTTGATGTTTTAGTTAACTTTTAGTTTTCTTAGCAATCTCCATTCAAAGATTGGTTTAAATAAGATCTGTAGTTGTTATGGAAGGAGATGTAAAAATATTCAATGAAGTAGTAAGAACTAAAAGCCTTAATGGGTGTTTCTCAGAAAGGATCAAATATTGTGTATCTGTGCCAATTCTAGCCTTGTGTACTTTTCTCTCCAATCATAATGAAGAGAAATAAGGTTATGTGCTAATCTGTATTGGTTTTGATCTATTATAGTTGAAATATCATGGCTTATGTGATCTATTACTAGTAATAACATCTAGAATCTGCTGTGAAATCATGCATGTGTGCTCTTTGACAGTTATGGTTCATTTTTTTGTTATTAAAAATTGAAAGCAGTGAGTCTTTTCCTTTCTAAAATCCAAAATCCACTCCAGTGCATGACCTTAATATATATTTTGTTTGCATTTATTTAGGTTCATTATCTTTTCCCTTTTCCCATATATCAAAAGATTCAAAGAAGGGCTAACTTCTATAAAGTCTGGAGGTTATCTCACAAACTGAGTCCCACGTTTTGAGATTTTCCATTGTTGTTGGTTTGGTGCAAACTTTATCATCAATAGTTTTTGGCACACCCAGTGGGACAACTTTAATCGCCAGATTGGAGAATTGTTTGCATGAACCAGAGGCCTATTATGATGACTTGTTCAACAAATAACCTGGGACTTCTAGTTCTACCATTAGTGACTGTCACTCATAGAAGGATCAGAGTAGGTACATCAGTAGCACAAATGGTTGCACCGGCACCCCATAGAAATTTTGTTAATTGGAAAAATGGTAACCCACTTATTTCCCCAACACCTCTAGATACGTGGGATCCTATCTCGACAAATTTTCTAAAGGTGCTCCCAAAATTTATGAGAGAAGATTTCAAGACTTTGACTGATCATTTGCAGGATGTGGCAGATGTGTGTACCGTGCATCATGTGACATAATAAAGTGTGGCTCTACGATTACTTGCAGCATCATTTAAAGGGAAAGCTTTAGATTGGTATCAGTCTCTCTGACCGAATTCTATCAATGCCAAGGGTCAATTGGGAGACATGTTTTTTAACAGATTCAATGAGAAGGGAGACGGATCATCCTTGTTACAAGAATTAATCACTATTAAAAGAGCTCTCTAGAAGGCTATAACAGATTTCAACACAAGATTCCAAAAGACATTGCAAAGAATTCTAGTAGAAGCCCAACCTCCAGCAGGTATGGTAATTGTTTTCTATCTCGAGGATTTTAATTTTGTTATAGTAGTCATGACTCAATCATTGGGAGGATAGACTCTGCCAACCGCTTATGACTTAGCTATAAGGGCTGAAAATAATTTGATAGATGCTGGAAAACTTTCTCCAAAGCCCCCTATGCCAGTATTCCCTTAGTTGTCCATACCCACCCAATTAGAATTGCCCAGTCCATAACAATCTAACCCTTCCATGTACATATATCCTACATCTCAAGCCTCAACCGCTTCAATGTCAGCACCTTAGACATCTAAAATGAAGGACATGAAGAACATCCTAAGGGGTTTTTAAAATTAAATTATAAAACTAAAAAGGTGACACAATACTTATTCAAGGCCTCCTTACCAAGGTTTCCAAGGAGCCAAACCTCCTTACCAGTACAATCACTACCAAGGGAACCAGAGGCCGGGTCCATCACAACCATCAAATCAAATCATCCCAGATCCAACACCATTGCAGGTTGTTTCACCTAACCCTCATTGAGAGTTAGTTGTGGGCCAGAACAATTTGGTAGAGGAGTCAAATGCCTGGTGTTTTCCTTACACAATGCTCATATGCCCAAAGATTGCCCTAGAGGAAACTTGCAGTAGAAAGTGGCAGAGCAAAGAAGACAAGTGATGCAAACGGAGGCTCAACTGGCACCGTATCAATACCAATCACCTGACATCCAAAACGTGGTCCTAGTGGCTTAGATGCAAGGAATGTCTATTGATCAAGAGGCTGAAATTGCTCCAAAGCATGCACTTTTATCATGGGTAGAAGAAGAGGAGGTATTTTTTGCAAATGATGCTTTTACTTTGAAGACTCCTCAGGTACAATCTGACTACTATACCTGATCTAAAAGGAAGATGGTTGAAGCCCCAGGAAGCATGCCACACACTAAAGTCACTTTCAGGAAGAATCCCATGATTCAGTCTACTCACCCACAAATATAGAAGCAAGATACAATTGCAATGGTGCCAAATAATGGTGTTGCAAACCAATTGGTTGAGAGAGCCAAATATCCTGGTGTTCTCCAAAAATTTCAACCCCCAGGCTCATTGGACGTAGTGGAGTAACTGAAAAGAGCACCTCCTAATGTCTCATTATGGGATGTTTTATCAATCCCAGAACAAAAGACTCTACTTCAAGAGGCACTGAACGAGCAAAAAACACCAATGGCCACGCCACACATAGGATGTGTTGTTAGAAACAAGGGGGTGACTGAAGAACAATCAAAGACTCCTCAGTAAGATTTGATGGCTTTCCTGGTGATTTCAAAGGCAGAAGGAGGTAAAACTAAACCTACTCCTTTTTATTTGACTCTCATAGTAGGCAAGAGATTATTGCACAATTCCATGATAGACTTAGGCGCATTGCCACTGTGATTCCTAAGCAAATAACAAATGCTCTTAAACTAAAGTATGAACCCATAGAGAAGGGAGTGATGGAGTTGGATGGGAAGAAAGTACAAATAGTAGGATTCCTCAAGGAACTTCCGCTTACATTGTATGCATGCCCAAATATCACTGTGTTGCAAGAGGTTTTTGTGATAGATATTCCCCCAATCTTTGGTGTTTGTTTGTCAAGAGATTTTACAGCCAAAATTGGGGGTTATCTTTCTTTAGATTGGTCACATCTGATTCTAAGAGCCAAGTATGGTTCTAAGATGAAAGTGTTTTCAGAACCATTACATAAGGAACACATTACAGAAGAAGAAATGACAAATTTTGAAGTGACACACGCTATGATCACTAAAGATAAGAGGCTTGATATGGAAATGCTCGACGAGGAAGATGTGCTAAGTAACAGAAATGAAGAAGAAGAAGAAGTGCTTCTCCTGGAATCCATGCAAAATGACCCTTTTGGAAATTATGATTCCACAGGTCTGGGAACATATGTGATTATTGAAGAAGATTTTGTAATCCCAAAGGTAAGTAAAACATCTGAGAAATTAAAGCAAATTGTAGAGGGGGATTCTACCCTCTAGACCTTACATTTTGATGGTGCTAAATGTAGAAATGGTTCAAGGGCTGGAGTATGTCTCGTATCACCTGAAGGAGGAAAGATTCTCAGAGCTTTCTGATTCCAATTTAGTTGTATGAATAATGATGCAGAGTATGAAGCTCTAGTCCATGGTTTAATCCTTGCCGACAAAATTGGAATTAGATAATTGAAAGTGTTCAGAGATTTTGAATTGGTAATTAAGCAGGTCTAAGGAATAGCAACAACTAAAAATGTAAGAAGGAGGTCATACCACCAATGAGTGTGGGATTTAACTGAAGGATTTGATGCTTTTAGTATTCAAGTAGTTACAAGGACTTGGAATACTGAAGCTGATAAGATGGCATAAATCAAGGCATAATTCAACCCAACAAAGGAGCTCTGGGTAAATGAAAATGCGGTAAAACTGATCATCTGACTAGTTGTCCCAAATAATGGGGATCATTGGTAGGTCTTCGATAGTGATGCTCAAATTGCCTTATTCCTACAACAATTTTGTGAGTTTGCTGACCAACTTCAACCAAAAATAGAAGAAGCTTATGGTGATCAGATAGTTCAATTGAAAATGAATAAGCTTCCCAAAGGTCTTATAACTCTAGAGAGTCTTTTTGATTCTGATGATGCTAAATTGGACAAGAGAATATTCATAGCAAATAAAGATGATTACTCTGAGTTAGAGGTCATTGAAGGCAAGAAGATCAAAGTAGGGAACATCACTACTCAAGATGAAAAGGAAAGGCTGATTTCTTTGTGTAATAAATATGACAAGGTAATAGCTTGGAAGTATGATCTTTGGGGTTATGACAAGGAGGTAGTTCAACACACCATAGAACTAGTTGAAGGAGCAAAGCCAGTCTGACAGAAGCAGAGGCCTGTGAACCCAAAAATTGAAACTCTTGTGGCTTAAGAACTCAACAAGCTGATTGAATCCAAAATTATTTTCCCAATCAAACATTCAACATGGGTATCAAATTTGGTCCTAGTCAGGAAGAAAAATGGGGAGATCAGGCTTTGTGTTGATTTTTGAGACTTGAATTGTGCATCTCTTAAGGATCATTATCCCCTTCCTTCAATGGAACAAATTCTCCAAATAGTAGTAGGTACAAAAAGGTTCTCCTTATTGGATGGATTCTTAGGATATAATCAGCTATGGTTGAAGGAGGAATACCAACATAAGACTACCTTTACTACAAAATAGGGGACCTTCACTTATGTGAAAATGCCTTTTCATCTCTCAAACACCGGAGCTACTTTCCAACGCGCCATGGATATTGCTTTCGGTGGGTTGATGAACAAGATTATTCTAGTTTATTTGGATGACCTCACTGTGTTCACCAAAGCTAAGGAGGAGCATTTTGACCATGTTGAAATGGTTTTTCAAAGGTGTCAGGAGTTTGGAATTTCTCTGAATCCAAAGAAGTGTGTTTTTGGTGTAATGCAAGATAAGTTATTGGGGCATGTTGTTTCCAAGGAGGGAATCTTAATAGATCCAGAAAGAGTCAGGCCATCATAGACTTACCATTACTAGTAAACAAGAAGATTGTGCAATCCTTCTTGGGAAAGATCAATTTTGTGAGTCGATTCATTACGAATTTCACTCGATTGGTCAGGCCCATTACGGTGATGTTGAAAAAATACCTAAATATCAAAGGGACTTTGGAGGGTAGTTAAACTTTTGAAAGGGTCAAAATGACTATCTCTACAGCCTCAGTTCTAGTCAATTTGGAGTTCTCCAAAGATTTCATGATGTATGCATATGGAGGAGAACACAGTGTAGCTGCAGTGCTAACTCAAAAGGGTGAGACTCAGTCTGAGGAGCACCCAATTGCTTTCTTCTCAAGGACCTTGCAAGGGTGTGAATCCAAATACAACTTTATAAAGAAGCAAACCTATGCAGCGGTGAAGGGGTTGAAGAAGTTCCGGCACTTGGTAACTAAAAAATAAGGTTATAATATTTGTGTCTCATCCAAGTGTTCGTGAATACATAATGGAGGGAGAAATCACCGAGAAAAGGGCAAACTAGATTACTAAGATATTGGAATATGACATGGAAATAAAACCAACCAAGCTTGTTAGAGGAAGGAGGCTTTTTTGAATACATAACTTAGAGTCTTTATTCTGCAGCAAAACAAGAGGAAGCCTCAAGAATGGCACTGATGAATCAGGAGGACCACTCAGACTCATGGATAATGGATAGAACACATTTTTTGAAGACAGGGCAATATCCAAGTCAGCTACCTCTTCACAAAAGAAGATTCTATAGGTTGAAAGGATCCAACTACTCTCTAGTTGATGGTTTTCTTTTCAGGCACAATTTTAATGACATTTTACTCAGGTGTGTGCAAGGAGAAGAAGCCAATAAGATTATGTATGAAATGCATTATGGGACATATAGAGGGCATTCTTCAACCTCGACTACAACAACTAAGGTACTCTGTGTAGGGTATTATTGGCCTACCCTCTTTTCTGATTGCCATGAGATGGTAAAAGGATGTCAACAATGTTAGTTCTATTCAGAGAAAAGAAGGAATGCAACTATGCTCCTCAATCCAATTATGGTTGAAGAACCATTCACCCAAGGGGCTTAGACTTCATAGGAATAATCAACCCAGTATCTAGTGCGGGTCACAAGTGGATGCTTATGACAATTGATTATTTCACTAGATGGAGTGAGGTGGTACCATTAAAAAAAGCCATAGAGAACATTATCTTGAGTTTTTTGGAAGAAATGGTTACTAGGTTTGGCCCTCCAAACACAATCATATCTAATAATGCTAAGGCATTCCTGGAATCAAAAATATCTAAATTTGCCCTAAAAAATGATATTTTATTGAAAACGTCTTCGAATTATTATCCGCAAGGAAATGGCCTAATTGAATCGACAAACAAGAACCCGATTTGACTCATTAAAAGGATAGGTGTAGATCATCCAAAACAGTGGCACACGTATCTGAAAGTAGCATTATGGGTGGATCTTATCACTCCAAAACATATCATCAAGTCATCTTTATACAAACTGGTATACGGTAAAAGAGCCTTAATGCCCATATCAATTGAGATTCCAACATTACAAAGCAGCTTGATAATGAAGAAAATGGAGCAAAACAAGTGAGACTTGCAGAATTGATGGACCTTCAGGAGAAGATAAAATCAGCCTATGACGCAATGATTGCTCATCAATCAATTGTAAAACGATGGTTTGACTAAGGAGGTACAAAACCAAATTTCAAGGTGGGAGATTCCATTGTAAAGTGGGAGGAAAGATCTTCTAGGTTAGGGCAGCATGCCAAGTTCAATTGCCTATGGAGGGGCCCTTTATAGATCGTTACATGTAAGCCAAGTAATGCATATGATTTAGAAGATGCAAATGGGGATCTTTCAAAGATTCTTGTCAATGGGATCTTCTTGAAACATTACAATTGATCAAAATTATGACACTAGTATGTATTTAGTTTTTTTGCTTTGTTTTCCATGCGGTTGTAACTTCCCACCTCTTTTTGAATAAGTGTTAGCCGCACAATGTTTATGTTTTTCAATAAAATTGTTAGGAAAGGCCACGTGTCTTGTTCTCAATGTGAATTTTGAGTTGCAACATGAAGAGATGGCTCAACTACTAGAAATGACGAGACAATAAATGATATGATCTTCTTAAAGCCCACACCATCATGAAAACCTTCAAAATCTCCAGTGACAAGAGGTTCAATCATGCAGAATTAGGGTGGTTGTAAGAGCGCGCCAATGGTAGGGTCAGAGTCATAAATGCGCACGAGGGGAGCTCTTATATACATAGCATCTTGAAGTTAAATGGTCATTTGTGAAATGACATAGTTGAGAAGTTTTTCAAAGATTAGAGACAAGGCATTTTGTGATACGTGTTGTGATTGTTCAGAGCTTCTTAAAAGAGCATTCTTGATTTAGGATAAAAGACTTTGCTGTAGGAAGGAATCACTTGACCCAGCTTCCAGAAGTGAAACTCCTAGGAGAGCAAGGTCTTCAACGAGAAGGAAAACATAGGAGCTCCTTCCAGAGTTAGTGAATAGCAAATCTAATGCTTTTGCCTCGGCACAGCCTAAACCCAAGTTTCCAAACACCAAGGAGCTCAAGAAAGGTAAGTGCTGAGACTCTACACTAGTCTTTGATCATGCAGACCACATTTTTGACCTTGTATTGTCAAAAAATACTAAGAATTTGAGGGAAAGAGCCCATGCCTGCATGATTGAGAAGGTTAAGGCAAGGGATGTCAAAACTTTTGGTATAAGTATATGGAGTTCAAGGTTATCTCAGTTCTTGGTCCCTCTGGTTCATCCTAGCCCAGAACTAGTCAATGCCTGCATACGGTGTTATGATCAAGACACCAAAACTAGCATGGGTAGGAATCTGAGAGTAACAATTGACACGCAATTTGTGAGAGATATGTTAGGTATTGAATATGATGCCACAATAGATTTCAATAATTTCACCAAGTTGCAGAAACTGTGGAACACACGGAACAATCAGTTGGGTTTCCTTAATGCGGAACTCCATTTAGAACCAATTAACACAGTGTTGCCACCATTTCGCATTGCATTATCTAGCTTCACTCATAATATAAAGGATGCATGCTCCATGTTGGCCTTCATCTTTGCCCTTGACGATGATGTGAATGTACATGACTTCTAGTTAGGCACCATTTTCTGCCTCAAGATAATTACCAAGAAGCAAACCTATAGAATGTACTTCTCAAAAGTCTTAGCTGATAGGTTATCATATCAGTTGGCTAACTTTGGCCACCAACACTTTTTTAGGTACCCATCCTTTTTGTTGCATTTAATATTATTTCAAAATCCCCAATTTTTTAGCCTCACATGCAGTTGACAATGACTGATGATTTAGCCAATGGGCAGAAAGTAATTCTGGTATCAATGTGGACTAAGGCAATACGCCAAAACTTGAGATAGTTCATTCACCAGATAACATAGTATAGTCCCAGTTTTGTTAGCTTCAAAGAGATTTGAAAGAATACTAGACATGATTCAAAATGCCATAATCATCATATAAATTGAACTTATAAAAACATGAAACATGACATTAAACAATTATAACTATTCCTGAATAGACACAGAGCAATATACTAAGCAAATTTAACAGAAATAGCACAACATAGAGGCAAGAATTGCATAGTTGATGTCTTAGATTGCTATTCAATAGCTTAACATGCTAAGGTCTCAAGATTATAATTCAATCAAAATGACTGTCAGGATATAAAAACTCTCCTTCTCAAAAAGTGATGAACTCCTATTACAATGACATTGCTTCCCTTTATAGAAAACCCTCCCTCTGGAGAGAGACTGTAACCAAACAGATCCAGCCTAAAACCACCTACAAGGCCTTGTCATGGTGGTCATTGCAACTGCCATCTAAATAAAATGCCTGTCTCTGCCCCTTGTGGCTATAGTGTCATTTGTCCTGCTCCACTACCTTGTAACCAAATTGCCAAGAAACTGTTGAGAAATATGGCATGTGGTACTCCTAATGTTGAAACACATGGCAACTCTTTGTTTCCTCAACAAGTAGCCTTCTCCAAAAAAAGAACCAATAACACGCCAAGAAAGCTCCCTGAGATTTGGAGAGTCTTTGGCTTGCTCTGCCGACACATGGATTTCTCTGCTACCTTTGCGCATTGTTAAATAAAACCTTAGTGCCTTTTGCCGAACGAAAAGAGAGCATGACATGTGCACAACTTGTAGAAAGATTTGCCTCTATTACTGATAGAAATTGTGCCCCACCGACATGTGACTTACACAAAGATATATCATAAAAGGAAAAGTGAGGCCCGACGCTTTATAAACTGCCAATCGCTTATGCCGCCATGTGGCACACTCACGCAACTTTAAAAGGTAAAGGCTTCATGGATTTTAGAACTTGTGCCACTTTGACACGTGGCATGCTATGCGCACTCCATAATTTAGAAGAAAGCCGAAGGTTACAGGAGATGAAGTCTACAGCTCTTGGCGACTCCTTGGGGACCTCTACCTTCAGAGGCAAGAACCCAAAACTCTGGTTTGCAAAAAGAAGAAGAAGATGCATAAAACCTATATCTTTGAAAGGGCCAATTGCAAAGGCACCCAATCTGCTTCTGCGAGTTGCACCTTCTGTTGCAATGCTTCAAAATCTCGGTCGAGATCAATCATCTCCTTTAAAGAAATATTATTTAATGTAGCCAATGGGACCTCAATATGGAATTTTAACTGCGCTAAAGGTTATAAAATTGAATCGACCTCGGAGGCGCTTAGAGAGGAGCTTAGGGTCTAAAAAATGGATTGATCCTGTTGCCGGGTCTCCAAAAGCTGCTTAATTTGGGCCTTTACCAAAACTGACCCATCCAAAAGGAAAGGAGAAGGGAGTCCCAATTGGACCAACCACTCAATATGCCCTTTCATACACTTCATAGTTTGCTTGAGGGTGCAGTGACACTCCTTGCCCTTAATGGCTACTTTATTACACTTTATGAATTCATTGGACTTTTTCGCAACCAACCTTCTATCGTTGATATTGATCGCCACCAAAAAATCATTCAGAGTAATATACAACTTCTCTACCAATAATTGCGACTCAGCCACCTTTGGGATGATGGAGGTCAAAAATTTGTTCAATAGTAGGGTTGGACTTTGTACTTAACTCCTGAACATCCACATTGAATTTGAAAACTGGCCGAAGGGACATGGCAACTCCCTTTATTTTCTCCTAGTAAGAAATATACAATTGTTGAAGCATTAGAAGGATGCCAGCTTGCTAGGTAGAACCTGCTAGCGCAGTTTGTAGCTACTAAATTTGTGAATCTTTATCCCTATTTTAAAGTTGCAGCTTTGGAGAGCTCCTACTTAATTTGTGCTAGGTTTGAATCAATGCTTTCAAGTTTGGAGTTGGCGATCTCTTTTGCCATTTGCTTGGTCTCCAATTTAGCTTGCACTGCTACCAACTCCTCTTGTAGCTTGTCCTCCTTCTCCTTTAGCTCCTTCTCCTTTTGCACTTCATGCTTAGGGAGTTGGAGAGTTCTTTCTGCAACTTGGTTATCTCTTGTGTTTTTCACACAGTGTTTTCTCAGTTGTTTCGTTCTCCTTTTTCTCCTTTGCGGCTTGGGCCTGCAGGCTATCCAATTCTTTCCTCATCCCATCATCCTTTTCTTGTAGCTTTTGTTGCACCTATTGTTGCTGGGAGGTGGCATTAGAGAGGTCCTTTTGAACCTATTTTAACTCCTACTCCTTTATCTGTAGCTTTGAGTCAAAATTTTCTTTCTCCCTCTTCTCTGCATCAACCTCTGCCTGGGCCTGATCCAACTCCTTCTGCAATCTGGCCTTCTCGGTCTATTCCAACTACGCTTGTTGAGAGATTTTGTCCTATAGTTCCTTCTCCAGTTGGGCTATCTCCACATCCTTGCCCTTGAGCTCAAAATTTAGTCTATCCACCGTGGCTTTGACAATTTTCAATTCCTACTCTCTTTCCCCTGCCTGCCGACTAGCTTTTAGATAGTCAATTGTAACTGCTCGTTGGGTCTCTTCCATCAGCTCAACTCTATCCTACGGGTGGGCTTGGCTGAGGATGAGGCCCACGGTGTGCACTGTGTAATCATCTGGTTGCATATGCCCTTTTGGCTTGTTGACGTTAGGAGTCATGGATGCAATCATTATTGTTTGATGCACTTCATCATACACAGTCCCCATTTTTGGGGCAGTCGGCTTTAGAGCTTCCCTTTGCCTTCTCTTCTGTATCCTCTCCTCCCAAGCTTTCTTAGTTGCATCAATTTTCCTATTGTATTGTCCAGGAGATTAGATGTATTGACTAGCGAAAGGAGTACCAGTAGGGAGGCCAAAAGGAATGGGCACTATGGAAGATGCCATATGAGTCCCTATGGAGGCAGACAATGGGAAGCTCATAGTGGATGAGAGAAAGCCAAAATGCTTTATAATGGAGCTTGTGAGACATGTGGAGGTGTGAGAGTGACAGGGGGTAGAGGAGGTGGGCGACATCAACAAGATCTGTGCGGAGAATGAAATTGGAGCAGGAGAGGATGCGTAGGAGATGAGGATGTGGGGATAGAAGAAAGGGGCTATGAGACGACGAGAGAAATGAATGCAGTCATGGAGGCTACAGTGGACATGATGTGAGAAGAAAAAGATTGAGAAGAGAGAAGGGGAGGAGAAAAACATGCCTGCACTATGGAAGCCACAAGGGTTGGCATAACATCAATCACATCTTCATCCTCCATAAGGTTGCTCAGGTCAACCTTTATTTTCTTTGTCTTCTTCTTAGGTTGCGAGGATATGCCCGAAGAAGATCCCTCTACTGGGAAACTTGAAGAAGTTTTCCTTTGCTTTAGGGTTCATGTGCCCCTTTGCGTAGATAGGTCATAAATTGATGACACTTGGGCAGGTGGATGCCCTGCAGGCCTCTCTTTAATGCTCATGTACTGGGGCTCATTTGCAACTGTTGGATCAGTAGGCTTTGTATGCTCCTCATCCCATTTGGTGTCAAATACATCATCTAAATCAATGGAGTCATAGGTGGCATTTAGGTCATGTATCTCCTGATGATACACCCAGAAAGCTGTGATCTTCTCACTGTCCCACCCCTCTCTTTCTAATTGATTTTTCAACTTTTTATGCATTTTAACCTAAAGGTTAAAATTCTTCTTTGGATTGTAGAAGGAGAGCCATGCTAGTCTTGGCTATGCTATGGGGATGTGTGCCAGATCGACAAATGTCATTATTGACTCAGCACCCAGGGACCACCGCTCATCCCAATACTACCGCAGCACATGCACTATCTAAGTTGTTATCTTCAATGCAGTAAAACACCCATCTGGGTCATAGTTCCATTGGTCGCATATCAGATCTAGACCAATGTCGGTGAGTTTTAGAGCAAGCAATTTTTTTGAAAACCTCTTCTTCACCAATATTCGTGCCCTTGTCAGCGGAGTGGCATATATTGTTGTTTTCTTTCTTCCAGCTCCGAACTTTGTATCAACTATGCTCAGTTGCTTGGCCAACTCTAGGGCTACTGTCCTATCAGTCAAATATGCTGGAAACCTAAAAGGCACCCCTCTGAAACCATGCATTCTTACAAAAGTGAAGTTGGTTCCGAAGAACCAGCTGGAAGGTGGCCTACTGTTTACCATCCATGCTTTATGGTGGTCTGTAATCCTGGCTAGCTTGTCTTGGCAATTTAAATCCAAGAGCATCAGAGTCAAAAATAGTTTAGAGAATGTATAGTAATCAAATGAAGCAGATAACACATGGGTCCATGTGGATATTGGATTTACTTTTGTGAGATCGGACTCATCCATCATAGCCAAATCGATATATGATGAGAAGAAATCAATATTTTGGTACCACGACATATGCACCAAGAAAGAAGAATACATGAAAACATATTGATTCAGGTACACCACTAGCTATTCATGCATGGCATCTACTCTAACGTATTCAAAGTCCATTTTGAATTCCTCCTTTTGCTTCCTTAAACAGAAACCTAAAGCCAACTGGAACTCAGAGACTCGAGAATCACTGTCTAGGCCAAAGAAAAAAGAAAGCATGGAAAATATGTCTTCCATATCTTGTTACCAAAAGTTTTTGAGTGTAAGGGGCATCTTTGACATGGTTGCATCTTCTTTCTCCCTACCAAGCTCATTGTTGAAAACCCTTAGTTGGTCCCTCATGTCAGCCCAATAGTATTCCAGCTTTTGTCGTACACACACTTCAATTGGCGGGTCAAAAGGAACACACATCATGTCTCTGATGGCCTGGGCATTCAAAATAAATTTGAGGTGGCGTCCAACAAGAACCCCACTCTCAGTGTCGTATGCACGCGTGCAAGCATCCACCAACTCAAGGCAAGAGTGAACGATGGGAACCATGAATTACGGTAGACCATAATTCCAGAGATAGAAATTGAGAGATTCATATTCCCCTTTTGCTACTTTGCTCATCATTCTCTCATGGGCGCCCAAGCGGAGGCTCTTTAGGCTTCTTTGAAATCTAGGGTCATAGATCGCATCTGCATAGTTTGA
Organism: Cunninghamia lanceolata; assembly: GCA_027924645.1. Classification (NCBI taxonomy): domain Eukaryota; kingdom Viridiplantae; phylum Streptophyta; class Pinopsida; order Cupressales; family Cupressaceae; genus Cunninghamia; species Cunninghamia lanceolata. The sequence continues at coordinate 41,269,659 of BSBN01000391.1, read as the reverse complement.
AACTAAACTCGCATCCCTACAGTTCCCCTTTGGCAGGCTCTTAGTGTTTGGCAGCCACAACTTAGGTGGGCTAGGAGTGGAGGTGAATGACTTACTCTTCAAAACATCAAGGAAGTATCCCTGAGCTTCGACCTCTGTGCTAAAGATGTTCCTGTTGGATCCATGGCTCTTAATTCTTCTCAATTGACAATCCTTACTTTTGCTTGGTAATTGCATAGCGCAATTCACAATTCATGCTCTGCACTTGAAACAGACAACCCTCAACGCTCAACACTTGGATAAGCTTCGCAAATGCTTCACTCTGCACTTGAACTTATAACTGTCGGAAAAAGCTTTGCACTTAGATTGCTCTGCACTTGAAAAACTCTCCACTTGAACTAATTCAACACTTGGAATAATGCAAATGAGCTAAGGGAAAAGCATTTAACTGCCAATACTTAAGACAACTTGTGTGAATTGAATTCAGTTTCCCTCAGGAAACACAACTCTTAATGGCTAGGGATGGTATGACTCACGATGCTGCCTTTTTGGGAATTGCAAAGCTGAGAGAATAGCGGGGGGTGACATGTAGCAAGGTGTATTAAACACATCCCCAAAGTGGCCATTTGGAGACATCTCCTCATAAATACTTAGTTGGAGAAAGATAAGATGGCGGGACACCTAGAAGAAAGACCAAAAACATGCACATAAGGTGCTTATTGAAGGGAAATAAGAGAGAAAACAAACTAGCTAACTATTTATAAAGAAACCTTAATAGAGACAACATTAATTAGAATGTTTCAGATGGATCCCATTCACTGGAATCCCAAGAGCATTTCCCTCCAAATCTTCAAGTTCAAACGCATTGCTCTCTTTGCAGCTAGTAACACAGAAATGACCTTTCCACAGTGAATCAAATTTGGCATGCTGACCTGACTTAGCAGCTCGTTCATCATATTTTAGGATCAAATCTACCTCGTGAAAACCTGGATCAGATGCTTTTTTATCGAACCACCTTTTGGCTACCTACTGGCGATTGATTAGGGAGTTGTGAGCCTCCTCTCTAGTTTCCTGGACACTGAGTAATTCCTCTAGCCTTACCTCCATAGCATCTATTATGGGGGAAAAATATAGATTAAACAACGAAAATCATATCTAACCCTAAACACCTTCAAGAAATCTAACCTAGGCAAAAGAAATGACATGCAAATTAAACAAAACCCACCTAGATGATGTGATTTCTTGGTTTGGGTGTGGATTGCTTTTCCATACAAACCATATTCAAAGAAGTTGCCATGATTATGCTTAGAAATGCTAAAAGGATGACATGCATGCAAAGAGAGAGTGCAAAAAATGATTTAGATTCAAGTTTTCAAAATTCAATTAACGTGAGAGCTTTCAAAATGCAACTAGAAAATGAGACTAGGGTTCCAAATGAGAAAAATGAGGGCATTTATACTTTGGAAGGTGAGTGATCAACGACTTAGGATAAAAGAAGAGATCGATGGCTGAGAATATTCAAGAGACATGCATAAAGAAGTGCATAATAAATTAAATAAATATCCTTATTTAATTTATTATTTAAGAGATAAAAGAGAATGTTGGAGGAAGAAAGATATAAATTAAATAAAATAGATTTATTTAAATTATATGTATAATGACGGAATAAATAAAATATTTATTTTATTTATTTTTAGAAGAAAGATGGAATAACTAAATAATTTAAAATTATTTAATTATTGATGGAAAATAGAGGAATAACAAAAATTAATTAAATAAATAAAATTTAGTTAATTAATTATGAAGATGTGGAAGAAAATGAGAATTTTAATTATAAGTGTGATAGACCAGATAATGCATGCAGTGTGAAAATGCGATAAATGCACAAATGTTAAAATGGGTCGATTTTGGGTGTCTACATTTTGCCCCTCTTTGAGACAATGCTCGTTAGGTCATTGTTTCAAAGAAGATATGATACGCTGGATAAATAGGCTATGCCCCAGTGAAAATGGCAGATGATTCCCCCTCGAGAGGAAAACTAGGCTACCGAGAAAAGGCTGGGTTGATTCGCGATAAGAAGACAGAACAAGGATAGACTAGGTTAATTTGACATGAAGAAATAGAGTGTGAATGGTTGACAATGGGGATGAAATAGAAGAAATAGAGTTTGGTTCAAAAGAAAATTAGGGTTAGGATCCTATAAATAGGATCTAAGGGTCAATTCCACCTCATTTGTGTCATTTGCCTTCAGAAGTTTCAGAGCTTTTGCTTTCAAAGTGCTTCAAGATCTCAGAGTATTTTAGGATGCCGATTCCACATGCAGATCATCAGGCTGAGAGCGTGAGGACCTACGGGCAACTAGCAGGAGCTCCCGCACCAGTATGTATCAAAAAATTTCTCCATAGGTGTAATTAATTATGCAAAAGCGTCATAAATATGTCCCATGCCACCAAAGGCGCATAGTTTTAGGTTGCACGCCTCTGAGCAACAGAAAGTCACCTTTGGTGAAATGCATCACCTTTGAACGCAGGCTCGTCGCATGTGGTTTTTTCGACGTGCATATGGTAGAATTAGGGTTTTTAGGTTTTGGCATGCACATATGGTTAAAAATGTTGCATTTGATGATCAGTTGATCGCATTTGGTGCTTTGCATCACTTTTGCACGGGGGTTCATCGCAAATGACAAATGTGATGCACCTATGGTGAAAGCTAAGGTTTGTAGGTTTTGTATGCACCTTTAGATAAAAAATTCGCATTTGATTAGCAGCAGGTCGCATGTGGTAAGTTAGGTCACATTTGTGCGACAATCAATTGCATGTGCTGAAATATGTCGCCTATGGTGAAAGCTAAGCCGCCTATGGCAAAACAAGTCTCTTTTGGTCAATCAATATGTACTTTTAGGTTTTTGTTATAAAATAGGCACAGATCATGAAATAATGCTTATTCAATTGGAGATTACAGAGTGTGTTACAGATATTATTATCACGGGAGGTACATCCATCAGACTTGGGATTGGTGCGACAGATAGACATAGAGGAGCACCTATTTTTAAAGATTGTCAGCTTAGAGCATGCTGCGCATATCACTCATGTGCAAGCACATCTAGCATTGATGAGAACGTTAGTTGAGCAGTGGTACAGTGAGCACAGTTCATTCTTATTTCTGATTGGAGAGGCAACCATTACTCTTGAGGATGTTTGGTGCATTCTACAAATTCCTATTCTGGGTGAGCAGGTGGGCTATGATCCAGATCTAGGGCCTGGTGCTTTTTGATGATTATTTGGGACACCAGATATAGGCGAGGAGGACCATGAGATATCGATGTGGAGGATGAGGGAGCTTTGCAATCAGCTATAGAGATTAGTGGTGGCCATTATTCATTTCCTGGTGCTAGACAGACGAGCCCAAGGCTTTCCTACCGGATGGGGGACTGTGATGGAGGGCATGTTTTAGTATGGGATGAGATATGCATGGGGTCCCTATATTCTAGGGTAGCTATACCATTATTTACATGACTGTGCCTACTTATACGGATCCAACATGTTTGTAGGAGTTACGCTGTTGCATGTATGGGCTTATGAGCACATATCAGTGACAAGGTTTGAAACAAAGGACACCAGGACAACCGTTTGTGCACATTTACGGAGGAGTGACAACATACAGGAAGCTTAATGTGCTTATATATTGGCGACAGACATTTGATGCTCTTGACTAGTTCACATGGAGGCCTTGGAGGGGTTGTGAGAGTTGGGATGATGATGTACTGGAGTTGTTGTATGCCCGATGGCCTCGCTATCTTTTTGGTTGTGAGATATATATCATCGAGAGATATTTGCTAGAGAGAGTGCTTCGATAGTTCAGGCTGCCCTAGGCAGAGCCAGTTGGAGACGCCATTTTTAGACAGACGTGGAGAGAGATTCCAGATTGGGGTACTGAGATTATTGTTGATGTAGCTTTAGCAGAGGTGGAGGCATTGCAGCCGGTGGTTTGGGACTGGATTGGGGGGCCATCTGATCCAGGTACTACCCTTGAGTATGACTCATATTGGCTACTACATAGGCCTACACGATTGAGTGCTCCAAGAGAGGTTGGCGAGGTGGCAGTGCAGATACCAGTGAGGAGAGTTAGGGGACAGAGACAACCTCTGTGAGTATAGATAGTAGCATAGGTATTGCAGGTATAGGGATAGCAGTAGGGACCTAGGTAGGTTCCTAGACATGTACAGGTTCCTCCACAGTAGTAGTAGGCTATGGGAAGAGGAGGAGGAGATCAGAGAGATGCTGCAGTTACCTAACTATGGCAGCAGTTACAACATGAGATGAGGAGGAAGATTCAGCTACAGGCCAGATTCAGACAGTTGTAGGTTGACAGGGACAAAGCCTTAGTCACCATGAGGCAGGCTTGGGGACAGGTGTAGGCCTACCAAGCGCAGGCACAGGCAGTACAGGGACCAGATGATGGGGTGGTGGCCAAGTTGATAGCTAAGAGAGATGCAACTATGCAGAGGGTACAAGGATTGACGGGAGAGAGAGATGTTGTGGTACATAGGGTACAAAGGTTGATAGGAGAGAGGGATGCCGACATAGATACATTGAGGACTGATCAGGCCACTTTGTATCTAGTGATAGAGTTGACTTGGGTACAGGGTGAGCTTGGCACAGCACAGGTAGAGACAGAGTATTACAAACGATTGTACTTTAGAGCAATGCCTGCCAATTAGAGACAACTGAGATTTAGGAGTAGGTCAGGAGCTTCTGCCTCATAGAGGATAGGGGGATTGAGGTCAGTAGGGTCAGTTATGGGGCTGTCCCGGCACAGAGACACAGGCGGAGCAGGGGGTGCAAGAGGTGCCGAAGGTGCAGGCGGGGATCAAGGTTAGGCTTCCTCAAGGAGTGTTGTCCACCTGAGACACCAGGGGTAGCCATGTTTGAATATATTCATGTTCTATCATATATTTTTGAGGCCTACGAGCCTAATGTACCTATCTTTTGAGGGCTCTGTGATAGTCGCTTTGTACATATTGATTCATTTTGTACTCGATGGACACCTGTATACTGACCCAGTGATGATATATATATGATTTACTATTGATGATATATGCTCTCTATTATGGATGCACATGTTATGGATTTTGATTTGTTTTTGTTTTTTTTTTATGATGAGATGCCTTGGTTATATGTATGGATGTTTATGATTATGATTTGAGGATATGATGGTGATTTTGTTATGCAATGCTTATGATGGACATATGGTTATGAAAACATGCATAGATGTTCTAATGTATAAATGATGGATACATGGTAAATGCTTATAAATGATATGGATGTTGATCAATGTCAATGCAAATACTATATGAAAATGGATGAAATTGATATGTCTAACATACTCATTTTGCAGGAAGAAGATTGAGATGTGAAGATCAAGAAGATGATGATGAAAGGGAAGATGATGAAACCGTTGATCAATCAGGTGAAGAATCGAATGATGAAGGTAACTTCAGACGATTGCATATAAAATTAGAGATTTGCAATCCTTATGTTTGATATAGCAGACAAATATTATGCACCAGGGTAGAGAAGACCAAGGTGTCAAGTATCTAATGCGGTACAACCTAATACAACCTTGTCAAAATACAAGATATGAATATTAGCTGTAGAGATGGACTTTGACTTTGCAAGAAAAGGTTTGAACTTATTCCTACCAAACATAATGAAACCTTGTTGGTTATATGTATGGGAAATAGTCTTAGCATAGAATAGTCTTAGTGCATAAGAGACTATTTAGCTTCTTAGATACAAAAGGTATTGATATGCAAGATGCTAGTCCCAACATGTACAAGATGCCATTAGGCATAGTAGGAGAATAAGATCATCCCACAAACACAACATACAAAAGCAAATGACCATGCCCCAGTCCATACTTTATTGCAACATATCAAGATATGATAGATCAAGGCAGTCTTGACTAGGTATTAGAAAGGGACAAAAGATAAACCAAAAGACAAAACAAAAGACATAACCATCATGTTCTCTTGCCAAATTAGGGTGCTCTTAGATGGATTGGATAACACCTTGTTAAAAGGAAAGATATATCCTGCTGAAGGCTGAGGTGTTGGAGTGATTTAGCAAATATTGGCTTAAGGCATGTGGACAAATGTCTTTAATTTACCTTCGATTTGATAAGCGCTAGAGCTATCGAGATGTGCATAATTTGCGTTTTTCTTGAGTTAGTCAAAGAAAAGGAAATGGAAGATAGATGAGATGAACGGGGGAAGAATGAATCATCGATGTTTGAGTACTAGATACTTCCTTCGTATTCCAGACTGTCTACATACCCTGTATCCACGGGATCAAAGCACCGTATGACAATGATGAGACATGATGATATGTAGTTCTGGGTGTTTATTGATGATGTGGGGAGATAGATGATAGAAGAAGATGAGATGAAAGAAGAGGAGGATAATCAAAAGAAGGATAGAAAATGAAAGAGGAGTATCACCTTGTGCCTGAATTTGGATATTTCTTTCGTACTCCAGACTACCTACATACCCATGTCCATGGGATCAAGGCACTTGACGATAGAGATGATATGTAGTTCTTATTTGTGATGGTGATGATGGAGGATGAAGGGGATTGTTTTATTGATGAGATGTGAGTTTTTATTGATGGGAGTGATTAATTGTGTGATAGTACGAGGTGTTGATGATTATTTATTGATGAGATGTGTAGACAATGATGCTTGAAGTATGTACCCCAAAATTAAAGTGCAAGAAAGTGCCCCTAGTATGTGAAGAATTTATTGTGGACAAGGTAATAGAAATTTATTATGGAATGGGATGTCCGAAGATGACTCAGTGCATGTTGGATAGTGGCAACAAATGATACATTAACTCCAACAATTTCCAAACCATGATAGAAGTAAAGCACTGTGATGAAAAAGGGAACAATTTGGCCAAGGATGGATGAGTTTATTATGGAATGGATGGAGTGATATGATGCGATGGGTGCTAAACAGATAACGAAGTAGATGATGAGAACTGGATCTACACATAGCACTTGTTTACCAGGTTTTCACAATGGTACTTATCCAAGGCGTCTGTTTACCAGGTTTTCACCAGAGGACAATTTTTTATCTTTATTATTTTTTTTGATAATCCAAAGCGCCACCAAAGGGGGTTCACTATTGGATTTTTTTTAGGACTTTTTATGATTTTTTAATAATTTTTTCAAGACTTTATATGATTTTTTTTGTAATTTTTTGCTGCATAGATCAAGGATAAAACTTCTTAAGATGAACACTGTTGAGTGGTTCATCTAAAGGGATGCCATTAGGAGTTTCCAGAGTATAAGCTTGAGAGCCATAAACTGATGTGACCACAAAGGGCACTAGCCAATTTGGTTCAAATTTGCCCTGCTTCTCTCAGTTTTGTTGATTCCTCTGATTTTCTTTTAAAACAAGGTCACCCACTTGGAACCTTCTCTCTTTGATCTTCTTATTGTAGCTACGGTGAAGATTATTTTGATAGACCTATAGATGGTTAAGTGCTATGATTCATTGTTTGTTCAATAGCTCAAGATCATGAAGCCTGGATGTCCTGTGCTCTTCATCAAAGATGATGTGCTATAACAAGACTCTCAATGAGGGGATCTCAACCTTGATAGGAAGGATGTCATTAGTTCCATAAAGAAGGGCATAGGGAGTAGTGCCAGTAGGAGTTCTGACACTTGTGTGATAAGCCCACAATGTGGGATTCAGTTGGAGGTGCCAATCATGGCTAGTCTCATTGACCATCTTCTTGAGGATTTTTATGATGGTCTTATTAGAGGCCTCAGCTTGGCCATTACTCTGAGGATAGTATGGTGTGGAAAATCTGTGTTGGATATAAAATTTGATCACAGACCTCCTGATTCTTAAATGGGCATCCATTGTCAGTGATGATGGCTTGTGGGACACCATATCTACAAATGATATAATGGAGGATAAACTTTAATATCTGCTTGCCAGTGATGTAAGTTATTGGTATGGCTTCCACCCATTTGGTAAAATATTCTATAGCAATGATAATGAACTTATGGATGTTAGATGAGGGCGGATGGAATTTCCCTATGAGGTTGAGTCCCCACTGTGAAAATGGCCAAGGAGGTGTGAGAGGTTGGAGTCATGTGCTGGGGCGTGTATCAAGTCTCTGTGCTTTTGACATTGTATACACCTTCTAGAAAATTGTTGTATGTCCTGCTCCATGGTAGGCCAATAATATCTAGCTCTTAGAAGTTTCTTGGTAAGACTAGGGCCGATAGAATGCAAACCATAGACACCCTTGTGTACTTCTCATAAAGCAATGTTAGCCTCTCTCAAGTTGCGACACCTAAGGAGGATACCATCAAGACTCTTACGGTAAAGAGTTTTTCCAAGGATAGCATAGCGAGAGGTTCAACGAATGAAAGTTTTTCATTGAGTATTAGATATGTGAGATGGGAAAATACCCTTGCTTAGGTACTCATATATGTCTTCATACCAAGGGGAATTTGGACCAGCAATTTCACATATGAGCTCAGATTGTGGCACTTCAAAATCTGGGACTAGGAGTTGTTCAACCAAAAATTCACATCTTTGTATGTTGGCGAGCATGTCCAAAAGAGAACCAATTGTTGCCATAGCATCGGCTGCCTTATTGTTGATCCTGGGGATCTGCTCAAATGTGATCTTAAAGAAGTATTTTTTAAAATCATCGACCATCAATTTGTAAGGGAGAAGCTTCTCATCTTTTCTTTGATACTCTTCTTGGACTTGCTTGATAACTAGCTGAGAATCTCCAAAGACTTGTAGCTCTTTTATATCCCACTGGACAACCATACATAATCCTATAATCAAGGCTTCGTACTCTGCTATGTTGTTTGTGCAAGGAAAGGCAATTCTGTATGATTTGGGAATGCAATCTCCTTGGGGGGTGATGAATAATACTTCGGTCCCAGATCCATGTTGCATGTAAGAACCATCAAAGTATAGCTGCCAAACTTCAGAAGAAGAGACATTGAATATTTCTTCATCAGGGAATTTAGGATGAATAGGTTGGGTGTTTGTTATCGGTGCTTCTGCAAGTTGATCTATAATGACTTGTCCTTTGATAGCTTTTCGATCAACATATTCAATGTCGAATTCACTGAGAATCATCACCCATTTTTCTATCCTTCCTGTAAGTGTTGCTTTGGAGAGCAGATACTTAAGTAGTCAAATCTAGATATGAGCTTTGTTGACCAGTTCAACATGTACTGTCGCAATTTTTGAGAAGCAAAAACCACATCCAAGCATGCTTTTTCCACTATTGTATAGTTGAGCTCATAACCCACAAGAGTCTTGTTGATGTAATAGATGGCATGTTCTTTTCCTGTGTCATCGTGCTGAGCCAATAGAGCACCTAGGGCAACTACCATTGAGAAATCATACAAGAGCAAAGGTCGATCAGGAATAGGTGGCACCAATACTGGAGGCATTGCAAGATATTCTTTTATCTGATCAAAGGCTTGCTGACATTTATCATCCCACTTAAAATTCTCTCCTTTCCTAAGTAGGTGCTGAAAAGGATGGCATTTATTGGTGAGTTGTGCGATGAACCTGCTGATGGATTGCAATCGACCTTGAAGGCTACGAAGTTGTTTTAGATTTTATGGAGGAGGCATGGTGACTATAGCTTTTACCTTGGCAGGATCAACTTCGATGCCTCTTCAAGAGACTATGTAGCCCAATAATTTCCCAGAAGTTACACCAAAAATACATTTCTTGAGATTCAATCTTACTTGATACTTTTCTAACCCGTCAAAGATTTGTTCCAATACTTGTAGATGGCCTTCTCTTGTTTTGGATTTTCCAAGATGTCATCAACATAGTCCTCCATTATTGTATGGAAAGATCATGGAAAATGATGGTCATGGCTCGTTGATAGGTGGCACCTGCGTTCTTGAGACCAAAAGGCATTACAACTCAATAGTAAGTACCCCATGGGCATATGAAAGAAGTTTTATGTTGATCTTCCTCTACGATCCTGATTTGATTATATCTAGAGAATCCATACATCAATGAGAGCATTTCATGCCTTGCTGTGAGATCAACAATTATATCTATGCTTGGTACTGGAAAGTTATCTTTGGGACAAGATCTATTAAGATCTCTGAAATCATTGTAACAATGAATCCATCCATCAAGTTTTGTGACTGGTACTAAATTGCAGACCCACTTAGGATAGTCAATGGGCTTAATGAACTTGGCATCCAAGAGCTTCTAAATTTCTGCTTTGACTAGAAGTGCTATTTGAGGATGCATTTTTTGCAGCTTTTGTTTGACCGGTTTGGCATTTGGGGATACTCCCAAATGATGCACTACAAGTGAAGGATCTAAACTAGACATATCTGCATAGGTCCATGCGAAATTGATTGCTCTTTTCATGAAAAATGTTGTGAAATTAACACTTTCATCCTCTGATAATGACGCTACTAAGAATGTGATCTTTGGATTATGTGTTGTACCCAAATTTATTTCCTTAGAATCTTCTATCAACAGAGATAACTGCTCTTGATGTGTTGTGGTCAAAGAAAGGTCAAATCCTCCATCCTGGAGCGCCTTAGAGAGGTTTTCACCCTTGGATACGTCCTTTATTTTTACTTTTTTGCCTAGTGACCTTTCTTTTTTTATTTTATTTATTTCATTTTTGCAACTAGAGGATTTGACGCTTCCACCAAAATACACCAATTGAGGGAGGTTGATTGTGAATCCTACTTTGTGGTCTCCTAATGGTAAAGCTTTCCTTAATCCCATGAATTCTGCTATGGCCTCATTGTTCTGAAATATGTTTAAGACATGTGCCCCCTGTTGGTCCCAATTAATTAGGTTAGGATGGACAAGTTGAAGGTCAAAGGATGCAGATGGTGAGGTAGATGATATCATGAAAATGGAAGTTTCTTGGAATAATTCGGTGATATGGAAGGAAGAGTCATCAATGATATCCTCACTAGTGGTCTCTTCCGCAAAAGAGGCTTCAACTACTTTATCGAGGGTAAACTTAGTGTCTGAGGAAGGTGGACCCTCCTTCCAGTATCCTAGACCTTGCATGTTAAACCTCTTTGTGACAATGATAGGTTTAAGAGGGCCTTGTTCTTGTGGTCCCAATTCTCCTTTTCCTTTATAGCCCATGTTCTTGATGATCTTGAATCTGTTGTTATATCGTTCTACTTCTAGAGAGACCTGATCATTTTCATCATAAAAGATCTAGGTAGAAATGTCACCCTCGACATCTTCATCATCGAGTAGTCCTAATTAGATGAACACAGTTGGAGGTATAGTGAAGGTGTCTTTAGATGGAGTGGCTTTAGCTACAAATAATCAACCATAAGATTTGGGTGACAAAGGTAAGGCTCCCACACAACAAGATTCTTGTAGACTGTACTTGCCAAGTCCTTTTTCTTCATACTTAATTTTGATGTTAGGAATGGATTTGTTGGTGGAGGGATTGTTTAGGTTAGATGGATCAACATAAGATGTGGATGGATGCGCCTTGGTATTGCTGGGTATATGATTGGGATTCTAATAGGTAGCTTGGAAGGCTTGACAATATTCAAGTGGATTGGGATCCGCAAGGATTGTGATTTCCACACCAATATATGGGAATTTTAAGCATTGATGATATGTAGATGGTACTACCTTTAGAGCATGTATCCAAAGATGGCCGAGGATAATATTATAGGGCAACTCAACATCTAGGACTTGGCATCGAGTATCAGTAATGACAGGACCAACCCTTATAGGCAGCTGGATGATCCCTTCTGAATTTCTTTCTCCATCATCATAAGCCTTGATAGTTGTGCTTTTGGAAGTGTCAATAATATCCTCAGAGTATCCCAATAGTTTTATTAATTTCAAAGAACATATGTTCAATCCAACTCCACCATCTATTAGTATCTGTTTAATGTGGCATTGGTTGATATATACTTCAATATGGAGTGCATCGTGATGGGATGAATCAGAGGATGAAAGATCTTGATCAGAGAAGGTCAAATGATGGGGAGATGCAATACTTGCCATCATGGCTTGGAATTGCATTATATCTATATCATTTGGTACCGATGACTCTTGCAAGGCTTTATCAAGGATGGCTTTATGAGTGGGTGACATACACAATAGCTCTAGAATAGAAATATGGGCAAGAGTTTTGCCAAGATGCTCAAGGATATTATAGTCAGAATTTGGATGAATGATAGGTGGTGGTGCTTTTTGGATGGTCACATGGCTCCGACGAGTAGTAACAGCACAGTCTGGTGCTTTTCCTTTTATGGTAATAGTAGAGATTTGGGATTGCTCAATATGGCGAATGGTGGACTCATAGGTATAATTGATATTCTTAACTATATTGGAAGCACTTGCTTTGTCATGTGAGGGGAGGGGATTCTTATAAGCATCAAGGTCATAATTAGATGTTGGTTGTGATGATGTAACATTAACAAGTCCTTGATCAATGATATTTTGAATCATGTGTTTCAGTTTCATACAACTAACAGTGCTATGTCCCTTTACCCTATGATACTCACAATACTCATTGTATTTGTACCAATTGGGTTTGAATTATGGTTCTTGATTTGGTCTAGCTTCAGGTAAAGTGACAGTTCCTGATTGCATTAGCTTCCTAAGAACAACTTCAATTGGTTCTCCCAAGGGAGTGAATTTGCATCTTGGTGGTGGGTTTGCTTTCATTTGATCACAAGGAACAAAAGGTGGGGCACTAGGTGCTATTTGAATACGGATAGGTGCTTGCACAGTTTGGACATTCTTTGCATTGACAATACCATCATTTACGACATTTTTATTTTTGTTCCAAAAACGAGATTTGTCATTTGAGGATTGTGGATTATCTTTGTTTTCTTTGAAGATTTTGATAAGGCCCTTTGTGATTAGGGCCTTCTCAATGTTGTTCCTATTAGATATGATTTTCATAGAATGAGGTTGTACCATGCATTTGCAATTGGAATGATAATTCAGGATGGAGGTTTTGAATGAAGATATCAACTTGTTGTTTTTCAGGCATATGCCATGAGAGCTTACTAGCAATGTTTCTCCATCTCTGAATGAAGGATGAAAAGGTTTCGTTATTTATTATTGACAAGATCATTCATAGTGACTTCATTTTCTATGTTGGATGCAAATTGAGACACAAATTTGCTTGCCAATTCTTTAAAGGTTTTAATGCCCAGAGGCAAATGAGAAAACCATTCCATGGCTTGTCCCCCTAGACTTCGAGGGAATAGTCGTAAGAGATATGTGTCATTATAGGCCACATCAAGACAAGCAATGTAGAATGTTCGAAGGTGGTTATTTGGATCTCCTTTCCCCTTGTATTTGTCAAATTGTGGTATTTCAAAGTGTGAAGGAAATGGTATCATTTGCAGTGACTTATTGAAGGGGTATGGACACACCTCCTCAAAAGAAAATATTTTCTTGGCTTGGATTATACTCATATCCACCATTAGTTTTTCTAATTGATTGAATCATTGTTCATAATTAGATGTAGGTGATTGTTGTTGTTGTATAGGATTTTGATGGCTTGGTGAAGGGATGTGGTATGCCAATTGTTGATTTGAAGGATATTGTTGTGATGGATTGTATGGTGGAGCGTACATGTTTTGAGGTTGGCTAAAAGTGTTGAGATTGGCTACCAAGTGGAGGGGACATGTAAGAATTTGGTGTTGGGTTGACAGTATAGGTAGGTATCGCATGTGAGCCAAATGAGGGGTTGGTATAAGATATGGGTTGTGCAGAGATTAATGGAACTTGAGAAACGGGTGGTGGAGTAACATAAGACATCTGGATATTGGAGGCTTATGGTCTGAGAGAAATAAGTTGATCAACATATGAGGTGTTGGAATGTGCATTTGATATGATAGGTTGATCAATAAGAGATATGTTAGGATTAGATGTGACATGTGAGGTTTGAATTGGTTGATTGGGTGATATAGTGATGCGAGAGGATGCATTAGATATTCGGGGTGGCCCAACATGTGACACATTCAAGTTGGAAATAGGTGGTGCTTGAGTGAGTTGAGTGGAAATGACATTCATAGAGGTAGATGGAATGGGAGCTGACACACGAAAGGAGGGCACACTCATATTAGAGACCACCAAAGTGAGAGCATAAGATGGTGTCAATAATGGCTAAATTGGTGTAGTGACATTTGATTGACTTGGTCTCATAGGTGCAAATGATGTTTGGGGTGTATGAGTGTGTTGATTAGGCAAAGATGGTGTTGAGGGTATGGTGGACTTGGTAGACATGGTGATAATAGTTGCATGGTTCTCTGTATCAACACTAGTAGGGTCTTCTTTACAGATTGCGGACAAATCAAAATTGCTTGGCAGTTTGACTCCAGCTTGGATTAATTGTAGGAGAATTTGTTCTTGATTGGCCTGTATGATTTTATTGGCATGCCACAAAGCTTTAGGGTCTTGAAGATCCTCTTGATCATCCGATGAATCACTATAGGCATATGGAGATTGTGGTATCAATGCAGAGGATGAGGGCTCAAAATGTTGTTGTCATGCTGAGATTGATGATGATGACGGTCCAATAATATAACCTTCAGGTACAAAGATACTATAGGGCATTCTAGTTGTGAATTGTGAAGCATCCTTAAGGGGAGTGGATTGAAATTGTTTGAGGTTGTCTTCGATGGTTGCTTTGTATTAGCTTCTGGTATGAGGCATGAGGTTTTGGACTTATGCAATAAGGTTGAGACTCCTAGATGGATTGATTTGGATAGATTGATTGGGTCTAATTGGTGATTTGATTTTGGCTCAGTCAGATTTGATTGATTGGCTAATTGATAATGTTGGGATGACCAAAGCCAAAGGGTAAAGGTTTGATTTGATTTGACTGATGTTGGATGATTGATTTTGAGTCTCAAAAAGGATATAGGGCTCAATTGTCCAAAACTAATATGATTAGGGATAGATATGATGGTGTATTGATTGATTTGATGTCCAAAAGATGATGGATTGATTGGAAATAAGATTTGATGCTCAGAACATTGATGAAAGTCTGTGACTAACCAAAGGCGATGCTGAAGGGATCAAAGGTGACTAGCAATAATCTAGAGGTGACTGTGTAAAGATCAAAGGTGAGTTGTTGTTGTTCAGATGTGATAGAGTATGGTTCAAAGGCGACTGTGAAGTATCCAAAGGTGACTGGTTCATAAACAAAGGATACAGATAGGGTGACTAGAGGTGAGTTGCTATTGTGCAGAGGCGATTATCTACTAGTCAAAGGTGACAGGTTGTTGTTCAAAGGTGACTAGTTGTGACAAAGATTTAGTTTTGAGGATGTCTACTTATTTTGACAAGAAAAAAGATGATTATGAACACACATGCATACCAGACATTCATAAACATTTACAACCTGGGCTAGGCAAGGACAATATTTGTTGGATTCCCACTTGGTTGCTCTAGCTGCACTTATTAAGAGCAGATAGCCTAGAAGTTTGGTGGCACTGACTCCCCCTTGCTCGGTACTCACTTCTCGGGCACACCTAACTTCAAATTCCTAAAGACCCAAAGATCTCTAGGAATTTGCTATCTCTACTTTGAACTGCGAGAATGTGGGACAGCTTCAAAGGTCTATATTTTGACCTCCTGCACCAACATATAGAAGGTTTTTGGCTACTACACTAGGTTTCTAATAATGTCTTTCATTCAGGTGGCCATACGTGCAGCGATTCGCTCTGATTAGGAGGCCTTCTAGCCTGTAGAGGTTACGCTCTGCAGGTTTTCATGCACCATAAGGTACTAAGGGAGACATTGATCGATATGACATAACAACACCTATTGCTTATGAATTTCATCACAAACACGTTATTTTATATAGCAGTTCGAAAGAGCTTGGCTTTAGCTTGTTATTGTTTGGGTCGTTCCCACCTTTTGAAGTGGGGTGGCAGGCCCTCTAGAGATAACAACAATTTCTCTTACACCCCAGATTGACTGGATAGGTGGGGGAGATGATACTCTTGTTAAATTGGGTTACAAACACGCACAACAAGAAAACAAAAAAAAAGAAAATAGACACAGAGCATGCAGGGTTTATTTTAAGCACCAAGCCCAAATATGCCTAACTTAGTGAAAAAAACAAGATTTAGACATCAATTGATCAAACCTGCAAGAAACATGTCAGTAGTTTTTCCTCCATTCTTCGACAAATGATTAGGACAAGCTGCACAGATAGATATTAGTTTCCAAGAAACCCCTACATTTGTAGAATACAGACCAAAGGCGTATGACAGAAACCAAAGGTGATAAGCTAAAATGCAGATGCAACAAAGAATTTACCAGAGGCAATTACTTGCTCTTCAGAAGCAATATCAGATCATGCAAATGCGACCACCTATCGATCAAAGGTGCTCAAACCCTAAAATCTGAAACAAACCCTAACAGAGAGACATGACAAGTGATCCTACATGTAGAAGATGAAACCCTAATAAGCTTAGAAGATAAGATTTTTCCATTTTTATGCTTGTATCCTACAAAAATAAAAGGATTAGACATTATGATAGGGCTAAACTAAAAACCTCCAAATAAACTAGCTTGGCGATGATGAAAAACAACAAAGGTTAGCATCTACAACAATATGCAACCCAGATTAGATGATCCAAATGACAGAAACACTGTAAAAAAGACAAGATGAGCCATGAAATCTCTATCTAGACCATAGGTGACTACATGTAGGCCATAAGCAATGATCTATCAATCAAAGGCGATCTCAAACCATGCATATCTAATTTTTCCCCACTCAAAGGCAATCCTGAGACATGCAAGTGCAATTTTTCTGCCATGCAAAGGTGATTTCCTGCATATCAAAGGTGCATGTTCCGTACCTGAACTCAAAAAATGATTTTTTTAATAAGAAAAAACCAATCAAGTGAGTGGTCCCACTAGGTGTGCCATTTTGTGATGGGGGAAAAATCCAAATCAAACAACGAAAACCAGATCTAACATTAAACACCTTCAAGAAATCTAACCTAGGCAAAAGAAGAACATGCAAATTAAACAAAAACCACCCAAATGATGTGATTTCTTGGTTTGGGTGTGGATTGCTTCTCCATGCAAACCATATTCAAAGAAGCTACCATGATTATGCTCAGAAATGCTAAAAGGATGACATGCATGCAAAGAGAGTGCAGAATATGATTTAGATTCATGTTTTCAAAATGCAATTAACATGAGAGCTTTCAAAATGCAGTTAGAAAATGAGACTAGGGTTCCAAATGAAAAAAATGAGGGCATTTATACTTTGGAAGGTGAGTGATCAATGACAAAGGATAAAAGAAGAGATCGATGGCCGAGAGTATTCAAAAGACATGCATAAAGAAGTGCATAATAAATTAAATAAATATCCTTATTTAATTTATTATTTAAGAGATAAAAGAGAATGTTGGAGGAAGAAAGATATAAATTAAATAAAATAGATTTATTTAATTTATAAGTATAATGAGGGAATAAATAAAATATTTATTTTATTTATTTTTAGAAGAAAGATGGAATGACAAACAAATTTAAAATTATTTAATTATTGATGGAAAATAGAGGAATAACGAAAATTAATTAAATAAATAAAATCTAGTTAATTAATTATGAAGATGTGGAAGAAAATGAGATTTTTAATTATAAGTGTGCTAGACAAGATAATGCATGCAGCGCGAAAATGCGATAAATGCACAAATGTTAAAATGGATCGATTTTGGGTGTCTACAACGTCATTCTCCTAGGTTTCCAGAGACTTACGCAACTGTAATGTTGGGATTTCCATAGAGATTTGCAATACGACCTCCTTCCCATAAACCAACTCATACGGAGATGCTTTTAAAACCTATTTAGGAGTGATTCGGTTGGCCTAGAGCATCGTCCACAAGTGCCTATTCCATTCTTTTTGATGGTCCGCGCCTATCCGTTTGATTAGTCTGATCAAATTCTTGTTTGTAGATTTTTCTAGCTCGTTGCCTTGCAGATAGTAGATAGATGGGGTCTTGAGACAGATCCCATTGTTGAGTGAAAATTCCAATATTCTAGAGCCTAGGAAAGCCCTCGCATTATCTGAAATGATAGTTTTTGAGGAACTGAAATGTGCCACCAATTCGTCTAGGAAGTCGAGGATTTCATTTTCTATGGCGTTCTTTAGAGGAATTGCCTGCGACCACCTAGTGAAGTAGTTTATTGCTATAAGGATCCATTTATGCCTAGAATTGCACGTCAGATTGATCATTCCTATGAAGTCTAAGCCCCACTGAGCGAAAGGTTCATCAACCAGGATCAGATTCAAAGGCACGATTGAATTCTTTTGTTTGTCGACAAAGAATTGGCACTGCTGACATTTCCTGACTAGACCATGGCAATTTGAGAACTGATTCAACCAATAATATCTTGTGTGCATGATTTTGGTTGCAGTTGTTTTTGCGGAGAAGTGACCACCTGCGGGGCTATTGTGCAACTTGTGTAGGATTTTGGTTGTTTGGAGTTTATCCACACATCAAAGGAATACTTTTTTGAAGTTCCTTTTGAACATAACTCCTTCAATTAATGCATAATCAATCCCCTACAATCTGTAGAATCTCCTTTTATGAGAAGGACTTGGTTGTCAAGGTACTTACCAATTTCCATGAATCAGACTCTATCTGTGATCCACGACCCCTCTGATTCAAATTGATTGATCAAAACTTTATCTGGAATTTCTTCTTCAATCAGAGATTCAGCTGCATGGGCCAAGTATTCACAGATTCACCTTCCTCAGATTACTTTTGTAGGTCTAACCTCTACGTCATATTCCATAATCTTGGTGATCCAATTTGCTCTCTTATCAGTGATTTCTCCTTCCATGATATATCCCTAGACACTTGAATGCGCAACATAAATCATTAACTCGCTTCTTGCTACTAGGTGTTTGAATTTCTTTAGACCTTTCACTATGGTGAATGCCTGCCTCTCCACAAAATTATACTTAGCCTCGCATTCCTGCAAGGTTCTTGAATGGAAGGCAATGGGGTGTTCTCCCTTCATTTTTGCATCCTTCTGTGTTAGCACTGCAATAATACTATGTTCACTACCATAAACATACATGATGAAGTCTTTCAAAAAATTGGGATTGATCAATACTCAAGCTAAAGAAATTTCTTCTTTGATCTCTTCAAAAGTTGCTCTTCCTTCGGGAGTCCATTTAAATGTTTGATCTTTCCTCAACATGAGAGTAATTAGTCTGACCAGCTCTGAGAAGTCAGATATGAATCTGCTAATGAAATTAATCTTTCCAAGGAAAGATTGGACTCCTTTCTTGTTCATAGTCAGGGGCACTCCCTTCATAGCTTGTACCCTTTCAGGGTCTATAGAGATCCCTTCTTTGGATACTACATATCCAAGTAATTCCTTGCAAAACTCTAAACACACATTTTTTTGGGTTTAAGGATACTCTGAACTCTTGGCATCTTTGGAAAACCTTCTCCAGGTGATCAAAATGATCCTCCTTTGATTTAGAGAAGACTGTAAGGTCATCTAGGTATATAAGTATGATCAAATTGATCAGGCCCTTAAAGGCTATGTCCATTGCTCATTGGAAAATATCTCCCGCGTTAAAGAGGCCAAAGGGCATTTTAGCATATGTGAAGGTTCCCCACTTGGCGGTGAATGTGGTCTTGTGTTGGTCTTCTTCTTTTACCCAGACCTTGTTGTACCTAGAGAAGCCATCTAGCAAGGAAAACATTTCAAAATCTCCAACTATTTGTAGAATTCGCTCCATGGAAGGTAACGGGTAATGATCTTTCAAAGACACCCCGTTCAAATCCCTGAAGTCCACTCACAACCTAATACCTCCAATTTTATTTCAAATGGGGACCAAATTGGATACCCAAGTAAAATGCTTGATTGGGTATATTATTTCAATCAATTGTCTTCCTTAGCTCCTTGGCCATCAAAGACTCTATCCTCAGATTGACTGGCCTTTACTTCTGGTGGATAGGTTTGGCCCCTTTAATCAGATCAATGGTATGTTGGATCACATTGCAATCATATCCCTTGAGATCATCATATGTCCAAGCCACTGCTCTATCATATTTGTTGCAAAAGGATATCAATAATTCTTTATCTCTTTGCAGGACATCTTTCCTAACTTTCAGATTCCTACCACCTCCAATATCAAGATCAACATAATCACCTTTATCTGCAACAAGTTTTCTTTTGTCATTTCTAGCGTCATCACAATCAAACAAGTTTTCTAATGTGATCAAACCTTTTGGGAGCTTATTTGTCTTCAACTGAATGACTTTATCTTCATAAGCTTCTTCAACCTTTGGATGTATATGCTTTGCAAATTCGTAGGATTGCTGAATAAACATGGCAATCTGGTCGTCGCTCTCAAAAAATTGTTAGTTCTGATCATTGTTAGGGATAGCTAGTCTCAAAAGTACCCATACTAAATGCTTGTTAGTTTGGACATCTGTGACCAAGTCAAATTGAGACCCAATTGTAGCCATTCTATCTGCATCTATGTTCTGAGACCTTTGGATTGCTTGAATATTGAAGGATTCAAATCCCTCAATTAGATCCCATACCCTGTGGTGATAGGATCACATATGCACATTGTTTGCTGGTGAAGTCCCTCTCACTTGCTTTATTACCAGTTTGGAGTCACCAAAAACTCTCAACTACTTTGCTTCCATTCATTCCGCTAAACTTGTTAGGGTTCATGCAGATCAAAGCAATAAACACTAACAATTATATGTAGATTAAATAACCCAAATATAACAATGAAGAACAACACAATAGAGATCAACATAGAAATTTAATGTGGTTCACCCAAAATGGACTATAGCCACAGAAACTCAGCCATCAAAAGATTTTATTATCCAGTGCAAAATAGATTACAATCTCGCGAATTCCATACCCACAACATACATCCCAGCTGCTTATATCAAGCTTTTTGGAAGCTTCTATAGTTAAGGTTTTACAATATCATTTTTCTTTTGTCGATTAACAAAAATTAACAACCGACTCTGAGGATACATTAGGAGTGTACAATACTTGCATGATCAGTCACCATATACCAACAATCTCCCACTTGGAGACTGATCCCGGACGACACCGCTGCATTTGTAGCTCCCACTGGATTATAGGCCTGGATGGTTTCTTATGTCCACCATTATTAGTCATGAAGGCCAATGGAAACTGATGAGGAAATCAGTTTCTCCTGTGTAACTGCCTTTGTGAATGTATCTACAGGATTCTCACTTGTGTGAATTCTCTCCAGCTTCAATTGTCTATCCTCTAAAACTGACCAGATGAAGTGGTATCTGAGCTGTATGTGCTTAGTTTTTGAATGCAGAGCTGAGTTCTTAGCAAGATGAATGGCACTCTAGCTATCAGTGTACAAAGGGCTATCTTCTTGTCATTGCCCCAATTCCTCCAGAAAATGTTGTAACCAAATCGTCTCCTTGCTAGCTTTCGTAGCAACAACATACTCAGCTTCAGTGGTTGAACAACAACCTTTTGCAGCCTTGAAATCCAACTGACTATAGTACCGTCTATAGTAAAAACATACCTTGTAGTACTCCTCTTGCTATCAATATCACCCGCCAGCTCAGAGTCAACATATCCTTTTAGAGAAGAACTCGTTCGTCTAAAACATAGTTTCTTTGAAGTAGTACCTCTCAAATATTGGAGAATCCATTTTACCGCATTCCAATGTTCCATTCTCAGATTGCTCATATACCTTCTCACAACTCCCATTGCATGTGCAATATCTGGCCTTGTGCATACCATTGCATACATCAAGCTGGCAACTACTGATGCATATTGTATCTTAGACATTTTGTCTTCCTCCTCTTGTGTGTTTGGACACATCTCCTTAGTCAACTTAAAATGACTAGGCAAAGGAGTACTAAGTACTTTTGTATTCTGCATGTTAAACCTTTTCAACACCTTCTCTACATACTCACTTTGAGACAAAAAAAAATTTCTATTTGTCTTGTCCTATGTGATTCTCATACTAAGGATTTGTTTTGCTACACCCAAATCCTTCATAGCAAATGAATTTGCTAATTTCTACTTAAGTTCATTAATATGCTACATGTTAGACCTGGCAACAAGCATGTCATCAACATAAAGCAACATGATAATATAGCTATCATTACCCAATTTATTGAAATAAACACAATAATCAGAATGACATCTTTTGTAACCTTGTTCAACCATAAAACTATCAAATTTCAAATACCATTGCCAAGGTGCTTGCTTCAGGCCATACAAACTCTTCTTTAACTTGCACACAAAATCCTCCTTACCCTTGACCTCATATCCCTGTGGTTGTTGCATGTACATTTCCTCTTCCAAATCCCCATGGAGAAATGTTGTTTTCACATCTAGCTATTCAAGATGCAAGTCTTCTGTAGCCAGAAGACTTAGAATAGTTCTAATAGAAGTCATCTTTACAACTAAAAAAAATATTTCATCAAAATCTATACCTTTTTTCTGTGCAAAACCTTTTACCACAAGTCTGGCCTTATATCTTTTCTTGCCTCCATGTTATTCCTTCAACTTGTAAACCCATTTATTTGGCAATGCTCTTTTACCTGCAAGCAATTGGACTAAGTCCCAAGTCTAATTTTGCAACAAGGAATCCATTTCCTCTTTCATGCCTAGCTCCCACTGCGTTTTGGTATCTACCTACATTGCTTCTTCATAACCTTCAGGTTCACCAGAATTAGTTAATAATATAGAATATAATGATGGAGAAAATCTTTCTAGAGGTCTACTTACCCTTGTAGAATGTCTAACACTTGCAGGAATCTATGGGATAACTTGTTATTGCTGAGCATCAGGTACCACTGATATTTTATTTTCTAGAATATCATCTAGTACCACATATTCCTTTTTGGCACGTTCATGCTTCTTTTCCTGCAACTAAGCCTTATACATGACCTTCTCATTGAATATAACATCTCTGCTCCTAATGATTTTATGATTTTCATAATCCCATAACTGATAACCAAATTCATCTACTCCATATCCAATGAAGGTACATTTTTTAGACTTATCCTCAAGCTTGGTTCTATTTTCAATATCAAAATGGACAAAAGCTTCACAACCAAAGGTTTTTAGAAATGAATAGTTTACCTTTTTACCCGTCGATGCCTCCTTTGGAATGCCACCATCCAAAGGATTTGAAGGTCCCCTATTTATTAAATAAACAACGGTATGTACAACTTCTGCCCAAAAGTGTAAAGGTAGTCCAACATGGAATCTCATGCTCCTTGCACACTCCATAATGGTCCTATTCAACCTCTCAGACACACCATTTTCTTGTGGGGTTCCAGGGACTATTTTTTGCCTACGGATTCCATTATATGAACAATAATTTTCAAATTCTTTGCTACAATACTCACCTCCATTATTGGTGGGAATTAAGGTGTCTCAACCTTGGTAATTCCTTGCATTTATTTATTGTATGTATTTATTTATTGCCTATTATGTAATTAGGATGCAAATCATGTTTTGTCATCTTGTGGGAGTTGGCACAGTGATGTGTCATCCTACGTGGAAGGCGACCACATGTAAATTTTGTCCTCACATGAGGAGATAGGCATCCCACTTAGTGGTAGAGGTATTTTTCATGTGTCGACACTTTGAATTGTGTGTAAGGGAATTTTGACCGAAATGGTTATGATAGATTCCTATGACCAAATCTATGATGCTTAAGATTCAGAAATAGAAGATACTATGATAGGTGAAGACATGTGTCACAAGGCATCTTGGAAGAAGGAATCTTTGGGCACCCCAAGGAGGGTTATGACATGTTGTAAGAGAATATGATATTTTTAGCCTGTGTATGACATATTCTCTTACAGCTGTAAGATATGTCAGTATGACGGATTCTATGATGATCGTAAGAGTTGTAAGAGGATCTGTCATTGTCCAACTTGGGAATAGGTGACCATTTTGAGATGGGGTGTTATGAAAAGTGTCATAACTATGCTACAGTGTTGGACAAGTGTCCTTAGGAATGGGTTTTGGGCCATGAGGCCATGTTGGACACCCATCTCAAGAAAAGCTCATTTTTGCCTTGTAAACTTCTATTTAAGCAGGTGCTTTGAGAGGAGATGTATTATGTGATTGACAGGTACTGTTATGCTACTGGATTATCTCCAGATTGAGAGGAGATGTATTATGTGATTGATAGGTACTATTATGCTATTGGATTATCTCCAGATATGAGTGTTGAAGATTCCTGCAAGAGCATTGGCTCTGTAATTGTATTGTAAACCCCATTGTTTAGATAATACATTTGAGCTGTGTTTTGGAGTGTGGGGTTTTTCACTTGTAAGGGTTTTCCCCACGTTATATCTTGTCTCTCTCTTCTTATGTCTTACATTCTTGTGTTGTGTATTGCTGCAATATCTTTATTATTGGATTAATAACTCTATAATTGTAAAGGTTGAAAAGAATTTACACTCTTCTCTCCGCATTAGATTAGTGTAGGAAGCGATTTCCGCACACCTAGCTTCCTTTCAGTTGGTATAAGAGCTTGATCACCTTTGGTCCTAGTTGTTGGGTAGGTTTTTTTTTGAGCTAATCTTAGGTTGAGTGGGAGTCTGTGCCGCGTATTCTATAATCTTGTTGCAGGAAAAGAGATGGCAAGTACATCTGGAAGATTAGAGGTGGAGAAATTCAATGGCACACATTTTGAGTTATGGAAACTTAAGATGGAAGACATGCTTGTTGATCGAGACCTATGGGAAACTATATCTGGTGTAAAACCAACCGCAATGGCACAAGCTAATTGGGATCTTAAAGATCATAAGGATAAGGGTCTCATAAGACTCAGTCTAGCTGATTCTGTCCTATTAAATGTCCATGAGGAGAAGACCATGAAAGACCTTTGGAAGAAGTTGGGGGATGTTTATCAAGCCAAATCCCTGGTGAACAAGCTTTTTCTGAGAAAGAAATTGTATTCTCTGAGGATGGAGGGTGGAGGATCTATTGCAGATCACATGAATGCTTTCAACATGTTAGTTGCATAGTTGACATCCGTTGGTGTGAAGATGGAGGAGGAGGATCGTTGTATGACCTTGCTTTGTTCTTTGCTGGACTCATGGGATCATCTTGTTATGGCTATTGGGAGCACCACATCCACTTTTAAAATAGATGAAGTGGTATCTACACTGTTATCTGAAGAGATGTGGAGAAAGTCTTATGAAGCAGCCAAAGAGGCTCTTGTAGTTCATGGAAGACCCAAGGAGAAAGGGAAAAGTAAGGACAAGAAAGATGAGAAGGGTAGATCCAAATCTCCTGGAAAGTCCAAGGCTCTCTATTGGAATTGTAGAAAAATTGGGCATTTCTGAAAGGAATGGAAAGAGGAAAAGAAAAAGAAGAAAAAGAATGTCCCAGATTCAGATTCTGACAAGTCACAAGATGTTGGTGATGCCTTCATCACAGCCTTGGCCACCCATGTATCTGATGATGTGTGGTTGATTGATTCTGGTGCATCTTTCCACATGACCTCGCATCAAAGCTGGTTCACAAAATATGAAGAGTTTGATGGTGGAAGAGTGTACTTGGGTGACAATTCTCATCTGAAGATTGTTGGTCATGGAAGAGTCTCAATCAGATTCCCTGATGGACGAACGAAGGGGATCATTGGAGTTATGCACATCCCAGGCTTGGCATGGAACCTGCTTTCTATAAGTATGTTGAATGATGCAGGTGTGCAGGTTATCTTTTTGAAGGATGGATGCAAGATGTCTAGAGGATCTATGGTGCTTGCGAAGGGTACTCGGATAGGTACTCTATTTCAATTGGAGGCATGCACTTCACAGTGCCATAGTTCTTCCGACTCAAAGAAAAGAGCTGCAGTCACTTCATCCCCACCATTTGAACCAGTAGTGAAGAAATCTATTGTAACAAATTATGATGGTAGTGTATCATGGGAACCCAAGAGTGCTCATGCTTTAGAGGTTAAAGTTCCTGCTAAAAAGACAATGTTATGGCATATGAAATTTGGCCACATTTGTGAGAAGGGTCTTAGAACCCTGAAAAATAAAAACTTCGTTGAGGGGTTAAATGATTGTAATCTCGAGTTTGACTTTTTCGAACATTGTATATATGGAAAGTAAAACCATGTTCAGTTTTACTCTAGTTCTCACAAATCTTCTGGTGTATTGGATCTTATTCATTCTAATGTGTTTGGTCCTCTTAGTGTTCCTTCGATTTCCAAATCTGTATACTTTGTATCTTTCATAGATGATTACAGTAGAAGGATATGGATTTATTTTCTTAGAAGAAAGACTAAAGTCATTAGTTGGTTCAAAAAGTTTAAAGCTTTTGTTGAGAATCAGACTAGTAAAAAGATTAAGTGTTTGAGAGCTGATAATGGTGGTGAGTTTTGTTCGGCAGAGTTCGATAAGTTCTGTAAAGAGCAAGGGATTGAAAGACATAAGACAACTCCATGCTCCTCACAACAAAATGGAGTTGGAGAGAGGATGAACATGACACTGATGGAGAAGGCTAGGAGTATGCTTAGTGGAGCAAGCCTCGAACAAAAGTTTTGGGCTGAAGCTGTAGCCACTGCTTGCTACCTAGTAAATAGGTCTCTTACATTAGCTCTTGTTGGTAAGACACATATGGAGGTGTGGTCTGGTAAGAAGCCTTCAGTTAGACATCTTCATGTTTTTGGTTGTGAGGCATATGCACATGTGCCTAGGGAGAAATGGTCTAAATTAGAGAACAAGGCTATTAAGTATATTTTCAATGGCTATGGTGTCAGTGTGAAAGGATACAAGCTTTGGGATCCTGTGGCTAAAAAAGTGTTGTATACTAGAAGTGTTATTTTCAAAGAGCTAACACATGTTAGACTTAGGGCACACAACTGAGAGGGGGGGGGTGAATCAGTTGTGTAAAAGTTTCTCCAATTTACACACATAAATCCTCTTAGTGATTAGCAGTATATTAAACATAAAACATAATGCATTCAAATCAAAAGCAAAAACTCATCAACACATAAGACACCAAGATTTTGACGTGGAAAACCCAGTTAAGGGAAAAACCACGAGGTGATTAACCCAATAATATATTCTCTGTTAGAAGAATAGAAAGAACAAAATGACACTTGCCAATTAGGGCTCACTACCCGAGCACACTGCTCACAAGAGGCTCACTGCCTACAAGAGACACACTGTCTACAAAGAAATAAGTATCACCTTCATGAATTGGAGAATAGCATCTTCACCATGCTTGAATCAGTTCCATTTAAGCCCCATACTTTTGCTCTACCTTTCACACTTCTCCTCGCTACCACACACTCATCACCACAAGACACACACTTTAAAATGACTTCACAATCCCTTACTTATACAAGGCATCGACTTAGGAACAATCATCTAAGTCAGCAAACACCTACAAGAACATCTGCAAGACGTGTAATACATCCGGTTGGCCAATCTCAGGAAGAACACCAACATCCAGTGGTTATTCTTCAAATGCGAGCTTTAACTTCAATGCAGACCATCAATATGAACTGGACACAATCCATAGATCACCATGAGCTTTTCTGAATCACCAAGAACATCCGCACTTCATCTTCTTACTAGAATCCTTCTCTCCTTCATCCAGAACCTCAAGAACACAGTCTGTCATCACTGTCACAAAGGAATAGGTTCTTCTGGACCTTCAAACCACGAACCAATCGACTTGAAACTTCACAAGGACGTTCTCAACACTTCCTCAAATCTGTAAAATGGGATAATGCATTTCTGAATCTCATCGGACCTATCTGTGTCACTCTGTCACCTCTGAACACCTACCGGAACTGATTCTACTTGAGCGACCATAACTTCTTCTGATCTTCATGTGGACCTCTAAAAACTTGACTGGAGCATCTCAAGACTTATATCTACAAACCCTTTAAACCGCATGCTCTGATCCTCAACCTATCTTGGACTTTTACCTTGTTGTCATCACTGTTCTTCACTGTTCCTGATTGAGACTAATTTTCTCAATATCCTCAGCACACAGCTCATCCAATCCTTCTCATTAATGCAACATGAGTATGTTGACATCAATGACAACATCGGTTAGACCCATACTTGCAACAATCTGTCCCTTTGTCATTGATGGCAACATATGATGTGAAAAACTATCAAGACAAGAACTTCTCCTTACTGTCACAACTCCCCCTATCAACAACAACTATTCACATGTCTTCTCTTCCTTTACTGCTCCCCCTTTGATCATCAACCACTTGTTTTTCACATGTCTTCTCTCCCCCTTTGACATCAATGGCAAAGGGCTCATACTTGCAACTCCAATACTTCAGAATCATACCTGCTGCTCCCCCTGAGTAGCAGCTCCCCATCATCAATCCGGATCACAAGATATGACTGTGATATCCACCAGACTGATGCACATCAGTGCATCCTAGTTCATCACCGGAGGGGCAATAACCCCTAACTTCTCCCTGAGATACTCAAAAGAGTCCTTGGGAAGAGGTTTAGTAAAGATATCTGCAATCTGATCCTTGGAGGGCACAAACTCTAGTCTGACTTCATCCTTGTTCACTTGCTCTCTCAGAAAGTGAAACTTGATAGATATATGCTTAGTCTTAGAATGCAACACCAAATTCTTAGAAATATTTATTGCACTTGAATTATCATAGAAGATTGTGATAGGCTCCTCATATTCTACTTTAATATCTCTTAGCATCTGCTTCATCCACAAAACTTGAGTGCAAATACCTGCTACTGCTATGTATTCTGCTTCAGTTGTAGATAGGGATATTGCCTCTTGTTTCTTGCTTAGCTAAGAAACCAATCTCTTTCCCAAAAAGAAAGCTCCACCACTGGTACTCTTCCGGTCATCCACATCTCCTACCTAATTAGCATCTGTATATGCATGAAGAGAGAAATCATGATCTCTAGGATACCACAAACCATACTCAACTGTCCCTTTTAGATATCTAAAGATCCTCTTGATTGCCATGACATGGGATTCTCTAGGATTAGCTTGGAATCTAGCAACAAGACGAACAACTTGCATAATATCTGGTCTAGTTTGAGTGAGATACAATAATCCTCCAATCATTGATCTATACTTTGTCTGGTCTACCTTAGGAGAGTCATCATCTTTGCTCAACTTATATCCGGTTGCCATGGGAGTATTCATTGGCTTTGAATCTTCCATCCCAAATTTCTTCAACAGTTCTTTCACATATTTGGTCTAAGAAATGAAGATTCCTTTCTTTGTTTGAGTAATTTGTAGACCCAAGAAGAAATTCATTTCACCAAGCATAGACATCTCAAACTCACTTTTCATTTGATTTGCAAAAGTTTTACACATACTATCTCTTCCTCCAAAGATGATATCATCAACAAATACTTCAACAATCAAGATGTTTTCATGATCAATTTTGAAATATAAGTTACTGTTAGCAGTACCTTTGTTGAAACTAATCTTCAAAAGATGCGTGTCCAATCTTTCATACCAGGCTCTTGGGGCTTGCTTTAATCCATACAATGCCTTCTTCAACTTGCAGACCATATCACCATGATCAGACAACTGAAATCCATCTGGTTGCTCTATATACACTGCTTCTTCCAAGTCACCGTTTAGAAAGGCAGACTTGACATCCATCTGATATACCTTGAAATCCTTGAAGGTAGCAAAGGCAAGAAATAATCTGACTACTTCAATTCTTGCCACTGGAGCAAACGTTTCTTCAAAATCAATTCCTTCTATTTGAGAGTAGCCCTTGCAGACCAATCTGGCTTTATTTCTGATTACTTCACCAACTTCATTTAGTTTGTTCCAGAAGACCCATTTGGTTCCAATCACATTCTTGTTTCTAGGTCTAGGAACAAGATCCCAAGTGTGATTTTTCTCAATTTGCATCAACTCTTCCTCCATTTCTTTGGTCCAGTTTTCATCATTGCAGGCTTCATTTATTGTCTTAGGTTCAATCTTTGAAATCAGACAATATTCATTTGAATTTTGAGCAATTTTCCTTCTAGTTTGCACACATTTGCTTTTGTCACCTATGATCTGATCTTCAGAGTGGTTCAATCTTATATACCTTGGAACTTTGGGAATTTCTTGCACTTCTGCTTCTTGATCAGGCTCATTCAGACCTATCCCTTCTTCCTGATTTACCGGATCAGTTTGAATCCGACTTTCAGAAGAGGATTGAACTCCTTGAACCAGAACACCATTCCGATCATCTTCATCATATTCATAAAACCTTGAGGGTTTCTCTATTCCTTAATCAACCTTCACATTTGTACTTTCTATCATCTTTCTTAGTCTCTTGTTATAACACCGGTATGCTTTGCTTTGAGTAGAGTAACCCAAGAATGTTCCTTCATCACTTCTAGCATCAAACTTGCCTAGATCTTCATCTCTTTTGATGTAACATTTGCTACCAAAGACTGAAATATCTTACAGTAGGAGTAATGCCAAACCAAAGTTCATAAGGGGTCTTACCAGTATTGCTTCTGATTTGAACTCGATTAAGAGTATAGACTGTAGTGCTGATAGCTTCTCTCCAATAGATCTGAGGAATATTTGCTTCCATCATCATGGTCCTAGATGCTTCCTGGATGGTCTGGTTCTTTCTCTCTACTACTCCATTCTGCAGTGGAGTCCTAGGAGCAGACAATTGTCTCTTAATTCCATGTTTCTCATAGAACTCTATGAACTCACCGGATGTGAATTCTCCACCTCTATCAGACCTCAGACATTTCAACTTTAATCCTGTTTCATTCTCTACTATAGCCTTGAATATTTTGAATTTCTCAAGAGCTTCTGATTTCTCCTTTAGAAAAGTTACCCACACCATCTGGGAATAGTCATCAATTAGCAGCATGAAGTATCTATCACCTTGAATACTCTTGGTTCTTGCTGGACCACAAAGATCGGTGTGAACTAAGTCCAATAATCCGGTAGAAGACAGTTCCTTGCTTTTGAATGTGACTCTGCTCAGCTTACCCAACTGACATTCCTTGCACAAGCTGTTAGTAGGTTTCACCAATTTTGGAAGATCTCTTACAGCCTGAGTATTGCTTATCTTGATGATATTATCAAAATTTACATGACACATCCTTCTATGCCATAACCAACTCTGATCAACTTGAACAAATAAGTAGTTTTTACTAGTACCAACCAAGTGGAAGATATTACCTTTAGTTTGAGTACTGGATGCAATCTCTATTCCAGAACTTTCAAAGATTTTGCATTTTCCATCCTTGAATCAGAGATCGTAGCCTTTGTCCACCAACTGTCCAACACTGAGAAGATTGTGCTTCAAACCTTCAACATACAGTACATTACCAGTTTTGTTTCTTCCATCAAAAGAAATAGTTCCTCTTCCTCTGATTCTACTAGTAGAATTGTCACCAAACTTTACCACTCCTCCTTCATACCTTTCCAAATCTACAAACTTATTTTTGTCACCTGTCATATGGTGAGAGCATCCACTGTCAATGACCCAATCATCCTTCTCTTCAATTTGGGCAGCCAGAGCTCTTTCCACAATCTTAAGATTGACAGATATAGAGGATATTGGATCTTCTTCCTTGACGGCAATGAACACCCATTCATTTCTGGATTTGTTTCCTATCTCTGATTCATCATCTGTTACTCCTTCATTATCATCATCTTCATGTACATAGTAACAGTTCTTTTGGAACCTCGGCTTGTTAGGATTTTGCCTTGAAAATCTTTCTAGACACCTTGAGGCAAAATGACCAATCTTATTGCAGTTAAAACACTTAAAAGGTAATTTTCCTTCATACTTACCGGATCCTCTTGGCATCCTCTTTGCAATAAGGGCTTCAAGTTGAGCAGTTTCTACTTCTTCTTCTTCCAAATCTTTTCTTACTTTTTCATACCATGACAATTTCCTTGAAGAATTCTCTCGGATCAAACCTTTGTTTACCTTTAACAAAGGCACTGGCTTTGAATGCAGATTCAGTCTTGGGGGGGTCGTCTCCAAACTCTGTTATTTCAAATGTAGCCAATTTCCCAGCCAATTGATCTCTTGTGATAGTTGTATGGGCTTTGAATTCTTCAATGGCAGCAGCCTTGATTTTGTAAGTTGGAAGGGATCTGAGAATTTTACCGACAATCTCATTTTCATCCAAGACTCCACCAGCATTTCTAATTCCACAAACCAACTCATTCACTCTTGGCATAAAAGTGGTAATATTTTCATCATCTCTCATCTTCAGTTTTTCAAATTTCCCTTTTAGACTCTGTAACCTTACACATTTAACATATTGGTCTCCTTCATGCAAAAATTTTAGTTTATTCCAAATCTCAAAGGCAATTGGTAGGTCAATAACATTTGAGAGATCTGAGTTAGATAATGCACTTAGAAGAGCCTCTTTGGTCCGCAGATTGTTTTCAGCATCTGTGATTTCATTTAGGGTTGTTAGACCACCTTGTGGAGGTACATACGCTTTTGTAACCATGGACCAGTACGCCATTCCCATACACTGCAAGTGACATTTCATGCGACCTTTCCAAAAAGCAAAGTTGGTTCCATCAAACTTCAGACTATCCTTCTTGTAAGACGACATCCTGGATCTCCTCAAGCAGTTAAGCTCCCTTTAGAGGAACTTGGCTCTGATACGAATTGTTAGACTTAGGGCACACAACTGAGAGGGGGGGTGAATCAGTTGTGCAAAACTTTCTCCAATTTACACACTTAAATCCTCTTAGTGATTAGCAGTATATTAAACATAAAACATAATGCATTCAAATCAAAAGCAGAAACTCATCAACACATAAGACACCAAGATTTTGACGTGGAAAACCTGGTTAAGGGAAAAACTACAGGGTGATTAACCCAAGAATGTATTCTCTATTAGAAGAATAGAAAGAACAAAATGGCACTTGCCAATTAGGGCTCACTACCCGAGCACACTGTTCACAAGAGGCTCACTGCCTACAAGAGACACACTGTCTACAAAGAAATAAGTATCACCTTCATGAACTGGAGAATAGCATCTTCACCATGCTTGAATCAGTTCCATTTAAGCCCAATACTTCTGCTCTGCCTTTCGCACTTCTCCTCACTACCACACACTCATCACCGCAAGACACACACTTTGAAATGACTTCACAATCCCTTACTTATACAAGGCATCAACTTAGAACAATCATCTAAGTCGGTAAACACCTACAAGAACATCTGCAAGACGTGTAATACATCCGGTCAGCCAGTCTCAGGAAGAACACCAACATTCGGTGGTTATTCTTCAAATGCAAGCTTTAACTTCAATGCGGACCATCAATATGAACTGGACACGATCCATAGATCACCGCGAGCTTTTCTAAATCACCAAGAACATCCGCACTTCATCTGCTTACTGGAATCCTTCTCCTTCATCTGGAACCTCAAGAACACAGTCTGTCATCATTGTCACAAAGGAATAGGTTCTTCCAGACCTTCAAACCATGAACCAATCAACTTGACACTTCACAAGGACATTCTCAACACTTCCTCAAATCCGCAAAATGGGATAATACATTTCTGGATCTCACCAGACCTATCTGTGTCACTCTGTCACCTTTGAACACCTGCCGGAACTGGTTCTACTTGAGTGACCATAACTTCTTCCTATCTTCATACGGACCTCTGAAAACTTGACTAGAGCATCTCAAGACTTATATCTACAAACCCTTTAAACTGCATGCTCTGATCCTCAACCTATCTTGGACTTTTACCTTGTTGTCATCACTATTCTTCATTGTTCTTGATTGAGACTAATTTTCTCAATATCCTCAACACACAGCTCATCCAATCCTTCTCATTAATGCAACATGAGTATGTTGACATCAATGACAACACCGGTTAGACCCATACTTGCAACAACACATTCTTCCATTGTTCTACAGCTAGAACAGACAGAAAAGAAAGAGAATGTGGTTCAGTTTCCTTCTACCCATGAGAAGACTAAACCGACAGACCCTGTGAGACCTGGTGATGAGGAGAGATCTAGAAGCTCTAAAAGCTTAGAAGAAGAAGCAGAACCTCGAGCTCAGCCATTGAGGAGGTCTACACGACCAAGAAAGCAACCTGATAGGTTTGGTTATTCATTGCTTGATTCTAGTTGTGCTTTTGCCTTGCTTACTAACATTGATGAGCCTAGAACTATGACAGAGGCTATGGGCATTAAAGATGCAGGTTCCTAGAAGGAGGCCATGGAAGATGAGATGGCTTCTTTGGAGAAGAATAAAACATGGGACTTGGTGCCTTTGCTTGAAGATGGAAACCTGTTGGATGCAAATGGGTGTTCAAGAAGAAATTCAGTGCAGATGGCAGTGTTGAAAAGTACAAGGCTAGATTGGTTGTGAAAGGGTACTCACAAGTGGAGGGAATTGATTATGGTGAAATTTTCTCTCATAATGCAAAGCTGACATCCATTTAGTTCTTATTATCTCTTGCAGCTACTTATGACTTAGAGGTGGAGCAGATGGATGTGAAGACAACTTTCCTTCATGGTTATTTGGAGGAAGAGATTTACATGTCACAACTAGAGCATTACATAGAGAAAGGTAAAGAAAATTTGGTTTGCAAGTTGAAGAAGTCCTTATATGGTTTGAAGCAGTCTCCTAGGATGTGGTATATGAAATTTGATGCCTTTGTGTTGTCAATTGGATTTCTGAGATCAAAATCAGATCATTGTGTTTATTACAAGTTTGACAATGATTGCATTCTCATTATTGCATTATATGTTGACAATATGTTGTTAATTGGGAATGGTAAGAATATGATTTTTGATTTGAAGTCTCAATTGTTAGCACAGTTTGAGATGAAAGATCTAGGGGCAGCCATGTACATTCTAGGAATGGAAATAAGAAGAGACAGAGCTAACATAAAACTTTGGTTAAGCCAGAGTAAGTATGTGAAGACTGTGTTGGATAGGTTTAGGATGGCAGATTGTAGACCATTATGTGTTCCTATTTCATTGGGGACAAAGTTGTCTATTAGTGATTGTCCAAAATCTCTTAGTGAGTTGGAGGACATGAGCAGAGCACCTTATGCTAGTGTTGTTTGCAGTTTGATGTATGCTATGGTTTGCACAAGACCAGACATTGTCCAAGCAGTGGGAGTCCTTAGTTGATTTATGGCTAATCTTGGATGGGTACATTGGGATGCAGTTAAGCGAGTGTTCAAATATTTGAGGGGTACTTCTTAGTATTCCATATGCTATCATGGTAATCCTACAAGACCTCCGCATTTAGTTTGTATTTGTGGATTCATGCATTCTGATTGGGCAAGTGACATTAATAGTAGGAGATCCACCAGTGCTTACGTGTTTACTATGTTTGGTGGTGTAATTAGTTGGATGAGTAAGCAGCAACTTGTGGTTGCTTTGTCCACAACAAAAGCTAAATATATGGCAGCAACTCATGCTTGCAAGGAAGCCATTTGGCTTAAGAGATTGTGTTCATATATTGGTGTTGGTGTAGGACAAATTATGATTTGTTGTGACAATCAGAGTGCAATTTGCTTAGCAAAGAATCCAACTTTCTATGCCAAAACAAAGCATATTGATGTACAGTTTCACTTCATGCAAGACATGGTAGAGGATGGGAAGATGAATTTGGAGAAGGTAGACACTTGAAGAATGTTGTGGATGCATTGACGAAACCAGTGGGCACAGAGAAGTTCAGACGGTGTTTAGAGTCTATGGGCCTCTCGGCCTATAGCAGTTAAATCCTATTATTTCTATTGGCTCTTACAAGGTGCTCAACAAGTGGGAGAATGTTGGGAATTAAGGTGTCTCAACCTTGATAATTCCTTGCATTTATTTATTGTATGTATTTATTTATTGCCTATTATGTAATTAGGATGCAAATCTTGTTTTGGAATCTTTTGGGAGTTGGCACGGTGATGTGTCATCCTACGTGGAAGGTGACCATATGTAAATTTTGTCCTCACATGAGGGGATAGGCATCCCACTTAGTGGTAGAGGTATTTTGCCATGTGTCAACACTTTGAATAGTGTGTAAGGGAATTTTGACTGAAACGGTTATGATAGATTTCTATGACATAATCTATGATGCGTAAGAGTCAGAAATAGAAGATACTATAACGGGTGAAGACATGTGTCACAAGGCATCTTTGATGCCCCAAGGAAGGTTATGACATGTTGTAAGAGAATATGCTATTTTTAGCCTGTATATGACAGATTCTTTTACAGCTGTAAGATATGTCAGTATGACAGATTCTATGATGATCATAAGAGTCGTAAGAGTATTTGTCATTGTCCAACTTGGGAATAGATGACTATTTTAGAATGGGGTGTTATGACAAGTGTCATAACCATGCTACAGTGTTGGACAAGTGTCCTTAGGCATGGGTTTTGGGCCATGAGACCATGTTGGACACCCATCTCAAGAAAAGCTCATTTTTGCCTTGTAAACTTCTATTTAAGTAGGTGGTTTGAGAGGAGATGTATTATGTGATTGACAGATACTGTTATGCTGCTAGATTATCTCCAGATACGAGTGTTGAAGACTCCTACAAGAGCATTGGCTCTGTAACTGTATTGTAAACCTCATTGTTTAGATAATACATTTGAGTTGTGTTTTGGAGTGTGGGGTTTTTCACCCATAACGGTTTTCCCCACATTATATCTTGTCTCTCTTCTTTTGTTTTACATTCTTGTGTTGTGTATTGCTATAATATCTCTATTATTAGATTAATAACTCTATAATTGTAAAGGTTGAAAAGAATTTGCACTCTTCTCTCCTCATTAGATTAGTGTACGAAGTGATTTCCACACACCTAGCTTCCTTTCAATTATCAGATCTGAGACACTTCAACTTTTTTCCTGTCTCATTCTCAACCAAAGATTTCCACTTTTTAAAAGTTTCAAATACTTCTGATTTTTGTTTTAGGAAATAAACCCATGTTTTCCTAGTTGCATAATCAATAAAAGTAACATAATAGCAAGAGCCACCAAGAGATGATACCTGAGCTAGTCCCCATACATCTGAATGCAAAAGCTCTAATTTCTCACTCTTCTTCTCTTTCCCAACTTTGAGAAATCAGACTCTTTTTTGTCTTCCATAAACACAATTTTTGCAGAACTCCAAGTCAATCTTCTTGAGACCTAGTAGCAACTTTCTGAAATAAAGGATCTTCATCCCTTTCTCACTCATGTGCCCAAGTCTATGGTGCCACAATTTTGTTTTTGTCCCTGTAGCAAGTGCTTTAACTGTCTTAGTAGCAATTGTTTCTGTAGCAGCTAAGGTAGAATACGTATTACCAGTACATAAATACAATGTGCCTACCTTTTCACCTTTAGCTACTACTAATGCACCTTTAGTGACCTTCTAGACTTTGTCTGAAAAGGTAACTATGAAACCTTCACTACCCAGTTGTCCTACAGAGATTAAATTCCTTCTCAAATTTGGAACATGCTTTACCTCTTGTAGCAACCATTCATTTCCATTCTGCAACTTGATTTTTATCTTTCCTTTTCCAACAATCTAATAGGGTTCATCATCACCCAAATATACATGTCCAAAATCACCTTGAACATAATCTACAAAATATTTCCTATGGGGTGTGGCATGAAATGAAGCCCCTGAATCTATTTCCCACGAATCATTAGCATTATCTAAACACAAAATTAAAGCATCCTATAATTTATTACTTGCAACATTAGCTTCCTTATTGTCATCATGTTGTCTATCTCCTTGTTTGCCCTTTCAAGACCAGCAATCCTTCTTCAAATGTCTTGGCTTTCCATAGTGCCAACAATCCATTCTTCCTCTGGATTTAGATCTACCTTTCATTGACTTCCCTTGTGACTTCCCACGATTTGTTGGAATTTTTCCTCTCTCCTCTGTTCTTCCCCTATTCTCTACAGTCAAAGCATTACCTGATGTTGAACTCGCACTTGTGATTTTCCGTCGCATTTCCTCACTAAGGATAACACCAACAACATCATCAAATTTCAAAGTATTTGAAACAGAGATAGAGTTACTTACAACCATTACCAAGCTATTCTAGCTTTCTAGGAAAAAACATAAAACCAAGAGAGCCCTCATCTCTTCATCAAATTTCACTTTTACAGAAGTTAACTGACTGGCAATCATATTAAACTCATTTAAATGATCTGACACAGGTCCACCTTCAATAATTTTTAGATTAAACAAATGCTTCATGAGAAATACCTTATTAGAGGCCAAGGGTTTTTCATACAATTAGCCAAAGCTTTCATCAGTTCATTTGTTGTCTTTGCTTCTCTTATATTGAACACCACAGATGGTGCCAAGCACAACTGAATGGTTCCCAGTGCCTTTCTATCTAGAAGTTCCCAATCCGCATCAGTCATTACTGCTGGTTTCTAAGCTTTTCCTTCCAACAACCTCCATAAATCCTTTTGATAGAGATAATCCTCCATCTATGTCTTCCATAATTGATAGTTCTACCCATTGAATTTATCTAACTTCAATTTACCCTCGTATGCCATTGCTCCCACTTAACTGTGAGACTCTCACTCAACCGTGAAACCTTCCTGCAGACAATAATCGAACACAACCCGCTCTGATACTAGTTGTTAGGGTTGAGGTAGATCAAAGCAATAAACACTAACAATTATATACATATTAAATAACCCAAATATAACAATGAAGAACAACACAAAAGAGATCAACACAGAAATTTAATGTGGTTCACCCAAAATGGGCTACATCCACAGAAACTTAGCCATCGAATGATTTTATTATCCAGTGTAAAATAGATTACAATATTGTGAATTCCATACCCGCATCATACATCCCAGCTGCTTATATCAAGATTTTTGGAAGCTTATAGAATTAGGGTTTTAGAATGTCATTTTTCTTTTGTCGGTTAACAAAAATTAACAACCGACTCTAAGGATACGTTACGAGTGTACAGTACTTGCATGATTAGTCGCCACATACCAACAAAAATGAGGCCTTGAACTAGGCCTTCATACTTAGCCTCGCTATTAGTGTAGGCAAATTGGAAGCAGAAAGCCCATAGGATCTCTTTTCCATCAAGAGATCATACTAGTCGGATGCCAGCTCCTGAACCAGTTTTACACCTTGCTCCATCAAAGTGCAAAGTCCACAGACTGGGTTCAACTTTGGATTTACATCATGACTGCTTTGGCTCTTGGTGACCTGCGGGATGTGAAGACGAGAGAAAGATTCAAAGGAAATAACATAACCAAATGCAAGAAAATAATAAATGATATACCTTTGAAAGTCTCCCTCACTCCTTGATAAGGTTGAGGAGCTTGCACCCAAGAGCTCCTACCTTTACTCAAGTTGATGTTGTGTGTATGTGGATTGCTCTATTGCATTTCAACACAATGTAGAGTGATGAAGATTTGGCTATGGATTGAGATAAGATTTGATAAAGATGAGAGATGGATAGAGATGAGATAAGGATGGCTTATGATTTTGGCATTATGATGTTAGGATGAGATGAGAAGATAGAAATTTAGATAGCATAAGGATGTTATGAAGAAGTTGTTCAAATGGCTTGGGTTGGCCTTATATTTATAGGCAAATTGGAGAGGATCTTGTCTAATGATTGAGATTCAAAGTTGGAATCAAGGGTTGAGATGGGAGGATAAGATAAAGGGTTGAGATATCATCAACAAAGATGAAGGGTTGGGATTAAATGTGAATTTCAAATTCACACTGGAAAGATGAGGAATGAATTAAAATTCATTTCCATGGGATAGTGTGAGGATGATGTGGACTTGTTAATGAATTAAAAATTCATTTTTGTGGGGGAGTGTTTAATAAAAATTAAGTTTTATGAGGAGTGTGAGAACATGTGACACATGCACATTTTTGGCACCTTACATGTGTAAGCTAATTTTATGGAGAAGATTTAACATGAACTTTTAGAAAGGTGAGTTGGAAGGGTCATGTGACCTTTTGAATAAAAAATTATTTTTATTCATAGTGTGTGGGAGGATGGGTTAAGCAAGGTTTGACCAAGTTAATCAATGGATTAACTTTTAATGTGGCTAGAGAAAATTAGTTAGCGGGCTAATGGAGGATTAAAATTAATTAAATTAGGTCTAAGGGTCATGTAGGTTAGGGTAGCTAATTAAATAATTGCTATTTAATCAACTAGGCTAGGTTTAGACTATATGATAGGGTAGATTAATTAAATAAACATGATTTATCTAATTAATCATGACTAGGGAGATGGACAAATTAACTAAATAAATATTTAAATAATGAGGGATAGTGTTGTAAGATCTAGTAATGAATTAATTGAATTAATTCATTATTAAGGATGAATAAGATGAATGGTTAGGGGTAAATGGTTAGGATAAATTAATCAAATAAATTGATTTTATTTAATTAATTGGTAAAGGGTAAATTAGTGATGTGAGGATGTGGGAAAGTGTCTATAGGATGATCTAGTCTTCATCATAGATTACATAGGTTTCAAGGCCGGTGGCATGGTAATTGCCAAAGGGGTCATCTTGT
The DNA here is from genome assembly GCA_027924645.1 of Cunninghamia lanceolata. Lineage (NCBI taxonomy): Eukaryota > Viridiplantae > Streptophyta > Pinopsida > Cupressales > Cupressaceae > Cunninghamia > Cunninghamia lanceolata. Next base: position 41,229,126 of record BSBN01000391.1, on the reverse strand, counting down.
ATGAAAGCATTGATCAGGGCTTCCTCTTCCTGACTTCTTTCTCCAGTCGCTTCTTCTCCTTCGAGCATGTCCACATAGTACATCTTGTTTTTAGAGAAGGATGTATGAGTGGCTTCAAAGTTTATCATAGCATCATCTGCTACATGCTCCGCATGTAGCAATTCCGAAAGCACCTTCATTTTAGAGCCATACTTAGTTCTTAAGATCAAGTGAGACCAATCAAGGGATAAATAACTTCCAATCTTCGCAGTAAAATCTTGGGATAAGTATAAGCCAAAAATAGGAGGAATGTCTATTATGACCACTTCCTAAGGCACTGTGATTCTAGGGCATGAGAATAGCGGGAGGTTTCTAATTACTCCTAGGGTTTGAACCTTTCTCCCATCTAGCTGCATAACTCCTCTATCTAGAGGCTCATATTCTAATTTTAATGCATCAGCTATCTATTTAGGAATGACTGTGGTGCTAGCACCTAAGTCGATCATGGAATTATGTAGTAATTTATCCCCTATAATCAGAGTTAAGAAAAAGGGAGTAGGTTTCAACTTATCTACCTCTTTCTTTGTTGTCTCCTCTCTTGAATTTGTGAATGTTTTGGCTACCCGCCTCTGCACACTTTGCGCTCCTGTAGTCGATTGTTTATCCTTTTGAGTACATTCTAAAGTTGCTTTCGCTTGCATCGGCTCCTCACGCCCTTCTAGAGCTTCCTGCAGTAAATATTTCTCTTATAGAATGGCTAGAATACCTAAAGGGACACATTGGCAGGAGCCTTCTTCAATTGTTCAACCACATTGAGTGATCCAAGTGATTGAATATTTGGCTCCTTCGGCCTGTAAGAGAATACTTCTTTTGGCTTTTGGAAGGGTTGGATCATCGTTGGTGAGCTAGAATCTTTTTCAAAAACTAGCTTGGTCTGTTGCACTTGAGGTATAGGATCTCTAGTAAGTCTCCTCTTTGAGTGGGTATTATAGTCGGACTGAACCTGCGAAGCCTTCGATGAAAAGGCCTTACTGGTAAACACCGCATCTTCTTCTTCCATCCAAGAGAAAAGCACGTGGTCCAGGGCAATTTCTCCTTCTTGCTAAAGAGACATACCTTGGACTTAGGCCACTAGTACAACGCTTTCTATCCTCGAGGACTGGTAGGAGTAAACACCTGTGTCGGGTGTGTTGGTTATTTTTTCAGATCGGTAGAGGGTTTGCCAGTTCCTATGCATGAGCAGATCCAGCCAACAGAAATGGGAGGTTGCGTGAGCTGCCTCCCCTTCACTTCTGGTTCTGCCGCACCAAGAGGGGTATCCCTATAACTAAAGGTGTAACATTGACTAGCTCAATGACAGGAAGATTTAGCTTGACAGCAACAGGCAGAATACTCTCATGTGTGGACCAAGATGTGGATGATACATCACAAGGTTAGCAATATTCTTGGACATATGTGTCTATTTGTGGATGAGAGTATGCAGGGGTCCTAATCCTACTCCTACAACTAATAGGTGGAAGTTATGGAAAGATGGATATGATGATTTGGATGCAAGACAAGGGGTTTTGGGTCATAATTACTAACCCAGGAGTAGACCAGTGCCTATCTTAGGGCAAGGAGTCAACTAGATGTATGCAACAGATGGTTTACAACTAGCATTCAAGTTTCAAGGGGTTGGATTGATGCTTGCCTTACAAACATCACCCAAGAATGGGTATTTAGCTGCCTCTACTTATAGATATCCCTGCTGACAAACAACCTTCTCCATGCTTAACCTAAAACAATTTAATCCACTCCTTGAATGGAAGTTAGAGATGAAGCATGTGATACAGAAACTTATACCCTAGAATCTAAGAAACCCTTAGCAGCCAGATTCAGAAGAAGGAAATACATGTAGCGAAGGAGACAAACAGATAAACACATGCATAGACGATTTTTCATCTATATCAACATGAAACTAAACATATGTGCAAAATACATTCATGATGCAACTCATAAACTCTAGAATGAGATAAAACAACCCAGGATCATGCCCTATTCTTCATTATTTACACAAAAATGCCTAGGTCTTCAACAACTAAAAATGAGTAACACAGTCCTCCTTATACAACAAGGAAGTGTACTCAACACATTAATTACAAGGCAAATCAAAAATTTGCCAGATACAATGCATGATCAGATTGGCGCTCAAAATAATTAATGCAGCAGAGGGACAAGGAGAAAGGAGCAAATGGAATTAGGATCTGGGCCGCCGCCTGAAGGTTCTCTTCGTAAGCCCGGTAGTTCACCTGTTGCCTCACCCATACTTCCCTGCACAATCTGCCATTATTGCCTCAGCTACCCGCAGCCCCTTCTGAAATGCAGCAACAACGTGCCTCTGTTGTTTTTCCGCTCAAAAAATGACTTCAAACACTCAAGAAAAAACCTTCGCTATGGTCTCAAAGCATGGCCGTCGATCTACTTCCCATCGCTGAGATCCACGGCACTCGAAAATGTTGAAAAGTCATCAACCAGTGAAATTGTGCCACATAGGCACCTCACATTTCTATCGCTAGCTTTTCCATTCCTTATTTTGCCCTTTTCGCCTTGTATATGCATGAACATATGCATATACAATCGCTACTGTTCACCTTTCGAAAATCCTTTGTATATGCAAAATGCATATACATGCAACAGTTTAATATACAAGATGGACCAGAAACTTTTATGCATCAGAATGTACCTCCTTTTGAAGTCCGGCTTGTATCTCTTTCATTTACATCCCACATTGTATATCGGCATGTATATAAGCACCATATACATGCACGCCACGGACCCCAAATGTTTATGAAGCAACTTGAAATCTTCATCGGGTCCGGATTGTATGTCTTCCTTTGTACCTCCATTTTGTATGTTGCACATGCAAAAGCAAATATACAAGTCGCGGATTCTAACTCATTTATCAGCCAGATTGGAGAACCTTTTGAATCTGACTTGTATCTCATCAAATGTCTATTTCATTTGTATGTCGAATATACAAACTCGTTTGTATATACCCGCAAGCCCTACCACATGTATCTTCCCCGCTGCACTGTAGTAAATGCATCTTTGCACCTTTGTATGTTTCGCTTGCATCCGCAAATATACAAACCTCTAATATACAACTGCGGTATCTTCAACAGAATATTTCAAGAATGTACCTTCCGCTTGCCACTGTAGCAATTGTATATTAGCACGCCCTTGTATATTTTGCTTTGTATATTTCCTCTACATACAAACAACAAATCTTTCCTGGAATATGCCTGCAATGTATATTTTTCACTTGTATCTCCAGCATTGTAGTAAATGCATCTACACCCTTGTATACTTTTCAATGCACCATTACATACAACCCGATATATAAAGCGGGAATACTCCCGAGAATCCACCTTTGTATATGCACATTTAGAGCCCAATATGCACTCAGAAATGCATCTAACTAATTTTTTCAAAGGGTGATGGAGATTTCTAACCCACCAATGCATATTTTGATCTGCATATATATACAAGCAGCCTTGTATATACAAAGACATCTGCACCTTAACTTGATTTTTTGCATTTTTTCAATTGCAGAGGCTGAAAGTGTTGGAATTTTCTAGATTTTTGGGAAGGTGCCTACATATCTAAATGCTTGAAACCTGATTGCTTATGTAGGCACCACCAGTGGCTCTGTCTGGGGACGCATGCCTCTTGCAAGCATGTTAAGAACCTCAGATCTCTAGGATGCAGACCAGTCCCCTATCCATTGGGCAATAGAGTCATGAAGTCACAATGATCTGCATCATCAATCACACTTGGTGGCCCAAGGCCACCAAGAAAGGAAAAACCTGTATCTTCTTTTGTCAAACACCTTGTTTTCATCTACATACACTGGATCAAGCCTGGAGATACTGTCATGACCTACCCACAAACAAATCTTGTCGTCTGCATATTCAACCCTCTGATTTAACTTGTCACCATCACCCCTATGCAAACATCCTTCAGCATCATGTGACATGTGGGTGTCATATTTATCAAACAATGCATATTCAAATGAAATATAACACATATTATCATCTGTGTTAGCATTATGCATTGCAAAATGATATCCTAGCTGGACTGAAAACTAAAAGCACTCAAAGTCCATCATGTAGCTAGGAACATCAGGGCTCATCTTATCACAAGCTGGCATATCAAAGAAAAATCTTTCAGATTCATGATTGTGCACATCATGCACACAACCAACAGCAGCACCAAATAGAAAAAACTCATATTCTGGCACCTCCCTGCAATAACCTTTATGATGTATGTTGGTCTCTCTTTCATCAAGATGAAAAATAGAATCTATATCAACAATAGTGCCCTGATCTTCACGATACTCAAATAGATCCTCATCACTATATGTGTCAAAAAAGATTGATCCAAGTGTTGCAATTTCATTATAGTATGCTACTGGTTCATGGGCAGCAAAACATGTATTTTCATTATCAGCGAATTCTCTTTGTGGAGGAGTATCAGCCTGTATAGCATAAGCAAAACTATAATCAAATGAAGAACAATCATGCTCAACACTAGCACTTGTTTCAATTTTTGACTGCTCTTCATCATCTCCATGTGTTCGAAAAGAAGGCATTGATTCACACATGGAATTGCTGCTCTGTCTGCTTATTTCTTCTCTATCCTAAGCACAATATTCACAATCATCTCCACAAATCCATTCAAACAAATGTTCATTTCTGTCCATAACCTCATCATTATTTTCAGAACTAGACACCTCAACCTTGCAACAGGGGTCATCATTGATCCTTCTACTGGCATCCTCAACTGATGTATTTTCATATTCATTTTTATCTTCACATGATGCCATGATCACTTGGTCATTTGCAACCTTACAACTGTTATTCACACCAAAACCTGTGGATAGGGAATTCTGTATGTGCTCATTTCTCATTTTTTCTATATTTTCTACAAACTTGTATGCCATCTGCATACTTGTTATCTTGAATTCCCTCAACAATGCACTAGAGCCCTCCTTAAAAGCTTCAAAATATATGCCAACACAGGCTGAAATATTAGGTCTAAAGTTTTCAGGGATTTGTGAAAGGGCTACTGCAAATCTATGACTGAAATCAATAGCGGGCTCTTTATCTTGTTTTCTAATTTCCATTAATCTTGCAACAAGATCAGCAGGTTCTCTTGCAAATTCTTCTTTGAAACAGTCAGCAAGTTCATCCCAATAGGAAAAGGATCTCTTTGGAAAGCTCATATACCAATCTCTAGCTTTTGCATCAAAGGATCTAACAAAAAACCTCATCCACATATCCTCATCTCTAAATGAATGTCTTTCCATAAAACTGTAAAATTTTTGGATATGTGCACCCCCATCACATACACTATGACTACTAAATCCAGGCATCTGATTGTAAGTCTTAGCATGCATACTTTCAACTTGATAATCAACCCATGACAAATCTAATTGGTCATACAAAGGATCAGAAGGGTTGACAAGAGGTTTAGCTTTCTGACTGGCAGACACAACAGGGTTATTACTATTTAACTGAGCCTACCAGGCCTCTAAAGATATCAACCTATTCTTTATCTCTTCAATTTTTTTACTCAATAAATCATCCCCCTCTTGACTGAGTATAGGTGAATACATATTTGGATTCATAAAAAATTCACTCTCAGACATCATATATCTGCCTAAGACCTAAGGCTTCCCCTAGGCATCTAGCTTATGCAATAAAACAACAAACATAAATGGGAAGGAGCTAGGTACCTTTTCACATCCAGATGTTGAAATCTTGAACAGAACATTCATGGATCACATAACATACATCAGCCTTTCATGTGCACTAAAACTTTTTTGCAGAGTCGCCACCTCTCCAAAGAGGATAAAATTTTCAAACAATTGAAAGCTCATCAAATATTTTCTGAGTTCATTCCACCAGCAGAGCACCGCATTCACATGAAAGAACCAGATATGCAGCAATGATTTCACGTTATTTGACTCTCTTCATCCCCAGTGGAGTCACAAATTCTTTTGGTGACTCGAATGGGCACACAGATACTATTCTTTTTCATTAACTCCCCAACGGAGTCACCAATTATGTTGGTTATTTTCCCAGATCGGCAGAGGGTTTGCCAGTTCCTATGCACGAGTAGATCCGGCCAACAGAAACGGGAGGTTGCGTGAGCTGCCTCCCCTTCACTTCTAGTTCTGCCGTACCAAGGGGGGTATCCCTATAACTAAAGGTGTAACATTGACTAGCTCAATGATAGGAAGATTTAGCTTGACAGCAATAGGCAGAATACTCTCATGTGTGGACCAAGATGTGGATGATACATCACAAGGTTGGCAATATTCTTGGACATATGTGTTTGGTTGTGGATGAGAGTATGCAGGGGTCCTATGATGCAGAGGTAAAGGTAGTGTTTGTTGAAGTTCACTCAATGAACTTAAATCACTCAACTTCCTCCAAGAGGTTTACAAAGGTGTTTGTGATTACAAGCCTACACAAGGCTACTCCAGGAATTAAATTAGCCTAGGACCACTCTCTGATGTCCTCCACATAGGCTACTCACCACTCACTTTGGGGAGTCACAGCTCAACCCAACTTAGAAGCATAACCCACCTTCAGGAGCTCACCACCTACTACCAATACCTCTACCAACATGGACAACAACATCAATTAACATACACTTATCTATGACATGCATGGAACAAGGTCACTGACCAAGAAACCATCATTCTACTCCTAACAAAATAGTGGACAACAAATCTCTATATGACTGTCTTTTGATAGTGCCAAAGAAAGCTCATTCCTTGTAGCTGTTATGAACAACTAAACCTACATCAACTCCTCTATCAACAAGGATCTTCACACCAAACACAACATGTACATACTGAGGATAGGACCAATAAGAAATTACTGACAAAATGACTAAAATCCTATACTATACAGGATTGTGGATAGCAAGTTACTATGTGACTGTCTTAAAATAGTGCCAAAAAGAAAGACTATTTCCTTGTAGCCTTGAGAATGACTACACAAAGATATCTCCTCAGACCTTCAAAAGGCAATCAACATACTTTACACCTTCCAAAACCCATTATGAACTTTCACCTATCCTCCAAGCTGTAGAGCCGTACTCTGTCACAGGTTATAATAACAGCAAACTGTTCTTTTCCATGAAAAGGCCTACTTTTGAAGGTTGTATGAAAGAAGTGTATCAAACTAACATACACAAGACCTACCAAGTAGTCATACAGTCTTATCTTCACCACAAGACATCAGATTCACCATGTATTAACTCTTCCTTATGACTATCATCAGCATTTACAACGTTGCCACTGTTTCCTGCTAACTAGTCATTGTTTTTGACTAGCTAGGGTCATGCCAGATGCTTGGAAGAGGAGTCTTCAACCTGCAAACCATGGAAAACAATAAAACCTAACCTAGTCTTCCCCATCCTTCTGAAAATGGTTGATACTTTCAGAGGATAGAGGAAGAATTCACCATTTTTGGATACAAACCCTAGTTAAGAGGGTTTCAAAACAATTTTTACAAGTTGGATTGATTCTACCTTCTACAGAAGTGTCAAGAGCTCCAATTAAATGCAAAAGAAAGGTGTTTGGCAAACCTAACACATTTCCAAAATTTTAGCTCATGAACAATCCGTACCAGGCCGTACAGAATGGTTGTTTTCAACAAAAAGCAGAAAAACATAGTTTTTACCTTATAAAACTCCTCCTCTCCATTCCATTTTGGCATGTTTATACAAAATGATGTTTATAGAAAGATTTTCTAACCTTTCCACTTCCCTACTGCCCGTACAACTGCCCATGAAAGGCAGTGAAACGTTGGGAAGATGTTTTTTCTATAAAACTCTAAGTTTCAAAAAGATAATGCCAAGAAAATAGGCCTAGGCTAACTTTAAAATGGACTAGTCAATTAAAATGACTAAGTCCTTATTACATAGCAAGAAAATGACTTTCAAAGCCTTAGGAAAAACCAAAATACCAAGATCACAAAATGATATAGTAAAAAAAAAGACTAAAACTGAAGCTCCTACACCATACTCCCCCTGTGGGAAAAACTCAAGTCCCTTGAGTTGCCAATTGTTGAAGTGTCATGCCATGCTTCAAGATATTTGCTTCAATCATCCAGGTGGCCTTTGAGTCAGGGAGATCCTTCCATTTCACCAAGTAGTCCTTATAGACACCTCTTCGAGTCTTCTTGACAACCTTGGAATCTAGAATGCACTCCAACTGTAAAGGTTTGCTTGGAGACAAATCCTTGAGCCAATCAGCATCTTCAGCCACCACATCTGATCCACTTTCATCAGGCAATGGAGGTCTGAAAGGAAAAAGATCACAAACATTGAAAATTGGAGAGATACCAAGGCCAGCTGGTAGCTCAATCTCATATGCATTTGGACTGAATTTGTGCACTATTCTGCATGGTCCAATCTTCTTCATCGAGAGTTTAGTTGGCTGACCCTTTGGCAACCTTTCTTTCCTTAGATATGCCATAACTAAGTCACCAACTTTGAATTGTACTTCTCTTTTCTTCAAATCTGCCTTTTCCTTGTACTTTGTGACTGATTTTTCTAGTTGTAACTTGACTTGATCATGGACTATTTTCATGGAGGCAGCAAACTCTTCACCAAGTGCACTCCTTCTATCCCAACCTTGGAGATCCTTTAGCTCAAGTGGCCCTCTTGGATGAAAGCCATAAACTATCTCAAAAGGACTTTTACCATTGCTCCTATTCCTGGAATCATTGTAGGCATATTCAGCTTGACTGATAACCAAGTCCCATGCCAAACCATGCTGCTGTGTAAGGCATCTTAGAAGGTTTCCAAGTGACCTATTAACCACCTCAATTTGACCATCAGTTTGTGGATGGTAGGCTAATGAAAAGGACAACTGTGTGCCCAGCTTCTTCCACAAGGTCCTCCAAAAGTGACCTACAAACTTAGAATCTCTGTCAGTTACAATGGACAATGGTAAACCATGTATCCTTACTACCTCTCTGAAAAATAGACCTACAACATGAGATGCATCATTTGTGCATTTACATGGCACAAAATGAGCCATCTTGTTGAACCTGTCAACAATGACAAACACAGTATCCACCCTCTGACTGTCCTGGGTAACCCAAGCACAAAATCCATGCTGATACTTTCCCAAGGTCTATTGGGAATGGGAAGGGGCTGGTACAGACCTGCATTTAAAGACACACCTTTGGCTCTTTGACAAATTGCACAACTAGCTAAATACTTCCTTACATCTGATTGCACCTTTGGCCAAAAATAGAACCTTGTGACTTGGTCTAGTGTCTTGTCTAAGCCAAAATGTCCTCCTAAAGAACCATTATGCTTCTCCTTTATGATGTTGTCCCTCATGGAGCACTTAGGGAAACACAACAAATTGCCCTTAAACAAGAGGCCTTCCTGCAAAACAAAATCTGCATACTCTCCATGGAATGTGTTAGCCAAGTTCACACAAACATCATAAGCCTCTTTGAAATCAAAATCTTCTTTATATAGCTCCTTTAAACAACCAATACCCATGCTTTCTAACTGGATTTCATGAACAAGAAGCAACCTCCTACTCAATGCATCAGCCACCTTGTTAGAGACACCTCTTTTGTGCTTAATTGTGAAGGTATAAACTTGTAGCTATTCCATCCATTTAACATGTCTATGGTTCAATTTTTCTTGACTGTTAAGAAAGCTTAAAGCATGATTGTCAGTAAACACAATAAATTCTTTGGGCAGCAAATAATGTCTCCATTTCTTAAGGGCTTGCACCATTGCATAGAGTTCTAAGTCATAGGTAGAATACCTTTGCTTGGCTTCATTCAACTTTTCTGAAAAGAATGCCACTGGATGTCCTTCTTGGTTGAGAACAGCACCAATAGCTTGCTGACTTGCATCACACTCAACAACAAACACCTTATCAAAATCAGGGAGTACTAAGGTAGGTAACTCAGCCACCTTTGTTTTCAACAACTCAAAACTATCATCAGCTTCCTTTGTCCATTGGAATCTACATTTGACTCCACCCTTGATGGTGTTGAGGATGGGAGCACTAATGTGACTGAAACCTCTAATAAACTTCCTATAGAAAGTCACCAATCCATGGAAACTTCTCACATCTCCCACTATTTTTGGGGTAGGCCAACTGAGAATAGCCTCAACCTTAGAGGGATCCATCTTCAAACAGCCATTAGAGATGACAAATCCCAGGTATACAAGTTCAATTTTCATGAACTCACATTTGTCTAAGTTGATCATCAACTTGTGCTCATGCAACTTCTCCAACACCTGACCAACATGCTTCACATGGTCTTCCCTTGTCCTGCTGAAGATTAGTATGTCATCAAGATAAACAATAACAAATTTACCAATGAATTCAACTAATACCTCATTCATCAGGCGCATAAATGTACTTGGCGCATTGCTAAGACCAAATGGCATAACAAGCCATTCATAAAGACCTTCATTGGTTTTGAAAGCAGTCTTCCATTCATCTCCCTATCTAATCCGGATTTGATGATATCTAGATTTCAAATCAATCTTTGAGTAATAGCATGATCCTCCAAGATAATCCAAGAGATCTTCAATCCTCGGCATTGGGAATCTATACCTTATGGTGATCTTGTTTATGGCCCTGGAGTCTATGCATAGCCTCCACTTTCCATCCTTCTTAGGAGCAAGTACACTTGGAACTGCACAAGGACTTAGACTCTTCCTAATCAGTGCTTTCTCCAGGAGATCTTGAATTTGCCTTGCCACCTCTTCATTTTGCTATGGAGTCAGCTTATATGCAGCCTTGTTAGGCAATGTAGCACTAGGTATTAAGTCAATTTGATGACTAATATCCCTCATGGGTGGTAAGGAGTTGAGAACTTCCTCTACCACAAGGTCTTGATATTTATGTAGAAGTTGCTGTACTTCCAATGGAATCTCCTTTTGTTTTTGTTCTTGCTGATCTGTTCCACTCTTGGGCTTCATGACCAAGGCATACCCCTAATTGTCATTCTCCTTCAAGAGGTTTAGGAACTCTTTGCCATTCACCAACATGACACTACTGTTATTTTCCTTTCCCCTGGGCTGCTCCAACAAAGGATCCATTTTGAATGCTCTTCCATTCTTGGTGATGACATAAGTGTTCTTCTCACCATCATGCTGAGCTTTAACATCATACTGCCATGGACGGCCAAGAAGCAGATGACATGGATCCATAGGGATGATTTTACATAGCACTTTGTCCTTGTAGTCACCAATTGCAAATTCAACCCAAGTTTGTTCCTCCACCATGAAACTTTGGTTTTTGTTCAACCAAGAAATCTTGTGAGGACTGATATGAGGTAGCCTCTTCAACTTGCACTTCTCAACCATCTCAGTGGATACCACATTCTCAGTAGACCCTGAATCCACTATGATTTTGCAAAGTTTCCCATAGGCTAGGCCTTGGGTTCTGAAAAGATTCTTTCTCTGAGGGGGCTCTTGCTTCAATGGCATCTTCAACATAGCCCTTTTGATCATCATACTCTCTCCATCTAGAATAGGTGCAGCACTTCCCATTGGTGAATTCACACTTTCACAGTCATCATCTTTCACTAACTGATTTCTCTTCCCACTGTCATGAGAGTTGTTGGCTTTCCCTGGGCATTTGTTCATTGTATGGCCAACTTGGTTGCATCCATAACATCTTCCAGTGAAGACTCCTGGTCCTCTACCTCCTCCACCATTTCTGCCCTTGACATTATGACTTCTCTATCCTCTAAAGCCTCCTCTATGCTCTGTTTCTGATTGTGTTTCTTGCTGACTATTATTTTCAGTTTTGTTGAACTGTCCACAGCCAAAATTGCCTCTTCCTCTTTGGTTTCTGCCACCTCTACCTCTGGCACTTTGTTCACCCTTCCTTCTCAGCTTTTCCTCTACTCTGGAGGCCAATAAGAAACATTCATCCACTGTCTTTGGTAACACTAAACTGATCTCATCTTGCATATTGTATTTCAGTCCATTCAGGTACCTAGCCACCATTCCTTTTTCATCTTCATTATGATTGGCCCTCATACTAAGTCTATGAAATTCTTCTGTGTAGGCAGCCACATCCATGTCTTTTTGTCTCAAATTCTAAAATCTCCTTATGGTTTGAATCTCATAGTCAGGTGGCATGAACTTGTTTCTAAGCATAGCCACCATTTTGCTCCATTTAGTGATGGGACTCTTCCCAATCTTCTCCCTCACACTCTGCATATAGTTCCACCATACAAGTGTAGAACCTCTTAGCCTTGTCTTGGCAAACTTGACCTTTTTGCTGTCATTGAACTCCTTGTAATCAAAGAAGTTGCACATAGCTTCTATCCAGTCGGTGAGAACATCTCCATCCAACTTGCCATGAAAGGTAGGCACATCCATCTTGGGATCACCACTGTCTCCATGAGCACCCTTAAGTGCATTCAAGAAGGCTTTCTGATCTGCAGACATATCCTGCTCCAGAGGATCCCCTTCTGTCTCTATTTCTTCATTATGTCAGAAGAACTTCCCTCTTCTTTGGTCTTGCCCTTAGACTTCTTCTCTTCTTGTAATTTTGCTTCTTGCAATCTTGCTTCAACCATCTCTTCCACCAACTTCTTGATGGCATCTTGACTCATTGTCTTGGGAGGCATTGTACTAGCCTCTATTTCAATTTCCTCTTCTGACATACACTTGCTTCCAATCAGAATATTGGCTCTAATACCAATATGATGTAGAGGTAAAGGTAGTGTTTGTTGAAGTTCACTCAATGAACTTAAATCACTCGACTTCCTCCAAGAGGTTTACAAAGGTGTTTGTGATTACAAGCCTACACAAGGCTACTCTGGGAATTAACTTAGCCTAGGACCACCCTCTGATGTCCTCCACACAGGCTACTCACCACTCACTTTGGGGAGTCACAGCTCAACCCAACTTAGAAGCACAACCCACCTTCAGGAGCTCACCACCTACTACCAATACCTCTACCAACATGGACAACAACATCAATTAACATACACTTATCTATGACATGCATGGAACAAGGTCACTGACCAAGAAACCGTCATTCTACTCCTAACAAAACAGTGGATAGCAAATCTCTATATGTCTGTTTTTTGACAGTGCCAAAGAAAGCTCATTCCTTTTAGCTGTTATGAACAACTAAACTTGCATCAACTCCTCTATCAACAAGGATCTTCACACCAAACACAACATGTACCTACTGAGGACAGGACCAACAAGAAATTACTGACAAAATGACTAAAATCTTGTACTATACAGGACTGTGGACAACAAGTTACTATGTGACTGTCTTAAAATAGTGCCAAAAAGAAAGACTATTCCCTTGTAGCCTTGAGAATGACTACACAAAGATATCTCCTTAGACCTTCAAAAGGAAATCAACATACTTTACACCTTCCAAAACCCATTATGAACTTTCACCTATCCTCCAAGCTGCAGAGCCGTACTCTGTCACAGGTTATAATAACAACAAACTATTCTTTTCAATGAAAAGGCCTACTTTTGAAGGTTGTATGAAAGAAGTGTATCAAACTAACATACACAAGACCTACCAAGCAGTCATACAGTCTTATCTTCACCACAAGACATCAGATTCACCATGTATTAACTCTTCCTTATGACTGTCATCAGCATTTACAACGCTGCCACTGTTTCCTGATAACTAGTCATTGTTTTTGACTAGTTAGGGTCATGCTAGATGCTTGGAAGAGGAGTCTTCAACCTGCAAACCATGGAAAACAATAAAACCTAACCTAGTCTTTCCCATCCTTCTGAAAATGTTTGATACTTTTAGAGGATAGAGGAAGAATTCACCATTTTTGGATACAAACCCTAGTTAAGAGGGTTTCAAAATAGTTTTTACAAGTTGGATTGATTCTACCTTCTACAGAAGTGTCAAGAGCTCCAATTAAATGCAAAAGAAAGGTGTTTGGCAAACCTAACACATTTCCAAAATTTTAGTTCATGAACAATCCGTACCAAGCCGTACAGAATGGTTGTTTTCAACAAAAAGCAGAAAAACATAGTTTTTACCTTATAAAACTCCTCCTCTCCATTCCATTTTGGCATGTTTATACAAAATGATGTTTATAGAAAGATTTTATAACCTTTCCACTTCCCTACTGCCCGTACAACTGCCCATGAAAGGCAGTGAAACGTTGGGAAGATGTTTTTTCTATAAAACTCTAAGTTTCAAAAAGGTAATGCCAAGAAAATATGCCTAGGCTAACTTTAAAATGGACTAGTCAATTAAAATGACTAAGTCCTTATTACATAGCAAGAAAATGGCTTTCAAAGCCTTAGGAAAAACCAAAATACCAAGATCACAAAATGATATAGTTAAAAAAAAGACTAAAATTGAAGCTCCTGCACCATCCTAATCCTACTCCTACAACTAATAGGTGGAAGTTATGGAAAGATGGATATGATGATTTGGATGCAAGACAAGGGGTTTTGGGTCATAATTACTAACCTAGGAGTAGACCGGTGCCTATCTCAGGGCAAGGAGTCAACTAGACGTATGCAACAGATGGTTTACAACTAGCATTCAAGTTTCAAGGGGTTGGATTGATGCTTGCCTTACAAACATCACCCAAGAATGGGTATTTAGCTGCCTCTACTTACAGATATCCTTGCTGACAAACAACCTTCTCCATGCTTAACCTAAAATAATTTAATCCACTCCTTGAATGGAAGTTAGAGATGAAGCATGTGATACAGAAACTTATACCCTAGAATTTGAGAAACCCTTAGCAGCCAGATTCAAAAGAAGGAAATACATGCAGTGAAGGAGACAAACAGATAAACACATGCATAAGACCATTTTTCATCATGAAACTGAACATACGTGCAAAATACATTCATGATGCAACTCATAAACTCCAAAATGAGATAAAACAACCCAGGATCATGCCCTATTCTTCATTATTTACACAAAAATGCCCAGGTCTTCAACAACTAAAAATGAGTAACACAGTCCTCCTTATACAACAAGGAAGTGTACTCAACACATTAATTACAAGGCAAATCAAAAATTTGTGAGATACAATGCATGATCAGATTGGCGCTCAAAATAGTTAATGCAGTAGAGGGACAAGGAGAAAGGAGCAGATGGAATTGAGATCTGGGCCGCCGCCTGAAGGTTCTCTTCGTAAGCCTGGTAGTTCACCTGTCGCCTCACCCATACTTCCCTACACAATTTGCCATTATTGCCTCAGCTACCCGCAACCCCTTCTGATATACAGCAACAACGTGCCTCTGTTATTTTCCCACTCAAAAAATGACTTCAAACACTCAAGAAAAAACCTTCGCTGCAGTCTCAAAGCATGGCCGTCGATCTACTTCCCGTCGCTGAGATCCACGACACTCAAAAATGTTGAAAAGTCATCAACCAGTGAAATTGTGCCACGTAGGCACCTCACATTTCTATCGCTGGCTTTTCCATTCCTTATTTTGCCCTTTTCGCCCTGTATATGCATGAACATATGCATATACAATCGCTACTGTTCACCTTTCAAAAATCCTTTGTATATGCAAAATGCATATACATGCAACAATTTAATATACAAGGTGGACCAGAAACTTTTATGCATCAGAATGTACCTCCTTTTGAAGTCCGGATTGTATCTCTTTCATTTGCATCCCACATTGTATATCAGCATGTATACAAGCACCATATACATGCATGCCACGGACCCCAAATGTTTATGAAGCAACTTGAAATCTTCATCGGGTCCAGATTGTATGTCTTCCTTTGTACCTCCATTTTGTATGTTGCACATACAAAAGCAAATATACAAGTCACGGATTCTAACTCATTTATCAGCCAGATTGGAGAACCTTTTGAATCCGACTTGTATCTCATCAAATGTATATTTCCTTTGTATGCCGAATATACAAACTCGTTTGTATATACCCGCGGGCCCTACCACATGTATCTTCCCCACTGCACTGTAGCAAATGCATCTTTGCACCTTTGTATGTTTCGCTTGCATCCACAAATATACAAACCTCTAATATACAACTGCGGTATCTTCAACAGAATATTCCAGGAATGTATCTTCCGCTCGCCACTGTAGCAATTGTATATTAGCACGCCCTTGTATATTTTGCTTTGTATATTTCCTCTGCATACAAACAGCGAATCTTTCCTGGAATATGCCTACGATGTATATTTTTCGCTTGTATCTCCAGCACTGTAGTAAATGCATCTGCGCCCTTGTATACTTTTCAATGCACCATTACATACAACCCAACATACAAAGCGGGAATATTCCTAGAAATCGACGAAAGATTCCCCCTTTGTATATGCACATTTAAAGCCCGATATGCACTCAGAAATACATCTAACTAATTTTTTCAAAGGGCGATGGAGATTTCTGACCCGCCAATGCATATTTTGACCTGCATATATATACAAGCAGCCTTGTATATATAAAGACATATGCGCCTTAACTTGATTTTTTGCATTTTTTCAACTGCAGAGGCTGAAAGTGTTGGAATTTTCTAGATTTTTGGGAAGGTGCCTGCATATCTAAATGCTTGAAACTTGATTGCTTATGCAGGCACCACCAGGGTGTAAGCCCTTGGCTTCACTGCTCCGCTATCGTTTGTTGCAAGTTGCCCCTAGGACAATTGTGGGGCACGTGCATAGTGTTGTAAGGGAAACACCATGCATTCACATCGTCTGCTAAGTTGTTCTAGCCTGCCATTAGCTCTCGGTTTTGATTCAGAGGTATTACTTGGAGTGGACTCAGGATTGGTACTATTTGATTTGGAGGATGAGCTTGATTATACATCTGTAGACCTCCTTGATACTGGTTATGCTGGAAATGGGGCCTCCCGCCTTGGTAATTTTGATAAGGGGGCTTTAGGGGCATAGTTTGCTATCTTTTGAGGTTGATTATTTTATTTGAAAAGTTCTGACAAGGTCTTCATGTTATTCATCTCTACGGCTAGTGTAGACAAGGTGGAGGCACTTGTCTGAGCATTAGGGTATACATACATGGAAGGTGGTGTGGCAGATGTGCTCAGAGCAGTGTTCTCTGGTGATTGAGGTGATATTTTGGGAAACATCGGTATGGGTGGCCGCAACGGTAGATTTTCAGTGTCTATCAGGTTGTTCTTTGCTCTGACGGCCAAGTCGTAAGCATCTGGGAGTGTTTGTCCTCCCAACGACTGAATCATCATGACTATGTCAGAGTTGAAAGCATTTAGGTAGAAGACAAACACCATGTCTGCCAGGGGTCATGCTACCATTAGGATCCTCTGCTAGGTCTTATGAAACCTGGTGTTAAAATCTATGACAACATCTTGCAACAGTCTCTTAATGGTTATTAGCTGCTGCAACAATGAAGATTAGTCCCCTTTCTCCATGAAACATGCAAAGAAATGGTCTCCCAACTAGTCCCAGGTAGTGATAGAATTAGTAGGTAATGATCTGTACTAGTCTTGGGTCTTCCCTTTGAATGAAGCGGCAAGCAGTATGAGTGCCACATTTTTCTATGTGACATGGTGGACGGTACAAACATCGGCTACATTTGAAGATGTTCTATGGGTGTTTTAAAACCTTCTCCGGTGAACTTAGGGAGTGCCTTTAAAGCATTGGTGAGGATCAAGTCCCATACTATGGGAGGAACCAAAGGGATGAGTGGGATACTGCTATTCCACTTGACAAAATTCCTAGGTGAGTGAATAGCCATGGGTGCTTACACTTGCTATGTCTGAGCTTGTGCTTGCACTCGTGCCTGTGTTGCTCTGCCTCTTGCAGCTTTCTACCATCCTACAGCTACCAACGGTGGTAAGAGTAGTCCGGGAGTGTTTTCTACTAATAACCTTGTAATGGTCCTTTGGCTCATAAACTGGCTTCTAAACCAGAAGATATGGGTCCCACTGGGCGTGCCAAAAAAGAACTGTTAACCTCTGAAAGGGACACTTAGAGACATTGTCTATGGGAGGTTCTAGAAATGGGGGACTAGAATGCACTTTGTAGAACAACTTCCAAGATTTTAGAGGTTAACTCTTTAGTTTGCTCATTGTTGGGGAAGAAAAGGGGAAGAGAAAAGTAATTAAAACAAATCTGAAGTAAGGTGATATGCCAAAACTTGAGATAGTTCATTCACCAGATAGCATAGTATAGTTCCAATTTTGTTAGCTTCAAAGAGATTTTAAAGAGTACTAGACATGATTCAAAATGCCATAATCATCATATCAACTAAACCTATAAAAGCATGAAACATGACATAAATGATTATAACTATTCTTGAATAGACACATAGCAATATACTAAGCAGATTTAACAGAAATAACACAACATAGAGGCAAGAATTGCACAGTTGATGTCTTAGATTGCTATCCAATAGCTTAACATGCTAAGGTCTTAAGATTATATTACAATCAAAATGATTTCTAGGATATGAAAACTCTCCTTCTCAAAAACTAATTGATGCAGAGCATCCACCAAAACCCTAACATACATTTACAAATGTATGTCTATGCATTATTAAATATGCATACATCCTTCATTGATATAAAATTCCCCTTCTCTCACCTATCAGCCAAACATAACACCATAGGCTTACTAAAATACCTTATTCGATCTTCAGAATGCTTTTATCTATCATGAGATACATTCTCAAATAGACATACAAACCCTTACCTGTTGCACTCACGACCCACTTGCATCTGCCGCTTCTTCTACACTGAACATACAACACATGACCTCCGATCGCCGGTTACCTCCACTCTCGCTGCCGATCGACCTATGCATCTAACACTTGTATCTGCGCATTGTAGATTTCCCATATACAACTGATACATACAAATCAAAACATACATGCACCAAATATTCCTTCAGATATGCCTTCGATGAAGGTTTGACCCGCTGACTTCCCTTGTATCAACCCGATGTACATGTCTGATGTGCATTTAACACGTACAACCCGCCAGATACAATTGACGGATACACAGGAACTGTCTGCACATGCAACAGGGGTATACACACACACTGCATCTGACATACATCTACAGTATACACAGAGATTGTATATCCAATATGTTTTTTTAAACTTGCATCCTCATAACATGCATTTTTAACCTGTTTTCTCACCCGATACACCAGCGATGGACAAAAGCGATATACACATAACATACAAATGTGATATATTCACCAATGGTATATCCGTCATGCAGAAGCGATATACTCACGAATTGTACCTTTTTGCAAACCCACATATTTTCACTATTTTTGAGCCATTTTCACTTAGTGATTGATCCGATCTGGATTTCTTGCAACTTTGCAGCTCCCTGCACCTTAATAATCTAGCACAAACCCATGCTAGAGCTCCTTAATGCATTTCTTTGCCCGATCTGCAAGTATGAACACAAAATGATAGAAAAGTAAAACCCTAACTAATATATATATATATACAGCCATTCCACTGATTCAGAGAATCAACCGGTGGAATGGATAAATGAATCCATCCGACCTCAGCAAAACGGTTTATTCAGTAAATTCAATTTCAGAAAATGGCACAACAGGATCTTATATTGATGTTTTCAGAAATGCAATTACACAAATGTTTTGTTCCAACTCAACTGGATTCAAAATGATTATAACTGACTCACTACTGCTTCTCTGAGTTCTCATTCGATCTACACTAGGGTATTTAACTACTTACCCTCGATAGTACAGATTTGGTTCCCAGCGGCTGGGAGGCAATTCCAAACGGCTGGGAGATAACAACCAACTAACAACCTTTTAAAAATATCATGTATGGTCAAACAGACCTTATTACATTAAATGATCATTTAAGACCTTATTAAAAACATAAAAATAAACATAAAATAATTAAATGCCTCATGGGGGCCACTGTGGGTTAGGTGCACCTGCACCATACTCCCCAATTTGAAAAGAACTCATGTCCCATGAGTTAAGTCTTTGACTGAATCCAAATGTAGCTGCTGCTGTCTCATATCTGCCCCATGTGCTCTGTACTATAACCTGCTGCCATGGGATCAAATATGCATGCCTAATACTGTAGGCTCTTTTCACACCTTGTTGGTCATTCTTTCTGACCATCATCTCTGTCTAAACATGGACAGTGGAAACCTCATTTACTGCTATGGTAGAATGTGTTTGTCTTTCAACTCTTAGAGGGCAAACAATTGTCCCTACTATGACTGCATCCTTGTCATTCCAATCAGCTTGTGGCTATGTACAAACCTACTTTTGGACCTTCTATTGATCCATCTGATCTTTGTCAGTCAAAACTGAAATCTTCTTCAAACTATGATCTCCATTCCTTGAGATATCCTCAACTTTCTTTGTCTCTATTGTAGGCATCTTCACAAACTCCTTCTTACCTACAAAAATAATCTTACCTGTCTTCTTGGCTTCAACATCCTCCAGCCATGGTATTAGCAGAAAAGTTCTCCCATCCTTCATGATGGTATAGGTATTAGCATACCCATCATACAATGCTCTCCTATCAAATTGTCATGGCCTACCCAATAGTAGGTGACAACATTCCATGGGTAATATGTCACACAAAACTCTATCCTGATAATCTCCAATCTGAAAATCAACATATGCCTGTTCATATACCAAAAGTGATTGACTATCACTTACCCAAGATGCTTTGCAAGGATTTTGATGTGGAATCCTTTCCAATTTCAGTTTATCTACCATTTCTTGAGATACCATGTTATCTGTTGAACCATAATCTATTACTACCTTGCATACTTTACCTTTGCTTTTACTTTGGGTCCTAAAAAGTGCTCTTCTTTGTAACGTGTCCTTGGATGTCTTCAAGATTGTTCTCTTTAACTCAAGCACCTTCATGGTGGTCATTGCTCTCCTAATCATCAAAGCGTCTCCTGTCTCAGGATACCCATATCTGACAGTATCATTCACACTTTGATAAGTGTTTGAGCTTGGCACACTTTGACTCTCAGATTCTTGGACCAGATTTGTCCTCCTTTCTCCCATTGAACTTGATGCTTTTTCTAGACATTTGAAAGATGGATGACCATATTCACCACAAGTATAACACTTTCCTGAGAATGTATTAGAACCCCTTCCATTGCCAAATTTGCCTCTTGTGCCTCTCCATCCACCCTTGAAATCAGACTGCTCTTGTCCTTTACTAGCCTCTTCTTGGTTAGACACAACACTAGGCCTCTGGTTAGGACTTCTTCCTCCAAAATTGCCTCTAAAATTTCTGCCACCTCTTCCTCTATTCTGCTACTCACCTTTCCTCTTTAGCTTCTCTTCAGCCCTTAAGGCCATTTGGAAACACTTGTTTACTGTTTCTGGTGCCAAAATGTTGATCTCATCTTAGATGTTCATCCTTAGGCCATTCAAGTACTTGGCCACCTTCTCTGACTCTTCTTCTTGTTTCTTTGATCTAAGACTTAGTTTATGAAACTCTTGTGTGTATGCATTCACATCAAGTTCTTTTTGCCTGAGGTTCTGCAGCTTCTTATACATCTGCACATCATAGTCCAGGGGTAAAAACTGTGCCTTGAGTTTGGTCTTCATCCTTTCCCAGGAGGTTATCATATTCTTCCCCTCCTTGACTCTCTCTCTCCTTGTTCATAATTCCACCATGCAAGAGCAGAGCCCTGCAATTTTGCCTTTGCCAACTTAACCTTCTTATCATCAGGGATTTCTTTGTATTCGAAATGATTGTTCAATGCTTCAATCCAATCAATCACCTCTTTAGCTTCCATACTTCCACTATATATAGGCAACCCATCTATGGTGTCCTTATTAATTGACTTTAATGCATTTAAAAATGCCTTCTGTTCTACTAGTATATCCTCTACCTTTTTACTGCTTTCAACAATTTCTGCATTGCCTTCATCGTTGTCACTTTTAGCGTCCCTATCTTTGCTTTTGGTCTGCTTGAACTCTCCCAACTTTGATTCAAGCATCTCCTCGATCAGCTTCTTAATGGCATCCTGTGACATGCTTTTGGGAGGCATCCTCTCCACCTCTGTCTCACTTTCTTTGTTTGACATAAACATTCAAACACAACACCCAAACGCCAATACACCTGTAGCTCCTCAATTCTACCTGCCGCCCAAATCTTTTGCTGAGCTCTGATACCACTATGATGCAGAGCATCCACCAAAACCCTAACATACATTTACAAATGTATGTCTATGTATTATTAAATATGCATACATCCTTCATTGATATAAAATTCCCCTTCTCTCACCTATCGGCCAAACATAACACCATCGGCTTACTAAAATGCCTTATTCGATCTTCAGAATGCTTGTATCTATCATGAGATACATTCTCAAACAGACATACAAACTCTTACCTGTTGCGCCTACGACCCACTTGCATCTGCCGCTTCTTCTACACTGAACATACAATTGACCTCCGATCGCCGGTTACCTCCACTCTCGCTATCGGTCGACCTATGCATCTAACACTTGTATCTGTGCATTGTAGATTTCCCATATACAACTGATACATACAAATCAAAACATACATGCACCAAATATTCCTTTAGATATGCCTTCGATGAAGGTTTGACCCATTGACTTCCCTTGTATCAACCTGATGTACATGTCCGATGTGCATTTAACACATACAACCCGCCAGATACAATTGACGATTGATCCGATCTGGATTTCCTGCAACTTTGCAGCTCCTTGCACCTCGACAATCTAGCACAAACCCATGCTAGAGCTCCTTAATGCATTTCTTTGCCTGATCTGCAAGTATGAACACAAAAATGACAGAAAAGTAAAACCCTAACTAATATATATATATATACAGCCATTCCACTAATTCAGAGAATCAATCGGTGGAATGGATAAATGAATCCGTCTGACCTCAGCAAAATGGTTTATTCAGTAAATTCAATTCCAGAAAATGGCACAACAGGATCTTATATTGATGTTTTTAGAAATGCAATTACACAGATGTTCTGTTCCAACTCAACTGGATTCAAAATGATTATAACTAACTCACTACTTCTTCTCTAAGTTCTCATTCGATCTACACTGGGGTATTTAACTACTTACCCTCGGTAGTACAAATTTGGTTCCCAGCGGCTGGGAGGCAATTCCAAATGGCTGGGAGATAACAACCAACTAACAACCTCCAAAAAATAGCATGTATGGTCAAACAGACCTTATTACATTAAATGATCATTTAAGACCTTATTAAAAACATAAAAATAAACATAAAACAATTAAATGCCTCATGGGGGCCACTGTGGGTTAGGTGCACCTGTACCAGTGATGAACCCCTATTACAATGACATCGCTTCCCTTTATAGGAAACCCTCCCTCTGGAGAGAGAGTGTAACTGAAAAGATCCGGCCTAAAACCACCTGCGAGGCCCCATCATGGTAGCTATTGGAACTACCATCTAAATAAAATGCTTGTCTCCACCCCTTGCGGTTGTAGTGTCATTTGTCCTGTTCCACTACCTTGTAACCAAACTACCAAGAAACCGCTGAGAAATGTGGCACGTGGTACTCTTGCTATTGAAACACATGGTAGCTCCCTATTTCCTTTGTGAGTAGTCTTCTCCAAAAAAGAACCAATAGCGCACCGAGAAAACTCCCCAAGCTTTGGAGAGTCTTTGGCTTGCTCCTTGCTGACACATGGCTTTCTTCGCTGCCTCCGCGCATTGTTAAATAAAACCTTAGTGCCTTTTGCCAAATAGAAAGTGAGCAAGACACATGGCGCGATGACACAACTTGTAGAAAGTTTTACCTCTATTGCTAATAGAAATTGCACCCTGCTAACATGTGGCTTATGCAAAAATATATCATAAAAGGAGAAGCAAGGCTCAATGCTTTATAAACTACCGATCGGTTATGCCACCACGTGGTGTGCTTTTCTCACTCCGTAATTTAGAAAAAAAGCCAAAGGCCACGGGAGATGAAGTCTACAGAACTGATGGAGGAGATGTAGAAATATGTTACCACATATTTCATAAAGATGGGTAAGAATCATGAGAAATAGGGACTGGAATTAGTACACGTCAAGGGAACTGTAGATAGACTCAATACAGAGTCGAAGGCCAAGGATATAGAGCTTTCTAGACTCACTCATGATTTACAAAATATCGTTTCCAAGGAAACACTATAGGTGAAATAGGCCAAGAGTGTTAGATTGTAATCAGAGATGGATGCGGTGAAAGCTTTAAATATGTCCCTGCAGCAAGGGAAGAGCCTGGTCTAAAAGATGCTTAGTGATGGTCAAATGAATTGACACAATTGCATAAGAGCCTTGCAAACTGATGAGATGAGAATAAACAATTACGCGAGGAGGTACAAGCCAAAGAGCAATAGATTCTTTAACTGAAGCAAGAGCTCGCGTAAAGGCCTTCAACAATAGGGGCGTTGTCTAGGATTCAAGAACTGTATGTGTCATACTAGAGGCACATCTCTGAAGAGACCTCCAAGCTCAAGCCTGCACTCAAGTTCATTTCAGATGCCTAGAATCTTAATGCAAAAGTGGGTGTGGTGGTCAAACAGACTCTCTCTTCTATTTCTCCCAAGGAAGCCAAATCTTAGTAGTTGGTATAAAAGTTGTATAATACTTCTAAGGAGATCCTCTAAGCAGTAGGAGTGGACAATAGAAGGTCCACTGTGGTGAAGGTTAATGAGTTATTGAGTTGAAATAAGGTGGCTCTCAAATGCAAAGCTCATCTAGATGCTTTGAAATAGGTTGTGAAAGAAATGAAGGGACACATTGAACAATTGGTTCAATTAGGACTCCCCTCTCCATTTCTTGATTATTCTATAGTGTTGATGGAAGAATAGATAAAAGCCTTGTTAATTAATAGGAAAAATGATCAAGCAATGTTTGCAAAGTTGAGCAAAACACCCAATGTCGCAGAGGTGGAAACTATTTTGTAGCCTCTTGCACAACTGGAGTTCTAGATCAAAGCCATTGTTCAGAGTTTACAAAGTTTGTCCTATAAGGAGATCATTGATTTGGACGAGGTATTTGAGGCTTTGAAGAAGAAGGTTCAACCTTCTGATAGTGATTGGGCCACTCTACATCTCATGCTTCAGAAGCTTTGAAATTAGATGCAGCTGTATTTTTGCATTTTGTTGTGTTTCTACAATTTTGTTGTTTTTCTCTTTTGATGTCAGAAGTTTTGGGTTCTTCTACGCAGGCACAGATCCCCTAGTGAGTCACGAAGAATTGTAGAGCAAAAAGCCCTACATTTTGATTATATGCTCTATTTTGTTAGGGGGTTAAATGAGTCATGATTCAGGATTCAATTTTGGTTCAGGAGTCAAGAGGCATCAATAGAAACAATGTACGAATGAAGGAGTCTTGATGCATTATAGTTTGTGATAGTTTCTTTTCCCATCAAAGGTTTCTATCAAGGTCAATAAGAGATAGGGGCTCCACATGTCACAACGACGCTTTCCATAGATGTTTTGATAGTTGCAGTGATTATGTTTTTAGCATTGGTCGAAGCTTTACATGCAACACCACTGCGCACCATTTTTGACTGACAGGTGTTAGCAAATTTTCCTTTTGCACTATTCGTTGGAGGAAAGAAAGTGGAATCCACGTGTTCTTCTCTCATGCTTAGTTGAAGTTGGCATCTCTAACATTATTTCTTGTTGCGCCATTGGTTCAAGGAAGACACACAACATCACTGTGCATAAGATAAAGTTGGTAAGTTGGAGTAGCATACATTTTGGTGGGCCCTTTTTGAATCTGTGACATGTCAAGCTCTTGGAAATATTTTGGTGGGACCCGATGGGGGAAGAAAAGAAGATAGACATGTGGCTTCATCATGCATCTTTAAAAGGGAAGATTTCTGATAACATTTTCCTCTTGTGCTATTGGTCGAGCCTCTTTCTAGGAGAGGCCTATTTCTACATGCAGATTTTCATGATTCATGTGGGTTGAAGGGTCTCTACGCTGCAATCCAAATTATAGTCAACAGTTTCTATGCTTTGATGTTTTAGTTAACTGTTAGTTTTCTTAACAATCTCCATTTGAAGATTGGTTTAAATAAGATATGTAATTGTTATGGAAGGAGATGGAAAAATATTCAATGAAGTAGTAAGAACTAAAAGCCTTGACAGATGTTTCTCATAAAGGATCGAATATTGTGTATCTGTGCCAATTCTAGCCTTGTATACTTTGTTCTCCAATCATAATGAAGAGAAATAATGTTATGTGCTAATTTGTATTGGTTCTGATCTATTATAGTTGAAATATCATGGCTTATGTGATCTATTACTAGTATTAACATCTACAATCTGCTGTGAAATCATGCATGCGTGCTCTTTGAAAGCTATGGTTCATTCTATTGTTATTAAAAATTGAAAGCAGTGAGTCTTTTCCTTTCTAAAATCTAAAATCCACTCCAGCGCATCGCCTTAATATAGATTTTGTTTGCAATTATTTAGGTTCATTATCTTTTCCCTTTTCCCATATATCAAAAGATTCAAAGAAGAGCCAACTTCTATAATGTCCAGAGGTTATCTCACAAATTGAGTCCCACATTTTAAGATTTCCCATTGTTGTTTGTTTGGTACAATCTTTATCATCAAAACTAACCATGAAGAAGCTCTTGAATGTAGTGCACATGGACCTAAATATGTTTGGTCCATTGATGATGAGCCAAGTTCTAAGAGATCAAGGTAATGCTTTGGTTGCCACATAATATGATAGATGGTCTATGAAACATGATACCAAACTTAATTAGAATATGTTGAAGCTAAATAGCCTAAGTGGTGGCATTAATAGCTCCCTGATACTCAACCTTAGTGGAAGAAAGAACAATAACATTTTGCTTCTTGCTCAACCAACATATACGACTAGAACCAAGTGAAAACAAGTAGTAAGGAGTGGACTTGTGATCTTTAGAATTGCCTAACCAATTAGAATCTATGTATCCAACCAAGTCAATATCAATGCTTGCAATATATTGAATCCCATAGGTATGAGTGCCCTAAACATAGTGATGTATCTAACTAGTGTAGGAAAAAGGGAGAGAGAACAAGGTAAAGTTGCAGCTATGTAGCTTTAAAATGTTTTCAAATTTGAAATAAATAGAATGTGTAAATTTGAAAATTACTTTCAATTTAGATGTTATAGTATTTCTCCAATTTAATCAATGTAGTAGAAGAAAATAACTTGCAAGAAGAAGACAAGTATTTACATGGAGAAACCCCTAAGGGAAAAAACTACACACCAAAGGTGTTTATGCTTGTATTAAATATCTTATGAAATATTACATTCAATACTAAAATCCTTTGATTCCTTGATGCACTTCAAAATCTTCTTCAATCTTCAAACCTATAAAAACTTCAAAAAAACTTCTTGCTTTTTTTCTTATAAGTCTTTTTACAATCAACTCTCTAGAAAATGTATGGGGCTTTTTAATTAATACGAAAGCTTCTTAATTGGAAAGATTGAAACTCAAATTACAATCAATTGTAATTGATAACATGAGAACAAATCCTCTTACAAAAACCAAGCGCTCTAAATAGAGAAGACTAAAGTCAAACAAAGTCAAGCCTCCTATTAACTACCTATCCTAGATGTGGGCGCCCAAGTTTGCCCAAGTAAAATTTGCCAACATCAAATACATTTCCAGATAAAAGAAATAACTAAAAGTCCCAAGATTGGGCATCCAAGTTTGCCCAATCTCTTTCAGTCAACTGAAGTGATCAACACACACCAATCTCATGCAAACAACATGCAAGATTGATGTCCCCAATGTTATTCTTAATTACTCTGTTCTATACATGCAAGTGACATGCACACACCTGATTCAACATGCAATTGATACCCATTATCTAAAACACTGAGATGTACCATCCTGCAAGTTTTTGGAGTTGGAGTGTTCTGCAAGCAACCTCACAAAACTAACATGCAACAACATGCAAGATCATATAAGTGACATGCAACAACATGCAAGTCCATATAAGCAACATGCAAGTAACATGCAACAACATGCAAGTTCATAGGAGCAACATGTAACAACATGCAAGCACATGCAAGTGACATGAAACAACATGCAAGCACATACAAGTGACATGTAACAACATGCAAGTCCATTCAAGTAACATGCATCTCTAACTTCACTATTAACTGCCACATCATATTCATGCAAATATCATGCATCTCTGAATCCACTGTTAATTGTTGTATCATGTTCATGCCAATATCATGCATCTCTAACTCCTCTGTTAACTCCTACATCATGTTCATGCAAAGAGTATCAACAATATCCACTCATGTACATAAAAAATAAACTCCAAGTCTAAATATAAGACACCTCCAAAAGTGGGCGCCCAAGTTAACTCCCACTCACTAGGAGTTGTCAAACTCTCAAAATAGACTTCAAGGAGTTGTCAACAAGTCTTCATGGACCCCACTCAAAAAGTGGACACACAAGTTTTTGACCCTACCATTTAGGATTTAATTACAATAAGCCAAGTGATTTAATTAAATATTAATTTATCTCTCAAAGTCCTTATGTGTTGGGGAACACATTCCAAGAACTTTGGAGACACATGAATTGGTTAGGATTGCAAAGTCAATGGCAACCTTTCCCAACATTCTCCCACTTGACATTATACATTGCAATTACTCTTATAAGGTAATCAAATTATTTAGTCATAGGGAAAAACATCTCTTACCATCAATGTACCATTGATTCTTCAACATGATTTTGTGCTCCAACAAGATACCTACAAAAGCAACCATCATCTCAAACAAGAACTCCTCACATCATAAACATGATAAGCTAATGAACATGCTAAAGTGAAACATATCAACTGTCACTGAAACTTGCACCAATCCCAACATGAACACAAGCATCAAATCACATGATCACATAAGACTCTGAGTGTCTACCACACTCATACCAAAAGGAAAAGCAAACACAACAAGTTGCTAGCTGATCCAAAAATATCCATACCTCAAAACTAGGGTAAACAAACCATCATAGGTAAAACTCCATGCCATCAACATACCAACCCAAACTGCAATCAAGTCCCTATAAAATAATCATGCTAATCATCCATCCTCCCATCTCAATGCAACATACCAATGTACAAATGACCTTGAAGACAAGTTCAACAAACAAAATCTGCAATAACACTGAACAGGTCTGTGGATATTGATAGTCCACATCAAAGTCTTCAATGCAACCTATGGGTAAAGATAGCCCACTAAACTGCACAACTCATAGATCCCAATAGTAAAACATACAAAAGCATCTTCACGTTAATAACTTGCAAACTGAGACAACCAAGAAGATATTGTGACAATAAGGAGCATACATATCTAGGAACTCCCACTGCATGGGTAATGTCGAATCTGAAAATAAGATCAAGGCATTAAAAAATCATCCTATAGAACTTCTCTTAGAGGACGTGGATAACTCCTCTACCATACAGTGTCAAAACATATAATGATATGCATAAAACATCTCCCATTACCAATCTCTGAATAACTCTCCCAAGTCCTTTTAACCAATGAAGAAAAAGATCAAGGAGCTACCAAATTATTCTTAATAACAATAACACTTGACTCCAATACAAACCTCAACTCCATAAACATGAGAACCTTTAAGAAGAAGACAATATACCAGGAAAGAGAGAAACTACAAAATCATACCATGTCTTTACACCACACTAACTTGTGCCAAACTATGTAAAGTAAGATCTCTTTCAACACTCTCAAATTGAAAGGGTATCAACATCTAACATCCAGATTATGATGAAAACATGGCAGCAATAGATGTTAACCTCTCACTTAAAGTAGATCAAACTAGCCAAACATTCCCACAACAAAGGGAATAATCCCAAAAAACACAAACCATTTATGTACCTCTCCAAAACAAATCCTCAAAACTAGTTCCATAGCTCAAGATCAAATAATAATGAGAACAACATAAATCCATAAACCCATACATATACTTCTCAAGAATCTTTTTCAAGACTAGTGTAGAAGAGAAAGACAAGATACATATAAAGAATGCATCTAATAATTAGGTGAGAAACACCTATTAGATCATTTACCTGCCGAGTAGACCAAGAGTAGGATACAAGGTTGTCCTTGCATATAACACCAAGAAATAAAAGTTTATAATAAATACAACCTTCTCATAATGTCTATAATGGACTCACAACCATTTCCAAGTGTAGGCTTCTCGGTCCTTTTCTTGACATCTCATAATGAGAAATATTTTCAACACTTATCTCTAAGTTTAAGAGATATCAAGCCTCACCCAAGTCTCTCTAGTATCCATGAGTTTTCAGCAATCAATCCATGCCAACTTCAAATGCAATCTGCACAATCATGAAGCTCCAAGAAAATGATTAATACTTCAAAACCAAAGAGAACTAACCAAACCGTTATCAAAATTTCAACTCTAGAATTAGGAATATATCATGACATCATGATCTAATATCTTCTTAAAAGAAGATCATATGCTCCAATGCACTTATTCTACTGCCAAGAGCACCTGTATCATGCCAAAAAACTCTAACTCATGATCAAGAGTGTATCTTGACACAATACTATACATCCTTTAAACCAAGGATCATATATAAAAAACTGATAATTTATAAACTCAACACCTCACCAAAAACTCCAAGAGTCCTCCATGGAAAACCAAGATGTCAACACCTCTTCAAAAACATGAAGATCTAACATCCCATGTCAATAGAACCAAAAATTTCTGTGAACCCTTACTGCAAACTAAAGGCATAATCTAAGAGCTTCTTATGACACCAACAACCATTGCAAAAGATCATCCATCTTCTAAAAAGATTATGCATGGCTCACAATAGTGCAACAATGACAGTTTAGAACCAATATCTTGAAACAAAGAAGATAGCATACATTATGAAACTGCAAAAAATCCCACTGAAAGTGATACCAAGTTATGCATGGTATCATGATCAACATCATTACCAAAACTCCACTGAAAGTGAAAAAATCTTCTCATGCAACATAACTTTACTGTTATAAATTCCAATGACTAACTAAATTAGGTACTCCAAACTACCCTTTTGTCTCAATATAAAAAATACCAATGTAATTAAGGTGACCAAGTAGAGGCCTACCAAATAGAACCCACATCAGCTTATTCACAAGATCTGAACACATGCAACATCTCATAGGAGAAAAACATGATCAGTGCTTCAACCTTTAATAACTGAAAAAATAGATTCAACTCCACATCAATAACATGTAGAACAAATGTAACCAAGTATAACATGTAGATTTTCAAGACTCAAAACACCAGAATCAACTCTAGATCTGATTTGCCAAATAAATCCGCATAGGAGAAACCATAGATTATAAGAACCCAACAAGTAGCCTTGCAAATATGAAATTGTTTCCATCTAGAAAGTGTCTGAACACATTTTTCCACAGATCTACAACCCACAGATTTTGGTTAACATGTAAAACCTGCCAAACCATATCTCTGTAAATCTGAAACCACTTAAACATCTAAACATTCACACCAATGAACACCATCAAATGTCTGTAGACACCCAAAATTGACCCTTCACATCATTTGTCAATTTCTTGCATCTCATATGTCTTTTGTCTAACACATGTGTATCAATCATCTATTTTATTCTATTATTCATCTATAATTAAATAATCTTTAATTATTTAATTATCCCATTATTCCTCTAAAATAAATAAAATCAATATTTTATTTATTTATCCTCTCATCATGGATATAAATTAAATCAATTTATTTAATTTAATTTATATTGATTCTTCTAATTTTCTAAAAATAGCTCTTTCCTCTATCATTTAAAAATAAATTAAATGAATTTATTTTATCTTATCATTTCCCTCTCTTAGCACATTCTTCTATGTATAAGATAGGTCTTATCCTAAATCAAATACAAAAATGATTTAATTGACTCTAAAATCAATCATCCACATCATCCAACCCTTAAAATAGAAAAGCGTCCTATTTTAAGAAAATCAATCTTACAATTACTAACAAACCAACAACAATGATTTAATAAAAGCTTTATCTATGGACACATGTCTTGTACACATTCATCCAAGCTTCTTGTTTAATCTTAACCGTTCACATAGCCACCTAATCTTTATCGTTGATCAATCTTAGTAGAGAGCTATATAAACACCCTTTCACCTCATTTCAAACCCCGAATCCCACACAATCATATAGTGTCCAAATTATCATCTCTTGCATATTGAGTCCATTGAGCATCCATTGAGCACTTTGAGCATATCATCTATCATCATGGCAGCTTTGACAACTATGGTTGTTCACTATTGAGAAGCAATCCACATTCCAACCAAGGAATCAATACAATCTAGGTGGCATTGTTCTTTAATTTGTTTTCATCTTGTGTCATTTAGATGGATTCTTCGAAGGTGGTAGGATTGGGTTTTGATTGTAATGCTTGATCTTATTAACTCAATTTTTCCTACTAACACATTCTGGCACGCCCGATGGGACCCACCTCCTTGATTAATCTTTTTATTTAAAAGTTGTTTTAAAGTCTAGATTGCATAGCACATTTAATCTATAGAGTGTCGCATTTGAACGATAGATCGTCGCCTTTGCATAGTCCTGAATCGCAATTAGTACGCAAAAAATTACATTCGCACAATCCTTGGTCACCTTTGGTTTACAGACATTCACTTTTTTTTAATAGTGGATCACCTCTGGTTATCTAGGGTTTATTCACATTTTTCTATTTTTGCAAGGTTTTCTAGGGTTTAGTTAATCTTTTTGTGTATGATCTAGGTTGCAAGCTAGTTTATTTGCTAACCCTAGTGGTCTTTTTGTCATCCTCAAGTTGGTTTATTTGGGGTTTGATTTGTCTTTGACCTAATCATATCATCTAGTGGAATCTTTTGTGTTGTGTTGCAGAATCCAAGATCTAATACAAGCAATCCATCCTTCTAGGTTATCAGAGCCTTCATATCCTCCCTTTTCATCATTTACCTAACGCTAGATCTTGAGTTTTCATAGATTTCACATACCCGAGTGCCTTTGGTTGACAGTAAATCACCTTTGCACAATCCTCAATCGCCTTTGCATGATACAGACTCACCTTTGAGTAGCAAGCGGTCGCCTTTGGCAAAATTATCATCTCATTTGATTTGCAGATAGTTGCATTTGATCATTATTCATTCACCTTTGGTTTATATTATTTCAAATTGATTTCTTTGGCAGCTAACACTTGTCATTGCAATATCTTATTATTTTGTCAAAGAAAGGTGGATCTAAAACTACTGACAAACCTATTTATAGGATCGATCAATCAAAGACTCATCATATTTTTCACTAATCTAGGAACATTTGGTTTTGGTGCTTAAAAGGAACCTTGTTTGCTCCATGTTTGTTTTATCTTTTTTGTTTGCTTGTTGTGCATGTTTGTAACCCTAAGCTAATAACAAAAGTATCATCTCCCCTTGCCTATCAAATGGATCTTGGGTGTAAGAGAACTTGTTATTATCTTTAGAAAGGCCTGCCTTGGTGAGAAAAAAGGTACTCACCCCAACGGAACGACCTCAAGCAGTACTTTCATTTGGTCCACTATACAAAATAGGATAAGGCGAAAGCCAAGTCCAAACCGGTATTAACGCTTACCATACAATGCTAGTTTGAAAGGAGGTGTACCTAGCATATTTGAGACTCCTAGTAGAGCTAGTTAGAGCTTTAAGTAGCTTGCTGGATGCACATAACATGCCAGTCCCCCAAATATTCACTAGAAACCATTTGTTTAGAGGCCAAAATCCCTTTACTTATTGACACAAGAGGTCAGACCTCTGAAGCTGCCCTACATGTACTATTCATTGTAGAGACAAAAATTCCCTCGATTCACATGATTTGAAGGGTAAGAGAAGTTGGTGTGCCCGTGCCGTGTAAGGGGGAGCTAGTGTCACCAACAGCTCTAGTTGTCCGCTTTGTTTCAGTATTTGGAGAAATCCAAGTAGGGATTCAATAGGTAGTATCCTTTTCCAGAATAGGTTGTACATGTTTTTGAGTGTCCTGTGTGTCTTTGTCATCTACTTTCTTGTCAAAAATAAAGAAAAAAATTACCCAAAAATAATTCACTGTCACAGAAACTCACCTTTGAACAACAACTAGTCACCCTTGAACAACAGTCAGTTGCCTTTTAACCACAGAAGCTCACCTCTGGTTAGCTTCAAATTTGTCCTTGATTATAACACAAGTGCATTTGAATTATCGAGCATCGCCTTTGAGCCATACACAGTCGCATTTGAATTGCAGAAAGTCACCTTTGATATGTAGATAGACATCTATGGATTATCCTTAGTCGCATTTGAGCTATTGTGCATCACCTTTGGTCTGAACAACATCGCTTTTGGTAAACTATAACTTGTCATCATTCATCCAGTCCAAACAACACATTTTTAGTCAATCTTGAGCATGTTATTAGCTTCCAGACAAAGCACTGATCATCTACAGCTAGAATTTATCCTATCCAGCTTATTCATATCACACTCTTTGGACTTTTTGAGCCTTCCATGCTCTTGAGACTCTAAATTAGCCATCCATATCAATCAAACAATCAAATCAACACCATCCTTCGGCTTTGATCATAGCAACCTTTTCCAGCTTGAGAGAGTGGTTTCTTTTGAGTTGGTCCATCACATCATCAATCAATCAATCTTGTCTACCCTTGAGTTCATGAGTCTATCTCTCAGGGGATAATCAATCAACCAATCAAAAACTTGATCAATCAATTAACCAAAATCAAAACAACCAATCAATCAACAATCAACAATCTAATCCATCGATCAAGCCAACCAAATCATCAACCTACAATCAATCAAAACAACAATCAAACAATCCAAGAGTCTCAACTTTGTCACACTAGTCCAAAAATCACAGCCATCATCCAAACAATGTCTCAAACAAGGAGCCAATATAAAGCATCCATGGAAGCCAATCTACAACAATTTCAAGCTACTCTTAAAGATGCTTCACAATTTACGACTAGAATGCCTAAAGACATGTTTGTACCCGAATGTTATACCATAGACTATCATCAACAACTTAAATACCACAATATCATTTTGGACCCTCATCATCAACTCATGTGCCACACTATCAACCTATCGATGAAGAATCTTCAGATGATCTAAAGGACCTCAAAGATGGTGACACTTTTCTAAATGCCAATAGAATCATAAGGTCAAATCATGAACAAATTTTCTTACAATTAGCCAAAGGAGTCCAATTGCCAAGTGACTTTGTTATATCCACAATCTGAAAACAAGACCCAACCAATGATGTTGTTGTTGCAAAGGAAACCCAAAAGGCTATTACTACCATGTCCACCAAGCCCACAACCTCTATACACAACACTCAAGCATCACCTTTTACCAATCTATCCATCCCCCCATTCCATGCACCCACAATCACAGAGCCTTTGTTAACACCTTCTAACATCATTAGCTCATATGTGTCACAAGCACCTCAAGTTTCTACCCAAAATGTGCCATATGTTACTCCATCTCATGCATCTCAATCCACATCATCTTCCTCCATGAACTTAACACCTTCGCATGTGTCCCAAGCACATCAAGTCTCTATCCAAAGTGTGTCACATGTTGCTACATCTCATGTATCACATCCCATGGTAGCTTCCTCCATAAACATCACCTCTCCACAAGTACCACAAGCCCCTCATACCAATTTACTTGTGTCGCATGTTGAACCATCCCAACCATCCAATGTTGAAAGTAAGGAATACTGAGAGGGGGGTGAATCAGTATTCCACAAAACCACTTGTTAACTTGTTTATTAATCCAATTTCTAAAATTAATAACATAAAAGCAGAACAAGCATAAGAGCAACAACCATAAAGACATAACACATTAACACTAGAATTTTTACGTGGAAAACCCAAAGAGGGAAAAACCACAGTTAGTGTTAGCTCACAATAGATTATGATAGCTCAATACTAGATTACAAGAAGGCTCACTACCTTAGGGTTCACTAGCCTGTGAAGAAGTGCTCACGCACAAAGGCTCACTACCTAGAGAAAAGAAGAAAGAAGAAGGATTGGCTTATTGCTAGAAGATGAATTGTTGTAAATGCATCTACCACATGCTAGATCACAGTTCCATTGAAGGTTCAATATACAAATTAAAAGGTCTTCATTTGTTTATGCCCTGCTTCTCAACTTAACTACATATACTCTATTTTCTGTCCTTGTTCAACTTTTTCTACTCTGCACTCTACTCATAATCCTACACACTTCGAAATCGCACACTACTCTTCAAAATAACCACACCCCAACAATGAATTCCCTCAAGTGTATATATTTGCTATAAGATTTATCTCATAATCAGGTTAGCAAGCTAAACATAAACCGTGTACACAAATACTACATCTTGTTGGCTTGAACTTGTGTACAATCTGCAATGCGGACTTAAAAAAACATGCAAAAGTCTTCATATAGGTTGGCTTCAATCATACCATCACTTAGATTGACTATTTAGATAATATAACTTCTCTGCATAAGAATCTAACATGTCTGTCAGCTTGTTCCTTAAGAGTATACTTGATCAACTCATCTGTCACATCATAATTCCCACTGTGGACCATATGAGACTCTGAGATGCATAACCAACAATCATTCTGGATCTCTTAGCATATCTATAGAACCCCAGAACAAAATATACAACTGCGGAGGATTACCATCCCAAACATTGTTACTTACTCTGTATAATGTATATTGTTTATGCTTAGTCATTTCTGCTTCTGGAGTAAAGTCTCTTTGTCATACCGGTGGAATCTCTTTCCTTTGTTGCCATCAATGACAACATTCAATCATTAGGATAGTCTCTTGCCAACATCCAATGTGTCTTCTCATCCCAACACCTCATCATGTGTTGTCCAATCCTAATATGCCAGTTATCAACCAAACTTTCAGATCACAACCATATGTCGATCAACTCAATTCACTTGGACCACAACCATCTAATCCTCCCATTATATCCCAAGCACCACTATCTAACCAATATGTATCCTATGTTAATCAATCTATCACATCTCTAGCTGCACCAAACCCTAATCCTCAACATGTAGTCTATACTAATCCACCCGTCGTATCCCAAGCTTCCAATCAACAAATGCCATACACTAATCCATCCTTTGGTTCACATGTGATGCACAATCAAAGTGTCAATTCATCCTTAAACACCTACACCTTTCCACCATTTGATACCTAAGGCCAAAACAATTACACTCCACCATATAATCCATCTCAACAATATCCTCAAAATAACACCCAGGTGTATCAAATCCCACATCCAAGCCATCAAATCCTATGCAACAACAACAAACATCTACCCCTGATATGGAGTAGCAATTCAAACAATTACAACAAGAAGTCACAGACATGCACATAGGTCACACCAAGAAAACATTTTCTTTTGAAGATGTATGCCCATATCCTTTTGACAAGACACTTCAAATGATACCTTTTCCCCAACATTTTGAGATACCACAATTTGACAAATATGAAGGAAAAGGTGATCCAAATGACCATCTTCGGCAATTCTATGTCACTTGTCTTGATGTTGCATACAATGACACATATCTTTTGCGACTATTTCCCTTTAGTCTTGGGAGACAAGCTATGGAATGGTTTTCTCATCTACCTCTGGGCATCAAGTCTTTCCAAGAGCTTGCACGTAAATTTGTCTCACACTTTGCCTTTAACATAGAACATGAAGAAACCATGAATGACCTTGTTAACAATAAACAATGCAATGGGGAAACTTTCTCATCATTTATCCAAAGATGGTGAAACATGGCAAGCAAGCTCTCATGGCAAATCCCTGAAAAACAACAAGTGGACATATTTGTTCAAAATCTTCACCCTGAGCTATTATTCCAATTACAACTCCAAAGTTCCATTACCTTTGATGAGATCATTTCAAAAGCAAGGAACATTGAAAAGGCCTTAATTACAAAAGGGGTCATCAAGATTTTCAAAGAAACCAAAGACAATGCACAATCCTCAAATGACAAAACCTGCTTTTGGGACAAGAATAAAAAATGTTGTTAATGATGGCATTGTTGATGCAAAGAATGTCCAAACCATGAAGGCTCCCATGCATATTCAAGTAGCATCTAAGAACAAACCTTTTGTTCCACAAGATCGACCAAAACCAAATCAAGCACCTAGACGACAATTCACTCCTTTGGGAGAACCTATTGAATCCATCTTCAAAAAGCTCCTAGAAGCTGGAAAAATTACATTACCTGAGGCTCAACCAAATGAAGAACCACAGTATAAATCCAATTGGTATAAAGATAATGAATATTGTGAATTTCATAGAGTGAAAGGACATAATACGGCTGGTTGCACGAAATTGAAACATCTCATCCAAAATCTTCTTGATCAATGCGAAATCACTAGTGAACCCCTAAAACAAACCACAAATTATGATCTTGATGCTTTTAAGAAATCACTTCCATCACATGACAAAGCAAGTACCTCCAATATGGGAAAGAATGTCCAATATACCTATGAGTCATCCACAATTGGCCGCATTGAACAAAATCGCATCTCTACCATTAGCATACGAGCAAAGGAACCCATTACCATAAAAGGCAAAGAACTTGATTGTGTTGTCACTACCCATCGAGGCCATGTTACTATCTAAGGAGCCCCATCTATTGTAGGCCCAACCTCTAGTTACAATATCCTTGACCACCTTGGTAAGACTCCCACTCATATCTCCATTTTGGAATTATTGCAGCTATCATCTACTCACAAAGACATCTTAGTTAAAGCCTTACAAGAGTCATCGGTGCCCAATGATATTGATACTACATAATTCCAAGCCATGATAGTGAGTATTGCAACACCTTATTGCTTGACCTTTTCTAACAAAGATCTTTCATCACTTGATCCAACCCATAACGATGCCCTCCATATCGAAGTTTACTTAAACCAACACCAATTTAAATGAATCCTAGTAGATAGTGGGGTTGGTTTAAATATATGTTCTCTAAAGATCATAAAATTATTGAGATATTTTGAGGATCTATGAACACTACAAAGAGCATAACCATTAAAGCATATGATAATGCCGAGAGAGATTATGAGGGAATCATTCATCTGCCTAGCAAAGTTGGTCCTATTACCACTGATACTCGTTGTCAAGTCCTTGATGTTGAATTGCCATACAACATTATCCTTGGTCACCCTTGGATACATGCTATAAAATCCATTCCCTCCACATACCATCAATGTCTCAAGTTTCCCTACAATGGTGTTGAAGTCACAATCCCCGTTGATCCTAATCCATTTGAGTATTGCTAAATTTTTCAAGCTAAATATCAAGACCCCAATCACATACTTATCAACGTTGAAGCTTATCCATCCACATCCTATGTAGATCCATATGACTTGAACAAGCCTTCATCTAGTAAATCCATCCCCAACATCACAACCCAATACAAGGAGAAGGGACTTGGTGAATACACTATACAAGAATCTTGTTGTGTAGGAACTTTGCCCTTATCATCTAAATCTTATGGTCAAACATTCGTATCCAAGTATACCTCATCTAAAACTATTATCAAAGCACCTCTTTGTTGGGAATTAAGGTGTCTCAACCTTGGTAATTCCTTGTATTATTTTTATTGTATTTATTTATTTATTGCCTATTGTATAATTAGGATGCAAATCCTATATTGTCATCTTGTGGGAGTTGGCACGGTGATGTGTCATCCTACATGGAAGATGACCACATGTAAATTTGTCCTCATATGAGGAGATAGGAGTCCCACTTAGTGGTAGGAATATTTTTCCATGTGTCGGCATCTTGGATAGTGTGTAAGGGAATATTGATCGAAACAGTCATGACAGATTCCTATGACAGTTCTATGACATGTAAGAGTCAGAAATACAAGAATCTATGACAGGTGAGGACATGTGTCAAGAAGCATCTTGGAAGAAGGCATATTTGGGCACCCCAAGGTGGGTTATGACTTGTTGTAAGAGAATATGATATTTATAGCCTGTGTATGATAGATTCTCTTACAGTTGTAAGTTATGACAACTATGACAGATTCTATGACGGTTGTAAGAGTCGTAAGAGCATCTGTCATTGCCCATTTTGGGAATAGGTGACCTCTTTGGGATGGGGTGACTTGACAAGTGTCAGGAACATCCTACAGTGTTGGACAAGTGTCCATAGGCATGGTTTTTGGGCCATGAGGCCATGTTGGACACCCATCTCAAAATAGAGCCATTTTTTGCCTTGTATTTTCTATATAAACAGGTGCTTTGGAGAGGAGGTGTATTATGTGATTGACAGGTACTGTTATGTTGCCAATTTGTCTCCAGATACGAGTGTCAAAGACTCTTGCAAGAGCATTGGCTCTATGACTGTATTGTAACCTTTATTGTTTACGGAATACATTTGAGCTATGTTTTGGAGTGTGGGGTTTTTCACCCATAAGGGTTTTCCCCACGTATATCTTGTGTCTCTCTCTTCTGTCTCATTTCTGTATGTATGTGTTTGCTACAATATCTCCATTGTTGTTGTTATCAATATGTAATTGTAAATATTAAAAAGAATTTGCACTCTTCTCTCCTCTTTAGATTTGTGTAGGAAGCAATTTTCGCACACCTAGCTTCCTTTTAGTTGGTATCAAAGCCTGGCCAGTTTTGGTTCTAGCTACTGGGTAGGGGTTTTTTGAGCTAATCTTAGGTTGAGTGGGAGTCTGTGTAGAGTATTCTATATTTTTTTGCAGGAAGGAGATGGCAACCACATCTGGAAGAGTAGAGGTGGAGAAGTTCAATGGCACAAATTTTAAGTTGTGGAAACTCAAGATGGAAGACCTACTTGGTGATCGTGACCTATGGGAAACCCTTGATGGCACAAAACCTACGGCAATGTCACAAGCTGATTAGGACTTCAAAGATCAGAAGGCTAAGGTTCTCATAAGACTTTGTCTAGCTGACTCTGTCCTGTTGAATGTCCATGAGGAAAAGACTATGAAAGATCTTTGGAAGAAGTTAGGATCTGTTTATCAGGCCAAGCCCTTGGTAAACAAGCTCTTTCTGAAAAAGAAATTGTTTTCTTTGAAAATGGAAGATGGGGGATCTATTGCAGGCCATATGAATGCTTTTAACATGCTTGTTGCACAATTGACATCCGTGGGTGTGAAAATGGAGGAGGGGGATCAATGTATGACCCTGCTTTGTTCTTTGCCAGATTTGTGGGATCATCTTGTCATGGCTATCGGAAGCACTACCACCACCTTCAAGATGGATGATGTAGTATCTTTGCTATTATCTGAAGAAGTGTGGAGAAAGACATCCAATTCGGCCAAAGATGCTCTTGCGGTTCATGGAAGACGAAAAGAGAAAGGGAAGAAGAAGGACAAGAAAGGTGAAAAGGGCAGATCCAAATCCTGTGGGAGATCCAAATCTCCTGGAAAGTCCAAGGCTCTCTGTTGGAATTATGGGAAAATAGGGCATTTCCAAAAGGAATGCAAAGAGGAAAAGAAAAAGAAGAAGAATGCCCCTGATTTAGATTCTGACAAGTCACAAGATGATGGTGATGCCTTCATCGTAGCCCTGGCCACCCATGCATCTGATGATGAGTGGTTGATTGATTCTGGTGCATCATTCCACATCTCGCATCAAAGCTAGTTCACGAAATATGAAGAGTTCGATGTTGGAAGAGTGTACCTAGGTGACGATTCTCACCTGAAGATTGTTGGTCGTGGAATAGTCTCAATCCAATTCCCTAATGGATGAGTGAAGGGGATCACTAGGGTTATGCACATCCCATGCTTGGCACGGAACTTGCTTTCTGTAAGTATGTTAAATGGTACAGGTGTGCAGGTTGTCTTTTCAAAGGATGGATGCAAGATGACTAGAGGATCTATGGTGCTTGCGAAGGGTACTCAGAGAGGTACTCTGTTTCAGCTGGAGGCATGCACTACATAGTGCAATAGTTCTTCTGACTCAAAGAAAAGAGCTACAATCACTTCATCCCCATCATGAAGAAATCTGTTGTATCACATTCTGATGGTAGTGCACATGCTTTGGAAGTTAAATTTCCTGCTAAAAAGACTATGTTATGGCATTTGAGATATGGCCACATTGGTGAGAAGGGTCTTAGAACCCTAAAAAATAAAAACCTCATTAAGGGGTTAAATGATTGTAATCTCGAGTTTGACTTTTGTGAACGTTGTGTATATGGAAAGCAAAACCGTGTTCAGTTTTACTCTAGTTCTCACAAGTCTTCTAGTGTATTGGATCTTATTCATTCTAATGTGTTTGGTCATGTTAATGTTCCTTTGATTTCCAAATCTGTATATTTTGTATCTTTCATAGATGATTACAGTAGAAGGACATGGGTTTATTTTATCAAAAGAAAGACTGAAGTCTTTAGTCAGTTTAAAGAGTTTAAAGCTTTTGCTAAAAATTAGACTAGTAAAAAGATTAAGTGTTTGAGAACTGATAACGGTGGTGAGTTTTGTTCGGCAGAGTTCAATAAGTTCTGTAAAGAGCAAGGGATTGAAAGACATAAGACAACTCCATAAACCCTACAACAAAATGGAGTTGCAGAGAGGATGAATAGGACATTGATGGAGAAGGCTAGGAGTATGCTTAGTGAAGCAAGCCTCAAACAAAAGTTTTGGGCTGAAGTTATAGCCACTGCTTGCTACCTGGTAAACATGTCTCCTACATCAGCTCTTGTTGGTAAGACACCTATGGAGGTGTGGTATGGTAAGAAGCCTTTAGTTAGACATCTTTGTGTTTTTGGTTGTGAAGCATATGCACATGTGCCTAGGGAGAAATGGTCTAAATTAGAGAATAAGGTTGTTAAGTGTATTTTCATTGGCTATGATGTCGGTGTGAAAGGATACAAGCTTTGGGATCGTGTGGCTAAAAAAGTGTTGTATAGAAGAAGTGTTATCTTCAGAGAGCTAACACCTTCTTCCATTGTTCTACAGCCAGAACAAACAGAAAAGAAAGAAGATGTGGTTCAGTTTCCTTCTACCCCTAAGAAGATAGACCCTGTGAGACCTGATGATGAGGAGAGCTCTAGCAGCTCTGAAAGCTCAGAAGAAGAAGCATAACCTCAACCTTAGCCATTGAGGAGGTCTACATGAATAAGAAAGCAACCTGATAGGTTTGGTTATTCATTACTTGATTCTAGTTGTGCTTTTGCTTTGCTTACTAACACTGATGAGCCTAGAACTGTGAAAGAGGCTATGGGCATGAAAGATGCAGTTTCCTAGAAGGAGGCCATGGAAGATGAGATGGCTTCTTTGGAGAAGAATAAAGCATGGGACTTGGTGCCTTTGCCTGAAGGACAGAAACCCATTGGATGCAAATAGGTGTTCAAGAAGAAACTTGGTGCAGATGGCAATGTTGAAAAGTACAAGGCTAGATTGGTTGTGAAGGGGTACTCACAAGTGGAGGGAATTAATTATGGTGAAATTTTCTCTGCCATTGCAAAGATGACAGCTATTCGGTTCTTGTTAGATCTTACAGCTGCTTATAACTTAGAGGTAGAACAGATGGATGTGAAGACAACTTTCCTTCATGGTGATTTGGAGGAAGAGATTTACATGTCACATCCAGAGCATTACATAGAGAAAGGTAAAAAAAATTTGGTTTGTAAGTTGAAGAAGTCTTTGTATGGTTTGAAGCAGTCTCCTAAGATGTGGTATATGAAATTTGATGCCTTTGTGTTGTCCATTAGATTTTTGAGATCAAAATTTGATCATTATGTGTATTACAAGTTTGACAATGATCGCATTCTCATTATTGCATTATATGTTGACGATATGTTGTTGATTGGGAATGGTAAGAATATGATTTCTAATTTGAAGTCTTAGTTGTCAGCACAGTTTGAGATGAAAAATCTTGGGGCAGCCAGGTACATTCTAGAAATGGAAATCAGAAGAGAGCTAACTGAAAACTTTGGTTAAGCCAGAGTAAGTATGTGAAGACCGTGTTGGATAGGTTCAACATGGCAGATTGTAGACCGTTGTGTGTTCTTGTTTCATTGGGGACAAAGTTGTCTGTTAATGATTGCCCAAAATCTCCTAGTGAGGTGGAGGACATGAGCAGAGTACCTTATGCTAGTGTTGTTGGTAGTTTGATGTATGCCATGGTCTGCACAAGACCAGACATAGCCCAAGCAGTGGGAGTCCTTAGTTGATTTAAGGCCAATCCTGGATTAGTACATTAGGATGCAGTTAAGTGAGTGTTCAGATATTTGAGGGGTACTTCCGAGTATTCCATATGCTATCAATGTAATGCTACAGGACCTCTGCATTTAGTTTGTATTCGTGGATTTGTGGATTCTGATTGGGCAGGTGACATTGATAGTAGGAGATCCACCAATGCCTATGTGTTCACTATGTTTGGTGATGCAATTAGTTGGATGAGTAAGTGACAACCTGTGGTTGCTTTCTCCATGATAGAAGCTAAGTATATGGCAACAACTCATGCTTGCAAGGAAGCCATTTGGCTTAAGAGATTGTGTTCAAATATTGGTGTTGATGCAAGACAGATTATGATTTGTTGTGACATTCAGAGTGGATTTGCTTAGCAAAGAATCCAACTTTCCATGCTAGAACAAAGCATATTGATGTACAGTTTCACTTTGTACAAGACATGGTAGAGG
Source organism: Cunninghamia lanceolata (assembly GCA_027924645.1). Taxonomy (NCBI): domain Eukaryota; kingdom Viridiplantae; phylum Streptophyta; class Pinopsida; order Cupressales; family Cupressaceae; genus Cunninghamia; species Cunninghamia lanceolata. The sequence continues at coordinate 41,184,411 of BSBN01000391.1, read as the reverse complement.
ATGGGAAGTTGAATTTGGAGAAGGTAGATACTTTGAAGAATGTTGCAGATGCATTGACGAAACCAGTGGGCATAGAGAAGTTCAAATGGCATTCGGAGTCTATGGGCCTCTCGGCCTATAGCAGTTAAATTGTGTTATTTGTATTGGCTCTTACAAGGTGTTCAACAAGTGGAAGAATGTTGGGAATTAAGGTGTCTCAACCTTGGTAATTCCTTGTATTATTTTCATTGTATTTATTTATTTATTGGCTATTGTGTAATTAGGATGCAAATCCTATGTTGTCATCTTGTGGGAGTTGGCACAGTGATGTGTCATCCTACATGGAAGATGACCACATGTAAATTTGTCCTCATATGAGGAGATAGGTGTCCCACTTAGTGGTAGGAATATTTTGCCATGTGTCAGCATCTTGGATAGTGTGTAAGGGAATATTGACTGAAACAGTCATGATAGATTCCTATGACAGTTCTATGACATGTAAGAGTCAGAAATAGAAGAATCTATGACAGGTGAGGACATGTGTCGAGAAACATCTTGGAAGAAGACATCTTTGGGTGCCCCAAGGTGGGTTATGACATGTTGTAAGAGAATATGCTATTTATAGCCTGTGTATGATAGATTCTCTTATAGCTGTAAGTTATGACAGCTATGACAGATTCTATGATGGTTGTAAGAGTCGTAAGAGCATCTGTCATTGCCCATCTTGGGAATAGGTGACCTCTTTGGGATGGGGTGACTTGACAAGTGTTAGGAACATCCTATAGTGTTGGACAAGTGTCCATAGGTGTGGGTTTTGGGCCATGAGGCCATGTTGGACACCCATCTCAAGATAGAGCCATTTTTGCCTTGTATTTTCTATATAAATAGGTGCTTTAGAGAGGAGATGTATTATGTGATTGAAAGGTACTGTTATGCTACTAGTTTGTCTCCAGATACAAGTGTCAAAGACTCCTACAAGAGCATTGGCTTTGTGACTATATCGTAACCTTCATTGTTTATGGAATACATTTGAGTTTTGTTTTGGAGTGTTGGGTTTTTCACCCGTAAGGGTTTTCCCCACGTATATCTTGTGTCTCTCTCTTCTGTCTCATTTCTGTGTGTATGTGTTTGCTGCAATATCTCCATTGTTGTTGTTAACAATATGTAATTGTAAGGATTAAAATAAATTTGCACTCTTCTCTCCTCTTTAGATTAGTGTAGGAAGTGATTTTCACACACCTAGCTTCCTTTCACTCTTATTGTGTTCATCTAATCAGGGATGTTAGAAGATGAAGACATTGATGACATCAACTCTTGGCTCTTCTTTCATGAGAATGATCAACTTACTTTAGAAGTGGAGTGGTACAACAGTGGATTTAGGATTATCAAGAACATGGGCTACAAAGGACAAGGCGGTCTCAGACCACAAGGATAAGGACTTGTTGAACCTATTATTGTCACCAAGAAGTTTAATAAGCAAGGTCTAGGGTATGGTAAGGAGGTACCGCCTTCCAAGAACATTGAGTGTATTCTCGATATGATAGTAAAAGCTTTTCGCACAGACAAGACTTCTAATTCGAATGTCATTGAGGACTCTTCCTATCACATAACCAAACTATTCCAAGATACATCTATCTTTATGCTTTCATCTGCCTCATTTACCCCTCACCCATCATCATCCGATCTTCAACTCATATATCCCGACCTTGTCAATTGGGACCAACAAGGGGCACCTATTCTAGACACATTTCAAAATGATGAAGCTATAGCAGAGTTTATGGGCTTAAGACAAGGTATACCATTGGGGCATGACAAAGTTGGCTTTATGATGGATCTACCTTTGTTAGCATATTTTGGCAGAAGTGTCAAATCCTTCAGTCGCGAAAGTGAAATAAACAAAATCAAAAAAGATAGGTCATTAGGTGAAAATTGAATGGCACCTCTTGACCGCGAAAAAGTAAAAATAAAGGACGTATCTGAGGGTGAAAACCTCTTTGAGGCACTCGAGGATGGAGGATTGCCTTAGTCAAGCCCCATCTTTCTGCATCTCCATCTTCTTCTATTAAACACTACAAATCAGAAAATGAAACATAAAAAATAAGGGTGTATGTTATAGTGGTATCAAAGCAAAAGTATCTTGCCATCTTGGAGGGTTTGTTGAAAACCAAAGACATGACAGTGGAATGAGTAATACAACCACCTTTTACTCATCATTATAATCTAAGAAGAAATAGGTCTAATCCAAATTTTAGAGGTCAAATAGAAACTAGTAGATTTGCATGTGTTAACATGGGTGACAAAGAACAACAAGAACCAAGCACCAGAGAGATGCTAAATGATCTTGCTAGAGGACAACGAGAGTTATAGCAGAGTTTAGCTCAGATGGTGGTGTATGTACCTAAAAATGGCTAAGATGAATTAAATAAATATTTAATATTTATTTTATTCTCATTCCTCTGTCAATTAAAAAAATATCCTAATTTATTTAAATGATTCATTATCCCAAAATTAAATAAAAATCAATTTATTTAATTAAATTTCCTAATTCCTCTAATGTCTCATCTAATTAAATAATCCTAAATTATTTAATTAATCCCAAATTACTCTATTCCAAAGTCCTAAAATTTATAAATCCACATCATTCTTCCACCTCACCATGTTGCACACATAATTAAATATTTTAATATTTAATTAGCTAATTTCCTTCACCCACGTGTCCTATTTATCCTCCAACCAGAATTAGTTATCTAATCAATCATGAAAGTTGACTCATCAATCAATTCAGTCAACTCTCTAATCAATCTATCCAGTTAACTCCTCAATTTATTCTGTTAACTCTCATAACTCATGAAAGGAGCTGGACACTTGTCCTCTTCTGATTCACGCACATTCTCTCAAGCTTCCTCAACTGTACACCTCACAGGTAATTCCTCCAGTCATGGATCTATTGACACTTGGATCTTAGCCTCCTCAAACCTATAAAAACAAGGTTCTCACACCCATTTTGCATCATCTCAAGCATTCATAATCTTACTCTGTAGGAATTCTACCAGCATGTCTTTGGCAAAGTATCCTCATTGCATTTGCATAATCCCATTATCATCATAATCATCCATCCATGTCTCAATTATCCATCATCCATCTTCATTAGAATTGCATTGTTAGTTTAACCTTCATTGCATTTATCCATCTATAACCATTCTCCTATTGTCATCTTCAACAGCAAGGAAGTACAACTTCTGAGAGCTAAAATCATACACAAGATCGATATGATATAGGCAACAATGGAAGCTATGAGGTAAATCAGTCTATGAAGGTAATATCTTTGTTTACTGTATTTGCATCAATTTCATTGAGTTATTGGATATTTAGTTGTTTAAAACTATTGTTCACATTTTCCTCTAACATTTATGGCACCCACCGTGGGGCATTGCCCCATTTTTAACCTCCATTTGAGTTTTTTGTGAAGCTATTGTCGTAACAGGTTGATTCAGCGCATTCATGTTCTAGTTCTGTGTATTTATGGCTTCCTATTGTGTATTCATCTTTCTGCGCATTCACATCATCTTTTTGCGCATTCACATCATCTTTATGCGCATTCACCCCGTTTCGCTGCGTATATAATGTTTCTGCACATTTGTTGAGCAGTCCTACACATCCATTACTTCTTTCTATGCATTCACTTTTCTGTGCATGTATTAAACAGTCCTACGCATTCATAGTCTGTTTCTGTGCATATGATTCTGACAGAAAAGTTGTACTAATTTTTTTTGCAAAGATTTCCATATTAACTCTTCTTGCAGGTGTAGGAGCTCTATTTAGTCATTTAGTTGCATCATAAGTTCATCTAGATTTAATTAGGGAGGAGTAATTTTCACTTAGATCTAATTAGGAAGAAGTAAGTTGTATTGTTGCATTACAACTTGCACATAGTCCCAACCTAGGTGGATAAAAACTGAAAAAAATCTTTCAAGTTAATCTTGCAATTACAAATCTCTCATCTAGCTTAAATTAAAGAAAAGTAATTTATTTCATCCTTCAAGAACAATCTTCACATAGATTTGTTTAGGGGGATAAAAATGAACCATCTTTTTAAAGTTTTTTCTATCTTGTCAAATGGATTGTGCTTGGTAGATTAAACACAATTTTTTTGGTATTTTTAACTAGGAGGATAAAGAACCAGTGTAATCTATGCTTGAAAATGATGATAGGACTATGCTCTCCCCTCTCTTGGGTGACCAAAATACCAAACTCATCATTTTATTTGTATAACCTTTAGAAGAGGCCTGCCCTTGGAATTTCATTCTTCCAAGCGGGACGACCTCGAGCAATAATGGGCTAAAGCCAAGCCGCTTCCAAGTCGCTATAAATAAATTGTGTTTGTGATGAAAATTGCAAACAACGGGTGTTGTTGTGTTACACCAACAAATGTTTCCCCCAAAACCCTATAGATCGTAACCTCTGTAGGCTGGGAAGCCTCCTTATCGGAGCAAATTGTCACACGTGTAACCACCTAAATGAATGTCCATACTAAAAAGCAATTTGTTTTAGAAAAGCCAAAAACCCCTATTTGTTGATGCAGAAGGTCAAACCTCTAAAGTTGTCCAGTGTTATACACTCATCTAGTGTGGAGACAAAAAGTTCAACTCTTTGGAGGAACTGTAACTTGGTATGCATGAGAAGTGAGTGCCGTGGAGGGGAGTCGGTGCTACCAAGTTACTAACCGTCCGCCTTTATGTAAGTGGCTGGAGTAAAATCCAAGTTGGAATTCGATGAATATTGTCCTTGCCATCCTTAGGATTGTACTTGCTTGTTTTTCATTTATCAAAACTTGTTTCAAATGATCATGACAACATCTTGCTTTCTATGTTTTTTGGCAATAACTTGAGTCAAAAAAAGTACTTCAAACTTTTGAACATCCTAGGAAAACATGCAAACAAGCCAAGATTGACAAATTGCCACAAAAAGCAAAACTTTTTCCAAACTTGTGCATTTACACCATATTGTTGTGCATCTACCAAATCTTGTTGCGCATTTACTTTTGCTACGCATTCACACAGTATTGATGCACATATACATCATCTTGCTACACATATACCCTTTATGCACATTTACAACATAGTCCTGCGCATATACAATGCAGTCTTGTGCATACAGAGTTGCGCATGCACAGTGTAGAGCTGCACATTTGCTAAATATTCGTACACATATGACGTTGCGCATTCACAATAGAGAGTTGTTTCATACATTTGGAGATAAAACTGAAAGCATTTATGGGTACCCTTTTTGCTCTAGTTTTTACTTGGAAAATAATTTCAACCTTGCAGAGTCACCTTCACATCGTTTTTGAACATCACCTTTTACGTACCACTACCTTGTCCAAAAACATTCAAACCAAGATTTTCATCTAGGCGTTATTGAGACTCTACCAAATTCAAACAAAATCTAGTTAGTTTCTTAATAGGATCAATCATCCTTCACCTTGAAACTGTGCTAGTGTAATCTTGATAAAAGAATAGTCTATATCAATAGTGGTGATCAACTATCCCTATTTTGACTACCTTTTAGGTCAAGAGCACATTGTTTGGACAACATATCAATATAAAACCTTAGCAAAATCTTACCAAAACCATATCCAACCAAATTCACCCTCACATCATTTTCATACCAAAACATCAAACCAAATCCCCCAAGTCTCACAATCCAACTTCTCTCACATCCAAAAATTGCATGGTTCAAACTAGATCTAAATCTAAACAAAAACAAAAAATGAGTTCCCTTCACAATAGTGGGCATAATTTTGATGATGATAAAATTAGTCATGAGGAAATCCTTAAACAACTTCAAGATCCAAAATTCCTAAAGATAATGGATAAGGTCATTGCTACATCTATCCTCATAAATATTTTCTCATGGTAGCTCAACAGGGAGCTAAGTTGCCCTCATATTTTGATGTCTCAAATCTAAGAGAGAACAATTCCTCAAATGAAGGTAAGTCTTCGAATGATGGCTCCAAAAATGACAAAGATGCCCCCAAAATTTGCACAGATGCTTCTAAATCAGAAAAGGCTAAGGATACACTCAATCCCTTAAACACATTAACAACACAAATCCAAGCCTTGCAAAAATGGTTGATGGACATCCAAAGTGGGACAACAACAAAACATTATTCCCTTGAAGATATTTCACCATATCCCTTTTATAAATCTTTGCTCATGATACCTTTTCCCTTAAGATTTGAGGTTCCTAAATTCAACAAATATAGAGGAAAAGGTGATCCAAGAGATCATATGAGGGAATTTAGCACAGCATGCCTAGAAACCACACACAATGAAACGTATCTTATGCGACTATTCCCACGAAGCTTGGGAGGCCAAGCAATGGAATAGTTCTCCCGCCTACCTCTTGGCATCCGCACTTTTGATGAGCTAGTGGATAAATTTGTAACACATTTCTCATACAATAGCGAACATGAAATCTCCATGTTAGACCTTTGTAATAACAAGCAAAAGGAGGGAGAATCCTTCATCTCTTTCCTACAAAGATGTAGACAACTTGCAAGCAAGTGTCCCTACCACATACCGGAGAAACAGATGATAGAAATGTTTGTTCACAACCTAACTATGGAAGTGAGTTATCAAATCCAAATACAATGTCCAACTACTTTTAGTAAGGTCATTGAAATGGGGCTACTCATTGAGAAAGCCTTGATAACAAAGGGGAAAATTAAGCTATACAAAGACACCCCTAGTTCTAACAACAATGCAGACAAGTCAAGATTTTGGACCAAGAACTATAAACCCATTGTAAACAATGGTGTGGTACATGCTAAAATGTGGTGCAAAAGCAACCAACCTTCAATCTATGAAAACCACAGAACAATACACCATCCAACAAGCCTCAAAGCAATGAGCAAAGACCCACTAACTATCCTCCTAGGAGAAAATTCACACCACTAGGAGAGTCTCTTGAATCCGCCCTTAGGAAGTTAATTAGGGGTAACCTCATAACACTTCTACCGATGCGTGATTATGAACCAAAATTTAAACCCTCTTGGTGGAATGATTTTGACTTTTGCAAGTATCACAGAAACAAAGGACATAAAACTAATGATTGTCAAGCGCTAAAACATGTCATCCAAGACCTATTGGATCAAAAACGGATATCAATTGAAAGGCATACATATAATGAAGAGCATATAGCATTCAAAAATCCTCTTCCTCACTATGAGAAAGGAGGACCATCCAATCAAAACAACAATGGTGCCGACAAAGCAAACTATAATAACGTTTCTTACGAATACATCATAAATCATATCTCACAAAGTGATTCGCACATCAATGTAATTACTATCAATAATAATCCCAACTGTAATGTGACCACTCATCATGGAAACATTACTCTACAAGGAGCTCCACCAAAATCCTCATCCACATCGAACCAATACAACATCCTTGACCAACTCCATAAAACACCTGCACACATATCCATTTTGGAGTTACTGTGTCTATCCCTGTCCCACAAAGCCATCTTGGAGAAAGTACTCTTGGAAACAACTGTTCCTACAAACCTTGCTCAAGAGCAATTCCAAGCTATGGTAGGTCATCTAACCACACCGCATTTCTTATCTTTCAAAGAGAAAGATGATATGTCCATCAGCCAACCACACAATGCATCCCTCCACATTGAGGCCCAAATCCACAAACACCGAATAAAAAGGATCCTAATAGATGGAGGCGCTAGTTTAAATATATGTACGTTAAAGTTAATCCTTGCATTGGGGTTTTCACAAAATGTTGTTGATCCTAAAAAAATAACTATCAAGGCATATGACAAAGAAGAGAGAACTTCCAAAGGAATTGTAGTCTTGCCAATACAAGTTGGGCTAGTAGAGTGAGATGTTGTGTGCCAAGTTTTAGACATGGAGCTAGCATATAACATTCTTCTAGGTAGACCTTGGATCCATGCAATGAAGGTTGTTCCATCAACATACCATCAATGTATCAAGTTCCCACACAATGGCCAAGAAATTACCATACAAGGTGACCCTGACCCATTTCAATATTGCAACAACATCCAATCAAAACCAGACATGGTAATCCCCACCAATTGAGCAACTTCCTCTTCTTCAAACCATGTGGATACAAGTTCTTTAGATTCTACCTCCAAAACATCAGAGCTTAAAGTCAAAGTCAAGGACAAAGGCATTGGAGAATATGTCATTGAACAAATGTTCTATCTAGCACAGTTGCCTCTATCACCAAGATCATATGGAAAGCCCTTACTGAACAAAGCCAAGTCATTGGAGCCTTCTAAAGGTCCTTTCATTATATGGGGAAACCTATCGGATGAGAGTGATAAAAAAGATGTCTTACAGTGGCTTTACAAAGATGAAGATAGTGAAACCACACCAAATGATCATCAACCGAAGCTACCCACTGCACAGTATGGACAAAAGTTTTCTATTTTACAAAGGATGGGATATGAAGGATATGGTCCCATAGGATTAAGGAAAGACGGTCTCATAGAACCAATTCAACCCTCTACTTCCACAACCTGAGACACTACTGGGTTGGGATACAAGGGTAAGGAGAAGATCAAAGGTAAGGAGAAACTCCAAGTAAAAGACAAACAAGCAGTTACCACTAACTTGATAGAATAGCTTCACCGACTACAGGAATGGAGTGGAATAGATTCCAATGAGTATGAATGGGACAGCCTCTTAGAAATGTCTTGTGAAGATAAAGAGGTTGATGTGGTTCAACAGTATAGCTCTATTTATACAACGCATGAGGGACAAAACCCTAGGACTAGATCGCTAGAGTTTGATCTGCAATATGACGAACATAAACTTCATGAGGAGAGTACGATGTCACACTTGACGAACCAACTTGAGGAGAGTACCATAATTGACCTTGTCAATACCTCTACCTATTCAAACAACTCTTCCATTCTAACTATTACCATCTTTGAACCAGATCAACCTGATGACCCATTACCCTTAGTGCATCCCGAACTCATAGACTGGGATTTGGAAGACACCACCCCTGAGCTAGATACTTTCCAAAATGATCATGCTATCATCAATTACCTAGAGCTTAGGGACCATCTACTCGCAGGGGATCACAAAACTGGCTAAGCCATAGAACTCAATGACAAGGCTTATTTTGGAGAGAGTGCCAAGCCTTTCAGTCATTAAAATGTGAAAATAAAAGATAGATCTAATGGTGAAAACCGCTCTGCGGCAGTGTTAGATCATGAAAATAGTAAAAAAATAAAAGGTGTATCTGACGGTGAAAACCTCTCTGAGGCACCGAAAGGTGAAAGGCTTGACACTCTTCCCAATCTGACACATTAGGAAAGGTCCTCAATTTTGATTGAACCAGCAAAACCTGTCAGTATTGGAACAGAAGACAACCCACGGATAATCCATATGGCACAATCGTTATCCACACAAGAAAAGCCAGCATTCACCAAATTCTTCAAGCGGAAATAGATTAAATTTGCTTTGTCATATGCCAATATGCCAGGACTAGATCCTGATCTTATCATGCATCATCTTTCACTAGCTCTAGGAGTTAACCCAGTTAAACAAAAACTGAGAAAAATGCACCCACAGATAGCATTAATGGTGAAGGAAGAATTGAAGAAGCTGCTAGATGTTGGTTTCATCAGACCAATAGATTGTCCAGAGTGGATTTCAAATATAGTTCTTGTTTCCAAACTAGATGGAAGAGTTAGACTGTGTAATGACTTCAGAGATCTGAACAAGGCTTGTCCAAAGGATGACTTTCCTCTACCAAACATAGACATCATTGTAGATCTAACGACAGGGCACACCATGTTGTCATTAATGGATGGGTTCTCCAGCTATAACCAAATCAAAATAGCACCAGAGGATCAGCACAAAATGGCATTCACATGTCCATGGGGTACCTATTGTTGGTGCATCATGCCATTCAGACTAAAGAATGTGGGGGCAACATATCAGCGCACAATCACTACGATATTTCATGACATGATGCACACCATCATGGAAGATTATGTAGATGACATCCTAGCCAAGTCAATCACCAGAGAAGGCCATCTACAAGTCTTAGACACGATCTTCATGAGATGAGCAATTCAATGTACGGTTAAATCTAAAAAAGTGTGTTTTCAAAGTCACATCTGGTAAACTTCCTAGATATATTGTATCAGCTAATGGAATAGAGGTGGACCCGGCCAAGGTAAAAGCAATCATGGAAATGTCGCCACCTAAGAATCTGAGTCAATTGCGGCCTCTACAAGGAAAGCTACAGTCCATCAGAAGGTTTATCTCTCAACTGGCAGACAAGTACCATCCATTCACACATCTCTTACACAAAAACATTCCATTCAAATGGGATGACATGTGTGAGCAAGATTTTCAACATTTGAAGGAATATCTAATAAACCCATTGTTGGGTCTCAAAAATGCAGGCTGTAAGCCCTAAGAGGATGCCAAGCTCTATGATCAGACTTAGAACATTTTTGAACCAACTAACGGAGTTAACCTAAATGGTAGATGACTCCCTGCACTTTAGGCTCTGCTAAACCTAGGCAGGTGAACCTTGAAAGTTGAAGCAGATAAAAGGAATGTATGACTCAAATGAATTTAGGGATCTACCCACAATGGCATAAAGTGTGGAATAGATGAAAGCTTGTGAACTACTTCTACTCCTAATACTAAGATCTGAGATGTAATTGTTTGAATAAGATTTTATGGAATCCTAGAGTGGAATTGGTATGACCAATGCCTATTTCAGTTGGGCTAATGGAGTCAAGATGTATATGATATATGATTTATTTACTGGTTACAATTATAATTGTTTGGCACTTGTGTTTGTTTATACCTTGTATAAACCTGCAAGAATGTGACTAATAGACTCTACTTATTGATCCACTTGATCCTACTAGGTTACTGTGACTTACTGAAAGGATTTTTAATCCTTCCTTGAAGGAACCAATCAACAGAATCACACAATGACAGCGAGTGTGTATTGACAAATGGAGTAGATCCTCAATTTGAATAACAAGACAATATCAAGTTGGAGACAGTATGGCAATCTTGTCAATTATATGACTCTTCTTACTAATCCAAATGTTACTACCAAGTTACTGTAATCAATCAAAAGGATTTTAATTCTTTAATGGAAACTAATTAATTCGATTACACAAAAACAACAAGTGTGTCTCGATGAAACTGAAATATCAACTTGGAAACTTAGGTTTAAATAACAGAGAAATAACAATGTGGAGACAGCCAAATAATTGCTTAGCTCAACAAACAATAGACACCAATATTAAATCATCAATTTATTCATTCTTCTCCATTATACAATTTCAAAAGATTTTACAATGTACAACATAATGTTCTATTTTGGCAACTGATCAATCCATCCAGTGATCTAACTCCTACTTCTAATCAAGATGTTTTTTCTAATCTACCTCTACTGATGATCCCCAGACCATCTCCCCTGCTTCTCGGCCTTGGTTCCCCTTATATATGTTTTGCAGTTGTAGGGTTATGACTCTTCATACATCTGGTGCAACCTTTTGTTATTTTAATCTCCCTCAATAGCAAAATTTTAATCTTGACCTTCTTACTGTTAAAATGCTTTGGTCATTGCAGGTGGGATGCCCTTTGTCTTTGTATTGTAGTGTATACATATATCTTATGTATTTGCAACATATACCTAATGAATCACCGGATTTGTGACTCTATATATATAAATCTTTTGTATATCGCATACATTTTCTTCCATATACAAGAGCGGGCCCAACCAGATTTATGAAATGAATTTGAAATCTCCTTTGAATCCGCATTTGTATCACCTTTTTGTATATCGAATGCATGTGCTTTATATACAATAGCGAACCCTAGCTAAAATTCATAATATTTAATCTATCATTCAAATATGGGCTTGTATAAACTTGTATATCCATTGGCGATGGGGCCCATGTGGTGTTTTGTGCACTTATATATACATTTCCTTTGTATCTCATACGCATTTGTCTTTGTATCTTGTATACATACAAGCATTTAAACATACAAAGACTTTTCTATATTGAACTTCTTTTGACATCCGGCTTGTATCTTTAACTTGTATCTTCGCTTGTACATCAGCTTGTATCTTGGAGACATACATTGTTATTATGGAAATCTGATATGGTGGGACCCACCCTACTTTTCATTTGTGATATCATACCGGAAAGAGATTTCCACACCTCACCCGATGTGGAAGTGGGCATAGTTGCTATCGGCATGACTTTCTTCATCGGCATGTGATTAAAATTCTTCCCCGATCTTTCAAGTGTCATCGATGTAAACATCAGTGAGAGTCTTGTAGATGAACGTTGTCATCGTTGTCGTGAGGATAAGATAAACCATCAGGATAACTTATTTCAAGTTACCCAATCATGGTTGTTTCCCCGATAGCCTTCCTTTACACTCTCCATCAGATAGATCTTCATGATATGTCACCGACATCTTTATCACTGTGACCATTGGTTCGGAAAGACATATAATTTCTTTCTGACTTATTCAGCTTCGCCGATGGTCCTCATTCTTTCAATTCCACTGGATGCTCGGTGATAGTTCTACCAACTTCACCATTGGCATGACTTATACTATCGGGAGGGTTTGTAAAATACTACCTGATAGTGTTTCCTTATGCCGATTGGCGTGATCATGCATTTTTTCCCCAATGAAAGGTCATCGGTGTCACTTTCTCCATCAGTGATTCTTGAAATCTTCTTGTTGATGCATATTCTTATGCCGATAGGTATTTCAACAAGTCCCTCATAGAACATGGATTGGTATGACAAAAGGGTATGTCTTGCCGAAACTTAGGAATTGAAGCCCTTCATTTTAGTGTAATTTAGCGAGTGATACACTCACTTGTGGTGAAAGCTTGTGATTTTAATGGAATACACCAGTTATCATCATGATTTTTGGGCATAATGTTTTCTGATTTGGTCAGGTATGAATACAAGAAAATTCTAAATTTTCCTGTCCCAACACCCACCAGTCTTGATGCCGCTAATTTAGGGCAAGCCACTGCTACTCTATATCTCAGCCACACCAATAGCTCTCTGAGCTCTGCTAGCACAACAAAACCATGAAGGAAAAGAGCAAGCAATCTACTACATCAGCAGGATGCTAGTAGGTTATGAACTGCAGTATACACCAATTGAAAGAGCATGCCTTGTAGTTGTCTTTGCTTCACAAAAATGGAGACACTACATGCTCTCACACTCAATCAAGCTAGTGGCGAAGATTGATTCGTTAAAATACTTACTCAACAAAGCTACCCTAACAGGTAGAATATCTAAATGGGTCATGATACTTAATGAATTTGATATTGAGAATGTGGATAGAAGAGTAATAAAGGGGCAAGTCATTGCAGATCAGCTGGTGGATGCACCTTTGACAGATGACAACCCATTAAGCTTTGAATTTCCAGATGAGTCTATCTTCAACATCACTACCACAGCTTGGAAGCTTTACTTTGATGGGTCATATACTCAACATGGATCTAGAGCAGGAGTCTTGTTGGTAACACCACATGGAGATACAATCCCTAAGTCATACAGACTTATGTTTCCATGTACCAACAACATCACCGAGTATCAAGCACTGGTTATTGGCATCAAAATGGTGGTGGAATGGAAAGTCACAGAACTTCATGTGTATGGGAATTCACAACTCGTCATTAATCAAGTAAATGATGATTATCAAACTAAGGATGAGAAGCTGATACCATACAAGCGTATGGTGGATGACTTTAAGGAATATTTTGTTGTGATATCCTTCGAGCAGATACCAAGATTGGAAAACAAAGCAGCAAATGCAATGGCTACTATTGCATCCCTCCTTGACATACCTGAAAATCATTCTTGTTATGAGTTCTTGGTGGAGCCAGTTTCCCATCCAGCTTATGAAATCCTAGAAACCAACACCATTTATCACATCGTATGGTCTGATTCTCCCTTATATGGAAAAGTTTACACCTATTTGAAAGAGAATATCCTACCACCTGACCTATCAAATAACCAGAAATGAACATTCATAAGCCAAGCATCCCGATATACCATCATTGCAGACACCATGTATCGATGAGGTTTAGATGTTACTCTCCTTAGGTGTTTGGATAGTGAGGAATATCATACCGCTCTGAGTGAAGTACATGAGGGAATATGCAGGACACACTATAGTGGTCCTACCTTGGCAAAGAAGCTCATGCGTCTCGGATACTATTGGCCAACTATGGAAAAAGACTCCTATCATTTTGTGAAGAGGTGCAAGAAATACCAAATCCACGGGAACCTAATACATGCACTAGCACAGGAGCTACAACCTTTAACGACACCTTGGCCCTTCTGCCAATGGGGACTTGATCTAGTAGGCAAGATTCACCCTTCATCCTCCAAAAACCACAAATTCATTATCACAACCACTGAGTATTTCACGAAGTGGATTGAGGCCATTCCATTAACCAACATCATAGGGAAACAAATCTCTTATTTCATCCTTAACTACATCATATGCAGATATGGTATTCCATTATCCATTGGCATAGATAATGGGTGACCTTTCAAGAATCAGGATGTAAAGGAACTCTGTGATAAATTCCACATTCAGCATCGTTTCTCCACTCCATACTACCTACAAGGTAATGGCTAGGCTAAGGCATCGAACAAAATTATCTTGAAGATACTCAAAAAGATTGTCGATGAAGCTGGCCATGACTTGCATATGCAATTGAACCCTATTCTGTGGGCCTACAGAACCAGTATATGCACTCCCACAGGTGCGACATCATACGCCCTCGTCTATGGCTCTAAATTCATCTTGCCTATAGAAGTTGAGTTACCTTCCCTCAGGTGTCGTTAAAGGGTCTCATAAATGATGAGGAATACAGAGTATCAAGACTCCAAGAGCTAGAGCTGCTAGAAGAACGAAGACAACATGCCTTCAACCATCTTAAGGCATACCAGTAGAGAATGTCAAGAAGTTATAATCACAGGGTCAAACCAAGAGTCTTCTAGGTGGGTGACTTAGTTCTAAGAGAAATTCCAAGAAATCAGCAAGACAGAGAGAAGAAAGATAAGTTTGAATCCAACTGGCTGGGCCCCTATGTCATTATTGCTTCCTACGGATCAGGTGCTTATCAATTGGCCACATCAGAAGGTGAATTGTTCAATGATCCCATCAACAACATGCATCTTTGCAAGTTCTACACCTAAAACCCTAATGCAAGGGAAAAATAGCAAAAAAAAAATCATCCTCTGGTGAAAACCTGGTAAACAGGCACCTTGGATAGGTACCATGATGAAAACCTAGCAAATAGGCGTCATGTGTATTTTAACTATCGTGCAAATAAAAAAGCAAGTGGTAAAAACCTGGAAATAGGCACCATTTGTGATAAACCGCTTCCTCCATCTTTTTTGACCTTATTCCTCATCTATCTTTCCTTACCCCAAACACCCAATCACATCAGGATACCTACCATGGCTTGTTGTTCGCTCATCCTTATCGCCTTTCCCACCAGGCTGTCAACCCAAACTTGCGTCCCTCTTGTCATCCATCCTCAGCCAATCCATTGAACTATTATTGAACTACGTTGCCTTTGAGCTATCACATAGGCAAGGCCATCATTGATGAGCCCCCGAAGCTTCCCTTTTGTTCCATCCATGGTTACCCATCATTTTGCCCATACAATTCCACCCATTCCCCATCACCTAGGTTCTAGGTCCACAAAGTCCACACCCCGAACTATGTTGCCTCTGCATCGTCATGTAGGCAAGACCATTTATCAATGGGCATCCGAGGCACTAGGTCAGTCCCTTAGGGCCTGTTTCTTCATGTCTATTGTCCGTTCATCCATAATAAATCGATCCTTTACTTGACTGGGGGCAAATCCTCGACCTAGTTAGTGAATTGGATTTTTGAATGCTACAACTCAGAGGATAACACACTAGATCATGGTTTTATCACTAGAAAACAAGCAGTGCAGCAAAGCAAGCTTTTAAAACATCATCTTGACAAGGAGACATTAATTTAAACCTGATGACACTAAACTGCCTAAACTATCAAACATGACTCTATCAGTTATTGCAAGAAAAATATATCTATGGTAGGAAGGTTTTATGGTTGTTTAAAGTCTTGTATCTTGATTTTTGTTATTATGTCCTTTTATGTTACTAAAGGATGTCAAAAACTAGAGGATCTATGATGGGGGCATAATTATTTTATTTGTTTGTTGTTTGTGGATTTATCTTTAGTAATGTGAAACCTTGTCTAAAGACATGATCAATATAATGATCATCGAGGACATTAGAAGTCTAAACATGAAACATGTATAATCCTTGTCTGTTGATACGTAAGTGATACTCAGGTCATCTTGGTTCAATTATACTTAGATGCTTGTATTAACTTGATAAATCAAAATCCATTTAAGTAATACTTAGGTCATCATGGTTTACTTATACCTGGTTGCTTGTATTTTCTTACAACATTTTAAACGCTCAATGATGAAACAAAGTACTTAAAAAACTTGTATACGAAGATGACAAAATCCACATCCATACATATCAAATTGCATTTCATTATAAGCATTTCATCCTTGGCCAAATCCAAGTGTTTCAAGATCTCAAGTTATCCATTTATCCAAATTTCTTCTAAAGTTACCCATTTATCCCAGTTATTAAGTCCATTTCTTCTACAGTGTTCTTTTATTTTATGATTGAGTATACTTGGGACAACAAAAACAAATCATATTACATTTTGCATGTCATAAATAAGTGTGTCATCATATAGTATCATCACAATAAGTGCATTAATGATATAAGCATGTAGATCATGTTTGTGTTACATATAATATTGCCATTTAGATGCATGAGTCACCACAACATGTCATAAATCAAACATCTCACAAAAACATAGATATCATTGTGTTTGCATATCACATCATCATCCATACATAAAGGAATTAGCACATCATATGTTGCATTTAAAATATCACCACAGCATGCATATAGGTCATCGCGTCCATCATATAGCTCCTAGAAAACATCATGTCACATAGATATCAAGTACATCATAGAGTCAAGAACATGTTAGAAGCATCACATATAACCATAAATCATAATAAACCATCATATAAAAACATCCATCCATAAATGCATATATAGATAGTCCACCGAACACTAGCTCATATATCATCATCATCAAAAACAATAATAATGTCCAAGTGTACAATGATATTAGAAATACAAGTACCTATCGAAATGTCCACAATGTGGTGTATACGAAATACTACTACCAAAATGGTACATGTCTCAGAAAGTATCTAGGAGGCACTGCCTCCTAAGGGCACTGACTACTGTGGCTGACCATCCCCACCACCACCTAATGTCCCTACACTTGATGTCCCACAATGTGGCCCATCACCCCTCCACTCTCTGTAAAAGTCCTTTGTGACCTACTACGGTAGCTAGGGCTAAAACTGTCTGCTCACCATTCTGGGGGAACTACCTGCTCATACAACCCTCGCTAGTAGAATATCTCCTGGATAGCCCTCACCATCGCCGCCACCGTCTGCCTAGTGGGACCCTGTGCCATAGTCTGATGTACCTTCTCTAGTAGCCCCCAACCCTGGTGTACCTGTAGACACCTAAAATTGGACTGCTCTACAAACCAATTTTCCTTACCGCACACTAATCCATTCTCCCAATCTGCATATCCCTGGTGATCAATTAATTCACCTAATTGATTCATTTAACCTTACAACCCTATCCTATTAATTGAATGAATATTCCTAATATTCATTTAATTGATTTATCCATTTCCTAATCCTTAATTAATTAGATAAATCTTGATTATCTAATTAACCTAGACTTAAGTTAATTAAGATGCCACTTAATTAACCTTGTCCCCCACTCATCCACAATCTAAATTTTAAATTCAAATGTCTCCCACTCACTGAATATAAAATTCAGTTGTCTCCCACTCACCTCCACTCACTGAATATAAAAGATAGTTGTCTCCCACTCATCTCCACTCACTGAATATAAAATTCAAATGTCCCCTACACTCCTCCACTCTTCCCAAAATGGGAATTTTTAATTAATCCACTAGGAATAAAAGATTCACTTTTATTCCTAGCCCTTGATCTTGTCAAAAGAATCCTAACTCTCCATCCTCATCTCCAAATTTCTATAAATTGGACCCTCTCCAAGCCATTTTCATAAGCCAAATCTATGCACAGAAATAATGCCAAAATCACTCTTGTGCTAGGATAGTGAGTTGCACAACTTATGAGCATTTCACATTGAAATCCACTTGTTTAGGGATCATCTTGGTCATAGGAGCTTGTTTGGGTGCAAAGGCTCCTTCTTCCCTTGATGGGATTAGATTTGCATTTGTGAGGTATAATCTTATGTGTTTATTGCATTTGGTTTCATGTTTTTCCTTCATTTGCTTTTCTAATCTACATTGGCACGCCAAATCAAACTAAACATTAAACAAATAAGACAAGTCCTTCCAACACATTCAAACCCAATCACTCATCTATCCTAATCATCCTAATCACCTACCTTATCCACATCATCATCCAAATCATTCAATCTAATCTTATCCTAATCACTATCATCACCCTTAATCCAATTCATCCACATCATTTTAATCCCATCTCTTCCAAATCAAATCCAAAATCTAACCAACATCAATCCATAATCTTCCAAACCATATTTCAAATCCAATCATCAAATCATAACCCAGCACTTGCCAAAAGGACTTAAGATTCAACCACGTGTGTGACATCATGGCAACCTTAGAGGACTTCGAACAGCTCCTTCATATGCTTCACCAAATACATGCAAGCCAATCCCCTTTAGAATAGCGAAGCTTTCAAAGCATTCAATATTTGATTCAAAAAGGTCAAACAAGCCAATCCTCACACATACAATACCTCTTGGATGAAATCCAACACCTCTTGGCCACTTGCAAAGTCCAACAACCATCATATCCAGCACCTATCACATCATATCTATCTACTCATAAACCTACTTCGATACCAACTTATCCCATTTCTTCTAATTTTATCCCTTATTCATATCAACTCATTCAACTACAACAACATCAACCAATTCAACAATTCCAACCATCACAACAACCCATTCAACACTTCCACCAACAAGTCATACCTCAACAAATTCCAACTCGATCCTATGTGTCATCCACATCAACCTATGCCACATCAACCTATCAACCTCCACCTCAACATTATCCAATTCCTCATTCTAACATTCCAACACATCATCAAACCCACCCCCAAGACTATCAATGGCCTCCACAACAAGCACAAGTAAGCCCAAATCCACCTTTGCAACATGACACACCTGCAAGTCCAAGTGGTCCCTTGTACATAAATCAAATGAGTCCAAGTTATCCTAGGCAAGAGCTAATCACCTTTGACAAGGGAGATACCAATCTAGAGTGCCCTCCAACACCATCATCCAGTCCAATACCTATCCTTGAAACCATCCACAAACCATCACAAACTAATCCCATCACCCCCCTATCCAATCCCAATCCTACTTCTACACCAACCATCATCATTATCCATCCATTGTATTGCTCTTCAACCCATAAACTCATGAAGGATGCCATCCATTGGCTATTAGCAAGGAATCAAACACCCTCATGCAATCCACCATCCACCAAATCTCTTGAACACTCCCCTATCATAACTCAAGAACCATCATGCAAACATGTTCAAGAATCCATCCACACACCTATCACATCCATCCAAGCACCCACCACATCTATCCAAGTCACTTCCACTTCCATGCAAGCACACGAGCTATGTCAAGACAAAAATCCAACGCATGTTGAAACATCAACCTCTTCTCCTAATCAAGATCTACCCATCCCATCTAATCCTATCCCCGATCCCCTCCCATCTATTGGTCACCTTATTGATCCCCCATCAACTTCTACCACCCCTTTACCATCCCACATGAATCCTTCACCTCCATCTACCAATCCCATCCCAAATCCATCCCCTTATCCACTTGGAAAAAGCACCTTCATCCGCGGTAAACCCCTTGTAGGATGTGAACAACTTCCATCCACCCCCTATCTATCTCCAACAAATAATGCACTCGTGTCTTGTTTTTGAAGCAACAAACATCCCATTGCCTCTCGCATGCTCCACCTTATGAATTATCAAGGCAAAGGCTTAGGCCTTCATGAACAAGGCATTTTGGAGCCCATCCACACCACATTCCATCCATCCTCACATGGCCTTGGCTATGCATCTCAAGGCAAACAATCTACACAAGTTGATACCACCCACCCACCTTCCAAATTCCATTCATCCAATCCCAAACATGGTGCATCTCATTGCACTCCCAAAACATATGTCACCATCCCTCCTCCATCATCCTATCATTTGCAAAAGCATGTGACCATCTATCTTCCTCCATCCAATTTACCTCCACTACTTCCAACTCCAAATATCCCCATCAAATCCACTCTACCTCCCATCCTACCAAATCCCAACATCCCTATCCACAAATCCACTTTACCTCCTATCCTACCAACTCCTAATATCCCAATCATCAAATCACTTCATCCATCTATCCAAAAATCCACTTTCTAACCCCCCATCCATAAGTCCACTAAAATCCTGAATCAAGACCAACAAAAGCACACATCTTTCAAACGTGAAGCTTCCCCCAAATCCATGGGATTCAAAAATTTGAATGCCTCAACTCCTAAAGCACAAAAGCCTAAAGATATTATCCCTTCCAATCAAAATCCAAAATCAAAAAGGCTATCCAATCCCACACCATCACAAAAAAAAGAAAAAACAAAAATGGTGTGGGTCCCTAAACACAAAGCACCAAACTCTAATGAGGCATCTGCATCCCAATCCACCCTAAAATCCCAAACATCCCCCTCCCCATCTAAAAATCCCCCAAAATCTAAGTCTATTTGGGTTCCTAAAACCCCAAATCGACCATCCAAATATCCCCCATCCCAATCTCCATTACTCCCAACTCCACATCCAAAGTACAAGCTTCCAAATACATCACGATGTGTGCAACCGTTGGTCTTGGTTCCCCTCCATCACTTAACATTCCCACATACCCCCATCTCTCTATCTTTCGTTCACTATCCTACATATCTTCCCCATCACATTCCTATGGTCCATGATTTTGCATAATCCACATATTCCACATCATCCACCATCCATTCCATCTTCTCCTCTCTACCCACATCCATGCAAACATCATCCAAAATTCTATCCAACATGGGACCATCTTCTCCCTGCTATGGAAACAGACGCTAGAGTCCCCCTTCCATCAAAAAAGTAAAAAAGTCAAAAAAGTCAACAAAGCCAAAAAAGCAAAAAAATCAAAAAATCAAGAAAATAGTAAAGAGAAAAAATTCATCCAATGGTGAAAACCACTCCATGTGGTGCCTTGGGCAAGTACCATGATGAAAACCCCTTGTGGGCGTCATGCGTAATCACTCCTCCATCCATTTTGTATCCCTACACTTGGGGGCAAAACCATATCCTTCATCCACATCCATAATATCCTTGCACATCTTATCCACTGTCTTATCATTATCCCATCATATTCCTATCCCCCATCTCCAATGTCTCCTATCATTTCCCATCCATCATATCTTGTTTTAACCATCTCTCACCCTAGATCTTGATAAAGACAACGGGAAACATATCAACAACATGCTTGGGAAACCTCTTGGCATACTCCCTTTCAAAGTATATCCTCCATCCATCTACTCCCAAGTCCATCCATTTCGAAGAGCACAACCGTGTTCTCGCAACCCGCTTCTCCTCTCGAGGGGGCATCATTGGGTCATATGATTCCTTGCAACCTAGCCCTTGGAGAAAATCCTCATCCCAATCTTCCATTTATCTAACATGCATCCCTATCACTTGTCCATTCATCTATCAAATCTCCTATCCATTATCCTTTCATTGCCAATCCCCCTATCCTACCCCATCACCTTCACCTCTAGACTTGGTGTTCCCTTGTCATTGGTATTTAGCACAAAGGCTATCCACATAAAATCCAAAGACACCATCATAATAAACCATTCCTTTTCCAAAAGTCAGAAAAAACCCAAAAACATCACAAAATCAAAAAATTTAGAAAACATCATAAAATCACAAAATCCAAAAACATCACAAATATCAAAAAATCCCAAAACAATAGAAAACACACAAAATTCCAAAAATACTCTATCCATCACACAAATAAAACTTGCTCCATCACACTTATCATCATCACATCTATCATCAATAAGCTTACACGAGATCCAAGCTTCGCATCACCTATCAAAGCATTGTCCCTTAATCAAAATCATCAACTATCAAATTAGCATCAATCACAACTTGTCACCATCACATCTTGAGCCAGTTTTACAACATCATCAAATCATCTATCAATCCCTGCCTTAGGAGATATCTCTCCTACGATAGGTAGAATCTATCACATCATCATCCATTTTGGCAAGAGATACAATGGTTACTTGTTTGGTTCATTGGTCTTTTGGTTTTTTATTTTTATCTTTTGTCCTATTCGAAGATCACATCAAAGCTACCTTGATCTTACTATATCATGGTATGTGGCGAAAACATCTAGAATGGGGCATGGTCTTGCTTTTGTATGTTGTGCTTGTGGGTTGGTTTCATTACTCCAAGCTAGTATTCATATCTTGATTGATCATAGGGTCGGTTCTAGCATATTGATCTTCTTATGCATATAAGGTTCATCATACCTTTTTTGTACTAAGGGCTTATGCTATGAGTCCCCTTCCCTCGTCTAGATAAGGTTGTACTATCTTGGGCATGCATGAGATCATCCCTTTGTCTACATATCTAGTCCATGCAAATGTTGGATAAACATCATCACCCTGGTCTTCTATACCTTGGTGAACATATCCATTTTGCTATATCAAACCTAGGATTGCTCAAATTTAGTTTCAGCACAATGATCATCCACCAATCATCTCCGAACAACATCATCCTTTCATCCCACCACTTATCCTCTGACCAGTTCTACCAATCTGTCCCATTCATTTCGAGAGCACAACCGTGTTCTTGCAACCCGCCTATCCTCTCGAGGGGGCATCACCCTTACCAATTATCCCCAAACCTTTCCCTATTCTTCCAAACCAAAAACCTTTTTTCTATCCAATCCATCTCTATGTTCTAACTTCTTTGAAATGGTGTTATTTAGCCGCAACACCATCTCAAAGAGGGGCAAATGTAGACACCTAAAATTGGACTGCTCTGCAAACCAATTTTCCTTACCGCGCACTAATCCATTCTCCCAATCTGCATATCCCTGGTGATCAATTAATTCACCTAATTGATTCATTTAACCTTACAACCCTATCCTATTAATTGAATGAATATTCCTAATATTCATTTAATTGATTTATCCATTTCCTAATCCTTAATTAATTAGATAAATCCTGATTATCTAATTAACCTAGACTTAAGTTAATTAAGATGCCACTTAATTAACCTTGTCCCCCACTCATCCACAATCTAAATTTTAAATTCAGATGTCTCCCACTCACTGAATATAAAATTCAGTTGTCTCCCACTCACCTCCACTCACTGAATATAAAAGATAGTTGTCTCCCACTCATCTCCACTCACTGAATATAAAATTCAGATGTCCCCCACACTCCACTCTTCCCAAAATGGGAATTTTTAATTAATCCACTAGGAATAAAAGATTCACTTTTATTCCTAGCCCTTGATCTTGTCAAAAGAATCTTGACCCTCCATCCTCATCTCCAAATTTCTATAAATTGGACCCTCTCCAAGCCATTTTCATAAGCCAAATCTATGCAAAGAAATAATGCCAAAATCACTCTTGAGCTAGGATAGTGAGTTGCACAACTTATGAGCATTTCACATTGAAATCCACTTGTCTAGGGATCATCTTGGTCATAGGAGCTTGTTTGGGTGCAAAGGCTCCTTCTTCCCTTGATGGGATTAGATTTGAATTTGTGAGGTATAATCTTATGTGTTTATTGCATTTGGTTTCATGTTTTTCCTTCATTTGCTTTTCTAATCTACAGTACCGCTGGATCGCAGTATCTCTCTCCAATCTGGCTATCTGTAACTCACCTTACAGCTGGGTGATCTGCCCTTGCATTTGTCCCATCTGAGCCTGCATTTGCCCTAGTTGTGCCTACTGCTAAGCCACCTAGGCTCGCAGGGCTGCCAGCTCCCCATCATCATGTCCCTGTCCCTATACATGTCCTTGTACCTATGGTTGTATAGGGGGTGGCATCTGTCCAACCTATGCTTGCTGGGTAGGATCTCAGTCAACCCGCTCTCTCACCCTCCTACCATCTCCACCTCCTCCACCGCCTCTGCCGTCATCACCCCCATCCCTGCCACCCCAGCCACCTTGTCCTCCTCATCGCCACGGACCCTCATCATCCTCCTCCCGATCATCTAGTCTCGAGGATCTCTCTCCAAGTCCTAAGTAGCGAGGGAATGGGTGTGTTGCAAACCAACCTGCATAATCCCATGTCATGCTTACATCTACCACTAATCACCTCATCAGCCATGACTGGTAAGGTATCTGTAAGAACTCTGCCCAAGCCTGCTCAAATGAAGCACCAAGACCCCATCAAGGATGCTCCTTGTGCATCCTAGCAAAGATGGCATTCTCCAGGGGCATCCCTTGGATCCTACCAAACTACTGATACACATGAGAAATGATGTGCCTCTCAAGAATGTAGGGAGTCCTCCCTATCAACCATCTCATCTAAAAACAAAACGGTAGCTCTAATGCATCCTCATCCCATACCTCACAATCTAGGTAGGGTCGCCAAACAACTGCATCCACATTGTCAAACGTGTGCTACCAGTACTCTAGCTTCCCCAGCTTGGGTTGGGAAAGACTCTCCTGGAACATATAAGAATAAGGCTGATCCCTGCCCCAGGGGCCCATACCAATAGGTCAAGTGATGGCAATGTGGCACCAAGCCCAAATTTGTAACAATGAAACTCTGCATGACAAACTGGCAGCTCCATCATAAATAAACTGATGCAATTCATGGTAAAGATGTGCTAGCAGACAAGGACCCTAAGCAAATCGAGTCCCCTCTGTGATAATTCACTCCAAAGTCCTCCCCCATCCAACTGCAAACCCGTGTGACCTCCTATCAGGGCACAGTTATCTCTCTAATCAACCCGGTGACAACCGACAGAAGAGGCTCGTAATAGGTAACCATGTCTACCCAGTTGATCTCTGTGCCCTTGATGGTGTCATCATCAAAGACCTGACAACACTCATCTAGTCCTACTCCAGTCTGAGACTCATACTCTATGAGCTCTCTATCTATCAGAATCCATAGAATCTGATGGACATCCTCCAGTGTCACTATAATCTCCCTGGTAGGAAGATGGAAGGTCCCATCCTCACTATGAAATAGCTCAGAAAGTGCAATCAACATACCGAGATTAGCCCAAATCTCAGGCATAAAGAAAACATAGGATAACACTGCCGATCCTAGCACCAGATAGTCAATCTCTGTCAAGTATGGTCTCAAAAGCTGTGTCACCAGAAATTGCTCCCGAGACATGAGTACACCATTAAGATCCTCCTGCAATCAGCCAAACATGCATTAATCAAACAACATCAACTAAACCATATATCTATCTGTCAAACGTCAAGTACTTAGTAATTTTATCATGATATCTATCCTATCATCTCTCATGAGATTCTATCAATCTCATAGATGAATTATCAGTTGGTGAACGTCGATCACGATGCCGACTTTATCAAATTTGCTACATATTTTTCTATCTAAAAATAGATGTGCAGTTCTGTTTAACATTTGTGCATGTTTAGGGTGGATGCACAGAATCCCCTTGCCTTTGTGCAGTATCATTCATATGCACAGATTCTGGCAACGTATGTGCAGCATAAAATCAAATGCGTAAGTTTAGAACAAGTGCACAGTTTCCTATCATTTGTGCAGAAACCCTTTGCATATGCGCAATACTATCCTACATTTACAAAAACCATGCATTTGCGTAGATTCCTCTGGTATTTGTGTAGAATCAGAGCATTTGCGCAGAAGCCCAGGGCAAATGCGCAGATTCATTCTTGTTGCGCATTCACAACACCTAAGTTTGACCTAGCTTTTTGACCACAATAAATGCACCTAAGCTAAAATTGAAAGTGTACTTACCAGTGGGCCATACTCTACTAGACGGTTGAACTGTTAGATCCTCTCGAAGCGGTGTAACTCAATTGGAACCTGTTGCATTGTCGCAGACTCTTCTTAGCACCTGAGCTCTGATCTCCTATAAGCTCTCCACAAAAGACAAGTGTGCAAATGACATGGAATGTGACCCCACACTCCTATTTATAGTGCATTGAACCCTATTTGGAGGTGATTTACTTTTTGCATGCTAGGGCATGTTTTTCATCCCATTTTTTTTCTTCCACATCAACCAAATTCTTCACCCTAACCTGTCATTCAACCTATCTCATTGTGAGATTGTCTGTCATCTTGTCATCACGTTCTTTCCGTCCAATCTCCTGAGGGGGCATCATATCGTCATAAACCTATACCAAGGGCAAACTGGGGCATGTATCAATCGTAGAAAATTTTTATTCTTTGAAACAATGTGATAAAACACATTGTATCAAAGAGGGGCAAAATGTATACACCTAAAAATGGCTAAGTTGAATTAAATAAATATTTTAATATTTATTTTATTCCCATTCCTCTATTAATTAAATAAGTATCCTAATTTTTTTAAATGATTTATTATCCCAAAATTAAATAAAAATCAATTTATTTAATTAAATATCCTAATTCCTCTAATGTCTCATCTAATTAAATAATCCTAAATTATTTAATTAATCCCAAATTCCTCTATTCTAAAGTCCTAAAATTCATAAATCCACCTCACCATGTTGCACACATAATTAAATATTTTAATATTTAATTAGCTAATTTCCCTCACCCACATGTCCTATTTATTCTCCAATCAGAATTAGTTATCTAATCAATCAAGAAAGTTGACTCATCAATCAATTCAGTCAACTCTCCAATCAACCCAGTCATCTAATCAATCTATCCAGTTAACTCCTCAATCTATTTTGTTAACTCCCATAACTCATGAAAGGAGCTCGGACACTTGTCCTCTTCTAATTCACACACATTCTCTCGAGCTTCCTCAACCGTACACCTCACAAGTAATTCCTCCAGTCATGGATCTATTGACACTTGGATCTTAGCCTCCTCAAGCCTATAAAAACAAGGTTCTCACACCCATTTTGCATCATCTCAAGCATTTGTAATCTTACTTTGCAGGAATTCTACCAGCGTGCCTTTGGCAAAGTATCCTCATTACATTTGCATAATCCCATTATCATCATAATCATCCAACCATGTCTCCATTATTCGTCATCCATCTTCATTAGAATTGCATTGTTAGTTTAACCTTCATTGCATTTATTCATCTACAACCATTCTCCTATTGTCATCTTCAACAACAAGGAAGTACAACTTCTAAGAGCTAAAATCATACACAAGATCGATACGAGATAGGCAACAATGGAAGCTACTAGGTAAATCGGTCTATGAAGGTAATATCTTTGTTTACTATATTTACATCAATTTCATTAAGTTATTGGATATTTAGTTGTTTAAAACTATTGTTCACATTTTCCTCTAACATGTGGCATTAGAGAACTGACATATGTTGGGAAATAATAAGAACGGTGGGAACAATGTAGGAAACAATGTGGGGAACTATGGGGAAACAATGGTGGTAATAATGGGCACGAAAGGAACAATGGAAATGGGTATGGTTCGGTGAATAATAGGATTGCAAATTAGTGGGCAAGAGCTACAACAGCCAACTCTAGGCCCCTCATGCCTAACTTTCCACCAAGGATTAACCCACAAATTGAAGAATAACCCACACAACATGAGTTATAGGATCAAATCTTAGATGTTTGGAGGAATTTCAGAATGGAATTTTAGGCTGAGATGTTCTTCCATGATTACATGGACCTAAGACTTAAGCATAGACCCCATAGAGGTGGGAGATTACAGAATCAAGAGTTACAACGGAAGGTTGGTAAGTTGTCTATTCCTTGTTTTGATAGGTTTGGGAAGACTAAAGCTAGAGATTGGGTGCATATATTTTATATTTATTTTCAGCTTAATCCTATGCCAGAGGATAAGGCTATTAAGTATGCAACTCTTCATTTGGATGGTAATGCCCATGAGTGGTGGTGCCATGGGATGATCACATTGGGCCATGATCAGATTGAATCATATGCAGAGTTTACTGAGAGGTTGATCGATCAATTTGATAAGAAGGATCCTGAATTGTACTTTAAGGAATTGGCATAGCTTAAGCAGTGGGGCTCTGTTGATACATATATTTATGATTTCAGAAGCTATCCATAATGGTGACTAATTTCTCAAAGAGGAGATTGATAGTGTTATTCGTTGATGGGTTGTCTGATCCATTGAGAGGTTGGATTAAAGCAGTTAATCCACCCACATCACATGAGGCAATCAAGAAGAAAAGAGACATAGAATCATCCACTTCAAGAAGTAAATTTCAATCAAAAGGATTCTTGCATAAAAAGGATAAAGATAAAAAATATTTTCAGTGAGGTTCCAATCAGCTTAAGAATGAGACAAACAAATTGGATAGTGATCAACTCAGTGAGATGAGAAGGAAGAAATTATGTTTCCACTGTAGGGAGCCATGGGATCCATTTCATAAATGTAATATCAAAGCAAAGGCCAAATAAATTGAATACTTTTCAGATGATGAAACAACTTCAGAATATTCAGATCAACATTCTAATTCAGAAAGTAGTGAAGAAGAAAATTCATCAAATGGGGGACAAGCTAGTGAAGGAGTTATTGCTCAGCTCTCTAGTTTTAAAAAAGGTTGGATCATTCAAGGTTAGAGGTGTGCTTTGTGGATAGTGTATAATAACTCTCATCAATACAGGTGCCACACACAATTTTATTGATGAGGGGTTGGTAGCTAAGAGGGGACTCAAAATAGAAGAATTTGAAGGGTTTAAAGTAATCGTTGAGGATGGATTTAAAATCACATGCACTCGTAAGATTTTTGGCCTAAATATACAGTTGGGTAAATATGAGTTGAGGGATGATTAGTATGTGATTGGCATAGGTGATACAGATGTAGTTCTTGGCATGCATTAGATGAGAACTCTTGGAGAGTTCACTATGAATTTTCATACCATGGAGATGAAATTTGAATCAAATGGAAAAAAGATAGTACTCAGAGGCATGTCAGATGGGGGTCCCAGAGTAGTATCCTTCAAGAGGTGGAGCCTTTGATTAGACATGATCAGGTGGAGTGGGAAGTGGAGTATCTCATCATGCCTACAGTTCCAGATCAATAGAAGAAAAATTATCATCCGAATATTCAGTGTTAGGATTAAGGTGCCATCAACCTTGTAAATCCTATGTAATTAATTACTCTGAATATTGTTTGTAAATCACCCATAAGAGATGAAAGGTTTCACCAGCAACGGTCTTGTTTCAGCTACATGTTTATATCCAGTCCTCAACGCTCATTCATCCACAATAGGAGGTCATAGGGGGTTTCCCCCCGGTGAGGGGTCCGGGGGCCACGCACCCCGACAGGGGTTCAGGGATAGTGCCCTCAAAACCACATTTTATTTGATATTTTATTATTATGAATCTGGACCATTCGTCATTAGGTCACATATCTAACGGTCGATATTTTTTCAGTTATCTTGCCCTGGAAGGCAACCCCCTTTTATAAGGATATTTGTACTACATTTTATCAGAGTTGAGAGTAATAGGTGTTGCTGGATTGAAGACTGAAGGAGAGAGGAAGTGCATGTATTGTAATCTCATATATTTGAAGATAATACAACTTGGAGCCTCTTTTCTTGGTGGAGTTTTTTACTCGAAAGGGTTTTCTCCATGTTACATACTGTGTTATGTGTTATGTTCTTAATGCTTTTTATTTATGTGTAGTGGGTTTTAATTTTTGTTGCAATCTCCATTGATTCTACATTGTTTAGAGGATAATAAGGTTAGAATCAGATTTTTGTTATGTGGTTTGCACCTTCATTTCTAACATTCAGAAGTTGATATCAAAGCATAGAAAGGTGTTTAGGAGTATTCCACCTAGAGTGCCACCTGAGAGAGGGATAGAGCATGTGATAGAGCTGGAGGAGGGTGCCAAACCAGTGATTACTACACCTTACAGACATCCTAAGAGGCTTAAGGATGAGATAGAAAAAACTATTAAGGAGTTATTGGAGATGGGGCAAACTAGACCCAACAAGAGCCTTTTTGCTTCAACAGTGGTTTTAGTGAAGAAGAAGGATGGGAAAATATAGATGTGCATTGACTATAGGGCTTTAAATAAAAAGACAATAAAGAACAGATATCTCATTCCTAGGATTGATGAGTTGATAGATGAGCTGCATGGTGCTTGTTATTTTTTTACGATTGATTTGAGGTCAGGCTACCATCAAATCAGGATGAGGATGGAGGATATAGAGAAGACAACTTTTAGATGCCACTTTGGACACTTTAAGTTCTTTGTGATGCCTTTTGGATTGACTAATGCACCAACTACTTTCTAGAGTTTCACGAATCAAGTATTCAGGAAGTAGTTAAGGAAATTTTTGTTAATATTTTTTGATGATATCTTGATTTTCAATTGAACTTGGGAAGAACATATGAGGCATCTTGAGGAGGTTTTGAGCATATTGGAGAGTGTGTCCTTGCATGCTAAGGAGTCCAAGTGTGACTTTGGCATGATAGAACTTCTCTATCTTGGTCACATTATCAGTGCAGAGGGAGTGAGAGTTGACCCTGAGAATATCAGGGCTATTATTGAATGGCCTACACCTACAAATCTCCCTCAGCTTAAGGGATTATTTGGTCTGTGTGATTTTTACAAGAGGTTTGTTAAGGGTTTTTCACAGACTGCAGCTCCACTTATAGAGTTGATGAAGAAGGGAGCCTTTGAGTGATCCGATTCAACACAGAGGTGTTTTGATCACTTCAAACAGATGATGTTTACATGCCCAGTGTTGGTAATTTCATATTTTTCCAAACCTTTTGAGTTGGAGTGTGATGTTTCAGGAGAGGGAATTGGTGTTGTTTTGATGCAGGAGAAGTATCCCATCACCTTTGAGAGCAGGAAGTTGAGAG
This sequence comes from Cunninghamia lanceolata, assembly GCA_027924645.1. NCBI lineage: Eukaryota > Viridiplantae > Streptophyta > Pinopsida > Cupressales > Cupressaceae > Cunninghamia > Cunninghamia lanceolata. Next base: position 41,153,126 of record BSBN01000391.1, on the reverse strand, counting down.
GTGTAGAGAAGAGATACTCCATATATGATAGGGAGATGTTGGACATCATGCATGCTTTGGCCAAGTTTAGAACATATCTGGTAGGGGGCAAATTCATCATCAAAACGGATCACAATAGCATCAAATATTTTATGAACCAGAAAGATCTCAGCAATAGGAAACACAAGTGGGTGAGTAGATTACAGGCCTATGATTTTGACATTGTATATGTTAAGGGGAAGAAGAATGTAGTTGTTGATGCACTCTCTAGGAGGCCTCATTTGTGTTCATTGGTTGAGATCATTGTTGATTGGAGGGAGTTGATTTCAGCAGAGTATGCTAAGGATACTTGGGCAATAGGAGTCACTGAGGGCACTATTCATGATGATAGGTACACGGTGCTCAATGAGTTGATTATTTATAAGGAGAGAATCTATTTGGTGCCTAATTAATAGCTTAAGGTGAAGATATTGAGGACTTTCCATGATGCACCCATGGCTGGTCACCTGTGGTTCTTCAAGACATACAAGCAAATCAAGAAGAGGTTCACATGGAAAGGACTTAAAAATGAAGTCCTTAAGTATGTTAGAGAGTGCCCCACTTGCCAACAGAATAAAAATGAGCACACTTATCTAGCTAGTTTTGCTTCAGCCCTTACCCATTCCTAATCAGAATTGGGAATGTATCTCCATGGACTTCATCACTGGGCTACCTAAGGTACAAGGCAAGGACTGTATATATGTTGTAGTAGACATGTTGACCAAATTTGTACACTTTTTTTCTATTTATGCAACATATACTGCAACACAGGTAGCTGATTTATTTTTTAAGGGAGATTTTTAGACTTCGCGGGATGCCTAGAAGCATAGTGAGTGACAGGGACAACAAGTTCCTAAGCCTCTTTTGGCAGGAACTTTTCAAATTGAGTGGGACTAAACTCACTCCTAGCACTAGCTACCACCTACAGATAGATGGGTAGATAGAGATAGTGAACAAATGGGTGTAGAGGTATCTCAAGAATTACATTTCAAGACAATAGAGAGCATGGGTGAGATGGCTACACCTTGGAGAATATTGTTATAATTCTACCTATCACATGTCTATTAGGATGTCACCATTCATAGCATTGTATGGGTATGAGGCACCTAACTTTATTGATCTACTCTTTGGGGATAGTAGAGTGCCTAAGGCAAGAGACTTGTTGTAGGAGAGTCAAGATATTATGAAATCATTAAAGGAGAACTTGTAGCAGGCATAGAATCCACAGAAGTTATATGTTGATCAACATCAGATAGAGTGTAGAGGTGGGCGACATGGTATATTTGTGGCTCCAACCATATAGACAGTCCCCCTCAAGAAGAGTGGGTTAGAAAGGCTAAAACCTAGGTTCTATGGTCCTTTCAAAGTCTCCAAAAGGATTAGAGAAGTAGCCTATGAGCTAGAACTACTAGCTAGCAGCAGAGTGCACAATGTATTTCATGTGTCTAGGCTAAAAATGGCACTTGAGCATAATGTGGTCCCTTCATCTGAGTTGCCACCATTAGATGAGAAGGGGAAGCTAATCTTGATTCTAGAGGCCATTATTGACTACAAGGAGCGTACACTGCAAAAGTGGATTATCAAAGAGTACATGGTCAAGTGGAAGAATTTATCAGTAGAGGATGCAACGTGCAAAAATGAATAGATCTTTCAACATATAGAGTTGAGATTGCTTAGGGACAAGTAATTTTGGGGAGGGTGGACTGTAATGTCTCCTTCCTAAGCACTCAACTTGGTGATTGTTAGCCTATTCAACGGGTTCTCGTAGGCTAATGAGTTAGGGGAAGGGAACTCTTGGTGACTGTTCAATCTAGTATCTAGTGATGAAAGGCATTGCATTGACCTCTATCAATTGAGTTTTGCATAATAACCTTTTCTGGAGAGGATTCAGGTAATTTGTCCACATTTACTATTTTTAGTAAGTCATAGGTTGGACACCGACTTGGTCAGTTGGCAGTATTTCTATTTTGGGAATGTCGGTGAATGTATTTGATGATGATATCTTGGCAGTCAATGTGTTCTAGAGCATTTAATTTAAATAATGTTAAAATATTAAAGTTAAATTAAAGATTTAACTTTAGCATTATTTAATTTAATAAAGTGACTTTATGAGGCGCCTAGGGAGACATAAGAAGTTGTGTTTTAAATTAAATAAAGTGTCTTTCCTAGGGATGGGTGCCTACATGGGAGATACAAGGGGATGTTTTAAATTAAATAAAATATTTTAATATCCCTACTTGGGCATAGGAATTTGAGGGCAAATAAAAGAGCCTTTTTGGAGCTCATTTGTTATGCATGATTTTGGAATTGATAACGACACTCTGCTGGATTGAACTTGTTCATCCTTTAGCTTTGTGGAGATGAAATCCTTCATAGATAACATCTTCCTCATTGGTGAAAGATCTAACCTGGTAGATTAATTGGTCATTTTATTCAATAATTGTTGGGAATTAAGGTGTCTCAACCTTTGCAAGTTTCTAGCATTTATTATTTAATTGTATTTATTTTTTGCCTATTATTGTAATTTGGATGCAAATCCTATTTCTTCACTTTGTGGGAGTTGGCACGGTGATGTGTCATTCTACATGGAAGGTGACCACATGTATTTTTGTCCTCATATGAGGAGATAAGCATTCCACCTTGTGGTAGAAGAGTTTTGTCATGTGTCAGCATCTTTCGGGTGTTGTAAGAGGTTTATGACACGTAAGAGCTATGATAGAATCTATGACATGTAAGGGCCAGAAATGGAAGATTATATGACAGGTGAAGACAAGTGTCTGAAAGCATCTTGCATGGGGAAGTAGGCACCCAAGTTTGACTATGACAAGGTTGTAAGAGAATCTGCTATTAATAGACAGTTATGACATATTCTCTTACAACTGTAAGAGTTGTCATATATGACAAATTTTATGACATTGTAAGAGCATCTTTCATATCTTAATTGGGTAAATTTGGGGTTCCCAAGTTCGAGGGTTGTAAGGGATGAAAGAGAATCACTTACATGTGTCATATGCATGTTTTATGGCCTTGGAAATTGGGTGATGCAGAGCATCAAGGACTGAGGAGGACACTTCAAACCTTCACAGGCAATGAGCTCTCAAGGTTCATTGTTTTTGACTGAGATCAGACTTCTTACAAGGAAGGGTTTCAACACAATAACTAACTTGTTCTTGACATACAAAATGAGGGACTTCAGGACACATATCACAAGATTCCTAACTCAATCCAAGATTTCATCCAACCCACGGTGCAGGGTCTGCAGGACATCAGTCTCATAGACTGTCACAACACTACTGCTCCATTGGAAAGACAGTCACAATATCCTCCTTGGGATGATCTCCATTAATACAAACTCAATCTCACACGAGGTGTCAAATTAGTAACATGCCTAATGCCTTCATTGACAAATCAACAACACACCAACATACCAACTACTTTCCTTGTGGTGACTGTCTCCCGGAGGACTGACAAAGACAGAACAAGGCACAGTGGACTGCTTTCTCCAAGAAGTCTCTTTCTACTCCTTGTCACAGGACCATTGCTAGATCCAAAGCATCTTGCACCTTTGATAATGACTAGTATTTCATAGGAAGTCCACTCCCACAGTCGATGGTTACCACCCCTCTGCTATTGTCCTTCTCTAAGTGCCAACACATGGCTCTGCAGGGTCATCTACAAGACAAACTCACCCTACACCATTCTCCTGCCTCCAAACCCTTCACAAGACCTTGACCCATCTATAATACATTCCATTCCATTGATCATGAACAAAAAAGATCAGTGGAATGAAGAGAACTCCATTGGACTACTTAGAAAAACCCTAACTCAGGGTTTCCAACCTAATTGCAGAGAAAAGAGAAATACAGAAGTAAAGATGAATGTCAATAGCCCAAATAACTTGTAAATGAAAGGTCACTCACCAACCTAACTCTCCATCATAGGCACCAATCACCACTTGGCCATATAGGTACGGAGCATGCAAGAGAACAGTAAATTTTTGGCTGTAACAACAGGTTTAAGAGCAGTTTAATGTTCTACAGTCATAGCATGCTTTTCATTCAATATCAAGAGTCCAAACTTATTTTAATGGATAGTTAACTCATCAATCTTTACTCCCAATCATCCAACATTCTTCAACAGGGCCGTACTATACAGTAGTATGGGCTCAAATGCATATGAACTCAGAAAAAATATAGAAAAGGGCAAGAAAACAGAGATTTTTTTGTTATTTCTTACAAACCACCAAATGTCTCCTTCACAATACACCTTCCAGGCCTCCAATAAACCTCCTACGTTTGAATGAAGAAGTTTGGGAGTGGTTGGGGTTGATGAAACTGCCCCAACCATCGAGCTTCTTCTTTATTTCTAACTGCAGCAACTAGTAATTATTTAGTATCTGTCCTCTTTAGGACTACATTGACTATTTTATGTTTAATAAAACATTTGATAACCTTTAACAAGGTTCTAACACATCTTCTAGCCTTTGACACGCTTACAAACATGAGGATTGCATCCTACATACCTTAGGAGGGCTACCAAAGTAAGGAGACTGCCTTTTACAATATGACTGTCCTCCTTAGGACTTACAACATGAGAGTAGGTTTTAGATATTTGGACATAGTCCCATTACAAGCATGGTATCCAAGCCTTATTACAACATTGAATGGTCTCAAGGACCTTATTTAAACAAAACAAACTACTTGAAGATCAAGTAAAACCTAGATGTCTTGGTGCTCCTGCACCATTAGGCCACATGGATTTGGACAAGTTCCTTGTGTGACTTGCTCTAGAAGCTACCTCCATTCGTACTACTTCTCTTTATATACAGGTGCTTGGAGATGGAGTTTGTATCACAAGTTTACATGTATTGTTATGCTGCCGGATTGACTCCAGATATGAGTGTCGAAGACCCTTGAAGCTTGCATTGCAAGTGTATTGTAAACATTCTTTCAGATTTGTTAATACATTGTGCAGGTTTCTGAGTGGGGTTTTTCACCCGATAAGGGTTTTCCCCACCGTAAATCTTTGTCTCTCTTCTTCTGTCTACTTTTTGGTTCTTGTGTTTTGCTACAATATCTCATGTTAATGATTTAACATTGCTGTAATAGTTAGGATAAATTTAAATTTGCATAGCCCTCTCCTCATTAGATTAGTGTAGGAATTGTTTTCTGCACACCTAGCTTCCTTTCAGTTGGTATCAGAGCTTGATCACCTTTGGTCCTAGTCGTTGGGTAGGGGTTTTTTGAGCTAATATTAGGTTGAGTGGGAGTCTGTGCAGAGCATTCTGTATCTTATTGCAGCAAGGATATGGCAAGCACATCAGGAAGGTTTGAAGTGGAGAAGTTCAATGGCAGTAATTTCAAGCTATGGAAGCTCACGATGGAAGACATGTTAGTTGATTGAGACCTTTGGGATAGTGTGAACAGAACTAAACTAGCTACAATGTCACAAGCTAACTGGGATCTCAAGGATCAGAAGGCTAGGGTCTCATAAGACTTAGTCTTGCCAATTCTATGTTGTTAAATGTCCATGAGGAGACTACTACAAAACTCCTTTGGAAGAAGTTGGGGGATGTGTATCAAGACAAATCTCTAGTTAATAAACTTTTTTTGAGAAAGAAGTTGTATTCTCTTCGAATGGAGGACAGAGGATCCATTGCTGAACATATGAATGCTTTCAACATGCTGGTTGCACAATTGACATCTATTGGTATAAATATGGAGGAGGAGGATCGGTGTATGACCCTGCTTTGTTCTCTACCAGACTCATGGGATCATCTTGTCATGGTAATCGAAAGCACCACATCCACATTCAAAATGGAAGAAGAGGTTTCTTCGTTGTTGTTTGAAGAGATGTAGAGAAAGTCTTCTGAGGCAACCAAAGGGGCCCTTGCAGTTCATGGAAGACGCAAGGAGAAAGGGAAGAAGAAGGACAAGAAAGCTAAGAAGGGTAGATCCAAATCTCCTGGAAATTCCAAGGCTCTTTGTTGGAACTGTGGCAAAACTAGGCACTTCCGAAAGGAATGCAAAGAGGAGAAGAAGAAAAAGAAGAAAGCTCCTGATTCAGATTCTGACAAGTCACAAGATGATGGTGATGCTTTCATCGTAGCCCTAGCAACCCATGCATCTGATGATGTGTGGCTAATCGACTTTGGTGCATCATTCCACATGACCTCGCATTAAGACTGGTTCACTAAGTATGAGGAGTTCGATGGTGGAAAGGTGTATCTAGGTGACGGCTCTCATCTGAAGATCATTGGTCGTGGAAGAGTCTCTATCTGATTCCCTGATGGTCGAGTGAAGGGGATCTCTGGAGTTATGCACATCCCAAGCTTAACACAGAACCTACTTTCTGTAAGTAGTTTGAATGATGCAAGTGTGCAGGTTGTCTTTTCAAAAGAAGGATGCAAGATGACTGGAGGATCTATGGTGCTTGCTAAGGGTACTCGGAGAGGTACTCTATTTCAGCTGGAAGCATGCATTGCACAATGCAATAGTTCTTTTGACTCAAGGAAGAGGGCAGCAGTCACTTCATCCCCACCATCTGAACGAGCAGTGAAGAAATCTATTGTTTCTAGTCTTGATGGTTGTAATCGTGCATCAGAAGTTAAACTTCCTGTAGAAAGGACAATGTGATGGCATAAGAGATTTGGCCACATTGGTGAGAAGGGTCTGCGTACCCTAAAAAATAAGAACCTCGTTGAGGGGTTAGATGATTGTAATGTTGAGTTTGACTTTTGCGAACACTACATTTATGGAAAACAAAACCGTGTTCAGTTTTACTCGAGTTCTCATAAGTCTTCTGGTGTGTTGGACTTTATTCATTCTGATGTGTTTGGTCTTGTTAATGTTCCTTCGTTATCAAAATCTATATACTTTGTATCTTTTATAGATGATTACAATAGAAGGACATGGATTTATTTTCTCAGAAGCAAATCTGAAGTCTATAGCAAGTTTAAGGAGTTTAAAGACTTTGCTGAAATCAGACTGGTAAAAAGATTAAATGTTTGAGAACTGACAACAGTGGTGAGTTCTGTTCTATAGAATTCGATAAGTATTGCAAGGAACTTGGGATTGAAAGGCACAAGACAACTCCATACACCCCGCAGAAAAATGGAGTTGCAGAGAGGATGAGCAGGACACTGATGGAGAGGGCTAGGAGTATGCTTAGTGGAGCTGGTCTAGAACAAAAGTTTTGGGCTGAAGTTGTTGCCACTATTTGCTATCTAGTAAACAGATCTCCTACATCAGCTCTTATTGGAAAGACACCCATGGAGGTGTGGTTTGGTAGAAAGCCTTCAATAAGGCATCTTCATGTTTTTGGTTGTGAGGCATATGCACATGTGCCTAAGGAGAAGTGGTCAAAGTTGGAGAACAAAGTTGTTAAGTGTATCTTCATTGGCTATGGTGTTGGTGTGAAAGGATACAAGCTTTGGGACCCTGTGGCTGAAAAAGTGTTGTATAGCAGAAGTGTCATCTTTAGAGAGCTTACACCTTCTTCCACTGTTTTGCAACCAAAAGAAAAAGAAAAGAAAGAGGATGTTGTTCAGTTTCCTCTCACCCCTGAGAAGACTGAATAGAAAGATAATGTTGGACCTGATGATGAGGAGAGCTCTAGCAGCTCTAAAAGCTCAGAAGAAGAAGTTGAACCTCAACCTCAGCTCTTGAGGAGGTCTACACGGATAAGAAAGCAACCTGAAAGGTTTGGTTTTACATTGCTTGATTCTAGTTGTGCTTATGCTTTGATTACTAACAATGATGAACCTAGAACTGTATCAGAGGCTTTGGATATGAAGGATGCAGGTTCCTGGAAGGAGGCCATGGAGGAAGAAATGGCTTCTTTGGAAAAGAATCAAAATTGGGACTTGGTGCCTTTGCCTCTTGGACAGAACCCATTAGATTCAAATGGGTGTTCAAGAAGAAAATTGGTGCAGATGGCAGCATTAAGAAGTATAAGGCCAGATTGGTTGCAAAGGGGTATTCACAAGGGAGGGTATAGATTATGGTGAGATCTTCTCTCCCGTTGCAAAACTGACATCCATTCAATTCCTGTTATCTCTCGCAGTAGCTTATGACTTGGAGGTAGAACAGATGGATGTGAAGACAAATTTCCTTCATGGTGACTTGGAGGAAGAAATCTACATGTCACAGCTAGAGCATTACATGGTAAAAGGTAAAGAAAATTTGGTTTGAAAACTTAAGAAGTCTTTGTATGGTTTGAAGCAATCCCCTAGGAGATGGTACTTGAAGTTTGATGCCTTTGTGTTGTCAATTGGATTTGTGAGACTGAAATCAGATCACTGTGTGTATTATAAATTTGATGGTGATCGTATTCTCATTGTTGCACTGTATGTTGATAATATGTTGCTCATTGGGAAGGGTAAGAATATGATTTCTGATTTTAAATCTCAATTGTCAACTCAATTTGAAATGAAATATTTAGGGGCAGCCAGGTACATTCTAGGAATGGAAATTAGAAGAGATAGAATGAACAAAAAACTTTGGTTAAGCCAGAGTAAGTATGTGAAGACCATGTTGGATAGATTCAGCATGGCAGATTATAGACCATTGTGTGTTCCTATTTCTTTGGGGACAAAGTTGTCTATTGAGGATTGTCCAAAATCTCCTAGTGAGGTGGAGGACATGAGCAGAGTACCTTATGCTAGTGTTGTTGGCAGTTTGATGTATGCTATGGTCTGCACAAGACCAAACATTGCCCAAGCAGTGGGAGTCCTTAGTCAATTTATGGCTAATCCTAGAAGGGTTCATTGGGATGTAGTCAAGTGAGTGTTCATATATTTGAGGGGTACTTCTGAGTATTCCATTTGTTATCATGGTAATGTTTTAGGACCTCTACATTCTGTTGATATTCATGGATTTGTGGATTCAGATTGGGCAGGTGACATTGACAGCAGGAGATCCACATGTGTTTACACTATTTGGTGGTGCTATTAGTTGGATGAGTAAGAGACAACATGTTACTTTGTCCACGACAAAAACTAAGTATATGGCAGCAACTCATGCTTGTAAGGAAGCCATTTGGCTTAAGAGATTGTGTTCAGATATTGGTGTTGATGTAGGTCAGATCACATCAGTTGTGACAGTCAGAGTGCAATTTGCCTTGCAAAGAATCCAACTTTCTATGCTAGAACCAAGCACATTGATGTTCAGTTTCACTTCGTGAGAGACATGGTTGAGGATGGAAAGGTAAATTTGGAGAAGGTAGATAATTTGAAGAATGTTGCAGATGCATTGATGAAACCAATGAGCACAAAGAAGTTCAGATGGTGTTTGGAGTCTATGGGCCTCTCGGCCTATAGCAGTTAAACCCTGTTATTTCCATTGGCTCTTGAAAGGTGTTCGACAAGTGGGAGAATGTTGGGAATTAAGGTGTCTCAACCTTTGCAAGTTTCTAGTATTTATTATTTAATTGTATTTATTCTTTGCCTATTATTGTAATTTGGATGCAAATCCTATTTCATCACTTTGTGGGAGTTGGCACGGTGATGTGTCATTCTACATGGAAGGCGACCACATGTATTTTTGTCCTCATATGAGGAGATAGGCATTCCACCTCGTGGTAGAAGAGTTTTTCCATGTGTCGGCATCTTTCAGGTGTTGTAAGAGGTTTATGAAACGTAAGAGCTATGACAGAATCTATGACATGTAAGGGCCAGAAATGGAAGATTATATGACAGGTGAAGACAAGTGTCTGAAAGCATCTTGCATGGGGAAGTAGGCACCCAAGTTTGACTATGAAAAGGTTGTAAGAGAATCTGCTATTAATAGACAGTTATGATAGATTCTCTTACAACTGTAAGAGTTGTCATATATGACAGATTTTATGACATTGTAAGAGCATTTGTCATATCTTAATTGGGTAAATTTGGGGTACCCAAGTTGGGGGGTTGTAAGGGATGAAAGAGAATCACTTACATGTGTCATACGCATGTTTTATGGCCTTGGAAATTGGGCCACATGGATTTGGATGAGTTCCTTGTGTGACTTGCTTTAGAAGCTACCTCCATTCGTACTACTTCTCTTTATATACAGGTGCTTGGAGATGGAGTTTGTATCACAGGTTTACAGGTACTGTTATGCTACCAGATTGACTCCAGACACAAGTGTCGAAGACCATTGAAGTTTGCATTGCAAGTGTATTGTAAACATTCTTTCAGATTTGTTAATACATTGTGCAGGTTTCTGAGTGTGGGGTTTTTCACCCAATAAGGGTTCTCCCCACCATAAATTTTTGTCTCTCTTCTTCTATCTACTTTCTGGTTCTTTTGTTTTGCTACAATACCTCATGTTAATGGTTTAACATTGCTGTAATAGTTAGGATAAAGTTGAATTTGCATAGCCCTCTCCTCATTAGATTAGTGTAGGAAGTGTTTTCCGCACACCTAGCTTCCTTTCAAGAATCACACAGAGGCTTATTGTTTTTAGTTTTTGATGGAGTTTTGCCAAGGATTTCAAATCAAAATATGAGGGTAGATTGAAGAGGTTATATTGTTAGTTTTGGAAGGCACAAGTATCAAATTTTAATTCCCATTTTATGGTTGCACCCTCTCATTAGCAGGTCGTACCCTTTTGTAGACTATTTGGCTTTGTTTTGGAGGATTTTCTTCATCATTCTTGGCGTTGAGAGTTGGGTTTTTGGTTGTAGAGGTGAAAGGAGGTTATGGTGAACATATGAAGGTTATTTTACATTATTTATTTCTATTGTACCTGATTAGACTAGGTCATACCAGTCAAGAGGAAAGGTGTGACCTCTCTAGGTCAAAGTGCCTAAGGTTTGGAGCCCATTTCTACATCTTTGGAGGTGCCTTGAATGTCTACATTACTGTTTGACATTTTGGAGGTGCAGAACATAGGGTTTGTTTTTTTTGGTGCCATTCTAGGGTTTCAATTTGTTGTAATATTTCATGTTAGACCTACAACATATAAAACAACAAATGGGTATGTCTGATTTTGCATTGTAATTACATTTTAACAACTGGGTATCTTTAGTTTTGATGATATAAATTACATTTTCAGTTTATTGCCAATTGTGGGTACTTTCAAAAATCACATTTGAAGATTATTTTAGTTCTTTATTATTGCAAAATATATATATCGTGAAACACACCTTCTGCATCTCTGTCTTCTTCTATTAAACACTACAAATCAAAAAACAAAACACAAAAAAAACAAGGGTGTATGTTACAATACAAGGCTCCAAGGATGTCACATCATCCTAAGATGAAGCCATGTGGTGCAAAGCACTTGAATTAAGAACCCAAGTGGATGGTGGAGTTTCAACTACTACAAGGGCCTTTCCTTTCCCTTTGTTGTTATCTTTTATCTTACAAATCCCTCATGTGAAGAACTTTGTTTCATTGACTCAGGAACACTAATGTTGTTCTTCTCTAGTATATGTATTAAGTGATCATTTGTTTTTTCAAACACTTAGATTCATCATGACCATACCTTTTACAATAGGCACATTTGACCTTCTCTTTCTTAGGCTTGTCACCTTTAGAAGATGTGGTCTTTGAAGTTATTTTTAAGGCAGCGGTTCTAATCCTTTTTCTCCTTGTTATCCATGGTTTTCTATTTCTTATCCATATTTTCCCAATCCTTTCTATTCTTTTATGTCTCGGTTAGCAACAAGGGCATGTGACTTAGAGGATTTGAGATTACCCATATTGTTATCTTATCTTGCTCTTTGGTGAGAGAGGTAGCAAAGTCATCTAAAGATGGCATTGTGAACTGAGCTCCTAGGATACCCTTTGTGCCATAGAAGGTAAAAACAAAGACTGAATAGTCATAATCAATTTTGGAGAGAATGCTAAGGATCAAAGGGGTGTCTTCTTTTTCAATTCCATTCCATTTTAATTGTAATATCAATGATTTCAATTTGGTGGAGAAGTCTTGAATTGTGTCAAAATGCTAGGACTCAAACTAATGATTTCATTCTCTATTTGGTGACCTATCATGATGTCCTAAACCCCAAACAAACTATCCAACTTGGTCCAAATATTATTGGTAGTATTTAAGGATTCAATGTAAAATAGAAGGTTGAGAGATATAGAAGAACACAACAATCCATAGGCCTTGTTGCATTTGTTTAACCATTTAATTTTATCTACATCTACAATGGGCTCTATCTCTTTACCTATAGTTATTATGAATAATCATTTGCTTCTTAACAAGATTAACATTTTAGATTTCCATTCATAATAATTGTATGGTGTAACTAGAGAGATAGGTAGTTGCCCCATAGTGTAGAAAAACAAGTGCGGGAGTATAGAACAAACAAGAGAACACACGACAACCCCTCTTTATTAGTTATTAACATGACCCCCTTGTTGGTACTCATTTTGACCTGGAGGTTGATTTTTCATGTTTAGAGGGTTTCTTCATTTAAACCCTATATTTTCTTGCCCATCGGCATGACCTCGCAGGTGTTTTGGCAATCAGGTTGATGGTAGGGATGGTGTCATCACTGAGACTTTGCCTATCGGGAGGGAAGCTTATTGTTATTCCGACAGTTTTGATCTCACCGATGGGGATTGTGCTGTTTTCTTTGTATGTCGCTGGGACTTTGTGCTATCGGCGGAGGTAATTTTTGTCCCACCGAAGGAGATGGTCAGGCCGATGAGGGTTTTTTAGGTGTTCATCGGCAAGAGTTTGCTTATCGGCCAGGCAGATAGGTGATTCACCGATGCATTGGGTATTCCCGATGGAGTTTGGATTGATGTGCCATCGGCACAACATAGACTATCGGGTCAGCGGGCAGGGGTTGGGCCGATGGCATTTGTTTAGCTGTTGATGTATCGGTGAGGGTATGGTCTATCGGTGAGGGATCTTTTTCTTGTTCCGATGACTTAGGTCTCGCCGATGCGGGATGCAGGGTTATTTGAAGGTATGTTTGTGATCATCGGGGTGATCGGTTGTGTCGGCGAGCTTCATTCTTGTTGTGCCGATGGTCTATGTCTTAGCGACGAGTGTGTTTTGCCTAGCCATCGGAAGAGACTTGTATGATCGGGTGGACTGTGGAGTGCTTGGCCGATGTGATTTTCTTGCCGATCAAGGGACATCGCTGTGACATGGTCTTTCTCTGGCCGATGATGGAGTTGATGGTGGTCTTCGGTGTAATTTATGCTATCGGCGGAGCAGTTTCTTGTTCGGCCGACTGTGGATGTTTGGCCGATGAGGAGTCATCGGCGTGTGGTTGGCCGATGGCGTGGGTCTGGCCGACGAAGGGGCAGGGCCTAGCCTGTTGATGTATCGGTGAGAGTTGGTCTGTCGGTGAAGGAGCTTTTGGCTAGGCCGATGGTTCTTCTCTGGCCGATGGAGGTGATTGTAATGTAGCGGTCGGCAGGACAATTGAGGTCGGCAGGAGATTCGTGGGCTTGGCCGATGGTGTTGATCTCGGCGATGGGCTTTGGGTGAAGGAGCGTGTGTTGAGCGTGGCAAAAGCGCTCGACACCTATTACGCAAGTGACTATGCTTTTAAACTACTAAGGTAGTCTCCTCACCGTGCATGTGGGACTAGTCTCCCTGTATAATTTGAAACTGCGATAGAACGCGTTTTGGCAGGAATTTCTTTTTTGAAGTGTTGCGACGGTTTTCAAGCGGCCGCAGGTGGTTGAGCCATCAATGGCGACTGTAGCAGGGGCATGGGTGAGTTGTTGAACAATCATGTACCTAATTTTTGGCATGAGAACTTCCAGATGGTGGCATAGGGCTTGAGGCCACCATTGTCTACTTTCTGTCTCTACAGCAATAAATTCTAAGCGCCATTCCTTCTGAGGACTGTATCTAGCGAATTTTTTGTCAAAGCCATGTAATTAATGCTGAGTATGCTTCTTTGGCTGTTATAAGCAAGAAGTGTTACTCATTTTAGGTTGTTGAAAGTTGAATATTTGTCTTTGTAATACAATACAGCTGATTTGGTTGCTCTGTACAGCAAAACCTGTGAGTTTATGTATCTCTTGTTGTACGTTTTTGCATGAATCCACTAATTTCATGGTTAATTTTATATGAGAAATGCTATGTTAGCATGTGTTTTGTTAATTCTGTCTCCAGTATTGCATGTATCTTTCTTCTGAGTCTGGATATTTAAGCAATGTTTGAGACTCTAGAACATAGAATTCCTATGTTGAATGTCTGATCTCTTAACTTCTACTCAAGGGGTAGATTAAATTGTTCTCAGATTGAACATTGGGAAGGGTATACTGCAGTAGGGATGCCATAAGTATAGATAGCTTAACACTCTGTATTGGGAGATATCTGTAAGGCAGGTATCATATGTATCCCCCTGAAATCCAGTTTTAGTTGTTCATGCATATCATTCACAGGTGTATGTCTACTGACTCCAGGCCCTGGATAGGCACTGATCTAGCTTTGTCTTTGTGTTATATACCATGTCCAGCTTTGCATCCAAATATAAAATCAAAACCAAACTCTAAAACAACCATTAGGACATTAGAATTAGTTTTAGGATCTTCAGTCCTCTGTCTACAACTGCAAATAGGCCCAAAGCTAGCCCCTTTGCTCTTATCTTACAGTTTTAGTCTACTTGCAGGAGGACTTATCTGCTTTCTGTTAGCATCCCAGCCTTGTATGTATATCCTCATGGATGTTGATAGGGAATATCCCCTAGGTTTTGCAGAGCCTGAAGAAGAAGAGGAGATAAAATATAGAGTCTATCTCCTACACTGTTGGCCTCTGGCCCAGAGATCCTGTTGATCATTGATGGCTACCTTGTAGGGAAAGCTGGGAATAAGCATCCAGTCCAGGAAAAAACCAACAGAAATTGGCGACTCTGCTGGGGAATTTGTGAAAGAACCCTGATTTTCAAAAGAAAACAGTTCCTAGTAATAGGTGGCGACTCCGAAGTAATCTCCCAACCGGTCAAAGTAAAACTTATATGCAGGGGAGAAGATCCCAACAAAATCCTTTATTTGAAGAGTTACCAGTAACAAGAAGAATGATGTACAGAAGAAAGGGAGCTGTCTCAGTCAGTCATGAGGGTTCCCCCAGAAAAAATGATGATATGCAAGATAACCCTAGGCCATCAGGACAGCATGTGCCTTACTTTTCAAATGCAGAAGCTGATATTCAGGGTGCATATGAGAGGCAACAGGGTGGTAGCGTGAGAATGAGGTCAGAGGTGTTCCAAGAACACCCATTTCTAGACCCTAGTGAAAGGTTTGAAGAGGCAAAGTCTCTAAGGGATGATGAAGATGAAGATCAGAATATGGTAAAACCATCCTCCTCTAGGCCTAGTGAGGAAGAACTAGCTGATGAAATTAGGAGCTTAAGGGCCGAGTTCGAATATCAGTAGGCAATAACAATTAGAGATGACCTGAGGAAGAAAGTGCAAGCTTTAAGGGCTGCCCAAAATAATTCAATTCCTACCCTTGAGAATGCAAATGTGCAGAGACATCAATAGAGAAATGAAGTGCAACATCAGCATAATGATGAGAGACAAAATGTGAATGATGCTAGGATACCACTGAACAATGTAAGAAACTAGAATGCAAATAGAAATATTAATATTAATCAGTTTGACAGACAGCCCATGCAGTTAGATAGATTCAGACAGCTAGTATTTGATGGTATTCCTGGGTATCCTAACCCCATTGACAAGCATCTAAGGCTGCAAGTGCCTAAATTTTCAGGAAACAACACAGTGTCAGGAGAAGATCATCTAAAGGCCTTTCAAAATGTTATGGATAACTTTGAGGTTGAACATGAGGATGTTTTCATGAAGTCGTTCATGCAATCTTTAGTAGATGAGGCAAGGGAATGGTATAAGAATCTGCCTGACCAGAGTATTTTATCATGGGATGATTTTAAAAGGATGTTCAAGGAGCAATATGGTGACAAAACTGACCCTAGCTTTTTTGTAAATGAGTTTACTAGTATCACTAAAGGGTCAAATGAGCAGGTTGCAGATTTTAATGCAAGATTTACTAAAGTGTTAAACAAATTGCCACATCACATGAGGCCAAATGAACCTATGTGCATAATATTGTATATCAATGCCTTTAATGCAAAAACTGCATATGGATTAAGAGATAAAAGTCCTGCTACTATCAGGGATGCTTTCAGAATTGCAGTAAATATTGAGAACAACAGGAAAGCATCAGGCAAGACTAACAGAAGGGATGATGTGAAAATTCTGTAGAATCCAAACAAGCCTCAGAACACTCAAGGTAATACATCTGCCCCTGAAGATAAGATAGACAAATTGGCAAATGTTGTTAAGGACCTAAGCTACAGACTAGCTAGAAGTGAAAAAGGGATAGGTCCTGATAGGCAAGTCTATCAAAGGCAGGAAAAGAGGCCATCATTGCATGATATGCCTTATAATACCAATTGTCATAATGGTAAGCCTATATTCCCACATAACAACACAAATCAGAGGACTCAACATGTCAAAGAAACTCCTGATCCTCTAAAGAAAGCTGTAAATATTGTTGATGATACTCCATGGTGTATAATTTGTCAGATGCCACATTCACAGTCACAATGTATGATTGCTCAGTCCTTGTGTGATAATACTACATCTTGTAATGAATGCAATGAGCCACATTATGTGCAAGATGATGATGTTAATATGATGTCCACAAACAATGGATACCCCATTTATGATGCTGATGAGAGTACAGATGATGGAATTCGGGCCTGTCAACAGGACTTTTATGATGAAGGTAATGAAGAGAGCTATGTGTATGCTCAGAGATCGCATAATTTTCTCAGTAACTTACAACAACCTTCTGATGAGGAAATTAGGGCCTTCACAGCTGCAGCAGTTGCTCAAGTCAAGAGTAACTACAATCTCAGAGGTAAAGCTCAGATAAGCAGCTTGCGTCAACCAGAAGATGTTTCTGCAGGTCAGCCAGTGCATGGTCATAAAGGAATTGAACCACAAAAAAGGCAGTGGGGTAATAATAAACAGAATTTTAGACATAGAATAGGTCATGAATCCCAAGGACCAGAAAATAGAATCCCTCAGGCTGAAGATCAAAGTAAAGGTTCCCAAGACAAGAATGATGATCAGGGAACTATGAAAGTAAAAGCTAAATCAGTTCAGGATAAAAACAAGATTGTGGAGCAAGCTACAACTGTTATACAAAATTATGCTCCATTTGATATAGCTCAAGTCCTCTCCCAGGTAAAAGTCTCTGTTCCACTTATGGAACTGATGAAGGTTGAAGAGATCAAGAATAGGACAGTATCCCTAATTTCAAGGGTGCCTCTTCAAGCTAAACAAAATGTTCAGACCCAGGGTGAGAAACATGTCATGTATAATGAAGAAGATGAGGCTCCTGAAGTCTATTTAGGAGTGACTATGACAAAGTGTCCTTCACAAGTGGAACCATTTTATGTATCCCTGGTTATAAATGGAAAAATAATCAGAAATTGTATGCTTGATTCTGGAGCATCTACAAATGTCATGCCTTTGGCCATCATGCAACAAGCTGGATTGAAAATTGACAAGGCATGTGGAAAATGTTATGCTATGGATGCCAGAGAGGTACCAGTTATTGGAATCATGAAGGATGTAGATTTCAAATTGGCGGCATTTCCTGAAAAGAGATATAAAATGAATATAACAGTGGTTGACATCAAGCCACAATATGGTATGTTGTTGTCAAGAAGATGGGCTGCACTAATTGGTGGAAGTATGCAGCTCAACCTGTCATATGCCATGATTCCAATGAATGGCAAGGATGTTAATCTAATCAAAGAACAAAGATCATCAGAGACAGTGGAAGACCAAGAAGAAGAGGAACAGATATGCTTTGTAAACACTGATTGTGATAACTTCAAGGTTGTCTCAGATGATAGAGAAGATAAAAAGAAAAATGTCTGCATTAAAGAGCTGGACTAGCAAGGTTTATGGACCATGTATTTTGATGGAGCTTGTGCAAAAGAAGGCTCTGGAGCTGGAGTTGTTTTCCTGTCTCTAACTGGGAAGCTCCTTAAATTCTCCTTCTTGCTGAGGTTTGTTTGCACAAACAACATTGCAGAATATGAGGCTTTGCTTTTAGGCCTAAATATTGCTCTCAAACATGGAATCAAAATGCTAAGAGTATTTGGAGATTCTGAGCTGATTGTATCCCAAATTAGAGATAGGTATGCTTCAAAAAATAAAAGATTGAAACAATACAAGCATGCTGTTTGGGATACCATTGAACTCTTTGATGCATTTTCAATAGGTTGGGTAGAGAGATCAAAGAATGTTATGGTTGATTTCTTAGCTAATGTTGCAATAAGGCCAGATGACATCACTCTGTCAGATGTTACAAATGTAGAAGTTAAAATCAGGCCTGCAGTACCAGAAAATATATGCAGTTGGCAAGTGTTTGATGATGATAGGGACTTGTTAAAAATTTTGCACTGCATAGATGAATATGAGAATCAAGAAATTGATTTCCAAGCCTTTGTAGAGACTATAGATGGAAAAGAAACTCTTGTGGGAAAAGAGATAATTCAATTGAAGACTAATAAAATCCCTAGAGGGTTAGTAGCTTTGGAAAGAGCTTTTGACAGTAGAGAAAAATTGGTCACAAGGACATCTCCCACAAATAAGGAAGATTTAGAAGAGATAAATTTGGGGACATCTCAGGCCCCCAAGAAGGTGTACATTGGTAGACAGCTCAAACCACACATCAGGAGTATGCTGATTGCATTACTGAAAAGGTATAAACATGTTTTTGCTTGGTCATATGAGGACCTAAAAGCCTATAGGGAAGATCTATTCCAGCATGAGATCCCATTGAAGCCTGGAGCTAAGCCATTAAGACAAAGGCAAAGACCTATTAATCCTACCTTAGCTCCAAAGATGCAAGAAGAACTTAAAAAGCTTAGGGAAGCTGGAATAATTATGTCAATCAGACATTCAACTTGGGTGTCTAACCTTGTCCCAGTCAGAAAAAAGAACGGTCATATTAGGCTTTGTGTTGATTTCAGGAACTTGAATGTATCCTCTTTAAAGGATAACTATCCACTGCCTAATATGGAAGCTATGTTGCAGAGAGTGACTGGTTGTGAACTCTTATCCATGATGGATGGATTTTCAGGTTATAATCAGGTGAAGGTAAAGGAATCAGAACAGTATAAGACTGCCTTCACCACTCCATGGGGAACTTATGTGTATGTTAGAATGCCCTTCGGACTAACAAATGCAGGTGCTACATTTCAAAGAGCAATGGATGTTGCTTTTGCAAGGTTGATTGATTCAATCCTGGTTGCATATCAGGATGACTTGACTGCATATTCAAAGAAGGAAGAGCAGCATTGTTTGCATCTAGAGCATATTTTCATAAGAGCACTGGAGTATGGCATTTCTTTAAATCCAAAGAAGTGTGCTTTTGGGGTGGTTGAAGGAAAACTCCTAGGGCACATTGTTTCCAAGGATGGAGGCAGGATAGATCCAAAGAGAGTGGCTGCTATTGACGGAATTCAAATGCCAAAAACTGTAAAAGGAGTTCAGTCCTTCTTTGGACAGATAAATTTTGTTAGGAGATTTGTTCCCAACTTTGCAGTAACCACAAGGAACATTTCCAAGATGATGAAGAAGGATGCAACTGTCAACTGGGAAAGTGAAGCAATAGAATCATTTCAGAGTATCAAAGAGGCAATCAAGATGGCCCCTGTTCTTAAATCTCCTAATTTTTCTAGGCCATTCCAAGTATTTTCATTTGCTTCCTTTCACACTGTTACTGCGTGTTTGCTACATAAAAATGAAGATGGTTTTGAACAGCCCATAGCTTTCTTCAGTATGTCCTTGCAGGCTTCTAAGTTGAAGTATTATACTATGGAAAAATAGGCATATGCACTAGTCAGAGCCATCAAAAGTTTCAGACCATACCTGGTAGGATCACATATAATTGCATATGTACCCCATGCAGCAGTCAAAGACATATTCACTCAACAGGAGGTGACCGAAAGAAGGTGCAGATGGATAAACAAACTGCAAGAGTTCAACATAGACATACAAGTTACCAAGTTGGTAAGAGGACAAGGATCAGCCAAGATGATGGCACAGTCAAACTTGGAAGCATGCCAAGTCAATGCAGTCCAAAATGAGAGTGTAAATGTATCAAGATCTGAATGGTACAAGGATATTATCTACTACTTGCAAAATCTGAATTGTCCTTCCCATTTTAGTGACAGTCAAAAGAGGACTTTAAAGTTACATGCAATCAGGTATGTTATTGTTCAAGGTGAGCTATACTGGAAAAACCCTGATGGTGTGTTACTGAGATGTGTGGATGAGGATATGGCTAACAATGTTTTGATTGATATGCATAAAGGATTGTGTGGTGGACATTACACTGCCCAAACAACAGCTCATAAGACTCTCAGAGTAGGATATTGGTGGCCCACTCTCTTTTCAGATGCACAAAGGTTAGTAAGGAAGTGTGACCCTTGCCAAAGATTCTCAGGAAAATTGAGCTATGATGGTGCTTTACCCCTCAGAACTGTAACTGTGGATGCTCCATTTCAGCAATGGGGAATTGACTTTATAGGGGAAATTGCAGACAAGTCAAGTGGGGGACACAGTTGGATTTTGGTGGCAACTGATTACTTTACCAAATGGATTGAGGCCATTCCAGCTAAGAGAGCTACAAGTAAGGTGGTGATGGATTTCATACTGGAAAATGTTATCATCAGGTTTGGGGTACCATTCAAGATAGTCACCGATAATGCTATGTGCTTCAGATCAGGTGAATTTGTTGATTTTTGCAACAGGTATAGGATAAATCTATCATATGCATCACCATACCACCCACAAGGAAATGGTCAAGCAGAATCAAGCAATAAGAGCATCATGAAAATTATCAAGAGGATGCTGGACAAGAACAAGAGAGCTTGGGACTCAAAATTAAAATTAGCAATATGGGCTGACAGAGTGACAGTAAAAAAGGCTATTGGAATGTCACCCTTTGAGCTTGTGTATGGTGCATCAGCTAGATTGCCCATAAACAATCTCCTACCAGTTTATAGATTCATCCAGGAAAATGATGAGGAGATTGAAGACTCCATGACAGAAAGAGTGAATCAGCTGGTTGCATTGGATGAGAACAGAAGGAAAGCACACCAGATCAACCTCAAGAGACAACAAGATGTGGAATATCAGTTTGATAGGAGAGCTACAAAAAGGAAGTTTCAAGTCAATGATCTGGTGCTCATATGGAATGCAAAAGGTCAAGAAAAGGGTAAACATGGTAAATTCGAACCCTTATGAATGGGCCCATATCAGATTTACAGCACTCATGGGGAGGATTCTTATTTCCTCCAAGCCCTAGATGGTGAATTTCTGGAATTGCCTGTGCATGGCCAATTCCTTAAGTTCTATTTTGCATAGATGACTTGTTGCTGTGCACATTTGTAAAAATATGTATATAGTGTAAATGTCTTGTACATGTTCGTGCCTTTTTGGTTTTTGCCTGGTCTGCCCGGAGATCTGGTTCTCGCTGCAGGTTTTCACCTGCACGTCCCCATTCCGAGCCAGTGTTGGTGCTCATTTTGACCTGGAGGTTGATTTTTCATGTTTAGAGGGTTTCTTCATTTAAACCCTATATTTTCTTGCCCATCGGCATGACCTCGCAGGTGTTTTGGTGATCAGGTTGATGGCAGGGATGGTGTCATCGCTGAGACTTTGCCTATCGGGAGGGAAGCTTATTGTTATTCCGACAGTTTTGATCTCACCGATGGGGATTGTGGTGTGTTCTTTGTATGTCGCTGGGACTTTGTGCTATCGGCGGAGGTAATTTTTTTCCCACCGAAGGAGATGGTCAGGCCGATGAGGGTTTTTTAGGTGTTCATCTGCAAGAGTTTGCTTATCGGCCAAGCAGATAGGTGATTCACCGATGCATTGGGTATTCCCGATGGAGTTTGGATTGATGTGCCATCGGCACGACATAGACTATCAGGTGAGCGGGCAGGTGTTGGGCCGATGGCATTTGTTTGGCTGTTGATGTATTGGTGAGGGTATGGTCTATCGGCGAGGGATCTTTTTCTTGCTCCGATGACTTAGGTCTCGCCGATGTGGGATGCAGGGTTATTTGAAGGTATGTTTGTGATCATCGGGGTGATCGGTTGTGTCGGCGAGCTTCATTCTTGTTGTGTCGATGGTCTATGTCTTGGCGACGAGTGTGTTTTGCCTAGCCATCGGAAGAGACTTGTATGATCAGGTGGACTGTGGTGTGCTTGGCCGATGTGATTTTCTTGCCAATCAAGGGACATCGCTGTGACATGGTCTTTCTCTGGCCGATGATGGAGTTGATGGTGGTCTTCGGTGTAATTTATGCTATCGGCGGAGCAGTTTCTTGTTCGGCCGACTGTGGATGTTTGGCCAATGAGGAGTCATCGGCGTGTGGTTGGCCAATGGCGTGGGTCTAGCTGACGAAGGGGCAGGGCCTAGCCTGTTGATGTATCGGTGAGAGTTGGTCTGTCGGTGAAGGAGCTTTTGGCTAGGCCGATGGTTCTTCTCTGGCCGATGGAGGGGATTGTAATGTAGTGGTCGGCAGGACAATTGAGGTTGGCAGGAGATTCAGGGCTTGGCCGATGGTGTTGATCTCGGCGATGGGCTTTGGGTGAAGGAGTGTGTGTCGAGCGTGGCAAAAGCGCTCGACACCTATTACGCAAGTGACTATGCTTTTAAACTACTAAGGTAGTCTCCTCACCGTGCATGTGGGACTAATCTCCTTGTATAATTTGAAACTGCGATAGAACGCGTTTTGGCGGGAATTTATTTTTTGAAGTGCTGCGATGGTTTTCAAGCGGCCGCAGGTGGTTGAGACATCAATGGCGACTGTAGCAGGGGCATGGGTGAGTTGTTGAATAGTCATGTACCCAATTTTTGGCATGAGAACTTCCAGATGGTGGCACAGGGCTCGAGGCCACCATTGTCTACTCTCTGTCTCTGCAGTAATAAATTCTGAGCGCCATTCCTTCTGAGGACTGTATCTAGCAATTTTTTTGTCAAAGCCATGTAATTAATGCTGAGTACGCTTCTTTGGTTGTTATAAGCAGGAAGTGTTACTCATTTTAAGTTGTTGAAAGTTGAACATTTGGCTCTGTAATACAATACAGCTGATTTGGTTGCTCTGTACAGCAAAACCTGAGTTTATGTATCTCTTGTTGTACGTTTTTGCATGAATCCACTGATTTCATGGTTAATTTTATATGAGAAATGCTATGTTAGCATGTATTTTGTTAATTCTGTCTCCAGTATTGCATGTATCTTTCTTCTGAGTTTAGATATTTAAGCAATGTTTGAGACTCTAGAACATAGAATTCCTGTGTTGAATGTCTGATCTCTTAACTTCTGCTCAAGGGGTAGATTAAATTGTTCTCAGATTGAACATTGGGAAGGGTATACTGCAGTAGGGATGCCATAAGTATAGATAGCTTAACACTTTGTATTGGGAGATATCTATAAGGCAGGTATCATATGTATCCCCCTGAAATCTAGTTTTAGTTGTTCATGCATATCATTCACAGGTGTATGTCTACTGACTCCAGGCCCTAGATAGGCATTGATCTAGCTTTGTCTTTGTGTTATATACCATGTCCATCTTTGCATCCAAATATAAAATCAAAACCAAACTCTAAAACAACCATTAGGACATTAGAATTAGTTTTAGGATCCTCAGTCCTCTGTCTACAACTGCAAATAGGCCCAAAGCTAGCCCCTTTGCTCTTATCTTATAGTTTTGGTCTACTTACAGGAGGACTTATCTGCTTTCTGTCAGCATCCCAGCCTTGTATGTATATCCTCATGGATGTTGAGTAGGGAATACCCCCCTAGGTTTTGCAAAGCCTGAAGAAGAAGAGGAGATAAAATATAGAGTCTATCTCCTACACTGTTGGCCCCTGGCCCAGAGATCCTATTGATCATTGATGGCTACCTTGTAGGGAAATCTGGGAATAAGCATCCAGTCCGAGAAAAAACCAACACCCCTAACAAATACAACATTTTGCACTTTATGATTAGTGTGTTTTACAATGCAAATACCAAATTTACAAAGTTTTACATGGCCCAAAAGTGGTTAAAATGCTAAAACTATAGTTAGAGTACAAGATGAGAAGTAGAGAGCACTAGTCTAAAGTACACAGAAAAATATGCACTTTAAGCAAATGAGATCCAAAAAGGAGTCTATTTACACAAGATATGGCCCTCCAAAGGTCTCAAAATAAGAACTGTGCAATAAAACATGTGAGAAAACTTAAAGTTTTTAAAAAATGGAGTATCAAATTAGAAAATTGATTACACCACTATGAAGAGCATGAAATTTTGCCCCAATTCAAAAAATTGTACCAAAAAATACCTTTGTATGGTTAAGAATGTGCCTTCTAAAGTTAGCCTATAATTCTAAAAAATGTACTGGGAGGGGGTTCATTGTGAATGTGGTAGGTGGGGAATGCTTGGGTTGACAGTTGATAGAACCACCAATAGCAGTTGCACTCTGGCTAGGCATAGGCTATGTAAAGGTGGTTGCATAGAGGCACTATGGAAAAGAGCCACTAGGGTGGTGGACTAGTAGTAGGAGGGCTATTCTGGTGGCAAAGTAGCAGATCAACAGTGGATCTCTGTGGTTTAGAGTAAAATCGACGACATGCCAATGGTAGATGGTGGTCAGTCTTGGATGGGCCATAGGTAGCCTAAATAGGGTTGCTCAACACTAAAATAGGTTGTAGTCCCTATTCCAAAGGGGGCCATGAACCTTTTAAAAAATTATTATTTTTTTAATTTTTTAATATTTCTATATGTATGCATACATAGGGGGTCGTACAACCTCCCAGGAAAAATAATTTACCTCAAATCTCCTAACACCAAATCTGACAAATTTTATATGAAAATAGGGGTTTTGGGCCTTTGAGATGTAATAGCAAGGTCCACTTGGCACAAAAATGCCCCCTAAAAAAATTGTTTCCTTGTAGCCAAGATCAAACCCTTTTTTACAAATTGGTTTTCCAAAGTCTAATTTTGGTGAAAAAAATCCAATATTGACTTTCTTGAACCTCTTGGATGTTATGGAACAACTAAAAATGTTGCCTAGATTACTAAAATGTTACATGCACTAAAAATTACTAAAACCAAGATAGATTACTAGATGCTTACTTTCCTATAAAACTGTTCTGAGTCTCTGGATCATCTAAGGATGGAAGAGAATAGCATACTAGATTTTTGAGAAAAATATTAGAAATCATTAGCCTCAAATCTCTCAAACAATAGGACAATGAAATGGACTATATCATACAACTAGGCTCTAATACCATGTTAGGATCTATGAGAAATGAGAATCTAAACCAAGATTTGTTGTCATTCATACATCACAAGCACTCCAATCAACAAATAATTAAAGATCACAATAGCAAAATGTAGAGAATGTAGGCAAAGCTCACATCACTTAATATGACTAGAAAATATGAGAGGTGAGAACTATATATATAGCTAAAATATAGGCATATACATCCAAGAGAAGAAATAAATCCAATTGGTAGGAAGAGGAAAGAGTTTCACCTACTTGGTAGATGGAAAAATACATTGTTGCACCTACTCATTTAAACACAAATAAATGATTATGAGAGGTGGATAATAAGTCCAAAAGAGGGTGTGAGACTCAACTACATAGAATGAGAAAGAGTGACACATGTAATTGATGGATTATTCCATGTGCTCTCATAGTAACCATGTCTAACTAACCTAAGCAAGCTTAATAATATGTATAGAAAAAAACACATTTATGAAAATAAGGAAAATAAAAACCTACAGTAATAGTGACCTTATTGATTCCTTGAGATTTTGGTGGTTTCTATATATTGTACATGTTTTGACATAATCATTTGGATATGTTTGCATGTTGTATTGATGTTCTAGCATAGTGTAGGGTGTGATGTTCTATTGTTTTTTAGGAGCGAGTTTGGGCTCTAGGACATAACGCCATGTATCAATTAACGTGAAGGTGCATATTACATTGTTTTAGATTTCCTATATGGTTTCCATGAATGCATCCTTAATGGGGCCAGAACCACTTGCATATGTAGATGATGGACCTCATGTTTTCCATGGATACCTAAGAGGGTAGAGATTATAACATATAAGAGTGCCCATTTATAGTATTCTATGACTATTTGCATGTTTCTATTGTAAGGGAGTATCTACATGGCATTTTCAAAGGAATATATGCACATTGATATTGTAAAAGACTATCTGCATAGGATATGTACAGGACAATTTATTAGTCATAACTATGAATTCAGCTCCTTCCCTATGGGTGACTTGATGTTAGTCGTGTAGTACTGTAATGTGCAAATTTGAGAATTACAAACATTTCTTTCGATTGTTTATGAGTTTATAATTGTTTGTGAGTGCCAACAATGATCACTTTATTTTTATATGAAAGTAGTTTAGCCACAAATATTTTAAATTTTCATTTTCACATGACTCTTGTGGTTAGTTTGATTTATTGTTGAAATTGTTAGCATTTTTTACCTTATTATTGGAATTGAGATTTCCCTTATGTTGGCATTTTTGAAATTTGTGGTGGCTAAGATAATGTAAGGAAAGCACAGGTGCGGAAACAACCTTCCTAATATTAATTAAAAAGGGGAAAAATGTAGACAAGTATCTTTTAATTTCAATTACAACTCATTAAGATGCACAAACCTAGAATTCAGAATAAACATAAATTATAACACAGAGAAAGACACCAGATGTACATGGGAAAACCCTTTCAGGTAAAAAACCCACCACCACAAAAAGACAACTTTATTATTAGTAAATTCAAAAAGATTACAACAAAGTATTTGATGAGTGCCAAATTGCACTCATGAAATACATCTTTTTGCCTCTCTTTTTCCCCTCTCTCAGTTCATCTTTCCTAGTGTCTGCACCCAAATAAGTTAGCAAGATCGTTCTATTTTGTGATTAATTAAGATAGATTACTTAAGATTAGAATTTCTGATTAAGTGACTAATGTGCGTGGAATTGATGAAAAAAATGTAGAACTTCTCTCTCTTTTTGAATCAACAGGTGTAGATGCCAGGAACAACGATTTTGTGCATCTCCAGAGATCGTCTTTAATGATCTCTGGAGACAATACCAAAGAACCATGACACCTGAAGTTTTGAAGATATGAGGAATGCCTCTTCGGGGCTCTGCAAGAGTCTGGAGTATCTCTGGAGCTAAACAAGAAGCTACAAACATATCTTCGGAGCTGTAGATAGGAACAGCTATCTCTAGTGCCTCCTAAGAGCAGGGCATATTTCTTGTAGAGCTGCCGACCAAACGCTCTCAGCAGTGATCTTAATACCCCTCACTTCACTCAAAGCATCTCCTAAGTGGTGAAGGGTCAACTATTATTTAAACTGCTGAAGTTTTATCTTTTCAAAGATTTTGCATGAGTTACAAACTGAACTAATCTAATATCCTTATTTTCAGGGCTTTGATGCCCAAGTGTATTAAGACTTAAACTTAGACTTCTGAGTGGACTTCTGTTCCACTCAAGTCTACCTTTCTTGCATGGTTATCTTTCATAAGTTAGACAGTTAAGTACACTAAAGACATGGTGTCATCTCATAGAAAGACTGGTAGATAAGTTTAGTGATATATCATCACTCATTTTTATATATACTCTCAGAAATAGTAGAAGAAATAGACAATGATAAAATTATTCTGACTCTCGGAGATATCAGTTCTGTGTTAGCCATACTTTTGAATGCAAAAATGAATGAATTGGACTGAATTTAGTTGTGATCATCTTTTGTGCTGATTTCCTGCTATAGCCTTCAACCTCAAGGGTGTGGAGCAAGGGCCCACTCTCACCACTCAGGCAGGAGGCTAGTACCACTGTTTTATTGTTTCAGTTTTCTATTATAAAGGTGTTTCCTGTTTTAATAGATAGATGCATGTTACTTTTTCTCTGCTTTAAGTAAATTTCCTATTTTATTATGTTTTCTAGCATTCATTAAATTTATTCAACAAGTAGATAGATTAATCTCTTTTTAAATTAGGATTAGCTATAAACTAGTAACTATAGAATCCCTAGTTGCAAACAACCGTGGACACAACCCTGGTTTTTGACATCTGGAAACAGATTAAATGATGAGGTACAGCAACAGCCTGTTAGTATTCAGCCTTCTTGACTAGGCATCGATTCTCAGAACATGTCACTGTTCATTTACTTTGCACGTATATAGCATGAAGTCACACTGTTCTCCAAATCATTCAATCGATCTCTATAGATCGAACTACATATCAAACTATGCAAAAGATCAGTTATTAACACTATACATGGTCAATTCAATTCCTACAACTGATGGTTCGATTTAACCATTTTTTTTCATTCACAACTGTTCGCATCCATGAGATACTAAATATCCCACATGCATTAGTCGTCGTTCATCTTTTTGGTTTATATACAAAACCACAAGATATGGCATTCGTCATGCACTTTTGCTACCAACTCGACCATTGGTCTATTCGGTTGGGAAGACTCTCGTCGAACAAGCTTCATCAGGGTGACCAAGACCATCGGTGAGACAAGAAACTCAGTCTTGTCGAAATCCTCCTGTCAGCCGGATACACCTACAGTAAAGGTTCATTGGAGTATCGAAGAGACCCATTTCAGGGTCTTTCCGATATGCTCTGTCCCGCCAATATGATGTCATCACTCCCTTGTTAGAGTATCGGGGTGACGGACTTTGGAGTCTCGCCGATATCAAAGTTTCAGGGTGACAACTACCAGAGTCTTGTCAATGAGCTTCTCAGACCAATACAAAGAACTGTCCATTCCGGTTCATCGAAGCAATTTGATCATGAACAAAGATGTTGAATAGAGGTTTCAAACAATAAAATTAAGACATAATATCTCTTCAATCTCCCACTTGACAAAGATTTTATTGTTGCCTCCATATCAGTCTAAAACTCACTAAGAATCATGGGCACAAAGACCCATTGCATTTGAACACCATTTGAACTTGGCTGTGCTCATAGGCTTAGTCAAGGCATCTGCAACATTTTCCAAAGTATCTATCTTTTCCAGCTTCACCTTTTTGTCTTCCACTGTATCACGAACAAAGTGATATTGGACATCAATGTGTTTTGTCCTAGCACCAAATGTAGGATTTTTTTCCAAACAGATAGCACTCTGACTATCACAATTAATCTGAATTTACCTTGCATCAAAACCCACATCAGAACACAACCTCTTCAACCAAATGGCTTCCTGGCATGCATGAGTAGCTACCATGTATTCTGCCTCTATTGTGGAGAAAGCAACTACAGCCTGCCGCTTGCTCATCCAACTGATAGCACCACCATTTAACATGAACACATATCCACTGGTGGATCTCCTACTGTCAATGTCCTCTACCCAATCAGAATCAACATATCCCTGAATGTTGATAGATCTATGATATTCAACTGAGTTTCCATGATAGCATATAGCATAATCAAAAGTTCCCTTCAAATACCTCATAACTCTTTTCACAGCATCCCAATGTGATCTACCTAGATTTTCCATAAATCGGCTCAAAACTCCCACTGCTTGGGCAATGTCTGGTCTAGTATAGACCATTGCATACATTAGACTTCCAACAACACTTACATAAGGTACTTTCTTCATATTATCAATTTCATCAGAAGATTCTAGACAATCTTCAACAAATAGCTTCGTTTCCTACAAAACTGGAACAACTAGCTGTTTGCAATCAAACATATTAAATTTATCAAGAACATTGGTAACATACTTGCTCTAGCTAAGCCAAAGGTTTCTACTAGATCTGTCCCTTTTGATTTTCATTCCTAGAATATACTTTGCTACCCCCAGATCTTTCATTTCAAACTCCAATGACAACTGGGATTTTAAATTTGAGATCATACTCTTACTATTTCCAATAAATAACATATCATCAACATATAACACAATTATAAGAATCTGATCACCTTTAGTTTTATAGTAAACACAATGATCAGATTTAGACCTCACAAATCCCAAGGATAAGACATACATATCACATTTTTGATACCACATTCTGGGAGATTGTTTCAAACCATAAAGAGACTTCTTGAGTTTACATACCAGATGTTCTTTACCTTTCACCACAAAGTGCTTCGGTTGGGACATGTAAATTTCTTCTTCAAGATCACCATGAAGAAATGTTGTCTTCACATCCATCTGTTTAATTTCAATGTCATACCCTGCTGCAATTGACAACAGAAATCTAATGGACATCAACTTAGCTACAAGAGAAAAAAATTCTCCATAATCAATTCCTTCCTTTTGAGAGTACCCCTTTGCAACCAATCTTGCCTTATACTTATCAATACTACCATCTAGACCATATTTCTTTTTAAACACCCACTTACAACCCACTGGCTTTCTACCTTTAGGCAAGGGCCCAGATCCCAGGTTCCATTTTTCTCTAATGATGACATTTCATCATTCATGGCTTCCAACCAACAATTTGAATCAGGCATATTAATGGCCTCTTTCACAGTCCTAGGCTCATCAGTATCAGTAAGCAAAGCATAGGCATAACTTGTATTAAGTATAGAAAAGCCATACCTATCTGGTTGTCTTCATTCATGTGTAGATCTTCTCAATGGTTGAGACTAAGGTACAGGTTCTTGTTCTTGATCAGAACCTTCAAAGCTGTTGGAACTCTCCTCTGAATTGTCTACACTTGGTGCTCATTGTTCCTCCTTTTTAAGGGTCAGAGGAATACTAACTTCACTCTTTTCTTTCTTCTCTTCTTTCTTTTCTGGATGAGGATAAATAACCAAAGGTTTCGGCTCTCTGAAAATTACATTCCTATTGTAAAACATCTTTTCAGTTACTAGATTCCAAAGCTTGTATCCTTTAACACTGACTCCATAGCCAATAAAGACACATTTAACAACCTTGTTATCCAATTTAGATCTCTTTACCTCAGGAATATGAGCATATGCCTCACAACCAAAGACATGAAGATGTCTTAGAGAAGGCTTCTTACCAGACCATGCTTCCATAGGAGTCTTATCAACCAATACTAAAGTAGGAGAACAATTCAACAAATAACAAGCTATAGCAACTACCTCAGCCCATAATTTTTCTTCTAGACTAGAATAACTTAACATGCTTCTTTCTTTCTCCATCAGTGATTGATTTAGCCTTTTAGCAACTCCATTTTATTGTGGAGTATAAGGCGTGGTCTTGTGCCTTTTAATTCCATGGTCTACACAGTACTTGTCAAAATCTGCATTGCAATATTCACATCCATTATCTGTTCTCAAACATTTAATTTTCCTACCAGTCTAATTTTCAACAAGATTTTTAAATTCTTTAAACCGACTAAACACTTCTGATTTGCTTTTCAAAAAATAAACAAATGCCCTTCTCAAATAATCATCAATAAATGATACATAATATCTTGATTTCGACAGAGAAGGAACATCAACTAGACCAAAAACATTAGAGTGTACATAGTCCAAAACACCAGAAGATTTATGAGAACTTGAGTAAAATGAAACACGGTTCTATTTTCCATATATGCAATGTTCGCAAAAATCAAACTCAAGATTACAATCAATCAGCCCCTCTACCAGGTTTTTGTTCTTCAAAATTTTTAAACCTTTTTTCACCTATATGGCCAAGCCTATGATGCCAAAGCATTGTTTAACTTCCATTGAGTTTGCATCATGTGTTACAATAGTAGCTTTTTCAGACTTTTTAGAGACATTATTATAGCACATAGGTTTAGCATCTAATCTATACAATGTTCTGATGCGTTCACCCTTTGCCAGTGCAATAGAACCTCTAGTCATCTTACAATGACCATTCACAAAAGTTACTTGAACACCAACATCATTAAGCTTACTAACATAAAGTAAATTTTGAGCTAGACCTGGTATGTGTAACACTCCATTGATTCCCTTTATTCTGCCATCTAAGAATTGGATTCTGACTCTTCCTCGGCCAACAATTTCTAGTGTTGAATCACTTACCAGGAACACCTTCCCACCAGCATACGGTTCATACTTTGTGAACCACTCTTTATGAGACGTCATGTGAAATGATGCCCCTGAATCTACTAACCATACATCTTCAGATGCAGGCATTGTCTAGGCTGCTACAAAGGCATCTACATCACTCTGAGAAGATTCAGTGTCAGAAGTATTCTTCTTCTTCTTCTTTTTCTCCTCTTTATATTCTTTTCTGATGTGACCAGTTTGCCCACAATTCTAGCACTTCACCTTGGACTTCTTTCCAAGAGACTTTGATCTCTCCTTTGACTTCGATTTGGATTTTATCTTCTTGTCCTTTTGATTACCTTTTTCCTTTGATCTACCTCAAACAGACAGGGCCTCTTTGGCCATCTCAGAAGATTTCCTCCACATCTCTTCAGATAATAGCGAAGCAACAACATCTTATGTCTTGAATTTAGTTGTTGTACTTCCAATAGCCATTACAAGATGATCAAATGAGTCAGGTAAGGAACATAACAGAAGCATGCACTGATCCTCCTCCTCTATTTTTACACCTATAGAAGTCAACTATGTAACAATCATATTAAATGAATTCAAATGGTTTTCCACAGATGCACCTTCATCAATCTTCAAGGAGTATAACTTCTTTCTCAAGAAAAGTTTATTCACCAAGGACTTGCCCTAATAAATATCTCCCAATTTCTTCCACAGAGAATTTGCAGTCGCCTCCTCATGGACATTCAACAAAACAGAATCTGTAAGACTTAAACTTATCAGTCCTCTGGCTTTCCTGTCTACTGAGTCCCAATCTTCTTACTTCATTCCTGAGGGTTTAGTCCCAGACACAGCAACCCACAGATCTCTATCGACCAACATATCTTCAACCTTAAGTTTCCACAACTCAAAGTTTGTGCCATTGAACTTCTCAATGTCTATCTTTCCTGATGTGCTTGTCATCTTAATTTGTAGGTAAGACACAATAGACCTCTACAGAACTCCCACTTGCAAAACTAACACAAAAAACCCAATCTACCCACAAGGATAACACAACTGGCCAGGCTCTGATACCACTTGTAAGGAAAGCACAGGTGCAGAAACAGCCATCCTAATGTTAATTACAAAGGGGAAAAATGTAGATAGGTAGCTTTTAATTTCAATTACAACTCATTAAGATGCACAAACCTTGAATTCAAAATAAACATAAATTATAACACAGAGAAAGACACCATATGTACATGGGAAAACCCTTTCAGGTAAAAAACCCACCACCACAAGAAGACAACTTTATTATGAGTAAACTCAATAAGATTACAACAAAGTATTCAGCCTTCTTGACTAGGTATCGACTCTCAGAACATGTCACTATTCATTTACTCTGCAAGTATACAACATGAACTCACACTATTCGCCAAATCATTCAACTGATCTCTACAGATCAAACTACATATCAAAATATGCAAAAGATCAGTTATTAACACTATACATGGTCGATTCAATTCCTACAACCGACAGTTTGATTTAACCATTTTTTTCATTCACAACCATTCGCATCTGTGAGATACTAAATATCCCACATGCATCAGTCGTCATTCATCTTTCTGGTTTATATACCAAACCACAAGATATGTCATTCATCATGCACTTTTGCTGCCGACTCGACCATTGGTCTATCCAATTGGGAAGACTCTCATTGAACAAGCTTCATCGGGGTGACCAAGACCATCGATGAGACAAGAAACTCAATCTTGCCAAAATCCTCCTATCAACCTGATACACCTACAGTAAAGCTTCATAGGAGTATCGAAGAGACCTATTTCAAGGTCTTTCTGATATGCTATGTCCTGCCAATATGACGTCATCACTAACTTGTCAGAGTATTGGGGTGACGGACTTCGAAGTCTCACCGAATAGTTGTGTCTCGCCAATATCAGATTTTCAGGGTGACAACTACCAGAGTCTTGCCAATGAGCTTATGTCAGACCAATACAAAGAACTGTGCATTCCGGTTCATCGAAGCAATTCAATCATGAACAAAGATGCTGAATAGAGGTTTCAAACAATAAAATTGAGACATAATATCTCTTCAGATAGATTCTTTTTGTTTGTAAGTGTTGGTCTTGTGTTGTAATGTTCTTTCTTGCTATCTCCATTTCAAATGACCTCTAGCAAAATGTGTATAAGGAAGTAGATACAAAAAAATTTTGAGGATGGAAGTAAACATGGGTTGTTATGGGATGGTAATCACCCATTTATCTTCCTAGTGAGTGTTCTTCTTGAAGGCTAATCCCATTAATCAAATAAGATAAATGGTTGATATGGAAATGCATGGAGGGTCCTTGCAAGTGTGGGCATGAGACCATCATTCTAGTTGGTTCTTGGTTACTTGGAACTAGTTCTTGGTTACTTGGTACTATTATGTGACCTTGGAGTCCTTGTGGACTTGTATGTAAAAAGTGTGTTTCTATCCTTATAATGTGGATGAGGGAAATAAGTGTTATGATGAAAACTATGCATTAAGTGCATTTGCATATGACTTGTTGATTTTGTATGAGCATGCATTAGAATGTGTAAATTCTTGTGTACTTGTGGAAATGAATAATGCTTGTGGAGAATCCATCTTACCATGTTGTATATTGCATGTGTATGCTTGAAATGGATCTACCTTGCATGGTTCCTTAGTTATGTTATGCTTTCTAGTGAAAAGTGTAGCTAGTGTCATGTTGTGTTTTCATCCTACCTATGTGACTTCCAAGAGGAAGTCTATTCTTAAGGGAAGAGGATGTAAGTCCCACTTTTGTTAACCCTTGCCTTGTCCTAGTCTTGCATTAATGCTTAGAATGAAGCATGTTTAAGACCAGGTTGATTAGGTGTATGAATGAGTTTTGTGTCCAGTGTATGAGAAATGTTGTGATTTGATGATTCTATTGGCAACATATGTTGTATGTCATGATTGAACCAATGTGAATTGATTGGCTTCATTGTTTTTAGTAGCATATACTGACAACAAAATGATTTTTAATGATTCAACAATATGAGTGGAATTATTTATCATTGTGATTTGACGAATGAAGTAATCTAACATATTTTTGGGTTAAAAATGTTATTATTGATTTTGATTGGATATGACATAATCACAGGATGTTATGTATGCCTTTTTCAATTTAATTTTCTATTAGTTATATAATGCAGCTGTGACTATTGTAATGTGTAGACACACTTTGGTTTTTCATTGAGTGTGTAGGCATAGGTTCCCCAATGAAAATTCATTTAGAGATGGCCAATTTGGTTAAATATTTTTATGCTTGAATTCCCTGTCTCACTCAGTTGTAAATTGTGAGATGTGCCCTGTTCTACCCTATGACCCTTGATCCGAGTTGATGCCAATTATAGATTCTTGTGTTATGTCTAAACCCATAAAGTATGTATGTGAGTGATTTATCTAAGTTTTCTTAGTTGTCATATGTTACATTTGCTTGATTTTCAATATAGATGTATAGTGATTTTGAATTAACCAATATACCTCATGAGTTTGAAAAGAGATTTTTATTATTAAATACTTGTGAATGAAGTGTTGTGCAATTTAATGAATTGTAGTATTGATAAGGAAATCTAAAAGGTTGTTTAGTTTTATTTAAAAGGAAATGTTCATCTTTTAAATAAAATCTAATTGAAAGATATCAGTCATTTAAAATGAAAATATCTATTTTACAAAATATCTAGTTCTAGTGGGAATTGGAGGAAAAGTCACTTTTGGGTTAAAGGCTTGAAACAAAAAAGAAAAAGGTAGTGTAATCACACATCACTTCTTCTTCATTGTTGTATGATTTTGCTTGGAGATTGCTTCAAAAACCCTTGTGTTAAATTTGAAGAAATAAAGCTAAGGATTTGGAAGGAGCTTGTTTATTTTTTCTTGTGAAATGATTTCTTTTGTTGCTTGTGGATTGCATTCAAAGGAGGATCTCCATTATTGAAAACTTGCACATTGCATAAGGCATTTCACTTTCTACAAAAGAATGTATTTATTTGAATAAATTTCTTGTTTGACCATGCTCTACTTTACGTGGATTTGCATATGGATTCATTGAGAAGTTTCATTTCTAAGATTAGAATTGAATCTAGTTTTGTTGTGCAAATTCTATTGTAGGTTTTCATTTTTTTTTAAATTACAAATTTACACCAAAACTATGACGAATGTTTCTCAAAATTATATGAAGTCCAAAAAGTGTGATCTCCTAGTCTTTTTTCTCTAAAGGGTATAGTTAGATTTTAGAAATTTTGTATTTTAAAATATGAAGAAAATTTAAGGTGAATTAATGGTCTAAAATTGGATTACATGGTTCTTGATGTGTTTTCCAAGAAATTGTTATTTTTAAATTTAATCCATGTTAAATCATTTTATTTTGTAGGATGAGAAGTATCCTTATGGAAATGAGTTTGTTTATTTTTTGGTAGTATGTGTCATAATTTAAACCTCAATTTCCATGCCAAGACCATTTTGATCTTTTTGGTCTTTTTGTTTTAGGATGAGATCTAGAGTTAGGAGTAGAGTGGACTCTCATTACCCACTTGGATTGAAATGAAACTAATGGATGTGGCATATGGGAGGATGTGACTTTAAAGATAAAATTGAATAGGGATCAAACAAAAAATAAACATGATTAATATATGATCCACTTATAGTACCAAAGATCCTATTGAGAGTTTGTGAATGATAGTGAGGGACACTATCACAACCCTTTTGTGATTGTTAAAAAATCTCCCATTGTAGACTGGGGCACACTTCTCAACTTTATGGAGTCTTAACACCGTTGTGATGACACTCTACAATCCTACATCTAGAAGCCTCTTCCTTGAGATCATCAGGTCATTTATATCAATGGGTGTATTTGAATCTCATGTGTTGTAATTGGATGTTAGTGCCATTCTTATTACATGTATTAGTTGTTAGTGTCATTCTCATTATATGTAAATGTAAGCACTAAAAACATGTATGGACCCACATGATGATCCGATGATGAGTTGTAATCCTAAACATGTACATGTAAGCATGTAATTATGCCCTCTTAATAGCATTCCTCTTGGTGACATGTGGATCAATTTTTTCCATCTTGTTTGTGTTTCCCTAGTCCCCTAGCTAACCCTCCTAGGTCCTATCTCTTCATCCTTCACCCCTTGTCAACAATTTGTGTTTGTCACTTTCTAGCCTTTTTTATTTAACGTCCTAGTGTCAAAATATGGGAAATACACTTTTCCTAAGCTTATTTTATCCATTTGAACATTTTAGAGGCCGCCAATTGGCCTCCTAGATTATTCCCCATCATCATTTTTGTCACCCATTTCTTCCTTTCTAGGTCACCCCTTGTTATTTCTCGATCCCCCTTAGGAGAGACCCTTGATCCCTAGGGGTGACCTTACCTACTATAAGGGGTGACCCACCCTCTCTCTATCTTTCAGTCAGTTTCCAAGTTTTGATGCCATCCTTAGCTTCTTTTGATCATTTCTAGCCCTAAAACTCACCTGTAAGACCCTATCCTTGTGGGTCACCCCTATCACTTCCTGATCCCCTTGGGCGACCCATGATCTCCCTCATGGTGACCCCTAATCCCCAAGGGTGACCAAACCTATCAAAAGGGGCGACCCAGTCATATTTTAAATTTGAATTCCTCTTCAGTTCAAGCCCAAATTAGCTCCATTTTGACTCCAGGTTGCATGCAAATTTGACCCTAATTGAGCCTAGCCTATTCTCAGCTCATTATTTATTCCCAATCATACATAATTAGCTCCCATTAATCTATTTTTATCTCATCTTATTCTCATGCTAACTCTCCTTCCTCCATGAGTGATAAGCTATCAAGCTTAGTTCACTGCCTAATCAATTGAGTTCTCTATCCAATCAAGCATGTTAACTCCTCAGTCAAAAAGAGTTGACTTCTCAATAAATCCCACCTCTTGTGATCTCTCCCAACCTATAAAAACCCCCTCCCATAAGCAATAATGAAGGCAAATTCATTATTGCAGTCATTCGAGAAGCTTTGATTTTGCTCTCCATTAGCATTTTGATGCTCATTGCAGGACTTATGTGCATTTTGTTTTATGATTGGGATAGTTTTCTAAGATTTCAAAATCTCCAAGAGCATTGTTATGTTCTCAAATTTCTCTCAATCCATAGTCATTGTGCTTACATAATGCTTTCATAGCATTCATAGCTCCCCAAGACCTTTCAATTTCATTTTTAGCTTTCAAAGCTAAAGCCATTTCGGATCAATTGCTCCCTTCATCCCTGATGCCAAGAGGAAGACCTAGCTATTGCGGAGGAGAAAGAGGTTGCCAAATAAAAGGATTTCTGTGGATAGTACAAATCTCATGCACCATATTCGTGACAAGTTCCTTAATGCTTTCATAGTAGTTAGCTAATCAAATTGCTCTTGAAAAAAGTAATACATTGTTGCTTTACTCTTGATAGATTATGTATTGTTATTATAGTTTCATTTCATCACATTAGATTAGTTCATTATTTGATTTCATA
The DNA here is from genome assembly GCA_027924645.1 of Cunninghamia lanceolata. NCBI lineage: Eukaryota > Viridiplantae > Streptophyta > Pinopsida > Cupressales > Cupressaceae > Cunninghamia > Cunninghamia lanceolata. The sequence continues at coordinate 41,114,599 of BSBN01000391.1, read as the reverse complement.
GCTTAAATTCCTTTATTGCACTAGATTAATTGTTATTTTCTTTTATTACAATATGATTAACAAATTGATCTCAAAAACAACAAAAATATAGTTAGATTTGCATTAAAAAGTCATTTTAAGTTTGCATTCATATTTCAATTCATAGTAATTAGATCATCTCATGAAATCAGAAAAAAACAAAAAAACACTACTTTACATACATTTAGTTTGCATGCATCAAAACCCAAAAACCTTAGAAAAGAGATAATCAAAACAAAATGAGTACACAAATCCCTCAATTTCATCACGAGGTCAACTTGAAATTGAAAATTCCTTAATACCATCATAAGGTCAACAGTCTAGTGAAGTCATAGAAAACCTTTGATCACATCACAAAGTCAAGATTAAACAAAAATTTAAATCTAGTCAACTCTCTCTCAACCAAGAATACAAATGTACCTAGGAGTTAGAGGTGAGTGGGTTAGGGAAATCCTTGAAGAAATATAGTCCATTCATCCTAGACAACAAACACCTCAAATGGTAGAAGAGCATGAACATGGTCTCAAGATCATTCAATACATAGAAATCATACACCAAGTCACACTAGAACTTGACAACAACATAGAATGCTTAAGAGTTATCAAAAAACAAAATCAACATCCATCTAGGAATTGGAACTTAAGGAATCCAAATAGGAGATCGATAGCTAGTGACCCTTTGGGTCATAGGGTTATCTCTACCATCATGGTCTTAGAAAAAAAACATTGACACATAATGGGCCCCAATATTGGCCAACCGCTCTTCATGATGTTCTCCTTCCGCAAGAATAGAATCACCCTTGGGTTACGCCTCCACTTGATTGGATTTTACCACGATAAAGAGAGTGAATTAGAGGTTTCCCATAGAAAGGAGAGGGTTTGTGTGTTGTATTGAGGCTGATTCACCTATGTTTGTGCTTGTGTCACATTTCAAGGAGTACATATTTTGGTGAACCCAATGTGAAAAAAAAACTTCTGATCAACCATTACTTTCATACCATTTTCACATCCACTTCCCATCATTTCCATCACATTTGTACTCATATTCTCTTTCACTTTCATCATCTTTGTTCATTCCATTTATTCTATGGTGTCCAAGGCACCCCTGAATATGATGGAACCTAAACTCAACCTAGGGAACATTCCCTCTAAAGAGCCCGAGACACCCTCTTTCGACAAAAGGCCTTTAGTATTGTATTTGTTTATTAGAGAGGAGTCCAATTGGGGCTAAGAAATAAGGGTATCATGTTCAACTTTGAGTTGGAAGTTTTCTTTGATGATTTCTATCTCATGGCGTCTATTTGGTAATCTAGCCATAAATGATGATGAGTAAGTTGTTTCATTTTTAGTTTGAGCTTGACTACTGGTAGATTTAATGTCTCGTACTATTATTTATTCATGTTTAGTCTCAATGGTATGAATCTTATTTTAAATTTTTGTACTCATATCAAGGAATTGTGCTAGGGAGTCAACATCTTTGTAGTATGGGTCATATGTGAGCTTATATTGTAATGTGGCCCACACACGAAGTTTCTACTTACATAGCAATTGTAATGGTTCCCATATGTATAGAATCTTCAAACTATTAAAATATTCAAATCTATAATTTTATGTGGAAGAATTTTGTTGTCATATCTTGTGGGAAACTAAGTGTGTGACCACTATATGTGTATTGCCCTCCATGAGCATGGGTCACTTTCATTATTGAATTTACTCGTGCTATGAGCATCTCTTCCATGATGCAGGGGCATCCTGATGCACTCTTTTTGATGAAAATTGTTGTCATGTGCTAAGCTTTGAGTTTTGATTTGTTTTGTGTCATTAAGGTCATGTAAGACCATTTGGAGTCATTTAAATCCATTATGTGATGTTTTGGAGTCAAAAGTTGCAAAAAATATGAAAGTTGTCAAAAAGTTGCAAAGTTGGTTTGGGAAGTTAGGAAGTAGTTTTGGGTGATGTAAATGGATTAAATTATATAAATATGTCATGTAAACATGAACACAAGGATTGGAGAAGGTGGGAGAATGTGGGAGAGAAGTTGGAATAAAATATACCTCATTTTGCATGTTCAAATCTATGTTTTTCTGTGAACAACGACTGTAATTCACATGGTATGGACTGGTACATATAGGTAAGGTTATGAACCTGGTTGAAAAAGTTAGAGGAAGGAGTTATATTTCAAATGCAATTGGTTTGGTGAATTTTCATTGGGTTTTGTGGAATTTATGCCATTTTTCATCTTGACAGGTCTGAAAAGTTTATTTTCTGAAAGTTTGCAGTTTGAAAACATGTTAGTACAGACATGTATGGAATGATGGAGGCCTAAACAAAATTGGTAAAGTTAGCATTATGTTTTAAGAGATGATTTTATTTTTTTTAATTAATTTCATTGAGTTTTGTGTGAGTTATGGCATTTTTACTAATAGGAGGTCTAAACCTTGCCTAGGGTTTCCAGCGAACTAGAATATTTCATATCTTTGATTCCAACCATCAAAAAGTCATGAAAATTGGTGGAAAGTTTTGTTTTAATATGTTTTAAAAACCATTTAAAGGAAAATACATGACTGGCATTTTTGGAGGAGTTATATAAGTCTGTGTGTTTCCATTTACGAGAAAACAGTCATAAAACCCTAGTTCCATGAGAGTTTGATAAGATCTATACTTTGTGTGAACATGATTGGTTGGGAATCAATAGAACATGTTGTAAGAATACTGAAATACCAAGGAATTCATGCATCATACTGGTTTTCCCTTGTTGAATGCACATTAGGCTACCATGGCAATGTTTCCAATGTGATCTAGAATGCATTTAATCATTGTTTGAGATGGATCAGTTTATGAAAGTTGTCAAGTGAATCAAGTTGCATTTTGTCATTGTTGGTGATGGATCATTGTTTCACTTGTGTCAAGTTGTGCTAAGTGGAGGTTTCTCTACATCATTCCACCTGGCTAAGATTGTTCAACTCATCTCCAGTTGTTTCGCTGGATCCGTGTTAGTAGGATTCAAAGCATAAAGGAGAGCCGACTGGAAGCTTCCACACACTATGCAGAGGCTGGACCCAATAGGAAACACATCCCTATATGTAATAGATATAATATCTATAGAAATAAGATATGAGGATATCACATAGGAGGATAGGAATAGGATATATGATAGATTCTGATGTAGAGAATGGCATAGAAGTCATGATTGTAACTATTGAGGTAGTGACTTAGACCTACCAGAGGATGGATAGATGATGTATGTATTTGATGGTTGTTAATATATATATATATGGAGATCTGCAGGTACAAGGTAATTTTGAATTGTCTTACTATGTGTTATATGTGATGCTTCGTTTTGTTATTATTTATGTTTTTCTATCAATCTCTAGCTACTTGACTTGGGTATAAACTAACTACAAAGATTTGACTAAGGACTGGATCTCTAGACTGGTATCCCCTCAACATTTCTTACTAACATTTGGTTCCATTATTGAGACCCTAAAAGAAGGTAGTTAAATATTGAAAGGGCAAAACATTCAAAGGAGTACCACAAAGTTCCAACAAAGAGGAAAGAAGTCTAGATTGGCAAAGAAAACTTTCAAGTTCCAAATAAATTCAAGTCTCCTTAAGTTTCTACCTCTATGAGAGGGGGCAAGTACTTAAGGGGATGGCGAGTAGAAAGGGGGTAGGGTCCGCAAGGACCTTTCAAAAGATGTGACTCTTCAAACAAGGATTCCATGGGATATAAGAGGACTAATGGAACACCAAATCTAGAAAACCCATGGCGAAAGGGCAGAGGTGAGGGAAAAGAGAGATCGATGAAGAAATCAAAACTAGAATGGAGATAAGCAGAGAAGAGAGATAGAAGCAAACTCAAGAATGACAAGAACGTTACCACAGAAGGATAGAAAGGGCATAAGAGATGGAAAAGGGGAGGATAATAGAATTTGTAAAATAAAATAAAGAAGAATTAAAAAAGCACACCATGAAGGGTGCTACCAAAAGGTGAGAAAAAGACAAGTGCACCATGGAGGGTGCTTCCGAAAGGGAAGAAAAAGACAAGCACATCATGGAGGATGCTACTGAGCATTCCAATATGGGTGTTGCTGGAGAAAGGAGGTCAGGAGGAGAAGAGATAGAATGTGGAATGGAGAATGTCTTGGAGCGCGCTACGGTGGGGGCTGCCAAAGAAGAATATGGAAGGGAAAAAGAAGAAACATGCGAACTAGGGTTTATGTCGCAGACTGTCGGAACATGTGAGTTAACACCGAGGATTTTTAAGATGGATGAGGAATATATAGAGGAGCTAATTTTTTAAAGCAAAAAGAAGATAAGAGAAGGAGGAGAAGATGCAGTAAACATTAAGAGGAGTTTTGAGGATTTTGGAAGGTTATTTGAATCATCATTAGATGTCGACATGATGTCATTCACAAAGAGGAGAATCCCCTAATTTGAAGAGACACAACCCCTAGACCATGAGTCACCCCAAGTGCCATATAAAGTCAAGAGAATTTTAGTTAAGAAGGAAAGATAGTCAAGAAAACAAGGAAGCAAAGAGAATAGTGTTATGTCAGAAAATGCCCCCTTGGGGCTTTTCCCTCTTAAGGTTTAGCTCCCGGGTCTTTAAATTGCATTTAAAGCATCTTGCATGATTTTGATGACTCCCAATGAGAAAACCTAAAGTTTCATGGCAAATGGGACTCGGGGGGTAAATTTATAATAAGCCTTTCCTAAAATAGTGGGGGAGGACTTGGGTGCCCGCATCCTAGTTCTGCCCTATTTTAGGTCAGGACCTATTTTTGGGCGTCGGTTTATGACTGTTGTTTAGGTCCTATGCCGACATCCGAAGTTTGAATTATGAAATTCTTAGCAGGAAAGTTTGTTGCTACATATATAAGCATGATTAGTGATTCATTTATAAACTAGATGGAAATTTGATGAGCATTGTGATTTTGTGAAAGTGATTCAAGGCATTCATTGTGTTGCAAAGTAGTACTTTGTTGTTATTGTGTTTGTATTTGCAGATTTGACCTCCATCTCCTCATGGCATGAAGAGCATCTTCCTCCCATGAGATCTTCACTACAAGGTGATGTCAATTATGTTTTCTACCATTTATCATTTGGATTTTGCCTCTATCCTGTAGGGATACACACTCTTTATCTGACAACGGTGTTCAGAAGACTTGAATGTCTCTCCGGGGCTTGACTGAGGCAAGCCTATAAACACCACAACCCCCAACCCACTTTTCTATGATTGCAGGTTATAGGTTTTGAAAGCGAAAGAAGTGGAGTTGCAGTAGAGCAGTGCAGACTATCGAAATTGCAGATCAAAGAAGAAAATAGGGACCTGGACTCAGGTGCCCGCTCATTAGTCCTCTAGATCCCACAACTGTAAAATCTCTGGAACAACATAATTATGTTGCAGATAACATTCCTAGATCCTAACAAAAACTGAGGCACTGGACTAGGGTGCCCACTCATTAGTCCCTGACTTTTCCACACACCGAACTTTGAAATCTGGTATGTATTTGGTTGTCATTTGATATCTCTATGTGCGATCATTTTCCGTAATTTGTTCGTTTGTTTACGATTTCACGAAATTAGGGTTTTGAATATAATTGGGCTTAATTAAACAACAAAATCAAACAATTACAATATTCCCCTATGTTCCAAGTGACAGGAGATCTATAGTAGAGTTCTCTACTCGGTTGAATGTCCTTGAATGTTTAATGGTGAAAGGAGGATCAACACAAACCATTAAAATTAATCCTCTTCATTTTTAACCCTAAACATTTTGGTGAACCCATGTTTTTGGAATTTATTGCACCTTGCTGAGTGTTTTACTTTAGACTTACATTCATTTCATTGTTCATCTTATTGCATTTGAAAAATTACAAAAAAAATTGAAAAATTTAAAAAATTTGGCATTTGTAGCTTGTATTTTCAAATAATTTGAATTAGTTGGCATTTAATTTCAATAAATTTCTGTCATTATCATCATATATGATTTAAAATACATAAATTGTTCATTCATCATTCATTTACATTGCATTTTCATGATCAAATTGATAAAAATTGCTTGAAATTGTGCATTTTTCCATATAACCTAGTTTTGCATTAGCTAGGGTTTGTAGTCAAAATCTTGTTTCAAATTTTACTACCCTTCTAAAACACTCATTAGGACTGATTTCTAACTGTAGTTTTTCATCATAGTGGCCTTCTTGCAAAATTTCATGTCTAGGGTTTCAAAACTTTGCTTTTTCACTAGATTTTGGCCTTATCGACTCTCTAGAGTTACATCATAGGCATGTTGTGAAGAATATTTTTGCATTAATTAGATTTTATCATGGTTATAATCTATTTCCCCTCCTCAAATTCTTTACAACGCCCTTTTTATTAGGCCTTGGCATTGAAAATTTGTAAAAATTTGCATATTTTGGCTATATTTTCACTAGGGTTTGACTTAGATTGGCACTATAAGCGTGTTGTGATAAATTTTATGGATTTTGGAGACTTATATTACTATTATAATCTGCTACTCCTCCTAAAATTCTTTACAACACCCTTTTTATTGGGTTTGTGTATTGAAAATTTGTGAAAAAGTGCATATTTTAGTGTATTTTCACTAGGTTTCGACTTGTCATCACTCTAGGTTTGCATCAAAAGTGTGTTGTGAAGGGTATTATTGATTTATTGGACTGATATCAAACATATTATTTTCTTCCCCTGATCAATTTCCTTACAACACCTTTTCTTTCACTTATTTGCATTGGAAAAAGTTGAAAAATCAAGCATTTTAGGTCATTTTCACAAATAGTATTGCATTTATTTTCTTGCATATATCATGGATACTTCTTGTTGTTCATCTTTGGAAGATTTGTTTTCATACATCATATACATTGATAATTTTCCCAAATTTACTCACGAATATCCTCAAGTCTTAAAACAAATTGCATATATCTATGATGTTGACATTTCTGTGTGTTCCACATATGAAATCCTTTGTTATATATCTGATTTTGATAGTTTCACAAATTTCATGGGAACATACCCTCCAATATTATATGATCTCACCAAATTTATAGCCAAAAATACATTTAGTAGTGATGACTTCAATATGTTAGATGAATCCTTAGATGACTTTATCTCTATTGAACATTCTACTACGACTCCTATTGCTAATACATGTGATGATAACTTAGGTTTAGCTTATGATCCCTCTCCCAAAGTTGTTCCTCCATATGAGGACACTTTGATGCAAGAGGATGATTTCACTGACACATCTCTTAACATCACACCACCATCTCTTCCTTCTAATGCTCTCTCTAGCCAAGATGAAGCATTAGTGAATGAAGAGCTCCCACCACCTCTTTATTACAATGCTCTCTCTGACCAAGAAAGAGCATTGGTAAATAAAGAAGCCTCTCCAACCAATAATATTCTAGGGGTAGACAATGAGTTGTCATCTAACAACAATAAAAACTCTCTCCCTATCATAGTGCATGAAACCTTTATGGATCATACTGTTAATCTTCCTCCTTTAGTCAAATATTCAAGTACTTTAGACATCCCTAAGGAAGCAAAGACTCTTGATCCCCTTCCTTTGGTTGAATATTTAGGTCCCTTAGATATCACTAAGGACATGAAAAACTTGGTTGCATATTCTTTGAACATCACTAAAGATACAAACTTTAACAATTATCCTCACAACACCTTACCTTCCCTTCATTCTTATGCTCTCTCTTCAAAAGATGCAACACTAGTGGATGAGGAAAGATCTCTCACATTAAATCTCTTACGGATGGATGTCAAGATCACTCCAAACAAATCACTTCTTCCACCTCCTAAGAGGATAGTGAAAAAGTGCATTTCTCCTTCCTTAAGCCACACTCATTGTAGTACCTATTATAGTTGCTCTCAAGGGTGGCCTCCTCCTAAATATATATGTTGTTAGCATTGGGTAGTATCAGGTAAGTATTTTGAACCCTTTACCTTCATGTTGTGTTTCCCCCTTGATGTGTTATGTGTTATTCAGGCCTCCTGGGATGACACTTGATTCTCTTGTAAGGTCAAGGATACTGGGAGACCGCCTCTGTTGTGACCCTTCTTCTATTTATATCATCATTCTTCTATATGGCTTCTCCTCTATTTTCACTATTGTGTTGTGTCTTATGGACATAACGTTGCAGTTGGTGACTTGGGGGCACCCTCCTACGTGACTATCCCTAAGGCACTTGTTTCTCCTCTCTTTATTTATCATTTACCTTCCTCTAGTGGTTCCATCTAGCAGGTAGATGATGAAAAACATATTATACTGACACGGACCTAGTGTCCCTTCTGTGAGAAATCAAAAAATGGACCAAGTCCATACATGATGATGGGGTTGATATATTATCCAACGGTTGGCCAGTCGAATCACTCCGTGTGATCTTGATGTTGTCTTATCACACTAAAAAACCATAACAATATTGTTGCTCTATACACCTTGTTTATCTTTGAATCTCGCCTTGGGTGCACTCAGTTTTGAGATTTATGTAGTATAGGCCCACTGTTATACTCGGTCTCTGAATCTATAGTATAACCTTGGCTCTCTATGCGAATGATCATATGCATTGTTGTTTATCATGATTATATGGATGCTAACATTTTTCTTGCAGGAATGTGTTTGTGGGAACATTTGGCGATCGTAAAGTACATGTCACCTCTAGGGGGCATGGGCTTTGTAAGAGCTCATGTTCCCTTGTGTGTTTTCTCCCTACCTTAACCTGCTTAATATCATTACATGATATCAACCACCTTAAGGTGGGGGCATATATAAGGTAAGCTGTTGATTTTAGATGCTAGTGAAGTGTGTTTGTGAATCTTGAAATCTACTGGAATCACTTAAGCCCTCTACAGAGGCGGGATATAGCGTATATCCTTTTTATCTTAAGCCCTCTATGGAGGTGGGGATGGTGTATTTCTCAAGGAGAGTGCACATCCTATCATTTTTCTAAAAGGCCTTTATCAAGGCGGGGAGTAGATCTGTGACTATCCTAACCCTTAAGCGTGTCTTCGATGATTGTTGTGGCAAAGCCCAATTGTCGATGTGTGCCTGTAATATGCCTGAGATGGTGATGAACCTAGAAATAGGTACACTCCATCTCTTGTCTGTCATGTTTTCTCCATGTCTTCCATGTGTGTGTACTGCGTGTTTGCTCCCAAGCATAGTTTAAAGACCAGTGGCGATGACTCTCTCCTATGCTTTGGGATTTGTATGGCATGTTTATTCTCAAATGTAGTCTTAAAGACTGGTGGCGATGAGTCCCTCCTACACTTTGAGATTTGTTTGGCATGTTTGTTGCCCCATATGCAGTTTAAAGACCGGTGGTGATGAGTCCCTCCTGCATTATGGGTGATGTGTTTACTTTCCTTGTACTTGCATCTACATCTTATATATGAGAAAAAGAAAAATAAAATCATCACTGTGTTCACTGCAATCACTGTATTCACTGTGTTTTGCGTGTCTTCAATACTGTCTTCTCTATGTCTTGCATGACTATAATTGTCTTCTCTGTGTTTTGCATGCCTATTATTGTCTTCATTGTGATTGGCGTGTCTTCTCCATGCTTAGCGTGTTTACTGTGCCTGTTGACCGTACTTTAATGCATGTATGGGCCTTGCGTTTATACATACATTAAAGTGGGGGCTAAATGTTACGTCAGAAGATGTCCCCTTGGGGGCTTTTCCCTCTTAAGGTTTAGCTCTCGGGTCCTTAAATTGCATTTAAAGCATCTTCATGATTTCGATGACTCCCGATGAGAAAACCCTGAAGTTTCATGGCAAATGGGACTCAGGGGTTACATTTATGATAAGCCCTACCTAAAATAGGGGGGGGACTTGGGTGCCCATGCCCTAGTCCTACCCTATTTTAGATCAGGACCTATTTTTGGGTGTCATTTTATGACCGTTATTTAGGTCCTATGCCGACATCCTAAGTTTGAATTACTAAATTCTTAGCGAGAATGTTTGTAGTTGAATATATAAGCATGATTAGTGATTCATTTGTAAACTAGATTGAAATTTGATGAGCATTGTGATTTTGTGAAAGTGATTCAAGGCATTCATTGTGTTACAGAGCAGTACTTTGTTGTTATTGTGTTTGTATTTGTAGATTTGGCATCCATCTCTTCATGGCATGAAGAGCATATTCCTCCCATGAGATCTTCACTACAAGGTGATATCAATTGTGGTTTCTATCATTTATCATTTGGATTTTGCCTCTATCCCATAGTGATATGCACTCTTTATCTAACAACGGTGTTTGGAAGACTTGAATGTCTCTCCGAGGCTTAACTGAGGCAAGCCTCTAAACACCACAACCCCAACCCACTTTTATGTGATTGCAGGTTATAGGTTGCGAAAGTGAAAGAAGTGAAGTTGCAGAAGAGCATTGTAGACTATTAGAATTGTAGATCAAAGAAGAAAATAGGGACCTAGACTCGGGCGCCCACTCATTAGTCCTCCGGATCCTGCAACTGTAAAATCTCTGGAACAATAGAACTGTGTTGCAGATAACATTCTCAAATCTTGACAAAAGCTGAGGCACTGGACTAGGGCACCCACTCATTAGTCCTTGACTTTTCTACACACTGAACTTCAAAATCTAGTATGTATTTGGTTGTCATTTGATATCTCTGTATGCGATCATTTTCTGTAATTTATCCGTTTGTTTATGATTTCACGAAATTAGGGTTTTGAGCATAATTGGGCTTAATTAAACAACAAAATCACACAATTCCAATCTTCCCCCATGATCCAAGTGACAAGAGATCTGTAGTAGAGTTCTCTCCTTGGTTGAATGTCCTTCAATGTTTAGTGGTGAAAGGAGGATCAACACAAACCATTAAAATCAATCCTCTTCATTTTTAACCCTAAACAAATAGAAGAGATCAAGAGTAATTTCATAGAGGTTTTAGGAGATGAATACTTTGATATCCGACTATAGACAAATAAGGGAAGAGAAGGAAAGCAAGTTGATAGAAGATAGCCTAATTGGAGAAGCATATCAAAGGAAAACCACCATAGAGTACGAGAGATATTGAGAAAACCAATAATGGATATTCCTATCAAGTTACCAATCTTTGAGGATACTACTGGATCAGGAGAGCACATTTTTGTTTTGTAGTCTATTTGGAACCGAAAGGGAGTAACAAGAGATGAAATCAAGCTATTTGACTTCATAGGCACCTTGAGAAATGAAGCATTGAAGTGGTATAGAAAAACATGTTCGAATAGTGATAAGGATTGGAATGAGATCAAGAAGCTATTTTTAGAGAATTTTTTAGTTTTTGATGTTCCCATAGAAGGGGTAAGTAAGATGAGAGATTTGTTGTAGTTAGATTAGCAATCAATAAAGGACTTTGATAGAAGATTCAAGGAGACAACTATAAAGTTGGAGGAACCACTAACTGAGAAGCAAAACATAGAATGGTTTATTTTTAGAATAATCCCTAAAATAAGGTTAGCCCTAGATGGAAGAATATTTGAGACATATGCAGAAGTAGTGACACTAGCCTGATGGATAGAGTCTTAATCTTGGCATAGATAGGATAAGATGAAATAAAACCTAGAATTGGAGAAGCTAAAACTGGAATTGGAGCAGTTGAAGCTAAGGCAAGAGATCTTGGCTAAGTAGGAGGAGAATACATAGAAGCAAAGACCTAATATTTGGTGCTCATATTGTACAAGAGAAGGTCACTTGAGAAATGAATGCCCTAGGCTGAAAGGTGAAAGACAAGTTGTCACACTAAAAGCAGATATCAAAGCAACAACAAAAAGAATCAATTCAGTATATTGTGGATTATGCAGAGAGTGTGATGACCATGAAACACCAGATTGTCCTTCACAGAACTTTCGAAGGAAAAGAGAATTTATTAATGAAGAAGATGAAACATGGTACACAAACTCGACGGAGAGTAATAACATGTCCTATGTAGAAAGAAACTCACATGATCATGGCTAAAAACAACCAAATTGGAGAAATCAAAGGAATGCCAATGCAATACAAAATTCAAACTCTGGCAACCCATCCTATGGAAACAACTATAATAATGATGACAGAAAAATTTAGCAATTACAGAGGAGGCAGAGGTTGTGGAAGAAGTAAAGGAAGGAGGGAGGATGCCACATGTTTCAATTGCGGTAAGCTAGGACATTTTTCTAATGAATGTTGGGCTGAAAGGAAAACACAGTGTTCATTTTGTAGTAGTATAGAGCATGATTTATTTTCTTGTGAGAGAGCACAACAATACTTCCATAATGCATAACCACAATCTAAGAGTGATGAGCTACAAAACTTGAATAATCAAAAAGGAGCTAGGATCATAAGAAGGGCACCAAAAGGTTAAGGAGCAAGGACTTGTCAGAAGAATAATAGGGAGGAAATAGACACGTCTTCAACTGAATCTATAGAAGAAGAAAAGTACTATCGGAGAAGCAAGCCAAAACATACTAAAAAATATAGAAGAAGAAGGAAAGAGAAAGTTGCGGTACTGACAAGACAAGGAACAAATACTAGAAGGCATTGTGTCACTAAGATAGAAGAGGAAGATAGTGAGGAGGAAGAAGAATTTGTTCCATCTAGGAAACAACATGAGGAAGTTGTGAAGGAATCCAAAAAAACCATAAGGAAGGAACAAGAAAAGGAGAAATAATAAAAGAAATTTTTCACCGAAGGAGAAGTAGAAGCTCTCAATCAATTAGATCAATTACCACAACAACACAGACTTATTGAAAAATTGAAGCAATTTTCCAAATACTGGAATAAGGAGCAAGGTCAGAAGAGTCAACTCTAGAGGATGGGAAGAACAGATAGATAGTGGAAGACAAAACCACTTATGGTGGATATTCACATGAATCACATAAAGGTTTGGAATGAGATGATAGACTTAGGAGCAAATGTCAACATGATCACAAAGAAGTTGTGGGAGCAGTTAGGAAGACCTAAGTTGACAGATACAACTTACAACATTATTTTGGAAGATGGATCTAACATGTAGACAATGGGAACAAGGAACCAACTCGAAGTTAACCTAATGGGGGTCAAACAAGTCTTATATTTCATTGTTGTAGCCATGAAGGATTAAGGAGAAGCTTTCAATGCACTTTTAGGGTTGATATGGTTTGTAGATGCAAACAGTATCATAGACTCCTTGAAAGAATAGCTATCATTTGTTAATGATAACAAGACTGTCAACATTCCTTTGGGATCATCAATGGAAGATGCATACATAGAAGAAGCTAATCAAACCAAAGATAATGACAAGGATGTAAATAATCTCTACACAATTACAAGAATGGATGCAAAGGAGATGACAAAATAGTCTAATTCTAAGGGAGAAGTGGAGATGGAAGATAGTCACTATAGCACAAATAAGGAGGAGGTTTTAGAAGCTTGGAGAGAGAAGAACCAAAACTAAAAACAAGGAAAATACTGGGCTATTAGAGCATATTCATGATTAGGATTGGAAAGGAAAACATACTGCAATCCTCCATAATTCATCCAAACCCATCACAAATCACTTTTGATACATCAAGGATGGACAAGAAGCATATATCTCAAAAATATCAGCAAGTGAAGAAAAGGAAATAGAGAAATTGACATACCAAGATGACTAGGTTACCAAAGATACAGATAGGATAGTCACAAGTAAAGAGGAAGAAAAAAGGGAGAAAGAATGCAAGGAAAACATTGGGCAGAGGTTGCTTAGGATACCAAATCATCAAATCATCAATCTTCGAAAGAAAGAAATTGATTGTGGAAAGATTCTGCCATGGCAACACATTGTGCCAAAGCCTAGCCACTAATAAGGAGCAATACTTAAGTCATAAGGAGAAAAGAAATAAAGTAATGAAGAGAAAGAATAAAAAAGGTAAGCAAGAAAATTAGGGCAAAAAGGAAAGGTATTTAACCCTAATCTTGCCCAAGGAACCTCACTTTGCATTCATACTTTGGCAAAATTTGAGCTCTGAGAGAATAATCAAGCGATGAGCGTAGCAGCAAAGAGTAGAACACAGGCAACCAACAAATACACAATGGCAACCCTTGAGCTAATTGACATCACACACAAGCCACGACCAAAGTTTAAGAAATACCATTGGAAAGCCCTAGAGGTCGATAAAGACGACGCATTCTCAAATGTGTCGGCATATGTGGTCTACACAAAGGATGTAAGAAAATACATTCATAACACTTCAACGAAGATCAACCATATGAAATTTGAAGAGATGAGTGACACACTACTAGGAGATACAGGGTATCTACCTGAATATGCAAACATTCCGTCAAAGAAATTAGATGTGTGGAAGGAATTCACCAATGCACACGAATGGTTGAGATTCATTCTAAGTTGAATTCATGATGAGTTTATATATCTAGACAAACCCTACATAATAAAAAAGGAGGCTAGTAGGGCAGTTACAGGGTTGAGTGTTGTAGGGCCCCTACCGATAATGAAGCCTATCAAAACATACCAAGTAAGGGAATTGACCGGATCAACTACATATGGTAGAAATATGCATGTGAAGGATATCACAGATCCGGGGGTGAAATATGTCACCATGGGCATTGCATACAAGGTCTATTATGCCAACCAAGAGGGTTCAACCACAACCACTGCAATTCATATTGCCTACCAAATGGTGAAGGGGGGCAAGGATTTTGAACTTTATGAGGTGATGTGCCAACAACTCCTGGAGAACCTACAAAAGATTAAAGACTCAAACTATAACTTTCGGTATGGTACTTTAATCATTTGTCTTACATTCTATTTTTTGAATGAGCTCTCAGGGTATAATAGGAAGCAATGGTAATAAAATATACCGGTAGGGTTAGAGGTTAAAAGACATATAGCTCAATTTTTTGACACCAAAGCATATAGTGCCACATATTGGGGGTTTTCAAAACCCTACAAGAAGAGATGAGGGCAAGGGACAAAATCCCTTATGGAATAGTGAAGAAATACATAAAAGATATCACATTTTCGGTTGATAAGGACTTCACATACATGGACACAGTGGTGCCAAGAACAACATGGGTACCTCAACTACCCTATGAGATAAATGTGACAAAAGCTAATGCCTATGCACAAAATCTACTAAGTAAACCCAAGGATACAAGTGCGGAAAGATTTGGCACTTATTGAGAAGTAATGGATAAGTAACACCAAAAACATGCGACATAAGACCAAGAAAAGAATAAAGAGAAGTTACACAAAAAGTGGAGGGTTCTGGAAAAGGGAACCACCTCAGCTCCAAAACTGGCTACATTAACTCTCTTGCCTACTAAGGAGGCTCCAATAGTGAGAAGATCAAAGAGGACAACATCACAAGCACCATCATCTTCTACCATGTCATCCAGAGGGAGAGCAACATTAGAAGTGTTGTCCAGAATGAAGAACACACAAAAGAAGGCTCCCTAGGAGAAGCAACAGGCAAAGAGAAAGAAAACTCAAGAAATGTCAGAGGTTATTGAGTCAGAAGAAGGGGAGGAGCAAGAGTCCAAATTGAAGAAAAGGAAGAAAGAACAACAAAAATTGGAGGAAGAATCGACAGAACAAGAATCAGAGGAACCGGCACAAGAGCTCTATAACCTAGAGTCATTGATCAATGCCATGGAAAATGTAGGTATGTTGAAAGAAGATGCTATTTTATATGAGGATTCATCTATAGATAATAAACAAATGATAGTTACAGAAATGATACAATAAATGAGGGATAAGGAAAAGACATTAGATGAAATAATGGAATGATTTCTAGATAGTTTAATAGAAGCATTGAGGGAAATGAGAAATAAGGCACTCCAATTAGAGGAAGAAATAAGGCAAAAGGCCATTAATAAGCTTAATGATACATTGTCACTGAAAGAGAAGAACAAGTTGATATAACAACAAGCCATGGAGTTGAGGAGAAAACAAAGGGTAGACACCCTCATGAGTGGAAATAAGAAGGAAGAAGAGAAAATACAAAAAGAGACAGAAGAAGTGACAACAAAGATATATCAGTCTATCAAAGAGCAAGAACAATAATAGCCGACACCTTCACCTCTGCACAACATTGAGATATCAGTAGAGGGAGGACAGGACATAGTAGACACAAGCCAGGAGAAAAGTCTGCTGGAAGGTCCTACGCAAGGGGTACCTCCTCTGGAGAACACAAGGATGGAGGAGAGGAACATAGAACAACAAACAAAGAATCCAGAGGATAAAGAAGAAGGAAGAGAGGAGAACATAGAGGAACAAAGGGAATTAGAACAAACTGATATTCTAGAGGCCTCTTCATTTTCAATTAAGTCAATCAAAGAATTTTTGGAACAACAAAAGCAAATAACACCAATTTTGACTCCATAGTTGCTACAATTACCGGTGGTAGAAGGCCATAAAAACCTTGCCAGAATATCCCCACTACATAAGCTATAATTGGGAGATCTGTGTTCCATTCCTCTGCTAGAGAAGAAATTTTGAAACATTTGGAAGGGAGTGAACTCCTATAGGATGTAGTGGATACATTGGCCAAGGAGATGCCAGAGACACATAGAGATAATACCTTACCATTACCGGAGCAACTGAAATAGTTAACACATGGATTTAAGGAGTACTCTAGCCAGCTAGAGAAGAAGGTAATTGAATAATTGAATAAGAAAAGACTAGTGGAAATGATGAATAAGTGTGCCAAGGCACAAACTCAGCTAGAAATACAAATCAAGAACATACAACAAATCATTGTGGAGGCCAATATCCTCTATCAGTTTTGTTTGAAATGGCCACAGTCCACAAAAGTAATAAAAGATCAAATAGATGCTCTAGAGCTGCAAATCATAAATGTGACAACCCAATATCTCTAGCAGATAAGGATAGAGTAATAAGAGCATAGGTGGAGACACCTCATAACCAACACCAACATCTCCAGGATCAAAGGGATCAGATAAAGGGCCAAACAAAACAGTTGAGGGAAGTGGTCAACCTGAGACTAGCTAACTTAACCAGTAGTTTTTCAGAAGCCAACCAAACTACACAGACCATAAAGGTGCCAATAAGTATAGAAGAAGCAGAGGAAACATACATAAAAGTAGAAGGACAAATAGCTATGTTGGCTAAAGCCAAGAAGTAGTGCAACACCAGTCTAACACAACTCAAGAAAATCTATAAGGTTGTCCTACCCACATGGTGATTTTGCATGTCTTGAGTACAAGACATAATTTTGAGGGGGGATGATGTTAGTAGGATGCATAGCATAAAGGAGAGCTGACCAGAAGTTGCCACACACTATGCGAAGGTCAGAGCCGACAGGAAATGCGTCCCTATATCTAATAGATGTAGTATATATAGATATAAGATATGAGGATATCACATAGGAGGATATGAATAGGATATATCACATCTGAGGATATATAGGATATATATGGAGATATGTCAGTACCAGGTAATTCTGAATTGTCTTACTATATTGTATATGTGATGCTTTGTTTTGTTATTCTTTATGTTTTATTGTCAATCTATAGCTACTTGACTGGGGTATAAACTGACTACAAATAATTGACTGAGGACCAAATCTTCAGACTGGTATCCCCTCAACATTTCTTTCCAACAATCCATATTATTAGATGCAGAGAACCAATGTCTACCTTACTCAATGAAACATCTTGTACATATTGGAATATTATTTGTTGAATGGGTATGCATGCCAAGGTAGCATTAATTACATACCATGCATGTTTGCAAGTTTGATAGTGCATCTATTCTATGTCAGAATATTTTAGAAGTTGTCATGAAGTCATTCTTGGAGTTTGATAATTTTGTGTTTTCAATGTGAAGATGTTGCATTCTTCAAATTTGTGAAGTCATCAATCCATGTTGGGTATAAGGGTTTTGAGGTTGAAGATTGTAGAATCACATGTTATAATGTTGTTATGGTGTGAAAGAATAGTTGTTGATTGGCTAGTCATTGTTGGATCTATGGATTGTCCTATTTGTTGTTGTATAGGTTGCATACGATGACAAACACTTATTTCCTCTTTACGATGAGCATAATATGTTTGACCTCTTTTACGATATTGTAGATTTCAAAGTTCAATTTTAGATGGTTCAGTTCAAGATTTTTTAGGGGTGGAGCTCCTCATTTTTAAAGAAAACAATAGGTTTCATTATCAATAATACTAACCAAAATGATGTACACAGCTAGAAAATATTAATATAAATGTAAAAAACATGTTTCAAGTGTATGTAATTGTGTTCATAGTTGCCTTAGTTTTAGAACTATTTGAAACACGATTATCATGTAGTATAAAGCAATAACCTGATAAAAGACAGACCACACATAATTTACACGAATACAGCATATTATGAAATATGTAAGCACACGTGAGCTAATTCACAAAGATTTTAACACAAATATGTGAAACTAGAACTATGCAATTTTAGAAATATATGTGCAAATGATAGGCAATGGATGCATATCTAGTTGGTGTTATAATTCCACACATCACCGAGTCTACCCAACAAGAAGGTGCTTTCTACAATGAAATCTATTCTCTCGACTTTAGTGATCATAAATTTTAATCATCCTTTTGTACTATTGGAATCAACTATAGATGAGAGGGTGAAGAGAAGTTGTTTGAAAAACACACTTTTGGTGATAGTCTCACTATTGATCTCTACTTATTGTTGGAATTGTAGCATATAAAAGTCTTTTATAGACATACCAATGAGGTTAGTAGTTGGCTCTTCAAAAGAAACAACCCATATTGTACATGTATGATATTCTAGCTTTACTTGAAGTACATATATGAAATTATAATTTGTAAATGTAGCTTTGCACCTTAAACAGTACCACATCTCATCCTCATTCTATACACCTCTTTGTTTACAGTACTTTATATCTGGCATAAGGGGACAAGCTGGATAGAAAAATGAATTAGATTTTGTGAATTGTATTGTTGTTTTTACAATGCATTGGATCGATTGTGTCATTTGCACAGTGTCTTCCTAAATATCGACAATTATGTTTCTTGTAATGAGTAAAGGCGCATCCATAGGTTGTATTGATGACAAGAGAACATCATTACCATTATGTTCAAACCAAGATTTTAGTTGTTGTGTTTCCTGTATGTTAAGTTTTATAGATAGGTGGGTAGTGAATAATGTGCTTATCAAATTTCCATTATACTCAGTGACACACCCATTTTTTATTGCAAGCACGACATGTTGTAAGTGGTACATCTCTTGGAGTTGTGCACCTACCTCCCGAGTGGTTGGCCCCCATAAAGTCACATTTACAATGGAGGAAGACATATCTAATAGCTTGTTGCTCCTCATAAGAACCTCTATCCCACCTCTCCTTATCATGCAGCTGGAGTCTATGCAAATGACAATTCTAATAACATCAATAAGACAATCATTGTTCTTGTGCACAATCTCATTGATAGACATGAAAGAGAATTGATGTTTTGGAATTGAAAGGTCATCTTCAAAGAGACAAATCCTGGAATCATGCAACAAAGAAATTTTAAGCTAGTTGTTTAGTTTATAACACAACCTATTAGCACCCTTACTAATCCCACCAAATATTGTATATACAAGCCCAACCTAAACATTGACATAATATAGATTCACAACTTCATTGAAGCAAGTGACATGTACCTCGGTGTGTTCACTATCTATAATATGAATGGAAAAGACTTGTCTATGTCCCTTTTGTCTATTGAACTAGTGCATTTCTTTCTTCTTATTAAGACAACCCTTTATCAGCCACCTCATTTGGAATGGATTTAAATTTCCAATAAGAATGATAGTAGAGGCAAGTTCTATCCTATATAGAGATGAGCGTATTCCAAACAGTGCTCTTCAAGGAGTTGATCTTGAAATTATGTCATTCTCACTTGGATTAAATATAGATGGACCACCCAAGATCCCAACATGTTGTACTTGTTGGTCTTGTTCTTCAAAGAGGTAAGTGGGATAGTGAATGATGCCATGATGTGAGCATACAATTTCTAGTTGGAATATCACAATAAACCTATGTAATTATAGTGAGTACCATGAATAACAATGCATATTAAATGATGGGAATGAGAATGTTAGCTTCTAGGAAATTGATCAAATATGTTGACTCACATTGATTTGCAAATAATAGAGTAATTGTATCATGTTAGGAATATTATAGATCCCTATTAGATTGCTTATGAAGTTATGTAGTGATTGTATTTTTAAGTAATGTATCATAATGTTTATGAACTCCATCGGAGAGATTTATTTTGTATCAAGTTGCTGACTCAAGACCATGCCCAAACTCGACATTACCTAGTACTTGGAGATGCAGTTGTAAGTGTAGGTTTCTATTGTTGATCATTTTGATTGTGTTTTAAGTCAACATGGAAGACATTCCTTCAAAGAGGTCAAATATTCATATAAAAAGTACATTACATGACAACTATTATGTGGTGAACTTAAATTATGAAATTATACTTTATGAGTTAGATGTTGAAGATGAATTTGAAACCAAATTCTCAAGTTAGCTATATTTATTTGATGAATGTTGAAAATAGACATTAGATTTTTTTTTTAAATGTAACCATGAATTAAAATTTGAAAATTCAGTAGTTTTAGACTAGTTATACAAAAGTAGCTTCAAAACAATGCCTATTGTAGACACCTAGATTTGACCTTGTCATCCATCTTAGTCGTATCATGTCATCTTATCCCTTCCCTTTAGCCAATTAATTGAATAAATAAATTACATTTATTTATTTAATTAATTTTATCTATTTTCCCCTAGTTTGCCTCGTAATTAATTACATAATTTTATTATTTAATTATTAGCTCTCACCTTCTCCCATAATTAATTAAATAATTTTATTATTTGATTAATTATCTTTTCTCACTTATCCTCATCTTGGCACAAAAATCTAAAAATCCTAAGCCGACCTTATGAGGATAGGTCTTATCCTTTCCTTAAGTTGTCTCACTTAATCTTGTCCATCCATCCTTGAGCCATGTCTCGTTTGATCTTAGCCATTGATGCCTAATTAAATCTTTACCATTCATCCACTTATCCTAGGTCATATAAATTAGAGCATCATTTAAGTCATTTTGCCCTAGAGATTTTCTACTAGAGAGCACATGATGATCAATGAGCCATTATCTACACATTTTGAGAGTAATGTTATGCTTCTAGTGTGATCAATCGACATTTGAACATCAAATATCATTATCAAGAATCATTGAAGCACATCCACCATTCGTCATGGTGCATCAAGGGCTATTGTGATAACATTGTGTCATTGTTTTCCCTTTATTTTGATAGTCCTTTCCTTATTTTGATGTGATGTAGATGTGAAATAGGAGCTTTCACTGTGATTGATTTCCATTTATTATTTCACATTAATGCATCATACATTTGGCACGCCCGGTGGGACCAACGTCCCTTGATTAACCTTAGTTTTGCAAGTTTTTGCTAGCCTTTTGTTGTAGATCCAAAGGTGATCTTTCGTAGGAAGTGTCATACACCAAAATTGACCTCACCATTGTGCCTTGGAGGCCCAAAAACCCTAGGATCCATATAAAACACTATATACTTTGCTAGCCAAAAAAATGAAATTTTTTTAGGCAACCCCCGGTTGTAGATATGTATAGTATGGATCCATACAGCCGACAACGCAGGGTGCATTGCGAGTAAGAAATTTAAAACAAACAAACAAACAAAAAAATCCATCACTTTAATTTATTTGATTGTATTTTTAAGTTTTAAATAGAAGTTGGGAGTTTTCAACTTAAAAAAAGGGTTTTATGTAGGTGGCCAAGCCTAAGCCCGGACCACCGGGCCTTTATCCCCTCCTAGTTGGGCAGGACCGTGGGCTTAGAGCCCACGAGACTTCCCACTAGGAGAGCCTTGCCATGGGAGGATGAAAAACTGCCAGCTTCACGATTAAAAACTTAAAGCTTCAAACATTCAAGTTTAATCGTTTCCCCTTGACCCTAACATTTGTTTCTCATAACATTTATTGTTGGCATTTACTATTGATTGCAGCATTTACTACTAGGTCAAGTTGTTAACATTTACTATAGACTATCAGATTTAAACTTAACCGTCAGGCTTCCAAATTGTCCATGTGACCACGCAGGCCCTGACTGCTAGCGGTCTATCTAATTGCTAGGGGCAAGCCTTCCTCCTTTTAAACTCATAAACTAGTTTTTTTTTTCTTTTTTGCATAACTTTTCCTAGACATGTTAGATTTTTGTAAAATTATAGGCGTTGGAAAGATGACTTAGCTAGCTTCACAGTGGTGTAGACCATTCTACTAGATTTGGCCCAAATTTCAAGGTACGCTCATTTAAAGTCAACCTTTAATTGCAATCTTCAATTGAGCATAACTTTTGTAGCAATTTTATTTAAATTGCTTAGAAAATCATAAAGAATATATTTGTGACATTTAACTTGCTATACACAGTCATCTATTTCTAAGTTTTAGCATATCTGTCGTTTTGAAACAAATACTTGTTTACGACATCACATTTGGATTTCGGCATAAAAAGAACTTGTGTTTGTTTTGTTTGGTGAGCTTGATTGTTGTTGGAGGTGTGTATATTCTCTTCCATTGCATTGAAAAATAATCTTGGGAATCAAAAACACCCTTTGAGCACCTTCATATTCACATCACAGATTTCAATTTCTAAGGGATAATTAACATTGATTGTGTGGGTCATGTGTGTGTGCTCTCTCCTCACACCGCAAGGTGATATTGGAGATCAAAAACATAAATTGAATCACTTTTGTCACCATTTATTATGAGGCATGCCTTGGAGACACACCCACTCCAAGGGGACAACTTCAACTCTAGTTTTTTTTACAGAGTATAAAAAGCGGGGGGTGAATCAAAAGACACACCTCTTGTAAGTTAGAATTTTGTCATTCAGGCTAAGCCCCCAAGAACTGTATACCCTGGGGAAGTGAAGGTGAAGGGTGGGTTACCCTCATCTCCCAGTTGCTTGGTACTATTTCACTTTCATCTCACAAATTTGAGCCTCACATGCCTTGTGTATATCAAGGACTCCCTTAGAGACTTGTGCATCCTAGTTTAAGACCTCTTGGCCACACCTGATTGATTAATATTAGGCTTGTTCATGTGTCTTGTGTGTCTTCGTATATTGCAACAATCAATTTTATCACTTTTGAAAGTCAAGTTTGCCATTGTGTCTTCTTGTGTGTTGATAAAATTCTTGCTAAAGCATCAAAACACAAACAAAATATTCACTAGCATTTATGTCATAATCAAATTGATCCATATCCATACCAAAATCAAGTTTGTTTTGAGTCAAAACCTATATCTTTCATCCTTATCTTTATCAAGTCTTTGTGAATCTTGGATACACTTGCTTAGCACTTTATCTACCCCTAAGATTAATGGACTCCCCCATCATCATGCTAATCATCCTTTGCAGTCACAAAAGATCTATCTTTTTACTTGATCCAAGTTTTGGTTTTGTCCTCACCAACCCCTTCATCATTCATAAGCCATCTGCATTTCATCTCAAATATTGATCCAAAAGTTAAACATTTAAACTTGCAAAATTCAAACACAACTTCACATCACCATTTCATGCCCCCCATAACTAGATCTCAAACCAAGAAGACCATGGATTCTCATATGATTATTAAAGACATTACACCTAATAATAACATAAGTGAGCATGGAATCCTTGATGACCAAGTTAGATACTCACTTGGATTCATGGAATTTCTTATAAAGGAAGGGACTCACACCAAGATGGACTAATTTCTAAGTCAAAACATTACACCTAATAATGACACAAGTGAATTTGAAGTACAAGAGGAATATTCACCTAGGTACCTAGACTCCATTAACAACATACCAAATAAGGCTTTTTTTATAAAATGACTCCTTGAGAAAGTGGATGTCCTTCACAAGGTTCAAATCAAATATATCATTAATAGTGACCCTGACTTTTTGCATCCACCTTCCCATGATCATAATTCAACTCATGCTTATCAATTGGGTCACCCCACATCATCTGCCACAAAAATCATCAAGCCACAACATATTCCTACATATTCAACTTCATCACAAGCCAAACCCCATCATGAGGTCATGTCATCATCACCAACTTATCAATTCCACCAAACCAATCCATCCACATCTCAAATTCATCCACAAATTATCTTTACACAAATTTCACCTCAACCCACTATCTCTCCACTCATCACCCAAGTCAATTCTTTGACCACACCTCCCATAATCTCATGTCAACCTTCCATACCCTTACCAATTACACCTCAAAGCACATATCAACCAATCACATCCAATCATATGACGTCACAACCCATTCATCACATTGTCACACAACCCATGTCATCTTCCACACCCCTTGTGGATTCTCTTACACAAGATTTATCAATAGCAATATGAATTAAATAACTTACAAACAAAGGTAGAAACTAGATCCCAATGCAAACAATACAAATTTGAAGAGTGTTGTCTCTATCCTCTTGATCAATCCATCATGATGACTCCTTTTCCTCCTAACTTTGAAGTTCCTAAATTTGACAAGTATAAAGGAAAAGAAAATCCTAGAGATCATTTCAATTAATTTTACATGACTCATCAAGAAGTTGTATATAGCAATGTTTATCTCATGAAACTATTTCCATTAAGTTTGGTGGGTCAAGCCTTAGAATGATTTCAACATCTCACTCCCAATGACATTAGAACATTTCCAAAACTAGATAAAACATTTGTCACATATTTCTCCTATAATGTCAAACATGAGACTACAATGCTAGATCTTTGTAATGCTAATAAAAATAATGGAGAAAGCTTCGCCACTTACCTACAATGGTGGAGAAGGCTTTCAAGTAGAATCCCATGGCCAATCCCCAAAAAACAATTGGTTAACATCTTCATCCAAAAATGACCTTTCATCTTCAAGTTCATTGTCTATCCACTTTTGATGAGGTCATAGAAAAAGGTAGCCTTATTGAAAATGACCTTATTGCCAAAGGATCACTTAAAACATATACCAAAGACTCTAATTACTTAAATGACAAATTCAAATCATGGACTAAGAACAAACATGTAGTTAATGGTGGAATTATCAATTTAAAACATATCCAAATAAAACAACAATTTCAACCAAATGTGTACAATATCCACAAACATACTCCCATCTCCCTTCCCACAAAACAATTTAGGACACCAAACCAAAAATGAAACTATTCTAATTTAGGTGAACCTCTTGAGATAGTGTTTCATAAGCTAGCACAAGCCAACATGATCACATATCCTATGATCAAACATTATGATGACAATTGTCCTAAACCTTCATGGTATAATGACAATGAGTATTGTGACTATCATCATACTAAAGGACATCCTACAAACAAGTGTATAAGTCTTAAAAACTATATCCAAGATCTTATTGATCAATGAAAATTAGAGGTAACCCCCAACTCATCATCTAGTGACAAATTGGGTATTTACAAGGATCCTCTTCCAAAGCATGGCCAGTCTACATATAATCTCGAGCAATCCCAAAACAATCCTACCACTACTACCAACTATAACAAGACCCCTTACACCTATGACTCCATTGTTGGGCGTATTGACTATGATCCTTCACAAGTTGTCACTATCACAATAAAAGCCAAGTCCAATCACCATCTTTCCTTTCGCCAACATGACATGTCTCCTATAGATCCATCTCATAACAAAGCCCTTCACATTGAAGTTATCATTGCTAAACACAAAGTTAAGCGTGTCCTTTTGGATAGAGGATCTGGCTCTTATGTACCTTAAGATTGATAAAGCAATTGGGATACTCTGCGAGTGAGCTGGAACTGTGTGTCATTACCATCAAATCTTATGATAATGTTGAGAGAGAGTCACTCGGAACCATATGTCTTCCTATACAAGTGGGACCTATGCTACAAACTTGACTACATGTCATGTCATTGAACTTGAATTTCCATATAACATCTTACTTGGTTAGCCATGGATACATGTTATGCAAGACATTCCCTCCACATACCATCAATTCTTTAAGTTCCCTTACAATGGTGTCTAACTTACTATCAAAGCGGATCCCTAACCATTTGCATATTGTCGAGCTATGGAAGCCATTTATTAAAAAGCCAATTTTTGTCCCACTAATGATATTCCAACTCAAGTCAAGGATACACCATCTTCATCATACATCCATCCCGATGACCTTCCATCCACATCATCATCTAAATTCAAAAAGGTCAAGATCATCGACAAAGGTTGTGGTGAATATGAGCTACATAATGCCTTTCATATGGGTCAATTACCTCTATCTCCAAAGTCTCATGGTCATCCTCCACAATGTTCCTCTATGCAAAATCCAAGCATTAAGCATTTTGGGTGTACTAATTTTTCCTCTAAAGGAACCTTGGTTGGAGAACAAATTAAAGACTCCCTAGATTCTTGGATTTATAAAGATGAATCCGATGATGAAGAATCTCCACTTGTCTATCTCAAGGAAAGTTATCCTATTCCATCACATATGTGTGAAAATATGAGATATAAAGGTAAAGGCCTTGAGCTTTGTGAGCAAGGAATTATTGAGCCAATGTCAAAAGAGGAACATCATGACCGTTTTGAATTAGGATACATGTCTCCTAGTTCAGAAACCAAAGATCCTCATGCTACTTCTACAAGCCAAGATGAACCTTCTAATGTCATTAAAAGTACCATTAATGGGACCATCAATGCCTCTCCTGAAGACCTTGATATTTCATGCCTTTTCCATGACAATGCCATCGAACCATCATCACCACTTCCTAATTCCATTACCTGGGATCAACAAAATCCAATATCTCTCACAACTTGTCAAAATGATGAAGAATATCTTGAGTTCCTTAGTCTTACAAATACAAAAGCAAAAAACTAAAAAAAGAAAAGGACTCAAAAGAGATAAATCATGCTATACCTATCCTTGGGACATCAAAAGGCAGAGAAAATTTATCTTTCCCTTAGCATCACAAAAGCATTTACCTGAATAAAATCAAATCAAATCAAGTACAAAATAAAGTCAAAAGGAACTCACTAAATCTATGCATACTTGTGAGATTGTTGGTCCCACATCACCTTTATTTCATGATACTTCCATCGCCCTCCATGATCAAATCCTTCCATCTCACTTATCTCATAATCACCACAAGTCCATTTTACACCACACCTCACTCCACTTCACCTACTAAAGTCATTCACCCAAGAGGCTATGATGGTTCCCTTTCATGTTGCCTAAACATAAAAGGTGTAATCGAAAAATTTGGATAAAATCAAAATGATAAAACAATACAATGCATTACCTAATACAAATCTTCAATACCTTGAATAGCTAGATGCAAGATAGACTGACTGATTCAATGATTTGATATGTTGATTGCTTAATTTCGTAGCATAACACTAAGATGGAGATTGATAAATGAATGATGATAGATGGAGATGAATGTGATAGATTCAAGAGTGATTTTGACAGAATGAGGATACTTCAAGAATAGATGCATCAAATGGCTTGGGAGAGGGTTGATTTATAGGATTGGGATGATTTGGATGGATGGTTGAGATTAAAAGGCTAATTGAATGATGTGGACAGCTAGGATTGATTCAGTTATCCCACTCTTCAAAGGAGTTGTAGTCATGTGACAAGTGTCAAATGGTCTTCCACTTTACAAGGAGACAAATGTGGAGATAGAGACAAATATGGAGATAGAGACAAATGGCTTCCACCTTGCATGGAGACAAATGTGGAGATAGAGACAAATATGGAATTTTCCATTTTTGGAAAGGAATGATGTGGAATACATTAATTAAATAAATATTTTATTTATTTAAGTAATTTGGATGAGGGAAAAGTGGAAATTAATTAAATAAATATAATTTATTTAATTAATTGACTATGGAAGGATAAATGAGATTATGATGGGAAATTAATTAAATAAATAAGATTTATTTAATTAATTGGTTAAGTGGGATTAGGAGTGGGATAGGACAAAATGCTACATAATGTGTTTAATGATGTTTTTGACTAGGTATTGCAAGACATGGACAAAATTGGGTGTCTACATTTTGCCCCTCTTTGAGATGATGTTCGATATGATAAGGTTTATGTCGAGTAACATCATTTCAAAGAAGCTAAGGTATGGATAAAGGAAAATGGATAGGGTAATGATGGAAAGGATAGGATGATGATGGAAAAGGGGTATCACCTATGCATAAATCTGGATATTTCCTTCATATTCCAGGCTGCCTACATACCCTGTATCCACAGGATCAAGGCATGCAACGATGGAATTGATATGTAGTTCTTGTTTGTGATGATGTAATATGATGATGATAGTGATGTGAAGATAGATGTTAAAGATAGATGGTGATGTGACGATGGGATGAGGATGCCCCCTCAAGAGGATATGGGGGTTGGACAAACATAGGTATGCTCTCGAAATGAAAGGGATTGGTCAAGAAAGAAAGACAAGGGAATGGATAGACGAAAGGATGATGCATTACGCTGCAATGAAAGTGAGCAACCATGATGTTTGATTTAGCACTAGATGTTATGCACCAAGGTATAAGGACCAGGGTGATGATGTGTCTCGTGCCCCAGCATAATACAACCTTGTCTAACGTATGAGGAAGAGAACTTAGAGCATTGAAGTCCTAATGCACAAAAGGTATGATATGACCTTAGATGCAAAGGATAATGTAAAAAGCTATTCCAACATACACAAGATATAAATATTAGCTGGAATGATTCAGATGTGATACAAATACAAGATAAAAAGATAGCACACACAAGAAAGCAAGCAAGCATGCACAAATGATACAAAAACAAACAAGGTATTGCCCCTGTCAAGCTGTAAACCAATGATCGATCGATCGATTGATGATTATGATAGATAGTGATAAGTGTTGTCATTGCGGGGAATGATATATCACTAGATCAACACAAGGATGTGGGAATGATATATCCCATTGATGATGATGATTGATTGATTGATGTGGTTTACGACAAGATTGGGATAAAGACCATTGATTGCGATTAGATAATTTGACAAGATTGATTGACTTGATTGGTATGGATTGAGGATGACTTGCATTTGGATCGTTGCTTGGAATGTTTTGATTGAATGAAATTATTGTTTGATAATGATGATGGAATTGATTTGATGAAGTGATGTGATTTGGTTGAATTTTAGGTGTTTATTGATGATGTGGGAGATAGATGATGATTGATGAAGATTAGAAGAAAGATGAAAGATGGAAGAGGTCTGTCACCTATGCCTGAATCTAGGTACTTCCTTCATATCCTAGATTGCCTACATACCTTGTATCCACGGGATCAAGGCATTTAACGATAGAGATGAGATGTCATTCTGATTTATGGTGATGGTGATGGTGATGGTGATGGTGATGGTGATGGTGGAAGGTGGATGGATTCATCAAATTATGGATTGATTGGAATTGATTGAATGTTTGATGATATATGATGTCGATGGGATGTGAGAGATGTGATTCAAAAGCAAGATAAAATGATAACACACACAAGCAAGCAGGCAATTGTGTACAAATGATTCAAAAACAAACAAAGTATTGTCTCTTTCAAGTGGTAAACCAATGATTGATTGATTGATTGACAATGATAGATAGTGTTGTCATTGTGGGGAACGATATATCCCTAGATCTACACATTGATTGACAATGATAGATAGTGTTGTCATTGTGGGGAACGATATATCCCTAGATCAACACAAGGATGTGGGAATGATATATCCCATTGCTGATGATGATGATTGATTGATTTGGTTTACAACAAGATTAGGATCAAGACCATTGATGTGATTGGATAATTTGACACAATTGATTAGCTTGATTGGTATGGATTAAGGATTGGCTTGCATTAGGATTATTGCTTTGATTCTTTGGATTGATTTGATTTGATGAATGGATGATTGGATTGATTTGGTTTGATGAATTGATTTGATGGTTGGATTTATACGATTTGATTGGATGAATGGGATTGATGGATTTATTTGATTGATGTGATTGGATTGGATTGATTTGATGGATTGGCTTGATGTGATGGATTATTTGATGATGATTGATCTTATTGCTTGGATTTTTGTTGAATATTTGATTTTTTTTGTGTTTTTTGAAATATTTGATTTTTTGGATTTTGGGAATGTCAATGGATTTACAATTTGGGTAGCCTTTGTGCTTGATACCAATGACAAGGGAGAAAACCAATTCTAGGTGCAAAGGAATGAATGGGATTGGATAGGATGGATAAAAGGATGGGTGATAGTAAATTAAATGGAAGGCTCATGATAGATGGATGGGACGAAAAGGATAGGGTATGGAATGGAAAGCTCATGATATATATATATATATATATATATATATATAGGCTATAGTGGATGGATGTATGCCTCATAATGGAGCTAGGATGTGATCTCCAAAGACTATGTTGCATAGGAATAACATACCCCATTCTAGGTAGTAGACTTAGGATTTTACACGACAAAAACTTATGACGAAAGGATGACATGATGGATTTTACATGACAAGGCTTATGATAGGTGGATAATGATAGTATTTTTTGGAAAGGGAGAAGTCTATCAAGAGATTTCCAAGGCATATTTCAACATTTGGCCCCTATGTCGTCATCAAGATTAAAAGGAGGAAGGGAGGATGAATGGACCCGATAGGATAGGTATGTGGGTGTAATGGATAAAGATGGTAGGATAGGATATGGCAAGATAAGACATGATAGAAAGTGATATGGTAGGATAGATAGTGTGGATGAGACAAGGTGCCCCCAAGTGTAAGTGACATAGAAGATCAACCTACACATGACGCCTGTTTGTCAGGTTTTCATCATGGTACCTATCAAAGGCGCTTGTTTACCAAGTTTTCACCATTGGACGAAGGGATTTCTCTTTACTTTTTTTATTTTCTTTTTCTTTTTCTCTTTTTTTTTAAGATGGGATGACAATTACACATGGTGCCTATTTACCAGGTTTTCACCATGGTAATGGATAGGAGGGACTCAAGTGTCTAGTGCTATGAAAGGTGATATTGTCTCGTTAGAGAGGGGTGTCATCGCATGGACCCTATCAAGTGTGCTCATAGATGTTGGTAACTAGATTTCATGAAAGGGAGATGGATGAGGTAGATGGTGGATTATGAAAAGAAGATAGTGGATTATGATGTGGATTATGTAGGATTTATGCAAAAGTGGATGAAAAGTTTATGCAAAAGCATGGACCATAGAAAGGTGATGGGGAAGATATGTAGGATAGTGGATGAAGAATGGGGAGATGGAGGTATGTGGGAATGTTGCGGAATGGAAGGGAACCATGACCAACGATTGCACACATCTTGTTAAACATTGAAGCTTTTGATGGGATGGTGGTGTAGGAAGCAATGGGGATGTTTGCTTAGTGGATGGGTGATGGAGTGGTTTAGGTACCCACATAGACTTAGGATTTTTATGATCTTTGCTTGACTTATGGGATTTTGGGGATTTTTTGATGGAATGGGAATTTGGGATGGAAGTGGATGGTTGGGATTTTTGAGAGGTGGATGCCTCATTTGACTTGCTTGATTTTTGCTTAGGGACCCAAACCATTTTGCTTTTGGACTTTTCTTTGAGAGGTAAGGGCTTGGGTAGCTTTTTGGATATATTTGGCTTTGATTCTTTGTATTGATGCCCTAAGGCATGAGGACCCTTAGGATTTTTGATAGGATTTTTGACTTTATAGGTATAGACATCCAAATTTCTGCTTTTGAATCCCATGGACATGATGGAAGCGGGGTTGGTTGAATAAGTGGAAGTTTCATGTTTAAATGATATGTGTATTTGTTGGTCATGATAAGGAATATGAGGGAATTTATGGATAAGTGGATAATTAGGCATTGGTAGAAGTGGAGGTAAAGTGGATGGAGGGATATTAGGAGTTGGAAGGAGTGGAGGTAAAGTGGATGGTGGAAGGTGTATGGTCACATGCTTTTGACATTTGTATGTTGATGGAGGTGGAATGGCTACATATGTTTTGGGTATATGATAGGGTTTATGATGGAAAGAAGTGGACTTAGAAGGTATGGAGGAATTACCAACATCTTTAGATTGTTTACCTTGGGGTGTATATCCAAGGCCATATGAGCTTGGAGGGACCTTGACATGGTTTGGCTCCAAAATACCTTGTTCATAAAGGCCTAGGCCTTTACCTTGGTAGTTCATGATTTGGAGTATGCGATGGGCTATAGAACTAGGTGTGGTTTGGGAACTAGACATGGGTTTTTTATTGGATGTAGAAGGTGAGGTGGAGGACAAAGGTTGTTGTTGCTCTAAGGAAGAACACTCATGGATAAAGGTGGATAGGCTAAGTGGACATGATAATGGATGTGGAAGGAGGATCATTAGGATTTTGATTATGTTCATTTAGATCCAAGATATTTGTTTGATCTTCTATGTTGGCTTGGGGGACAAGTGTCTTATCGTGACAAGTGGATGTTTGTTCATTATGGATAGGGATAGATGGCAGATGACTAGGAGCAATGTGGATATCTTGCTCATGGATAGCTATAGGATTATGAATAGGATCAAGGTGCTCATGGATAGCTTCTTCATAGATATCATCTTGATCATAAAGAAGGTAAATGTTATGGATAGGTTGATTTGGGATAGCTTTCTCATGAATGGTTGTTAGGAGATGGATAGGAACAAGTGGCTCATGAATAGATTCATCAATATGGATATTATCTTGATCATGGAAAAGATATATGTTATGAATAGGCTGCATGAAAGTGATTTGATCTTGACTTGGACTAGGGCTTAATGTTTCCACATGCTTAGGATTAAACTCTTGACATACCTCTTGGTTTCCTTGAATGGAAGTAGATGACCCTTGGATAGGCTCTTGGTCAACAACATAAAAGCATGATGGCTCTTGACTTGAACTCATGATAGGAGGTTCGCGAAGAGGCTTGACGACTTGTGGGTCACATGATGGGCTTGAAGGGATAAGCATGTTAATGGAGGGCTCTTGAATAGATGTTAAACATGGGTATAAGTTGTTCCTAGCTAGTAGCCAATGGATCACATCCTTTACAAGTGCATGTGTGGAAGGACACTATAGTGGATGGATAATAAGGGTAGATGGAGTTGTACGTTGAGGATTATGATTAGGTTGAGGGCTAATTGGATTAAATGGACTAGGATTTGGATTGGGATTAATCTTACCACAATTTATGAGGTTTTGATCAATCTCTTAAGTTTGGCACAAATGGTTTTCGTATGACCCTTAGCCCTATGGTATGCACAATATGCATCATCTTTATACCAAAGAGGTTTAAAGTGGATTTTTTCAAAGGATTTTATCGGTGGAAGCTCAATCAAATTTTCTTGGACCAATTGTTGTACGGTTATGTCTAAGGGATCTTGTGGTGGAAGATTGGTGGAACATGGGGATGAAGGTAATGAAGGTTGATGGATCAATGGACTAGGGGTAGGATCACATGGTGGTGTTGGGATAGGCTCATGGATTAGCATTTGATTGGATGGTGGAGGCCACTCTAGATTGGTATCTTCCTTGTCAAAGGTAATTAGGTCTTGCATAGGATAACTTGGGCTTATTTGGTTTATGTACAAGGGGCTATTTGGACTTGGATATGCTTCTTGTTGTAGAGGTGGACTTGGGCTCACTTGTGCTTGTTGTGGAGGCCATTAATAGACTTGGTGGTTGGGTGAAATGGTGGGATATGTGTTAGGGTTAGCCGACAGAAGATATCAATTAAATGTAAATAAAGATTAAAGAGAGGAATGAAAATACACAGAAATAATAACAACGAGAGATAAGTTTTAATGTGGTTCACGCAAACTCAGTCTACATCAACCAATAGAGAGTCAAATATTATTATCCAATAAATCAAACTAATTACAACCAGCAATTCTTGTAACTCAATACCGCTGCAAAATGATACAATATATCAACAAAACCCTAAACCTTAGCCGCTTTTATCAAGCCTTATGTTGGTTACAAAAATAGAGTTTTTTTTATGTCGGCCAATAGAAAAATAACTCTCGATGCCTTAATAAAATAATTAAAAAATAGTGGAGGTTTTGGAGGCCCTGCCCCTTGACCTCGCCCTGTATCGTGACCCCACCCTATAATGCGACAGGGAGCACACCAGGGGCACTACCCTTGCACCCCACAAGGGGCGCTACCCCTTGACCCTGTCTTGGGGGCGCTACCCCCAAATCCCCACAAGGGGTGTTGCCCCTTGACCCCATAGGAATTTGGGGGGAAACTGCTCTGATAAAAGTGGGGTAAATTTAACCTCTGAGTCTGATTAGGCTCCATATAACAACAATCTCCCACTTGGAGACTAATCAAACTCCAAACCATATCATCTCCCACTTGGAGACTGGTCATAACACTGTTGACCCTGTAGCTCCCACTGGAAATAAGTACCCTGGACTTTGTTGTTCTATTTTTGTTGTTTTCAGTCTAAAAGACCAACTGAAGCTGAAGAGGAGCTCAGCTTCTCCCTTGTTATTACCTTTGTAAACATATCTGCTAGATTTTCATCTGTATGTATCTTTTCCAGTCGTAACTATCCATCATCCAAAACCAATCAAATGAAGTGATACCTCAACTATATGTGTTTGGTCTTTGAATGCAAGGCAAAATTCTTTGCAAGATGTATGGCACTCTGGCTATCTATAAACAAATAACTGTTAACCTGTTGTTTGCCCAATTCTTCCATGAAAGATTGTAGCCATATCATCTCCTTGCTTGCCTCTATTGCAACTACATATTCTGCCTCTGTAGTGGATAAAGCAACCACCTTTTACAACCTAGAAATCCAACTCACCAATGTCCCACCTATAGTAAAGACATAACCTATAGTACTCCGCCTAGTATCAATATCCCCTGTCAAATCTGAGTCTACATAACCTGCTAAATCAATATTAGAGCCCCCAAAACATAAGTGTTTATTGGATGTACCTCTCAAATATCTAAGAATCTATTTTACTGCATTCCAATGCTCCAATCCAGGATGACTCATATACATGCTTACAAATCCTACAGCATATGCAATATCTGGTCTCGTGCATACCATGGAGTACATTAAACTTCATACAACTGAAGCATATGGTACCTTGGGCATTTTTTCTTCCTCCTCTGGTGTCTTAGGACACATCTCCTTAGTTAATTTCAAATGACTAGGCAAAGGTGTGCTGACAGCTTTTGCGTTCTCCATGTGGAATCTCTGCAACACCTTTTCAAAATTATCAGCTTGAGATAGAGTCAACTTTTTGTTCTTCCTATCTCTGCAAATTTTCATACTAATGATTTGTTTTGCTGCCTCCAAATCCTTCATAGCAAATGACTGTGCTAACTGTTGTTTTAACTCTCTTATGTGATCCATCTTAGACCCTGCTGCAAGCATGTCATCAACATATAAACATAAAATAATGTAGCTGTCATTATCCAGCCTCTTAAAATAAACACAATGATCAGAATTACACCAGCTGTAGCCTTGCTCAACCATAAAACTATCAAATTTCAAATACCATTGCCTAGATGCTTGTTTCAAGCCATACAAACTCTTCTTCAATCTGTACATCAGTTTCTCCTTGCCTTTGACCTCAAATCCTTGGGGTTATTCCATGTATATCTCCTCCTCCAAATCACCATGGAGAAAGGTAGTTTTCACATCTAGCTATTCCAAATGCAAATCTTCAGCAGCCGCAATACTTAAAATAGTACGAATAGAAGTCATCTTGACAACCAAAGAAAATATCTCATCAAAATTAATGCCCTTTTCTTATGCAAATCTTTTTACAACTAACCTGGCTTTAAATCATTTCTTACCTCCATCTTCCTCTTTTAGCCTATAAACCCATTTGTTTGGTAAAGCCTTTTTACCTGCATGTAACTTACATAATTCCCAAGTCTAATTTTTCAGCAAGGAGTCTATTTCTTCTTTCATTGCAAGCTCCCACTGAACCTTTGTATCCACCTACATAGCTTCATCATACCCTTCTGGTTCACCAGCATCTATTAACAAAATAGAATACAAAGAGGGAGAAAACTTTTGAGGAGGTCTACTTAGCCTTGTTGATCGTCTAACATTCACTGGAGTTTGTGATATTTCTTGTTGTTGTTGCAGAGCATGAGGAACCACTGGAACATCACTATTTGGAGTATCATCCAGCACCACATAATCCTTTTCTTTCTTCTCATGCTGCTGCAACTAATCTTTGTAGAACACCTTCTCATTGAATACAACATCCCTGCTTCTCACAATTTTCTAATTTTCAAAATCCCAAATCCTATAACCAAATTCATCAATGCCATATCCAACAAAAGTATATATTTTTTTTATTTTGCATCCAGCTTGGTTCTATTTTCATAATCTACATGTGCAAATGCTTCACATCCGAAGGTTTTGAGAAAAGAATAACTCACCTTCTTACCTGTCCATGCTTCCTCTGGAATACAACAACCCAAAGGAACTAAAGGACCTATATTAATTATATATACAACAGTGTTGACAGCCTCTGCCCACATGTTTAAAGGTAGCCCAACATGCAATCCCATGGTCCTTGCATGCTCCATTATTGTCTTATTCGTGCATTCTGCCACTCCATTTTCCTATGGAGTCCCTGGAACTATTTCCTGCCTACAAATTCCATTAAAGGAACAATAATCCTCAAATTCTATGTTGCAATACTCACCACCATTATCAAATCTGAGACATTTTAATCTTTTACCCGTCTCATTTTCAACCAAGGTTCTTCATTTCTTAAATGTTTCAAATACATCAAATTTCTGCCTAAGGAAATAAATCCATACCTTCCTAGTTGCATCATCTATGAATGGAACATAATACCAAGAGAAGATACTTGAGCTGGTCCCCATACATCTATATGCACAAGCTCCAACTTTTCATCTTTCTTTTGCTTCCCATCCTTGAGAAAATTGACTCTCTTTTGTTTTCCATACACACAACATTCATAAAAATCCATATTAATGCATTTCAGACCTGGTAAAACTTTCTTAGAATGAAGTACCTTCTGCCACGGTGTTGTTTCAGAACCTGCAGTAACTATTCTTAAACGTGTTTGTTTTTTCTCTGCAACAGCTAAAGTAGAAGGAATAGTATGACCTGTACAAAAATATAAGGTGCCTACTTTCACACCTTTTGCTACTATAAAGCACCTTTTGAAACCTTCTAATTTTTATCAGTAAATGTAAAAATGCAACCTTCTTTAGCTAGTTGTCCTGCTGAAATTAAATTCCTATTGAGCCTTGGAACATGCCTTACCTCTTGTAGTAGCCAATGATTCCCATTCTGTAACTTATTCTTAATTATTCCCTTTCCAACAATATAACAGGGTTCGTTATCTCCCAAATAAACTAGCCCAAAATCCCCTTCGACATAATCAAGAAAATAACTTCTATGGGTCGTAGCATGAAATGAGGCCCCTGAATCTAAAACCCATGAATCATCAACATTATCTAGGGAAAGAATCAAAGCATCATCTTTAGATTTATTACTTACCACATTTGCCTCCTTATTTCCTTCTTATTTGTCTCCTTCTTTATTCTTCTGAGACCAGTAATCTTTCTTCAGATGACCTGGTTTCCCATAATACCAGTAATCCTTTTGTCCTTTGGATTGGGATCTCTTATCCTTTGATTTTCCTTGTGACTTCCCATGACCTCCAGAACCTTTTCCTCTCTCCTTTGATCTGCCCCTGATTTCTGCATTCAAAACACTACCTGATGTGGACCCTCCTGAGCTCTTCCGTCGCATTCCCTCGCTAAGGATAACACCAACAACATCATCAAATTTTAAAGTGTTTAAACCAGAGACGGAGTTACTTACAGCCATTACCAATCTATTCCAGCTTTCTAACAAAGAACATAAAACCAAGAGAGCCCTCACCTCTTCATCAAATTTCACTTTTACAGAAGTTAACTAATTGACAATCGTATTAAACTCATTTAAATGATCTATCATAGATCCATCTTCAATCATTTTCAGATTAAACAAACACTTCATGAGAAATACCTTATTTGATGTTGAGGGTTTTTCATACAATTTAGCCAAAGCCTTCATTAGTTCACTTGTTGTCTTTGCTTCTGTTATATTGAATGCCACAGATGGTGTCAGGCACAACCAAATGGTTCCCAGTGCCTTTCTATCCAGAAGTTCCCAATCCTCATCTATCATTCCTACTAGTTTCTTGGATACTCCTTCCAATGGCCTCCATAAATCCTTCTGATAGAAGTAATCCTCCATCTGCATCTTCCATAACTGATAGTTTTGCCCATTAAATTTATCGACCTTCAATTTACCCTTGTCCGCCATTGCTCCCACTCAACCATGAGACTCCCACTCAACTATGAGACCTTCCTACAGATGATAATCAAACACAACCCGCTTTGATACCACTTGTTAGGGTTAGCCGATAGAAGATATAAATTAACTATAATTAAAGATTAAACGAAGGAATGAAAATACACAGAAATAATAATAATGAGAGACAAGTTTTGACGTGGTTCATCCAAACTCGAGCTACATCCACCAACAGAGAGTCCAATATTATTATCCAATAAATCAAACCAATTACAACTAGCAATCCTTGCAACTCAATACCGCTGCAAAATGCTACAATACATCAACGAAACCCTAACCCTTAGTTGCTTTTATCAAGCCTTATGTCGGTTACAAAAATAGGGTTTTTTTATGTTGGCCAATAGAAAAATAACTCATGACGCCTTAATAAAATAATAAAAAATCAGTGGAGGTTTCGAGGGCACTGCCCCTCGACCCCACCCTGTATCGCGACAAGGAGCGCTCCAGGGGCATTGCCCCTGGACCCCACAAGGGGCGCTGCCCCTTGACCCCGTAGGAATTTGGGGGGAAACCACACCGATAAAAGTGGGGTAAATTTAACCTCCGAGTCTAATTAGGCTCCATATAACAACAATATATAGATAAAAGGTCTTGGGGTTGGTATGAAGTTGAGGGCATTTGATCTTGTTGCCAAGGTGGATTTGGGCTTACATGTTCTTGTTGTGATGTGGGTGGATATGTTGATGTAGCATTGACATGGAAAGATGTGGGATAAGGTGATGTGGCGTAGGTTGATATGGAATTGTCATGATAGGTGGATGGATTAGGTTGGTGTGAAGTTGAGGATGATGACATGTAAGGTTAATGTGGAATTTGTTGAGGTTGGGATGCTGTTTAGACTTTTTGTTGCGATATGAATTGTTGTTGTTGTTGGTGAATATGTTGATGTTGTGGTTGAATGTGTTGGAAGTTGCGATGGTGTTGTGGTGGAGGGATTGTATAGGACAATGGTTGTTGTGATATGGGTTGATATGGATAAGGATTGTGATAAGTTGATGAAAGGTTGATATGACATGTGGATGGATCAGGTTGATAGGGAGTGGGAGGTGACGACATGTAAGGTTGAGGTGGCATTGGTTAATGTTGAATGGATAGAGGATGATGTGCTTGTTGGGTTTGACAAGTGGCCATGAGGTATTGGGCTTGTGCTATGAGTTGTTGCATTTGAGGTGATTGGCTTGTTTGTTGAAGTTGTTGGATCATGTCATTGGCCTCTTGAATGGTTTGTTGGCTTAGAGGTGATTGGCTTGCTTGAGCTTTGTGAAGTTTGAGCATGAGTTTTAGTAGTTGGTTTTCAAATGTTGGCATGGTGTCACACAAGCGTTTAAATCTTAAGACCTTTTTGGCAAGTGCTTGGTTATAATTCAATGATGATGTGGATTGTTTGGATGAAGTTGATTTGATGATTAGGATGAAGGTGACTAGGATGAAATTGATTTGGATATGATTAGGATATGATGACTTGTTTATGTGTTTGGTGTTTGTAGCTTGATTTGGCAATGTTCAAACAAATGATTATGCATATACACACATGAACCACTCACGCAAGACACCTAAGCAATTTTTCTTTTACTTTAAAAATAAAATGTGATGATTATTAAGCAAGCACTTGAAAACACATCACAAGCCTAATGTCTAGTCAAGTGGGTATGGCCAATTAGGTCTTAGGCTAGATTGCACAAGGTTGACTAGGGAATTGAAAGCGAAATCCTGCCACACAGCCGGGAGAGAGGGGTAACCCACCCTTCACCTTCACTTCCCAAAGGTATAAAGTTCTTTGGGGCTTAGACAAGAGTGACAAGATTCCAACACCCGATGAGGGTGTCTTTTGATTCAGCCTCGGTTAAGGTCGTCCCTTGGAGTGGTGTGTCTCCAAGCAAGCCTCCTAAATAGGGTAAACAAAATCAAACCAAGTGAGCTATCACTTGATTCACATTCGCAGTTGTAAATTAACCCTTTAGAAAATGAAATGTGTGGAAGACAATTCATGCACTTTTTCTTTTTAGATCCAAATCCAAATGTGTTAGAAGACACTTGTTCGTGTTAACCCAATTTCAATGATGCGATTGCAAGCAAGTTGTTCATTTTAAGCCCAAAGTCCAAATGTGTGATCAAACAATGATTAAGAGATGAAAGATTAGAATGAATGCACCTGAATTATTTTTGCTTTCCACTTGCTTTTGTGACTGATCCAAACACTACTCCAGCTCCTTTGATGCCCCTACAAGCCACAAAAATGAAAAAATAAACTTGCACAAAAAGCTGTTATGCGAAAAATAAAGAATCTGATAAAAACTAATGAAGATGATCTAATATGGCTGAATAGATTGCAAAAATAGAAAATTCAAAAGTTTTCATGCACTTTTAAAAAAAATCGTTAAAAAATGATAAAAAAATGCAAAAGTTATGCTTGTTTGAAGTTTGCAATGAAAGAGTGTTAAGATTTTAAAATAAACCCTGCAAAAAATCAGCAAATAATGTCATCCAACAGTAAAATAGATATAGCCATGAGATCCCTTATGATTTTCTAATCAATATCAAAAAAAATTGCTCAAATTGGACTCCATATGCAAAAGTTATGTCATAAACTAGGGTTTGAAAAATAAAAATTGACAAAAAAATCTATTTGTACCATAGATCTGAAAAATAATGATATAGAAAAATGGATTTAAATATTTCTAACTACCTGCAAAAAACAGAATGTGATTTGGTTAGCTAGATTGGAAGATATGATTTTTTTTTCTAAAAGTCGCACGTCAAATTTTTTTGAAAAATCAGAATCGCAGGGTCAACTTCAAATCATCATAACTCCTTCAATACTGATCCAAATCTATAATGTAACCACTTTTCAGAAAGCTCTCGAAGTCCTCTTTCCAACGAATCCAAGATCTTCTTTTTACAGGACATACGTAAAACCAAAAAAAAAACCCTCTGCAACAGATCTAGTTTTAAACAAAGAAAATCAGCAATATAAAATATCTTCAACCTACAAATCAAAGTGCATAAACCTGTAAAAACTAATGATTA
Source organism: Cunninghamia lanceolata (assembly GCA_027924645.1). Lineage (NCBI taxonomy): Eukaryota > Viridiplantae > Streptophyta > Pinopsida > Cupressales > Cupressaceae > Cunninghamia > Cunninghamia lanceolata. The sequence goes on along the minus strand of BSBN01000391.1, from coordinate 41,073,064 downwards.
GATCCAATTGGGCATGTTCACGTTGCGTTCACCAAAATGTGTAATGAAAAAATGATAAAACAATGAAGTGCATTACTTAATCCAAATCTTCAATACCTCGAATAGATAGATGCAAAATAGACTGATTAATTCAATGATTTGATATGTTGATTGCTCAATTCCGCAGCATAACACTAAGATGGAGAGTGATAGATGAATGATGATAGATGGAGATGAATGTGATAGATTCAAGAGTGATTTTGACAGAATGAGGATACTTGAAGAATAGATGCATCAAATGGCTTGGGAGAGGGTTGATTTATAGGCTTGGGATGATTTGGATGGATGGTTGAGATTAAAAGGATAATTGAACGATGTGAACAACTAGGATTGATTCGGTTATCCCACTCTTCAAGGGAGTTGTAGTCATGTGACAAGTGTCAAATGGTTTTCCACTTTACAAGGAGACAAATGTGGAGATAGAGACAAATGGCTTCCACCTTACATGGAGACAAATGTGGAGATAGAGACAAATATGGAATTTTCTATTTTTTGAAAGGATTGATGTGGAATACATTAATTAAATAAATATTTAATTTATGTAATTAATTTGGATGAGGGAAAAGTGGAAATTAATTAAATAAATATAATTTATTTAATTAATTGACTATGGAAGGATAAATGAGATTATGATGGGAAATTAATTAAATAAATAAGATTTATTTAATTAATTGGTTAAATGGGATAAATGGGATTAGGAGTGGGATAGGACAAAATGCTACATAATGTGTCTAATGATGTTTTTGACTAGGTATTGCAAGACATGGACAAAATTGGGTGTCTACAAAAGGGTCTAATCCTATACTTAAAGAGATGTATGATGGTATCCCCAGTGCCCTTACTAGTGACATTATCCTTACAAAGAAGCTTCCTAGACATACATGGGCTTATGCATATTCTAATCACCATCATGTTCATTATCCACTCGCTGCTTCCGATGATCCAAAGTTTGAAGATACACATGATACCATCCATCTCACGAGGTCTCATTCTTAGCTTATCAAGTATTCCCAATTGCAAAAAAAGGTAAAGATAAATAATTCATCCTATGGTGAAAACCACTTTTGTGCCGCCTGTTGGTTTTTCTTCTGAATCAGCATTAGGGTTTGCCAGTTCTAATGCACAGGCAGATTCAGCCAACTGAATACAGGAGGTTACGTGAGCTCCTCCCCTTCACTTCTAGTTCTGTCGCACCAAGGGGGGTGTCCCTATTTGATAAAAGTATGACCTTGACTAGCTCAATGACAGAAAGATATAACTTGACAGCAACAGGTAGAATACTCTCACGTAAGGACCAAGATTTGTGTAACAAATCACAAGGTTGGCAACATTCTTGGACATATATGTCTGGTTGGGTATGAGAGTACGCAGGGATCCTAATCCTACTCCTACAACTAACATGTGGAAGGATGAAATGGTTTGATTTGATGTTTGGATGCAAACCTGGACCTGGTGTATAATCTCAACACAGAGCTAGATTGGTGCCTATCCAGGGCTTGGAGTCAGTAGACATACACCTGTGAATGATCAGCATGAACAACTAAAACTGGATTTCAGGGGGATACATATGATACCTGCCTTACAGATATCTCCCAATACAGAGTGTTAAGCTATCTATAATTATGGCATCCCTATTGCAGTATACCCTTCCCAATATTCAATCTGAAAACAGTTTAATCTACCCCTTGAGCATGTTACCTTTTGAGTTGCCCTTGTTTTTTTATGTATCGATAATATTTCTTAAGCAAGAGTCGGTTTACCGTACTATATTTTTGGTCATACCTTTGCTTTGTAAATCAACTCTTAGTCCTTCAAATTTTACCTGTGTGTCGTCTTTGTATTAAAGGTTTGAACCTTTGAACCCGAACCATTCTCAAAGCTCAAGGTTCAATGGTTCAATATGTCTGAAGTGTCACATAAAGCAAGCTGCCTTTTACTTGTCTTAAGTGTCTTTGTACTTTCGGATTGAACTTGAACCTTCCGCGCGTACTCTATAGCGGGGTTCAAGTTTCAATGGTTCAACGGTCTTAAGGTTCAGCACTCATTGTCTTCCTATGAGTCGGGTCACGCAGTTTCCTTGTCTACTAATATATCGTTGAACCTCCCGCTTGTACTCTGCCATGGGGTTCAATGGTTCAAGGTTCAATAGTTCACTGTTTTATAATTACAAACCTTTTACCGAAGCCGCGTAACTTTTTGTTGGTCTACATAACCCTTGCGTCGTTGAACTTTCGTATTGAACCGTATCTTCACAAGTTCAACGGTTCATAAGTCAAGTCCCTGTTTCGGTAAGTCAATCTTTTGCCTACCTACAAAGTCCAGTTGACATGCTTGAACCATCATATTGAACCATCATATTGAACCATCGCGTTGAACCATGTCCTAGAGGTTCAATGGTTCAATAAGTTCTAAGATTTGGTAATTTTGGTCCCGTTTGCTCCCGCAGCTTTCTAAGTCAAACTTAGCGGGAAAGTTGGAGGAAAATTTATCAGAAACCCATCATGAAACCGAGAGCTCTAATTTAGCGGAGACTATGGATAATCATTGTACTTCATGATGGCGCACGAACATTACTTGCTATTAATGAAGAAATCAGAGTTCACGTCTTTTCAAATATTTTTGGCACGTATTGTTCCAAGCGATGATTATTCATTCTGGTAAGTGCCATTATTAACCAAGAACAAGCTAATTTTAGCAAGAAAATATACTGTGCAATGCGGAGAAGGATAGCGCTGGAAGTGTAAGGCTCTTGTTTTTCAAGTTTTTGCAGTGAATTCAAATATCCTGAAGGTGAGTTATGTTTCCCCTGTGCTATTCTGAATTCTTATACTGGAAAGAAGAGCCTCTGGAATTTCTGTTATTTTTGAAATTCGAAGTGTTTTATTATAATCGTCCAAGTATGTCTTTGAAGTCTACATGTTTGGGAGACGAACATGGCCCTGGTCTCACTTACTCTCACTCAGAATTTGGAGATACTGCATTAGTTCAATACGATTTAGAGGAATTCATAGGAAGAACTAAAAACCCTGTCCAAACCCCCACAATGAAGAAAATTGTGGACAGTGGTTTAGTTGAAGCCACAGCCTTTCCTCAAGCTATATTCTACCCAGAGTTGGTTCAAGAGTGTATAAACAGATACGATCCCCAACACAGGTGCGTCAGAAAAGCAGACGGGGATGTGTTATTCCATGTTGACAGACAAACCCTCATGTCTATGATGAAGATACCGCCTAAAGAGGCGTATTCCAATCTTGACATTACTGCCTCCAATGGGTATTTCTCAGAAAAGAGACCAACTTACAGAAGTGTAATAGCAAGGAACTAGCTGCTAAAATTTCAAAAGGGCGGTTCAAGGCTGCCCATACCCCTTACTAGAGATCATTTGATACAGGAAGTAAGGGATATTGTGGTGTTGTTGCACAGACTGAGAGGCAATCAGCATGCCTATTACTGGGAGGACTGGATGTACTTTTTCATACAAGTCATCCTTCAGGGTGAACAATATTTGGATTGGGCTGAGATAGTAGCTGACTGTCTACATCAGAGTTTAAATAATCGTCTGGGTAACAGGGATTTCTTTATGTCTTCATATCTGTTCTACTGTTTAGCATCCACAAGAGATTGGTTTGACCTGCCTCATGAGCCTTTAGATGAGAGCAGTAAGATTTACAAATATTATTCACAGTTGCAAAGAAAAAATTGTTATGAACATTATAAAAGGATTAATGATGTCTTCACTGGAAAAATGACCTATGAACTGGCAGGCAATCCAGGTAAAAGAATGACCAGTGAAGCAATGCAACTGATCAGTATCTACGGTAGCTTTTTCATCTAATTTTCTGAATTCACTTATATCAGAGTTGGAGGGTTTGATGGTGAACCCTTGAAGTTGCCTAGATATGTATTCGATCGTTTTGTATTGATGGAGGTATGTCGGCAATTGGCACATGTTGATAACAAATTCCCATCAAAAAGGGGTTGTGGTATTGCTTTTCCTATTGAACTTGGGCATTATTCATGCCATTCAAAATCTGATGCCTTAAATCTGGAGGTGAACCTCAAAAGGTTCAATTTTCAATTTTTCACTGCCAGGGTTCAATTTGACAATAAATGTTTTGTTAAAGACAACCTAGATTCTGGAACAGGGCACTCACATCTTCCTAAGATGGAGGATTACTGGGAGGACTGCCTAAATGAATTCGAAGTTAGGAGGAGGTTATGGTGTAGATTTTCTTTGGGGCAAATAATTACCCTTAATTTAAACATGGACGTTTCTGGAATTTTTGTTGATGATGAACAAGTGGTTGATCCACAATTTGAGAAAGTAGAACACTTGCCCATCCCAGAGGTGGACTGGAGCAAGAAAGAGGAGGACAGAATCGAAATTAAAACCCTTCCTGTGATAAGGAGGACTGAAAAATGGTTGAGAGAAAAAAGATAGGAAGGGCTTCAGAGTAAAACTGTCCAACAATTCTCTTCAGTGGTCACATCATCGCTTCCCATGGACTCTTCTAATCAACCCCTTGCTATCTGTGGTGTAGGTACATCCAAGCCATCGACTGAGAAAAGCCCTATCTCCAAGAGAACCAGAAGGGTCCTCACGGATATTTTGCCATCCCGTGTTACCAGGTTGAGGACAAAAGGGAAAAGAAAGAAGCAGACTTCTGAGACAATAATTGTTGATTTAAATTCAAAGGAAGAAGCAGAAGAGCCTATGGGGGACAAAGAGGTAAGCCCAAACAGAACAGAGGCAGTTGACACTGGTTCACAGTCAGAGGCTGTTTTGGAGACCCCTGAGATGTTGATGATTTCAGATAAACCCTCTGATGGAGAGAAACCCAAGAAGATAACCTCGGCCCCTGCACCGAAGTGGCTAGAGAGCTCTATATCTGACAAAAAGAAGGTGATTCCTTTTGTTCTCCCTCTGGAGGACATGGTAAGTAAATGTCTGGGGAAGACCCCCAAGTCCAAGAGACTCAAAACAATGTCTAGAATAAATATTGACCCAAACACTGGTAACTGGAGTGTAGAAATAGCCAAGCCAGTGACCGAGGAAGAGGTTCAAGATCCTATAGTGCATGATTTCACTGTGGAAAGGATAGATCTCGGTACTGCCTCTAGAGCTGCAGATGTGCACCATCTTGAAGCTTCCACTAAGAGAATGGTCAGTCGAACAATGAAAGATGAGAAGGACAAAAGAGAGTTGAAACAAGCTCTGCGTTCAATGGCAGAGTACATTGAGGCCATTAACAATCCTAACCCACAGCCGATCTCACAGGTCCCCTTGTCTTTCGACCCGAAGTCACCTGTCAATCAAAAAATGTTAGATCAAGTTCATAGAAGCAAAATGGTCTCAAAAGCTTTTGACAGTTGGTTAGACAGCATCGAGCAAAAAGGAACTGAATATATTCATGAACTCAAAGGCATATATGATCTGACTGCTACTACCATTGAAGATCTTAAAGCACAGGTTGCTGTCTGGGCTAAGGATGAAGGTAAGTGGACAAGTGTGATAAACCAAATAGAGGAAGTCCGAAAATATGGACTGGAGAAGTTTTTGGCAGAAAAGAACTTGACTGGTGTGGACGAGGATTTGTTGTATGTGAACAAGAAGAATATCGAATGGAGGAACTCCATATCCCGACAAGGATGCTTTGAACTCTCAAAGCTAATTAAAGAAATAACAGAATTTACTCAATCACTGCAACATGATTTGCAATGTATCGATGTAAAATACTTAAAGGATGATGGAAAGCCTGTGGAAGATGTTGAAGCAATAGTCCAATCCTTCAGAGATAAAATCCACTTTGTTAAAGAAAATGATAATATTCTGATTGAGGATTTCTCCAGGGATTCTAAAGTTGAGTCTCTGCTCTATCTCTGCATCGATGCACTCCCTGAACACAAGGAAAAATTCAGGAAAATGCGAAGGGAAAAAGAGGTCTGGAAATCAAGGATGAAGCATATAGGTATACCAAACTTCCCTAAAATTCAGGAGTTCGTGGCTGCCTTTCAGGAGTGGAAAACCCAACATGCTTCCTAGGCTATCGACAGCAAATCAGGAGATGCTGATTCATCGCCCCAGTCATAACCTCGTCGGCTTGTTCTTTTTCTGTTCCTCAATTTATGTTATTTCCAGCAACTTTGATCTTTTATAATCAGTTGTTAAAAACTAAATCCCGTACGGGTCAGAGTTATGCTAACTCTGGGTTTAATTTGCTCAAGGACATGGTTAAGGCACTCATATATATATGTTTTTTTTAGAGTTTTTAAGATATAGAAGTTAGAGAAAGAAAAGGGGAAGGGAATTTTAGAAAGACGGTGCTTAATTTTTACATTATGTGATGATTGTTTGAGTAAATTTTCATCTGTGAATGAGAAGAAGAACAATTGCTGCTTATTTGGATCTATGCGTCTGAATGTGTGGAATTAGATTTTCTGTGTGAAATCTCCTTTCACTTGGTAATTGCTCTTTATTTGGACAATTTATCATGTGTTCAATTCTTTATTGGTTTAGCAAGTTCGTATGAATGTATTCACGTATTCGAATGTACTAAAGTAGAATCTGTGTATTCTATCCTGTTGCTGTATAAATTTATCGCGTTCATGACATGGCTATGTATGAATGTTAGTCTTCCTTAAGCGTTTTCTAGTTAAAAATGCATTTGATTAGTTGAATAGGTTAAATTCATTAAAAATCATAAAGGGAGCTGTACCTAAATTCAGAGGGGAACTAATTTAAAGGGTTCACCCATTTGTTGTTTAACTCATTTGTTCTTTAAAAGAGGGGTATAGAGTCAGAATAAATTATTTTCAGAATAAAGACAAATCTGTTAACCAACAGAGCAGAAGTTAAAAGATTAAACATTCAACACAGGAATTCTATGTTCTAGAATCTCAGACATTCCTTGAATACCTGGACTCAGAAGAAAGATACATGCAAGACTGGAGACAGAATTAGCACAACACATGCAAACATAGCATTATTCATATAAGATTGACCATGAAATCAGTGGATTCATGCAAAAACGTACAATAGGAGATACATAAACTCACAAGTTTTGCTGCATAGAGCAACCAAAACCAGTTGTATCTTATTATAGAGCCAAAATGTCTAGTTTTCAACAACAACAAAAATGGTAACACAGTCTGTCTATATTGGCCAGAAAGTGTACCCACAGCAATTAATTACATGGTCAAAAATAAAAAATCCGCCAGATACAGACTCCACAAAGGAATGGCGCTCAGAAGTTATCGCTGCATCAGACAGAAAAGACCTCGAGCCTTGTGCCGTCATCAGGAAGTCTTCACTCAAAAATTAGGCAACCTGATCATGTGTACCATCGCCCATATCCCCGCTACAGTCGCCATTAAAGGCCTCAACCACCCGCGGCCTACCTGGAAACCGTCGCTGCGTTCAAATAGAAGTTCCCGCCAAAATGCACTTTACTGAAGTTTCAAATGTGCAGGAAGAATAGTCCCACATTGGTGCCGCGGAGACTCCTTCAATACCTTAAAAACATGGTCGCGAGCATAATAGGTGTCGAGCGCCTTTTGCCGCGCTCGACGCACAAGCCTTCTCCAAAAGCCCATCGCCAAAACCCAAGCCATCGGCACACCCCAGAATTCTCCTTCCGATCTCAACGGTCTCGCCGACCACTACCTTCGCTTCCCCATCAACCAAAGATGCATCATCGGGCCAACCATCCAAACCTTCGCCGATCTCAATAGTTACATCGATGAAGCCACCGCAATCCCCTATCGGCCAGACCAATACCGTCGGCCAAGCAAAATATCCCTCTACCGATAGACCACATTCTCACCGATGCACCAACGAATTATACTCTGCTCCTTCATCGGCGAGACCTCCTTACATCGGCGGGCCACAAATTTGCTTCGCCGACAACCAAACACATGCCGATGGACATCCATCAGCCAGACCAAAACAATCAGAGCACTCAAGAAATCTTTCGCCGATGAGGCCGATCACTCTGATAAGACCAAAAACGTAAAGCCTCGAACCGTTGAACCCCGAACCAAAAGGGTCCAACACGAGGGTTCAACGCGATGGTTCAAACACCAAAAATAATACTCCATAGGCAACAAAGCTTCGAATCATTGAACCTTGAACCAAAACAAAAAGGTTCAAGCGGGAGGTTCAACGATGCAATATTTGCGCAAGGCAAACGCATAATGCGACCCGTTAGAAGAAAATTGAACCATGAACCGCTGAACCACTGAACTTAGAGAAAAAAGGGTTCAAGTTCAAACCAAAATGTCGAAGACACAAAAACGAACCCATGCCGATGGAGAAAACATGAAGACCACCTCCTCAAGAACTGTGATGCAGAAGCTGAAAAACACTGAGGGGCCCCTAAACTTAGAACTTTTTTGGATTTTTTGGGAAGGTGCCTGCATGAAAAATTGCTCCAAAACTGGGAGTCAATTCAGGCACCAACAGTGGCTCTGTCTGAGGACGTGCAGGTGCAAGACTGCAGCGAGAACCCCAGATCTCTGGGATGCAGACCAGTCCCCTATCCATTGGGCACAGAGTCAAACTTGCACCAATCTACATCACCAAACACATTATTTTAAAATAAACATGGTGGCCCAGGGCCACCAAAAAGGGAAAACTAGACTTTTCCTTTGTCAAACACTTGATTTTCTTTTGATTTCTTCAAATGAAGCCTAAAAGCATTTAACTGTCTGCAGCAAGCCCCTTGGCAATTATTTGTGTTGCTGCTCATTTCTTTTTCTTCAACAAATCTACAACTAGCTTCATCAGCATATATAATTATCAGTTGTAGAATGTCATCATCATATGAGTCACTGATGTTGCTTGGAAAAATAACAGACTCACATGAAACAAATGAATCCACATCAGAATTTTGCCCTTCCTGAAAAAATAAGAGCTTCTCTGTATCAAACATGCAATATTCAGGCACAAGCAACATCTCATAATCAAATTTATCTTGATGAACATATAGATATCCATCATCATCATGCACGGCAGTTTTGTCATTAATGTCCACCTGAAATGTCTCAAGAGAAGGCAGAAATAACTCAGAATGTAGCCCTACACTGAAAGCTTCATAGTCACCCCTGCAATCAACACTATCCCTAACTGTATGAGCACACACATCTGCAATTTTCCCATCCACCTCTGAATAGTGACCTTGTTTTTTATCTTCACCAGTGCCCTAATAATCAAAAGCAAAGTTTTCAACCTCTGCACTATGAAGGTGGCCAAAATCTTCAAGGAAACATTCATAAGCAGCATCCAAATATATTTCATCATCTGAAAGGCTCACATATGCATCTGAATGCTGGCAATCACTAGCATATTCACTGCCATCCCTTGAATCAATGTTTTCTATATTCAGAGTGAAGCTCTGCATATCCACTTCATATAAATAATCAGGCATAACTAGGATATGCACACTGCTGCAAGACACAACTTCATGTATGTCTCTCATTTGATTAATTGGAGGGCACCTTGTGTCTGCAGGCTTGTCTTCTAAAGGCTGATAACAATCTTTGTTTTCATTATTACAAGATGTGCTTACATTTTCTACAACATTTTCTTCATGCATCACATCATGGCTGCACACATTATTTTGAATATTATTTCCCTCTATACAATCATTTCTCAATGCACATACTGGGAGAGCTGAAATATATTCACTTTGATAACTGCTTTGACAACTTGCAACCATGAAACCTACTAGCATTCCATATTTCTCATTGTTTTCTATGTCCATAGCAAATTGGAAAGCCTGGTGAAGTGTGACTGGTTCTTTATCTCTCAACAGATAACTCATTTCTTCATCAAATGCAGCCAAATAAATTGTCAAGCACAATGCATTATTAGGTCTCATATATTCAGGGATCTGCCTGAGCAATTTAATAAACCTAAGATTAAAGGCTGGAACCAGCTCCTCATCTTCCCTTTGGATATTCATAAAATGTATGATTAATGAGGCCACATCAAACCTTTCACCAAACTGCCCTAGGAATGCAACTTCTAAATCTATCCATGAAGAAACTGAACAAACAGGCAGGTCTGAAAACCATATCCTAGCATCATCTTCCAATGACTGAACAAAGAGTCTCATTACTACATCTTCATCCTCTACCTCATAATCTTCTATTAAATTACAAAATCTTTACAGATGTTTGTTTGCCGATTCAGAATCTGATCCACTATATTTTGGCAAACATATTCTAATTTTATTGGGAATAATATTTGGGTAACCATATATCCCTGTGAAATTTAGGGCTTTATATCTTTCAATAAAGAATGGTCTTCTCTAAGAGCACGACTAGGCTTGCTATTCTAAACTCAACATTTTGAATCAAAGATGAATACCTGGATATATGTTGCAGCATTGATAGGTTCTTTCAACAGAGTCGCCACCTCTCAAAGAGAGGACAGAATGTCAGCAAGGCACTTTTGTTTTCTGGATTCATCACCCCAGCAGAGCACCACATGGTTCCTTTTTGCTGCAACAACTTCACTGGAAACTAGATTTTCCAGCCCTCAGGTTACTTGACTCTCTCTCTACCCAGCAGAGTCGCCATTTTGTTGGTGACTCAGATGGGCACACAAATATTTCACCAGAGAGGACAAAAATAACAATTTTCAAATCACCATCCCCAGTGGAGTCGCCATTTTGTTGGTTTTTCTTCTGAATCAACATTAGGGTTTGCCAGTTCTAATGCACAGGCAGATTCAGCCAACTGAATACAAGAGGTTGCGTGAGCTCCTCCCCTTCACTTTTGGTTCTGCCGCACCAAGGGGGGTGTCCCTATTTGATAAAAGTATGACCTTGACTAGCTCAATGACAAAAAGATATAACTTGACAGCAACAGGCAGAATACTCTCATGTAAGGACCAAGATTTGTGTAACAAATCACAAGGTTGGCAACATTCTTGGACATATATGTCTGGTTGGGTATGAGAGTACGCAGGGATCCTAATCCTACTCCTACAACTAACAGGTGGAAGGATGAAATGGTTTGATTTGATGTTTAGATGCAAACCTGGACCTGGTGTATAATCTCAACACAGAGCTAGATTGGTGCCTATCCAGGGCTTGGAGTCAGTAGACATACACCTGTGAATGATCAGCATGAACAACTAAAACTGGATTTCAGGGGGATACATATGATACCTGCCTTACAGATATCTCCCAATACAGAGTGTTAAGCTATCTATACTTATGGCATCCCTATTGCAGTATACCCTTCCCAATATTCAATCTGAAAACAGTTTAATCTACCCCTTGAGCAGAAGTTAAAAGATTAAACATTCAACACAGGAATTCTATGTTCTAGAATCTCAGACATTCCTTGAATACCTGGACTCAGAAGAAAGATACATGCAAGACTGGAGATAGAATTAGCACAACACATGCAAACATAGCATTATTCATATAAGATTGACGATGAAATCAGTGGATTCATGCAAAAACGTACAACAGGAGATACATAAACTCACAAGTTTTGCTGCACAGAGCAACCAAAACTAGTTGTATCTTATTACAGAGCCAAAATGTCCAGTTTTCAACAACAACAAAAATGGTAACACAGTCTGTCTATATTGGCCAGAAAGAGTACCTGCAACAATTAATTACATGGTCAAAAATCAAAAATCTGCCAGATACAGACTCCACAAAGGAATGGCGCTCAGAAGTTATTGCTGCATCAGACAGAAAAGACCTCAAGCCCTATGCCATCATCAGGAAGTCTTCACTCAAAAATTGGGCAACCTGATCATGTGTACCATCGCCCATACCCCCGCTATAGTCGCCATTAAAGGCCTCAACCACCCGCGGCCTACCTGGAAATCGTCGCTGCGTTCAAACAAAAGTTCCCGCCAAAATGCACTTTTCTGAAGTTTCAAATGTGCAGGAAGAATAGTCCCACATTGGTGCCGCGAAGACTCCTTCAATACCTTAAAAACATGGTCGCGAGCATAATAGGTGTCGAGCGCCTTTTACCGCGCTCGACGCATAAGCCTTCTCCAAAAGCCCATCGCCAAAACCCAAGCCATCGGCACACCCCAGAATTCTCCTTCCGATCTCAATGGTCTCGCCGACCGCTACCTTCGCTTCCCCATCGGCCAGAGATGCATCATCGGGCCAACCATCCAAACCTTCACTGATCTCAACAGTTACACCGATGAAGCCACCGCAATCCCCTGTTGGCCAGACCAATACCGTCGGCCAAGCAAAAGATCCCTCTGCCGATAGACCACACTCTCACCGATGCACCAACGAATTATACTCTGCTCCTTCATCGGCGAGACCTCCTTACATCGGCGGGCCACAAATTTGCTTCACCGACAGCCAAACACACGCCGATGGACATCCATTGGCCAGACCAAAACAATCAGAGCACTCAAGAAATCTTTCGCCGATGAGGCCGATCACTCCGATAAGACCAAAAATGTAAAGCCTTGAACCGTTGAACCCCGAACCAAAAGGGTTCAACACGTGGGTTCAACGCGATGGTTCAAACACCAAAAATAATACTCCATAGGCAACAAAGCTTCGAACCATTGAACCTTGAACCAAAACAAAAAGGTTCAAGCGGGAGGTTCAACGATGCAATATTTGCGCAAGGCAAATACATAATGCGACCCGTTAGAAGAAAATTGAACCCTGAACCGCTGAACCACTGAACTTAGAGAAAAAGGGTTCAAGTTCAAACCGAAAATGTTGAAGACACAAAAATGAACCCATGCCGATGGAGAAAACATGAAGACCACCTCCTCAAGAACTGTGATGCAGAAGCTGAAAAACACTGAGGGGCCCCTAAACTTAGAACTTTTTTGGATTTTTTGGGAAGGTGCCTGCATGAAAAATTGCTCCAAAACTGGGAGTCAATTCAGGCACCAACACCGCCTTGGATAAGTACCACAGTGAAAACCTACTCGCAGGAGCCATGTGTAGTAGCCAGATCTTGTTATACTCTAGGTTGTTTATTCTTTTATCCATCCATCCATCTTGCTTGTCCTAGTCTTCCATCTATATATTTACCCATCTTTCCATCTCCATTCCATGTCTTAGCCTTCCATAGATATCCATTTATCTATCATCTTTTTCTCCATTTGTATTATCCTAGACTTCCATTGCATCCATCTCATGATCCCATCATCACCATACACTTGGGGGAAACATATTGTCCCTGGCTTTGGGAATAGGTCTTCTTGTTAACTATTTTTGGTTTGGGGTACATCTAATTTCATCCTTTTTAAGCTTTATCCACTTGTGCATTTCATGTCCTTACACATATGATGATATCACATATTCTATCTTACATGTGTAGTGTTAGCACCAAAAAACCCAAAAAAAAATCATTTTTAAAAAACTAAAATAATAAAATAACATTTCAAAAATTAAAAAAAAAATCAAAATCATTTCAAAATCCAAAAAACAATCAAAAACATTTCAAAAATCCCAAAAAAAAGAACATTTCAAAAATACAAAAAAAATAAAATATCCCAAAAATACAAAAAATCAAAACATGCAAAAATTCAAGCAATAAACTCAAATGCGAGTCATCCTTCATCTATACCAATCGAGTCAAGCAATCTTGTCAAGACATTCAAATGCATCCTTGGTTTTGTTTCCATCCTTGTTGTTAACCCAAACTTTCGATCAATCATCTCATCACCATCATCAGGATGTCTTTCCCTTTCTTTGTGTTTTTTGGGATGTGTCCTCTCCCCATCAACAACACTCTCTTAATCAATCATCGATCATATATCATTGGTTTTCAACTTGGCAGGGACAACACCTTGTTTGTCTTTGTGTGGTTTTGTGCATGCTTGCTTGCTTGCTTGTGTGTGTTTATCATTTTATCTTGCATTTGTATCTAGTCCTTGCAACATATTGTCACAGTGACATCACAGTCTTCCAAATCATGGTGCCACATAGGGGCATATGTTTTCTTGTGACTTTTATCTTTATCATTTATCATTTTATCTTGCATCTTTTTCATTTTGTATTTGCATCAGTCCTGGTAACCTACCTGCCACAACGGTATCATGATCTTTCATATCATGGTGCTATAGGCATAGGGTTGCTTGTGACCTTATTGGGGCATCCTTTTACGCACTAGACACATCGTCACCCTAGTCTTTATACCTTGGTGCATAATGTCTAGATTGCTCACCTAATGCAACATAACGTGTCTTCTTCCATCTTTTTGTGGTCCTATCCATTTCAAGAGTCTACCCGTGTCCTTCATACCCACCTATCCTCTCGAGGGGAATCCCATCTCGTCATCCCTTTCTGGTTGTCCATACCTTTTCTTCTTTGAAATGATGCTACTTTCTTTTGTTCGCAACATCATCTCAAAGAGGGACAAAATGTAGACACCTAGATTTGACTTTGTCATCCATCTTAGTCGTCTTCTGTCATCTTATCCCTTCTCTTTAGCCAATTAATTAAATTAATAAATTAAATTTATTTATTTAAATAATTTTATCCATTTTTCCCTAGCTTGTCTTATAATTAATTAAATAGTTTTATTGTTTTAAAATTATTAGCCCTCACCTTCTCCCATAATTAATTAAATAATTTTATTATTTAATTAATTATCTTCTCCCACTTATCCTCATCTTCACACAAAAATCTAAAAATCCTAAGCCAACCTTATGAGGATAGGTCTTACCCTTCCCTTAAGTTGTCTCACTTAATCTTGTCCACTCATCACTTTTTAATCTTGTCCATCAATCCTTGATCCATGTCTCATTTGATCTTAGCCATTGATGTCTAATTTAATCTTGGTCATTCATCCATTTGTCCTAGATCATATAAATTAGAGAATCCTTTAAGAATACTAGAGAGCACACGATGATCAATGAGCCATTATCTACACATTTTTAGAGTAATGTTATGTTGCTGGTGTGAGCAAATGACATTTATACATCAAATATCATTATCAAGCATCATTGGAGCACATCCACCATTCGTCACGATGCATCAAGGGCTATTGTGATAACATTGTTTCATTGTTTTCCTTTGATTTTGATAGTCCTTTGCTCATTTTGAGGTGATGTAGATGTGAAATAGGAGCTTTCATTGTGACTGATTTGCATTTATTATTTCACATTTCTGCATCATACACCTACAACTCTAATTGTTTCGAGCTTTTACAAGAAGTTAATGTCCAAAGAAGTTTTACCCTGTGCATAATTAAAAAAGAGAAAAGGTAGTGAGGATCAAAGGACACCAAACTAAACAATGTTGTGTATAAGTTGGAAGCAATACTTGAGTTGGAAAATACATTTTTTAAACATAATTGCAAAATTAGACTTGAATTATTGAATGCAAGATGTTTGAACTACTTTATAGCTTAGAATAAGCAAAGGTACTTACAACATTAGTAAAAAATTAGATTGTACTACATTATATGATAGAAAACTAAGATGTTTGTCCTCAATGTAAGTAAAAAAATGGAATCCAATAATTGAGCATAAGATACTTGAACTCTATCCCAACTTACAATACACAAGGGTGCATAGAATGTAATTTAAATATGTTCAACAAAAAATTCAACATCTCTTCCTAGCATAGTGTTATCCTCAAATTTCGCTCACTCAATTCATGGGATAACCCCTACGAAACTTGTTCATTTTGTATCCCACGTTCTCTAAGCACGCAAATCGAGGCAAATTTAGGTCATCTTGGGCATGGTTCGATCCTTTGAAGAATCTCTCCAATTTGGGTCATTGTTAGTTTTTAGATTTTTTTCAAGTGTTTGCATTTTTCAGTGTTAGTCTTTTTCTGAGTTTGATGTAAAAGTGCAAAAAATATGCGCACTTGCATGTGATGTGTAGTTGTGAAGAATTTTTCCGCAACTACACATGTCATGTAGTTGTGGAGAAATTCTCCGCAACTACACTCCTGAAGTGGCATGCTTGGCCATTAATGGAAGATTTTTGAAATCTTTTTCTCCCTTTTTCTTTTGATTTTTATTTCATTTCTTCATTTCTCACCCTACGTGTTGCGTCTCTTTTCACCCCCGTCCCCTGTGTGAATCAAGCTCCTAAAGATCGTGGATTATATTTTCAGATTTTCTACTTGACTCCCAGGTATATCGCTCTTTGGTTTCCTTATGCTCTGTATTTTTGTTATTTAAAGCTTTATCCATTGTGTTTCTTTTGGTTCAAAAACCTAGTTTCATTTTTGGTTTATTCATTAAGTTTTCTTTTCTATCTCATTCTTGTTCCCTTCATGGTTGTTTTGAACGAAACCCTTGTTCCTTTTGAAACCCTGTTAAATGAACTTTTGTGTATAGCTTTGTTTCAACTGTGTTGGCTTTACCTTGCGAACATGTTGTCCGAAGTTTTATCTCTGAATAACATGATCTTAAGATCATTCGTTGTTCGGGGATAAAACTTTGAACAACATGTCTTTTTGTCCTACCCATACACGGGGTGTGGTACGGGTTTTAATCTTCACATAACATCTCATGTTAGGTGTTGTGCAAAGATTAAACCCCACACAACACCCATAATATTGTCCACCCTTAACATGTGTTAGCACCTTTTTTTAAGTCTACCAACACCATGTGTTATGCGGAGTTTATTCTCCGCACAACATCCTTTGATAAGGTGTTGTCCGGAGAATAAACTCCGCACAACACGGTCCACCTTGCAACTTAAGACAACAAGTATGTTATGCGGTGATTTTTCTCCGCACAACATTGTTGTTAAAGTGTTGTGCAGAGAAAAATCTTCGCACAACATATCATTTTTCCCTCTTTTGCAAAGTGTTGTACGGGTTTTAAACTCCACACAACACTATTGTCTATGTGTTGTGTGGATTTTAAAGCATGCTCAACACATTTGTCCTATTCCTCAAAATGCTGAGTAAAGAAGACTTTAAATTTTTACAAAGGATGTACTTTGAAGAATTTTCTCTGAATTGCATCTCCTTTGTTCTTGAACCATCAAACACATGTAATGCGGAGATTTTTCTCCGAATTACATCCAGTGGAATATCACAGATGCATAAGTGGAGATTTTCTCCCCCTTTGCACGTGAAGCTTTTTATAGTGCAGAAGTGCAGATTTTTTCTGCAACTGCACGAGGATGGATGTATGAAATTTTTCTAGCTCTGGGAAAATTTCTAAAAATCAATTTTTGTAGTTGACTTCCATATGTCTGATCCTTCTCCAAAGAAGAAAAACATGAAGTATAAATATCAAGGTGTCGTCCCAATGACCTCCGTGGAATCAAATATTGATGACATCAAAGATACAGAAATTGGGCATGTGGACATGTCAGAGTTCTTGGAAAGGATAAATCAATAACCTGTGCCATCACACATGAAATGCATCCTTGACAGTGACATCCATTTGGTTTCCACCTTTCTAGTGTCTGCTCAGAATCCTGATTTCATATTGGCAATGGCAAGAAAATTTGACAAGGACACCAGAAGCATATCAGATGCAAAAGGTAAAGTCATCATAACTTGAATGAGGAGTTCTTTGACAAAGTCTTAATGTGTCCAGATATTGATGATTATGCCAACCTCACAATTGAAAATGCACAAGATTACTATGATACACATCCAAAAAAGTGTAAGAAAATTATCAACACCTGGTGGCTTAAGACTGTCAGGCCTACAATTTCAAGGTGGCCTAAGAACATTTTTTGAAGTGAGTTTATAGATGAGGTAGGTGATCTCATAGCCCTCCTCAGTAGGGTAAAAGGTCTTCCTACATCCAACACTTTTTAGGAATGGATGTACCAATATATTCTTGTCATCAAAAAGGGTAATCAAAAGATATGGTGGGGACAACATATTAGTGATTCAATCTTTAATCAATTGTCTAAGTTGTCTACATCATTAAAGTTCTATATGGCTTCATATTTGGTGTATGTTGTTGCTTCCATGAAGCACTTTCTAGGTCTCACTTCAGAAGGCGACATGAGAGATATTCATGTATATGAGTACTACCCTGAGCTGACCTTGAAGGAAAGCATCAAATGCTTTAGGAGGGTGAATGATGCATTTTTCTATAACTATATTTGCATGCTTAAAAAGGAGCTTGAAAAGAAAAGAGTCTCTGACGAGATTTGGGAACAAGTGAAAACATTTGGGTGCATATTTCTACAATTTCCTACTTTCACTTATATCAGAGTTGGTTGTTTCAGTGGGCAGCCATAAATGCTTCCAAGGTACCCAGGTGATAAGCTAATTTTGATGGAATTGTGCAGACAAATTGTGGATGTGCATAACAAGCAGGCAGGGTCACATAGAGGTGGATTTAAGTTTCAATTTCAAATTGGTAGGTATTCCATCTCCACAACTAGAAACATAAATGCAATGGGTCACAAGGAAGATATACATTGAATACTGGGAAGTGGTGAAGTATAAAAGAGATGTCCTCAAGGAATTGATTAAAGATCTACAGGAGACCTAGGATGAAAGCATTGACAAAGGATTAGATATCATTGATAAGATAAGAGAACTTTTGTTCCAGATACTTGATGACAACCAGAAAACTCTTCTCGTGGATACAGTTGTTTAGGAGTTCACCACACTAATTCATGTTGAGATAGAATCAGAAGATTTCTCATTGGCTTCCATTGACAAATTAGTGGAATTTCAAGTGATACTAGACAAATTGCAGAAATCTTGGATAAACACAAAAAAGTGCATGTGAACATAGAGGACTCTATCACACAAGTTCTAGCCATCTCCAGTTACACACCAGGGCCAAATGACATTGAAGTTCAGGCGGCTGTGAAAAGACGTGAAGACTTTCTGGAGAAAGAGAAAGAAGAAGAAGAAGATGTGTCTTTGGACACTTAGTATATTTTCCTTTGCTTTAGTTATGTATTTTGTATTTTGTAAATGACAAACTCCATGCCTTTTTGTAAAATCAGATTACATGAAGTTGTGAGACAAAGTCCCAAGTCAATTAGAACTATGTTTTTTAATAAGTCAATTTAGTGTAAATTCCCTATTTTTGCTCATAGCCTCTCTCTATAAATAAAGAGGGGCACTTTTGTAATTAGTATATTTTATCTATTGAAGCGAAGCACTGCCATTTCGAAGAGCAAATTGAAACTTTGAGTTCATATTGTAAATCATTTTTCAATCAATACAAAGAAAGTAAGTTGGCATCCAATCTTTGTCTTGGATCAAGTTTGTGATGTTTTAGAGTTGTTCTTATGTCTATTCTATTACATTATCTTGTGTACGTGGTTGAATTGTAGCGTGAAATCAAGTCTTTTAGAAGGTGCTCCAAATCTGATTTTGTAGAGTTTGGGCCGCAATATTGTCTTTGGAATTGTGTCTATGTTCGTGATTGGGAAGATACTTGAAAGACTTTGAGCTGTTGGTTATCTTCTATGTTGGTTTGATCTCATTGTAGCATACAGTGAAGACTTTGGGCTGCACCTTATTCTATTCTTTTTCAACTTCAAGTAAGCATAAGAAGCAACAAAAGACTTCGTGCTTTTGTGGGTTTCTTGATATTAACACATCCTGGTATCACCTTGGTTATTCTTACATTTATTCAATTGGGATATCAGTTATTATTGTTCCAACAAGTAGTTTTTGGTTTACCACACTTTGTAAGAATCAAGAGTTTTTTATTAAAAGTTTGTAAGTGAACATATGTTCTAAAATAAGAGAAATAGATGATATGGAAACATCCACAGGTTAGTTTTTGTATCAATAAACATAGTTAAGTACTTGTTGATTGTAGTGGGCAATAAGAAGGGAGCCTCCCCTTTCTGAGAGGAGAGATTTATCTAATTATATTATGGTTGATACAACCATTTTGTTATCAGTTAGTTGATAACAAAATATTCACCCAACACATAGGGAGGAAATAAGATCCAATTAATTCGATGAACCCTTGTATTTCATAGATTTTATTTAGATGTTTAGGTCATCAATTATTGGAGTGTAAGTAACAAAAAATTAATTATGTATTGTACATATAATCTACAAACAATGCATAGTAAGCGACTTAGTAAAACTAATGGTATATTGGAAATACAAACATTGAGTTGTCATATTTGATCTATGTAGAACAACACTTATAGATATTTGAAGACACCTATGTCATTGATTATTGGAGCACAAGTAATAGGAATGTAACATGGTAATATTTATTTATGTAAAACAACAATTATAACTTTAATTAGTGGTAATAACTCTAACTATTTGTAGACACCTATGTCACCGATTGTTGGAACATAAGTAACAAAAATGTAACATGGGATTCAATTCAATAAAACTAATGGCATATTGAAAATATTAAAACGAAGTTACAATATCTTATTTATGTAAAACAACAATCATAACTTCAACTACTAGTAGACAATAAAAGCTAGAAAAATATTAAAATATTAATACATATTGTTTAAATAGTTATAAAATGCAAGTTTATTACATATTTGTTTAAATAATTATAAAATTCAAGTTTGATGTGAGGAGCATTACCTCCTTCGTAGTATTCATCATAAGGCATTTCTTGTAAAAAGTATAGAAACTAGTCAATTTCTCGCATGTTGCATGGAATTCATTTAATGTTGCTTCCATTGATTGGACTTCAAAGTCTTGCATGACATGTGCATCCAAGCAAGTTATATTTGCTTGTTGAAGCAACTCAGTGAAATACTACTTGCAAAATTTTGAATATTATTTTTAGTGAATCCATTCCAGTTGACCAATGGGCATGATTCAATTAGTAGCAAGGGGAATTTATGGTAACCAATGAGCTTATTACATGTAATTCAAAATTGCTACTTGAAATGTCAATAATATCTATAGGTTGACGAGAGTTTTCCATAACAAGAATGGAAGACATTCCACAAAATATTAAACAACAAAATAAGATTCGTCATAATTAAAATAAAATAATTTATATTGGAATGAACAATTAACTTTTACAATCTATACGTATGCATCATTAATTTCACAAATATAAGTTTTTAGTATATTTAAATAAAGTTATTCCACTACTTATCCAAATGAAACAATTTTGAACATTTTAAAACAAGAAAATCAATTATTTTAATTATTTCTTAGTAATGAACATTTAAATTTAAAATTAACTATGACTTCCTAAACAAAAGAGAACTTTGTTGTGGTGTGCCAATGTCAAACTACTTAAACAAAACTAAAATTAGGTCAGGGAAAATCAAAACTAAAAATTGTTTTAACAATGAAATCCTTTGTATAGATTTCATATTATATGAGATGGCAACCAATAGATGGCGACTGTAAAATTGTGCAGGCGTGGGAAGGAAACCGCTACGGTCTCAAGATAGTTTGTTTGCAGACTTTCTTAGGGCTCAGGATGGGCATTTTCGCTTTGAAAGGAAAAAATGAGGGTTTCATAGCAATGAAAGTTGGTATCATTCTGGAGATCGAGGAAATGCAGACAATCGTTCAAGAGTTGCTCTTGGATCAAAGGCTTCAAGATTTGCTTCTTCATCTTATCTTCAGATGCAAAGGAATCTGATCCAAGGGAGAGAAGGTTTCAGAGATAGATCTCATAGATTTGGTAAACCAAAATGACATGAGAAGAGAATATGGCCATCAGTAAACCAGATTTGGAGAAAGAAGGAGGTGTAAAAGACAGAAACGATTGAAGTCAAGGAAATTGAGGTCTAGATCCTAGATGAGTTAGTCCTCCCACATGTGAAGGACTTAAGCTAGAATGCCTTAATTGGTAAGATATGGAACTTCTCCCTAGAAATATATGTTTTAGATTCATGGGTTAAGGACAATTGGGTTGCTGTCAAAAATTATTTGTTTTAGACAAGGATTTAGGATTTTTTTAGCAATTTTTTCCAATAAAGAGGCAAGAGAAAACATTTTGAGAATCAAATCATGGTTTCTTAATGGGAGAGGAATTTTTTTGCAAGAATGGGTTCCTATTTTTGACCCTTTGTCAAATAAGGATAACTTTTTTCCTTTTTGAGTTAGCATGCACAATCTCCCATTGGAGTATAGATATATGAGGATTATTCGATTCATGGAAGAGAAAATGGGGTTCTTTGTAAATCATGATATGCTTACTTTTGAAAACCCTTGCTTACCGGCTTGAGTATGTGTGATTATGAATACTTCTTTCCCTCTTCCTAATTCGGTGGTTCTCAAGACTTCAAAAAGTTGTTGGGTCCAGAACTTAGTGTTTGAGGAACCACAAAACATCATTGAATTTGATCATATCTTTGACTCCTTGGCATGTGAGGATCCAAAAATTAATCCCAATAATAATACCTCTATTTTGAATGAAACTACTAAGTCAAATTAAGTGAATTTTCAAGGTTCCTATGATAATGGGAAGGCTAATCTAGGGTTGGAGGATAATATTGAAAAACTAGATTTAGGAGATTGCAACAAAATGTCAGATTTGGAAAAGAGTGGTTTAGAAGAAGGAGAAATCCCCTCAGTTTGTGTGGAAAATAATAATGGAGTGCCAATGACATTAAGTCAAACCCTAGAGGACTCTAGTGTAGATGGTGGGGAATTGTCCCTTGATGGTTTGGTGAACAATAATCTTGAGCATAGTCCTGAACAAACTCAAAATCAACTTGTTGTGAAGAATCGAGGAATGGAATCTGAAGGCTTTGAATTTGATATCCCATCCTCTGTAGATTGTTTGAAATTTGTTTTAGCTAATTATGTTGAAACTCTAGCCAAATCTGTTATACAATTGATAAGTGATATGGAAATATGAAGTGAAGCTTTGGATGCACCAGTAATTAGCTGTCTAGAAAATGGATTTGAGAAAGATATCCCTATAAAAGGTAGTGTTATAGTAGTAGATAAAGTGGATTAATTTCCTTTCAAGGATGCAAACAAATCGGTGTCAGATATCATCCAAAAAGTACCTCTAGGGTCAGATCTCATTGAGCAAATAGCAGATGAAGTGTTGTTAGAAGACCCTACCCTAGATTCTAGTTTGATTAGTGCCATAACCCAAACCCCTCTAGATGAAGAGGTGATTCCTTCTAGTCTGACTAGAAGGGGAAGGAAAGGCAAAGCAAAAAAGACAGGGGAAGAAATTCAGGCCAGAATCTAATCAACTCTTGATAGAGTTATTCACACAAGGAGAGCATGTCACTCTCCTTGAAGACAATGAAGATTATTTCATGGAATGTTAGGGGCATTAATGCCCCTAATAAAAGATGCTTGATCAAGCATCAAATTGATAATTCAGGAGCTAATTTGGTCCTTTTACAAGAAACAAATTTTCCTCTAATCAGGCCAAAGAGATATTGTCTAAGTGGAAAAAATGGAATTTTTTGCAGTCTGCAGCAGTAGACGCTTCTGGGGGTTTAGCCATTCTCTAGGTTAAATCAAGGATTGAGGTTTTGGATTGTTTTGGAGCACCAAACTGGATGTTAGTCAAAGTCAAAAGTGGGGATCTCAATTTTTGGCTTTTTAATGTTTATGGGCATGTTTCAACTTTTAAATAGAAAGCTTTGTGGGATACTTTATCAGTTGTTATATCAAACCTAAAAGAGGAAAAGCTGGTAGTACGGGGCTATTTCAATGCTATTCAATATATGGAGGAGAAGAATGGAGGTATAATCCCTCCAATGAAAGTCATGGCTGACTTTACTAGTTTTATAAGTGATAATTGCTTTATTGACTCCTCTCCCACTAATGGCAAGTTTACATGGACTAACAGGAGAAAGAATTTTTGTCTTATAGCAAAATGGTTGGACAAGTTCCTTTTGTCAGTAGAGTGGATTGATTCTAATGTTCATTTTCACTCTTCTATCTTGCCTTTTTCCAGGTCATATCACTATCCCATTGCTTTGGAAGTGAATCCTTTATCCCTGGGAAATTCTGGTAAAAAGTCCTTTGAGTTTGAAGCCATGTGGTTTAGGGATGTAGTGCACTTTAAGAATATTTTCTTCCAGAAAGCCCAACTGGTTAATCTTATTGAATCTACTAACTCTCATATTATTGTACGTGGAATGAATCAAGATCTTTTTGAGAAGTAGAAATCACTTCAAAAGGATTTGGAGGAAATTCTAGCAAGGGAAGAGATCTATTGGAGGCAGAAATCTAGGGAAACTTGGCTTCGGGAAGGTGATAGAAATTCAATATTTTTTCATGCTTCCCTTAAAATAAGAAGACAACAAAATATGATTCAATCCATCAAATCTTCAAAGGGGGAAATATTGTCAGATCAATCTCTTATCCGGGTAGAAGCAGTTAAGTTTTTTTTTCCAATGTTCTTTCTAATCATAATGTTGATCTCGATCCTTCATCAGTTAATGGCATATTAGGGTGCATTCCTGAGTTAGTTCAAAAGGAAGATAATGATTTTTTGCTTAAAGAATTTACTCTAGAGGAGGTTCGGGGTGCATTCCTGAGTTATTTCAAAAGGAAGATAATGATTTTTTGCTTAAAGAATTTACTCTAGAGGAGGTTCGAGGAGTTGTCTTTTCCTTGGACCCAGAAAAAGCTCCAGGTCCTAATGGATGCACACCTCTCTTCTTTCAGAAATGTTGGGAGTTTATTGGAAAAGATATATGGTTAGCCCTGGAAGAGGCTAGAAGAAATAAGACAAGAAATGAACACTACTTGCATTGTGTTGATTCCAAAGTGCGGTTCTCCATGCTCGTTTGTTGATTTTAGGCCAATTTCTTTATGTAATACCATTTATAAAATCTTTTCTAAAGAATTCACTTTGCGTCTTGCTATGATTATTCTAAAAATAATCTCTGATGAACAAGGAGGTTTTGTTCTAGGCAAAGAAACTTTTGATGGAGCTATTATTGCACATGAGATTCTACACTCTATTCAGACTAATGATCTTCAGGCTATGATTTTGAAATTAGATATGTTGAAGGCATATGATAGAGTGTCTTAGAGTTTCCTTATGAAGGTGTTGGCTAAGTTTGGGTTTTCTCATAAATGGTGTAAGTGGATCTTTTCTTGCATTTCAGGAGTCAGATTCTCAGTTTTGATAAACGATTCCCTTTCAGGTTTCTTCTAGTCGAGCTAGGGAGTTAGACAAGGTTATCCAATCTCTCCTTTTCTCATCATCATTATGGTAGAAGCATTAAGTAGATTTATCATAGCTCAAAATATTAACAACAGTTAGAGAGGAATGTTTATTCCCAAGGTTCCTTTTGTTTTATTCACACTCTCTTTGCAGATGGTACATTATTGTTTGGTTTCCCTTCATTATCCGAAGAAAGATGTATTAAAGGGGTTATCTCTTCTTATTGTCATGTATCTGGACAAGTAGTAAATCCAACAAAATCAAAGATTTTCTTCTTTAATATTAAGCCATCCATTCAAGCTCGTATTGCTACTCTTCTTGGTTTTAATATTGATTCTTTGGCCTCTCAGTATCTGGGTGTGCCTCCTTTTTGTGGAGTTTAGAAGAAAGATTTTTTGTTAAAGGTTGTTCAAGCTATTCAAAAAAGAGTTGTTTCATGGAAAGGTAAGTGGCCTACTCTAGCAGGAAGAATAGCACTAATTAAATTAGTTTTGACTGCCATGCCTATTTATATGATGTCTGAATTAAAAATGCCCAAGGGAGTGATTAATGAAATTGAAAAGTTCTGAGAGCTTTTCTTTGGAAAGGGAATGTAGAAAAGAAAAAAAGATTGCTCTTATAGCTTGGGAAAAGGTTTGCTCGTCAATACTTCTTGGAGGAACAGGAATTCATAGTTTAGAAAATCATAATTTGGCTTTAGGAGCTAAACTGGCATGGAGTATGTACATTAAAGCTCAGTCAAAGTGGTGTAAATTGATGCAACACAAATATCTTGATTCTCCTCTATCATAAAGGGTGTTTACAGTTTAAAATCCTCCAACAAGGTCTAAAGTATGGAATTTTCTTATGAATTGTAGAACGCTCATCCTTCCTCATTTATCCTAGGTCATCCATAGAGGGAACAAGGCTTCACTTTGGTCTGATTCGTGGAATGAATTTCCTCCTTTGTGTCTTCAACCAGGGTTTCTCAAGCACATGAAGTTCTTTCAAACTTTTGGGGTACTAAGGTGAAGGATTATATATCTTTTTCTAGTGATTCAATTTTTTCTAGAGTGGGATGGAGAAATTTTAATGATTGCCCCTTTCCAAATGAACAAAAGGAATTATTATCCTCTTTATTAAAGAATGGAAGAATTTCTTTTTCAGACAAAGATGATGAGCTAATCTAGTCCTTTTCCAAGTCAGGGCAATATTCAGTGAAAGAAGGTTATCAATCCATTCTCCAATCAAAGAACTCAACTGATACTAAATGGCCCTATTATCTTTGTTGGAACAAGGCTTGCTTACCGAAGGCAGGTTCTTTTGCCTGGTTATCTTTTAATAACAAAATTTTGACAAGCCAAAGATTGGTGAAATTGGGGATTTTTCTATCTTTTCATTGTCTTCTTTGTGTTTCTACTGAAGAAAGTATCGATCATCTGTTAGTGGCTTGCCCCTTTGCTTTTGCTTGTTGGTATTAGGTTAGTGAAAAAATAAATTGGTATTCTCCTCTTCCAAGTAAATTACAAGATCTTTTTATAAGTTGGCTTGTTCTTCACAAGAAATCTTAGCTTTGTGGGTAGTATCTCCTTCCATTATTATTTGGAGTATATGGCTAGAGAGGAATAGAAGAATCTTTAGGAAAGAATGCAAAAGCTTAGAGACCATTCTCTCCATAATTGAGAACTCTATTTGTTAAATTGTTATGTCCCATCTAAATAGGCCTAGATCTAAAAACTTATCTTTTTCTACTTGGGATTCTCTCATGTTTGCAAAATGGAAAAATATGAGTCCTCCATCTTCTAAGTGATTTGCTAATCTAAAAAAATTACATAGAAGTATGATCTCCTGGACCCCTCCCATTGATTCACAGGTCAAGCTCAATTTTGATGGAGCTTCTAGAGGTAACCCAGGCCCATTAGCTATTGTATGTGTTTTAAGAAGTTCTTCGGGGGAATTACTAGTTGCTATTTCCAAGTGTATTTGGTGCAGGAGCACCTTGGCAAATTAATATTGCCCTGGACAAATCTTTGAGTTTGATTAAATTTGTATGCTTCCACATTGTAATGAGGCTTATCAAGTCATTTTTATGTGTTTAGGTCATTAGGAGTTTCAAAAATGTAAAATATTGCAAACCATGTAAAGGTTGTCAATGTAAAATTGGAAAAAAGATGCAAACTTGGAAGGTGAAGAGTCATTTGGCTCTTGGTTCACTCCAAATCAGTTATGAACTGAAGATACATGTTTTAATGCCTTTAAAAGGCCTTGTAACCATGAAGAATTCATGGGTGGTTGAAGATTTGAGCATGGAATGAGAAAAAACAATGTTTTCCTGTATTTTCCTTCAGAAATTTGTTGTCTTTTGCTATTGTATGGCTCTATATGGAATTGAATGGATGCCTAATTGATTTCAAATGTTAGATCTTTCAACCACCTTCCATTTTATTCTTGTCCCATGCATTTTTATTTAGTTTTGTGAAAGATATGAGTGTTTTATGGACTGTAATTTTCTGATTTTCCCTGCAACAGTCTTGTTGTAGCATTTGGTACAATTCTGTACAGACATATATAGGAGCAAGCCATATATGGTTGGAAAGAGTATTGATTCTACTTTCCATTTCTTTTTGTTGCATCAAATTTCATTAAGATTTGAATAAGTTATGGCATTTTTATTGAGGGTAGGTCTGCAGAGTTTAATTTTCTAAAAATGCAATCTGAAAATATGCATGGTACGGCCTGGTACGGCCTCACATTAATGTATATAATAGATGGCTAGAAAGATATGTGTTTCTAGTTTACAACTCTTTTGGTTTGGTATAATTTCATTAAGTTTTGTGAGAGATGTTTCAATTTTGGTGAGGGCAGGTCTGAACGCTGCCTAAGGTTTGTAGTTTTAGGAAAAGAGTCATAACTTTTTCTCCTACCATTGGATCTTCATAAAAATTGGAGGAAAAATATGTATTAATGTTCTATTCAACCTGACTAAAGAAATTGGATTATTTCTTTGATTTTTTAATGTTATTGAGGATAGTTTTGGTCCTCCTACCTCTGCATCATATTGGTATCAGAGCTGGCGAAAGATTTGGGTGGTGTGTATTTTTTTCCTGTCACTAAGAAGGTAGGTGAAAAGCGAGAAGATCTTGATTGTGTAGATAGATCGCCGAGGGAGGCAATCTACACCTTTTGGATTTCGTGTTGCTCAGTTGTTTGGTTGCAGGTGCTTGTTCCATCTAGCTGCAAGAAGGATGTTTTCTGAGGTTGTGTGTGTTCGCAGACAAGATGAGGTCTGTCACGACCATTCTCCAATAGAGATTTGGCTGGAGAAGGATGTAGAGAGAAACCACTGAGGAGAGAGTGGTAGGTGCATCACCAGGATCTGCTGTTGGGTGAGATGGATGGTTTGGTGAGTTGGTTTGTTGTGAAGCAGTGAGAGAGATGGATACCTGTAGAAGCACTTAATGTTGCAGCCTGAAGAATACTCCACTGATGGGAGTAGAAGGAGCCTGAGGATGCTCTGTGAAGATGGTAGTTTGTTCTATTGGTTGGTTGGTCACCTTTCTATTAGTATGAAGATTTGAAGATTGAAGCCGAGAAGATTGAAGATTGAAGACAGAGGAAAGAGACTTTTGTTGCAGATACATTTCCAAGGGACTTGGAAATTTTGTTGGTTGGTTGTATGGTGTAGGAGCACCTTGGCAAATTAATATTGCCCTGGAAAAATATTTGAGTTTGATTAAATTTGTATGCCTCCACATTGTAATGAGGTTTATCAAGTCATTTTTATGTGTTTAGGTCATTAGGAGTTTCAAAAATGCAAAATATTGCAAACCATGTAAAGGTTGTCAATGTAAAATTGGAAAAAAGATGCAAACTTGGAAGGTGAAGAGTCATTTGGCTCTTGGTTCACTCCAAATCAGTTATGAACTGAAGAGACATGTTTTAATGCCTTTAAAAGACCTTGTAACCATGAAGAATTCGTGGGTGGTTGAAGATTTGAGCATGGAATGAGAAAAAACAATGTTTTCCTGTATTTTCCTTCAGAAATTTACTACCTTTTGCTATTGTATGGCCTTGTATGGAATTAAATGGATGCCTAATTGATTTCAAATGTTAGATCTTTCAACCACCTTCCATTTGCTTCTTGTCCCATGCATTTTTATTTAGTTTGGTGAAAGATATGAGTGTTTTATGGACTGTAATTTTCTGATTTTCAGTCCTGTTGCAGCATTTGGTACAGTTCTATAAGGACATATACATGTGCAAGCCATATATGGTTGGAACGAGTATTCAGTCTACTTTCCATTTCTTTTTGTTGCATCAAATTTCATTAAGATTTGAATAAGTTATGGCATTTTTATTGAGGGTAGGTCTGCAGATTTTAATTTTCTGAAAATGTAATCTGAAAATATGCATGGTATGGCCTGGTATGGCCTCACATTGATGTATATAATAGATGGTTGGAAATATATGTGTTTCTAGTTTACAATTCTTTTGGTTTGGTATAATTTCATTAAGTTTTGTGAGAGATGTTTTAATTTTGGTGAGGGCAGGTCTGAACGCTGCCTAGGGTTTGTAGTTTTAGGAAAAGAGTCATAACTTTTTCTCCTACCATTGGATCTTCATGAAAATTGGAGGAAAAATATATATTAATGTTCTATTCAACCTGACCAAAGAAATTGGATTAGTTCTTTGATTTGTTAATGCTATTGAGGATAGTTTTGGTCCTCCTACCTCTGCATCAGTATTCTAGAAGGCACTAATAATCAGACTGAGGCAAATGTAGTGGTAGAAGGATTAAGGTTAGCACATAGGAGAGGAGTTAATAGCATTTGTGTATAGGGTGATTCGCTAATCATTATTAATGCTCTAAAATTGTGAAGAGGGTTTAATTGGCAAATAGAATATTTTTTTTAAGAGGTTTGGAAGTTTTTGGATTCCTTTGAGCATTTTGATATTGTTCATTGTTACAAAGAAGCTAATAGCCTTGTTGATGGTTTGGAAAACTTAGCCTTGGATCATAAATTGGAAGATAAATTCTTTGATATGGTTTCAACTATGAATTTCCCACATTTATTTGACATACTTGAAAAAGAGGGCAATGTGGATGTTAATCTCTACAGAGGCAATTATTCTTCTAGATGAAGACTCGTTTGTTGATAGTTATGAATCAATACATAATCAAGTGTTGTTAAGAAGGGAGATGTTTAAAATTTGGCGGGACTTGTTGATTAGTCATGGAGATTGAGGCACTGTGTCTCTATTTCTAGAGATAGTCTTTTTTATCTAACTCTTGTTTGTTTTGACAGGTACTATTATTTAGTGGAGATCTTAGCCGAGTATCTAGCATATTGGAATATCTTGGTGTCACCAGCAAACATGTGTGAATTGGGATATTTGAGTACAATTTAGTACTCATATCATTGATGATAGGTGATGCCATCTACTAAGATCTTGAACTCCAATGAAGGTGATTGTTACTTGGCATTAACCATTCATGTGGCACATTCTTTAAACGGGTCTCTTCTCTTCTTGTTTATCATCCGAGAGCCTTTGCCTTTTGTTATTCTAAAATTTTAATTAAGCTCTTGTCAGTTGCTATATTTCTATCCTTTAAGCTTTGCAGAGTGTGCTCTTTGAAGATGGGCTCTGTCTAGAGAAACAAGAGAATGTTCTTTCCGTTGCAAAAGTGGGAAAGCCATCTCAAGGAATCCTTCACTCAAATTTGCTTGCAGAAACATTTAGAGTCTATAATGAAGATGTGGAAAATGCCATTGTTATTGTATGCGGTTGTGAAATGCTTTGTTTCCTCAAGACAATATATCCTTCACAGGCTGTGACCCATTTCATCTCTAATTCGATGGACCTATTACAGAACACAGACCTGGTAAGGGATTTGGCAATCAAATTTGTTCAGGAGTTCTTGTTTTGTGCTGAAAAGTTTAATGAAGCCTTGGAGAATTATGACCTTCACATGGGGATGACACCTATTAGAGGCCTTTTTCTACATAAGGACATTAATCACCTTCCAACAATTCACTGTGTATACAACTCCCTCCTTCGTGGGCTTCAAAACAATTGTGTGATGTCTGTGCAAAATTCTCTTCATTGCCATATCGGTGAATTGGGTGATGAATTAGAGGAAGCAACCCGAGATGTTTACCAGGCATTGCATTTTCTGGTCCATTTCCAACCTCCTCCTCCTCCTGCCACTACTGATGATGCTCCAGCTAACGCTGATCGTCAGGGATTTTTGTTTGAAGACCTTAATGTTAGAAATTAATATTGCTATCTTGTATAATTTGAGTTATTGTTGGTTAATTGTTGGTCGAAATAAATAACTTTGTATATATATATATATATATATATATATATATATCCTTTGAAGAGGTTAATAGTTTGCCTCCATTTTGTATAAGCCTCTTCTTTGTTTTGTTATGTTGAGAAGGCTTCATTGTTAGTGTTGGCCTCTTGATGACTGGTTTTTTGGTTGGGACTGGTTGCATGTTTATTCTGCCCAGTGATCCTATTCATGGGCTTTTTGTAATTTTTGGTTATTTATATAATATTAATATAATAGTTTAGGTACTCTGCACCTTTTGCCAAAAAAAAAGAATGAAATCCTTTGTTCTTTTATTCTTTTTATAAACATTCAAAGCAATATGCTTTTTCATAAATTGCCATATTGGCTAATACTTTGGATTGTAAACCAATTGGAGGAAGCAATTTCTCTACCTCAAACATGTTGCAACATTTTTTTACAAAAATATTATAGTAAAAAACTTTTCCTAGACTCTAATTTGTAGAAATTTTTGTTCGGTAACAAGAAAACCAAGGTTTCATAGATTGAAGACAAGCTTTTGACATATGCCATAAACTATACATAAGACAATTGATGAAAAATAGGCAAACTAAGGAAAAAAAAATTAACAATTAAAAAATTTGAAGCTCTGTATTATCTCTTTGAAAAACTACTAAGGTTTTGTAAGCTTTTGCTTTCAATGGGAAAATGATAAGTGGACATGTGCTGACAAAGTGTAGATGTTTCACATGGGCAAGGCTATGTGGCCTAGGTCTTTACTTGTAAGTACACCCTTAAAACATTACCAATTTGGTAATCTCTCGTATATGTCACGCTATTCTTCCTTCACCACCACCATTTTTGTGAACAAAATGAAACCCTAGATTTAAAAGAAGGCCAATCTATAGACATCATTACACTCTTTTTTAGTGAGAACATGATCACTTTGAAGCAAATAGTTGCAATAGTTTTAACATTAGGAATACTTGCAATGCTTATAAATATGATCAATAATAGACTATTTCTCGACATAGATTAGCTATCATCTCAAGTATCTCCTTATTCACCTAATTGTTATGGTATTTTTGTAAAACAATAACCTTATCTGATGGGAATAAATCTCCATGGTATATAGTTCCTTGAGGAAAATTTCCATGGTATAAAATTGCCATTATCATGTTTGCATCAACAAAACTAGCTATTTTATTTGCTTGTGCTCTTAGAATGTATGAATGCTCCATATGATAAGAATCCTAAAGGAAAGCTTTCTCAAAGATTCACCAGTGGTAGAGATGAAGTTTCCTTCTTAAATCATTAGCTATAATTTAGTAACATGGTTGATACTAAATATAGACCACTTATAGCCCTCAGTCACGTGGAACACAAGGAGGGCCTAGAGACAACTCAAAGATTAGAGAGCTCCATATTGTGATAATTCTTATTTCTATCTATGGTCTCTAAAAATTTTCATTGCATCATCCTCTTATCCAGCATCCTTAACCCCTATATTTATATACTACATAATTTTAGCTATGTGAAGAATTAATCCAAGGGATGCAATCACATCTTGCCTACTTATGCCAACATGGTAATACATTGTTTAAATAGCTAATTAATACAAAAGAAAAAATAAGGTTCTAGGTTCATTTAGAGTTTGGATAGTTGGGTATACTAGATGCTTAAGACAAACTCCTTTTTTTAGCTTTAAGTGTAGTTTTATATTTGGTGTTTACCCATAACACTCAACAGATATTGATTGCATAGATAAATAGGCTTTTTTTATATTACAATCAAGAGGTAAATCCATAAAAAAGATTCAAAACCTTCATTCTAAATCTAGAAAATAAAATGAATCTTCTTCTTATCAATTCAAAGAAATGGAGAAATACTAAATAAATCTTCTCCTTTCATATATCAAAGTCTTAACATGAGAAACTAATGGACTTGCTAATAATTCAGTTAGCTTTTCCATTCTATCTTACAAAATATTTTAGATTCATATCTTTATTTTGGAGCTAAGAAATTTCTTGATCTACTTTTAACATGGTAATATTTCTACAATATCGTGACTAGCTTGCAAATTGCTCTAGAGGAGCTCATCTTGAGGAATGGAAGAAAGAAATTGCAACAAAAAAATATTAAGCTTATTCACCCTTGAGAAACAATTGGCTAGTTCTATCTTGTGTAGGTTGTTTTAGTTCTCAAAATTTCTCAAAATAACACCTCTATTCAAAATTGCTCAACCAACATTTGGTAGGAAATACGTTGTAGCATAGTTCTTGTTTGATTGTAAGTTTTGTGGATCCATTGTCCCAAAAAAACCCTTTTGATAACCTAATAGCTAGTTCAACTCAGGATCGGTCCCCCATTGCTACCAGGTTTTGTTATAAACATATAAAAGTATACAAGTTATTGTTAGTATGTGAGTATATATTACTTTGATTCCTATTCCACTTATGTTTTTTTAGTTATGATGGGATCACCGGTACATATGTTATGGTTAAGGATAAGAACTGTTGATTTCAAAATAACTATCATTGCTTGTTCAGTCTATTCATTCTTTTTGGTTGATTGAAGAACTCTATTTTTTCTTCACATTGCATGTGAAGTTTAATCTTAGTATGAAAGATTATGAATGATCTAGGATTAGAATACAACTAGGATATGGAAGATATAAATATCTATAAAAAACCAAAAGAACATGGAAAATTCAAAATAACATTTATAAACAATAAACATACTCTTGATATTGCTCTTCAATTCACTAATATTCTTCAAATGATTATTCATATAACGATGTTTTGCAACTACTTTTGTCTCTCGAGTATTCTTCTACGTAACCATTATATTTAGGTGTATTTATATACAATATAGGTAGTGATCTAGGGTGGTGGCATAATATACATGCATACATTCTAATGTTTGCCAGCAGCAAACAATATACATTTACACCATTCTATACAATATCTACGAGATTGATATTCTGTAGAAGTGAATCAAATCTTGCTTTGTTTCCTATAGATGCATGGAGAGTAGTGGGTTTATGTTGGAAAACGAAGGTGGACTACTGATGTTGTTTGGATGTCATACTCCCATATTGCATGCATAGTGTCCCATACAATATTAATCATTGACTAATGTTTATAAGGGGAAGTTATTCCAAGCTGACACCCTCTCAATAGGGTGATATTTTTGCAATCATGCATCGAGAATTAAAAACACAGAGATTTCTTTCACCAACTCATGTAAATAGCTATAAATGGCAATAATGATAGTATAATAGTGAATCTTACCTAACTTTGATGAACCATGAGAAGGATGAACAAGTCAAAGATAAAATTAAAAACATGATGTTGATTTCTAGGAAACTAAAAATTGTTTAACAACTTGAGAATTGTTTGGCATCGTGAGACAACTTTCCAGGTGAAAGCTCACACAAATATAGCATATCGACTAATTATCAGTTTCCAACTATCATTAATTAAATCCAAAATAATTATACTTTTATTACTTACATTTATTTAGTTAACCTAAATTTATGTAAACATATGTTTATTTTCCTTTACACCTATATATTAAAATCTTTATTGCATGTACAAAATATGTCTTCTTACACTACAATGATGGGCATGAGAAGTGTAAGGAGAACTTTAAACATCGAGATTGGGAGCCATACAAAGGAAATATATATGTTTAAAAAACAAATTAAAAAGTAAACTAAATATATTATATGTCAAGATTAAAAAGACAATGACATTCCTTGAAAATATGTTGTAATACCAACTTTCTAGGAAAACAATGATGGAAATATTTTCTATTAAAAAAAGTACATACTTCCAAAGTTTATAGACTTATTCTTAGTGGGTGATGTAAGTATTTGGTATATTTTGAGGGCAATTTTCCAAAAAATTATGACTTGATTTATATTAGGTCTATTCTTTTAAAGTTGGTTTACATAAAGTATAGTTCTATTGAAAAATTAAACCATTTTGAATTGAATTATACAATCATCTAATAAAATAAAGAAATTAAATATTTAAAATTAGTTTAATGAAATTAATCACAAGAGTTTGATAAAATTTTATTTGACAAAGATAGGTAGATTAATTGGTTGAGAACTCAAGTCAGTCTCTCTTTACACAAATTTCTTAACTAAAAACTAAGACTTGATGAGTTCACGTATAAGAGAATTAAATATTATACTATCACATCTTGACTTTGTTTGGACTCATTTATACTATGAAATATTGATTATTACCTTAATTATTTTATTGTTGGGTAAATTTCAAGTGCACAACAAGTAATTCACGTGATTTATATGGATTAAAATATATATAATTATGGATTATCTTTTCTTGAGCTTTGGATATGATTTTTGGGGACTAGCCTATAGATGAAAAATCAAGTGCGACTGAATGCAGGAAACATCAAAGATGAGAACATGGCTGAGGTAGAATCTATTACAAGTATGTGCAGTTGGTGTTGTCATTGATGTCAACAAGCTTGTGTTGTCATTGGTGTCAACTGTATCAACTAGTTGAGCAGAGATGAGGTTGGTTGAGCAGAGATAAGGTATGAAGTTGGTTGAGCAGAGATAAGCTATGAGGTTGGTTAAGCAGAAATGAGGTTGTTGCAATAGTATGAGCTATTTGGTTGAGTTTCTTTGTCGAAGATGATTTGGTTGCCTTGAAGAGCTGCTGAAGATGTTGAGAATATGTTTTTGTTGGTTGGTTTCCAAGTGCTTTTGAGAAAATTTGATTAATAAAGGAAACAATGTGTTGAAGTGGCATTTTGGTTTACATAGTAGTGTTCTAGTTTTGCTCTGCATTTCTTATATATTGAAGATCTGTCTTTACGGTTTGGATATATTGTTTAGGGATGTTTAGAGATGTTATATTCCAAATTTAGTGCTCCGGTTCGTTGTGCAGAGAAAGTTGTGTTCACCAGTGTGTGGACTATGTTCCTGAGCTTTGCAGAGGTGTCTAGGAGAAATTGTTTTGCTCTGCATTTCTCCGTAGATTTATTTATGGATTTACGGTTCTGGATTTATGCTTATTATGCTTATATATTGCTTTAGTTCAAGTTGTTCGTGGTTTGGTGCTCTGCAAGTTAATTTATTGAGGTGTAGTGTATGACAGAGTTTTTTGAGTGCTCAGGTGTGAACTTCAATCAAGTGAAAGTTGTTGCAGAGGAATTTGTTGGTTTTTAGGATGGTTCAGGAGGTTTGTGGAATACTCTAGATTGTGTTGAAGCCTTGCATGTGGTCCGCAAGTTGTCTTTGGGTTTGAGGAAGTGTATACTTAAAAGTTTATTGTGTTAACATAGGTTTGGCTGACCTTGGGTGTTTACACTAATTGCAGAATTGCTTCGATGATTGTAGTAGCATGGAGTGGCATGCTTGGATGAATTTAGGTATGAGATAAGGTGTGTTGTGGTCCACCTTCATTCCTTTCCACTGTGGGAATGTTTAGTTCCAAACCTAATTTGAATGTTATGTGTTAAGGTGTGTTGTTGACCTTGGAGAATGTTTTCAAGGTTGAAGACAGTATAAATAAGTGTCAAGAGATCGTGATCGGGTGAGTGAGTGTGATGCATGTGATGTGAATAATAGAGTGAGTGAATGCGTGATGCGACAAGTGCTTGTGGAAGCGAATTGAATGAATGCAGAGCAATAGAGTCTAGTATTTCAGAACAGTGTGATGAACATTGTTTCAATACTTTGAGCTTCGTAGGAACTATACTCCGTGCATATGTTAGATGTAATTATAATAGTTCAACTCTGGTAGTGAGTAACCTCTTCTATCTCTTTCTTTCAGGACAGTGAGTCCTTGGGTAGTGAGCCCTTTGGCAATGAGCCTTTCTTCTAGGTAGTAAGCCTTTTGTAATTTGATGTTGATACCACTTTATATTGTGAGATAATCATCACCATGGTTTTTCTCTTCTTGGGTTTTCCACGTAAATCTGGTGCCCATGTGTTATGAGTTGCGGTTGTTTGCTTTATACTTAATTTCCTTTACTGTAATTAAATATGTTGAATGGATTAAATGTTTGATATGTAAATGGTTTAACAGAATACTGATTCACCCCCCCCCTCTCAGTATTTTGGGTGTTCAACAATTGGTATCAAAGCCAATTCCTTTGGAAGAAGCTCAACCACTTAAGGAAGATCTTGGAAATTAAACACATGGGTGCTAGAAGATTACCTATTCCTCTAGAAGAGATACATGTTGTTAATCTCATTGAAGAAGACTGCATACTTGACAAAGCTAGAGAACTTAATAAAGCTGCTCTTGAAGATCTTGAAAGGACTGAAAGTGAAATCAAAGACCTGAAGGAAAATATCAGAGAAGCAGATGAATGCATCAAAAAATTGAGAGAGCAAGTCAAAAAGTTTAAAGAAAGGCATAAGGAAGTCAGTGAACAACTGAAGCAAGCAAATGAATCTATCAGTGGTCTAAAAGTGCAAGCTGAGGAGAAGACAGGAATTGAGGAATGTCTTAATGCAGTGGTGAAAAGTAAATCAGAAGAATGTGCAAGGCTTGGACAAGAAGTTGTGAATCTGAAATCTGATCTGGAGAAAGCAAGGAGTCATGAAGAAAAATTTAAGATGAGTTCTGCAAAGCTTGATGAAATGATTGC
Organism: Cunninghamia lanceolata; assembly: GCA_027924645.1. Classification (NCBI taxonomy): domain Eukaryota; kingdom Viridiplantae; phylum Streptophyta; class Pinopsida; order Cupressales; family Cupressaceae; genus Cunninghamia; species Cunninghamia lanceolata. Next base: position 41,035,095 of record BSBN01000391.1, on the reverse strand, counting down.
AAGTCAGAAAGGTCCAAATGATAAAGAGGGTTTAGGATTTGAAAAAGTTGAAAGTTCAAAATCAGATTAGACTTCAAATCAGAGGAACAATGGCAAGTAGATCTAGAATCAAAAGAATAAAGCTAGAAGACCTTTGGTCAGACAACCAAATGCTTAGAGGTACCCATATTTCAATGGTTTTTGTCTTTTTTGCAATAAGCATGGACACAAAGCAATAGAATATAGAAGTAGAAGGAATCAAAATGTTCCATCTTTCTCTGGTCAATGCTTTACATGCAATAAAGTTGGTCATAGAGTTGCTGAATGCATAAGTAAAGTGAGTGAGAACTCTATTAATTGTTATGCATGCAATAAGATGGGACATAGAGCTAGTGTGTGTAGAAGTCAAATGAGGAATGTCTATAATAATGATAGATTGGTTTAACCTTTCAATGGCTAATGTTATACATGCAATAGATTTGGGCATAAATCTAATCAATGCAGATCCAAAATGAATGAAAGAAACACTAGGTAGAGGAATGTTGTGTGCTACAATTGCAATAGACCTGGACACATTTCTAAGTTTTACAGGAGCAAAAACATGAAGAAGGATAATTCGATAGAAGATAATGAACTTGTACAAAAGGTTGATTCGTGTCACGTCTCGTTTTATGGACTATATTATTATTCTAGATTAGTGAAACAATTACTATGGTTGTTTTACTTTAAGTAAGTTCCACGTGTGTGAAGGTAATCATCATGAAGTTATATTGCGTAAATTAGAAAGTTGATTTAAATATTAAATAATATCGATGTGATTATAATGTTTTGCTACGGCTATGTTTTGGGGAACTAACCTATTGACGTTGAGTTGATTGCGAATGAATGCAAGTACTCGTCGAAGATGAGAACATGGTTGAGGTAGAGATGTTCTAGCCACTTGGCAAGAACTGTTCGGGATGGTTAACCCTGATGCACTCACACACTCACATAGTCTCGTATTGCATTCTTAAATGGCTTATCATGCATTATTGTATGGATAATAAATATGATTGATGGTTAGATACTTAGAAAAATATTGTGTTTTAATTGCTACAGTAAGTTTGTTTCGAATGTATGATTTAGTCATAAATATTAATGTTCTTTCGATTTATATTTAAATGGTGTATTCTATATTTAAAATGATGTATTTCATATTATTTATTAATAAATAATAAAATATTTCCTATTTATATAAATATTATTGTTTGGAAGACAATATCTAAATTAGACTTAAAACAATTAAAGTGATTATGTTATTTTAAAAATAAATAAATTATATTAATAATACTTATTATATTTAGAAATATAAATAAAGGAATTTAAAAAAAAGCTTCTGTCATGCAGCGATAGGAATAAATAAGTTATTCTATTTAATTTTATTAGAGGCTTTTTGGAATGCAAAAGAGGCATGCAAACTTAAACAAACTTCAGTTTTCCAAAGGTAGCCCAAAAACCTAAAATCCAACGTCAAAAACAAGGGGGTAGATTTTTAATAAAAAAGAAAGCTGACAGAAAGAAAAGGCATTGAATATATATATATATATTTTTTCCGAGCATCAAAGACAATAGAATTGGTTCATTCTGGGTAGCAACGGGAGAGAGGGAGGTGCAACGTCAGTAGCAGGAATTCAACCCCTTTGGCAAGCTAATTTTTCAGGTATTTTCCTTGTTCTAAATTATAAATAATTATGGAGGATTGAACTATTAAAACCTTAGTGATTTTGGCCTATGAAAGGTTCTTTTTTTGGTCTGTTTTATCCTATGATCATTCTATTCCTATCTTTTACCACCAATTTCTAACTTGCCATATGTTCTGGTTATTCCTCTACTTTTCTTCTTTTCTTAGCCACTTAGTTGCCTTGCATGAATCGGCCTTCTCTCCAGACTTTGGTCGATTAAACATGTGATCTTTGTGTTCCTAGGTGGATCAGACTTGCACCTATTAACCTGATTCATCATTCATTTTCATGCCCTTTCCACCATGGTTGATTGACGTTGTTAGGTCTGGTGTTGGATTATTTCCCATGTTTTTTTTGGGGAAAATGATTATTTCATCCTCTCCATTTTTACCGCGTGCTCACGGTCTAGTAAACCCTTTGCGGTTTCATGATTTTTTTGATAAAATGATGAGGCATCTCGCAGGTTTGACCACATGGCTACATAAAATAATTTATTTGTCTACTTCGACCTTTATCTTATAACCCATGCGAATTTGGGCATAAATCTGCAAAGCCGACGTATTTCGGCATATATATGCAAACCCATGTGTTTTTTGGCATTAATCTTAAAAACCCATATTTATACCATATGTCTGTAGAAAATAATTTATTTGTCTACTTGGTCTTTTTTCTTAATAACCGATGTGTATTTGTATGCATTCCAATAATTGTATGCTTGGACCTACTGATTGTATGCATTCATATAATTGTATGCTTGGACCTACCAATTGTATTCATTCATATAATTGTATTCTTAATGTCTTAGGATTGTGTTGCCATCTGAATACAATAGAATACATCTTAATTTTGGAGCTACTTTTGATATGTATACATATATATACTATAGCAGAAATGTACAGTTCCTGTAGCTTCTTATAAACTTTTTAAACAGTTAGATTATGAATCAAAGTAGAGTTAGTGTATTTTTTAGTTTATCATCTATGCTTATTTAATGCTGAAACTAGACTTAAACTCTTATTAAAGGCTCTTTGAATTGTTAAATCATAAACTGATATTGGATTGGAAAGAGTTAAAACATTAGATTTTTCAAACCTTTTAGACAACAAATTATAGTTAATGATTATAACCAGATTATAGACACCATATTTATACTTGTATAAATGAATGAGTGAGTGATGTTCTACTTATTGCTTATTGAAAGTGTGTCTTCATGATTGTTGCTTTGGAAAGGGAATTTACAGATGGTCTATAGGTGAAATGGGTTGATATATATATTTTTTTAATTTTACCATTTTACTTATTTATTGGGAAAAGAAAGTAGATTTTTATCTAGGAGTGTTTTGGGTTACTTTTGCACTAGGAAGCCGAATGTGGATTATCAGAGATGGCTTTTCATCTTTTCAGGAATTGAACCGGTTACTATTTGATTTAAATGTTTAGATCTAAATGAGCAATCATTGAAAAAGATGAATATTTTGTCTAGAAAACTTTATTGATATATATCACTGTCACATCCTGTTGTGAGACAATCTGCATTTCATTATTTAGAATTGCACATTAGACATCAGGTTGTGTCATGCCCACATTTTCCATGTGGTCACAACACACATCGCACGTGTCATAGCCACATCTGTCATGTGGTTATGACACGAGATATGAAAAACTTTTCTCACACTGTCCTAAAAACCCCTTCGCATGCGTAAGCATGCTCGGCGGTGTTCTCTCATGGCGAAACACTACAATTTTTGGCGGGATATAAGTACAATTGCGTGCAACCAAACGCATACAGATCAACAAGAGGGTCTTTACGACGCCGCTAACATCATTGCAAGAGTGAGATTACCAAAGTTCCTAAATCTAAACCTCGGCAATTTCTGGCAGCATAACGCCTTACGGCGTTAGTGGGAATTACGCTGCACTCATTTACGCACGTGGTTCACTGATAGATTAACAACTTTCCACGACGCCTTGTTCCGACTAAACCGACTAGTGATCTCCCTATTTAGTCATTTTTCAGCCAGGCACGGTTGTCTGTCTCCTCTCTTGTTTCCTGAAACATACTCCTCCTACGACTTAGCATTCTCAACAAGGCGGTTTGTTTGCTCTCTCTTCCCTTTTCACTGGTTCTTAATTTTGATTATATTTTTATCGCCCTTACCTTAACTATTTCTCTGTTAATTTAGTGTGTTTATATTTCGGTCTCTCTCTCTTTCGTTTTCTATGCTTTCTTTATGTGTATCCGGTCCTTTCTTCATGATTTACGTCAATCAGGGTTATCACTGCAGCTATTGTTGATATTAAACCTAACTTCAGGATGGTCTAGGTCACATAGACTGGTTTACTACTTCGCTGGACTCGGTCTCCTAGTCTTCTCCGATCACGGTATCTCCTCTTCATTTGTATTAATTAAACTTGTTCCTAAGCAGATTTAGCAGAAGGGTCCATCAACTTAGTTCTCTTATCCCATGTGGGAAATGTCGCGCATTTTCTCCTCTGTGTTTTCCAATGTTAGTTTTTCTTCTTCGGACTCTCTTACAGGTTTACTTATGAGGTCGTTTACTACAATTGGGATTAAAATGGCCACATGGAATGTCTGTGATGGCTTCTTAAGTTTATTTCCAGTGATCTTTTAAGCAAGGTGACGTGTAATTTTCCTCTTCATTTTCCTTCTTTTTTCCTGGTTATTGACATTATGTTGGTAGTGGAAACTTCCGAGAAACTCTTTCCGGAGTATTACAGTATATTCCTTTATGCTCCCATTAAATTATAATTTTATTTTCTCTTATCTATAATTACTGTTATTATTATTACTAATCAGTATTATTAATACTCTTATTGTAAATCATTTACCGTTGTTAATACATGTAGGAGGCTCTCCACTTTATAAAACCCTGATCATGGAAACATAACTTCTTTGGTTGTTGTGTTCAACACTTAATAAAAACTACTGTGAAAATATATATTTTTTATTTTATTTTTGTATATCCATGTGTCACATTTTATCAAGATTTTAAACGAGGGCCCAATAAAATGGCTCATAAAACTATTTCCATATATATATATATATATATATATATATATATATATATATATATATTTTAATGTATATGTAGTTGACGAAATTGTTCTTTTAATTATTTAACAACTCCACGTAATCCCTTATATATATATATATATATATATATATATATATATATATATATATATATATATATATATATATATATATATATATATATATATATATATATTATTTCATATTATATTACTATATACATAGGCATATATAGTATCTATATATGCCTATATATATGGCAACTTAATGTATTTCATTTCAAATAAAAACCAACTTATATGTTAGGGCCAAAAGCCCTAACATTTTTTTTGTTTTATTTTCCACAGCCAGCGGAGGAGATGGGCGGTGGTGGCCGCAGCCAGCGGAGGAGACAGAGGTCGCGCAGAGTGCTGGCCTGTGAAGGCCGCGGAGTTATAAGGGAAGGGGGATGTGGGGAGGGGCGGAGCCCCACCCACATCCCACGATGTGGGGTGTGGGTGGGGCTCCGCCCCTCCCCACACCTCTTAACAAACAAAAGGGGACTGCGGTGGGGATTTCTCCCCACCGCCCAATATGAAGCTGCGGCTGTGTTTTTACACAGCGAGTCCACAATTTTTACATATCGACTGTCATTCGAATGTAATCCGAATTTAATATGAATCAATGCTAATTAAATATAAATATATATATATATATATACATATATATATATATATATATATATATACATATATATATATATATATATATATATCTATATTTATATATGTATTCAGCAGTTTCAAATTGTCATTTAAATTTTCTCAATCAACCATTTAATCAGTATCTCTAATTCTGTAAAAATGTTAATTTATAACAACTGTTATATAAATATAAATATATATATATATTTTTCATACTTTTCTCAGATTTCAACTTGTTATAATGATAATTAAATAACCATTATATATATTTATATTCCAGTTTCACTTATTCGGTAGCAATGGTAAATATATAACAACTTAGTGTATATATATATATATATATATATATATATATATATATATATATATATTTATATTTATATATATAGCGATATATATTCCATTTTCATAACACATTTAAGTTTCTTAAATTAACAAACAAAAATATATACATGCTAGATTTCCTCTAATCTTTTCACATTAACTGAAACCACTATATATGAGAATAAACTTAAACATGTAAAATTGTCTTTTCCATTAGATCAATGAACCATAGAACTAACATTTCAACTAGTTAAGCAATTCCAAACTTTCAATTACATAAACAAACTCAGATTAGATTGCAATTAAATAATGAACTCTTCCTTTCAGTAATACTTGAAACACAAATAAAGTGCTATTTAACAAGGTTTACAAGCAACAAACTTGAAAATTTAAGCACATTCATATTACAGATTTTAAACCATGGATATATACAATTAACTTCCCAGTTATGAACTTCCCTCTCCCAAACAATATACAACTGATAGCTTGTGACAACCAAGTAAAAGTCCATCAATAACAAAATCAGGGAGGTGATTTCCTTCACTCTCAGGGTAACAATAAATTACAGCAATAACAAGAGAGGTGCTCTCTCTTCAACTCTTATGAAAGGAACCAGGCCTAATTCTCATGACAAAGAAGAATAATTGTTTCTTCACAAATATAATTTCTCTCAAGCCAACCAAAAGCTCCAAGGGAAAACATGTGTATCAAAGACAAACAAAGAAGAAAACACCACTCATCTAGCTCTCCTCCCTTCCGTAGACCCGCAAGTGGGTCACCCCCGAGCTAGGGAGACCATACTCACACCTGGGTAACTCAAACACTCCACTTCAAAACAGTAACAACAACAATCCCAAAGCACACAAACACCCGTGGGTCATTTACACAACACGGAAACTCAACTACAGTGAGTTTCATAAGGGGCAGGAGAGTGGACACACTCGACTCCAGAGTGTCACCCTGACAGATAAGTTAACCAATACACTTTCTCTTGGTCTCAAACCAAGTTTGATCACAAATTTGTAAGAACTCTGTATATGACTCTCAAGTCAAAGATACAGACACAGATACATGCCCTCAAGGCTTTCAACTTCCCAAAAGATGGAAACAGGTATGCACCCGAGGAGGATCTCTCTTCCCCTACCCCAAACTTGATGAGCATTTCTCCCAAGTGGGAGAAGCTCTGTCAAACAACCCGACAACAAACCCCACAGAAAACAAATCTAAACACAAAATCACACACTTTTCATACACATTCAGCTATACGAAACAAAGGTAAAATTCAAACCAACCTTACAAAGCCTTCCTGGAATGAAGCTGTTGCAGAGCCCACAGAGTTCTCTTCCAACCTTAGCCACCAACTCCTTCTCCCTTCTCTCTCCTACAAACTAACTTTTCTATTTTTTTGGTAAGGCAAACTGAAAGTTTCCCCAAAATTCAACTAACTCCCTCTCATCCCAAAAATTGGAAACAAATAACCAAATTCTTTTCAATTTTGAGGAATGGGGAGGTGACACTTGTCACCTTCTCACTCTCCCCCAAAACCACTATTTTGCCCTGGTGGCTTATGTCACTCACCCTTCCCAAGAGTACTCCTTATTCCTCTCCTCATGTGATTCCTCTTACACATGGGAGAAATAAAAGGAGTTAAAGGGGGAAGAAGACAGGTGACCCATGCCCCTTCTTCCCTTCTTCACATGGGTGTCCCCACAGCACATGGGGGAATCTCACTATGGAAGGGGTGACTTTAAGTCAATCCTTCAATAATGGATGGCATCTCTTACCTTGGGGAAAGTAGAGGGGATGGGTTGGGTGTTGGTACAACCCATCATGTCCCCTCCTACCTCCAATTTTCGCCACTTAACTTCAGGGGGAAGTTAAGATGACTAGATGGAGGTTACTCAAGGGTTACCCATGCCAAATGGGCCCCTGGACCCATGGGGTATAACCCAGGGTCAACTTTAACCCATACAAGACACCCCTGGTCAAGGTAAAGCACAAGAAAAGGCCTCATAAATTTAAATTAAATAAGGAAATTCAATTTCAATCCTTTTTACAACACAAATTATAAAATAATGTTACATGAGGGTAACTTAACCCACTCGACCATACGAAAGACCACATTACATCATTACATCAAACACAAAGAGATCTTGGTTCCTCGTGGAACCAGATCGGCTTAACAGGGAATAACAAATAACAAGGTGCGGAATGATCTCCGAATTCTGTGGTTCGATTAGTAATTCCTGCACACTCAATTACAAGATCAGTAACCACATAAAATCATCATAGCTGAAGCAACTTGAAAACATGCATTATCATGACATAGTACTAATTAACATAAATGAAATCATAATACAATTTTCCATCATCACCTAATTAATGTTTTTCTGAAATGTAAACTTATCCAAACATCACCCAATTAGTTTTTACGAAATCATAATAAAGTTTAATAGTTTGACAATTCCGGGAACTGCTATCCCACAAATATAAAAAGTAACAATAACAGTAATGCAAATAGTCATAACAATAGAAGTAAAAAGGGCGGTCTTCACAGGTTGCATCGAGTGTTCCCTCCTGCTAGTTGTTTCTAGGTAACTAGACATTTCGTGCAGGGTCAAGTTTCCTTCGTGTCATGAAGTTATTCAGGGAAGTGTAATTGCTTCATGGTTGGTGGAAAAGTGCCTGGACCATGTTCCCATCTCTCAGCTCACAGGAGAACCAATTGGGTTCGTGGCGACTGGAGAGTGTTTTGATTTATTATACTTGTACATATTTATTGTAACTTGTAATTGGGTGTATTATGGCATGGAAGCCAATGGACTTTGTATATTATTTTATAGTGCTATCACCTGGATGACCACACGATATTTGTAAAATTTAATGGCATTTATTGATTCATATTTATGAGATTTATCTTTTATTTGAGATGTTGTAATTAAGTGGATTATTTATTTCATTTTACTTTTGTGGTGGTTTGAGTACTTTACAATCCGATAGAGACAAAGAAGGAAATGAATAAAGAAGGATGTAACAGAGGTTAAAAATGAGATTATACTAGCATCCGGTGCAGATGTTTCCTCCGAAAACTAGGATGCGAGCTTTGGCTCAGGGGGATCTTTAATAAAAATCTTTCACCCCTTGCCAAAGGAATTATGCTAACGCCTCAGCACGAAGATATGAGATGAAGATTGACTTGCTTAATCATTTCATGAAGAATGCGGTAGAAAATCTCCTTATGTGAAAGTTTGCGGATAATTTGAAGATGACTGTGTACAGTGAAAGGTTTGACAACTTTATCAGACGAGGCATTTATGGCAAATTAGGTTAAGGAAAAAGGGGTTTCTAGAAATAAGAGGGACTGAGAAGAAGTGGAAGTGAATACTTCTGGTCCATCACAGAATGGGAATGATGAAGGTGTTGTAAGAAGGATTAAGAAGGTTGTTGGAAGAAGTGAGGGTATCTAATCTTAGTGCATGACTTGGAATGCCCTTCGAAAAGAATATCAATGGATTAATGAACAAGGTCTTGTATGAAATCCCAATTGGCATCCCCTGAATTCACAAATGTTTTTGCTGCCTTGGTTGCTATGGTAAATACAAAGTTTTTTTAAGTTGGCAATCTACTTTTGCGGAGAATTATTTTGCAGCTCAAGAGGGCATACAAATGCAATGACAAGCACATGTTGATAGCAACAACAAAATTCATAGCTCATTTAGTGAATCGACAAGTTGCATATGAGATCATTGCCTTGGAACTTCTCACCCTTTTACTAGAGAATCCTACAGATGACAGTGTGGAGGTTCTTGTTGGGTTTGTCAAAGAATGTTGGTCTTTGTTGCAAGACCTTTCACCAAAAGGTCTTTATGGGATCTTTAAACAATTTAGAGGTACTCTCCATGAGGGGGAAATTGACAAACGATTAGAGTTTTTTATTAAAGGCCTTTTTATAAATCTTAAGTTTGAGGATCATCCGGTTGTGCATGCCGAATTAGATCTTGTAGAGAAAGAAGATCAGTTAACACATGAGATGAACTTGATCAAACAGTTGGTTTGGATGTTTTCAAACCAGATCCCAAGTTCTTAAGATGACCTATGAAAACTGAAGAGAGACATCTTTGAAGCAAAAGGGGATGATGATTCAGATTCTGAGAGTGAAACTAATAGTGAAAGGAGGAAGAAGCGATCAAGTAAGAAAAATAATTCAAAGCATGACCATGACGATAAGAAAGAAAAGAGCTAGGACATTTGATTCTGAGAATGAAAGTGATAATGATAAAATCTCTTAGACACATTTGAGTATTTCTCATAGAGGTTAGGGGTAATTGCCCCTCCCTCTTCTTGCTAAAGATGCATAGTGATGCATCTGTCCATTGGGAGTTCATGCCATATCTTTAACCTGGATTGATGATGGCTACTTCTCAGGGGGAGCAAGCAGTGGTGATTGATGATAGGGGGAGCTTGCAAGAGAAAGGTTGCAGACAGATGAGTGTTAATCAATGGAGGAGAATAGGTAGGTGCTGAATCCCTTTTTCATTTATGTCAAAGGAGGAGAAAATCTAAAAGGGAGATTGTTGGCCATATGTGTTGTCCTTGATGTCAACATAGTATGTATTGATGTCACAAGGCGAGAAAGGTTATTGAGGTTGTCATGAAGGTTGTCAAGAGATGAGATGTTATGTTCCTAAAGAAGAAGGTAAGTTCATGGTTGGATGTCATGTCTTGATCAATGCAGAGTTAAGTTTGAATTCTTGAGAAGACAAGATACTATAAAGTAGATGCATGGGTTGATATAAAGAAGATTTGGCCTCCAGAAGTTGGCGTTTGTCTATGTTTCAGGATGACTACTCTTTTGAAGATTATTTGGAAGATTGCTCCACATTTCCATCATACAAATATTTATCTGCTGCGGTTTGAACATAGCTTTATAAAGTGTCACATTATGTATGTTCCAAGTTTCATGAGGATATGATCAACGAAAGGCTATTTTTATGTTAATAAGTTGGTAGACAGTGTTGGTTTTGTAAAGGTATTCCCAACAAGGTGATGGAATGCTCCGCATTTCCTCGGCATGAAATATTTTTCTTTGTGGTTGTAAGGTGTTGATAGTAAATATTCAGAAAGTCTGAATCTAAAGCTTTAGGTCTTGAAGTCCTCTAGAATGAGAGTAGGAGTTGATACAGCTTGGTGTGTACTCCCGAGGGGGAGTATTCAAAGTGTTAGTGTGAATAGGGACATTTGATAACTAGTTTTATATCTCCTAGTTAATTTCCCTTTGTGTGAGGATAATTCATATTATTTAACTATTTGTTAGTTAAATAATATTCTCACACATTCACATGTTAAGTTGACTTAGTGAGTTTTCTAGGAGTCTAGTTGTGTGTTGAGTTGTTGATAGTTGGAGTGAGGTGTCGTATCCTCCACATGTGTAATTTGTTGGTATCCTCTAATTGTCACATGTTGTAGGACACTCTCCACCTTTCTAGCTCTCACCTCGTCTTTATAAGCAAGGCATTGTAAGTATTCTAACATACATAATTTTGCATTCATTGATATAATACATTATTATTCTTTCATATTGTCTCTCTTATGTTTTCATGAAGTCCTAGATCTTGGGTGGCTCTTATCTAGCCAACTCTTACATGGTATCAGAGCTCTCTAGGTGGAATCTCTTCTTGTTAGCCAAATTCTTGAGAGATTGAATGCAAATTCATGGTGGATCTTGATAGTTGAGTATGCTCTTCTCTTGCATCGAATGACAACCTAGAAAATCAGAAAGACTTGATAGAAAAGCCAGATTTGTGAGGGTTTCCTCTTTTTAGCCTTGAATTACATGTTCAAATTAGAGCGTGCTGCTACAAATTTGAGCACACCATTAGGTTTAGGAGGTCCGAGATAGTCGAGATCGGATTTTGTTTCGTCCAAATCAAACACGGGAGGCCAAATCTATAGCATTTTCAATTCAGAGAATGGTTACCTGATCTGGGAGGTATTTACAATTTCAGAGCAGTTTGGACAAAAATTGACCTTGCCATTGCGTCCAGAAGGCATCAAAACCTACAGATAGACTCTAAATTTGTCAAAATATGAGCAGTTGTGTCGAAAGGCAAAAAAAGTTGTCTTTGCCTTCGGACGTATGAAATATTTGCAGAGAATATTCCCTGTGACCGAAGAATATTCTCAGTCTGCAGAATCATTGCCTGGCATCAACAGAATCTGGCGCAATCCTTTTATCTATCAGGTATTTATTTTGGTTGTTGGTTAAAAAAAATTTATTCGCAGCATTTTAATTGTTATCTGCGGATTTTTGGTATACAGGGTACCGACAGGGTACTGACCCTCTGTCGGCCTCGTACTCTGCAGATAAGGGCACCTTTATTGGTGTAGGCCCCAATACCATCAGGGTTTTCACTCGACTAGTGGCCTAAAAGGCCCTTTGATCTGTGTATAAGCTTCGGCCTTCTCAAATTAAATTTCTTTTATCTTATATATAAAGTTTACATATTTGAACATATCCGGCTTTCATTTTCTCAGCGGTCTGCAAGTGATGGTCCCTGGCTTTCATTTCCCATCGGTCAATAAGAAAATCCAACAGCGGCGGTCTCTGTACACAGTCCCACCAAAGAAAGTCCACTCTCGGCATTCAAATCCTCGATGACAGCTATGTGAGCATTATCTCACGCGGTAATAAATTCATGCCGGGAAATTTTCTAAATTGGACGGTGGTTACTATCGCCATATTCCTTGAAAATCTCCGGAGGCCAAGGTCAACCACCTGACGGTGCCATCACCCGCCCGCCAAACCATTGAAAAGGCGATTTCATTTTTTTGAGAAGCGGTTTTCCACCGAGATCTAACCGGTTCCCTGATAGGCAGTCTTCAACCAAACGGTGGTTTTGCCATACAAAACTGGTTGTTTTGCCCTTTCCAAGGGTAGTTTTCTTCCTAAAGACATTTTTTCAAGCCTCAAAAGGCGGTTTCCAAATCTTAAACAGGTGGTTTCAAATGGAAACTAGCAATTTTTTTATGGTGGTTTTGACCATTCAACCCGAGGATGGTTTCCGTACTGTACCAGAGTTTTTTGCCAAGTGGTTTTCTGCCCCCTGAGGGTGGTTTTCAAGCATTTTTTTGCTTTTCAGGGGGGGTATTTTCGACGAAAGGGAATATTCTGTCGCGATCATCACTGCATCAGCAGGGGCCCCCTTTGGCCCACTTCTAGCCCTAGGAGGGCGATTTTTTTCCAGAAGCCATAACTTTTCGCCATGGTATCGAAAATTGGCAAACAAGATATCGTCGAAAAGCTGGTTTTGAGCACTTCGCAGACATGCAGGTATTTTTCTGATATTTTGATGTAGGTGCCTAATTTTTCTATTTGAAGCCAAATCTTGCATTTTTCACTCCTAAGCTCACAACTTTCGCCCACTTCATCAAAATTTCAACTTGTTATAGGTGTTGGAAAGGTAATTCTATGTTCTATAGTTATGTCGATGCACTTTTTCTAGATTTTGCTTTAGACAACAGATTTTTAATTTGAGGTACTTTGGGTACATATCACTCATTGGTTGGAAAAACAATTGAAATTAGTGGTTGTTTTGGCTTGGGGGGCTTCAATTATAGTGTTGATTGAATTTGTGCTTTGATATAGCTACTTGTGCTCTACTTTTTATCTAAATCATGGATAAATCAAGGGTTCCATTGTTAACACCATATAACTATGCAACTTCGAGTCAACATGCATGGAATGCTCTCATGGATCTTGGACATTCTTTATATATTGAAAACAAGATACCTGAACCCATAGATGATAAGGAAAAGATAAAATGGATGATAAAGCATACTAAAGCTCTTGGATGTCTTCGTAGTTTAATTTCCCTAGATCTCTTGTTTCAGATTGAGGCGTGCACAAATTCACATGATGCTTGGGATAAATTGAAAACATTGTATGATACAAAATATGACATTAAAGGCTATCAAATTGATAATGAATTGATGAGCCTTGATCCTAAGAACTTTAGTAACATCCAAGATTATATAACTAAGGTTAATGATCTAAGACCACAATGCAAAGCATGTTGTATTGAGAAAAAGGACATCCATTTGATCTACAATGTGTTGAATAAACTCAGTCCTGAATATGCAACTTTTGTTTCTACTTTCACACTCACAAGTTGACTATGGGATCTGCTTTCACTATGCCTTCATTTGCATCATTTTCTAAGATGTTGGTGCATGAGCAACAAAAGCTTATTTCTATGGGTATCATTAAGCCATCACAGAATCATGCTTTGGTGGTTGCACAACCTAAGGATCAGAAAGCGTTAGGTTCTTCTGACAAGAAACAAAAGAAAGATAAGAAAAATCCACAAAAAGATCAAGCACAAAATTCACCTAAGAAGGAGAAGCCCATATGTGGTTATTGTAAGAAATCAGGGCATGATGGACATACTTGTTATAAGAAACAAATTGACATGTTGATGCAACTTGTTCAAAAGAACAAACTTTCATCTCCTGATTCTTATTCTACTCCTTCTTCATCATCTACACAGCCAGTACTTTCTAAATCACATGCAAGGAAAGCTAAGGAACCTAAACATAAAGGTAAAGCACTTTGTGCAAGTACAAGTTCTACATTAGGTAAATGGCTTCTTGATTCAGGTGCTTCTCATCATGTCTTCTTCCAAGGAAATGTTTTCTTCATTTGAGCTGTGTTATATGCCACCTATCTTGATGGGTAATAACACATATATGAATGTAATTGGGAAGGGAACCATTGATATTGATGAAGGTACATTCAATGATGTACTTTGTGTGCCTTCATTGACCAATAATCTTCTTTCCATATATCAAATTACTCACAGTGGTACAGGGAAGACAATGGAGTTCACACCTAATTTGGTTATTATCAGAGACTTGGAAACCACAGAGTCAATTGCTACTAGGGTGGATGATCATGCTACTTGGCTATACACCTATCATGGTTTCTCTCTTGATGATGATTTAGATCCGTTGGTTGACATTCACACTCCTAGTGTGAGTCATATTTCAGAGAAGTTTGGTCACTTGAACCTTGTTATTCTTGCCTCTTCATCGGTTCTTGAGACATGTGCTACACTTCCATCTTCTCCACCTCCTACTTCTTCAGAGTTCATTGCTTCAGTTCAGCAGAATACTTCTTGTCTTTCAGACACAGCTTTGTGGGATGAGCATTTGACAGGCATATTAGATTTGTTTTGTGAGTCCCATCTTATAGATTCGGAGGAAACATTTGAGGGGTTCTCTCTCCTCTTTGATGACGGTCATAGCACGACTATTATCAACCCATCTTTGTCTTTGGAGGTTGATGATTTTTAGTTTTCACTTGATCCTAGATTGACACTTTCATCGGTTAGTCCTGAGACTCCTGATTTGATTGTGGTATCATTCGGCATTCACATGGAGACACATGATCAGCTTTCAGAGACATCATATTTCATGAGACTTCCTTACTCATCTCTTGGTTTGGAGTTGGAGTTTCTTCATGCACGAGTGGATTGGTTTGTTCCCAAGGGAAGACATGTTGTTTGCAAGTTTTTGATCCTCTTTGGTCTTCTTCTTCTAGCATTCACCATTAGTGCGAGAGCTTCTTCATTATGGGGGGGGACATCTTGTCTCATGCTTTCCCTCTTATGGGGGGGCTATTCATTGTATATATGTGATCATGGATGTTGTATTTGGGGGTTCTTGATTCTTCCATCATTCCATCACTTGTGCATGTTTGTATGCATTCTCACTTTTGGAGAGGAGTTTTTTCCCATGAGGTTTTCTCTTTTACTCCACTCGAGACTTGTTTGTACATGGGTACCTAACATGGACTAGTAGCCGGGACCCATTCATCTTGAATTAGTCAACTTCTCCCTAAGTTGCACTTAAGGGGGGGTGTTAGTGTGAATAGGGACATTTGATAACTAGTTTTATATCTCCTAGTTAATTTCCCTTTGTGTGAGGATAATTCATATTATTTAACTATTTATTAGTTAAATAATATTCTCACACATTCACATGTTAAGTTGACTTAGTGAATTTTCTAGGAGTCTAGTTGTGTGTTGAGTTGTTGATAGTTGGAGTGAGGTGTCTTATCCTCCACATGTGTAATTAGTTGGTATCCTCTAATTGTCGCATGTTGTAGGACACTCTCCACCTTTCACTCCACCTCTCTAGCTCTCACCTTGTCTTTACAAGCAAGGCATTGTAAGCATTATAACATACACAATTTTGCATTCATTGATAAAATACATTATTATTCTTTCATATTGTCTCTCTTGTGCTTTCATGAAGTCCTAGATCTTGGGTGGCTCCTATCTAGCCAACTCTTACACAGAGTAGTAAAATAAAAGATGTTGTGACCTGGTAAGAGTGAAAGAAATGGTGTGTCACCCTTTGTCATTGATGTCAAAGCGGGAGAGAGAGCAATGTGAAAAAGGAAAGAGTCAGTTGTCAAGGAGAGAGTAAGATATGTAAAAGAAAGGGGGAAAGTAAGAAAGACAAAAAGTTTGGTGCAGAGTTGTGTCTTGATGGTTTTTCACATTATGTGTTGCCATCAATGACAAAGAGGGATATCGTTGCAAGTATGTGTAGTCAGTGTTGTCATTGATATCAACAAGCTTGTGTTGTCATTGGTGTCAACTATATAAATTCGTTGAGTAGAGATGAGGTTTCTTGAGCAGAGATAAGGTATGAGGTTGGTTCAATAGGAGCAAAGATGAGTTTGTTGCAATAGTATGAGCTATTTTGGTTGAGTTGCTTTGCTAAAGATGATTTGGTTGCGTTGAAGAGGTGTTGAATATGTTGAGATTATATTTATGTTTGTTGGTTTCCAAGTGCTCTTAAGAAAATTTGATTAATAAAGGAAACAATGTGTTGAAGTGGCATTTTGGTTTATAGAGTAGTGTTCTGGTTTTGCTCCACATTTCTTCTATATTGAAGATCTGTCTTTGCGGTTTGGATATGTTGTTCAGGGATGTTCAGAGATGTTATATTCCAAATTTGGTGCTCTGGTTTGTTGTGCAGAGAAAGTTGTGTTCACCAGTGTGTGGAATGTGTTCCTAAGCTTTGCAGAGGTATCTGGGAGAAACTATTTTGCTCTGCATTTCTTCGCAGATTTGTTTTTGGCTTTGCAATTCTAGATTTATGCTTATATATTGCTTTAGTTCAAGTTCTTCATGGTTTGGTACTTTGCAAGTTGATTTCTTGAGGTGTAGCATATGACAAAGTTATTTGAGTGCTCCAGTGTGAACTTCAATCAGGTGAAAGTTGTTGCGGAGGAATTTGTTGGTTTTTCAGGATGGTTTAGGATGTTCATGGAATACTCTACATTGTGTCGAAGCCTTACATGTGGTCCGCAAGTCATCTTTGGGTTTGAGGAAGAGTGTACTTAAAATGTTACATCCCCAATTTTTGTCTTGCTATACTTTTACTTTTTACTTGGACATAATTAAATTTATTATGATGTTTAGAGTAATGATAAGGAAAAACATGGATTATATTGAATGCCATTTATGAAATTATGGGAATGATTATGTTATTATCAATTTAATATTCGCATTATGAGATTTGATCTATTATTTGAATAATGATGCACTGATCATAATTTCTTTGGCAACAAGTTTGATACAGGATTATAGGTTTTTAGATGACTCTCGGAGAAAAGAGAGAGAAAGTATCTTTCCAGGAGAGAGATATAGATCTCAGGTTACGAGTGGTTTATTTGCCAAATTGAGAATAAGTGTTTAACGAAAATGTGAACCAATGTGTCGTAAGAGGTAAGTCTTGTCTTGTCAGTTTACTTCTAAACCTGATCAACAGTTAGTCAATATTGTTTTCAAATCTTTCTAAGTCGTAGTAAGTCGTCTTAGTCGTTAATAACGTTAACAACGTCATTTGAGTTTGATTTGTGACTATTTACATTTAACGTAAGTATTACGACTTTATTGCTGTAAAATGGTTGTCATATTATTTTAAGTCACTTGAGGTGTTTTAACCAATTCTTACGTTAAGACTTTATCATCAAGTTAAGATGATGTGTTTTTATCGACGAATCGTGATGGGGAGACTAGCTCAACCCAATCACGTTTTTCGTAATCCTTGTTTTAGTATTGTCCTTTTATTGATTAAATCATAATAATCAAATAAAGACAATTTGATATGAAAATAATATTTGATATAATCAAATATAATATATTTATGAGTCGAATGAGGTAATACCTCATGATAAATTATTATGGTTTTTAATTGAGCAGCCTTAGGCATCTATTGAGGAGTGCCTTAAATATTAAAACATGATGGATTGAACTACTCATTAAGAGTAATCAATTGCTCTCTTTTTGTTATTGAGTCGGCAGCCTCTTAGAAGAGGAGTGGTGAATAACCCAGTTGCCATCACTGATCTCCTCAAATGATGCTTTCATCATCAACATTTGTTGATGTTTGCATATTTCTAGCTGGTGTTTGGAGTCAAACCATAGAGCAAAAACCGTTGGAATTAAATGAATTTTCAACTACTAAGAGTGGAAGCAAATGGAGACGACGACTCATTATGAGTCTATTTGAGCTCTTAAAGCCACAACTTAGCTAGTCGATGGCATATCTTTTGGTGGACATGTTTTGTTTGCTAAGTCTTGGTGATTAGAAGGAAAGAACTCGTGGTGGGCAATAAGGAAAAAGAAGATATAGAAAAGTGGAGAACGTGGTTGTCTGGGATGAACACATAAGTTTTCTACATGCCCATACATCTCTGTAAACCGTCGTTGTCAAGTAAATACTCTTGCAAGATATGCTTTATAAGACAATGATAATTTGAATGATTTCTTGTCTTGGACAATCGTTAATTTAGTCTGGTTATCCTTTAGTATATTGTGTAAACTATGCAAAGGAGATAAGCCGACTGTGTCACCTTGAATACTATTGATTTACTTGATTGACTGAGTTGGTTGTGTATGTGTGTGTCTTAGTATAACTAGAGAAGCGTCGACTTAGCCTGAAAAGGCTGATGCAAGCTTTTGCAATGATATCTGTTTTGAATTATCATTTCGGGTCAATAATACTTCTGTCATTAAATCGATATGCAGACCCATTTATTGTTTGGGAAATAAACGAACTCTTTAGATGGAGATTATTATAATTTTCTAGTGTTTAGAAAACCAGTCGCTCTGTTGAATGAGCAATCATTTTGAAATAAGTTGATTACTTTATCATAGGATAGTTATGTATTAAACTCTCGACAAGATTTGTGTAAATGGTACTAGTTATAGAAAACTTACCAGCCAAGAATAATACAGGATAAAGTATTAAGTGGTGTCATTATTATTTTAAAACCATTCTTGTTTTAAATTCTATACATTGTCAAAATGATATCTTATCCAAAGAATTTAGATTCTTGGTGGTCTATGGTAACTATGGTATAACCTATTGAATGGTAGAAGAACTAGGGATAGTTAGATAAATGGGATAAATGTCAAAATATCTTCTTAATGTCTATACTAGTAATCTTGATGAGTATAGATTATAGGAAACCATTATGTGCAAATAGACTATGTCTATATAGAAACAACCTTGTATAAAATCATATATGAGTATATATGTAGTGAAGGTTAATGGCATCACGTAGAGATAATTGAAAGGTATTCATATTCCTTTTGAATAAAAGTTAATATCTTCACAAGAATTATAGTATTCTTAACCATGGTTGATTTAAACCAAAGGTCGATTATGAACCTTAGCCTTACAGAAATGAGATATGATATATATTGAAATATCGTAATATTCAAGGTTGTTTTAAAACCCTAGAGTCGATTATGAACCAGATGAATGGTGATGTCATTTAGACTTATCTAAGTCAAGAAAACTATTATCATGACAAGATGATTAAACCATTTACGTAAATATAGTTAGTGTGAATAATTGCGAGAATATGATAGTATCCAAGTCGAGTAGGGGTGGGTGAACACAACGACTATGTTCATTATGAATGATATTGATATTAAAAACTTTGGCCAAAGTAATGCATTTGTTTTTTGCATGCATTGTTGGTTCACTGTATTCGGATTACTCATCCTATCGGAAATCATACTTATCTAGAGGGTATCTAGGGTTGTATGGTTGATAGAGTTGAGTAGAATACAACACTATGTACTCAGGAAAGGTAAATTACCATTGGTCACCTAAGGTCTATATTCCTCGTGAAGGGTATGGCCACTTCCTATGTGGAAGATGTGTGGGAGACCGCCGGTCTGTGGATGGAGGTAAATCACTAGAAAGATACTCTCTCTCCAAGTAGGAAACATGCCAGGACTTGTGATAAAGATGTCAGATATTCAGAAGCAGTATTTATTCCAAAATTTGTATATGTAATTGATTTACATTTGTAAACATTGTAATTGAGAAAGACAATATGGTTTATTCTATTTTGTAAAAAGAAATCTTGTAATTGTAGTTACTTGATTATTTGTTGAATAAAAGAAAAAATTTCTCTATCTCATTTTTACCTTGTTGATTTTCTCTATGGTAAATTTCTGGTTTTGCTATGTTTTTAGAACGTGGATGTTACATATGGTATCAGAGCTACCAGGTTTAGCACTAGGGCTTATGAGACCACTATGCTTGCCTGGAGTCAACATTATGCAGTTAGCTAATGTTTGAAATTTTTTGTGCTAGGATGGGACATTTTAAGAAGACTACAAGAAAGTCTGTTAATTCGAGTCAACGTTTCCTTAAAGCAAAAAGAGAACATGAGGCCATTATCAAAACCTTTGAGGGAACCAATGATGAGAGTGCCATTTGGTTAAGTGATATTGATACTCTGGCGACTGCCTTAACTCGAATCAAGCGAGTGAGAAGGGAAAACAAGGAAAGAGTTAAGATCACTGCCAAAATCATATAGTATATGTCAGATGAGGAAACAACAATGGTTAGGCGAGATCCCCGTATACCCCCAAATGTTGAGATCATAGAAGTTAGGTCCGATAGTGAGTCAGAGGGATATATACCTCGAGATTATGTATCTGAAAATGAGTCTGAAGGATATACTCCTCTTGAGCATGACTTTTGAAGTCATTTCTTGTATAAAAGAAGAATACTACTTTTGAAATGAAATAAATAAAAAAGAGTTGTTTTTGTGCCAAACTATTGTTTAAATTGAGTTTATTATGTTTAGATTTAATGGGATACATTATAATCTTGAACTAATGGACAACTCAATATTCTCAGGTGTGAGAAATTGATAAACATGGTTCAGACAAGAACTAACCAAGGAGAAAGTGAAGAGGAAAACCACCCACCAAATAATAAGATGGACCAAATCATAACCATGCTTGAGGAAACCAAGAAAAGATTGAGTGATTTGGAAAAGAAGGTGGGTGATAAAGGAAATACAGAGGGAGGAGGTGAAAACTCCATGGTGAAAGCGGAGAGAATCATGAAGATCAAAGTAAGAGTACCAAACTTCAAAAAGAGGCAAGGGATAGATTGACCTCGGAGCTCTCAAAGGATATGTAGAAGGTTACTCCACCAAAATTTGATGGGATAGAGACTGGAGATGCTGTAGAAGCTTGGTTAACAGAGATGGAAAAATATTTCGAGATAAGAAATTACTCGGAGGTGACCAAGGAAGTATGGGGAGCATTCTAACTGGCAGGAGAAGCATCCACTTGCTGGATGAATAAGAAGATAGAATTGAATTTAAGCTCTCTAAGGGTAACTTGGGATGAGTTCGTGGAACTCTTTCGCAAGAGATGGTTACCACAACTCTATTTTGATCAGAAACTAACTGATTTTCAGAATCTTCGATAAGGAGATATGATAGTGGTGGAATATGGACAAAAATTCACTTGACTCTTGAAATATGTTCCACATAATCAAAAGGATGAGAGATTCAGGATCAGAAAATTAATCATGGGCTTAAATGCTCAAATTGGTGGTGAAGTGGACATGCATGGTCCTACAACAATGGATCAAGTGCATGAGAAGGCAATCAAGCAAGAGCAAAAGCTGAAATCCATCTCAGCTTATTGTGATAGAAGCTGCAAGAGGTTTAATAGAACTCCTAACAATCAACCCTACAAGAAAAGATATGAAAAGAGCTATGATAACAAGAGAAAAGATAAATGACCTCAGAATAACAAAGGTGGATCTGGTAATGAGAGGAAGAATGGTAACTACAATTAAATGAGGATAACAATGGGAAGACTTCAGATAAGAAAGGACCCATTGGAGGATGCTTTACTTATGGGGGCGACCATTATGCAAATTGTTGCCCTAACAAGAATCAAAATGGTCAACAAAGACGTATTGCACTACCTACTTAGCAAGAAGCATTCCAACAAAGGATTCATGCATCTCTCGACAATCGTCAAGCAGAGTATCAAATCACACCCATTGAGGTGACCAGTACTTTGTTTGGAGTCCCTATATCTATTTTGATTGATACAGGAGCCACTGAAAACTTTGTTTCTCCTAGAATTTTGAATAAAATTTTTAGAAAAGCTGGTTACATGTCTAAACCTTGGTCAGTAGAATATGCTAACCAATCTAAGGCTCAGGTAGAGCAATGTTTGTTTGAAGCCAAGATTGATCTTCCTAGTTTCTCAATTGAAGTAAATCTGTATGTAGCTCCCCTAGGTTCCTATGATGTAATCCTAGGAATGAGTTGGTTATGGAAACATAGAGCTAAGGTTGACTATTTTTCAAAAATAGTTGAATGCTTAGATGATTTGGGAAATTAGACCCAATTCCAATGTATTCAAAGAGAAGTTAAAATCAGACCTATCTCTGCCAAGCAATTAAAAAGGGCTAGAAGGAAAGGTTGTCAGTTGTTTGCAGTCAAAATGGAACAAGTGGAGGAAGGGGTAGAAAACACTAGTTCACCTTTTGGAGAAAATTATCCTTTTCTTCAGGAATTTCAGGATGTGTTTCTAGAAGAACTTCTAGGACTGCCTCCCAAGAGGGTTTTTGATTTTTCTATTGACATTAAACTAGGATCTAAGCCTATATCAAAAGCACCCTACCGTATGACAACTACAAAGTTAATGGAATTGAAAGCACAATTACAAGAATTATTGGCAAAAGGTTTGATCAGACCCAGTGTTTCAACTTGGGGTGCTCTGGTTATTTTTGTTAAGAAGGATGGAACCCTTCGACTGTGCATAGATTATCGTATGCTTAATATAAAGCAACAGTAAAGAACAAATATCCTTCGCCACATATTGATGATCTTTTTGATCAGATGCATGAAGCTGTTGTGTTTTCAAAGATTGATTTGCGATCAGGATATCATCAGTTAAGACTGAAAGATGAAGATATTCATAAGACAACTTTTATAACCAAATATGGGCACTATGAGTTCACGGTATAGCCATTTGGTTTGACGAATGCACCTGTTGCATTCATGAATCTCATGAATAGTATATTCAGAGATTGTTTGGACAAGTTTGTTTTAGTCTTCCTGGATGATTTACTCATGTATTCTAAGAATGAAGAACATCAATGGCACCTGCAAATAGTTCTGCAAAGGTTAAGAGAACATAAGTTATATGGGAAACTGTTAAAGTGTACATTCTTCCTGAAAGATATTCAATACTTAGGGCATATTATATCAGCTAATGGAATATCTATTGATCCTGCAAAAATCACAGCTATTCAGGATTGGCATGTACCAACAAATGTGCATGAGGTGCGTAGTTTCATGGGCTTAGCAGGCTATTATAGGAAGTTTGTTCTAAATTTCTCCAGTATTGCTAGTCCAATCACTTCCCTGCAGAAGAAAGGAAAAAGATTTGAATGGACGGACAAATGTCAGGAAGCATTTGATCTCTTAAAAGATAAGTTAACTACAACTCCAATCTTGAAAGTTCCTGACCCCGAAGGACAATTTGAGGTAATTACAGATGCCTCAGGAGAAGGATTAGGAGGAGTGCTTATGCAATATGGAAGAGTTATAGCATATGAGTCAAGGAAATTGAAATCCTATGAGAAAAAATATGTATCGCATGATCTAGAATTGGCAGTAGTAACTCTTGCCTTATAGATGTGGAGACATTATTTGTTGGGGAAGACTTTTGTACTTAAATCAGACCATCAAAGTCTTAAATATATTTTCTCTCAACCACATTTGAATGCTTGACAAAGGAGATGGTTATAATTGATATCTGACTATGACTTTGAGATAAACTACATCAAAGGAAAAGATAATAGAGTAGTTGATGTTTTGAGTCGTAGAAGACATATAGCTTCTATTGTTTCTATTCGTGCAAATTTCAAGGATTTGGTGTTGCAAATTTTGTCTAGTGATGAGTTTTATGAGCAGGTTAAGCAAGCTCTAAAAGATAATCCTAGAGATCCAAGGTATGATGGTTTTCTGTTTGAGTCAGATGGACTATTGAGGTAGAAAGATAGAATTTATGTTCTTGATTCAGCTGGATTAAGGGATCTAGTATGGAAAGAAGTTCATACTGCACCATATTCTAGACATCCAGGAGTAACCAAACTTCTAGCGGATGTTAAACCTCTTTATTTCTAGAAAGGAATGAAGAAGGATGCTGCAAGATTTGTAGCAAGCTGTTTAGAATGTCAAAGGGTAAAAGCATAGCATCAACACCCCGCAGGATTGTTGGTCCCACATGATGTGCCATAGTGGAAATGGCAAGTTATTAAAATGGATTTTGTTCAAGGTCTTCCTATGTCAAGGAATAGACATGATGCCATTTTAGTGGTGGTTGATAAACTCACAAAGGTAGCACATTTCATACCAGGGAATTTGACTGATGGAGCATTTGTGTTAGCTTGCAAATTTGTGCAAAAGGTGTTTAGATTGCATGTCTTCCCTGAAAAGATTATCTCAGATAGAGATGAGTGTGTAACGTCAAGGTTTTGGCAAACTTTGTTTTTTGCGCTAGGGAAACTGAGAGAGTTAACCAAGTCTTGGAAGACTTGCTGCGAATGTATTGCATGGATCAACAATATAAGTGGGAAGAATACTTACCACTTGTGGAATTTGCTTACAACAATTCCTATCATTCTGCTATTAAGATGGCGCCATTTAAAGCATTGTATGGAAGATGATGTCGAACTCCTATAAGCTGGGACAAGATAAAAGATAAGTTTAGCATCAGACCATAAATGCTAGCTAAAATAGAAGAGAAAGTTAAGCTAATCAGAAAAGGATTGGCAGAAGCCAATGATCGGCAAAAGAGCTATGCGGATGCAAAGTGTGTTATGATGCAATTCTCTGTTGGAGAAAAAGTTCTTTTGAGGGTCAAACCTCATAAAAGTTCTATTAAGTTTGGGAAGTCTTCTAAGCTATCCCCTCGATATGTGGGACCCTTTGAAGTGCTTGACGTAGTCAATCCAGTTGCCTACATAATTGCTCTACCACCAGCCTTATCTAGAATGCACAATGTTTTTCATGTGTCTTATTTGAAGAAATATATTGCAGGTACTAATCATATTTTGACTTGGAATTCTTTACAGATGCAAGACCCAAGGGTGGTCACGATTAAGCCACTCAAGGTGTTAGAAATGCGCAAGCTTCGCTTGCGTAATAGAGAGGTCTTGCAATGCAAGGTCCAATGGGACCAATATGCTGAGGAAAATGCTACATGGGAGGATTACCATGAATTTTATCAAAAGTTTCCTCATTTATTTAATAATGTTACCAGTTGAAAACAATGAACTTACTTTTTAGTTACTTTTTAATACTTTATATCATCAAGGACGATGAATCTTTAGGGGAAGGATATGTTACATCCCCAATTTTGGTCTTGCTATACTTTTACTTTTTACTTGGACACAAGTAAATTTATTATGATGTTTAGATTAATGACAAGGAAAAACATGGATTATATTGAATGTCATTTATGAAATTATGGGAATGATTATATTATTATCGATTTAATAATCACATTAAGAGATTTTATCTATTATTTGAATAATGATGCACTGATCATAATTTCTTTGGTAACAAGTTTGATACAGGATTACAGGTTTTCAGATGACTCTCAAAGAAAAGAGAGAGAGAGAGAGAGTATCTTTCCAGGAGAGAGATACAGATCTCGGGTTATGAGTGGTTTATTTGCCAAATCAAGTATAAGTGTTTAACAAAAATGTGAACCAACGTGTCATAAGAGGCAAGTCCTGTCTTGTCAGTTTACTTCTGAACCTAATCGACAAGTAGTCGATATTGTTTTCAAATCTTTCTAAGTCGTAGTAAGTCGTCTTATCCGTTAATAACGTTAACAACGTCGTTTGAGTTTGATTTGTGACTTTTTACATTTAACATAAATATTACGACGTTATTGCCGTAAAATGGTTGTCATATTATTTTAAGTCACTTGAGGTGTTTTAACCAATTCTTAATGTTAAGACTTTATCGTCAAGTTAAGATGACGTGTTTTTGTCGACAGATCATGATGGGTAGACTAGCTCAACCCAATCACGTTTTCCATAATCCTTGTTTTAGTATTATCCTTTTATTGATTCAATCATAATAATCAAATAGAGATAATAATATGAAAATAATATTTGATATAATCAATATAATATATTTATGAGTCGAATGAGGTAATACCTCATGATAAATTATTATGGTTTTTAATTGAGCAGCCTTAGGCATCTATTGAGGAGTGCCTTAAATATTAAAACATGATGGATCAAACTACTCATCAAGAGTAATCGATTAGTATCTTTCTGTTATTGAGTTGGCGGCCTCTTAGAAGAGGAGTGGCAGATAACCCAACTGCCATCGTTGATCTCCTCAAATGATGCTTTCATCATCAACCTTTGTCGATGTTTGCATATTTCTAGCTGGTGTTTGGAGTCGAACCATAAAGAAAAAACCATTGGAATTAAATGAGTTTTCAATTGCTAAGAGTGGGAGCAAACGGAGAGGACGACTCATTATGAGTCTGTTTGAGCTCTTAAATCCATGACTTAGCTATTCGATGGCGTATCTTTTGGTGGACATGTTTTGTTTGCTGAGTCTTGGTGATTAGAAGGAAAGAGCTCGTGGTGGGTAGTAAGGAAAAAGAAGATATAGAAAAGTGGAGAATGTGGCTGTCTGGGACGAACACAGAAGTTTTCTACCTACCCATACATCTCTGTAAACTGTCGTTGTCAGGTAAATGCTCCTGCAAGATATGCTTTATAAGACAATGATAATTTGAATGATTGCTTGTCTTGGACAATCGTTAATTCAGTTTGGTTATCCTTTAGTATATTGTGTAAACTATGCAAAGGAGATAAGCTGACTGTGTCACCTTGAATACTATTGATTTAACTTGATTGACTGAGTTGGTTGTGTATCTGTATGTCTTAGTATAACCAGAGAAGCGTCAACTTAGCTTGAAAAGGCTGATGCAAGCTTTTGCAATGATATCTGTTTTGAATTATCATTTCAGGTCAATAATACTTCTGTCGTTAAATTGATATGCATACCCATTTATTGTTTGGGAAATAAATGAACTCTTTAGATGGAGATTATTATAGTTTTCTGGTGTTTAGAAAACCAATTGCTCTGTTGAATGAGCAATCATTTTGAAATAAGTTGATTACTTTATCATAGGATAGTTATGTATTAAAGTCTCAATGAGATTTGTGTAAATGGTACTAGTTATAGAAATCTTACTAGCCAAGAGTAATACAAGATAAAGTATTAAGTGGTGTCATTATTATTTTGAACCATTCTTGTTTTAAATTCTATACATTGTCAAAATGATATCTTATCCAAAGAACTTAGATTCTTGGTGGTCTATGGTAACTATTGTATAACCTATTGAATGGTAGAAGAACTAGGGATAGTTAGATAAACAGGATAAATGTCAAAAGATCTTCTTAATGTCTATACTAGTAATCTTGATGAGTATAGCTTATAGGAAACCATTATGTGGAAATAGACTATGTCCATATAGAAACAACCATGTATAAAATCATATATGAGTATATATGTAGTGATAGTTAATGGCATCACGTAAAGGTAAATTAAAAGGTATTCATATTCCTTTTGAATAGAAGTTAATATCTTCACAAGAATTATGGTATTCCTAACCATGGTTGATTTAAACCAAAGGTCGATTATGAACCTTAGCCTTACAAAAATGAGCTATGATATATATTGAAATATCGTAATATTCAAGGGTTGTTTTAAAACCCTAGAGTCGATTATGAACCAGATGAATGGTTATGTCATTTAGAATTATCTAAGTCAAGAAAACTATTATCATGACAAGATGATTAAACCATTTACGTAAATATAATTAGTGTGAATAACTGCAAGAATACGAAAGTATCCAAGTCGAGTAGGGGTGGGTGAACACGACTATGTTCATTATGAACGATATCGATATTAAAAACTTTGGCCAAAGTAATGCATTTTTTTCTGCATGCATTGTCAGTTCACTATATTCGGATTACTCGTCCTATTGGAAATCATACTTAGCTAGAGGGTATCTAGGGTTGTATGGTTGATAGAGTTGAGTAGAATACAACACTATGTACTCGGAAAAGGCAAATCACCACTGGTCACCTAAGGTCTATATTCCTCGTGAAGGGTAGGGCCACTTCCTATGTGGAAGATGTGTGGGAGACCGCCGGTCTATGGATGGAGGTAAATCACTAGAAAGATACTCTCTCTCCAAGCAGGAAACATGCCAGGACTTGTGATAAAGATGTTAGATATTTAGAAGCAGTATTTATTCCAAAATTTGTATATGTAATTGATTTACATTTGTAAACATTGTAATTGAGAAAGACAATATGGTTTATTGTATTTTGTAAAAAGAAATCTTGTAATTGTAGTTACTTGATTATTTGTTGAATAAAAGAAAAAAGTTCTCTATCTCATTTTTACCTTGTTGATTTACTCTATGGTAAATTGCTAGTTTTACTATGTTTTTAGAACATGGATGTTACATAAAAGTTCATTATGTTAACACATGTTTGGCCAACCTTGGGTGTTTACACTAATTACAGAATTGCTTCGGTGATTGTAGTAGCATGGAGTGGCGTGCTTGGATGAATTTAGGTCTGAGCTAAGGTGTGTTGTGGTCTGCCTTCATTCCTTTTAACCGTGGGAATGTTTAGGTCCAGACCTAATTTGAATGTTTTGTGTTAAGGCATGTTTCTGACCTTGGAGAATGTTTTCAAGGTTGAAGACACTATAAATAAGTGTCAAGAGATTGTGATCGGGTGAGTGAGTGTGATGGATGTGATGTGAATAATAGAGTGAGTGAATGTGTGATGCGACAAGTGCCTGTGGAAGTGAATTTAATGAATGTAGAGCAGTAGAGTCTGGTATTTCAAAACAGTGTGATGAACATTGTTTCAATACTTTGAGCTTCATAGGAATTGTGCTCCATGCATATGTTAGATGCAATTATAACAGTTCAACTCTGGTAGTGAGCCACTTCTTCTATCTCTTTCTTTCAGAATAGTGAGTCGTTGGGCAGTGAGCCTTTCTTTTGGGTAGTGAGCCCTCCAACAGTGAGCCTTTTGTAATTCGGTGTTGATACTACTTTATATTGTGAGCTAATCCTCACTGTGGTTTTTCCCTTCTTGGGTATTCCACGTAAATCTGGTGTTCATGTGTTATGACTTGTGGTTGTTTGCTTTATGCTTAATTTCCTTTGCTGCAATTAAATATGTTGAATGGATTAAATGTTTGATATGTAAATGGTTTAACAGAATATTGATTCACCCCACCTCTCAATATTTTGTGTGTTCAACAGAATTGACTAGCTGCCAGAAACAATTGTTAGGATGGAATCCTGGTACCTGCAGACACACATGTAAAGCATATTGCATCATGTCATTGCATTCTTGATTTGGTTTCACTAAGTTCCTCTAGCATAATTTTATTGTGCCTATGATTGTAGTGATTGACTTGAGTGGATGAGATAAAGTATTTATTTTTCGTTGCTTCAAGTATGTTTGTCTGAGCATAATATCATCTTGGTTTTTATAATTCCTTTATTCGTCCAGATAGATAAATTGTTTAAGTTGATGCTAATAAACACATTCATAAATATTTTGTCTATATCATTGTGAATATATGATTAATTTCTTTTATTTGTATAAATATGTGTCTATATACATATATATATATATATACATATATATATATATATATGTATGTATATACATATATATATACGTACGTACATACATATATATGTATGTACGTACGTACATACATATATATGTATGTACGTACGTACATACATACATATATATATATATATATATATATATATATATATATATATATATATATATATATATATATATATATATATATATATATATATATATATATACATACATATATATATATATACATATATATATATATACATACATATATATATATATATATATATATATATATATATATATATATATATATATATATATATATATATATATATATATATCTTGTGTCTATTTATATATATATATTAGTTGGTGCTTTTAAGAAATTATTTTTAGACAAGACAAAATAGATCTATAATATTATTATAATTTAAAAATATATAAATGATTAAAACTCTAAATGTAATTATATTATACTTCCTCATCGTGTACTCGAATTAAGAGATAATAAATCCTTTTTGATATATAAACTCAATATGGAGAAGTGGAGTTTAAAAGTCAAGAAAAGGTAATTTTATTAAGAGAATGTGGGCTCATGCAAAAGGAGGGATCTAATTTTAATAAATAACAATAATGGAGGATGGAAAGGGATAAAAACGAGGGGAAGAGCCAAAAAGAAGGATACACACACACAGGAGAGCAAAAGGAAAAGCAGAGAGGATGTTTTACAAAGAATACACACATGGAGGAAACCACAGGGACCCAGGTATTCTTCTTGTTTTGTTTAAAGAACCTTGCCAAGATTTTACCCTTCGACCTTTCTGTCACGATTCCTTGGGCCTTGTTTAAATGTTACTTAGTCAGCTCTGTGGGTTTGGCCTTTTTAATGTTTGTTTGGCTTGCAAATTTTAAACACCTTTAGATTAGTTGTCTTGGTCAGTTTAAATGATAACTTTGGTTATTTTCTTTATTCTAGACCAGCCTTTCCAAATCTATGACGTCGACCTTGAGCTATCCTAGCTCGCCCTGATCTTTAAAGTGTCAACCTCTTTTTAATTACTGCAACAACTTTTCATAATACTAGATAAGTCAGCCTTCTGTGTAGCCATTGATCTCCTTCTACTTAGACATCTCCCTGTCACTGTATTTTTAGCTCAGTAAAGAGTAATTTCACTGCCTTTATATTTATCTTTATTTTTGTTTTTGCTGGCCTTTTTTGATGGAAATCGGCCCGAGAGTTTTGATTAGCATCGATGCATGTTGAGACATCCTTCAGTGTCTTCGCATCACCTTTGGTTATTCCCGACTTCAAATCAAGTAATCGTCATTCCTTTTATTAGCACATCGCCCTCCTTCCTTCATTTGAATCACCCTATTTTAATTGGCCCTCTAGCAAATATTTTAATGGCCATGTTGATAAAATCGACCTCTTAAGACATTAAGGTAACCTCTGTTATTTTGGGCGGTCTCTGCTGAAGTATGATTCAATATTTTTCTTCCTTATGCTCTCCTTTATTGGCCTTTTTGGTTGTGCCTTAAACTGCCTACCTTCACCCTAAATTTTTGTCGACCTTTAAGATTTACTTGAGATGGCTTTCTCAACTAAAATGACTTTTATATCTCACCAAAATGGCCTGTATATTTCACTCAAATGACCTTATGACCTGTGTTTACATTGTTCAACATTTGTATGTTATAAATGACCTTAGACTGCCAGAGTGCGAATAGGGATGGCCTATGTGTTACTGCAGGTTGGGTTTGCACTAAAACAAAGATTGGTGTTTTTAAATTGCTTTTGATTGTTTATATAAATTTCTCTACATATATATGTGTGTAGGTATATTCCAATAAAGATGTAAAATGGATATAACTTTGTATTAAGGCTATATGTTGGAATGAACTATAGTCTTTATTGTACTTTGGTATAATGGAATGGACTATGAATGCAAACTAGTTTATTTGATGAAATACACAAACAGTGGTTATCAATAAAATAGAAAACCTTATGTAAACATACTTGTGGATACATTAGTTGTATCAATGCATACTTATCCTCTCATTTAATCTTTTACAAGACCTACGTATGATTAAAATTTTTGCATCTTTTCAAATATGGAAAATAGAAGTATATCTCACCTGGTTTCTTGAAAGGAAGTAATTATGTGTGCTTTGAGATCTCGAATTATTGACACAATGGAATTAGTTTATCTTCTTGTTCTTTTGTGCATGTTGGGTTACTTTTAGCCTAAGATGCCAAATGTGGGCAAATAGATAAGGCTTTTCCTCTTTTCAGGATTTGATCATAACTATTATAAGTGCTTGGGCCAATTCATGTTCATTGAAATAGATGAAAGATTATCTAGCAAAACTTTATTTATATATTTCTTTGCCACATCTTATTGTGAGATATTACACATCATCATTTAGATTTGCATTTAGACACCAGGTTGCATCAGGTGTTCTTTCTTGCTAGTTGTTTCCAGGTTGCTAGGCGTTTCATGCAAGGTTGGGTATCCCTCATGTCATGAAGCATTCTCGGGAAGTGTAATTGCTTCATGGTTGGGCAGAAAAGTGCCTGAGCCATGTTCTCATCTCTCGGCTTGTGGATGACCATGTGGGTTAGTGGTGGCTAGAGATAGTGATTCAGTTATTATTCATTACTTGTGCTTGATTATTGTACCTTATTATTCATTGTGATAACTTAGGCATGGGATCCTAAGATGTATACTGTATATTCTTTTATAGTGCTAACATCTGGTTACAAAACGTGGATTTGTAAGATGTAATGTCATTATTGTTGATATATAGAAGACCTATCTTTTTACTTGAGTTAATGTGATTAAGTGGATTATTTACTTTAGTAACTTTTGTTATGGAATGCATACTTTACATATACAAGTAACTAATTTTGATCTAAATGCAATTTTTTAATTTATTTTTATATAATTTATTTTTTTTTAAAGAGAGAGCTTTAGAGATCAGGTCTTGTGATAAACTTAGAGAGTTTACCATTTGTAGTTTATAGTTGAGCCCAACTCCTTAATAATGACTTCCTCTTATAAGTACATAAAAGACTATACTAAAAAAATTAGTGGCTTTCCTTTCCAAGTGAATAATAGTTTTTTGATTAATTCATTTAGCAATACTAATTTATATTCTAATAAATCTAACATGATCCTTCGAATAATATAGTACCTTTTGGTAAAGAATCTTGCTCTATATTGAGATTAGAGGCCTCCCTTGGAGAAGTTCATAGTAAACAATGTGTATAATCCATGCACATTCATTTACCATCTATCAGAAGCAAGTATTTCTCAAAACAAAGACTAGAATAAGGAGAAACCATCTAATTATGATCTGCCACCTCATCTTACTAGTTCTATAACTCTTACTACTTAACAATTTAATCAAAATTATTATTATTTTATTTATTTAAGACTTTGCCTTACCTAAATTTTAAGAAATATAATATTATTCTACCCATATAATATACACAGAGAGAGTGGTCTAAAAAGTCAAGATGGAAAAATACCCCAAACAATTACTATGGAACAGAGACACACACATCAATTTAATCAAAGACTTCACCCGATTTTAACATCTTTACAAAATTCCATATAGAAAATTGGCATTTATAGAGCTTCATATTGTGACAACGTTTATTTCTATCTATGGTCCCTAGAAAATTCCATTGCGCTATCCTCTTATTCAACTTCCTTAACCCCTATATTTGTATACCACATAATCTTATTCAACTTCCTTAACCCCTATATTTGTATACCACATAATCTTAGCTATGTGAAAAATTAATCAAAGGGATGCAATTACATCGTACTTGCCTATGCCAACACAGTAAATATCTAATTAATACAAAGAAAAATAAAGCCTCTAAGACCATTTGGAGTTTGGATAGTTGGGCACACTAAATGCAAAAGACAAACTCTTTTTTTGGCTTTAAGTGTAGTTTTATTGTTGGTGTTTACCTAAAACACTTAATATATATTGATTGCATAAATAAATAGGCTTTTTTATATTATAATTAAGAGGCAAATCCATGAAAAAGGTTCAAAACCTTCATTCTAAATCTAGCAAATAAAATGAATCTCCTTCTTAACAATTCAAAGAAATAGTCACAGACTTGGTTTAGTAGTATAAATGGAGTGATACTCATTACACGGAGGAGCTTGACAGAGAGAAATAAGGTTACAACGAGGTAGACACTAATGAATCTTCTCCTTTCACATATCAAAGTCTTAATATGAGAAACTAATGAATACCTTGCTAATAATTTTGCTAGTTTTCTATTTTATCTTACAAAATATTTTATATTCATATCTTTATTTTGGAGCTAAGAATTTTTTTATCTACTTTTAACATGGTAATGTTTATCCAGTAATGTGACTAGCTCGCAAATTGGTCTGAGTAGCTCATTTTGAGGAATGGAAGAAAGAAATTGCAACATAAAACATTAAGCTTATTCACCCCTAAGAAATTATTGGCCAGTTCTATCTTGAGTATGTTGTCTTAGTTCTCAAAATTTGCCCGAATAACCTCTCTATTCAAAACCGTCCTACCAACATTTAGCAGGAACTACACTACAACATAATTCTTGTTTGATTCAAAGTTTTGTGGATCTATTGTTGCTAGAAAATCCTTCTGATAACCCAATAACTAGTTCAACTCAAGCTCAAACCCCATTGCTACCAAGTTTTGTTATAAAGATATAAAAGTACATACAAGTTATTGTTAGTTTATAAGTATATATTACTTTGATTCCTATTCCACTTATGTTTTTTTAGTTATGATGGGATCACTAGTACATATGTTATGATCAAGGCTAAGAACAAGTAATTTCAAAATAACTATCATTACTTATTCAATCTATTCATTCTTTTTGGTTGATTGAAGAACTCTATTTATTTGCTTCGCATTACATGTAAAGTTTAAGCTCAATATAAGAGACTATGAATGATCCAAGATTAGAGGATTAGAATACAACTAGAATATGGAAGATATGAATATGTATAAAAAACCAAAAGAACATGGAAAATTCAAAATAACATTTATAAAGTGTAAACATACTCTTGATATTGCTCTTCAATTCACTGATATTCTTTAAATGACTATTCATCTAATGTTGTTTTGCAATTGCTTTTGTCTCTTAAGTATTCTTCTACATAATCATTGTATTCAGGTGTATTTATATACAACATTGGTAGTGATCTAGGGCAGTGGCAGAATATACATAAATGTATTATAATGTTTGCTAGCAATGAACAATATGCATTTACACTATTTCGTATAATATCTATGAGATCGATATTTTGTAGAAGAACTGAATTAGATCATGCTTTATTTCCTACGGATATGTAGAGTAGTGGGTTTAATTTTGGAAAGCGAAGGTGGACTATTGATGTTGTTTGGGTGCCATACTCCCAGAGTGAATGCACATTGTCCCATACAATATTAACTGTTGATTGATGTTTATTAGGGGAACTTCACCCAAGATGATGCCCTCTCAATAGGGTGATATTTTCGTAATCATGCACTGAGAATTAAAACTACAAAGATTTCTTTCCCCAACTCATGTAAATAGCTATAAATGGCAATAATGAAAGTATAACAACGAATCTTACTTAACTTCGATGAACCACATGAAGGACGAGCAAGTCAAAGATAAAATGAAAACATAATGTTGATTTTTGGGAAACTGAAATTCATTTAACTACTTGAGAATTATTTGGCATCGTGAGACAACTTTCTAGGTGAAAGCTCACACAAATATAGCCTATCAACTAATTATTGCTTTCCAACTATCATTAACTAAATCTAGAATAATTATACTTTAATTGTTTACATTTATTTAAATAACCTAAATTTATCTAAACAAATGTTTATTTTCCTTTACACCTATATATTAAAATCTTTGTGGCATGTACAAAATATGTCTTGTTACACTACCATGATTTATGGACATGAGAAGTGTAAGGAGTCTTTTAAACATCAAGACTGTGAT
Source organism: Cunninghamia lanceolata (assembly GCA_027924645.1). NCBI lineage: Eukaryota > Viridiplantae > Streptophyta > Pinopsida > Cupressales > Cupressaceae > Cunninghamia > Cunninghamia lanceolata. The sequence goes on along the minus strand of BSBN01000391.1, from coordinate 40,999,206 downwards.
CCATACAAAGGAATTATATATATTTAAAAACAAATTAAAAAGTAAACTAAATATATTGTGTATCACGATTAAAAAGCTAATGATAATCCTTGAAAATAATGTTGTAATACCAACTTTCTAGGACAACAATGATGGAAACATTTTCTATAAAGAAGAAAGTACATACTTCCAAAGTTTATAGACTTATTCTTAGTGGGTGATGTAAGTATTTGGTACAAGTTGATGGTGATTTCCCAAAAAACTATGACTTGATTTGTAATAGGTCTATTCTTTTAAAGTTGGTTTACATAAAATATATTTCTATTAAAAATATCAAACAATTTTAAATTTAATTATACAATTATTTAATAAAATAAAGAAATTAAATATTCAAAATTAGTTTAACGAAAATTAATCACAAGAGTTTGATAATTTTTTTTTGACAAAGATAAGTAGATCAATTGGTTAAGAACTCAAGTCTATCTTTCTTTACACAATTTTTTAACTAAAATCTAAGACTTAATGAGTTCATGTACACGAGACTTAAAAATTATAAAAGTTACTATTTTTTTTTTGCTGAATAAGTGCTACCAGTGGGGGTAGCTCCATCTTGTATAAATAAAATGAATAAAAATAAAGACCACTTCAAACCCATAATGGGGAGCACAAAAGTATCAGAGGAACTATAGAGACCTAGAGAAAGCTCAGAGAACCAAAAAGAGAGCTCAAGGCAAGGAGATTAGCATGAAACCAAAGCTACTACAATCATATAAACTAAAGAATCATCCAATCAGTAAGGCCAACTCATTTAACCTTCTTCGTTAACCCTTTCTGCATGCTCCTAGTGAGGAGGACATCCACGGTCCATTAAGAACCTTCAACAACTACTTCACTGCCTTCAATATGAAGCTTCTCTACTTCAGATTTGTGGCCTTTCTTCTTTTTGGGTAAGTTCAGTTTGGAGATGCCACTAGCAATTTGGGAAATGGTGCATGATCTAACAAGAACAACCACATCATCTAAATCCAAGCAGTCATTAAAATCCTCATCCAAATCATCCAAGAAGGCGTAGCAGCCCTCAAAGTCATAACCCTTACCAACCACCTCAATAGGTTGGACCGACAAAGCAACAATGAGCTGAGAGGGATGCTCGCAGGGAACAAAGATGGGCAAAGATGAAGCCTACTCCAAAGGATTGGAGACCTCAGGATAAGGCTTAGGTTCCTCGTGAGCAACCATAAACTTTATGTGATTATGCCAAAGGAAATTAACATCTGGAGTACCAGTCTTCTTGACCCATCTTTTGAGACTAAATCTCCTAGAAGTGGCAGCCCTGGGAGAAGAACACCCCGCAATCTTGTGGCCTAACTTGTTGCAGTGAAAGCATTTGAAGGGGAAGCCTTCGTAATTAAGGTATTGGGTCCACAAGCCGTGAGAAGAGTGGATCAAGACTGAATGATGCATTGACTTAGAGATATCAATGATATCACAGACCCTGTAATATCTGCAATGGGGAGCAAACAAAGCTGAGTCCAACTTCATGAAAGAACCAATCTGCTCTATCATGTTCTTGATGAGCTCCGACACACGCATAATCAACGGAAGGTTATACAATATGATCCAGATTGGAACTGAAGTAATCTTTGCAGCAGTCAGATCAAAGAATGGGGTCCATGAAGAGATGAATATACCGGACTGGCCGAAAAACCAAGGTCCGTTCATTTTCACAAAATTGCAATCCTCCATAGAAGTGAATCGGAGCAGGAAGAAACCAAAATCAAGAACATTAATGTCAGGAAGGGAAATGTTGCTCCAAGTCACCTTCATCCAGTTGGTGAGCTGCTCCATAGAAGGTTGCTTACACATACAGCTCACCAGAAGGGATCTATTCCCTAAGTCCGCCGTGACATTCTTAATGCTTGAATATGAAAGTGAAAGTCCACAGGATTTTTTGCCAATTGAACTTTAGAATTCGAGTAGACATGCATGCTGGTCAAAACAACATTAGGCAAATCTGACTTGGGCGGATCAGGGGTTGGCTTAGGGTTTTCTGCTAAAACTTGAGATTTGCAAAAGTTAGAGTAGGTATGGAAAGGATTTCCCCTGTTATGGCAACCCTCAGTGAAGAGAGGAATCGGAGACAGGGGAACGACGACCTAAGGAGAGTCCGGAATAGACCTAGGTAGATTAAGATTCTGGTAGCTCTTGTCTCCTTTGGCAGAGTTAGTCTTCTTCTGAGCACCCTTACCTCCTGACACAGCCTTTCGCCCCAGCAAGCCCGAAACAACCTGCTCTCCAACTCCCGAACATGACCTCCTTTCATCTGCTCCATCACCAGCGCCACAACTTGCTTGTTCGCACATTGCGAGCTATTTTTTTTATATATAAAAGTTTCTAATTTTGACCTGAATCCAATTTTTGTTATTTTATTTATATAATGTAATTTAAAAAGAGGGAGAGAGCCATGTAGATTAAGTCTTGTGACAAACTTAGAGCGTTTACCAATGTAGTTTATATTTGAGATCAACTCCTTAATAATAGCTTCCTCTTCTAAGTACATAAATAACTATTTGAGCTCAACTCCTTAATAATAACTTCCTCTTCTAAGTACATAAATAACTATACTAAAAAAATTAGTGGCTCTCCCCTCCAAGCAAATAACAATTTACTGGTGGATTCATTTAGCAATACTAATTCATATACTAATAAATCTAACATGATCCTTTCTGGTAAAGAATCTTGTTCTATATTAAGACCAACGGTCTCCCTAAGAGAAGTTGAGAGTAAACAATGTGTATAATCTATGCACATTCATTTACCATCTATCAAAGCAAGTATTTCTCAAAACAAACATTGTAGTCAGGCGAAACTATCTAATTATGATTTGCCACCTCATCTTACTAGCTTATAACTCTTACTACTTACCAATTCAATAAAAAATTAAAGGCCTCCTTAAGAGAAGTTCATAGTAAACAATGTGTATAATCTATGCATATTCATTTACTATCTATCATAAACAAGTATTCTCAAAATAGAGACTATATGATTAAGAGAAACCATGATCTCCTCCTCCATCTTACTAACTCTATAACTCCTACTACTTAACAATTCAATCTTTTATTTTTATTTATTTAAGATTTTACCTTACCTAAACTTTCTGACATATAATCTTATATTCCCCATACACAATATACACATAGAGTGTGGTCTAAAAAGTCAAAATGGAAAAGCATCCCAAACTACTACCATGGGAGATAGAGAGAGACACACATCAAAATCAAAGACATCACCTGATTTCAACATCTTTACAAGACTCCACATAGAAAATTGGCATTTTGTCTATGCTTTCACAGTGCTATGGACACAAAATTCTTCATTTCGAGAGAGAACCGTGACCAGCTCCTCCTCGAAACGAGCTACAACCTGAATGAAAACTACAGACCAAGTCAAACACTTAGTTTCAACAAAACTTCAACGAATATGTATAGAAGAATACCTAAAAAGTGTCCTCCTAAAACGCAGGCCATCCCATCTATTATATTAAATGTGGTCAGGGCACACTTTAGGCCTAACGTCATCAACACACTTAAGCACACCAACTCACATAAATTAACAACCCCTTTAACAAATCCAAAACCAAACAAGATAAACGACAAATTGAATGCGACGGAATGCGTCGAAATTACGTCGAAATAAAGGCCAAATGAAACGAAATAAAACGCAAATGAAACGACAGAAGCTCCGAAAATCCGAATGAAAATTAATCCAAGGTTCAAATCCAAATGAAATGAGGAGAGGGAAATGAAAGAAATTTGCTGTACAGTAAAGAGCTGCGAGGGCATCGAAAATGGAGATTCCAGAGCTCTGAAAGCCGCTAGAAGAAGAGTTAATAGTGCATGGGACCAACTCCTCTGCATTCTGACAGTTCTCTGGCGAAAAATAGTTGAAAGAGCGGTCAATGTGGTGGGGAAACGAGTTTTTTCGTGGAAAATGTATGCTAACACTTTAAGCTAAAGGTACGGTTGTCATTTTCATCGGTGTACGCTTTTTAGCTGCGCTGTCATCGATTTTGCGAGCATTTTAAGCAACGACAGGTGTTTAAGGGTTTTTATTTTTATTTTTAGTGAGAAGTCGAGACTGGTAGATCGCGTCGTTAATACGACAGGCATTGGTGTACAATGAGGCGCGGAGTATGATTTTGGAGGGTTTTGTATTTTCGGGCGAGGTATCTGTTTGGGTTATTTGAACAGAATATGCGCGCTTTTGGGGTTTTTTTCCCCTGTGATGAGAGGGATAAAGCAGCGGTTTTAGGGTTTTGTGAGCTGATCAGAGTTGAAGTGGTGATGGAGATGACGAGATTTCGTAGAATGGAATAAGTTTCGGTCTCTCTCTGCAGCGCCAGGTTCGTTAATGCTCTTTATTTGAGTTTGTATTTTTTGTTCGGGGCAGTAAAAAAATGCCAAGTAATTAGTTGCAAATGTGAAAATCGAACTGTACTTGGTACTCTTGCGCAAGACACTCTCTTAGAGTCAATGAATGAATGAAATCATTTTATTAAGATCAAAATTGTTTATGGGACCCCGAAACCAAAACTGTGTCGTCATTAGATTTCAAATGCACAAAGAGTGAAACGCAAGCAGCTCTTCAAATTTGCCTTGCTGTCGCTTCCTTTTGGAGGGACAACCTTCCATTGCGAATTTTGACTATAAACTTCATCTTGGCACTTTTTATCAGCTGCATTGTCCATCCTAGCCGTTTGGAGATGTTGATATCTGAACCTTCCATTACGAATTTCGATTAGAAACTTCAATTTGCACTTTTTATCATCTCCATTGGCTATCCTTAGCGACTTGTGGATGTTATATCTGAATTAAAATCACATATACTCGTTTTTGGCGGAAGCTGTTGAATTGATGTTCTCCTACACTGTATTAAACAAATAATAATTTAAGTTTGTTTTAAATCAATGAAACTAGTGAAGAAATTTAACCAGAATTGGAAGTAGTGGCATTCGTTAAAACTATTACTCGTTTCAGAAAGTAATAAGCTATTCTTCTCCTACACTATTTTTGGACATGTTTTGTGTTAAGGCAATGGAATTTGTGAAGGAGTTAGACACACATGTTAAAATAAGAGCCACCTTTTCGAATATTGCGATCCACTTGATATTGATGAGTTATTATTCTATTACACTGTCTGGAAAATCATTTTTGTGTTAAGGCAATGAAATTAGTGAAGGAATAAATTAGATATGTCAAAACATGAGTAAGCTCCATTTGTAAGGGGAAGGAATTGAGTTAGTATTATGGTACACCATTTTTGGGAACATTGCATTCTGTCCTAGTTAACTAATTACTTAACAGATTTCGTTGCCTTAAATTTTAATACATTCACACACTTATAAATTTATAATATATATCCGTTGAGAAATAAAATATATAAAAATTAATTATATATTTTATATAATTATGTATCTGTGAAGGGATAAAATACATATGATTATAATTCAATGAAATCTGTGAAAGAATTAATTACCTATGACCAAATGAGAGCAGTTCTTGCAGCTATTGCAATTTGACATGACAAAGTTTCAACGGAAAAACTGAATGTTGCTTCTAGATATGGTCTCGATGCCCCATGGTTGTTACTTTATAAGCTGTTGGGTTGCTAAGCCACACACATGCGCAATAACATATACTCAAGCCTCAAACAGTTGACCCCATTTCTTTATCCGGGATATTTTGATGTGATTTGAATGGAGCTGGTAAGGTTAACTTATCTAGGATTCAAACACATTCAATCCATTTTCAACAGGAAAGTAGTTGCTGAGAAAAGAGGTTCACGATAGAAAAGAGAGCAAATAAAAATGTTTATGTCCATTTTCAACATGAAAGTAGTTGCTGAGAAAAGAGGTTCACGATAGAAAAGAGAGCAAATAAAGAGTTTAATGATCCATAAACCATTGGGTTGATAACCCTAGTGATACATTAGCAATGGATTTCTAAACTAGCTCTGCTCATTCTACTCTCAGCATACTCAGTCTTATTGATCTGTTAACTTGCAACAATAAGAAATACTCAAATAACAGAAAGAACATACAGTTAAGAAAACAGAACGCACGACACTTAACACCAGCTTTCCTCTAGAGAAAACCCAATTGGGTAAGAAGCTCCAGGAAGAGTCTTCCACTAGCATCCCATTACTAGTTTTTAGTGTGACTGCACGAGATTTAAATTTTAATGCCTATTAAAGGCAGTTCTGGAGCTGTACTAGCTATTCAGTCTCCTATCCCTCTATTCTGCATCTTTACAACAGAGTCCTGTGCTTTCCACTCTGTCCGATTTGAACTAGTCTGAGAATGTCTTCTTGAGCTAACTAAGCCACTTGCCCTGCACTAGCCAACTGACCCTCAAAATAGAGTATTTCATCCTTTTTAATGCACCTCTTCCTTTGCAATGATGGAAGATGAAACGGCCCCAGAATGTCGACAGGCAGTCTTGTTACTACTCCACCATCTAACCGTTCCTATGGAGTCCCCAATCAGTTCACATACCGGCCCTAACGGACATCAGCAAAGGTTTGCAACAGTTGTTTGCCTGCCATGCATGCATCTCTCGCCATGACACCCCACATCATATGGTGTTTGCCACCATGTCACTGCTCATGTGGATAGAAAAACCAACAAACACGGCTGCTATCCACATCAGCTGCTCCCAAGGAACAAAATTCCTTTATTAATTTTAATATGCTGCTAAAATAATTCGTGACTTAAGCAGCCAGCTTGCATGATTTTGGCAGCAAGTTCACATGATTTTGGCAGTAAGCTGTCATCTTCAGCAGCAATGGTTATCTTTGGCAGTGACTGTCATCTTTGGTAGCAACTGTCATCTTTGGCAGCGACTGTCATCTTTGGTAGGAACTGTCATCTTCATGACTACCCCAATGGTTTCCTGACTTTAGAACCTTCCCGATCTGAACCACTTAATCAAATTTGAATCAGTTAAGAAGGGAGATCTCTCAGCTTCTTTCCATTATTTTGTAGGTTTTAGACAATTTGTGATTTAAAATTCGGTTGTCCAATATTTTGTAGCTGGGATTACTTACAGAAACACAGCCAACAGTTCTGACAATAAATCATTCTTTTCTTTCAAATTTTGTTTCCTGCTAAGGTCTGTAGATATTATATGTATTATGTAGTAATCTTCTAGGAAGAGAAATGCATTACAATTACATTCCTGGGCAGGCATGTCAATTTTGGATGTAAAGTGAAGATTGTTGTATAGATCAACACGATATGGTGGAGTTGCTTTTTCTATGTTATCTTGTTGACAATTTTATGTATGCAACTGCTAGATCAGGATTTGGGGTTATTATTAAATCATTTACAAAATTAGTACATGCTCTTGTTGAACTGAGGTATTGCCACATTATAATTAGACATTCGCATACTTTAGATTGAAGTTGTAGATTTTTATTTAACTGCTAAAAATCCCATACATTTGTCATCTATAGTTTTAATAATCCCTGAGGTTACTTTTTCTGATATTGAAACAGGATATGGCAGATTCATTATCCAGTGGCCAGCGTTTCCGGAGAATTTCCAGATTATCTTTTACTGCAAACTCAGAGCTTGATCCTTTGGTTTGCCTCTTTACCTTGCATTTGATTATTAACATTAAACTTGCTTCTATGCACATGCAAACATTCTTCCCAAAATCATGCAGATCAGACAAAATTGATCTGCCGTTTTTCTATATTATAGAATCAAAATGGAAATCCACTGAGCAACATTATTGAAGTGTATGGATACGTCAACAAATCAACACACATATTTGTTTAGATATTAGGCTTTTAAATGATGCAATATGCTTAGACCAGATGTGTCTGTATACCTCGGTACTTATGTAGGTGCACTCTCCACAGAACCACACAATTACTTACCATGTACTATGAATATTCACTTTTATGGATCCCATGCAGTAGCAATCTTCCATGCAAATGCTATTTTCTAAATTCCAAGCTCTAGAGACCTTGTAGGATCACCGAATTGCTTACAATGTACATCATTTTTGAACCTTTGAAGGTTTATTGAGTGGCTACATTTTGCTTAGCTACCTTAGAAGCAAAAAGCATTAAGATCCCTTAAAATTTGAGAACAGTGAATCATTAATCTGTCAGTCAGCCTTTTTGCTGCATGCTAAATCTTTTGAGATCTTTGACATTTAACATTTTGAGATTTAGGATTCATCTTAAATCTAATTTGCATCTAGAATGTTCGAATTTCTGAATTGCTGACTAGTTTTATACATACTATCTATTTGGCTGCTTTCTTATATTCATTTGTATCTGATTACTGGATTTCTAAAGGACCACTATACTCATATTTAATAGGAATACATGAGAAACTAGCAGACAAGCAGGAGAGATTTTGTTTGAGATGATACAGTGAATTCTAATTCCAACCAAGAAATTATTCTATATTACTTGATCAAGTTTTAAAGTTTTCAAATTACCCTTCCTTCTCAAGGAGTAGAAGTACACACAACTCCCTATTTTGGCCTTTTCTCAATTTGCTTATGTTCTAGTTTTGTTACCCAATTATTTAGGTACATCCAAATGTTTATTTGTTACGGCATTTCATATTCAATCACTTGATGTTGTGGCCTTGTAGACTGTTGTGTGTGATCTATGACAGTATTTTTATTTGTATTTATACACATTACAGTGGCATTATGTTTTCTCAGAAAAGAAAAGTAGATCATGCTATTAGTGAAATATTTCAGAAGTTGAGGGAGGGAGTAGTCTATGCTCAGAATCTTTTCCTAAATCTATCTTCCCAGAAGGTAGGCCATGAGGTTACAGACTTTACTAAACATTAGTAAATTAGTTACAGAAGTATGCAAACAATAGTAAAAGCATTCTGCTGGCTGGATATGTTGTATTGATAGCGACACTACAAGCATATGGGTTCTTATCTAGGGTCATGCAGGTGGAATCCTTTACAACAAAATAATGAAATTCTGCCCGTGTTTCTGCTGTTTGTTGCTGGTAGCCCTTGCATGATCATCTGTTTCATTCATAATCAGCTCTGAGCTCTGCATTCTCATCGTCAGTTCTTCTAGCCTAAGTTACCAGTCTTGATACTGATTCGGATTCAGATTTGCGGGTTTGATTCGTGGATTTGGTAAAATCTTTTTTGGGTGTGGGTTCGTTTAATACAAAAACATATAAAAATCAGAAATATATACATATTTGCAGCAGTAATAAACTTGTAGTCATTTGTTTTTTGTTTATTATGGAGGTTTTGTTTATTAAAAATTGTATTCTAAATACAGCTCAAACTGGTTGAACCGGATCCACCTCCTCGCCATTGTTAGAGCTATCTACCTCCATGACGAATGACTAGTCAACTCGAGGGGAAGCCACAACCCCATTGGCAAATTACAGGAACTCGATTCCCTATTTAGCCTGGTGTCTACGAACAACATCATTGTGACTTGCAATATAATAATAAATGGTATCCATTGTCATGCGGAAATAGTGTTGAGTGTAGGTTAATTACTTGAATCGAGATGAAAACCATAACTTGTTGCTGCATCATCCAAGACAGCACGAAGCCCACGTCGCCAACGAGGTTTGATCAAGGACTCTGCGACCACACGTATAATTTCTTTAGTCTCTCCTACCTTCAAGAACGCAATTACAACAAACATGGAGGACACATATGTATTGACCCTATACCAATGGGTCGTAGATAGGAACAACTCATTGAGGGTTAACCTAATGGCATGAACCATGATAATCACATTTACTTTAAAAATCTTTCTCAACCGGAGCTCTATGATATCCCCCAAGAATGAAATTTGTCTCTTTTTTGCCACCAACCTCACTGTCGTATCCATTCTATATTTGCACAAGGGTTGTCGAGAATAGAATGAGTAGAGAGCATTTATGGACTGGAGATGGGGGCTGACCACATAACCCTCCATTATGATTCGTAAACCTGGAGCTCTGTTGTGAAAGGACACCTTCCACTACCTTTGTATGTATCTTTGGTTGTTTCACCACCTTTGAATGATGGAGCCTCGCATGTTGTGACGAGGTTATTAATAAAGATGTGGGGATCCAAGTTTTGCTAAGTTAGCAATGATCTGTCCATGATGGAATCTCCCTTCAAATCTATTGCAAAGTTGGCGAGGTTGTTCACATGATTGTTTATTTCTCTAAACATGTGCTTTATTGAGAAGGTTGATAAAGAATCAACGAGGGGCCAACATTGACTTAGTATATTATTTATCTTTCAATTTGGCAACCCTTTCTTCTTGATTGCATTCTCAATAACCATTGAGTCGCCTTCTATTTGCACTTTTTTTTATCCCAAGTTGTTCACAAATTTGTAGCCCGAGGAGAAGTGCCTGTGCTTTTGCTTTGTTGTTAGTTCTTGGTGCGAATCTCTTTAAGGTAGCTCCGACCATATTTCCACTGTGATCTTTGATAATGCAACCAACTCCAGAGATCTTGAGATTTCCACTTGAAGCTCCATCAAAATTAAGCTTGAACTAGCCTTTGGGCCCGGGGGGGGGGGGGGCGCTAACTTATTCCCTTCCTTGGGTTTGTCGGGGGATTAGTCACTCCAACCCCATGAATTAGGGCCTCTCAATCTTTTCATTAGTTCATTGTCCCAATAGGTGAAGGAACTTTTTTTGAGCTCTGCATTATGGTTGCATTATTCACAACTTCTTCAATTGCATTTTCCAACTTAATCAAGAAACTTTTGATTGTCATCTCTTTGTTCTGAAATATTTGCCCGTTTCTCTCTTTCCAAAGCTCCCATAGAACCGTTGATGGGCTTGTGATCCAAATGTTTGAAAAAGTCCCCTTTTTATGAAGAGTCGACCAAGAGATAAAAAGGTCAAGGATATCTTGAGGCAGAGGAGCACGGCAATTCATTTTCATGCGAACCCATTGCCAACACTTCTCTGCATATTTACAATTTATCATCAAATGATCAACAATTTTTTCTTCTTTTTTACACATTACACATCTAGAAAGTCCCATGAAACCAAGCTTCCTTAGTCTATTCACTATAAGAATTCTCTTCTACAAGGCTGCTTAAGCGAACGCCCTTGCCTTTGGTAAACATATTTTGTGCCAACATAGATGTGTTGGCCAACCCTCTTTCCTAGTTGAAGTCTCCTCCGATATTTATCCTGTTTTCACACTATAATTTCTAGACTTTGCACCACACCACTTGATGCAATCCTCCTCTTCTGTAATAAATATCTTTTTGACAGCCATTTCCTTCTTAATGCTGGAAAATTGTTCCTCTGGAATGCTCAATCCCTACATTTTCTTCCAATGCCATTCCCTTCTACCATCTCTTTCACTGTATGTGAGATAATCTCGCACTTTGCTGCCCCAGTTGGTTTCTAATATTTGTCTAGCTTCAACAACATTAGGGAGTTCCTTCAAGGCAACATACCCATTCTAGGAGTCTTCCCAAAATAGAGACCTTCTCCCATCTTTTACTTCCCATGTGATGTGTTTGGTTATCACCTATCTGCTATGTAGGAGGAAATTCCAAGTTGAGGATCCACTCGATGGATTGGTTGTTGTTAGTATTCTTTCAGGGGCCTTTGAGTTTAAGTATTTTGTGTTGCAGAATTTTAGCCCATTTGAGATGTGATTTTGAATACATACCCCAAACAATTTTGGTTCCTAGAGTTGTTTAAGGACTGACCATTTCCTAAGTCCAAACTCTTTGCATCATTTGGATTGCATATTTAATCCCATGGAATTAGTGGGAACTTTTTTGTCCTCTGAGGTTTCTTTCCAAAAGAATTTTCAGATTCTTTGATTGAGAGAATCAATGATCTTGTAGGGCATTTTAAAGGAAGACATAATGGAGATTGAGATAGTTGAAATGATTGCTTTCAACATCAGAATCCTACTAGCCGATGACAACCATTTTCATTTCCATGAGGTCATTTTGTTGCTGCAACTTGTTAGGAGGGAGTCCTAGTGGGAAGCCTTGTTGGAGCCAAAGACCAAAGTAATTCCTAGAAATTTGCTTGGGAGCTGACCAATTTTGAATTCTAGGATGGCAGCAACCTCTCTCTGCTTCTCTAAATCCATGTAGAAAAAGAATATCTCTGATTTCAACTAATTAATGGTTTGCCTTGATGCTTTGCAGTAGCAATCCAGGGTGCCTCTCACAATTTTTGCTTCTCTTGTGCAGGATATTCCAAATAAGAGTGTGTCATCTGCAAACTGTTGATGTGTTGTGGGGATCACATTTGGCCCTACCTTTATGCCTCTCCATCTTACCCTTGAATTTTTTGCTTGGATGTGGTGTCCCAAAGCCTCAACCATAATTATGACTAGAAAGGGTGATAATGGGTCACCTTGTCTAAGTCCTTGAGACAATCCAAAGAAACTCATGGAGTTTTGTTAACCGGTATTGAGAATCTAGGGGTAGACACACTGCTAAAAATCCAAGCAAGCCATTTCTTGCAAAATCCGAATCTCTCCATGACCTTTATTAGGAATCGCTAGTCAACTTGATCATAGGCCTTTGTTATGTCTAATTTCACCAACATTCTTTCTGCTTTGTTGTTTTTGATTGTGCATAGCCTTGTGAGTTATGATTATTCCATCTGTGATGGAACGTCTCGAGGTAAATCCACTCTGTTTTTCTAATATAATATCTGGCAAAATAACTGTAAGTCTATTGGCCATGGCCTTGGAGATTATTTTATATGTTGTATTGCATAGAGAGATTAGATGAAAGTCATCCATAGTTTCTACTATACTTGTTTTTGGGGATGAGTGCTATGAATGTATTATTTAGGTCCTTAAGCATTGTGGAATTCTTCCTAGATTCCTCCATAGCTGCTACAAATCCTTATTGACAACATTCTAGCATTTCTAAAAGAAGCTAGCCGGGAATTTGTCTGAGCCCTATGCTTTGTTCGGAGTCATTTGGGAAATTGCAAGCTTAATTTCATCTTTGGTGAATGGACTCGTGAGAAGCTCGTTTTGATCTGGGGAGACTAGGCTTGCAATAGTTGTTAGGATTTTATCTTGGGAATGCTCATTTGAGTCATCAGCGTTGTTCAACAATGACTCGAAGTAATTGACAATTAGTGCACTTATTTCTTCACCCTTCTCCACTATACGACCTTCATTATCTTTAATGCTTGAAATTTTGTTCAGGTTTCTTCTATTCTTCGTGGAGTTATGGAAGAACTTACTGTTCCTATCTCCTCCTTTCAGCCAACACTCTTTGGATTTCTACCTCCAATAAACCTCTTCTCATTGCTAACAACGCCGCATAATGGCTTTTTAATGCTTTCTCCTTTTGGTAGGTATCTATATCCATCACATCTTTTATGATTATTTTCTTCAGGCAGGTCATTTCATCCTCCACCTTCACCTTTTCCTCAAAGATACTCTTGATGTGTGTAGTATTCCATTGCATCAATTGTGATTTGATGTGGCTGCGTTTTTTGTAGAATTGAAATAACTTTGTACCTCTTAGCATGGGAGTAGAAGTCCACAAATCTTGGATATTGTTGATCAAATTTGGGTCCATTAGTCACATGTTTTCAAATTTGAAAGGCCCTTTGGAGGGTCTTGAGTTTGGGGTGAGCAAAGCTTGAAATTGATCCATTAGTCCTTTTTTTGGAGAGGGAAGTGATCAAAACTTGACATTGGAAGAATGGAATTTTTGTGAAGCAAAAGGAGTTGAGACCAATCTACATAAAGTAGGAAATGGTCTAATCTCTCTGTTATACTTGTGAATCCCCACCTTCTGTTTGTCCACATAAAGCAACCATTATTTGGAATAATATTTTGGAGATGGTTCCTATTGACAATGTTCTGAAATTCTATTTGTGTTTGAGTGACCTTGTCAAGACCCTTATGCTCGTTGGAAGCATCCAAAGTTGCATTGAAGTCACCTCCCAATATAATAATATCCTTATCCATTGCTTGTAGAAAGGTGGCCCTTTTTTGTATACGTTCCATAGGACCATAAACATTTATTAGGAAAAAACTTGTATCAGATATATAATGTTTGACTTTGCTTACTTGCTAGAACTGGCTTGCTTGTGTGCTTTCCACATCCATTGAATTAGGGTTCCATAGTGTTCCCATACTACCTGATGCTCCATTCGCTTCCACAAAGTGTCCCTTTGATTCATTCCATTTTTGGCATGAGGATAGTTGATTCTGCATTGCCTAATTTCGTTTCTTGGATTAGAAATATGTTTGTTTTAGTCATGTCCATTCGATGCTTGAATAAGTATTTAAGCTCCTAACATTCCATGTAAGAATCCTCATGACTCACTAGGAAGGGTTATTCCCTTCCTAGATCTCAGCTTAATTTGTTCTTTACATTGCTACACTATTGTTCTTTGCACCAATTTTGCACACGTGTTTTCGATGGCCAAAGACTTGCACACTTGATGAAAAAAGCAATTGAGTATGAGGTGGGGTAGCGAGCGATCAAGGCTTGTGACATCTAGTGAAAATGCCTTTTTTTTCTCTAGGCCCCTTGGGATGACAGGGATTTTGTGTTGGTGTGAACAGGGTTATTACCTATCTGGTTTACCCTTGTGTGGATAATTTATATTATTTAATTATTTATTAGTTAAATAATATTCACACATCACACATAATTCACATGTTAAGTTGACTTAGTGAGTCTACTAGATGTTTTTAATTGTGTCTAGTTGTTGATAGTTGTTATCTTATCCTATAGTTGTCACATGTCATAGGATTAAGACATTTGTCACATGACTACAACATCTTGTCTCTCATCCTTGTCTTTATAAGCAAGGCATGTCATGTACATTGTAATAACAATCTTTGAACAATCTTTTTCATTCATTGATAGAATATAATTATTCTCTCATTTGATCTCTCTTGTGCTTTCATGAGGTCCTAGATCCTGGGTGGCTCCAATCATAGCCAACTCTAACATGGTATTAGAGCTCTAGGAGGAATCATTTTGTGTTAGTCATTTTTTGAGAGATCTTGAGTGCAATTCATGGTGGATCTTGATAGTTGAGTATGCTCTTCTCTTGCATTGAATGATGACCTAGAGAATCAGAAAAACTTGATGGAAATACCAGATTTGTGAGGGTTTCCTTTTTGTGGCCTTATATTGTAGGTTCATTTTGGAGCATGCTGTTGCAAATCTGAGCACACCATTGTGTTCAGGAGGTCCAAGATAGTTAAGATCGCCTTTTGTTTTGTCCAGATTGGACATTGTAGGCCAAATCTATGAGGGTTTGAAGTTGGGAGGGCAAGCCAGATCCAACAGATACTTGATCTTTTGGAGTAGTTTGGGTCAAATCTGCCCTTGCCATTGCACTCAGGAGGCCCAAAAACCCCAAGATCGACTGTCAATTCATCGAAATCGGACAAAGTTGCAGCGAAAGGCAAATTTTTTTCTCCGATTCCGCCGTACAGAATCACAAGCGGAATATTCTCTAAAATATTCTTTGGTGCAAAGAATCTAAGTGCAGAATCGTTAGTGAATCTATGCGATCAAATAATCCACGGGTAAATAAATTATTCTCTCGTTAATAGCGTTGTTTGTTGGTTAATAGCGGTGTTTTTTGTAGAATATTTGTTGCAGGGTCATCCCTGCGCTTGCAGGTACTTGTAGGTACCAGGGTTATTGTTGAGCTGCCACGTGGTAGGCTTGATGCCCTGCGGTCAACTGCTTCCTGCGTTTCAAAACCAATGACGAATATTAAACCGCCACCGGCGGACATTTCGTTGCCGACAACAGCAACTTACAACCCCGATAATGATTTTTAAAATCGTGGCAAAGAAACCACCACCGATAGTTTTAACTGTTGGTCGACAACAAACAACCGACAGGCTTTTAACGACGATTTTTAAACACCCACCGGTGGGCATATAACCCTCCATCAACGGTCATAAAAACCGATCGACAACAACAGTGCAGTGGTAGGAATTTAGAAATCTGCCTAGTAGATTCAAAACAACCTGACTGTGAGAAATACCGCCCGATGAAACAAAAAACCACTTTTAGCACGATAAGCGGTTTTTCGCGTTCTCGACAGGGGGTTTCCGAAGCAGATCGGTGGTTTCGTCAGTTAAACGACAGTTTCGGCTTTTTTGAGAGCAGTTTCAGAATCATGGCGAGAATCTTGGAATATTTCAAGAGAATCTTTTTTGCGTCTGTTGACGTCGTGCTAACGTCAGCATGACACCAGAATTCGACAGGTCGACAAAATATTCCGTCACTGTAGAAGCATATTTCGTCGTTGATGTCACCATCGTACGGGTCGACGCCATCATTTTTCGATAGTCGCTGAGGTCATCATTATGATGAGTGACATCATCAAACCAACGAATCTCAGGGAATATTTTGGGGACTCTTCAAAGATTCGGACTAAAGATTCTGCTGATGTCACGTTGATGTCAGCAGGCTTGGCCGAATTTGGCCCTCCCTCCAATGAGCTTTTCGTTTGGAGAGTCAGACTTTAGAGGCTCATATCTGGCTCAATTTTGCTTTGTTTTTGGTGCACTTATTTTTGATTTAGGCTAGAATTTCGTAGGCCTCGTAGTGATGGAATCAGATTTTGGTTTTGGTACCTGGTTTGACCAGAAATTGCAGTTTTTCATTATCGTACCTTAGCAATTCTCGTTTCCAAAACTTCAAAGGCTTCGTTCGGGCTCATACGGTAACATTTTTTGTGAATTTTTTTTGAAAGTGCATAATTTTTCGAGTACTTTCTAGATCTGCAATTAGTTTTATCTAGTTTTGCTTAGAAATTGTACTTTTAGTTCTAGCCTAATCTTGGCTTTTGCATTGTACCAAAATCAAAGACCACTTTGCTGTTTGGCTTGTGGCAATTGAAATTGGATTGAATATAAAGTCCCACAATCATTTTTTCTGGAGGGGTGATTTCATTGATTGAGTAAAAGGGGGGTTGTACTTGTGTTCTTTTTTGTACTCTTGTATCATGGATCAAAACAAACTTCCTCTACTCACACCATATAACTCTCATGAGTGGAAAACTAAAATGGAGATTCATTTAAGAAGTTTGCAAATTCATAGAGTAACAATGGGTACAAAAATTGAACCAACATCAGCTGCAGAAAAGAAAAAGTGGTACAATAGATGTGATCAAGCCTATGGAACACTATGCTTGTCTATTTATCCTAATTTTTTTTTTCATATTGAATCTTGTAAAACACCTAATGAAGTGTGGACTACCTTAGAAAATCTCTTTGGTAAGCAAGATGGTATGAGAGGTTTCAAATTGGAGAATGAACTAATTGGTTTGAATCCAACCAACTTTTCAAGCATCCAAGACTTCTTCACAAAGTTAAAGTCACTTCGATTGCAGCTCAAACAATGTGGAATTGAGTAAGAGGACACTCAATTGATTCTTTCAATCCTTGCCAAACTTGGTCCTGATTATTCAGTTTTTGTTTCTACCTTTTATGCTACTATGGATGCACTTGGGAAAGCTTTCACAATGCCTTCACTTGATGAGTTTGCCACATCACTCACAAGGGAGCAAGCTAAGTTAGTACACATGGGCATATTGAAGTCTCCTAGACCTCAAGCTCTTCTTGCTAATCAAGGTTCAAAGGATCAAAAGGCTTCAATTAGCAAAGGCAAGATACAAAAAAATAAGGATTTCAAGAACAATGAGCAAGCAAAGGAGTCAAATAATTCATCTAAGTCCTCATCCTCTTCTAAGGAGGAATCATCTAAGAAGGAGTGACCAAAGTGTGCATATTGCAAGAAACTAGGATATGATGAGCATAAGTGTTATGAGAAGGAAATTGATGAGTTGACTCACATTATTCAAAAGCACAATATCAAAATGCCATCATCCATGCCACCTAGTACATCCTCTTCTTCGACACCATCCTCATCTACACAGACAGGGACAACAAGCATTGCTAATGGGACAAACAAGGGAAAAGGACATGCACTCTTTGCTTCTACAGGTCTTTAGTCAGAGAGATGGCTTCTTGATTTTGGAGCTTTTCATCATATGGCATCTTCACAAGGGATGCTCTCTTCATTTGAGTCATGTACTTTGCCACCTATTTTGATGGGTAATAATACATACATGCATGCAACTAGAAAAGGGACTATTTATATTGGTGAGGGTACGTTTAATAATGTGTTGTGTGTACCTTCCTTGTCAACCAATCTCCTATCCATCTACCAGATTACTCATTGTGGTGCAGGGAAGATGGTTGAGTTCACTCCTAATTCAGTGATCATAAGAGACTTGGAGAGTAGAGATATTATTCTGTTGGGATGGCTGATCATGCATCTCGCTTGTATACATTCTCCCATTTTGCTTCTTCTGATGATGTAGATCCATTGATTGATATTCACACTCATGTATCAAGTGTGAATCATGATTCTGAGGGGAAGTTTGGTCACTTGAACCTTGGTGTTCTTTCATTCACTTTGGTTCATGAGACTAGTGCTGAGCTTCCATCTCCTCAACCTCCTACTTCAAAGATCGACATCTACATGGTTTCTTCTACTTCAGTTGAGCAGGATCATTCAGGTCTCTTAGACACAGCTTTGTGGGATATTTTCTTGACAAGTATATCAGACTTGTTTTGTGAGTGTCATATTGCAAATTTGGAGGACACACTTGAGGGGATATCTCTCCTCTTTGATGACAGTTATAGCACAACTGTTATCCCATCTACTTTGTCTTTGGAGGTTGTTCTCCATAAGTCTACCCAGGATTTTGGATTGGTCACATCTCATTGCATAGTGCCATTCTTTGATTCTGACATGTGGACATTTCAGTAGTTTTTAGAGACCCCCATCTTGAGACTTCTTCCCTCATATCTCTTCTTGGAGATGGAGTTTCTTCTACATCAACTTTTGGATTGGTTTCTTCGTAAGGGGAGAAATGTTGTTTGCAGGTATAGGATTCTCTTCAACATTCTTCTTCAGGCATTCACCATCGGCACAGGAGCTACTTCATTATTGGGGGGGGGGGGAGCTATTGTTTCACTCTTGCTCTCCTATGGGGGGTATTTGATTGTATATATGTGATAGAAGTTGTTCTTGGGGGGTAATGTTGAGTCCTCCTACTATCACTTCTTTCATTTTCATGTTTTATGCATTCTCACTTTTGGAGGGGAGTTTTGTCCCATGAGGTTTTCCCCTTTTCTCCACTTGAGATTTGTTTGTACATGGGTACCTAACATGGCCTAGTAGCCGGGACCCAACATCTTCATCCATCATTGCATCCTTGCTTTAGGCAGCTACTCCCTAAGTTGCACTTAAGGGGGGGTGTTGGTGTGAACAGGGTTTTTACCTATCCGGTTTACCCTTATGTGGATAATTCATATTATTTAACTATTTATTAGTTTCATAATATTCATAAATCGCACATAATTCACATTTTATGTTGACTTATCGAGTCTACTAGATATTTCTAGTTGAGTCTAGTTGTTGATAGTTGTCATCTTATCCTATAGTTGTCACATGTCATAGGATTAAGACACTTGTCACATGACTGCAACATCTTTCCCTCTCATCCTTGTCTTTATAAGCAAGGCATGTCATGTACATTGTAATAAAAATGTTTGAACAATCTTTTGCATTCATTGATAGAATAGAATTATTCTCTCATTTGATCTCTCTTGTGCTTTTATGAAGTCCTAGATTTTGGGTGGCTCCAATCATAGCCAACTCTAACATTTCATTTGCTCCTATAGCGGAACTAGGGCCTTTTGGTACCCAAATCTTTCTGCTCTGTTCTCCCACCAGAGCCCTCAGATTCTCTCTTTCCACATTGCTTTTGCCTGGTTTTCTTATTCCTTTGTTGGCAGCTTGTCTTTGAAATTCTCTCTCTCTCCGTCGATTGCTCTGTCTCAATTCTTCCTCGCTTCTTTTGTTCTCCTGCGATTCAGTAATTATCATCTTTTGGTCTTCTATCCATTTATGCTCTTTGGTTTGCCTCGCCTTGTGCTTCCGTCTGCCATTTTTTACTAAATTATTATTACTATTATTTTTATTATAATATTAAAATACTTATTAACAATAATATATTACATTTTTATTTAATAATATTATATATTTAAATGTTTTTATAAACATAATATTATATTAAAATTTATTAAAAATTTTAAACCAAAAATCCTGCTGCTCGATTTATTTTCTTTTAATTTTTGCTTCCTCATAAATGCAATTAATTAACTGTGAAAGACGTGAATCTACATTTGATAACAAACATGTATCATATATTTGAGGACGCACATATTTTGTTTTTAAGTTTTTTAACATTTAAACTACATAAATTAAAAAATGTAGACATTGATGCACCAAAAAGAATTGATAAATCTATAGATGTAGCAGATTGATGCAGGCTATTATCAGCACCCAGGGAAGGGCGGCTAATCCAAGCAGCTATACACACAAACATATTTCAAAAACAGCAAGTACACAAGAATATAACAGCACTCAGAAAATTATGAATTGTAATTCAATTACACTTGCATTCTGCCTCAATGTTCACTCTACACTTGAACAAGCATTCAGGAAACCCAGAAACCAAAATTTCACTACTATAGGTGTACAGGTTAGTCAGGAATGCATATCAGACAGCTTGGAATTCATTTCAAGTCCTTCCACAGTTGACAGTCATGTGAGACCAACCAGACAATACTCAGCTTCTATATATATCTTGATGACCCTTGCAACTCACCTTGAACATATCTTTTCAAAATTGTCTATACCTTCCCTTACATATATAAACCTATCTCATTCCCCTCTTTATGCAACAGCCTATAGCTGTTGTTACATTTTGTTTTTGGGAACCAGGTGCCTCCCTTGGCAAAGCAACAAGAACCACCCATTTTAAAGGTTCGACCACCAATATAAATGAAATGCCAGATATATATGAAACATCAACAAATTAACGCTTGACCAATATCAGGAGTGGCGAATTTAAGAGGTGTATGTCAATAATGGAACGCCTTTTAATGGTAGCCACCAGCCATGAAAAGAAATCCACAACCAGCACAAGATACCATAGGAGAATATTCCCCCACGATTTCTTCTAAGCCACCGAACATAATGGATAACTGTCGCCGCAGATCCATAACATAGTCGCTGTCAGCCTTAAAGATAGTGCCAATATTTGAAAATGTCTTCAAAGAATAGTGTTGATGATTGTTTTTCGACAAGTCAACAATTAGAGTGAAATACTAAGTATCTGACTCCCTCTTGAGCAAAGTCTCTCGAATGCTGAACTAGGCGATCAAACAAAATGACTCCAAGGTTCCTTCTGATGATTTTGGTAAGAGACAGCTCAGCGACTAAGTATGATTTTGCTGTTAACACACAAAGGGACTTACGCAATTGTTCAAGCAACTTGTTGTTTCAATGGAAGTGGATACTGGAGAGTCTAAGTACTACAGCTAATGGCGTATGATTTAGCAATTGATGCTCTTGGTTCTAATTCTAAATGAATGGTAAAAAAAAAGGACAAAAGGAGCAAGGTTTAGAAACACTAATCTAATCCTAAATGCAAGGATGATTACCGCTCGAGGTGAAATCAAACCAGATCCTGCTTCGCCAAGATAGACAACTACACAAGATAGGTGCAATCTTCTAAGGTGTATAAGATGTTTAAATCATTTATGCTCATGAAAATTTCAACAAACATAAAGACCAAATGGATGTCCAATTTTGTTCAGGCTAACCATGCACTGCAATCTGCGAGCCGCAAACTACAAATGGTATGAACTTACAGATTCCACCGCAAAGCAATAAAGAAACCTTTCATTGACTAACATAAACTTAAAGAAAACTTATAACTTAATATTTGCTTGAAAAATCAAAACCATGCAACAGTTGAAACACAAATAGAATCACCAAAGCAATGAATCTTTTATTATCTCAGAGAGCTCTTGCAACAATTTCAGAATTTTCAACCGTACAAATGAGAGCAACAAGAGCTCTTTTATAGACCTCAAAAGAATGAAGGGTCAAGATCGATCGGCCAAGTCAGCGGACCAGATCAAGCCACATCACAAGTAGTAACAAACTTCTCTTTATTAAATGAAAGAGGCCAGCTTTATTAAATAAAGGAGGTTATCTTTATTAAATGAAAGAGGTTATCTTTATTAAATGAAGGAGGCTATGAAGAAAGGAACAAGGCACGCCTCGTAAGAAGGTAAGAATGACATATCATTATCTTATGAAGAATCCCCATGTGAATATCCATCACTAGAAGCTTGACATTCAATGAATTTGGACACTATTTGCTTGACTTCCTCCACAGGTACACTTGGCACATTTTGAATGTTCCTTCGGCTTCAAGTACATCAACTGAATAAAGGCCAAGTGTCCTTTCCCAGTCAGTTATTCTTGCTTTGTTGTCGCCAAGGTGGACAGCAAGTGAGAATATACTATCAAGTCTCTCATCTGTAACATCATTTTCTTGAAAATAGAAAACTTGAACTTGTTCTTTCAGATTCTCAAAGGTCATCTCCCCAAAAGGATTGCAGATCTCCATCAAAGAAGCATGTATTCCATCCTGAATCCTCTGAAGCACACTTCTAATTCTTGACATATCTAGCTCTATCTTATCCAGCAACTGTCCTTTGATGCGAAGACTAAAATACCAGGAGGAAAAGTTGTATGTCCTACCTTCTTCAATAACTTCAGCATGTAATAAATCATCCACTGATGTTTCCATCAAGCTCTTCAGGTGTGGTAAATATTGATCCTTGAAGTCTTTGAATTCAACACAAGCTGTCATTAATGCAAGTACCCTCTCCTTTAGGCTAGTAATCTTATCATTTACTTGCATAATATTTCTCAGATGTCTGAATGTAATCTCCTTTGATCTTTTCATCCAATCCTTCATTCTGTGAGATGAAGACTTCAACTCTTCTAGATGTTCAACTGTTTCAGGAGGAAGAAGAGATGGAGGTGTAACAACCCTTTCCTGCTGATGAATAGGATGTACTAAATGCTAAATGTATTGCTCCAAGGCACGACACCTTTGCTCAACTTTGATTCTGCCTTCTGTTTCTTGTCTTATGATAGCTCGAGCATTATCAATCAAATCTTGAAGCTCTTCTTCAACTTGCATTCCAGTCAAAGGTCCCAGATTAATTGTATTGATGTCATAATCATCAGGCGTTACATCCTCTATATTCTTTTCAAGCCTAGGAACGGCTACATGTACTTTCCTTACTCCTGTTTCATCTTTAGTGATCTTGGAAAGGATATTTGCCTTCTTTTTTGGTTTCTCCTTCGACATATCCAAGAGTAACTCATCAACTGGAAGGGAAGGACAGCTTTCAAGTTCACAATTCTCTCTAATTCTTTCTTGTAACCATTCTGGCAGTGATGAAAGATCTTGCTGTTGTTGTAATTGTCTTCCTTGTGCAGGGAATGACTCCTCTTCAGCATCATCCTTATCCTCGGTGTTAGCTTCATCGATGATTTCAGTATCATGTGGGCTAGAAGGTACTTCTTCCATTGGAGCTTCTGGAACTACATTCTCGGCAGGAATCATTAAGTCTTGATTCGGTGGGATATCACCTGGCTGTCTAGAAGAAGTAGTCTCAATGCTTATCCTTTTCTTCTTTCTACTGGATTCTCCTTGAACAATCTCAAGCTGTTTCCTTTTCTTTCCCTGTCCTGAATCTTTCTCACTTCCTCTGCTTCGTGAATCCTTATGTGATTCTTGCTGATCCACTTCCCCCATCTTAGTGTAAGTGAGTTTCTTACCTTCGTCAAGCAAGGCTTGTACTTGTTTGTTTATTTGCTCTTCAGTGATAGCAATAACAGGCCTTATCAATCCTTCATCATCGACCTTTTCTCTATCTGCCCAATTAACTTCATAAGGCAAATTGCGGATTTTATCATATTCATCACCAAGAAGAGCTCTATCACCTTCTAACTGATCAGGATTCTTAGTACCTTTGTAGCTCGTATCAGGTCCCATTTCAATCGTGAACACTTTTGCATCCTGACATGATCATCATCTATGGCATCAGCCCAGTGATCCTCTAATTGTTCCTTATGCCTGTAAGAAGAGTAAGACTGCTTGATGGCTCCATGTGGATCAATGTTTTCTCTCCTCGAATCATGTGGATGCAGATGGTAGGCCTGAAGCTCAACTTCTGAATGCTCAGCTGCCTGTAATGATGGACAAGAATAATACCTACCCAGCTGAAGAGGAAACTGAACTCCTGCTTTCTTCCTTGCCTTCTGCATCTTATGAAACTCTAACAGTTGTCTTGAAACCTCCAGCAATACCATCCTGTTTGAAGGGTATCTAGGCAGCCTATATGGGAATGACGTAAATCCTTGAATCCTGATGTAGGTGAACTTATCATACTGGATGTAATACCTTCCATACTGCTTGATAATTAATGCAAAAAAATCAGTATAAAATGGCAGAATTAGAAGTAAAATCAGTCCTCTTAAACTCAGATCTGCCTAAAAATCTGCTTTCTCCTTAAAAAATTCAATGCTCCTTAGAAGAATTTGCTGCTCCTAGACAAAATCGCTGCCTCCTCTTTGGATTTCGCTGCCCCTTGTACTTGTGAATGAAATAAAATGAGGAGAGCGCCCATATATATATAGTCCATCTACCCCATTAAATGAGGTCGGCTAAAACTTGAAGTCGGCCTTCTTCAATATTAATTTTTATTTAATGTTTGCAAACAATTAAAAAAAAAACGCGAAAATAAGTAGGCTTCTTCATGGAGGGCGCTCTAAGTGGAAGTTTTAATACATTTGGGCGCCTAGTTTATGATGATGCGCCTCTACTTTTCAAGTGGTTACTCTTACCATTCAACTCCACTCCAATTCCTCATCTCAAGATTCCTTGAAACCTTTTGACCTAGGCGCATATCTCTGAAGGCAGAATTTGATGGCTACTTTGAAATGGGCGCCCAACCTTAGAATGAGCGCCTTCCTTTGTGATGCGCCTATCTTGAAAAGCTCTAACATTCCATTCTTTTAAGCGTTCAAACTCTCTGAGGCGCAATTCATGATAGCTTCAAGGCGCCAATCTTCTTCTAGTCTTCATAGGACTTCCTTGAACGGTGAGACATGCCCATCTTCATCTAAATAGTCTTTTGACAATCTCCATCCTTCACCAGGGCTTAGGAATTTTCTAACAAATGGGCGCTCATATCATTCCAAGGCGCTTAACTTATCATTCCAAACGTTTGCCCTTTAGGCGCCAAAACCATGTTTATAACTCCAAGCGCCAAACTCTTCTCACTTACCTCTAGGCGCAAATATTCTTAAGGCGCCAAAATGAACTTGCCATGGACAAACATCAAAGTACGTATTATCTAAGGGTTTTCAAGGTTCACAGTCTTCTGCATTTGGGCGCTAACTATTTCAAAACCTACCTCCCTCCAATGATCAAGGCGCATTATCTTGTCCAAGGCGCAAAAAGCAACTAGGCGTTCAAATGATATTGTTAAATGTGGGCGCTCAAACACTTGACTATAGGCGCCAATCTTAGAATGAACAAGGCTCCTTCCCTCAAGGCGCAATTTGGAGTAGACGCAGAGAATGGTGATAATGATCTCCATTATTCCCAAGGCGCAAAACCTCCTGATCTGGAGTAAGGCGCTAAAACTGAATAGGTTTGTCTTCAAGATCTTTATCCAAGAACCCTCTTCAAAGGCACTAAGGGCATTAAGGAGCAAATCCCCTGAACCCTTGGCTTCATCAAGGCGCTTTAAAATACTTCATCCTTCACCACAAGACGCCAAAAGATGACATTCATCATTAATCTCCTAAGGCGCCAGAAGTTCCACCTTCAACTCTTAGGGTGCTCAAATCCTCTGGAGGTTGAAGACACAATCTCATACATTTAGGCGCTCAAGGCACTAGAGTCTTCTTTCACCATCAAGGTGCAATTTCACACATCTACTCTAGGCGCATAACTCCACTTTGCAATCCATTATCCTTCTTCGAGGTAACACAAATGGCGCTTATATCTACTCTAAGCGCTCTTCATCAAAGAGTCCTCTTAAGGCGCTAAAACCTCCTTCATCAAGTCAATTCACATCTTCCTTAGACCACCTTAAATTCTCCTAGGCGCTCCAACATTACTCAAGGCATTCCAAGATGGGGACCCAGACCTATGCGCAAAATGGACCATGTGATTTCAAAGTGATATACTCCACCAAAGGCACATTTACTCTTCCTGAACTTGCTAGGCGCATACATTTCTTAGGTGCAACTTCTTGAAGACACTCAAAGGGCTAGAGGTCCCTCAAGATGTTTAGGCGCATTTTGTCTTGAAGGCGCAACTTCCTCACTAAGTGCTAGAGGCGCATTTTGCTTCTGATCTTGGAGGGGCCTCACCAAGGCGCCAAAAGACTTATACTTCTTCTTAAGTGCTCCAAACCAAGACCTTCTAATATCATCCAAGGCGCTCAAAACACCTCTCAAGGCATTTTCACTTTGTCAATGCATAGGAATCTTCAACTCAAGGTTAAGGCGCATATCCTAGTTTGGGCGCTCTATCTTACCTTAACAATCACACATCCCAAAGGTGCTCAGTGGGCCCAAGGCGTAATTTGTCCTTCCAAGACTCGAAGGCGCTTCAACTCTCCAAGATGGACCAACCTCAACTCCAAGGCGCTCATCTCTCCATGACAACATCTTAAGGCGCCAAAACCATGTCTAGGCGCAATCTGATCTTGCTCCGAAGGCGCAAAAGGGAGATCTCTTTCACCAAGGGCGCAAAAGTGGTCTCTTTCACCAAGGGCGCTCAACCTTAGTACACAAACCTTCCTTCTAGGGCGCTCACCTCACTCTCACCTCACCAAGGCGCATTTCCATCATCAGACGCACTAATCCACTCTAGGCGCCAAAAGTTCAAAGGCGCATTAAGTCCCTTTTTGTCTTTTTAACAACCTTCACTTAGGCGCCAGAGACATCATCTCAATCTAGGCACTCATCTTGATCAAATCAAACATTGCCCTAGACACTCAGACTAAACATTGAAGCTCAAGGCGGCACATTTAAGGCGCTCAAATCAACCAACTTCAATCCTTGAATACATTCCAAACACTCTGAGGCTCTCTTTACTCTGGAGGAGGTTATTCAAGGCCCAAAGACCTTCCTAGATCAAGGCGTAGAACTTCCTTCATCATACTTCAACACTTGTCCAAGGCGCCAAAATGAACTCTTCTTTCCTAGGCGCCAGAATGGCTTGGGCGCTCCAAAACACTCATCAAAGTCGCCAAGATGGATTTCTTCTTGAGGGTGCTAAAGCACACCAAGGCGCTCATACTGACCAGTGTCATCTTTTCAGAGTCCTAAGGCTTCTCCAACTCTCAATGGGTACCTAGTTTGACCAAGGAGAGATAAAGCTTTCAAAACTATCCGAACAATCAACCCCTTCCTAACGTCTTCACTGCTTCGGAATACCTTGGCCAACGACACATAACAACTCCTATGCAAAGCATCTGAGCTTAAAGAGGGGGTCCCCAGTCCGATGGGGTGATGTGTGATTTGGTCACAACAAATAGTTAATTGGCTTCTATAACTGTCAATCACATACAACTACTTCACGCGGCTATGGCAAGGAATATCGTTCAAATAGGTAAGGAAAGGGATGATTAATTGCCTCCACATCATACTATGTGGGCCCCAATACGCATTCTGGATAAGAGAGAAAACAATCCAATGTTGAATAAAAGACAGAAAAGGCATCAAACATATGTAAGATTGTGGCATTTTGTGCAAACCATAGTTTAAAAACTCAGATTCAGCAATTATTCAGCTAACCCAAAATTTTTAAAAACTCGGGACTTGCCAAAAAACCAGGGATAAAGTCGGCAATAACTAGGCAAGTTTATCAAACATTAAAAAATACATTAATTTAAAAAAAATTCTTTATAAGGATGCATATTACTGAATTTATGGACCATATTACTTGTGTTCCATGGTGTTTCGGGGACGGGGATGGGGGGATGACAGGGAACAGGTTTTGGGGACAGCTTCGAGGGCCATTTTTTGGGGACGGCGGGGGGACGACGATATATGAAATTTTCAATATATATATATATGAATTTTTCAAAATATATCATATAGAGAGAGACAAACAGAGAGAGATATGTCAATAATTGATAACAACAATATCAATATGTGAATAAATAATGACAGAAGCAGAATAACAACAGTTTAAACTATAAAGTAGTATAACAACAGTATACAGTAGTATAAACAACAGTATAAACATCAATAAAATTACAACAGATCTAGATAACAACAGTATAACAGCAATAAAATTAATCATGAGATTCATGACTGCAGTATTAAAGCATTTCGTTGTTCAAATTCGAAAATTAAAATTCAAAATTAAAGTTAAACTCAAAGTCTCAAACTTCAAAATACAACAATCTATGTCTCATTCGGGCTATCAATATCTAAAGAACTATCACTATCATTGTCACTCTCTGCATGAAGTGTTACATCCAATGGAAGACCGACCATTCCCGGTTGCACCTCCTACTCGTCAATCTGCCTAACATCTTCAGGATCAACATCCTAACGTGCTCTGCTGGAGTCTATCGATGAATTGCAACTAGTTTTTCTGCTCCGTTTGAGGTAAGCATGTTCCTCTTGATCGAGTGGATGAAGCCATAGGTGGACCAATTCCACTCTGCAGTAGAGGAACTAGCAATTTGTGAGAGTAAACAAATAGCAAGTTGTTTCAACTCTGGTGTGTCCTTCTCATGAAATTTCCACCATCCAATGGGGTTTTTTGTGCAATAGTGGCCCTATCCGTCCTAGCCTCTAGTTTGTTGAATGTAGGACCCTGAAGATCAGAAACCGAAGCCACTGCTCTTAAAGTATGGTTGCCTCGGTGCCATACATCTTACGAAGGGCTGCCATAAGCCCCTCGATTACCTCATCATCCTCAGAAGGAAGCATTCGACCAGGTCTAGGTGCATACCACTTTGGATTAAGAGCATAGGCAACCATATGAATAGGGGTTTCATTGGGTTCCACCTCTTTGTGACAATAGGCCTTATATGCAGCTCATAGAATTGTAATTGAGGATCCTTGTCACGAATTGTTTGCTTCATTTGATCAAGCATGCTATCAAAAGTCTTATAAATCTCTCCACGGCTAGGAGAGTCTATATCTACATACTTGATCACCCCCACAACAGGGGATATGATAGAGCAAATATATTTGCAAACAACATTTTGAAATTGTAAGACATTAACAATTAACACTAGTAATACTAATAATTTAAAGAAAAAACAAAGTAGAAAGTTAGAAACATATTAAGTAAAAATTTCTTACTTGATATTGGACGACAAAGTCTCATTAAGCACCCTGTCTCTCACCTTCTTTCCTTCTTCTGTATTTGATGGAGCCCACTTTTTCCACTCTTGGCAAACCACCATGGATTGTAGAGCATTTTGCACCTCCAGCATCCTCTCTATTAAAATGAAATAGCTAGCATATCTAGTCTCAATTGGTTTGAGGAATTCTTTCTTTGAATAGGATCAAAATAATGCAAGTGAAGTTTGATGATTGCATACAAACATTTGTATTTCTCTAGATTCGGCCACTGCTATCTTCACCCATTCTATTTTGCCATTGTCTTTCAAAGCATTATTTAAAGCATGTACACAACATGGAGTCCAAAAAATATGTTTGTAAGCACTCTCAACCATCAATCCAGCGAACTTACAAACACGAGCTGAATCTGTCACAACTTGCACAACATTAGATGACCCAACTTTCTCTATGGCCTCCTTCAAAAGGGCAAACTGGAAATCAACATCCTTACGTTTCCCAGAGCAATCAATTGCTATAAGAAAGTATTAACCAGCGGGACATGTAACAATAATATTAATGAGTGGCCGATGTCAA
Source organism: Cunninghamia lanceolata (assembly GCA_027924645.1). Lineage (NCBI taxonomy): Eukaryota > Viridiplantae > Streptophyta > Pinopsida > Cupressales > Cupressaceae > Cunninghamia > Cunninghamia lanceolata. The sequence continues at coordinate 40,969,301 of BSBN01000391.1, read as the reverse complement.
ATATCAGTCCACCCATCCATCACAATGGAACAACCAGTCCTAATCCATGTTTGTCTCATCTCCTCCGTTATTATGTTCACCTTTGAATATTGTTTGTTAAGGAGGGAGGTACACAATCTATGTTTTGTCAAGGAGGGAGGAACATAAGAGGATCCAACTACTATTGCATCTTTCAAAATGTTTTTGAAATAAGGAGACCTTGCCAAATGAAAAGGGATGGCATGGGCATAGAAAAACTTTGCCATTGAATCATTGCTTTGCTCACGCTTTTGCAAATTCGTCATCCCTATCATTGTATTTTTTTCCCCTGTGGTAGAAGTGGCCTTCCTCTTCCCTCTATCACAATGCTCTCCAACTGATAGATTGGAATGTTCATCAATAGATTGCATTGTTCTAGATGAACGCTTCCTCTTAGTAGTAGTAGTTGCATGTTTTTCTTCACTCTCCCCTACCAACTTTAGCATTTTAACCTGTTCTTCCAATTTTATATCTTTACAAACTCTAACCCCATGGCCAGGCTCCAACCTTGCTTCAACTCCCATGATAATCGGTATTGTAAACATAACACAACCAATGTATGTTGCCCCTTGAATTTTTAGCCTTATTAGCTGTCAAATTGGTGGCAAATTGAAGCAAGGTTTTTTTGGGTTGAAAGGGCCTTTTGCATATTTTTGAAGTTCGAATGAAGGGCATACAAAATGGTCTTTTGGAGCTGTTCTTCCAATAGAACTTGTAGTTGTGTTTTGATTTTCAAAATTGACTCTGTTTATTTCAACCTCTTCTTCACTTCTCACCTCATTTGTAATGTGCCCTTTTTGGATATTCCTGATTTCTTTGCTTGCATGCAATAATAATCACTAGAAAGGGACATTAGTAATAGTAAAGCTCAATAAATTAGATATTTATTAATGAGATCAATACTTCATAACATAAATAATGAGATCAAATCATCATAACATAATTAATAATGAGTTCAATACATATATTAACAAGCACAAAGTATACACATCATACATGAAGCAGACATATAATCATTTCAAGGTTATTCCCAATGGTCTACCACATAATGAAATTTTATGAGAAAGCGTATAGGGCGCTGCGAGTCTGTTCTCTTCAACCAAGCCCAAGGGCGGGTACATCCATCCTGAATAATTTACCCCCTTGGCCCACAAGTGGCAGAAACACCCGTCCATCCAACTTGGGGTGGCCTACTTGATGAAGGGACCAGTACTACCGCTTGTCCCCTAATGTGCATTTGTCTGTCCTCCGCAATCAAACCCAAGGGCGGGTACGTCCATTTTGGATAACTTACCCCCTTGGCCCACAAGTGGCAGAAACACCCGTCCATCCGACTTGGGGTGGCCTACTTGATGAAGGGACCATTGCTGCTTTTCACATTCATTCCAAATGTGATGACTCATTGGGTAAAATGGGTAGTATAAAGTACCTCTTGATAAGTTTTGTTGCGATGTCTATATATTCCTGCTGTTACTGTATATGGCAGTGCTGCTGTGATAATACCAATATCTGCTGTAACTATTAATGCTGCCTGCTTTTCTTATTTATCTATTTCTGCTCTTATACTTCAAATAAATATTCCTTGAATGATTGATTCAATAATAGAATCATAGAGGAATAGAATGATAGAATCATAGAAGGATAGAATAATTGAATGATAGAATGATTAATAGAATGAGAGGATGATAGAGTTATAGCATGATAGAATGGCTGCAATAAATAATTCTCTGCCGTTATGCATATAGATATCACTGCTGATATGTTCCTTTCTGCCTTCTATATATTCTCTTGCTGATCACTTCATGTCTTTCAATAAATAGTCTTATGTTGTATATATATATACATATATATTGCTGCTGTAATTCTTCAGACATCTGCTTGAAATCCCTTTCTAAAATCTGCATATGTTTTCTTCTTTAAATCTGCATATACTTCCTTTAAGTCTGCATTCTTTCTTTCTTTCAAGTTTGCATATATATATATATATATATATATATATATATATATATATATATATACTTCAGACTTCTGCTGGTGTATGACTGATTTATCCTTTTATTGCCCAGCTCCATATGTATCTTTCATTTCTCCATGGATATTCCATTTATTTTCCTTTTTATTTCCTTCTTCTCTTTTATTCCACACTCTCTACTTTTTAAATCTGCTCTAACTTAGAAAATAACTCATTGGAACTTGCCTTCAAACTTACCTTTTCTTTCACCATTTATACTCTTCCAAAAGAGGCAACTTTGTCAAATAGATATGTCTTTTCATTAAGATGGCATCTCTTCACAAATTGTGTCCCTTCTAAACCAAATCGCAGCCTTTCATAGCTCTAATCGCTGCTTATGCTGGTTATAGAATCACTTCAAATCACTGCTTTAACTTAAAATGGCTGCTTGTAAATATTAAATCACATGTGTTATCTATTTACTGATCAGCGCACCACATTTAAATATAAAACATTTTTTTTATTGAGTCGGCGATGATATTAAATATGAAGTCCGCTATATACGAGGTCGGCCATATCAAAATGAGGTCGGCCCAAGAAATGATGGGGTATTACAGTCCGCCCTTCCCAAGATTGCTTGACCTCAAGCAATCACAAACTAGGATGCTCCTAATTAGGATCTAAAATCAATCCTCCTTGAAGAATGGTTGTTAGTATACTTGTCTCCATCCAACCGCCAACATAGCCCTTTAAGATCATAAGGTTGATAACCTTTTCTAAAGTATGAGGATAATGTATTGTCTAATATCCCTCTGGTTTGTATACTTGTATTTCCCAATATCTCTCAGCAGCAAAACCAAGAGTTGGTAATTGGTAAGGTCCCTAACTTAAGACAAGTTTTCTCTCATCCTTAGGGTGAAGAAACCAAAAAACATCTTGCATACCAAGTACAAGAAGCGTCAATCGAAAGATCACTTTCTTCTTTGGTATCAATCTTCAAAGAACCAATTAAGTTGGCCCAACTTTTGCACATGGATACCCTTTGAGTCCAAGCAGGAAAGTGAGCTTCTCATATATTAAGATGAAGATTTGAAGCACAACATGCATCCATGACCTTGAATGCACTTTTCTTTTCTGGAATTATTTAATAAGCTTTTGGTTTATTTTCAAGATTCTCATATTCTGTAACTAGTCCAAAAGAGTTTCTAGAAATACCCTTTATTATTTTTCTTTCGTCTTCGATCCTGGGATTTGATATATTTGGTCTTTCTATAGACTAAGCTCCTCCACTACTTTGTACTTATCAACTTGTAGTTTGCCTTCCCATATATCATTAGCCAAAGTTGAGAAGGATAGAAGAAGTCATGTTAAACTCAAATGAGGATGAAGACAAAGAAGAAGGCAGAATGAATGATGATGTGAATATGCCTAAAGAAAGTGAGTAAATGATTGTGATTCCATGGAAGGAGACTATGTGACCAAGGAATACTCGAAAAGAATGGATTGGGAAGTATTTGTTTGATGTTTTGAATAACAAAAATGTGATTGAGATAATGCAAGTGTCATAGATGAAGATGTAGTTAAGCAAGTGAATGTAGAAAGGAAGGAAGAAACATTTGCAATGCTAAAGAAGAAATTGAGAATATTGAGAATCCAAACTTGGAGATTGCCAAATGCTCCAAGATGAAGCCTTATTGATGAAAAAATCTGAATGATGAAGTGGGCTTGAATAAAGACTGGAAAGATGAATCCAGTGATGTTGTAGAGAAGGTAAATTTGAACCTTAAGTAAGACGTTGAATATTGAACGAGTTATAGAAGTGTAGAGTAATCAGTGAGGATGATAAGATAGTGCGGAGACAACCTATGACATATAAGATCGTTAGAAGAGAAAAATGATGTATGTTATTGAAGAGAGAGTATGTGAGACATGAAGGATGAAATAAGTTAGCAAATGTATTTGGAATTGGAGGAAATGTAGTTGATAAAGGATGCAATCAAGAATCCGAATTTGATTTTGGTAATTAAATCCACACTGTCTGTGTTGTTATAGATCTGCCCCTGAAAGTGTTGCCAATGTACTATTTACAATACCATCTTCTTCATACTTCCCTTTCTCTTTCCAAAGCTTGTTGAGCTCTTTGGCTTAATTGCATTAACTATCTTTGATCCCCAGGCGGCCAGGATCAAAGCTATGATGCCACTTGTAATGTCCCCCTTTAGGATATTCCTGATTTCTTGTTAGGTTCTATATTTTCTACTTCATCCTTACCATTATGAACATTATAATACTTTTGTTTGGTGCTATTGAGGATGATAATTATGTTTCTTGAGGTTTAGTCCTTTATAGTTTTCTCTTCTTCTTCAATGAGTTTGTTAGAATTTTGAAAATTTAAATTCTTTTGTTTGGCATTATTGCTACAATCAGGATTTTATCAGATCCTGCATTGATCCTGTCGTGGACGATGTGCTGGCAGTTAGTTACTCTTTTTCTCTGAGCATTGATCGAGACACATGACAGCTCTTGTTTCCAGCCTTGGTTTTGACTCTTCAGCTAGTCTTTTTCTTCTTTGTCTATCCACAAGGCGATTTCTCCATGACCATTTACAAGTTTTCTTGTAAATTTTTACCTGCCTTGGGTTTACTTATTTGTGTTTTATATTCCTTGGTTTTTATTGTTTGTCTTGGTCACTTCGTCAGTTCTTAGGGTTTTTTTATCCGAGTACTTGTGTAGTGTAATTGGATTCACTTTTTAGTCTCTTTGATCTAGCTTATGGAAACTAATATAATTTTTTTGCTTCCTTTTGAAATTGATTTCTCCTTTGAAACTGAAACACTGTTGAAAGTTTGATAAGCAAAGATCTGAAACCTTTGGGAATGGACTGGTATGGTAGACGAAGGATTATTCATGGGACGATCAGTTTCTTTTCAAAGAGCCACAGGTGTTCCAAAAGAAAAACCCTGGGGTAGCAATGGAGATGACAACTATGAATTTGGAGTTTAAGATAAAAGTTCTGCTGGATTGCTGAAGGAAAACTAGGGGTCATAGATGAAGATGTAGATTAAAGTTTAAACTATTGGTGTTTGGAATTTAATCAGCTGCAGCAAGATTTGTGTTATCAAATGCACTATTCTCTCATTCTTAGTCAATGTTCAAGAGAACATTTGTTTGAGGTTAGGTACTTGGTGCTTTGGGAACTATGGGCTCTCCGTGCATGGTCAGGAAGAATTACTACTGCGTCTCAATCAAAATTTCAGGGTCACAACTGACAGGACATGAAAGATGATATTTAAATTTGCAAAGTAGCAAGAAGAAGAGGAGTTTCGATCAACAAACATGCTGTGTATTAGCTACATTTTCGTTTAGATCCTGTTATGATATCATTCATGAAGCTTTTCACGTTGAAAGATTTCTATTGCCTGGTGATCTGTGAATCACAAGGCAATAGGTTATGGCTTGAATTTCAGTGATATTATTCACAGCATGCTTCTGCACCTAGAACATTAGGTATTATAATATAGCTCCTTTATCCTTAATCTGCCTTCCTACCTCTGCTCTCTGTAGGTTGTCCTTGGATGCTACATTGAAGCTCAGAATATTCTTTCCTTTCTCTTCTTCTAAGGTGGGGACAAACCCATACTTAGTCATGGTATGTTTTTCTACAGTTAAGGAATGTATTGTTGCCCATGTGCCTTTGTCTTCACTCTTCACTGGATGATTGGTAAGCCAATTTGGGCAAGCCTGTAACTATTTGGCTTTCTATGGAACAATCTCCAAAAGTTAATAACTGCTTGCAGTTTTATGTCTGGATATGATACGTAAAGTTAGAAGTTAGATGTAACTTATTGAAAATATGATAACTGATAACTGTTCTACATCTCAAGTAGATTATGTTTTCTTATAACTTGTTAATATCATTCTTGTTTGGCAGTTGAGCGAAAACCTGGAGCAGTGGCCTCATTTAAATGAATTGGTGCAATGCTACAAGGGTGATTGGGTGAAAGATGAAAACAAATATGGGCATTATGAAAGCATTCCGTCTATATCATTTCAAAGTCAAATTTTTGAGGGGCCAGATACAGACATAGAAACAGGTAAAATAACCAAGACTTACATTAACTTATGATGGAACTTCTACTTGAGATATGTTTGAAGGTTTTCTAAACAAAACATTATCGTTTTCACATCTGTGTTTCTTGTGAAAGCTTTGTACATGCTTGGCTATTTATGAACTTCTTTTCTATCAGAGCTACGGCTAGCCAATATAAGGCAAGGGAGAAATGAAGATGCTACTGATGATGATGATCCCAGTACATCGGGGAGACATTCATCAGACACAAGTTCATCAGAAGGCACATTTACAAGGACCTTTCAAAAGGTAGATTTTTGCCAAGAGTGTTTTACTGTATTTTGTAGAGAATTTAGATTACTGTCAAGTACGTTGTTATAGAAATGTTTGAACACAAGGAAAAAGAGTGGTACCAAAATGCTATCTCCTGTAAGTGCTTATTGAGCTTTCATAAGTGATATTTGTTTCACTTTGGGTATGATCTGGCTTGTATTCCTTTTCATTTTACATATGAATACTTCTCCACCTTTCAGTGTTAATGAACAAAATCTTAGCATAAATCTTAATTTGATTCTTGTATTTTATATCTCGAATAGATCAGATGATGCAGTCCAGGATCAGGAGCCCAGTCAAGGGCAGCTAATCCTAGCAGCCACACACATGATTGCATGCAGTCGATGGGCGAATCAGATATGACAAGAACTCACAGCCATTACTATGTCTAACTCAAATGGGAGCCACAACAACAAATGCTATCTTAATTAATCAAAATCAGATTACCTAATTGCCTCACAGGCACACAGTCCAGCAACAGACACTTACAATTCTCTTCTTGACCTCACATACAAACATCAACAGGCTTTCAACATAGCCATGGAGGAGAATACCTCTGTCCTTCCTCAACCTCTCTTACATATCCCATGCACTCATGTTCTCACATATTACCTTGATTCATTCATCTCTCCATCGCATATCTTCTGTCTAAAGAGGAAGATATTCTGTAAATTCTCTCTACACTCCCCTTGCCTCTCCCCCACTTTTTCTCTCTCACAATTTCACTAAATATTTATACATATTTCAGACTTGAATGTGGACCAAGGGAATTCCACGTGGCCAATGCTGATACCACTAGCTTGAAGAAAACATAATGCCGTCCTTTGCAGAAGTGAGATGGAGGATATAGGAGAATATGGCATGTGGCCCAGCAGTAAGAAAGTGTTCATATCCCATTAAATGCAGCATAAGGAAAATGTCTTCAGTTAGAAAGAGTGGCCACTACTCATGACCCCACGCGGACTCTGCCAGCTGTAACATATTTGAAATGCCGCTTAAAGAATTCACATCTATCATAATATGTCAGTGTTCATGCCTGACTGCCAACAATTTTGTCTGTATCTGCTTGTAACAACCACTGCGGGACCCAGCTGAACAGATGAAATGTTCCTCCTATTAACCTAGTTGATATGTTTATTTCTGGTGAATTAAATTCTGTTTGTAGTCCTTTCTGTTAGGTAGTCAGTACTACATTCAATGGTAAAATTAGTCATAACACAACACTGATCCAATCTGTGCAAGAAAACAGCTATAACTCTGATATCACAACATAATGCAAGTCTGAATTAAAAGCACAAAGTAGGCAGATCTGAGAACAACCATAAGGGGTATGATGTATACATATCAAAGCTGCATTAGTAGTTAATCAGTAATTTGAATTCAGATCTGAATTAAACCCTTATTACAAGATGATTGATTCAACTCACAAATTGCCTGTTTTGCCTACAAGGGATGCCCAGATCTGTAGTAGATGACAGCAGGCCTCAACACAAATGCCCAGATGTGTAGTAGATGACTGCAGTCCACGCCTGGTGACTCCTGGTGTGCTGGTTCTGGATGCAGACGACTTGGATCTTTGGATAAGTGTAGTGCCCAAACCCTGGTAATAGATTTCACCCTAACAAATTAGGGCCAGCAATGAAGCTCTGGTTCAGCGACTGGCAGCAAATCACAATCCTGTCCTCGCTAATGGCATAATGACGTATTTGATCAGCAAAGGGAATTGCCTCCAAACTCAGCAGCAACTGGAATTTAATGAAAAACGCCTAGATTCCCTGAAAAATTGGCACAAATCATCAAAATTAGCTCATTTAAAAACCCTGTCTGGATTTGGCAAGATAGAGGTAGGGTTTTTGTCCTAACCTCACAAGGTGCATTCAAGGGTTTTCATCCTTTCTTGCATAGCAGATGGAAAATTGGACAATTACAACATAAATCTGATGATTCAAAATGAGCTCCCAAAGCTTGCAATTATACCTTTTGTTTAGGTCCCATAGGTTCCAAATTTGGGTGCCAAGTTTGAAATCTCATAATTTAATTTATTTTTATTTTTATTCTTTTATTCATATATATAATTTAATATTTTATTAATATATATTTATAAAGTGTTGAAAAACACTTTTTTTAAATAATAATATTAATTGGTGGGAATAGAGGGGACATGACAACAGAAATGTAAAGGAAGATGCCACGATTCTTCCATTCTGGAGAAAGAAACACCAAGGTTGAAACTGCCGCTAGCTGTAGAAGGCAATTACAACATTCACTGAGCATGTGGCCCTCTCAAGGAGTTGTTTTGTTTATTTATTTTGTCCACATGAGTGCGCATGATAGGCTTCAGCTGTGGGCCCAGCTAAGGCAATGCAACGTCCCACAAAAGACCAAACAAAGAAAGCATAGGGGGGTCATTTTCAGATCATGTGGGTCCCAACCAAGAGCATTCCAAGAATAAGAAACAACCAATTATATTCAAATCTGCCAAGGAAATTATCTAAACAAGGAAATTGCCATCTGTGCCACATAATAATGCGGGCCTTACCATATAAACCATTCTTTAAGCATTAATTGTCAGAACAATATGCCGCATGGATAGTGGGTTCCTGTGATGTCCTGGGTTATTTAAATTACTGATAAACTGAGAATGTATTATTCAGTCACAAATCCTCAAGCAAACTCACTAAATTCAACATTCACTGCACTGAGCTAACAGAATGAATTATGATTATTGGCACCCATCATTAACACTCAAATCACACCGATTTGACAATAACTGACCTTGTTGCAAGTTTTCAACCAGAAAGACTACTTAAAGATGTTGCTGTGTTAACTGGTTAGTAAAATTGATTCAAGATGCATGTACAGAACATTTCAAACTGGCAAAATATATTCAACAGCCACCTCCCAATACCATTAGATGATAACTCAGGGAACAATAAATCATGTCCAGTGGTTGCAGTCTTTTAGAGTAGGTTCAAATCGCCTTGTACAGAATATTGCATTTCGCACTTAACAGCAGCTACAAATGAATTATGTGTCAATCTCACACCTGTAGAAGGATGGCGATAATGGTCACCATGACTCTGTAAGGATCCAATCTGCCCTACGCTCACCACTCCATGGGCCTTCTCCTATCGCCGAGGACGTTCTTGATACTCCTGTATATGCAGGTTTCAATGTGTTAAGCAGTCGCATCAACCATTGCAAGGACGTAAATTGCTGGGACCAGTTAATGATGCTCAGCTGTCTCTTATGACCTTCAGAATGAATGTGCAGCTTTGAATATGGCGAGTAAACTCCCTCGATTCAGGCTCTAGATAATGGAGCGATACTGATTTGCTCCGCAAATATGTTCGATGAAGGGTAGGCTGTTTGACTTCCGCCACAAATCCAATCCCGTCCTCCTTTAGTACCAATGTGATGGTGGTTGTGGGTCAATGGATAGAGTTAGCTTGGTGCTGGTCCTTGGAGTAGAAATCGATCACTTCTTTCCCTTGCGGCAGCAACAGTAGTCAAAGTGCTTCCCGCATCCTATCTTCAGATCTCTCTATCAAGTATGGAATTTGCCTTGCAAATGGCTCAGTGATGTAAGAAGGACGGAGCGACCCCGTGAAAGCTCCTCGAACACTATTGACCAATCCACTGCTCCTTCCCAGGGAAATGATAACTTGTGTGCTTCGGATCTCCTATATCTTAATTGGCGTTGAGAATGATATCCAATTTCTTCCTTGTCCAGTTATCTAGTTTGGATACTATGCTGGATAATGTGAGTGGTTACGCTTAGACTGCACTTCCTATACCAAGTCAATGGTCTATAGGTCCCTCCTTTCAATTACTGCACCAACTGATCAAACAACTTGAGATTTGTGATGATATTCTACTTGCAACGCTTCTCAAATAGCTTGAAAGTTGGAAGCAAAATTCTAATTAGCGCCCACTGCAATTCTTGAGTGGAAATTGCCAAGAGAGATGATAGGGTTTTCATCCTAACCGTGACAAAATCCAATCAAGGGGTTTCGTCCTTGTTGCTGGATCACTCGAACTCAAAGAGCAAATAGGAATATCAAAATTTGGATGATTTCAATTGAACAATTGAAACTTGTAATTATACCTTCTTCGTTTAGGACTCATGGGTCCTATTTTTGGTGCCCGGAGTTGAATTTATTTTTACTTTTATTTTTTATATTTTGTATTTATTATATTTTAACTAGTGTTTAAAAACACTTATTATTTTAGTAATATTAATTATATTTTGGAAAAAGGGACATGGCAGTCCCATCCCGAAGCATATGCCGACTAAGCATGTGGGCCTCACCAATGAATTGCCAAAACCAAAGAAGCTTGGAACTAGAGATGAATGACCAGTTGCCAAGTGGACCAAAGAAATGATAGTTAATGCCAATTGCCAAAAGAGCGGAATAAATGAGTGAATTGTGAAAGCAATAATAATCACACTATCCATCAGACGTTGTGGAGCCTGAGAAATGACTTGAAGCAATAATCCTGAAAAAAGTAATAACCTGAAAACATAGACAAAATTAGAGTGAAAACCAAAATTGAATGGCCACTATTTTTGGGTGACACGAGATTGCCTGTGGACTCAGATGTTCCTGCATGATCAAGTAAGTTACATTTTGAATGTATCCTAAAAGAAGTATGCTTGAAATACGATTATGGACACTAGAAATCGGATGCCTTACGTCACAAGTTCTAATTAAAATTTTTCCTTTTCAGGATATTGTGTGATGTTATATGTAGTAAGCTGAACTACCATCAATATTCACCCCCATGGATTGCGACTTTGTGTACTTATGGGATTTGATGATCATTTTGTGTAGCTTGCCTGTGTAATCAATAGACATTGTTTCTTGGAACAAACCATGTGTAATGCCCTCCATTTATGACCTTGGATTTATTGTTTGGATTAGTATTGTTTGATGGAGATTAACTATAGATGAATTATGGGAAGTTGGACAAGCCTTGCTAGAACATGTGAATTCTAAATATGACAACGATTGTTTGTGAAGGGATTTGGATTAAAATGGTTTTGTTTTATTATGTTTGGTAAAATAAATTTAAAAATAAGCAAGTGGCTATTTTGGAGCATTGGGATTGGATGCGTTTTATGTGGTACATGATACAAGAGGAACTGAGGTTATCCTTAATGATGTCAAAAAAAGGTTTTGTAAGAGGAAGTTCACTATGTGCCTTATTTATCACATTGGTTATGATATTTTGTGTGAAGAAGGAAAAGTTTGGAGGAATAATAAATATAAAGCAAACTTGGTTTTGTTTAAAATGTTTAGGGAAGGTAGGTTTAACAGATTATGCAAGTTTGAGAATTTTTCGAGTTGATATAAACCACATTTCAGCTTAAATTTGATGAGAAAACCTTAGTGTTAAATGTGGTGCTTGGCTGTCATTTGGCCATTGCCTTTATAAATATTATGTCACATACAAAGATAGATGAATTGGCATGATTTTTGTTTATAGATGATTTTTAATTCAAATTTAATAAATTTAAATACGATAGATTCATGCAGCTCCCTTGTGGAATTGGATGAAGATTATAGATACTAGAAGAAGGGTTTTGTAGAACCCTTACACACTTACAAGCTTAAGAGTAAAGAGAAGGAAGCAAAGAAGGAAACAAGAGAGAGCTTGTAATTTGGGTGTTAAGTAGGCATCTCTAGCTGCATATCAAGGTCTGGTATTTGCCTCTTTGTTTATTGAATGGAATTTAGAACAATTTCTTGAAAACAATTTAACTTTTGTGCTAACTTGATAAGCCTTGGAAATAGATTATTTGAGCATTCCATGGTATTTGTGAGGATGCAAGATGCTAAGAATTAAACTAGGACAAAAATTGAGAAGTTGAAATTTGAAAAAGCGGAAGAAAAAACTTGCCAAAAGTCGTTTCCAAAAAAACATGTGCTGCACTAATATAGAAGACTGCGTGATTTTTAGAAACCCGGTGTCCTGCAGTAGGGAAAACCATAATTTTTTTAGTAAATCACAGTCTGTACCACAGCTCTAATAGCTCATGGTCTGACTGTATCTATGTGGTAAAACCTGCAGTGTAGTGAGTTAAAAACACATGGTCCACTAGTTATGCAGACCATGGATTTTTCCAGAAGCAAAGGTCTGGTCCAAATTTGATTGGTAACTGAATTTTAATTGCCCAGAATTGATCCTAAAACTTTCTAGTACATGAATGAGTCTGTGACGTGTGAGATGTATAGATAGGAGAACTACATGCAATCTTGATTCCGTGGATGTGGGTATGTAGGCTGGCTGTTAGACGAAGAAAATCTGAGTCAGATCAAAGCACCCCTGCTTTTAAGCATGTCAACTTGGACTATGAATTAGAGATAGAACATAGATGAGAAGATAAGAGTTTATCTAAAGGTTAATGAAATGAAAACTTGTTTGAAACATGAATTATGAAGTGATACAACTTTCTTGTTAAATCTAGTAATATAAAAGCCATGAAGGGCAATTCCAAGCCATTATGTGAAGCCGTGTAGGGTCACTTACCAATCTTGCTACATTAGTAATGTAGGATCATAAGCTGTGTCAAGGGCTGTTTGAACAAAAATAAGAGTAAGGGTCGTCGGCCTTTATATATATATATATGAGCAAATGCATTATAAGCCGGCAAACCACTAGGTGTATGAGGGGGAGAATGCTGGATAGTGAGCACAGGAGGGCGGAAATCCTGAGAAGATAACATAGGAGAGGGGGACAATCTTTGTCCTTGTGTATATGAATATGAGGTGAACATGGTAATATGTGTTTAGTATTTATGATTATGTGATTAATACTTTGAAAAAGAATCGAGATCTTGAAGTACAATGTGATGTTAGCTGTGATGCACTTGATAGTATGATAGCATATGTAATATGATGATGTACATTGATGGAATTCCTATGGTGTGATTGATGTAGTGTTTGTGGTGGTGCTATTATGCAATCTAATTGTGCTTTGTAAAGGTTTCAATGTAAAAATAATGCAATTATGTGCTATTTTACATTTATGGAAGAGGGGTATCACACTGTACAATATGCTTTTATTCTCTCTTTATTTAGTTGTCCTGCTTTATATTTTTAGTTTTATGATTTAGAAAATATTTGTTTACCTTGCTTTGTTGTTTTGAGAGAAGAATATATCATATGTTACAATATTTTTAGTTCTGGCTATGCAGCATTTTGGTGCCTCTCCTTTGCCTGCTTATGAACCAGTTTTTGATTGGGAGAATGAGAGATCCATGATATCTGGACAAAGAACACCAGAAGTTCCACCAATGTTATGTAGCAGGTTTTGTTGTTTTCCTGATGCAGTGGTATTTTATTTGCTTAGTTACTATGGTCTCATCTTTGTTTTCATATTATGACATTTTGCAAATTATATAGTGAACTGGATGTGATATTTTCCTGAATTGTATAATTCATCTCGTGCTGTTGTTATGTCTTGATTCTCTTGTTCATTTAATATAACGTTTCTAACATTGTTCAGCGGACTCAAGATATCTGTCAAGGTTTTATCATTGGCCTTTCAAGCTGGATTTGTTGGTAAGTTGATGAAGAATTCAGATAGCTGTTTCTTATAAATTGTTGAAATTTTTAATGAAGTCAAAAACATCAAAATATATATGAACGCCACGTCTGCACATGTGTTTTACATGTGAGATCTTCAGAATTTGAAGTTTTATCATCTTTGGGATCTGCATGCAGTAGTGTGGGTGTGTGTAGCTCTAACTATTTCAGTTGATTTAGAATTTTTGGTATGTGTCCTTTCTACCACACAATTAAGAGAGAAATTTGAATGTTCAATGGACCAATGAGAGATTGATATACTATTTTAGCCTTGTCAGATTTTATTTTGGGGTACTGATTGAAGCTGTCTCTTTCCAGAGCCATTTTATGGTACAATATGCTTATATCACAGAGAGAGGAGAGAAAAGCTGTCTGAGGATTTTTACTTCCAGTACTTACCCAATGAAATGCAAGATGTAAGTGGCAATTAAGATTTTTAATTTACAAGCGAGCACACACTTCAATATTTTTTTGGTTTCTGTAGTTATAACATTTTTTTCCCTGGTGAAGTGGCATCATGGCATCATCTGCTTTTCTTCTTATCCGCTGGGTTAGCACATAAAATCATGGACTGTTATCAAATTATTAGTCTATTAATCAAACTTGATTTCATTTTAGAAAATTAACTGGTGATAAAATGTTTATGAAATGCCAGGGTACAGTGCCCTCACAACACCGTGCTATCTTTTCTCTAGATTCCCCATCTTCATCTGTCTGTCTACTCATTCAATTGGAAAAGCCTGCTACTGAAGAAGGTGGAGTCACACCTTCTGTATACTCTCGCAAAGAACCTGTGAGTATATGATCCATGAGATATCTATGATTCTTTTCATTAGATGCGTGCTGCATGAATTTTGTTCTGTCTCCCATGTTTATTAGTTAGTTTTTCAGCGTGGTTGTAACCAAAATTCTTGATCGTCAACTTTGAACTTGTGTGATTTTTTTTGTCAAAGCATGTGATTTTTTTTGTCAAAGCATATATTGGATTTGCATGAAAAGTATGTGATTAGTAAGTTACCTTCAACTTATGAAAGCAATCTTTGTGTTGAGTTTAACCTGATGGTTGTCAGGTTATATTAATGGTCATGGTACTAGATTCTGAAGTTCTTGCTTTCTTTGTGCTATTTGAGTTCATCTGATTTGAAAATTGTAGAAAAAGATGAGGAAATTTAACTATGCAGTTTCTATGGCAGTTCTTTAGAATCTCAAAATCTGTTGCTTGTGGTGCTTTGATCTGATGAAAGTCTCTGGTTATAAGGACATTGTCAGTCCATCATGCACTTGAAATTACGAGAATAAATATTGTGAAAACTAAATAAGTTAAGAATATTGCAGGTCCATTTGACAGAAAAGGAGAAGCAGAAACTGCAAGTGTGGGCTCGGATAATGCCATACAGAGAAGCTTTTGCTTGGGCTGTTGTTCCTTTGTTTGAGAACCATGCTGGTGGAGGTGTTGGTGGCACTGCGTCTCCAAGTAGCCCACTTGCTCCTAGCATATCTGGGTCAAGTTCACAGGAAAATGG
Source organism: Cunninghamia lanceolata (assembly GCA_027924645.1). Taxonomy (NCBI): domain Eukaryota; kingdom Viridiplantae; phylum Streptophyta; class Pinopsida; order Cupressales; family Cupressaceae; genus Cunninghamia; species Cunninghamia lanceolata. Next base: position 40,953,815 of record BSBN01000391.1, on the reverse strand, counting down.
TCTCGACCTTATTGGGAGAACAGCGTCTGATGGAAGAATGACCCATTACTTGAGTGGCTCTTGTGTGATTGTTGAGATACCAAACTTGAATAGGGTTAAAGAAAGCTATATTGAGGAGTTGCTCCAGGTTTGATACGATAGTACACTTGTAAATAATTTTGTAGTAAAGATATTTTGTTTGGTTAAGGAGATTTGTACATCAAAGAAACAAAGAAGGAAATTATATTAGCTTTTTTTTTCTTGTCAAACCTTGATATTTCCTAAAGTTTGTTTCTTGTTAGGTACATTTACCATTGGTGCTGTGGGTTTGTTAAAATACTTAACTTTATTTTGAGTCATTGTTGAACATGGTAGAATTATTTGGCTATTAGTGTTCACTGTTTTCACAGTTGTAGCTGGTCTTCCAATTTCTGCATTGTTTGGAGTAGAAAATGAAAATTTGCTATGCTTTGTGAAATTGACATGCTTGTTTTAACTATATAGGATCCTAAAAGGAAGATTCATAAACCGATTAAAGGTACTCTTAGATTGGAAGTGGAAAAGCTTAAATCCACTCATCTCGACACCGATAATGTTTCTGAAACTGGTAGCCTCAGTGCCGATTCCAATGATGCTGGGGAACGACTTGGAGACACAGGAATGTTGAAAAGCATTGCAAGATCATACAATGGTAGTATGAAGTGGAATATTCATGAAGGAAGGGATATCATTCGAAACAGCTCAAATGTAAATCATGGAAGTGTGTCTGAAATTGGGAATGATGATGTGAGTATCTGTTATATTTGATCTTATGAACACACTGGAAGAGTGCCATACATGATGAAAATATCTATGGGGAAGAATTTTTAAATGTTAGTGTCTGAAAGTTAATTTATTGAATCTAAAGCGCATTTATTCTTTGATACTGTTGATAAAGCAAGGTATGACATGTCCTGCTTCTAGGTAAGTAGAGGAGCTCCTTTTATTTAATTTCATACATGCTAAAATATCTGTAATTATTTTTTGAATTCTGCAGATCTGGGCTTTGGATTTTCGAACATTGACAAAGAATGAACCCTTTTCCCAGCTTTTGCATTGCCTGTTTCTATATCCTTTAACAGTAAGCTTGAGTAGAAAGCGTAATATTTTCATAAGAGTTGAGTTGCGGAAGGATGATGGGGACATCCGTAAACAACCGCTAGAGGTTGAGTATTCTCTTCTTTCATTACAAATTTTAAATATTGTTACATAGCCATCTATGCTCTGCAATAATATGCTTAATTTTTCTCTTGTATCTATGGGATTATTGGGAATAGGTTATCTATCCAAAAGATGGTAGTGTGTCATTTCAGAAATGGACTCACACTCAGGTAGCTGTTGGTAGTCGGACAGCAAGCTACCACGATGAAATTAAGCTTTCGCTTCCAGCCATTATTACTCCTCAACATCATCTTCTCTTTACGTTTTATCACGTGGATCTTCTTACAAAGCTTGAAGCTCCAAAACCAGTGAGTTCTTGTGCTGCTTATCTTCTTTTTAGTGTTACAACAGTTCTAGGCTGCTTTAAGACTAAAATTATATAAGAGGTAACTATATGCTGATAATATCTCATGGCTTTTGGGACCATCCTTGAGAATATCATGCTTTGTGCATTTGAAATGTAAGTGGTGTTTTACTTAAGTAAAATATTAGTAAATCGTAAAATGCATCTCAGGCAACTTAACAAAGAAAAGTTCATTTTTCCTATGTTTTTGTATTTTTAATTAACTTTTATTATCTATTTATTTGTATCTACTTTAATGTAACATTTATGTTCTGTGAGAGTCATGTTTTGCTGCTTTGCATTATGCTTATGCAGCTTTCATTGCTTTAAGGTTTGTACATAGTGTTGATATCATAACATTTTTACACGGAATAAATGTACCATGCCAAAGGAGGAATAAACCAACCAAAGACAATCGCATTTATCATTATGGGATGCAGCTTTTGAACTGCATGTGTAGTTTTTGAGTTGAAAACAACCGTATACTGCAGTTATTGAAAGCTTTGATATAGTTATTCTGTATGAATCAGAATCTAAAAATTCAGCTTATGTAGAGCTGTAAGAATTGGAGCTCATTACATGAGAAGGATATATGTCCATCACCATCCTAACTGCTAAAAATAGTACCATCCAGTGATTTGCGAACCTACTTAATTACTAAGAGAAGGATTGCAGATAATATAAGACTATGGTTTAACATAAGTGCGCAATAAAAAAAATCTATAAGTTCAAACAATGAAATGAAATGGTGAGCTTTAAGCTTTCTTGAGTCAGAAGCAAAACAAGCAATGAATAAAATCTGAGCAAATTCCATGACAGGCCTTATATCTCTAACTTTTAATCCATATTGCATGTCTCTAGAGCTTAATATTGTCTCCGGTGGAGTTTTTGAAGCCTGAAATATCTATGTGCACAGAAAGCAAGTTCATACCAAAGAAACTACATGTAAAAACAATAACAAGATTGAGCTTAATGAACTTCTTGGGATGTTGATGAAGATTGAGCTTTCTTTCTAGTGCTGCTGCTGCATCATGTTTACATCTTTCATTCATTTTGTAATGTGTATAATTTCTCAAATACTTTCCTAGAATGTTCCAAGTCAAACCTGTTTTATGCCACCAATATGTGTCTCCTCCAATCCATAATAACAATAATTTAATCTTACTGAAGTATATCTCACCGTGCTTTTGCAAACAAGAGCTATGGTTGCAATCAATTGAACATGTAATTTTTATGCTCGCTTTTTGTTACACCCCTACTAAACTTTCAAGACCAAGTATTTCATGTTGTTTGCCATGTTTGTTTGTCAATGTCGATATATATCTAGGTTACTGAATCAAATCACCTATGATTCAGGCAAGGTTTGGTTTTTTCATGTCAGAATTGTTTGGAATCGGCAAGGAACGAACCTGGGTGTTGCCAGGTAGATGTGGTGATTTGAGGGTGTTTTTGTCACGTTTCTAGAAGCAGGCAAAGATTTTGACGTATTTTTTGACTTATTGATCATCAAAAAACCCTAAACAACATCATTTCACTCATTTCGTTAATTTGATGAGCCACAGGAACAAGGGAAAAGCTGTGAATGCTAAAGGAATAGTGACAAACAACGAACAAATGCCACCATCTGTTGCTTGAACGTCTTAGAACAAAACCCATCCTTTGCTGCTTGGTTGACACAACAATATATTTCTGTAATGTCCTAGGGTGGCTGTAGCTCTGATCTAGGGTTTTTAGGCACCGGACAGGTGTTATTAATCACCAAGATCTGCAATATTCATGGCACAAATTCTAACAATTGAAAACTCTATTCTATGCTCAATGTAAAGAACAAATCAGGTCGATAAATCTGATTTAACTTTCTTTTGCTGGTACTGTCAATTCAAAGAGATTCAGGGTATGTGTAATACACTCTGCTCATACTGTGACTATTGATTTCTATTCAACAACATGCATATCCACAGGTAACAACAGCATTTATCATCATAGAATCAAATCATGGATACAGATAGGAAAGAAATAAGATCTCAAATAGACTGACCACCAAGGATTACACTGCTGTCACATTAAATCATTATATCCCAGTTTGCCACTGGCAAATTTACAAGTATCTATATGTACCTCAGTGATAATCATAGAGGGCTTTGCTCTGCAAATAATTTCCCTTGATTCCTATTTCCTCATGGCCTGACCCAAGGAGTGTTGAATAATCTGTAGCTGACCGGAGTATTGGCACTGTAAACACTTCCAGTGTTATGAATGGTCCCTGGCAGGTGGTAGTCGAATCCTTCAGCAAGTAATATCCCTTGGAGTGAAGCAATAGCTGATTAGAGGCCTGGATACTGATTTCCGCCTGAGATTGATGCAAAGACCTTAACCTAGCCTGTGGATTGCGATAGTGGATAACCTGATCCGCCCTGTCAAAAAGGGATGACTGGCCAAAGGTAGTTATGATGATGAAAGCAAATTAATTCAGATTCCAGCACGCCAACCTCTATCTCCTTGAAATACAGAGTAATGTGATCTCACCGCTTCCCTATGGATATTCCTGAAATTCCAAACAAATCACCAGATTTAGCTGTTGCAATTTCCGTATGAACTTGCCCAAATTGAGAATAGGGGTTTTGTCCTACCTCAATGCCGCAAACTAGGGTTTTCGTCCTGGAATGCAGGTTGACTTGAGAAACAATCAGCAAGATGCAATACCAATTCGATGTGTAAAAATGAATCCATGATCAACATTTGTACCTTCTGTTTAGGATGCATGGGTCTTAAATTTGGGCGCCCAAGTTTGAAAATTTAAATTTACTTTTATTTATTTTATTTTATATTTTATATATATATAGTGTTGAAAAACAATATTATTTTAATAATAATATTAATTATTAGGAATGGAGGGGACATGACAATTTGCGCCCTCTTGTGCTCAAACCAGCCTCAACAAATAGTCATGAGATAGGTATTTATCATGTTGCTCGATTTCACTGTTCTTGACCAAAGGTCCAAAATCCAAGCAAGAAAGTTGGATTAGTTTGCATTGGAAAATTGTTGATAAATGCCTATTTAACTTAAAATAAATTTAGGATATCAAAAAATATAGCATATTTATACATGTTAGCATTTTAATTTGCACCTTTCAGTGTAACACAAAATGGAATAGATATGCAATAGAACTGCTCTTCGAATTAGAAGGGGAAACTCAAAACTACCCTACCATGAACAATATGTACTTGCAATTTACAATCTTTACAATGATTTTTAGGGTGGTTCATGTTCATTTGGGGGTTTGTTTTTAGTCAAAAACCATATAATCCTTAGCCTAGTGTTGAAAAAGTGTTTTAGCCTTTTACCCTAAGCAAAACCAAAAAGATACACGCTTACATCGTTTCAATTGAAAATAAAGACTGTAAGTACAAACAGAGTTGAACAGGCTAACACATAAACACAAATGCTATGGTTGAATTAAATGTAGGGCTTGGAACAAAACCCTGAGCGACACCTTCAAGTTCATCTACAATACAAAGCTTGCAAATTTGTTGAAGCGATATAACTCTTAGCACACATAATGAGGCATCTTAATAAAAATTTATAAGCAATATAGGCGTAATAAATGTCATTCAGTGAATAAGAAATTTAGGATAATAATAACCTTGAGTATAGATGAATAGGAACTCTAGCAATATACAGGCATGGGAATTATCATTGATTAAACCATAGGAGCAAAAATCTTTTGGGGAAAAAATCGGCAAATCAAAAGTATAAGATTTTTTCAAAAAATCGGGAAAAAATCAGGAAAAAATCAAATTTCCAAAAATCGTAAAAAATGCAAAATATTAATAATATATTATATATTAATAATATTATATTAGAATATATTAATAATAGAAACATTATATTATTATTTTTTTATTGATAATCTTTATATTATTATTATTATTATTTTTAAATTATAATCTTTTTAATTATAATCTTTATAATCTTATTATTATTTTTTTATTGACAATCTTTATATTATTTAATAAACATAAAATTTATTATATAATTTAAAAAAAAAAAAATTATCATTAACACATTAAAATCTAATAAAAACCTAAACACTAATCAAATTAAATATTAATAATTTTAAATTAATTATAAAAGTGAATAAACATAAATTTTATTATAAAATCTTTTAAAAAATAAATTTTTTAGTAACTCATATTAAAATTTAACAAAAAGTAAACGCTAATTAAAATTAAATATTAATAATTTGAAAATAATTATAAAATCTTTTAAAAAACTAAATTTATCGTAAAACTTAATAATACATTATCAACTATTAAAAATATTAATATTAATAATAATTTATAAACTATTAATAATGTTAATATTAATAATTATTTATAAACTATTTAAAATGTTAATATTAATAATCTTATTATTATTATTTTTTGACAATCTTTATATTATTTAATAAACATAAAATTTATTATATAATTTAAAAAATATAAATTTATCATTAACACATTAAAATCTAATAAAAACCTAAACACTAATCAAATTAAATATTAATAATTTTAAATTAATCATAAAAGTGAATAAACATAAATTTTATTATAAAATCTTTTAAAAAATAAATTTTTTAGTAACTCATATTAAAATTTAACAAAAAGTAAACGCTAATTAAAATTAAATATTAATAATTTTAAAATAATTATAAAATCTTTTAAAAAACTAAATTTATTGTAAAACTTAATAATACATTATCAACTATTAAAAATATTAATATTAATAATAATTTATAATCTATTAATAATGTTAATATTAATAATTATTTATAAACTATTTAAAATGTTAATATTAATAATAATTTATAAATATTAAATCTAAGATTTTATTTAACACTTAAAACCTAAATCAAACCATCAAATTTTATTTGTGCTGGAACTTAAACGAAGGTTCGATCTTTTAGTTGCGAACTTGCGTCTGAAGGAAATATTGTAGAGGGTTTAAACAGATACAATTTAAAATGTTGCAGATCGGAAATATTGCCGCGGACGAGCCTTTGATCGATGCCATTTCCCTTGCCAATGAAGCCCGACGGAAAACCAAAAACGGATTGAAGCAATTCTGAGAGTGTTTGAAACCCTAGTTTTACCCTAAAATTGCGTTGAGTCCGATTTATTCAAAAAAATCGCTATTTTTTGGGGGTAAAAATCGCAAAACCTGACAATTCATGATTTTCTCAATAAATCGCGATTTTTATGCGATTTCTGCTTCTATGGATTAAACTAAGTGCCAAAAGGCACTTATTTATATAGTTTACAAAGTTGTTGCATGAAAGTAAATGAAATAAACTAATTAAAGTTCAACTCTAACTACAATTTGCTTGCATGATGTACAAGTTTTATTACAATTTATCTCGTCCACTAATCCTAATATTACATGTCATTGGTAGTTCAACTGGCGATTGAAATCATTACAATTATCCCTTATAAGCTCATGTCTCTCGCATGAAGAGATAGATGATCTAACGATAGATGACTTTAGGCTAAATATAACGTGACTCAAAATATGCTCTTATCTTCGAAAATTCATGACTAAAAATAGTTCGGGCTGTTTTTAGTGAGAGTTGAAAACAAAGCTTTTTTGGCTAATACCCATGCATGACACAGTTAAACTAAATTTTTTTTTGTGTTTCATACTAGTGCATGGTTTATTCTGCTATGTGCATCAATATATGGCCTCAGGTTTTTAATTTTCAGTCTGTTTTTCTTCTTAGGCATGTGCCTAGGGTTTACACGTGCCCATTCACTCTTACATACGCCTCTAGTACTTGTGTGCGCCTCACATGGCCACAATTTTTAACTTTGAAATGTTTTTGATGCCCTTAACGGGTGTGCAATTTCTCTTGAATAAGTAGCTGCTTTACCTTGGATTATCCCGTTGATGCTTGGGTTTGGCATGATTGGTAAGGAAATGGTAGCTTCTCTTTAATCAAAAGTGCACTAAACACTTCCTTTATCAAGACTGAAGTCATTTTGAAAATAGAATCACAACATTCTAGTTAACATGAAAAGTGTGCCAAGTGTGCCAACATCCCCCCTTTGGATGATTCCATCTGCAAATTGGATCAACAACCTCCTTTTTTGTTGGAGCTGTTATCATTTTATAACTATTATGTTCTTAGACTTATTTGTACATGCCAACATGTTCTCTCGAACTCCAAGCCATAGTCACCATTGTATGGGGCTAGCTTATATTGATCTTAAAATATATGAATCATGATCAACCTACAACAATTAGTCAGTCGAACCAAACCCGACTAAGGCACGAATGACTAACAATACAGTTTTTATTTCAAGACAATTGATCAATGGATTGATGATTGAACATAGGTATCATGTAACACAATCAAATAAGCTTGTTAGGTTTCGCATTGGGTACAACAATACAATAGCATTTAAACATAAAAAGCACATGTTTAACTTCAAATGCTTGGTTTCTTGACAATTTGGTAACCTAGAATTGTAAGTGAAGTATTTCTTTTAAATAAAGAATATGACTTGGAACTATTTCAATAAAATAAAGAATATGACTCAGAAGTATTTCTTTAAAATAAAGAATATGACTCGGAAGTATTTTTTGGGCATGAACAAAGAAGATTCCATTAATGTGAAGAGAACGAGGGGGCTATTAGAGAGGGCATTCCAATATGAAGTTAAAGTGATTAGTGATCAAACTGTTGCGAAATGCCTCTATGGAAATGGTTAGCCTTTCAATGTCGTCCGATTAAAATATTTGCAAGATATGTTGAGAAAAGTAAATGAGGCTCCAAAAGAGTATATGGTTGCAGGTTATGAGGTGCACAACACCTTATTGTCAAAGGAGGTAAATAAATATAGATACTTCATTGGCTTCCGTTAGGCATTTGTGGAAATAAAGGGTTGTCCATCATTTCTGATGGATGGAAGGATTGTAGAAATTGACCGTTGATCAATGTGATTGTTGTGTGCCCTAAAGGGGCAATGTGTTTGAAAGGCATGGATTGTGAGGGGCAAATGAAGGACCCATAATTTATTGCTAACATCTTTATACAGTGGATTCAAGAAGTTGGTCCTCAAAATGTTGTACAAGTCATAATGGACAATGCAAAGAATTGCAGAGCCGCTGGTATGTTGGTTGCCTCACAATTTTTACATATATTTTGGACACCTTGTGCTGTCCACTTGTTGAATCTCATTCTTCAAAAGTTGGGCAAGAAAAAACTTGGATCAAACAAATCTTTGTTGAGGCCAAAGAGATTTAAATGTTTATCACAAACCACCACATGTTGCAAGCCATTTTTAGATCATTCTTGTAACTGGAACTGTTGAAGGTAATTGAAACAATAAGGTAATTTTTAATCTTTTGATCCTTTATTTTTGAAAAGGTTGCTGAGATCCAGTTCGCATTCAACACAATTGTCTTGTTGTGAATGTGTGGGAGGTACTTTTTAGCAATGGTCATCAACCAACTTTGGTCAATATGGAGGCAATCAGACAGTTAGAGGGCAACAAATGTAAAGTAGCTGATCCTAGATGACTCTTGGTGGGATTGGGTGGAGTATCTTCTTAGTTTTACTGAGCCCATCATGAGTATGATCCACTTTATAGAAATGGATAAGCCATGTTTAGGAGAGGTATATGATGTCATGAACTCAATGATTAAGAAGATGAAGTCCACAAATGAAAAGGAGCAAAATCTTGAAGAAACTTTTTTCAAAGAGATGCAACCAAGTTGTGTTGAATGGTGGAACAAAATGACCACCCCACTACAACTTGCTTTTCCATTGACTCCCAAATATTATAGCGATGAGATCCTTGTTGTGCTAGCGAGGTTGCCTCCTTATAGTGATGTAGACGGCAACAAAGGGTACATGAAAGTGCTCAAAGTGTTTCTGTTCTTCATGACAAGTGTAGGAAGGATGCTCACTCATGGTGGTACCTCAATGGCCATAAATTGACACACCTCGAGGCCCTTGCGATCAAAATTTTATAGTATCTTTTTTTATCGCACTCTCTAAATTTGAAATTTTTTTCATTTAAAAAATTATTATTCTCAAATATGAAGTTTGATTTATAATTTTATAACTCTAACTCCCTCATTTTGCCTCAACAGGTTGCCATTTCCTCTTCATCCACTCAGTGAAGTGGAATTGATTGGCATCAAGTAAAGCAAAGGACCTAGTTTCTGTGCATTCCAACTTGCAGCCTCTTACTGACAAATAGAATGAATACAAGGAAGGGATAACAAAGTTATGGGATGTAGACCTAGAGTGAGCTGACTTGGATGTTTTTGTTGCCACACAATTTTCACTTTTTGAGGAGTTGGCTAGCCAACATACTTTTATTGCTGGTGGCAGCGGGATTGCGTGTGGTTCTTCTAATCTACCTACATCATCTAATGTCAATGATGATGATGATGGTCTTGATGATGATCCATATTCTATTGATTACCTCAGTGATCGGATTCACTCAAAACCTTGTCGGATCCGGGTCCGATTCGAACTTGGTCCAGATTCGGAACAGATTTGCGGATCGGTCCGTCCAGGGTTCAAAAAAACAACGTTTGATTCGTCCGGGATGAACCTGGGCGAACCTGTCACGAATTCAAATAGTATTTCGGGCTGCCGTGATGAATCTAGGAATTTTTTGATGAATTGCGTACACCAAAAACACGATTTTTAAATTTTTGTTCGTGACGGGAGAGAAAACGAAAATACGTTGCAGGAGATAAATATTTACTGTTTTGTGACTGTAATATTCTATACATTATTACACAATGACTAATAAAGCCCGTTGCCCTTTCCAACTCATGAAGATGTTCGCAGATTCTATATAGTATATATTATTTAATATTATTAATATATATTTTTTGATTGGTAAGGAGGGATTATTTAGACTGGCCCCACACCAATGGAGGTCACAAGGGGGATCTCCTTCCCATCCACATATTCAACTTAGATCACTTATTCAACATAGAAGCCACAATGGAAGTCCAAGAGCCACAACTTGGAATTCCAACTATAGATGTCACTTGGGGGATTCGAACTTGGATCTCCATCTTGAGAACCTTATGGCCTTGCCATTTAAGCACAACCCTTGTGACTATATATATATATATTCTACGATCAAACCCAAAACAAACCCAATCCCAAATTTTTTTTGGGCCAAATCAACGAATCGAATCTGTGAACCCGAACCAGGATCCACACTAGAACTGGCAACTTAGCTGATTACTAATTTTATTATTTTAATTATTGAACAATGAATATCTATCATGAGATTCAACTTTGACAGATTGATAATAGATATTGAATTAGTATATTGTGTTTCAACTTTGTAAATTTATGGTAGTTTTTTTAGCATGTGGATGATATGTGGTATTTTGAACTTAATTCCTGTTTTTGTAGGCTGCAAATATGTATGCGGCCCCAATTGTTTTTGCTGTATTAGCAGAATGTACTGATAGCTGTGCTTGATTCTGATTCGGTGTACTCAATGTGGTGTTGCTCGATTGTGTCACCATAGGTATAAGTAGAAGATGATGTAAGCCCGTGTGAAGGTTTATGTACAACATTTTGACCATCGGAAATCCCTAAACGACAACATTTCATTCATTTTGTGAGTTTCACACACTGCAGTGACAGCAGACAATGGGAGCAAACAGGGTACAAAACGGTGGTCAAGTAACGTTTTTGGTGCATTTTGTTTGATTCATAGCCAACAGCAAACAACAAAGATATAGCCTGCCTCTATCTGCTGCTCGAACAAGACTTATCTCTATCTGTGGCTCAAATCATCTGCTGTTTAAATTATGTGCTGCCTTATGAGTTGTTTGTTTTAGGGTTGCATTATTCATAAGTGATATATTTATATTATTTTTTAATATTTTATATATTATGGCACTGTTTAGATGTTTGCTTTATCTAAATATTACGAAGCCCTTTATAACATTCATGATTTTAGCACCATTTATAATTTATCTATATTATAACATTTTAGTTTTATATATAGATGAATATTAATACTTTTATTAAATTATATTCAAATATGCACATATCTAGTTGTATATGTTATTTCATAAAATAAAGTGATTTTAATTTATTAATATTATATTATTTGAATATTATTATATATTTTTTATACAGATGTACGCAGAATGTACTCAGCCCCTACCCCCCAACTGCTGTACCTGCATACCATAAGCCCATACCCAATTCTGATTCGGTAACTTAGATATGGAACAAAATTTCATAGGTGCATTCTATTGCACAGATAACAACCACCTGCAAGAGAGGGTCCAGAAGTCGTGACTCTGGAACTGCCGGAAATGTTAGTATTTCAGAGAGGGAGAATGCTAATATATTTATCCAAGGACTTGCACCCAAAGGCGTCCTTGCCAAAACTGTCAGCATCACAGATTGGCATTGTATGCATTTAGAAGCTTTCTTCAGTTAATTGATTTCCTTTTTCTTCAAAGCAAACTTTTGAATTAAGAGTTCAAAATTTCAGGGATGCAGAGAAAATAATAATCTATTCTTTCATGATCTAGAAATGTTTTGTTCTGCAGATCCATATGGAAGATCTTTAAAGCGGTTATTTTTATGTAATATAATTTTACATCATATTAATTCACATTGTTTTATTCCTTATAAATTTATGGTATGAGTATAGGGCAAAATGCATGGGCTTACATTATGCGGCTATGATGTTATCCAATTGTAAATTTAATTATTTTACCACTTTTAGTGGGCCTTTTAGCAAGAGTTGTAGTGTTAGATTTATTTATGAGGTACTGGATCTGTTGGTAATAAACTAATTGAATGTTGTTTTCTGATATAAATCCATCAGGTTATCGTTGGATATGCTGCTCTTCCACTGTCCACTCATGTCCAGTATGTTCTTCACCTTAATCATTTTGATAGATTTCAGTATAGAGAAGGCAGGAGTTTAAGTTGATAATTGATCTCACTTTTAATGTTTCAGAAAATGTTATTAATATTCTTCATGTGAAATATCTTTTGTCAGTGATATTAGCTTTTTCTGCAACAATTTATTACAAAAGTTTATTGGATACAAATCAGATTTGCATTTATTTGAAACTTTTGTTTAACACATTTTTCAACTGTTTGCTGGCATCAATCTTCAATTTGAATGAAGTGTATTTTAGGATTTGGTCAAACTAGTGTGAAATGTTCTTCCTTAAAAGCTTGTATTTTGCTTATGGATGAGGTTTATCGACTTGAACATATGTTGTAATGTCCCGCTCTAAAGGAGACATTACGAGTCATATTGAAATGATATAAATTAATGGACGTTATGAAAGAGATGTCATGCCCCCATATGAAAGATAGTTATTAAACAAAAGAATTAATTAGACAAGAAAAAGCAAAAAAAAGACGAGATAAAAAAAGACAAAAAATTTTCAAAAAGACAAATTAATTAATTAAACTTAAAAGAGGCAGCGGTTGTTAGTTACCAAGAGATGTGTTCCCTCCAAAGGGCAGCGAACCTTGGAGAAGGTGTGACTCTTTACCAAGGAAAGTATGAAAGGAAGAATAAATAAGAAAAGTAATAAGAAAAGAAGAAAAAGGTATCTGCAGCAAGACATAAATAAATATATCACAACAGTACAAACAATAGACATCAGCAAGAGATATAAATATATATTACAGCAGAATAAATAATTGACATTGACAAGAGGAATGTATAGCAGCCATGGATCATAGACCTGTCAATCCATCCATTGAAGCAGAAATAAATAAAGAATATGAAATATTCCAAGTAAATATTGCAGCAGATGTATATTAAGAGATGTGACCCTTCAATAAAGGCAGCCACATATGAAAGGTTGTGACTCTTTCCAATAAGAGATATAAAATAAGGAGGCAAGCAATCTTCATGGGAGAAAAGAAATATAAGAATCCATCAAAAGGAAATATATCAGCAGTAATATATATATATATATATATATATATATATATATATATATATATATATATAATCCTTGAACTGAACTTGAAATCCATCAAGAGGTAGACTATATCAATCATCTAACAAATCCTAAGCAATCCCTTTTGAAATCAGGGAGATGTTCGCAGGTAGGAAGGATGGCCCTTCCAAGTTCATGAGAGATGAGCGGTGGACTGACCCTTCTCATACTCTTATCAAGTTAAGCCAAGAGGTGCATTATGAGCTGTTAGGTGGAATGACCCCTTTCATGCTCTCGACAATATCATGCTCTTGGGCCGACTAGAGTTGTTAGGTGGGCTGTCCCCTTTCATACTCGTGGGGCTTGATCAAGGAGGGCGACTAGCCTCCAAGGTGGACTAGGAGCTGTTACGTGGACTGGCCCCTTTTATGCTCTCGACAAGATTGTTAGGTGGACTGACCCCTTTCAATATTGCTACTTGCAAGAGTTCCTAAAGAATTCACTATGTGATTGGCTTGAGGGATTGTGTTGTGATGGATTGAACCAAATATTGATTATGTTATGAAGTATTGATCTCATTATTAGTTATGCTATGATAGATGAATTTAATATGAATGATGCTATGAACTAAATATTATCTTAATTTATTTATCTTCAATATTTCTAATGTCCTTTTCTAGTAGTTATCACTGTATGCAAGTAAATGAATCAGGAATATCCCAAAAAGGGACATTACATATGTGAAGCATGTTAATAGCGTGTAGAATATTTATTGCAATTTCTCTATACCACTATCAAGAGTTTGGGTATAACTTTGCATTAGGCATCTAGGGGCTGATAGATTGATGTATATTGAGGTTATGGAATAGGTCACATTTGGTGTGTATAATCTTAGATATACTGGGTCAAACAAGCAACTAACTAATTGTTGACATTCTGCGACATGACTTTCTTGAACTTGTTAGACAATATGATATTGGTTGAGTCATGAGCCATGATATGTCCAATTAAATTGCGAGGGAAGAATTGAAAGTTAACATATTTTGTTGGTTAATAGTACACGCTCTTTGGGCATGCATCCAATAGGGACTTAGATTGGTTCAAGTAAATGCTTTGGGTATGCCCCTCCTAGGGTGTGCTTGTTATAGTTACAACTGGACTATTGGGTTGTTCATGTTTACTATTCTCCCTTTCCTGTTTGATACGAGATGTTGTAGGCTTGCCTTTTGCATCGAATCAACATTTACAACGCAATGAACATAAAAGTCTAATAGAAAAGTCAGGTAGGCAGAGGGCACGATGGGGAAAATGTTGAACGAAAAAAACATGGCGAGGTTTTTTTTGGTTACATTTTACTTCGACATGGCACAATATTTTTGAATGCCAAATCCATACATATCAAACGTGGCTCTAAATTTGCCCTAATTCTGGTTACGGGCAGTTATGGTATTCAGGATGTATTTGAGTCACATTGTACCTGTATTTGTAGTAGGTATGCCAGTACGTGTATCAGGGGAGGGGGGTTGGTGTATCTAGCAACATTGGATCAAGAGAATGGTGGCTTGCAGCTATTGTGGGTTTAATATGGTAGGAGGGTATCCTTTGATTGAAATTCCACCTTGCTCAAATTGCTCATTGAGGTGCCCAATTGTTTAGCCAAGTGGAGGAACAATTGAAAAGAGAAATGAATGCTCTACTTTCCAGGGATGAGGAAGAGAAGATTGAAAGGAAGAGGACAAAGTCTATAGATGCCTTGCACAAAGTCCAAAATTTGAGGCATTGTTAGAGAAAGTCCCAAAAATATTCTCATCTAGTAGTAGAAGATTAGAGGAGAATATGGTGGAAAAAGGATTGCAACATTTTATCGTATGGGTGGATAGATGGCTAGAACATGACATTGGAGGGGGTGATCCAGGATGTTGGGATGGAGAATGTTGTCCAAATTGTCGAGATGACACAATTGCATATTTAGCCGCATAGAGACTTTGAGGAGAGGCATCCCACATTTTTTTGAGTCCTTGTGTTGGCCATTTCCTCTATTTAATACTCGAGGGCATAAGGAAGATTGGATGGATCAAAAGTGTGGTCGAGGACACTAGAAACATTACCAAATTTATCTACAACTATAGATGGATCCTTAGTTTGATGAGAGAGCACACCAAAGGCAAGGAGCTTTGTGATTGGTGCTGACATGATTTGTCACAAATTTTATCACTTTACAGAGCATTTTAGGGGCAATACCTTCTTTGAAGCAGATGTTTGTGAGCATTGCATGGTTGGACTCTCCATATTCCAAAATGCTGAAAGGGGAGAATGTCGAAAGGATGACTTCGATGAGGTGCTCACCAAGAATGCAAAGGTGATACTCAAGGTTAATAACAAATGTAAGTGTTAAAGAGGGTTTTTTTGCTGTTTTTTTGGTTAGTTTAATTTTAAATTTGAACTTTTTACTGATAGTGTCTTTGGTCAATATTTTGCATTTAGTCAATGGGGATAAAATGCCGATGGGTTATCTCTATGAGGCCATGGAAACAACCAACGAGGCCATCTTGATTATTATCGTGGGAACAAGAGAAAGTATGAAATCATTTGGGGCATCATTGATAATAGATAGAGAAACCAACTCTATCGATGAATGCATGCCATGGTATCTAAACTAAGGTTGCAGGATATGCCCCTGTCTCACCCCTATGTATCAGCATGCCCGGTACGGTACTGGATGGATATGACTCAGATGTTGTACCTACCTGTACTGAAAACACTCCTGCTTTTTCAGCCGTGTCAGATGTGTAGGATTTGACTGCTTATAAAAACTAACTTGAATCTTGAAAAATCTATCAAAAAACCTAAAATTGTAGGAAAAAAACATAATTTTTTTTTTCTATAAATAAACTCGCGAGCTGAATGAAATCGCGACATTGTTTTTCAATAGTTTTCCCTCCGTGCAACTTATTTTTTCAACCCATTTTCCATCCATGCAACTTGTTTTTTCAACGTGTTTTTTCGACTTGTTTTTTGGATGTAGGGTATAAATTTTTCAAGTGAAATTTTATAAGACTTGACTTAAAAAATGCACGCACCAATATTTATTATCGTTTTGTTTTGTAGTATTTTTTATTTAAATTATCTATATAGTTTTTATTTATATTTAAATTTCATTATTTTTTATTTATTGTTATTTATTATTAAAAAATATATTATTCTTTATTAAATTAGTAATATTTAAATTTTAATATTATTTTAATTTATATTTACATTATTTTATTATAATTTTTAGTTAAGATTTAAAAAATTAAATGTGAAAGTGAATTATTTGTCAATTATCTAAATATAAACATTTCAGAATATGTAGCAATTATGTGTCTAGACTCTATATATATTGCTTCTAAAGTAATGAAAATCTCCTCTAATAACTTATAAAATTGTGTTATATATGTGCATACGTGTTTTTTATGAATATTGTATCCAACCGTATCCATATTAGGGGCCTTGAAAAATGGCCGATACCGTACCCGTATCCGATACCGTATCCTATCTGATATCGTATCTGTGTCTGTGCAACTTTGATCTAAACCCCAATTTTTTTGCTTTGATATGTTTATGGCTGATGAGGAAGTCCTGGCCATAGAAGCAATAAACGCCAAAAAATCGTGATTAATCACGAAACGGGCCGAACTCTGATTTTTTCCCTTTTAAATCGCGTCTCATGTAGAAATCATTAATTGAGATTTTCAATGATTTTTTGGGCGTTGAAATCACGCTTAAATCATTTTTAATTGCCGTTGACCCACATGATTTACCCCCGCAATTTATTCGTGCGATTTCACCTTTTCGGAACCCGCGACTGGCTATTTTTAGCATTTTCTCACGATGTTTTGGTAGAACGAGGCATTTGCAGGGTGTTTAGTCGCTGTGACAACCTTTTGGTTGACACATTTGCTGGTATTTATCACATTCTTCATCTCTTTACTTTCTCTGCCGTTTTTATATGCGATTCTGTATGCTTTCAGCTCAATAGTAAATAGAAAGCTTTCTTTGTTAAACATATATTTCCACTGGTGAAGAGTCAGCCCTATCCACATATATTTCTCCACATTTCGCACTCTCTGAATATCAGCCCTATCCGACTGCTACCCCGCAAGATTGAATTGCCTATTGGCATTTTCTACTTTTCCTAATCTACAAAATGCCCCTTGTATTGATCATTCCCTGAATTCTTCACATCCTCTGGATCTGTACTTGCTATAGCTCGTTTCACTGTTAAACTTTATAAAATACTTATTAGGTTCAACAAATTTATATGTCACTGTTAAACTTTATAAAATACTTATTCATTGACTTTTTCAGAATACTATTTATAAAATACTTATTCAGATTACTATTTATAGGCTTAGATCACCTGACGTTGGTGTTACAGTGATGTATTAGCTTCAACAAATTTATAAGCTTATTCTGAATACTTGAGGACTGCTTAGATAAAATACTTGACGACAGTTAAACTTTTGAAGTTTTGACCATACTGGATACTGTCACTCTCACTGAGAATATTTGCAGCAGCATTAATTTAGAAGGGACCTGTAAATTGTTATTATTAGTGTCATTTCGGGAATCTGCTTCATCATTAAACAGTGCAGAACCCTTATTGTTACTTTCGTGGTCATGATGCCATTAAACTGCTGAACATTAATGTTCTGGACATTCTTGGTTATTCGATATTTTGCTGCAAATGGGTGATGTGACTGTGCCGGGAATACACCTGCTCATACTTTTGTTGAGCTCATAAAGGTAATTAGGTTCTTTAATGAATCCAGATTTTAGTTCTCATGCTTACTGCCAATTCTATGTGTCAATTTTCCAAGTTGTGCAAGGCATGATAGCCATCCCTTCTTGTTCTCCGTATCTTGTTGTTGTGTGAATATTCAAGTGATTGTTGATTCTTGCAAAAGTTGGAAGGATCATGTTCTCTCTCTTCCAAAATGTGAGTTCTGCTATCATTTGGGATAACTTTAAGCACTGTTTTCTAAGAAACTAAATTATCTTAACAGGGAGGGACAATATTAATTGTTTGAGCCTTAAACACCCTTTCATATGCCAAAAAGTCTCAAGTTTAATTTTCTCTATTTGTTCAAGTTATTTTTTGTTAAATTCTGTCCTTGATAGGTCTTGTTTAAGATGTAAACTATAGTGCAGTGCAGCAGTTGTGTGTAAATGAATCATATGTGTAAGACAAAAAATCAAGTTGTTAATGTCTATTGATATTCTATTGATTTATGTCATGTCTCAAGTAAGTGATAAGATAAATTGTAAAAATGGTGAAAGTGAGATAGAAAGTAAGAGTTCAAAGAGTAGAGTATGTGATGTTAGGAGAGGAGATATAAAAGTTTGTATTTATATTGACTAAAAAAATTCTGCAAATATTTTCAAATTTTACTATAATGTAGGTAAAGAATTCCCTCGTCTTGCTGAGTATGAACCTAGTCTCGTACCTTAAAAACAAGTAAACAAAGAGCTTACCATACCGTATGTACACAAAGCTCTTATAACTTCATATTGTTGAATAGGAAGTTCATGTTAGTTTCATTGTGCCCAACTGTACATGAAGCACTCATAACTGTATGTTGCTGATTAGAACTTCATATTCTTAAACATGAGTCACGAGATATATTATTGCTTCACAAGAATAGTATTATATCCTATCTTCTGCATTCCATATAATTAGTTTATGAGTAGCTAAGCACATCGTTATAACTAACCAAGATTTAGGGCATCACAAAACTAGCCTTAAAAAACATTTGTAAGGTATGTCCCATCCCTGGCGTTGCACATCTGCAAGCCCTTGCTAAACTATGTCTTATGCTGTCTTACAAAGTTTGTGGTGATCCAGTTAACACCACGAGAACATACATTTTGTATTTCAAGAAAAGGCACATTTTGGTTCACCATATATTGATTATGGCTTTAGAGAAAAAGTTAATGCTATTGTTGACTAAAAATTAATTTCTGAGTGTACCAATCAACAAAACAAGAATATCATAGCATCCGGAAAGCTTTGAGTTTGAAAAAGAAACGTAGAAAAAACATAGCATTAACAAAGTTTGAGCACAAGAGAAACCTAGAGATGGAAGAGCTGAAGAGAAAAGGATTATGTTTTAGATGCCAACAACCATGGGGGCAAGGTCACAGATGTAGTGGCAAAGCCCACCAACTTGAAGCACATCCAAATGATGAGTGTACCAACAAGAGGGTCAGAATTGAAAAGGAGAGTCAAGCAATGTTAGCCACCATCTCCCAAGCCTCTAAACATAGCCCATTTCGCATTAAGAGCACACTCAAAGGACATAAAATCATCACCCTTGTAGATAGTGGGCATCCCATAACTTCATCGACCAAAGAATAGTAACCCAAAGGAAACTAAGGACTGTGAATTTTGAGGGGTTTGAGGCAACAACAACCACAGGAGCCAGGGTACAATGTACAACAATAGTGCCCCAATTGGAAATTCAACTAGGGAACCACCGCATCATAGAAGACTTTTATGTGGTCCCCTTAGATGCCGACATCATCTTGGGAACCCCATGGATCTACTCCTTAGGCTGCTTTATGTTTGATCTTCCAAACCAAATCATCCGCTTCCAACATGAAGGGCAGGAAGTCACTCTAAAGGGTTTACCGAATGGGGGCCCAAAAGTGATCTCATGTAAAAGGATGGGGACGATTTTTAGACGAGGGCAGGGAAAATGGGCTGCCCAATGTATGATACTTGACAAAAACACCTCACAAGGAAGGGCCATCCACATAGACATCCAACCTATCACAAGAAAATATAGGAAGGTGTTTGAAGAAATTCCGCCAGGGTTACCGCCTAAGGGAGGATTTGAGCACACCATAGAACTAGAAAAAGGGGCAAAACCGATCATAACCACTTCATACCGTCACCCCCATAAATACAAAGAGGAGATAGAGAAAACCATTAAAGAACTTCTTGAGATGGGGCATATTCAACCCAGCTCTAGCCTATTTGCATCATCCGTAGTTCTTGTCAAAAAGAAAGATGGCACTTTTAGAATGTGCATAGATTATAGAGCTCTAAATAAAAAAACCATCAAGAACTGCTACCCCACCCCTCGGATTGATGAACTCCATGGAGCAAGGTTCTTTTCCAAGATTGACCTTCGGTCAGGATATCACCAAATAAGAATGAGGGAAGAAGATGTGCCTAAAACAGCTTTCCGGTGCCACCATGGGCATTTTGAGTTCCTAGTCATGCCTTTCGGGCTCACCAATTCCTCCACTACCTTTCAATCATGCATGAACCACACCTTTCGCAAGCAACTCAGAAAATTCCTCCTAATCTTCTTTGATAACATTCTTATATACAGTAAAACATGGGAAGAGCGCCTCCAACATATTGATGAGACCCTCAAGATTTTAGAGCAAGAATCCTTGTACGCCAAAGCATCAAAATGTGAATTTGGCATGGAGGAGATACTTTACTTAGGCCATAAAATCAACGCCCAAGGGGTGAGTGTGGATGAAGAAAAAATAGCAGCCATCAAGGATTGGCCTAAACCCAAAACTCTTACACAACTGAGGGGCTTTGTAAGATTGTGTAGTTATTACATGCACTTTGTGAGGGGATTTTCAAAGATTGCTGCCCCCCTCACAGACCTAACCAAGAAGGGGGCCTTTGCATGGAACGAAACAACCCAACAAGACTTTGAAAAACTAAAGGAAGCCATGAGTTCATGCCTAGTGTTAGCCATCCCCGACTTCACCTTACCCTTTGAATTAAAATGCGATGCATCTGGGGAGGGGATTGGCACAGTTTTGATGCAAAATAAGCATCCTATAGCCTTTGAAAGCCGGAAACTTACCCAAGCAGAAAGACACTACCCTATCTATGACAAAGAGATGTTAGCTATAATGCATGCCTTGGCAAAATACCGCCAATACTTGGTCTGCACAAAGTTCCATGTGAAAACCGATCATAATAGCTTAAGATACTTCATGCATCAGAAGGACTTGAACGACTGCCAACAAAAATGGGTGAGCCGGATACAAGCCTATGACTTTGACATTGAGTACGTGAAGGGGGCTAAGAATGTGGTAGCAGATGCCCTATCCAGACAGCCTTGCTTGAAAACTATAACCAGTATATCTGCAGAATGGAAATATGACATCATTTCAGAGTATGCCAAAGATCCCCAAGCTAGTGAAATCTTGGAAGGACATCCCCCCAATGAAGAATACAAGGTGTTAGAGGAACTCATCTTATATAAGGGTAGAATCTTTCTAGTGCCTAAATCAAAAGTAAAAGGGAAGGTTCTTAAAGAATATCATGATAACCCACTAGCCGGGCACCGAGGATACTACAAAACATACAAACAGGTAAGGGAGAAGTACTCATGGAAAGGGCTCAAGAAGGATGTGCTAAAATATGTGCAAGAGTATGACATGCCAACGGAATAAAACCAAACAAAGCCATCCAGCCGGACTCTTGCAACCCTTAACCCATTCCCGATAAAAAATGGGAAAGTATCTCTATGGACTTTATTACCGGATTGCCAAAAACTCAGGGAAAAGATTGCATATATGTGGTGGTTGATAGGCTTACCAAATATGCCCACTTCTTTGCCATATCCACGGAGTATAAGGCACCCCAGGTAGCAGAAGTATTCTTCAAAGGGATTTTTAAACTCCATGGTCTACCAAGAAATATTGTCAGTGATCGGGATAGTTGGTTCATGAGCTAATTTTGGCAGGAACTCTTTCGGTTATTAGGGACTACTCTTACACCAAGCACCAGTTACCATCCCTAGATAGATGGTCAAACATAAACTGTCAATAAATGGATAGAAGGCTACTTACGGAATTATGTCACTGGACAGCAGAGTGCATGGGTCAAATGGTTGCATTTGGGAGAATATTGTTATAATACAACCCACCACATGTCCATCAAAATGAGTCCCTTCAAAGCATTGTATGGATATGAACCCACCACTTTTGGGAGCTTGATTACCCAAGAAAGCCAAGTGCCCCGAGCTAAAGACTTCGTGCAAGAGAGCATGGACATCCTGAATACGTTGAAAGACAATTTGCACCACGCCCAGAACCAACAAAAGATGTACGCAGATCGGAATCGTGTTGAAAGGACTTTTGAAGTGGGATATCTAGTATTTCTCCGGTTACAACCTTATAGGCAATCATCCCTTAAGTCTAATGGAACAGAGAAGCTAAGACCCCGGTTCTACGGGCCCTACAGGATCACACAAAGGATTGGAGAAGTGGCCTATGAACTAGAGTTGCCCAAGGAGAGCCGCATCCACAATGTTTTCCATGTATCCAGATTAAAGAAAGTATTGGGCCAACAAGTAGTCCCCTGTGCAGAATTACCTCCAATGGATGAAGGCATGCTGATCCTCGAGCCCGAAGCAGTCCTCAACATGAGGGAGAAAAGATTAAGGAATAAGACTATTCCGGAGTTCTTGATCAAATGGAAGAACCTACTTGAAGAAGATGCTACATGGGAGGGTGAAGAGATCTTCAATCACCCTAACCTCAAGTTGCTTATGGGCAAGCAATTTGAGGGGGGAGGACTGTCATAACCCCGAAGAAGAATAATTAATTTCTCAAAATACATTTTTTTATTTGCAAACATTATGAAGTCTTACGATGCACAACCAATTAATTTTGATCAATGTTAAATAAACAATATGATCGATTTAATAATAAATCATGGTTTATCAATTAATCGACTTAATCATTCTAAACATGCCTTAACACAATGAATTAGAAAGAGGCACGAGACACACCCCTGGTAGAAGTTGCATCTAGGGAGAGAGAGACGCCATAAATAAGGCAAGAAAATCGATGGTTTAGACAGCAGGAAGGATGAGTGAAGAGACTGACGGGTTCGAGGCTCAGGTGAGATTACTCACTTGGTTTTAATATTTAGTTTCCTTAGTCAAACATAATGATGCTGCATGTACCTTGTCTTTATTCAATGAAATGCATAAATCATTTCTGACGTGTTTCAAGCTATTCTGCTGTGATAGAACAAAATCTGGAAATAGATTTTTGGCATTGATATTGGGCATTAGATATGGCGGACTGTGTAGTCCTGGAACGACTGTAGATTATTATGGCTTATATTTCTTAGAACTAATGCCCGATCTGCATTCATGTGTGATTGATCCCTGATATACCCTCATATGCAACGGTATATATATATATATATATTAAAACTGAATTGTAGACTGCATTAATCTGTAAGATATGATGAATGAACTACAAACATGAATTCTGGTATATTTCCTCCTGCACTCTGATATATCTCTTGCTGAATTATATACTTCTGTTTGACTCTTTCATAGAATATTAGAGGCAAATTACAAATAGATCAATAGTGGCTGCATATTTGGAGATTGTCTAGAAACTACCTGCATTCTGATTGTCATCCAGTCAGGAGGGGTGAATCATAACTTAAGTAGACTGTCTAATAACCCCACCCATGTTTCCACCCCATAGGCCCAAACCAAGGGTTGGGCATTCTGCCCCACAGGCCCGAGGCAAGGGTTGGGTCAAGAAGGGGTGAGGGTTCCCACATAGGATTATGCCCCACAAGGCCGAGACAAGGGTTGGGCAATAAGACAGTGTTAGGCCTTGGGCTACTTAAGATTTTTATGATTCCCCTCCTTGGCGCGCAGAGTGACTCTTCTTACATACGTGTTTCCATCTGTAAGTATGATTCTGTTGGATTGCTGGATACTAGATATTAAAACTAACATGTAGCAATATGGACTTGTATATACATGATGATGCAGGTACTATTTCAAGAGAACATTTAAAGAGAAGAAACCCTAAACCTAATCCACAAGCGAATTCTAGGGCAAATCAGGTAAGTGCCATTACATTAGCACATCATTTGCCTTAAGAAAATTATTTTTTGCAAATTTGGTATCGTGAAAGATTGAATTCAAATGCTTTTGCAGATTTGATCATAATGCCACGTCAAAGAGAGTTTGCGTGGACACATTGGACATCAGTCTTGGGTATAACCAAGGTCAAATGCGACTGATGTAAAACTAATGTCAATGGTGGCATTTATTGCTTCAAATGTCATTTGGTGATGGAGGCAAGACATGACACCATTGCTTGCATAAAATGCCTTGCAAATGTCACATATTAGCAAAAACAAGCTCTTCTGGCGATTTCTGATAAGTGCCATTACATTAGCACATCATTTGCCTTAAGAAAATTATTTTTTGCAAATTTGGTATCGTGAAAGATTGAATTCAAATGCTTTTGCAGATTTGATCATAATGCCACGTCAAAGAGAGTTTGCGTGGACACATTGGACATCAGTCTTGGGTATAACCAAGGTCAAATGCGACTGATGTAAAACTAATGTCAATGGTGGCATTTGTTGCTTCAAATGTCATTTGGTGATGGAGGCAAGACATGACACCATTGCTTGCATAAAATGCCTTGCAAATGTCACATATTAGCAAAAACAAGCTCTTCTGGCGATTTCTGATAGTGAGGCAAAAAAAGGCAAGAACTGGGATAGAAATGGCTTTTAATTCTACAAATGTTAGGAGCAATCCTTTGGATGAGGCAATCAGTGCACAAGAGTCTTTCAAGGAGTCTGGGTCAACACCTTCTTCTACAGCACGTTACCCAAACACAAGTGGAGGAAACATTAATTCTTTCTTTGTACCTCATAGTAGACCAGGATCACATACCACTTTGGAGAGTACATGATTGAGGAAGAACGTTCATGAACAGGTAAAGAAGGCAATTGCAAATTTCTGGTACTACTCTAGCCTATCGTTCCATGTTGCCAAATCTCCATATTGGCAATGTATGGTGGATACTATTGCAGCTGCAGGTCTTGGGTTTAAAGCCCCACCTTGTGAGACATTAAGGGTTGGTATGTTCAATGATGTAGTATAGGATGTTAATGATGTTGTTTATGAAGATCAACTAGAGTGGACAAAGACTGGTTGCACCATAATGTCAGATGGATGAACAGAGAGAAGGTACCAAACCCTCATCAACTTCCTTGTCTTTTGTGATATTGGCACAATTGTTTTGAAATTTGTGGATGCATCAAATAGGATAAAATTTGCAGTTGCATTGTTCGAGTTGTTTGACGAGGAGGTCATGGATGAAGGACCACCAAATCTGGTATAGTTTCTTACAGACAATGTTGTTGCTTGTGTCGTTGGGAGACTCTTGATGAACAAGTATCCCTTTATGTTTTTTAGCCCGTGCGCGGCACACTGCCTTGATCCAACCCTAGAGGACATTGGAAAACTTGAATGAGTTAAAGAGGTATTGCAAAAGGTTCGCACAATTACCAAGTTCATCTACACTCACACGAGGGTGTTGTGTGTAATGCGCTCCTTCATAGAGGGCAACGAGCTAGTTCGGCCAGGGGTGACACAATTTGCTACGCACTCCCTTGCATTGCAGACTCTTTGCCAGCAGAAAATGAATTTGGAGCGAATGTTTGTTTCAAATGAGTGGATTGAGTCTGGCTTAACAAGGCAAACAAATGGCATAATGGTGGCAGAGTACATTTATTCTACAAGTTTTTGGGATGCAGTTGAACAAGTTGTAGCTTTTTCAAAGCCTCTAGTAAAAGTTTTGAGGCTAGTGGATGGGGAGAAATCTCCCATGGGTTATTTGTATGAGGCCATGGATCGGGCTAAGGAGGTGCTGATGGGTAGGATGGAAAATGACAGGGACATGTACATGCCATTGTGGGACATAATTGATAGGAGAAGGGATTAACAGATGCACTCCCCTCTCCATGTTGTTGGATACTATCTGAATCCAACCTTGTTCTATAGCTCCTCATTCAGAGATGACGATTTTGAAGTCACACATGGCCTATTCATGTGCATGGAGAAAATGTTCCCTAACCCAGAAAAGTTGCAGGTAGTTATAGAGTTGCCAATGTACAAGCATGCAAGGTTTTTTTTCTCAAGTGTGGTTGTTGTTCTAGGCAGGAAGACCTTCCAACTAGATAGACTCTATAAGCTTTGGACAACTTCTCTATATTGTGGACATGTAGATTAAAGGTGTTAAGCTTTTAATGTATCTTACATGATATCATCTCAAAATAATTTGTGTTTTTCAGCACAATGGTGGGATTCTCATGGCCACGATACCAAAAATCTTAGATGGATAGCAAGACACATATTGAGCCAGCGATGCAGTTCATCCACTTGTGAGCGTACTTAAGAGTGTTTCTGAACAACCGTCTAACACAACAACGGATGAATGACTTGGTGTTTGTTCACCACAACCTCCACCTGAAGCTAAAGAAAGCTCAAGGTTAGACTTTTAATATACTTCCAATCATAGTTATAATTGTATTCATTATGTTTTTCACTTTCAATTGCCAAGACTAATTTCTATATGGACAAAATTAGGTATTGCTGAGGATGACGAGCCAATTGACCTTGATGAAATTGATCCAGAGTCTGAGTGGATTGGAAATAATGATGAATTTCTCAAACTTGAGGATTTTGATATCCTAATAGAGGCCAACATGGATAGTGATGAGGTTGAATGACTTAGGAGAGGCTCTAACCCAGGAGCTTCATGATCAGGAACTAGAATTCTCTAGTGTAGCAAGACTCATTGGCTACGTCTAATTTTTTGGAATTTTGTACTTGCTTTATAGGTTGACTTTGTATAAACTGGATTGTGATTGAAAATCTGTAAACTTTCAGCATCTAGTTATTATTTATGCACTATGAAGTATGCTTTGTGCAATGCAATGTAGTCAGTGATTCAACGATATGAATATAAACAACAAAATTCTATATTTTACAATTCATGGGCAAAACTCAAAATTATATTTGCACTTTATATCTCTATGCTATGGAAATGCCTTTAAATTTAAAAACAAGTTTTGTCCCTTTTTCTACATCTTTTAATGTTTTTTTTTTTTTAAAATCCGATTGTTTCTGATTTTTTCAAAAAATCTTATAATTTTGGTTTGCTGATTTTTTCCCCAAAAGATTTTTGTTGCTATGGTCTTTGCATGCCTTACTGTATGTATGGAGAGGATGATACCAGACAGAGGTCGTAGGTAGATAATTCTAAATGAGTTGGAGGTCTATAAAGTTGTAAAGGGGGGGCTATTTTCTTCAACTTTATGCATTCAAAGTATGGCAAACCATCAACCATGTAAAAAAATGTGTTCTTTAATTGCACTCTTGTTTGATGAATGCGATTTTAAATGTTAGCTTAATACTAGAAAGTTTCAACTTTTACTTGATACTTATAATTTTTTATATGTTTTTTTGGTGCTTGAGTCTAGTATTATATTATGAAGAAGGCCTTATTCGAAGACAGTACACCCATGCATTTTTAGGTATTCATCTCAATGAAGTTGAGGCATTTCCTAGGACAACCCAAGTATTGACTGACTACTATGTTAGACATCAAAATGTGTGCGATATGATGCTTGGTGATATAAGTTTTTGTTATGCAATTTAGAATGGATATTTCTTACAAATATCAGAATGTGTTTTTCCTGGGTTCCTCCTAAAATGTGCTTAGGTGTTAAGTTTGTCATGGCTATTTTGCAGGTTGCGGTCAGATATAATGTTGCCAATTCTGAGAGAGTTGGTACCACACTATCTGCAAGAAAATGTGAGGGTACATCCTTAAAACTTTTATATTAGACTCTTAATTAATATTAATAATGTTTCAAAGGTTATACTTTTCAGCTTGAAAGTGATTCCATGTCATCTTCTGCTAAAAAATATAGAATTACAAATATGCCACTTTTATCCATAGTATGATTTTGAAACTACATGAGTGTTAATTCAAATATGTAGAATAGGTATGAGTTCCTTAAATTGTGGTTTAGGAAATACAGATTTAGTTTGATAGGGAATTTCTTAATGGTCTCATTTAATTGGGAATAATTGCTCTGATAGTTTTTTGGTTTCTCAAAATGCTTATTTGTAGGAGAGGCTGGAGTATTTGGAAGATGGGAGGCTAGTCTTCAAGTTGCGTCTAAGATTGTGCTCATCCTTGTATCCAATGCATGAACGAATTCGAGACTTTTTTCTAGAATATGATCGACATATCCTCCGGACAAGTCCTCCTTGGGGTTCTGAGCTTCTTGAGGTATTGCATTGACTGAATATGTTTAGTCAGTATTAAAGCCAAAGAACTATCTTTGATATTTTCTCTCTGCATTAGGTCTGTCCTTTCAATGTTATTTTCTGTTTTTATGATATGCAATTATATTGCATGAATGATGTTTTCTAATTTTTGTACAAATGAGATATGACCTTTTTTGTATGTTCACTGGCTTTCGTTTAGTGCTATATAGAAAAAAGAAGGTTCTTTTTTTGGTGCCAATTTGATTTAATATATTAGAGCAATAAAACAGCTCTCCTTAAGTACTTCAATTTAATACTGTGAGCAATACATTTCAACATTATTGTTTGACAAGAAGTCAAGAAAATGGTTTACGTTCATCATGGAGGATTTGTTTCCTTCAAAGTAATTTCCTGACAAAAGGATGAGTGACAATTTTGTATCATAGAGATGTATCAGAATCTAGGGAATGGACAGCATCCTAGTTTATTCAAGATTATTCTGGTCAATCTCAATTATAGGTGCAATGACACAGGCCCTGCTGGCTAACATTGCCATACTAAGAACTTGGAGTAGTATGGTGGAATCTTTGTGTTGCAAATTGATAACATGTGACGGCCTCATGGCAAACCCCTTTTTTATTAAGAAAATGTTGTGATGCTTGCCTTAACAATACAATGCAGGCAGCCCACAACAAATACCATGCCGATTTTTTTGTCTTTAGTTAAGTCTGTATTTGCCCTAGATCTCTAATTCACTGCTTTTTTGGTGTTCCAAGATAATCTCTGTTGATCAAACTGTTCTTACTGGATAATGCTTCAATGTAAAAGACAACGCATTCAGCTAGATGCTTGCCCTAGGGAGCTCTTTTTTTCCCTGGGCTGGCTCTGATGTATTATTTCCCTCCTCTTATAAATATGTTAACCTTTTATTCAAAAAAGGAACGTATATTGTGTTTTTGCATGAATGTAATCTATTTATTTTCCTAGTATTTTTTTTGGCTGTCATCTTACTGTTGTAGGTTTTAAAATTATTGTTCTTTGAAGGTAATAGAAGTCTCTGTTAAATTTGGATCCACATTATGGGTTGGGTTGAATACAGGCCAGATTCTATACTCAGAGATATTAACAGCTTTTAAAATGTTGATTCCACTGCATCGCTGAAGTATTTTATAGCCTACTCTATATCTATTTGTTATCTTATGTCTTTAGTTTGAGTTATGGTTAAGTTTGTTGCCTCTTTTTCAATAGCAGTGATTACATTCTGTTGGCTCATATGTCTTATAGCAGAGTATTTTTTGCAGGCCATTAATAGCTTGAAAAATGTTGATTCTACTGCATTGCTGCAGTTTTTACAGCCCACCATAAACATGCTCCTGCATCTTATTGGGGATGGTGGTGAAACCCTTCAGGTTTGTGAAGTTTATTGTGGTTCTTTTTATTGTGATTATTCAGAGCAGTCCTGATGGTATTACATCCTTATTAAATATTCTTTTTAAATTGCTTATGTGTAGATGAACTATTTTTGTGCTCATAAATTTATTTTATGGACTTAGGATTTATGTTGAGATTTCTTGGCTGTACAATATCTCATTCAGTTCTAGCATAACCTTGTAGTGTTTTGCTAAATAATGGCAAAATTGCATTACTCATTGCTCTTTCATATATTAATGCTATTGAAAATGATGTACAAGTCCCAACTTTGGACCAAATGTGGAACATTGATGGTTGATTTTTTGGTTTCTTTGGTTGGAAAAATATAAACATAAACGGCATATGCTGTATACAGGTAATTCATTTAGAGCAAAAATACAAGTTATGCCTGCAAAAGGAAACATCTTCTGGATTTTTGGGGGTTTACAGACATTCTGAAAATTTAAATTGAAAAGGGCATGGTTGACTGTTGGGATTGGAGTATTGACGTATGTTATGCTGGGGCATGAAGCCACTTGGATCTTCTATTTGAGTGTGAAGGATCCACACAGAGTTATACAAACATTAGCATCCCTCGCCTCATCTCTCTCTTCTCCCGATGTTCCCTCCCTTAAAGAAAAGGAGGCAAAAAACTTGCTGCATAGATGGCTTTTCCTTGTGAACTTTTATGCTGCATATGCATGCGTGAGCGTGTCTCACATGCTATGAACCTTGAATTTTAACTTCTTCAGTTACTTAGCCTGGATGGATAGCTGTTCTTTGGCCCCTTATATCTTTAGTGAATATCTTGGTAGTTTTCTTGCATGTCTTCTAGTTTTAATTTAGGTGTGGAGGAGATACACTATAGCACTGAAATAGTTGAGACAGTTCCTTCAGCACCAGCCATGACCTGCTTGGCTTCTCCTTTCATTTCTTTCTCTTTCTCGAGGGAGATATTATTATCCATGCAGAAACTCTAGACGATCACTTGCTAGCTTTTATGTTGCCTGGACCAGAGGTGTTTGGCTTTATACCTCCAAGAGGAGATCAGCGCCAGCCATAACCTGCTTGGCTTCTCCTTTCATTTCTTTCTCTTTCTCGAGGGAGATATTATTATCTATGCAGAAACTCTGGACGATCATCTTCTAGCTTTTATGTTACCTGGACTGGAGGTGTTTGACTTTATACCTCCAAGAGGAGATCAGTCTCAGGCATCAGATACTACAGTGGCCTCCAAGGCTATTAGATTGGGATGATAAGCATTTTCTGTTCACTACAGTTGCTCGCATTGATTTTCATAGGTAAATACCATGTCTCCCTCTCGGATTATCAAGCATGTGGTTTCTTCATGACTTTCTCATGACAGACATTGTAGATCCATTGTTCTTTGGCCTAGAATGCCAACCATATCACCTTGCCAACAGCACAGGTGACCTGGGCAGACAGTTTTCTATCTACTTTTGGGGGATCTTATTGATTCGATTGTTAGGAGAGTTTTTGAGGGACAGGTTCTGATCCCTTCTATGATTGCTCAGCCAGGCTTCTTCTATGATTGGCTTTCTCTTCATAATTGTTGCATTTTGCAAAGGAGTTTCTTTCTGCAGTCCATTGTAATTCTGTAACAGTTCTGATATTTGTGCCAGTAGTAGTTTACATTAACGTGTCTTCAAGCATGTATAGGGTTACTGCTTGAGGCTCAGCGCCTGTAGATATTTTTTATAGTCTAGTTAGTTATGGAGTGTTTTTAATATCTTTGGGCATTCCCATACCTGTTATAACTGGATGTACTAGTTGAGCCCCACTGAGCTATTTAATCACTTGTGGACATTAATATAATTGCTTTCTTTTTTTCCTTCACCACTAGAAACACAATTCTCTTTTCTTAAACTCAAAAATCTAAAAAATGCGATCTCCGTGCTTTTCTTTTCATTGGTGCTCTTAGCTCAGATTCGTCCTTCTTTTCCTTCATTGCCTTTAAAGTTCTCACTGTTGATTCCGTAGTCTCTTGGTATTGTTTTACTCATCTTTTTCTCAAATGTTTGGAGATTATAATGCATATCTAAATAGAAGGAATTCTGAATGTTCTGTGTTTGGTCAGAAGATGTAGCTTACCTTAATGTTTATGGGCGGAATTGTTAATGTTTAATGTTTATCTTAACTCAAACATGCCTAGGACCAGTCATAATTAAATATTAAAAATCAACGTTCCGCAGTGTTTTGTAATGGGGGGATGGGGGGACCAAGGACCTTGGTTTGGGGATGGCGGTGCAAATACTAAACATATTGCATTGAACAATGAAAATTTAAAATACTGTTAGCATTTTAATTCACACCTTTCAATATGACACAAAATAGAACATCATATAGAGTAAACTGCTCTTCAAGTTATAAGGGGAAGGTCCCTTTGACCTAGAATCTAAGAATTTTAGAGAGTATGCAATACAAACAGATTCAACAAAAACTAGTGTTCCACGGAGTTTCCTGACGGGGACGCGTCCCCTATCGGGGATGGGTTTCGGGGACAGGGGGGACAAAGGGTCTAAGTTTGGGACGGCGGGGGGGCGGTGCTGATACACATATGGTACTTGAATAACTAGTTATAAAAAGATGTTTAAGAATAACATTTCAAATTAAACTTTGGCAAATTAGTAAAATAGTAAAATTGCAAATACTAACATTTTAAATACTTGAATACTATTACTAAAAGACAAAGTAAATAAAATATTAAAATTTGACAAATGAAATTGTCGAATTTGAGATTTCTTAGTTTCTATTTTATCGAAAATTGGAAAATATCAATATGACATGTCACATCATAATATCATATCATAAAGATGATTACAATGAGTAGCATGATACATTGATATCAAAATAAGTACAAAATGCAAAATGTAGTGAAGGGAGGCCTCTAATCATCCCCAAACTCCTCATCACTCGAACTATTGGAATCCTCGTGGTCAAGCTTATAGGCATATGTGAGCAAAAAAATGAAGAATGAGAGTGTTTTGTTTAGCTTATAGGCTTTTAGAAGGGTCCCACAAGCCTTTAGGGTTAGGCCCAAGGCTCACATTACCAAAAAAATCAAAGAATTTAAAAAAAAAACGCCTTTTTGGACGTCCCAGCATGGGGGATGCCTGGGAGTCTCCGAGATGCTCAAGGGACGGCTAGGAGTCCCCGAGACGTCTCGGAGACGTCTAGGAGTCCCCGCCGTTTCCTCAAAGTTTCTGACGCCCCGGCGGCGGTGGGGGGATGTTTCTCAGCAGTCCCCAAGTCTCTAAAACGTCCAGGACGGGGAGACGGCTGGATTTTGGGGGGGGGAACGGGTCCCCGTGGAACACTGACAAAAACCCAACTTTTTGTCTTTTAAACCAGTCATGTTTCGATGTCTTGCCTTGTTAGTGTATGTTTTGTTTGGTTTTTTTCTATTAACAACTTTTGCAAGGTTAGATGATGATTGCGAGTCTGATAAGGAATAAACAATGATGGCATTCAAAGATGGATCATAGAAGAAAGAATAGATCAGCATGTAAGAACAAGAAGCAAAGAAGAAGTCGGAAGGTTCTTCAGTCATAAAATCAGAAGAAATGTGCTTTAATCTATAAGGAGAAATGGCAAACAGATTGACAAAGTCCGCCTAAGGCATGAAAAGAAATCAACGATCAAAATTGCAGCACAAGTTTTAATGGCTTGAACCCAACATAACTCCACCAAAAAGCAATAGACAGGCTGTCTTAGTGTGGCGTACAAATCCATTGGAAAAATCATGTAAGATTAGTGCCAAAGGCAGTGTAAGGTCGCAAAGAATGCCTGGATCCAAGCTCAACAAGGAGACGCAACAGCAGGTTAAAGTGGCAATCTTTCAAGTGATCCACACCAGCAAGAAGAGGGTTAAAAGGACTGATATTAGACACAGTTTTGAGATGGCAACTAAAAAAATGGCAGAAATATTAGTGATTAATGCCAAGGGACAGTTTGCCACTAAAGTCATGTTTGAGCGCTTCTTTAAAGTGTCATTACTATGATAGACTACCACCCAGCCATGAATGGGTTTCGAACAAAAAATTAGGCACACTTTAAGTGATTTTCGCCATATTCAAAACCAATTTGAAAACATTAAAAGGCTGGCACACCTTTTGGGTGACTCTGCTAGTAAAAAGTTCTGCTAAATTTTCATAAAAAGTGTCAAACAACTTGTAAAACTTTGCTCAACATGGAAAAGTGTAAGTGTTGCTATTGAGGCACACTTTTTGGCGATGAATTTAGTGAAAAGTTCCTCTAGGTGCACTTTTTGGTGACAAATGTAATGAAAAGTTCCTCCATGTGCACTTGTTGGCAACGAATATAATAAAAAGTTCCTCTAGGTACACTTTTTGGTGATGAATGTAATGAAAAGTTCCTCCAGGGGTATGTTTTGGTGACGAATGTAATAAAAAGTTCCTCTAGGGGCACAATTTGGCTACGAATGTCAAATAAATCTCCTCCGGCACACATTCATTGTGGTTTTGCCACTTATTTTTATTTGCTTCATGTTAGAATCGTGAGACAAGTTCATATGGTAAAGTAGTCATCTTTCAAGCATGAAATTTCTGCCATAGAAAATTCAAGTTAGAGTGTTTAGAATATCATCATGACTAGAGTTTTTAGACTGTTTTTTAAAATATCTGCAATGATTAGAACAAGGAAAAAGTTCAATTAGAATCATCCAAAGCTGCCTATCCTGAAGTATATTTTTAGCATGTGTTAGAAATAGTTAGTGCTATTTTTAGCTGTCATGTTTTTCAGAGAAATGAGCATATTTTGGGGTTAGCTATTTATAGCCCGTGCTATTTTTAGTAGTGACCTTTTTCAAAGAAAAGTGTGTATTTTGGGATTTGCTATTTTTAGCAGTCACCTTTTTCAAAGAAAAGTGTGTATTTTGGGATTTGCTATTTTTAGTTGGAGCTATTTATAGCACGTCCTATTTTCAGTGATGTTTATTTTTAGCACGAGGATCTTTTTGAGGAGTTAGTTATATTTGGATCATCTACTTTTCGATTTCAATCTCTTTTCATGCGAGAGATGTTATCATAAAGTCATAGTATGTAATAATTTGTATCGTCACTCTAACTAGCACTGACATGCTATTGTTTTCAGTGGATAGGATAATTTGTAAGAAAGCATGCGTTCATGCAATCAAGCTATTCCTAGAGTAGAAGTTTTTTTTGAATTGAATATATATTACCAAAAAAGATGCAGGTTACACTATAAGTTCCTAGCCCAAAAGGGCACCAAAAGCAACTAGACAAAGTGTCAAGCAAGCAGCAGCCATGGTTGCACTAGACTGCTAGTACCACCATCAAAATATAACATATTACAGTACCATTTGTGTATCAAAAAGACTGTTCTATATAGTCAAGACAACATCATCAAATTGCTCAAACCAGGACTGCATCATCAGAAATTCACACATTCATTATATTTATGCAGTTCCCCGAATGCACCAATAGGAGGGGAGATGTCAGGGATAGCTTCATTGTACCTTACAACCTCCAAAGCAACAACTTCACGGAGTTTTTACTCTTCTCTTCATTGTTCTTCAATCATTTGCTCAAATGTCATCTTCTTGTTGTATTTCTCTTGAAACTTCATATAGTTCTTGAAGAATGATGAGTCAACTTTTTTTGCATCATGTGGCCAAAAACTGGCAGTAATAATCTCAGATCTCTTCAGTACAGTCTGTCCATCGTCCATGAATTCAAGGAACTTCTCTTTTGAGACCTGTAGGGTCATCTTAACCTGCATAGAAACCAAATGGAGGGTGAGTCTTCTCAAAGACCTTGTAAGGTGCCTCCTTTTGCCTTGAAAGATGTCCTCATTTCTAAACTTCCAAAGAATCCATAAAATCTCAGGGGTCAAAATTAACCAAAACTGATTAAGACAAGCATTCAAACCATCAATATATCCAAATAAGATTTCCTACCAAAAAATAGCACTTCTTCTATCCCAACCCTTAAGACTAGAAAAAAGAGAAGCCACACATCTTTAGCAAAATTACATTAAAAAAATAAGTGTTCAACAATGTCGGATTCTTTACAAAAAATACAAAGTTTCTTGTTAGGGTCTTCAAAGAAACAATTAGAGCCAACAACAATCTTTTTCAACCAAATCAACCATCTAAAGTAGGCCTTCTTAGGATCTAAAAAACTAAACCAACAGATAGTAAAAATCTTTGACCGCTGCTTATTATCCAAGTTAAGGTTCCAACTCTTATTAACATGGTTGGTGATATCTCGGGAGTAGGACAGGAGGTTGTAGATCATAGTTCCACGGAGTTTTGGGACGGGGGGACGGCAGGGGACGCGTTTCGGGGACGGGGGGCCTAAATTTGGAGACGGCAGGGGGACGGTGGCGGGGGGACGGTGGCGGGGGGACGGTGTGTTGAAATACATATAATACTTGAAAAATTAGTTATAAAAAGATGTATAATTGTAGAAGCCTAAGGAATAAGTAAAGTTTAGAGTTTAAAGACATTGCAATGATTTCATTGAACTGGTGAACATTGAAACAATGTACTTAAATTTAATAGACATTGGAACGAGAACTAGATGTTTCGTAATTTGAATTTCATAATCATTGGTCATAATTACAATCAAGTTTCAACAATGTTCAAAATACTGAAATAGTAAATACAAAATACTAAATGCCAAAATGGTTAATGGCCTGATGCCTCCAATGATCTAATCATCCCCAAGCTCCATGTCGATCTCCTCATCTGGACCCCAAATGCTCAAGCTCATCTAAACCAATACCAACCAGCTCTGTCTGTGTAGCATCCTCATCTATAAACTATGAAAGGAAGAAAAAAAAAGGTTAAAAATAAACTATTAAACTTAGAGGCGTTTTTAGGTTTTCATTTTCCTTGAAATAAAAAAAAAATGATTAAAAAATGTTTTTTGGGGGGACGTCCAGAAGTCTCCCCAAGGAGAGACGGCGGGGGGGGGGGGTTTCGCCGAAGTCTCCTTGTCTCGGAAACGTCCCCCTCTGGGGGACGACTGGTTTGGGGGGGGGGGGGGGACGCGTCCCTGTGGAACTAGGTTGTAGATCTTCTTGGAGGTAATATTGAACAAGATAGTACCATCAATCCATATAAGGCTATTAAACAAATCAGATTCATGTCTAATTTCAACAGTGAATGACAATTGGTGCATGCCTTTTCTGTCATAGAATAAGATCTCCTCTGTGACTGAGGCAGATCAAGGGATCTACTCAGGGTCTACCAGTCCAACAACCCTTCCTCATTTATTACATCTTTAAAGCTTTTTACCCCTTTGTGATACCAACTTTTAGTAGAGCAACCTTGGACAAGAGTAGGGGGTTTACCATTCCACATCATGTTCCACCAAATAGACTTGTGTCCCTATACCTTCTTACCATATTGGTCCCAAGCACAACACTACTTCAAGAAAACTCTGGCCACCTCCCAAGCCTTATAAAGACTTTTGAAGACATTAAACCCACCATGGGAGATAGAGAATTTGGCAAAAAGAATATCATGCAAGTGGGGACCAGTCCAATGTTTAGCTTTTTTAGAGACAACTTGAATGATGTTATTTCTGATTAGAACCTTCCAATGACTTGACAATCCATTTGATAGCAAGTGCTATCCCTTGGATTCTTAAGTCCTTCAAGCCCATCCCACCTACATTTTTACTCGAACAACAACCCCTGCCCCATTTCACAGCAACCCTGTTCTTATTTCCTTTCCCATTAGACCACAAGGATCTTCTTATACTCTTTTGAACTTCATTTAAGGGGGTGTTATTGAAAAGCCAAACTGAAGAATAGTATATAGAATAAGTGGATAGGATCTTTTGACAAATCTGCAATCTTCCAGCAAGGGACAAATATTGAGTGTTCCACTTCATCAACTTCCTTTTAATCTTACCATGAACCCAACCCCACATGTTCTTTAGGGAGGGGTTAATTGAGAAGGGTATACCCAGATATCTGATCTGTTTGTGAGGACCACCCCATTGAATATCATACTTACTGAACCAAGGAGGAGCACTTGAAGCCTTACACAAAGTTTTGCACCTGAAGCCTTACGAAATACATCAAGTTTGGCCATCAAACTATCAAAGTTCTTTTCATCAATGTCCACAAAGATTGATGTATCATCAACAAACTGTATATTAATCAATTCCTTCTTATTTGGAAGTACTAAACTTCTAACCCTATCATATGCCTTTTCAAAGTCTAGGAGCATACCTACATTCTGCTTAGTTACATTAACCCAACTTAAAGCTTCCTAACTTGTAATTAGATTTTCTAGGATATACCTCCCTTTGATGAAACTGGTATGTGTCTTATTAACAAATATGGGAAGAATGTGAGTTAACCTCAATGCCAAGACCTTTGCCAAAATTTTATATGAGACATCGAGGAGAGAGATGGGTCTCTAGTTCTTGATTAAGCCTCTATCACCATCCGTTGGAAGCAACTTAATAATCCCCCTATTAATATTACTTCCCAAAGATCCATCTTTAATTGCTTCCTTATACATTGACAACAGATCTTCAACAACCCATTCAATGTTTGTTTTGTAAAACTCGGCTGGCAATCCATCATGGCCAGGGGATTTGTTATTGTTAAAAGACATTATTGCTTTTATGATCTCCTCAAAGCTAATGTCCTTACTCATAATGGAGGCATCCTCCGATATTTTTTTAGGTATTAAATTCTTGCAACTTTCTTGGGCTTCTTTAAAGATCTTGTTGTTATCCTCTGTAGTAAACAACTTCATGTATAAACTTTTGAATTCTTATTTGATTTTCTTCACATCAACGACGATCATTATGTATTCGGATGGGTCCAATTTCCTCTCTTATGTTTTTGGTCTTGATGAAATTGAAGAAGAGTTTTGACCCCTTATCCCTATTCTTCAACCAGTTCATCTTAGCCCTTACCTTCAATCCCCGAGTTTTAATTGTTTGAAGACACTTCAACTTATGCTTGGTGTCAGCCATGTTATCTGCTAGGGAGACATTAGGAAGATTCTCTTGTACAAGCTTTTCATCTTGGTATAGCTTTTCTTGGAGATCATTCTCAAGTTTCCTTTTGTCCAGTGCCCATTTCTTCACAATAGTCTGAAACAATACTTTCCAGTTGTTAGTATTACTATTCCATCTATCAACACATGAGAGCTTATGCAATAGAACCCTTATTAGAATAATTAAAATTATATATTTAATGGTCAATAGTCTTTGTTTAGATAGTTTCTATTCTTGAGAGTTTTCTTCGTTTGTTTCATTATAGAAACTCTCTTTGTTTTTATATGTAATTCTTTCCTTGTAAATAATATAGAAACATTCATTTTTTTACCAGTTACAGTTTGTAACATGGTATCAGAGGAGGAAAATTTGTCTTAGCGATCTATACTTTCCAGACAATGCTATTTTCCTTGGTTCTTTGTTTTGTTTTTTCCGTAAGAATTTCTCATTGAATATCGCGGGTTTGTTATCTGACAGATTTCTGTTAGGTTGTCATTCTGTTTGATTGCGCCTTTTTTTCTGCAAAATCGTCTCTTAGTTTGCCCTAGTCGTTATCTGTTATCCCCCTGGAGGTCGCGTTCTTCATCACGGATCTCTGAATGCTTTTGCATCAGGCGTGGAGGACAAGACTAGGTCGCGTTTTTTGGCGTGATAGCTTTTTGCGGCAGTTTATTGGCCGCGTTTTTCCTGAAATCGCGATTTCTTGGCAGATGCTTCACATTTCCGAGCATCCAGTAACCTGTTTGATCTCATTTTTTTTCCCTTTTGCTGTGAGATCGCAGGCTTCCATCAACAGGGCTTCTGCAATTTTTGGCTAGGGTTTTAACCCTCCAGTTTCAGTTGAATTTTTTTTTTCTGATCACAGATTCTTGGTGGGTTTTTCGAGATCTTTTCTGGGTTGCCTTTGGATTTTTCTGGGTGCATCGTTTTCCGTGACTCATTTTTTGTGCAGTTTTCGTCTATTTTTTGGCAGTGAGGGTTTGAAATTTGTGCCTGTAAATTGCCTCAGCATTCAGTGCATTGGAATCCGTGCCTTGGGTTTCGTGTATTCAACCTCTTCTAAGTATTTTGTTTTTCGTGCCTCGAAAAGTGAGCAAGATGGCGAGTTTGACCAACATTATGTTGGAAGGCTGTCAGCGTTTTGAACAGCAAAAATTATAATACCTGGAAGCAGCGAATGATGACCATCTTTGAATATCGTCGTCTCGATCAGATGATTCTAGGCAATTCTACTCGTCCAGCAATGGCGGGAAAAGACCAGGATAAGTTTGTTGAGCAAAATCGTGAAGCGGTGATGCTCATTAAGCTTTCAGTTACGGATGATCAACTACCTCAGATTCCGACTGGAAAATCAGCAAAGGAGATTTGGGACCATCTGAAGGGTTTGCATGAAACCTTCGAAAAGAGCCGTGCGTTCTTCTTGAAAAATATACTGTTTTCTATCATGATGGATGAGAAGACATCTTTCCAGGCGCACCTGAACAAAATCCAAGAGATTAGAGATCAGTTGGAGGCTATTGGTCGAAAAATGGAGGAAGAAGACATGGTTGTGATCACTCTGAAAAGTCTACCTAAGTCCTATGAACACTTCATTGAGACTCTCAACATTACGTCTGCTAATGTTGATCTGAAGTTTTTGGAGCTCTGTGCTATCCTCTTGCAGCAGGATCGCTGGAAACAACAGTTTGGTAGTAGTGCTTCTTCGTCCTCTACAGAGCAGGCTTTTGCAGCCAAGTTTCAGGCTCAGAATAAAGGCAAAGGTCAGCCTTTGCAGCAGAAAGGCTTAGGTCAACCTCAGGATAGCACCAAGAAAAAGAATATTCAGTGTAATTACTGTCACAAATATGGTCACATGAAAAAGGATTACGCCAGCGTTTGGCTTCTGAACAAAAGAAGCAGGGAGGGTCTCAACAGAAAGCTAATGTTGTCGAGCACACTGAACAAAAGGAATCTGCCTTTTACGCCTTTATGGCTAAAAGACCTATAGATCATGTTAAATCCTGTGCCTGGTACATTGATTCAGGTGCCTCGTGACACTTCACTCATCGGCGTGATTGGTTCACAGATTTCTCTCCGTTCAGTGACTCAGTTATTTTTGGTGGAGGAGAAGAATATACAGTTGTCGGTAAGGGCACTATTCAGATTTAGTTTGGTGGGAGGAATCTCATATTCCTCAATGTCTACTATGTTCTTGGCATGGAACTTAATCTTCTCTCTGTCAGTCAGATCATGCGGCACTCTCCTTAGTTGGATGTGGTGTTCAGTACACACAAATGTTCCATTGTTGATCGGGAGACTCGTAGCACTGTGGCTGTTGGTATTGAGGATCATGGTCTATATAGACTTGTGGATATAGGTGATTCTCCAGAGTTAGCCATGGCAGCTAGAAATTCTTCCATCACCAGTCTTTGGCATCAGTGTTATGGGCACTTAAATGTGCACTATCTCTCTCAGTTATCTCGGGAGGGACTTGTAGCCGGTTTACTTGAGATCCAGACTCAGCATCATGGTGTTTGTGGAGCTTGTGAGACTGGGAAGCACCACAAGACACCGTTCTCGAATGGTGACTCATGGCGAGTCTCCAAGGTACTACAATTGGTTCACGCTGATGTATGTGGGGCAATGAATACACCTTCTGTTACTGGTTGCAGGTATTTCTTGCTTTTTGTTGATGATTTCAGTCGTAAAATGTGGGTGTACTTTCTCAGACAGAAATCATATGTGTTTACTATATTTCAGAAGTTTAAGGCCTTAGTAGAGAAAGAGTCTGGCTATTCCATAGTCACTCTTAGGTCAGATAATGGGGGAGAATTTTGTTCTACTGATTTCTCCAACTTCTGTGATATACACGACATCAAATGCCACTTAACTACACCCTATACTCCTCAGCAAAACAGTGTTGTAGAGCGGCGCAACCGCACAATCACTGAGATGGCCCGTTCCATGTTAGAACACAGGAGTGTTCCTAAGAAATATTGGGCAGAAGCAGTCTACACTGCTGTCTATCTCCTTAATCGGTCTCCTACATATGCTGTTAAGGAGAAGATTCC
Organism: Cunninghamia lanceolata; assembly: GCA_027924645.1. Taxonomy (NCBI): domain Eukaryota; kingdom Viridiplantae; phylum Streptophyta; class Pinopsida; order Cupressales; family Cupressaceae; genus Cunninghamia; species Cunninghamia lanceolata. Next base: position 40,911,718 of record BSBN01000391.1, on the reverse strand, counting down.
TGAGGAAGCTTGGACTGGTCGCAAACCTCGTATCAATCATCTGAAAATATTTGGCTCTTTAGCTTATGTATAGATTCTAGATGCCAAGTGCTCCAAGTTGGATTCCAAGAGTCAAAAGCTTATGTTCACAGGGTACAGTGACAACCATGAGGCTTATCGGTTGATTGATATAGATACTAATAGTCTTACCTTCAGCCGGGATGTTGTCTTTGATGAAGAACGAGGACGACCTTTTCATCCTTCCTCGTCTGTGCAGAATTCTGAGGATCAACCTTTGAAGGCTTTTGACTTCGGTGTTCTTCCGTTAGGTCCACCTGATGGGAGGGATGATGATGCATATTCTGATTTTGATGATGCTCAACCCGAATTTCCTTCGGATGATGTTGATCTTCCACTTGTTGCTCCTATTCCAGCTCCTCCTGTTGCATCCGATGTTGGCACTTCTACTCTCCGGCCTAAATGGTGGGCTAAGACTATTGGAGATCTTCATGATGATGAGCTCATTGAGGGTAGATCATCCAGAAACAAAAGCAAATAGCAGCATAGAGTTAACTTTGCTCTCATGGCCAACATTCACAGTGTCTATGAGCCTCAGACACATTCAGAGGCTAAAGGAATTCCTGAGTGGGAAAAGGCTATGGAGTCTAAATACCAGAGTCTTCAGAAAAATCACGCTTGGGTTCTTTCTGATCTTCCTCCAGGGAAGAAGCCCATTAGCTGCAAATGGGTGTACAAGGTGAAATACAAAGCTGACGGAACCCTTGACAAGTACAAAGCTCGTCTTGTTGCTAGGGGGTTCTCACAGAAGGAAGGCATTGACTACGAGGAGACTTTTGCTTCTATAGCCAAGATGAGTACAATTCGGCTTGTCCTTGCCTTAGCAGCCCAGTTTGGTTGGAAAGTCCATCAAATGGACGTTAAGAGTGCCTTTCTCAACGGTGAGTTGAAGGGAGAAGTCTACATGACGCAGCCTCCAGGGTTCAAGGTTGCCGGTCAAGAACACAAGGTGTGTAGATTGGTCAAAGTACTCTATGGCCTGAAACAGGCTCCTCGAGCTTGGTACATCAAGATCGATAAGTACCTCACAGATCATGGCTTTCAGAGGAGTCCATCTGACTCTAATTTGTCTGTCAAATGCATTGGTAGTGATATTTTGATTCTTGTTGTCTATGTGGATGACCTGATCATTACTGGTAGCTCGGCACATTTGATCGCTGAGATCAAACAGGATTTGTGCAGCACATTTGACATGACAGATCTGGGACTCTTGCATTATTGTTTAGGTGTTGAGGTTTGGTAGACCGAGAGCAGTATCTTCATCTCCCAGTCCAAGTATGCTCGAAGTCTTCTGGATAAGTTCCGCATGCAGGATTGCAAACGTGCCTCCACACCCATGGAAAAAGGGCTCAAGTTGTCAGCTAAGTCAGACTCACCTGTGGTGGATGAATCATTGTTCAGGCAACTAGCGGGCAGCCTCATCTATCTCACTGCCACTAGACATGACCTCAGTTTTGCAGTGAGGTACATTTCACGCTTCATGACTGCCCCCAAGGCTGATCATTGGGTAGTAGCGAAGCGTGGGTTGCGTTATGTGAAGGGCACTTCTGATTATGGACTTCTTTACTCAAGGAGTCACGATCCTACACTTCATGGTTTCACAGACTCAGATTGGGCAGGTTCAGTTGATGACAGGAAATCAACATCTGGGTATGTTTTCAATTTGGGATCCGGTGTAGTCACATGGACTAGTAAGAAGCAGCAGGCGGTGGCTCTCTCCTCGACAGAAGCAGAGTATCGGGGAGTAGTTAAGGCAGCTTGTGAGGTAGTTTCGCTTCGCCGAATGCTTGCTGATATGCAAATATTTCAAGCAGGTCCGACTCCCTTGTTCTGTGACAATCAGGGAGTTCTCAAACATGCCAAGAATCCAGTCTTCCATGAAAGAACCAAGCATGTGGAAACTCATTGTCACTTCATCAGAAAGCTTGTTGAAGACGAATCAGTTCAGTTGCTGTATGTTCCGACAGAGGATCAGACAGCAGACATTCTCACCAAGTCCCTTAGTCCAGATAAATTTGTAAAATTCAGGGGGTCTCTTGGTGTAGTTAGTAGATTGACCATTAAGGGAGGGTATTAGAATAATTAAAATTATATATTTAATGGTCAATGTCTTTGTTTAGATAGTTTCTATTCTTGAGAGTTTTTTTCGTTTGTTTCATTATAGAAACTCTCTGTTTTTATATGTAATTCTTTCCTTGTAAATAATATAGAAACATTCATTTTTTTACCAGTTACAGTTCGTAACAACCCTGTTGATCTCTCTTAATGTAAAAATTCCTTCTTTAGAGTCATTATACTTTAGAAGCTCAGTATTCAGCTTATACAAGCTAACCTTTCTAATTTTATTAGCATTTTCATGCTTTTGAATGACAATTTGAGCTTCAATAGGATAGTGGTCAGATATTGTGTATGGATGAACTTTTACCATATGAGGGTTATCTTTCTTATCAAAACTGAAGAACTCCTCAATAACATATATCCTGTCTAGGCTACAATAGATTCTTTTTTCACTCTTTTTAAAATTGCACCAGGTATACCATATATCCTTATTTTCTTTTTTCATCCTTTCCATGGGGTCAAAAAGCTTAAGCTTCTTTTTCATTCTACTCTAGAAGAAGAATTCATTACCTTTCCAATTCATATCAATCCCACCAGTCTTGTCCATTTGTTCTATCATGTTTTAGTCCCTCCTAAGAATCCAGGGGATTGTAGGTAATGTTTCCATCCATTGCCAGAATTTGATTTTTTTTTGTAGTCATTATCTGCATAAACAACACATATACCAAATTTCAGTTTAACTTTTTCAAGAATCAACTAGGCCCCTCTATTACAATCAGAGCATTCACTGTCTATAACATACATAGCCCACTTATTGTTTAAAAAAATGGCAATGTTGTGACCAAATCACACATCGCCCCATTGCAAATGGGGACCCCCTTTTTTTTGAATTCCAGTGCTTTGCTAAGTCCAGGATAATGTCCTTGGCATGATGAAGTCAATAGTGTTTGAGTCTTAGAGCCCCTTGATGACCTGATCCTTGATGTATGTTTGAGAAGATCCTGAAAATGACTAAGTCTGGTATCCTGATCCTGAAGATCCTGAAAATTGGCTAAGTCTGAAATCTGGTGGATCCTCAAAAATCTAGAATCTGCATGTGAAATTTGGTGGATCTGAGACCTATCTCAAACATCCTGAAAGGTATATTGAAAAATATTTAAATTATAAGAAATTCAATCTCTCAACTTATACTTAAATATATTTTTCAATATACCTTACCTTGGCGACTTGCATTTTTTGGGCGCGAATTTCCTCTAGTACTTGGGCGCATTTTCCCACCTCTGCCAACTCACATCAGCGCCTAGAGGAAGATCAACTTCCAAACACTCCAAGATAGGGCGCCTTGATTGAAATTGGCATAAGAGACGTTAAACATCAAAATTTTGGACAAAGGAATGACTCAAGAGTTTAGGCGCCCAGTGCATGTTCAAAGGATCATAAGAATTGCGCCTTCAATTGAAGTGGGTAGGCTTAGGCGCCCATTCCTTGTTGCTCCTCTCCACTTTGGCGCCTTGATGTAGGATGGAGTTCAGATCAATGATAGATAGCGCCTAAGGTTCAAATAGTCTCATAAGGATGTAATCTAGTGCTGAAGAGCCTTAAAGACATCAACAATGAGCAAATTCAAGTCTAGGCGCCTTCATGCATTAAATTATCTCCACTTTGGCGCCTTAGCATGAAGAGATGTTCAAACTAACTTCAAGTTGCGCCTTAGCATGAAAAAACATGATATGTTTAAACTAACTCCTATCATGATGTTTGAGATCCTGAAAATGACTAAGTCCGGTAGCCTGAAATCCTGAAACACTGAAAAATTGGCTAAGTCTGAAATCTGGTGGATCCTCCAAATTCTATAATCTACATGTTAAATCCAATGGATCTGAGACCTATCTCAAACATCCTGAAAGGTATATTGAAAAATATTTAAAGTATAAGAAATTCTTATACTTAAATATATTTTTCAATATACCTTACCTTGGCGACTTACCTTTCTAGGCGCGAATTTGCTCTAGCACTTAGGCGCAATTTTCCCACTTGCAAAGACCTTTCTGAGCGCCTTAGGTTGAGACAAAAGTGCGCCTAGAGGAAGATCAACTTTCAAACGCTCCAAGATAGGGCGCCTTGATTGGAATGGGCATAAAAGACCTCAAGAAGTGCGAATTCGACAAAGGAATGATCCAGATATGTTAGGCGCCTTTTCATGTCCAAATTATCATAAGAATTGCGCCTTAAGTTGAGGTCAATGAGTTTAGGCGCCCATGCCTTGTTGTTATTGTCTTTAGGCGCCTTGGCAATAGTGTGGATCAACAAACTCCAAGTTGCGCCTAAGGATGATCCAGCCTCCCAAGGGCGTAAACAACTCCCAATAAGATTAGGCGCCCTTCATGCATTGAACTACCTCATTTTGGCGCCTTAGCATGAAAGAGCAAGAGATGTTCAAACTAACTTCAAGTTGCGCCTTAGGAAGAAAGAGTATGAAATCTTGATGTATGTTTGAGATGACTAAGTCTGATAGCCTGATATCCTGAAACACTGAAAAATTGGCTAAGTCTGAAATCCGGTGGATCCTCAAAAATCTAGAATCTACATGTTAAATCCAGTGGATCTGAGACCTATCTCAAACATCACACAAAGAGGATACAATTTTCAAAGTATGCTGAGTTGGCATCTATGTGGCAAGTACACATCATTCAATTTTGATTAGCTGCATTATTTAATGCATTAAATGTATCATTTAATGAAAGAAGCCATAGGGATTCCTATGTGGGGGATATTTTAAATGCTTTCGCCTTACCTTATCACATTGGAAAATGTGCCTTCATTGCCTCTCTCTTTTGTACTAAAAATAGAAAGTTGTTGTAACTAACTCTAAGGTGGCATGATCTAGACCCTTGGCTATCGAAATGATCTTAGCCGTGTTGATGGTTGTTTTTCAACAAGTCAACAATTAGAGTAAAATACTGAGTATCTGACTCTCTCTTGAGCAAAGCCTCTCGGATGCTGAACTAGGTGATCAAACGAGATGACTCCAAGGTTCCTTCTGATGATTTCGGTAAGAGACAGCTCAGCGATTAAGTATGATTTTGCTGTTTACACACAAAGGGACTTACACAGACTCCTCTTCATTCATGTTTAGCTTGTTCCTCCTTTGATGTGGATGATGTACACAAGGTTTCTATGATAAAGAAAATGAAAAAAGGGTTAAGGGTTTAGAAGGCTAATCGAAGGACAATGAGATAATGAAACATGTAAAGATAGACAAACTCCTCATGAAACCAGACTTCGCTTTGCCATGAGAACCAACAACTACATGAAGCCGGTGCAATCTTCTAAGGAAACTCAAGGATTTTCATGTTGTAAATCTCCATCCAAACACCCACAGCTGGCGCAATTTGAACAAGCATTCACAACCGAACTAAAGAAAATGAAGGTTTAGTCTAACTTTGCAAAGTGGGTTGCCTTCGACAATACACGAAAAGTATGAACCAGAAGAATTCATCAAATATCTTTACGCATATTCATTACATCAATGCACTTCTAATCTATTTCTAAGCTATTTGAAACATCTCTTAATTCCATCAAGATTCAGGAAACCATGTTACTCCACAAGATAATACTTAACACCAAACAAGTAGCTCCAATGTCTTTTGCATTAACCTTGAGGAATATTTACAACAATTTCAAGTCCTCTCAGAGAATTTTGAGAGTCTCGTTTATTCTACTCCTACTTTCTCCTACCACTTAGCTACTGAATTACAAATGAGGCAACAAAGCCTTTATATAGTGCCCAGAATACATTGAATGGCTAAGATCAATTTGATAGCCAAGGGCTCAGATCATGCCACCTCAGAGGTAGTTACAACAACTTGCTATTTTTAGCAAAAAAGAGAGGCAATGAAGGCACGTTTTCCAATGTGATAAGGTAAGGCAAAAGCATTTAAAATATTCCTCCACATAGGAATCCCTCTGGCTTCTTTCATTAAATGATACATTTAATGCATTTAAAATGATGTGTTCTCGCCACATAGATGCCAACTCAGCATACTTTGAAAATTGTATCATCTTTATGTGATGTATTCAATGTGATTGTTTGAACTTGTATGATTAGGAATACATCTTATAGATCTTTGCCTTGTACATTCTTCTTGTAGACTGGATGTATGATACTTGTTGCTTCACTTGACTAACTTTGCAATGTTTCTTCTTCTTGTAGGATGTAGATATGAATGATCTTCTTTGGATGCATCCTCTTGAAGAGAGTAGAGCGTAGATGATGACACTGCTCCCTTCATGTAAGAGTAGAAGACTCTCTTGGACTTGAAGTTGTAAAGTCTTGAAGTTTAGATGGATGAATGCCTTTGGAAGTTTCAATGAAGTGTTCCAACTCGATGATGTAGAAGATTTGAGGTATAATCCTTTAGAGTAGTGTTCCCTCCGCAAGGTGAAAGTGACTCAAACACTTACTCTCGATGATCATGATGTAGTTGATGAAATGATTCCTTGAAGATGATCTTGAAGCTCGAAGGAACTTGAAGTAGATAGAAAGTCTTGATGTAGATGATGTCCTTCGGATGGATGTCTTCTAGACAATCTTAACTTGATGCCACTTGATGAAGAATTCCAACACAAGGATGATGAAGGATACCCTTGAAACAGCTACATGATGCCTTGCTCTTTTCTCATTCCTTGCTTGTTAAAGGTTCTTATCACTTGATCTTTAGATGATTCCTCCTTTTTGCTGCAACACAAGTAAAGAAACAGCATCATCCCCTTTCGATAACACATAATACATAAGAATCATTACAAGCATTTCTAATCTAAGCACATGAGTTAAGGACTTTGATGTCTAACTTGAATGATATGAAAACTTTACTAAGATGGCGTGCTGGTTGAGATAAGTGAATTCCTCCTAGATTCCTCCTTGATAAGCCTCTAAAGTTTGCCTTCAACACTTGACTTTACTTCCCTTCATAAGGTAGCGCTTTTAGACAAAAGTTTTAGTTTCTCCTAGAATTGATGCACTAGATAAGTCGCATTGGATAAGGATTTCGAAATCCTCTTGATTGTCTTCTTGTCTGGCGCACTGGTTGAGGGGTTTGGAATCCTCTAGAAATCACTTCAAACTTGAGTTAAATCATCCTCCAAGCGCATTAGATAAGATTTTTGAAATCTCCTTCAAAGTGTATCAAAGCCTTCCCATATGTGGCGCAGTGGATGAGAGGTTTGATTTCTTCTTGATCTTTTCTTACAAACCTGAATTCTTCTCCTCCTTCTAGGCGCATTGGATGGGGACTTCAAGATCTTCCTGAAAATGTATATTATATTCTTGCAAATTAGTCTTGACGAATCACTTCTACTTAAATCGCATTAGTTGAGGTGTTTGATATCTCCTTGAATTGAGCGCACCGGATCAAAGGTTTGATTTCCTCTGGAATTTTGCCTATTCTTCTCACTTACTTTCCATCAAGCGCATTAGATTTTGATGTTGATCCGCCTTGAATTGGTCGCATTGGTTGAGGAATTAAACAATCCTCTTGATTTCCTTGAATTAAGTGTTTGACTTTCTTCTTGCATTTCGCATTGGATAGGTATGTTGAAGTCTTCTTTACACGCATCCAACACTTGACTCTTCTTCCCTTCATGAGGTGGAGGATTAGTTGGATACTTTGGATTCATCTTGAAAATTTCTGAATTTTGCCTAGACTACCTTGATTTAGTGGCGCTTTGGATCAAGGATTGAATTCCCCTAGCATCTCCCTTAAGTTGGCTTTGGTTGAACTTGTTTTCAGTTGCAAGGGAGTGGCGCATCAGTTCAAGGTGATAAGATCCTCCCTAAGTTAGTGTTTTTTTGAAATATTCTACCTTCTTTCCTCTTTAGCGCATTAGATGGGCAACTTGAGTTCTTCTCATGTGTGGCGCATTGGATGGGTAATTTGAAATCTCCAAAGACAAACCTCATTCTCTTCATGTGTGGCGCACTAGATAAGTAGTTTGAGATCTTCAAAAACAAACTTTATTCTCCCTCATGTGTTGCGCATTGGATAACCTTGAGGTGGGCGCATTGAATGACTATGTTGGAAGCTTCAAAGCTTAGGTGTATTCATGATGTTGGCGCATCGGATAAAGCTTCAAAATCCTCTAAACTAAAGCCTTGAAGACTTGACATTGGATGTCCACTTTCCTCCTTGTAGGGCGCATTGGATGAGGCATGGAGAATCCTCTGGAATTCCGCCTAGATAAGGATCCTCTGAACTTTATATTGAAACTTCTTTGGCGCACTAGATCACTATGTTGGAATCTCTTGAACATTGACTTAAACCTTGTGATGTATCCTCTTTGAAGCGCCTGGAATCTCCCTTCATGGAGTCGCATTAGATGAGGGATTAGAAATCCTCTAGATTTCCGCCTTGGATGCTTGATTTAAGCGCTTGAGTTTCCTTTCATGAAGTCGCATTAGATGAGGTATTGAAGATCTTCTAACTTTGCCTTGAGACTTGACATTGGATTGGCGCATTAGATCAAAGATTGAAAATCCTCTAGTTTTGGCGCACTAGATAGGCTTTTTGAATCTTCTAATCTCACATTGGTGAATTGACTCTAACACTTGCGTTGAATGTTTGGAGGCGCATCAGTTGAGGGGTAAAAAATCCTCTAGTTTTGGGCGCACTAGTTCAAGTTTTCAAATCCTCTTCAAGCTAGATCTTCTCAAGTCAAAACCTTAAGACTTCCTCTTCCTTCTTGGTGGCGCATCAGTTAAGGGATTGAAATCCTCAAGTTTCTCTTCAAAAAATTTTAGATTTCGGGATCCATCCTCTTTCCTAGCGCATGGTTGAGCTTTTCAAATCCTCTTAGCATTTATCATTTTTAATTCGCTCCAAGATTCGCTCTAAGAGGTGTCTTTTCATTTTCGCATTAGATCAAGGCATTGAAATCTTCATCTTTTCCCTCAAAATGATCTTTTAGTTTGGGCGCAGTAGATCAAAGATTGAAATCCTCATACCTTTTCGCATTAGATCAATGTTGTAGAAGGGCGCATTAGATCATCAAGTGGAAATCATCATCTTCAAGCGCCTTTTTTCTTGTGATTTTGCGCCAAGATTTTGCGCCACTTGGACATCCAGTCGCACTAGATCAGTGTTTTTGATTCTCTGGAAAAGTCAGGCGTTTTTCAGGATCGCGCGGGTAAAGGTATATTGAAAAATATATTTAAGTATAAGTTGAGAGATTGAATTTCTTATACTTTAACTATTTTTCAATATACCTTTCAGGATGTTTGAGATAGGTCCCCGAATCCACCGGATTTAAGATGCAAAATATAGAATTTGGAGGATTCACCAGATTTCAGACTTAGTCATTTTTTCAGGATTTTCAGGATTTCAGGCTCCCAGGCTTAGTCTTTTCAGGGTCTCAAACATTCTTCAGGATTGATCTCGACATTCATTATCTAGATGGGATTTGATCACAATTCTTCATCACTGCAAGTCGATCTGCCTCTTAATCATGAACCAATGATCGTAGAAAGGGGAAATCACTACCGGATCGGCAGAGGAAGATACCCAGGACATCATCAAAAATTCATCGAAAACTCATTGAAAGCACAGAGCTCAAAAAAAAAGGGGTCCCCATTTGCATTGGGGCGATGTGTGATTTGGTCACAACAAGCCGTTCATTGTATCCTGGAGCACTATATAAAGGCCTTGTTGCCTCATTTGTAATTCAGTAGTAGTAGTTCAGTTGGTAGGCAAGTAGGAGTAGAATAGGAGAGGCTCTCAAAATTCTTTGAGAGAACTTGGAGATTGTTGTAAATATTTTCAAGATTAATGCAAAGAACATTGGAGTTCACTTGGTGTTTAAGTGTTATCTTGTGAAATAACATGGTTTTCCGGTATCTTGATGGAATGGAGAGGTGTTTCAAAAGTAGGTTAAAAGCTCATTGTTGTAATGTATGTTGTATCTGAATATTTGATCAACTCCTAGCTCATGCTTTTGACATTCATCGCTGATGAAGTGTTGTGTAAAGCTAGTCTGAGCTATAATTTGTATAAGTTCGATTATGGATGCTTGTTTGAGCTGCGCCGTTTAATGGGGTGCTCATATGAACCTTCATGATTTGAAAACCTTTCGCGTACCCTTAGGAGATTGCGCCAAGTTCATGTAGTTGTAGGCACCCTTGGCGAAGTGAAGTTAGGTTTGATTCAGGAGTTTGTCTGTTCAATACATCATCATTGTGTCATTGACCTTAGATAGTTTCCTAAACCCTTGCCCTTTTTTACTTTTCTTCATTATTGAAACCTTGTATATACATATGTCATCCACACTAAAGGAGGAACAAGCTGAATGAAAGGAGAAGAGTCTGCGTAAGTCCCTTTGTGTTTAACAGCAAAATCATACTTAGTCACTGAGCTATCTCTTACAAAATCATCAGAAAGGAACCTTGGAGTCATCTTGTTTGATCACATAGTTCAGCATTCGAGAGGCTTTGCTCAAGAGGGAGTCAGGTACTTAGTATTTCACTCTAATTGTTGACTTGTCCAAAAACAATCATCAACAGGCAACACCACCCCTGCCATTATCATGATGACTAACATATTGAGTAGCATGTTTCCATATAAAGTTCAGATTGGTTTCAAGCACAAAACCAACTGCTTTAACCTCCTGGAGGAAAATGAAATCAAGGTTCTTAATTTTACTAAAAAAGTTCTAAATTGCATATTTTCTATCAGGGGACTCCGGTCTCCTGATTTTCCAGCTTATACCCTTAAGATTCATTTATATCAGGGGGATTGTCAGGTCTCCTCTGATTCTTATAAAGCCTGTCAAGCATGAAGGGATTTTATACTCTCCCCTTTTTTGTTGTTCTTCTGACCACTATCTTCTCTGGTTACTTGCTTCCTCTTTTTCTTGTCTTCAATTTTTTTTAAAAACATCATCAATGTCCATCATTCCCTCATCACCACCTGATAGCGGGGGAAGGGTCCCCTACTTTGCCTCCATCTTTATCTTTTTTCCTTATTTCTTTCTCCCTATTAGTTTTAATCCTTGCCAAATCTTTGTCTCCCCCATCTGATCCTAATGCTTCAATACATTTTGAGGGCTGTAGAGATTCATTCTTTTTATTTTCTCTTTCAAGATATTTTCTTTAATCTTTTTCAAGACAATTTCTTGATCATTTTCTTTATGCTTCAGAGTGGGTTCAATATTATCAATGGCATGATCGTGATCACCTTTATCTTTTTTTCCAATTAATATTCCTCATGTCAGTAATCTTTTTTTTCATTTCCTAAGGTTAGAAGCAATATCATTCGCAACTTCATTCATGTTTTCGGAATTATCAACTTCATGAGAATCACCGATGGGGGTTTCTGAATCATTAGTGTTTTTAGACTCATCCACATTAGAGTTATTTGGGGGTCCTGCTCATTCAAGTTATTAGCTTCTTGACTGTCTTTTCCTTTTGCTTTCTCCCATAATTCAGGTTTGAGATTATTAAATCTCGTTTTGATTTTAGGGCAGTTTCTCTTTTGGTGCCCTTCTTCCTTACAAAGGAAACAAGCATTAAGGCCCCTAGTACCAAAATACTGCAGAAAATTATTTCCCTACCCAAATTAATACCAAATTTCTTTGGGATATCAACTCCAAGGATAGGGAAGCAAGAACCTTGCCATCCAAATGGGGAAGAGGAGATTTAGTATCTTCTACCTGGAGAACTTTCGCTAGTGCAAAAGGAATTGGGGGATAAAGGCCCACAATTGAGGGCAGCAGGTTTTCCAAAATTATCCACCGAGGAGCAGTAGTCATCATAATTTCATCATTTAACAACCCAGGGGACCAAGGCATTGGTTTGAACATAGTATTACCCACACTCCAAAACTGCTTTTTTAGGGCACAATGAACAATCCTTTTTGAACCATCCGACAAAATGTAACATACAGTCCCAATTTCCTACCCCAAACATTGAAAATCCAATCATTAAAGAACTTTCTTGAGGGGAGGGCATCACAATTAACAGTCACAAAAAAGATGGCTACATTCGTGAGTCTATTTTCTTCATGTTCAACAACTAAACACATGTCTTTATTCGGTTCTACCATGAGAACATTCAGGACAGAAGGGGGCAACATACCTTTATCACCTCCATGTGCTGGCACACCTCCAAGGTCCCCACATTGCTTGCCGAATCCTCCATTTTTTGCACCTGTCACTTCAAACTTTGCGTGAGCTGAGACCTCAACCCTCTCTTCATCACCTAGGATATTACTGTAGGTTTCTTATTTATTTCATTTATTTTCATGCCATGCTTTGTAAATAGTATAAATATGTGCCATTTGCACTTAGATGTCTAATAGTGATTTTCAAGCTTGCCTATTGTTGAAATTGTTGTCTTTAAAGCTGTTTGTGTTGAGAGTTAAGTGTTTTCAGTAATTAAACAAGCTTTGTATTGTTGAAGTTATTGGAGGAAGTATTGTGGCTTTGTACACAATCCTTGGCATTTACTTCATAGTTTGTGTTTATGTTCAATCGATTCTGTCTTGTTCCATTTATGATTTTCATTCTCTGTGTTTAATTGAAAATTATAAAAGTCTTTTTGATTGTGTTAGATTAGTTTCTATAGTAGATAGATTTTACACATAAAAACATTTTTTTTGGTGCAAAAATGTGCCGAAATCGCTTTATGCTCTAGACTAAGAAAACAAAAAGATAGGTTTTTGTTAAGTTTGTTTGTGTTACATACTCAACAAAATCTTTAGTTTCTAGGTCAAAGGGAGCTTCCCCTTATAATTTGAAGGAAAATTTATTTGTACACGTTTTGTCGTGGCATATCAAAAGGTGTGAATTAAAAGACTAACAAATACCAAATATCAATATATTATATTCAAAATGATGATTACATTCCGAATTGAATTACAATTGGCCAATGGCGCAATGTCTCTAATCATCCCTCAAGTCCATGCCATACTTTGTATCACTCAAAGTGATGGACTCCTTGAGGTCAAGCTTCTCCAAACCAATACCAACCGACCTTGTTTGTGCTGCATCATCATCAACTTGGTTTGGCTCATCTGACTCAAATCCCATTAGATTGTTGGACTCTCCTTGTATGTAAATGTGTTGTGGTCATTGTCACACAAGGTGCTATGTAAGTAGACCAATTCCTCTTAGCAGCAGAAGAATTAGAAACTTGGGACAATAGATGAATGATGAGTGTGGTTTTCAAAGGTCAAGTCCCATGCATAGTCCATGACAAAATTGGGTCCTCCTATGTTATATAGTCTCCCTATCTATCTTGGCCTCTTTTGGATATCCCTTAAGAGTGGTGGCAACATCTTCAATACAGTATATCTTTTTAACAACCTTCATGAACCTTGTTTTCAACCCTTCATCTTTCATAGGGGTAACTTTGCCATGCCTTTTGCTTATATTACTTCAGGTTCAATGCATAGGCAACCATGTGCAAGGGAGTGTTGAGCTTCTCCCAACTCTGTTGAATGATTAGCTAAATATTATCAATGCACTCATACACTCTCCAAGTCTAGGTGCATCAATGTCCCCATAGTTGATGATTGTGAAGAATAGAGCAATGATAGATACAATGTATTATATTACCTCAAAAAATGTCACTCTTTACCATCTACTTTACCCTCTTACCTTGCTTTGACTTAGAATTGGGCCACCAATTACACGTCATGTTGTCATCCCCATTAGTTGCAATGTCTCTTGCAACTCAAGCATCCTCTACAAGTGAATGAAGTATGATGCATATCTAGTCTATACAGTTTTCAAAAACTATTTCTTGGATAACATCTTGAATAGTGCATTTGAAGTGGATAAACATTGACACATCTCTAGCATCATTATCGATTTGTTTGATCCAACCAATTTTGCCCATGTCCTGGAATGCATTATTCATGGCATGGACATAACAAGGAGTCCACCTCATATGTTTGTAGGCCGCTTTAATCAACTTCCTTGCAGCTCTGCACAGATAGGCTGCATATATCATGCCTTATAACAAATTCTTTGCCCCAACATCTTCAATTCCATCTCTAATGATTTGGAAACTGATAATTTGCATGCTTATGGTGCCTTGAACAATCAACAACCCTTAATAAGTAAGGGCCCTTTGTACATGTGACCACGATGATGATTAGTGGATGATGCTTGATTTTTGTCCACTCATCCATGACTATGTTGCATCCTTTAGTGACCCAGGTAACCTTTCTTTTCTCCATTAGAATATTAATCTTGGAATAGTTCTTATCCAAGATTGTTGTCTTCAATTTTGTCTCACTTGGTGGCACATATGATGGTCCTGCTCTTATTATCTTTTCCACAACCTCCTTGTAATAAGGAGAACAAGGCATATGGAATGGATCATCTACCTCATCCTTATTTTGCAAATTGAATAACTCTGCTACTGTGTTTGGAGCAGTACTACTAATAGTTATACATTTCTCTTTAAGCTTTGCTACTCTTGAACTAGATGGAAAAGTAGGATGTCGTGACTATTGGAAAGCCCTACTACCAGTAGGAGTAGGAGTATGACCCCTCGGTGGCATAGCAACACCTGTAAGTGTTTTTTCTTCACCACAATTGTATAATCAATTTATTTCAGCCTTTTGTTTGAGTGACAACTAGTCACACCTTTGCGTCGTATGTGAAGGAGGCGTGCATTAATTCGTAATGCTGCCTTAAAATTCATTGACAAAAATGTCATCTCTGTAGCCTAATTCCTCTTGTTGCCCTCAATTTTGCTTGTAGTTTGGTTGCAAATTGTCTTTAAGGGGTTTTCTTATTAAAGGTACCCTTTGCAAATTCTTCTATTAACTTGGAAGGGCAATTAAAATGTTCACTCCCAATAGAATGTATTCTTAAATTGAATTTCTATAGGCTCCTGGTGACACTCTTTGTCATTCGTGTTGTTAGACTGAGAACTCATAATGATATTGCAAGAAATGAAACTTCTGGTCTAAATTTTAGACCATACATATTTCATTATGCATGGGCTCAAGACACAAGGATTTTCTTTTCTTTTTTCTTGCACAAAGTGTGAAGTAGAGGATACACCAAAATAGGAATTTTTGTTCTTCAACCTTCATCAAACAAAAATTTCACTTCTGTTTTTCTTACGAAGTGCAAAAGTAGAGGATATACAAGAGACGAAACCCTAACTTGACTAGTATTAATCAGTTATTTATACAAATTTGCAAACAAACATTTAAAATAAATAAATAAATAAATTTAAAAACTTAAAATGCTGCTGTTATAAATTTAAAGTGTAAACTTAAACCCCTCATCGCGCTTTTAGGGTTGCCTAACTGTTGTTTTTAGTAAAAGCAAGAGTTCAACAACCCTAAAAACAACATTTTATAAACATATATGATTCTATGAACAATGTATTGGATATCTAAATTGAAAATAATCATAATAAAAAACTATCACATAATCATTGATTCCAAATTTACCTATTTAGGAACGAACATTTAAAATAAAGATTGTAAATCCCAAAAGATGAAGGGCCATAGCTTACCCTAAAGGCTTGTGAGCCTGACGAACGTGTTGAAGCTTGGATGTTTGATCAATAGGGACTTGCTCTTCCTCTTGCTAATGCTCTTGCTGTAGCAACCATGCATGCTCTCACTCTTGCCATGCGGTTGTTGCACTTGCAACCTTGCTCAATGCTTTCTTACCTTGACAGTGATTTTGCTAAGGGTGTGGGTTGGGCCCATAAACTATTAGGGTTAGGATAAGGGGCATGAATATCAAGAAGAACAAAGTTGTTATTTGTGAGTGTTTGATGCAGGGGACGATTGGGAGTTTCTGGTATGTTTGAGGGACATAAAGTGAATTTCTTTGAAGCCCTGGGGCTGTTCCCCCAACGTCCCCAACAATGTGAGGCACCTCGGAAATGTTCCCTCTTGGGGATGTCCTTGTCTCTAGAAGTGCCATATTTTAGGGGGGGGGGACGTCCCTATGGAGCACTATTGAAATGAAATTAAATGGAAGCTAGAGCATTATAAACCTTATGCCCTTAATGTACTTGTCAAACGATTACTCTTTCATACTGTCTTGATATGTAGTGATGCATAACTAAATGTGGCTGAAAGCATAATATAAATAATCGTTCTTGGGAATAAATTGGTAAACCAAAAGATAAAGATTTTTTTAAAAAATTGGGTATCCAAAAAAGCAAAAATATAGAGAACATAGAAGAAAAGAGAAAAAAACACAATTGTTTAAATTAAAGGCATTTTAATTGCATAAAGATATAGAGAGCAAATAAAAGTGAGTTTGCCCCATGAATTTTGGAATATGGATTTTTTTCATTCATGTTGATATTGCCGATTGGATTGCACAATGCATACTATGCAGTGCATAAATGATAACTACATACTAATAGTTTTGTATTTTCAATTACAATCTACCTTGTAAAAAGTCAACCTACAAACTAAGTACAAAGTTTCAAAAAATTGGATGTAGACAATGACTCTTGGTGCTATGAAGAGAGTTACAATAGTGTTGTACCCATACGAAACTTCCCATATTGTGTCAAATTTTCAGACTAAAATCTATCATATTCCTACCCCTAACATGTTTCAGAATCATGACTACTTTGTACTATCCTGTTGGTTCCTTTTCTAACCCTCGCGAGATCATAAAAATTGAGCAAAGGGTCCAATATTGCTAGTTTGAAGAAGCACATGTAAGTGAACAATGATGTGCCAATGCAAGAAAATCTTTATAGCAAGATCAGAAAGGAAATTTTGAAACCATGTAGGGAATGGCATTCAAACACCCTTGAAGAAGCCAACACACACTTCTATAAAGAAAGACAAATGCTTGAAAATTTTAAAGTCAGAGTATTGGTGTGCACCAATACAAAGGATCATTTCTTCCTTCAAAAGCACGTCTGTAGAGTAGTGGCCTGCACAAGGTAGACAAGGTGTGCAAGTTCAAAGGAGGAAAAATGCTCAAAAAAATGTTTGACAATGTTTAGGCGCTTTCCAGAAGCCAATTGCATGCCACAATAAAGAATAACAAATTTTCAAACTTTCATTATTTTGTATTGGTGTGCTTCAAAAAGCTTAGGCACACCAATACAAAACACTAGGTTTAATGGGAGGAGGCGCCTCTTTGAAAAGGCTTGTCTGTGAAAAGAGTGTGGCAAATGGAATGAAGGCATTTCGGTTTGGTGTGCATAGAAAACACAGCAAGAATAGTGTTAGGTGTGTTGCACATAACTGGTGATGATTTTGTCTTTCAAAACAAAATTGTTTCCCAATGAATGCACTTGACACAGTCCAATCGACCGCACAACACAATAGATGTTTTTTCTCCTTTGAAAGGATAGAGGAGTTGATTCTGTTGAGGTCATCAGCACTTGGAATGGACAGGAGAATCATTTGGACAAATGAGGAATTCATTGATTTAAGCTACATCATCCAAAGAGCCTTATTCCCTTTTTCTTGTTGATAGGTATAGACATGAGTTTCCATCACAGGATCATGGATACCAGTGTTTGGCTTATTTTGAAGAAACAACAAACAACTTTGTTTGGGTGCATAACAAACATTTGATTGATAAACGTTTTCAAGACTAGAGCAAGGATCATGTTACATGCAATCAAATTGATGTTGTGCAATGAATTCATGCCAATAGATGACATGTACACAATAAACATAGATGTGGCTTCAATGCTGGTCGGCGTGTTGTTGGACTTGGCGGAATGAAAGGAAATGGTAAGGACTATGGCTACTTCCCTCATTCGTAGCCATTGGCGTGGCGGGCTGGAGATTGTTCTTGCAGATGTTGTTGCAAGCCTGGGATTCCTTTGAACTAATGGTACGTTGCAGATATATAATGGGGTTGTAAGGGGTCCCTAGACCCCCTTCATCACATTGCAACTTCGAATGGCTGTCCAGAGGTGGTTCGAAGGCAGAAGGCTGGACCAGCAATTGAGACTTTGAAATGTTCCATTGGGGTTACCTGAAGAGGATGGCAGGGATGCAGGTTGAAGCTTCTGGGAGGGTGCTTGGTTTTGAAGATATGTGTTTATATTTAGTATAGCTCCCAATAGTATATAGAACATGGCCATTTTGTCTGTGCAGGTCTCTTTTTCTATGTTGGGAAATTTGGATCGCCACCCACATGAAAGGGTATTTGTAACACTCTGCCTTACCTATTAGTGGCAGAACTGTTGTAACTTTTTTGAATTTGCCCCCAAGGCTGCAAATTAGCTACCAAAAAAATTAAGTCATATAGGCTAAAATATTTTAATACCTTAAACAAGAATTGTATTATTTTCAGGGTTCATCAGTCATTTTTTTTCCTTCCTTAATAATAGGCAGGAAATATCCAATAATGACCCATATATTAAATTTTCTGGGTGACAGGTGAAACTAAATTTAGTTTTTTATTTCACGATCCAACGGGACAGCATTTTGGTTTATGAAACCCTGCTTATGCAAGCATTCCACAAGAAGATTGTGTTCTCCATATACCTTATATTGTTTTGAGATGTACAAACCTAGTCCCCCCTGGATTTGTACATGTGATATCCATCATGGAGGACACATGCATTCACTATCAAGCTAACCCAGGCTATCCGGGGAGAGGCCTACTGCACTAGAGAAGGATTATGTTACCATTGTTTTTTGCCACAGATTTTTACCCGATTGATGACCTAAATTCTATTTGCTGCATATCAAAGTTCAGAACAATCTAATCATTGGTTAGGATTGTTATTGAGGGCCTTAGCAGTATGGTTTGTCATTCATGGGCAGTAAATCAGCTGTGGATATTAATGTTATGCTTATAGGTGAGTGTTGAAGTATTATGTTGTATCACTGATAATATCATAATAGACTGTCAAAATGTTTTCTTTTAAAAAAGATGTATGTAGGCCATGTATTGGATGGTAATTGCTGAATGTGCAATGGGCGTTCAGCATGCTTGAAGTTCAAGATTTTCAGTATAATTTAACACATGCTAAATGAGATAATATGTGGAAGTTCTTTCATTGTGAAGCAAAAGAAAGTGTCATTGTATTTAATATTTCGAGGTGAAACTCTTGATTTTTAATTTTGTTCTATGCAGGTGGCTGCCTTCCGTGCTATGGTTAATATTTTGACAAGGTATCATTAAATGAATACTTTCAACTGCAACCTTGATGTATGAGGATGTTGTCTTTTCTAAATGACAGTGCTTTTCAAAGCAAAAATTTTACTAGTTATGGATGTGGGAACTTAGTATTAATTATGTAATAAGAGTGTACTGATTTCTTTAAAGATATTGGATCAAAATTCTCTCATTCTGTTGTTAAAATTGCAAGCATATGTTCCTTTAATGTAGTGAAATGCTGCAGATTTGAACCTGAAATAACACTCTGCTTTAGTTCTTGTTTGACTTTATTATACGAGGGACAACTATGGAGAAATTTTGATCCTTAATCGGTCTGGATGTTCCAATACACGATTTTTCAACACAGATTTACTTTTTGTTAAGTTCTGCTCTAATGTCTTACTTGAAACTGCAATCTTAGGCTGCAGATTGATGTTACTGCAGATCTATGGATGCCATCTAAATCCTATATACTTAATGTAACTATATACATGTTTATATACTTGCCCACATTGCCTATATATCAGATTTCATACTCTTATGCTACCACCGTCAAATAAATCTTTCTGATTCCATGGGATTTATGGTGCAACTTAGAGTATGCTGTTTTCTTTGCCTATGTGAGACTGAATTCTTCTATTTGCTGTTATGAACAATTATGATGCTTGTAATCAGCTGAACATATAAATAAGATTCTTTTGTAAGTGCTTTAGTATGTGAGATGGTTGCATTGGATGAAAATAGAGAATATCACAACAGTTTACTGTGGAGAGATTTGTTGAAATGTATAGATATGTTTCCTTATCTTTCCTATCATCTTGCATGTTTTTACACGCCCCTTGTTCCATTTGTCTCTTCAGGCGCAGTGTAGCATTTTGTAGAGCCTTTATAATGCTCTCCTACGTTTTCTTGCTATGGATTACTTGCTTATTCAACATGCTATGACTCTGGCTTTCAGCTGTCAAAATCATCTTGCACCTTAAGAACTCATTTAAATCACTTCTGGAAATACTTCAATCTTCTCCAATGGCTTGGGAAAGCTTAAAAAATGTAAACCTATGCTTCCTCATCCTCACTATTATTTTAGAAGTTTTAACAATCCCGTTGCTCTATTTGAGCCTTCAGATGCATTGTAGCTTTTGGTCTCTTGGCTTACTATTATTGTAGCTTTTCTTATTCAACTTGCTATGACTGCAGCTCTCTATTTTTGCAGTCATCTTGTATATTAGGAAATCCATGTATCACTCTTGGCAATACGTGAATCTTCTTCAATGCCTTTGGGTACATAGGATTCTAAATGCTTCCCACACATAAAGGTGGGAGAAAAACTCATTGAACTTACCTTTGGATGTTTTGTTCTTGGTGCAGTCACGGTTAGGAGGGTCCTCAAAGAGAACAGTCTACACCGTGCAGCTAGAGTAAACACAACGGAAACAACTCAAAGATATGAAACAATTGCAGATTCAATCATTCAGTATATCACAGAATTCAAATACAAATTGGCCGGCAACATGCGGGCTTACAATGAGGGCTCATAGGCCTGATTACAAAATATCGGAATATGCACAAGATATAGCTTTGAAGCTCCTTCGCAAGAATTCAAACTATCAACTATCTTTAGGTTAATGACTGCTTTCCTAGGCACCTATTACATCAATTTATATCATCTCCGGAACATAAAGATTCCTTCGCGTCGGCGAGGGAAGATCGCAAACTTCAATGAAGAGTTGTAACGTGTGTACACGGATGGGTCGGACCTAAATGAATGGAACTCCTTCGCAAATGAATGGAATGATGAGCGGATCTCGGGGAAGGTCAGCCACGAACCAAACAACATTGAATGATGTGTGATTTAGCTCTGTAGGGCGAGAAATGCTCCGCAAGTCTTCTCCTTCAACTGCTATGAGACTGTCAGGATGCTCTGTTCTGAGAAAACAATCGATCTTTGTAATGTCCCGTTTTTCATGAGCATCAAAGTTTGGAGGATTAGCCTATCATTTGACCCTTGTAGGCTAGTATGGGGGATTAGAGGGTATAGTTTGGGTGTTATGGAGCTCTTCAGGTGGCAGATGGCAGTGTTTACCTCTCCAAATTGTTGGCATATTATGAGGCTAGGCTATTCAGAGGTTTTTGGTTCTGTTTCGAGGGATTTACTATTTATAGTAAGTCAGTGGATATTAGAGAGGGACCTGTTGATGATTGTTTTTGGACAAGTCAACAATTAGAGTGAAATACAAAGTATCTAACTCCCTCTTGAGCAAAGCCTCTCGAATGCTGAACTATGTGATCAAACAAGATGACTCCAAGGTTCCTTTCTTATAGTTTTGTAAGAGACAGCTCAGTGACTAAGTATGATTTTGCTGTTAAACACAAAGGGACTTACGCAGACTCTTCTCCTTTCATTCAGCTTGTTCCTCCTTTCAGTGCGGATGATTTATATACAAGGTTTCAATGATAAAGAAATGAAAAAAGGGCAAGGGTTTAGGAAACTATCTAAGGTCAATGAGGCAATGATGATGTATTGAACAGACAAACTCTTGATTTAACCTAACTTCACTTTGCCAAGGGTGCCTACAACTACATGAAGCTGGTGCAATCTCCTAAGGTTACGCGAATGGTTTTCAAATCATGAAGACTTATACAAGCACCCATCAAATGGCGTAGCTCAAACAAGCATCCACAATCGAACTTAAGCAAATAAGCTCAGACTAGCTTTACACAACACTTCATCAGCGATGAATGTTAAAAGCATGAGCTAGGAGTTGATCGATATTCAGTACAACATACATTATTTCAATGAGCTTCTAATCTACTTCTAATCTAATTGAAACATCTCTTAATTCCATCAAGATTCATGAAACCATGTTACTCCACAAGATAATACTTAACACCAAACAAGTAGCTCCAATGTCTTTTGCATTAATCTTGAAAATATTTACAACAGCTTCAAGTCCTCCCAGAGAATTTCGAGAGTCTCTTTTATTCTACTCCTACTTGCCTACTACTAATGATCTATTGAATTACAAATGAGGCAACAAGGCCTTTATATAGAAGCCCAGGTTACAATGAATGACTAAGATTAATTTGATAGCCAAGGGTCTAGATCGTGCCACCTCATAGGTAGTTACAACAAATTGCTATTTTTAGCAAAAAAGAGAGGCAATGAAGGCACATTTTCCAATGTGATAAGGTAAGGCGAAAGCATTTAAAATATCTTCCACATAGGAATCCCTTTGACTTCTTTTATTAAATGATACATTGAATGCATTAAATAATGCGGCTAATCAAAATTGAATGATGTGTACTCGCCACCTAGATGCCACTTCAGCATACTTTGAAAATTGTATCAACTTTATGTGATGTATTCAATGTGATTGTTTGAACTTGTATGTTTAGGAATACATCTTATAGATCTTTGCCTTGTACATCTCCTTGCAACTAGATGTGTGATACTTGTAGCTCATTTGATTGACTTTGTAATTCTTTTTCTTGTAGGATGTAGATATGAATGATCTTCTTTGGATGCATCCTCTTGAAGAGAGTAGAGAGTAGATGATGACACTGCTACCTTCATGTATGATGTAGAGATCTCTCTTGGACTTGAAATTGTAAAGTCTTGGAGTTTAGATGGATGAATGCCTTCGGAAGTTTCAATGAAGTGTTCCAACTCGATGATGTAGAAGATTTGAGGTATAATCCTTTAGAGTAGTGTTCCCTCCGCAAGGTGAAAGTGATTCAAACACTTGCTCTTGATGATCATGATGTAGTTGAGGAAATGATTCCTTGAAGATGATCTTGAAGCTCGAAGGAACTTGAAGTCGATTGGATGTCTTAGAAAGTCTTGATGTAGATGATGTCCTTCAGATGGATGTCTTCTAGACAATCTTAACTTGATGCCACTTGATGAAGAATTCCAACACAAGGATGATGAAGGATACCCTTGAAACAACTACATGATGCCTTGCTCTTTTCTCATTCCTTGCTTGTCAAAGGTTCTTATCACTTGATCTTTAGATGATTCCTCCTTTTTGCTGCAACACAAGTAAAGAAACAGCATCAATCCCCTTTCGATAACACATAATACATTAAATCATTACAAGCATTTATAATCTAAGCACATGAGTTAAGGACTTTGATGTCTAACTTGAATGATATGAAAACTTTACTAAGATGGCGTGCTGGTTGAGATAAGTGAATTCCTCCTAGATTCCTCCTTGATAAGCTTCTAAAGTTTGCCTTCAACACTTGACTTTACTTCCCTTCATAAGGTAGCGCTTTAGACAAAGGTTTTAGTTTCTCCTAGAATTGATGCACTAGATAAGTCGCATTGGATAAGGATTTCAAAATCCTCTTGATTGTCTTCTTGTCTGGCGTACCGGTTGAGGGGTTTGGAATCCTCTAGAAATCACTTCAAACTTGAGTTAAATCATCCTCCAAGCGCATTAGATAAGATTTTTGAAATCTCCTTCAAAGTGTATCGAAGCCTTCCCATATGTGGTGCAGTGGATGAGAGGTTTGATTTCTTCTTGATCTTTTCTTACAAACCTGAATTCTTCTCCTCCTTCTAGGCGCATTGGATGGGGACTTCAAGATCTTCCTGAAAATGAATATTATATTCTTGCAAATTAGTCTTGACGAATCACTTCTACTTAAATCGCATTGGTTGAGGTGTTTGATATCTCCTTGAATTGAGCGCACCGGATCAAAGGTTTGATTTCCTCTGGAATTTTGCCTATTCTTCTCACTTACTTTCCATCAAGCGCATTAGATTTTGATGTTGATCCTCCTTTTATTGGTCGCATTGGTTGAGGAATTAAGAATCCTCTTGATTTTCGCATTGGTTAAGGAGTTTGAAATCTTCATCTTATCTTCCCTCTTTGGCTCATTAGATAAGAGCTTTGATTACTTCTTGTTTTTAACTTTAAAATGAACTTCTTTCCTCTGTCGCGTTGGATGAGGGTTGTGAATTCTTCTTGTTTGGCCTCAAAAATCTTAAACTAAACCACCCTCCACTAGTGGCGCATTAGTTCAAAAGTTTGATTTCCTCTGAAATTTTCCTTTCAAAACTCAACTTTTACTCTCCTCTACAAGGTGGCGCAAGAGAACAAGATTTTAAGTTCCTCTAGAAATTCGCTCTAAGACTTGACCTTGGATTCTTTTTGAAGAGGTCGCATTGGTTTGAGATGTTAGGATTTTTTAAGATTTGTGCATTGGTTAAGGATTTGAAATCCTCTGGAAACATCAAAACTTACACCTTGACACCCAACATTTTCTTTCTCCTTAGCGCATTGGATGGAGGTATTGATTTCCTCTGAGTTTCGCATTGGTTACTCGACTCAAGCGCTTTTGAAAGTCTTCCTTTTCCTTCACCATTATGCTTTAGTTTGGGCGCATCACTTCATCCATCGAAAATCCTCATGCTTTGGCGCTTTAGTTCATCCATTGAAAATCCTCATGCTTGGCGCTTTGGTTCAAGGCATAAAGATCCTCTGGAATTCACATCAATATGGCTCATTGGTTAAGGCGTGGAAATTGCATCACTTTGAAGGCTTGAAAAATTTTCGTTTCCAAACTAGCGCTTTAGATGGGCGCATTGGTTGAAGGATTGGAAATCGTCATCTTGTTTTGTAATTGAAAGCACTTTTTTTCATCATGGTTTTGCGCCACTTAGATGCCCTGTCGCACTAGATGAGCTTTTTGAATCCTCTGGAAGAGTCAGGCGTTTTTCAGGGTCGCGAGGGTAAAGGTATATTGAAAAATATATTTAAGTATAAGAAAACTTATACTTTAAATATTTTTCAATATACCTTTCAGGATGTTTGAGATAGGTCTCGAATTCACCGGATTTAACATGCAAAATCTAGAATTTGGAGGATTCACCAGATTTCAGACTTAGCCATTTTTTCAGGATTTCAGGCTATCAGACTCAGTCTTTTCAGGGTCTCAAACATACTTCAGGAAGGGTCTCATTATTCATTACTTGGATGGAATTTAATCAAGATTCTTCATTTTCCAGATGAGACCTCCAGTTATGACAAAAATCTTTTAGGAGAAACTTATTGTTGGATTGGCAGAGGAAATGAACCTAAGGCATCATCTAAACTTAAATGCAAAACCAGGAGCTCAAAAAAAGGGGGTCCCCATTTGCAATGGGGCGATGTGTGATTTGGTCACAACAGGACCCTTACTATTTTTAGTAAGACAGTTGGACGCGCGGTGGATGCAGTGGTTGGCTTCTTGGTTCAGACGGAATTGAGTAATGATGAGTATTTATGGAGTTATGACATTTTAATTATAAAGTGCATATTATAATGTTTTAAGTTGAATTTATTATAAAGGGGGGGGGGGTCATTAATGATAATAAAGTCAATATAAAGTGCACATTATTTTAATGTTTTAAAAGGTCTCATGTAATTGACCTTTTGGTTGGAGAGTATAAAAGGCATTGGGAAAAGCAAAAGGATGATTATTCATTATTCATTCAACACTTGTTCATTTGGAGAGCTTTTGGCTTTGAAGAAGAAACCTAGGGTTTTGTTGTGATTTTCATTCTTGGCTGTGGAGAACGGAGATTCTTCATTGTTCTTGCTTCCTGAGGGTGTGAAAGATCACTTGAAGGCTACATCCATTGGTGGCTTCAAATGGAGGTCACATTCGTGCTTCATTGGAGAAGAATTTCATCAGTTTATTCAAGGGTTTACTTGATCAGAAGTTGTTACCCGGGTATGATCTTATTGTAAATTCAAGCAATAAATAATCTGAGATGATCATTTGATATATATTGCTTTCAGCATTTTCTCTGTTTGCATTTGTTTGTGTTTTGTGCATTTTCTGGTAAAAATTACAAAAGAAACAAAAAAAAAACAAATAGAAGTGTAAAATGTAATATACACCCCTTTGTATATGTATGTCCTGAATGTGTTTTTTGTGTTTTTGATGTTTTTGGGTTTAGGTTTTCTTTGTGTGCTTTTTCATGTGTGATTTTTTTAATATTTACAAAGAATATAAAGCATATATCGAAAACCCAGAAAATATACAAATATTTTGCATAAACAAAAGATGACCCAGATCATGAAATGTGCTAAAACTAATTATAGTGAAATACCCACTTGGAAATCTTCAACTTGTTTGATTGCCGAAATTGATAACAACACTACATGGTGA
The DNA here is from genome assembly GCA_027924645.1 of Cunninghamia lanceolata. Classification (NCBI taxonomy): domain Eukaryota; kingdom Viridiplantae; phylum Streptophyta; class Pinopsida; order Cupressales; family Cupressaceae; genus Cunninghamia; species Cunninghamia lanceolata. Next base: position 40,885,321 of record BSBN01000391.1, on the reverse strand, counting down.
TGGAAATCACTTCGAACTTGATACAAAGCAAGGAGAGTACAGATTTCAATAGCTGCAATGACATGGTAGACCTTAGGCGCCTAGATTTAGAAAGTTTAGTGATGCAAAATGTTGAAGAATACCCTCTAGACTGCCCACGTCCAACTCCAGCACAGTACGGCCTCTGCAGTAGCAAATATCAACACCTAGCTCACTCCAATCTACCACAAATACTTCTGTGTTGCATCTGCAATGCCTCTTCACAAAGGGTGACCAACTCCAACCAATATTAGTCCCAAACAATCACCAAATAGCTCCCAAAAGATAGTACGACCCCTCTTGGTGGTACGGCCTAAAACAAGTAGGTACGACCTGTTTAGAAATTGTTATGGCTGCCACAAATCTATTTCAAAATGCTCAAATCTGCTCAATACACATCTGTTCTCCTATACAGATCAAACACTCCGAAGAATATCAACATTTCTTGCTCAAATCAACACCAAAATGTATTCTGCTGAAGCACAAATGGAGCTCCTTTGTGAAGCCCCTCCAATCCTCTCCTGATGCAATCTTTCATGCACGAAGAAAGACGAATCTGCAAAGGTTTTCGTCTTTGCAAATCGATCTTCAAAACCCTAGAGCCAAGCTCAATCCCAATGCACGGGCAAATTCAATATGAGAGCAATTTTCATAAACATAGCATAACCAAATGAGGTTTTTTTTTGGTGTTTTATTTGCCTCTTTCCTCAACGCCCAAGAGGGATTTGTTTTTATTTATTTTAAATTATAACCCAACCCCTTATCACTCCATGAGGGGTGCTCATCCCTAGGCATACAACTTTAAGTTACAACTTGTACTTTATAACATAACTTTACTTTATAACTTAAAGTCATATCGAGGTCTCATAAACTAATATAAGTTAAATATTTAATTTGACTTATATTATATCGTTTTAGGCTCTAGTCATATCGAGACCATGAATATTGTGCCAAGGACCATCCACGACTGCCCTGCCAAAAATAGTAATTGCTCGGCTCATGACTTACTATAAATAGTAAGTCCCTGGAATGACTTCCTAAATACCTCCATTAGCTTACGGAAGTCAAATTATAGGCTAACCCTGTCCACTGGTGCAATGAGCTAGATAGGGGACATTACATAAAAAATTTACATTGGGGAGAAGAAGGGTTCTTACAGTGGTATCAGAGTGGTTTTCTACCATCCTGTGTGAAAATAATTTTTCAGATTGCTAGGGTTTGAGTTACAGATTTTGACAGTTTATGGCAGCTAGGGCACATGGGTTTGCAGATTTGATGAATTTGCTCTAGCTGGTATATTTTTCCAAATTTATTGATTTGCTTTGCAAATATAAATTTGGTGGTTTTCGATTAGTAAGGGTTGTTTTGTCAGTTTATATGGATCGTTTGAAAACCCTATGCAATGCAAAATATATGTAAGAACAGCTATATTATATTTCTAAAGTCTAAGGCCGCTTGGAAATAAAGGTGTGGTTTTGCAAAGGTTATTATATTAATTTATGCAGTCAGATTAGGAGACAAAAGCTGACACACAAAAACCCGTCAGCAATTCAATTTATAATTCTCTAACTCTTGAAAAGAATCACGAAGAAATGCATAGAAGCCACGATAATATTTAAAGCAATGCTTCGCAGGTTTTATAGGAAGATTTTATAATAATTGTTGGAAGTTCAAAGTCACCGTGTATTTTGAAAGAACAACTTTTGAAGGCCGGTCATTATCATGGGATCCAATTTATGAAGGAAATATTAACAAATATTTTTTAAAGACTTTGAAGGTTATCGCGGGCCCAAGCAAGCAACTGATTAGAAGTCAAATTTGTGTTTGAACTTTAGGAGAAGGCATCGTGGAAGTTTAAAGGTTAAGTCAGTGGCAGTAGACACCTGTAAAAATTAGAAGATTTGAAACTTGAAGACATTCGTGGGTCTGTAAAGGGCTAATTTAATCTTTGAAACCCATTAAAGATTTTACTATGTGCTGGGCAGTGGATTGTGGGTCCCAGCGTGAGCATGGAGTCTTAGGAAAAGGGGACAGCATCTGACAAGCTTTCAGACTTGTCTACAGATATTATAGCAGAACTTATAGCCTTCCAAATGCATTTCATATCACAGAAGAATTCATATTCACAGTTCTGAATTTCAGAATAAGACACAGCAGCGCTGATCTCTAACAGCTACCAGTATTCACATTGGATTGGGGCAGTAATTAGCATCAGCATTGAAATCATTAAGTTAGCAACTTGCATACACAGGTCAGCATATTTGTAAACTGTGATGTTTTAGGTATCTTTGTATTCACAACTGGAGTGGAGTGATCTGCAGTGACTTGACATTACTTTGTAACTGGTATGTGCAATCCAAGATTTGTAACAGCAGTATAATTCTGAACTGATCTGCCTGTCGATACATTGATTTTGCCATTTGGAGGGAGATCATTCGAATCTTTAATTTGAATCATTCTCTATATCTACAAATATTTTGTTGAGGAGCTATATGAATGTTTATTGCTGATGGAAGTATGCTTTATAATTTATTAAGTTTGGTATTCAGTTTGTAATCAGAACTCCATAAGCAAGTAAGTTACCATCAGTATACACAAATAACTCAGCTTGTGAATCAAATAACAAGTGTTTGGTGAGTATTTTAACATATATCCTAAGAGGGATAGTACATTGCTATTAAATCCTGAGATAAGTTTTTTGCAAATCAGACTTAATTGGCAGAGGAATATCATATTGTAGTCTCTCAGATTTGTATTACTTATGTATTGAATGTCATCATCACACTTGTCATGATAAGCTTGAATGCTTTTACAATATCTGAGCAACATCAGTAAATTAAGTTCCATTGGCACAGCAGAAGTAAACTCAGTTCTGCAGCTTATCACTGGTTTGGTATACATTACCGCCTTAGAGTATGTATTAAGGAACAGGTTTACAGCAGAAGTACAGTTTCAGGTGAAAGATGGCTTTAGATAAATCCATGATTGATTTAATGCAGGACTTGTATAATTTGCTGATGGATTCCAAAACTAAACAGGGATTTCTAAGGATGTTTGGAAAATCTAAGCAGAAGGATAAGGGAAAAGAATTGAGTCGAAGTGATTCTCAGCCTACAGGTAAGCAGTTTGGTTCTGAGTGTGAGACAACTCCTATTGATGAACATAATGTGAAAGCTAATGAGGAGTTGATGGAAGAAGGGGTCAAAACTGAAGTAGTTGAAGATGAGAAGACCATACATCTGGACAATAGTTTAGCAAAACCCCTTGATGATAGTTTTAGCGCTCAAGAACTTGTTATCAGCTCTGATAACAGTTCTGATTTTCATGACAGCAGTGATGAAACTTTGCATCAACATGATACACCAGTAACTTCACATGTGCAAGATGCTTCTATTGAGTTGTCGCATGAAGGTACTCAAGAATTGGGTACTGATGATGCGTTGTGTGATGTGGATTCATGTTATGATGAGTCTGATTTTTCAAATCAGACCTTAGGAAACAAGTTGGAAAACTCAATTAGTGGCATTGAATCCCAGGATTGTGAGTTGGATGGACATGCAGTTACATTGGAAGCAGAAGTGTGTGAAGATAATGTTATATCAGCAGCTTCTACATTACCAGTTGAGCCATCCTTTTAGGTACATAGCAGCAGTACCTTAGTTGTTGATGTGTGCACTGATTATAGCACACATGATGTTGCTTATCATGAGGTGAGTGATGTCGATACAGCCTCATATCACAGTGCATATTTCGAATCAGCAAACTTGTATGGAAGTCCTAAGTTGCAGAGTCCTCATCATTTGGTTGGGCAACTAAAGGTGAATGATAGTATGATTGCCACAACCATTGAGCATTTTGATGTTGTTTGACAGATGTTGGCTACTTATGGTTGGAGTACTCCCGTGTCAGATGAGCACTGTGATAGTGGCCTTTCCCTTGCAGAGATTCATACACTTCGAGAAGCAATTGGAATAATGAAACAAAATTACCTCCAGTTACTTGCTGAGAGAGATTATTTTCTCGAGTGGGACTGCATCTGTTATGATGCATTGAAGGGGAGGGAAGAGGAGGTTGATGAGCTCACTCATGAGCTTGAGGTGACTATGGACTCATTGAAGAGAACCCAGTTGGCCCTTAAGGAGTCACAGTCACAGGTTGAGGAGCTTACCGTGGCATTGAGACTAGCACAGTTTTCACCACTTTTAGATACAGTTTAGGTTTCCATGGCAGCGGTTGGTGAGGAGCATATACCCACGGATTATGCTTGTGAGCAGGTTGAGGATGTGGCTACATCCATCATAGATGTTGGTGCAGTTGATTCCGATGGGATGAGTGCAGTAGTGAAGAGTTGTAGAGAACCTCTTGTCGCACCTGGTTATCTTGAGGTTAGTCCCATCATAGGTGATGCGGGTTAGATTACTGATAGCTCTTGTGTTTCAGCGGTGGGTTCTCCAGAGAGTTGTGTGACAGAACACAACGCTACTCAATCTTCTTCACTGGAGATATGCAAGGTATCATCTAGTTGGGAGCTTGGTTCTTATATTGATTTGTTTTCCCCTCCTGGAAGCAAATAAATCATTTCATCCCATGCAGCTGATTATGATCGACAGTTTGTTGAGTTCCAGAGTTGGAGGGATCAGCTAAAGGTTATAGGAGAGAAGGTTGATTCAACCTTATCTCGCTTTGACTGCACGGATAAGTATGTGGAGTACCTCCTTTGCTGCGTAGAATTTCAGGAGAGACAAGATGGGGTCTATACGGGTACTCCTATTCGCAATTTACGTTTTATCAGGAGCGCATTGGAGGCAATAAAATCAGAATACCTCCATTTGCTTCATGACATGGATTTTGCTATTGGGTATGCAGAGAGGGTTATTAGAGCATCTATCCCATTAGCTACTCGGGATCAGAGAGCGGAGCCATTTTTTGATTCTAGCGATGAGAGTGATGAGACAACTGAAGAGAGTGTTCCCCACGACTATGATGGTCAACCATTGACAGAGGCTGGAGCATTTTACCTTGACTGCGTAGTGAGGAGTGCTCATCACTTCTCTTTTAATCCACACACAGAGGATTTGTTGATGCGTCGGTGTGGATTGGCCCAAGGTTTGTACCATCCATTGAGGGATGGAGAGTTGCCATCTTCAGAAGGTGGGACTAGAGGCTGCAAGTACCCGACTCAGTTGTTTGCGGGAGATTACTTGCAGGATCTGAGGTTGGATTACCATCATGTAGATGAGTACTTGACAGAGTTTGCTACTTCTGATTTTCAGGGAAATTATGGTGTTAGTAGGCATGATGGCTTAGTTAGTTATCACATCCATGGGAGTTTCACAGAGGTTGGGGAGAGATGTTGTGTTGCAGATGCGTCCAGATATTCTTATCTCTTCATGGCGGATGGATGTGAGTTTTGTTTGTATTGGGATCCAGGTGGTGACGGAGTTGGCGTTGCGGTTTGGATGGGTCCCGATGGTTTGCTTCACCTTTTTCAGCATGGTGAAGTTGGGATCAGATTAGAACAGTGGAAGCGAAAGGTTGATTCATATGGCGGACTTCCAATCTGGTTGTGGGATCCAGGAATCCTTCTATTTGGTAGATTGCTCTACATGGTAGTAGTTGTTCACCGCAGTACCGAGCATGGTACAGTCTTTATCCAGTGGGTGCAGTGGACAAGTAGTTGGGCATTCTGTAGAGTGATTTGGGTTCCTGGCATTCAGCTGAGCAGTGATCGCAGGGTTTGGGATCCTTCGGGTGCATCAGGATTCCAAACAGAGCTTATTGAGGATTTTACAACATGTACATTGTGTAGAGAGCCTTTAGTTTCATCTTTGATTCACTTGTATATGTTTTGTTTTCGATGCACAATTCTTGTGGGCAGGGGTTGGATTGTTGGCATGATGTTTATCCTTGCGTAGTTGTGATTATGTTGGAGCTTCAGTAGTTGGTTAGAGATGTATGGGACATTTCACAGTTCTTCCTTTGGGCCTCCAGTGGAGAGGAGTTTCTTTGCAGTGGAGATTGCTTGGGGACAAGCAATTTCAGGGAGGGTGGACTGTAATGTCCCCTTTTTCGTGAGCATCAAAGTTTGGAGGATTAGCCTATCATTTGACCCTCATAGGCTAGTATGGGGGATTAGAGGGTCCAATTTGGGCGTTATGGAGCTCTTCAAGTGGCAGATGGCAGTGTTTACCCCTCCAGATTGTTGGCATATTCTGAGGCTAGGCTATTCAGAGGTTTCTGGTTTCGTTTCGAGGGATTTACTGTTTATATTAAGTTAGTGGATGTTAGAGAGGGACCCTTACTATTTTTAGTAAGGCAGTTGGAGGCGCGGTGGATGCAGTGGTTGACTCCCTGGTTCAGACAGAATTGAGTAATGATGAGTATTTATGGAGTTATGACATTTTTGTTATTAATAAAGTGATACTTTTTTAATAATTAATTATAAAGTGCATATTATAATGTTTTAAGTTAGACTTTATTATAAAGGGGGGGGTCATTAATGATAATAAAGTCAAAATATAAAGTGCACATTATTTTAATGTTTTAAAAGGCCTCATGAAATTGACCTTTTGGTTGGAGAGTATAAAAGGCATTGTGAAAAGCAAAAGGATGATTATTCATTATTCATTCAACACTTGTTCATTTGGAGAGCTTTTGGCTTTGAAGAAGAAACCTAGGGTTTCTCTGTGATTTTCATTCTTGGCTGTGGAGAACAGAGATTCTTCATTGTTCTTGCTACCTAAGGGTGTGAAAGATCACTTGAAGGCTGCATCCATTGGTGGCTTCAAACGGAGGTCACATTCGTGCTTCATTGGAGAAGAATTTCATCAGTTTATTCAAGGGTTTACTTGCTGATCAAAAGTTGTTACCCGGGTATGATCTTATTGTAAATTCAAGCAATAAATAATCTGAGATGATCATTTGATATATATTGTTTTCAGCATTTTCCCTGTTTGCATTTGTTTGTGTTTTGTGCATTGTTTGGTAAAAATTACAAAAGAAACAAAAAAAAACAAACAGAAGTGTAAAAATTTTACATTGGGGAGAACATGGGTTCTTACAATCTTCTGCTAGCGATATCTTATTGGTACCTGATCCAAATGATTTGAGATTTGGATATGTTGTGCATGAATGAATCTAGATGGGTAGAATGCGGACCAAGATAGAAAAATTGCTATTGACTGAACTGACTGTACTGAACTGGAAACTGAAAAGAAACAAACTGAAATGCAAATGTTTTGGTTGATGCAAGATTGCTCTTGAACTAGGGATGCTCCTGCATCAGACATCCGGGTTTATTGAAAAAGTGAGTTCCTCGCTTTATTGGGATTGGAGGAAAACCAAGACGGTCCACCTCAGCCTTAGAAATCCATGATGAATCTTCTTTCAGTCTGCCTTTCCACTTGACAAGATATTTTTTGTATTGTCTTCCTTTGGTGCTACGTCCAACTCTGCTATCCAAGATGTCCTCAATCTGCTCCGGTGCTTGTTGTGGTAACTGCTTCTTGAAGTTTTCTTCCATGTTGTCACTGATCTCCGCTTCATGATACCGAGATAGGTGTGCAATATTGAAAATAGGTGATATCACAATGTTTCTGGTAACTGTACTTCATATGCATTTCCTAAATCAAACTTTCTGAGTATCCTACATGGTCCAAACTTCATCTTCAACTTGTTATATGTTCCAACTGGAAATCTTTCTTTTCTCAATTATACCATTACTTCATCTCCTACTGAAAATTCCTTGTGTCTCTTCCTCTCATTTGCCTTTTCCTTGTATTTGTTGTTCATCTCCTCCAAATGCTTCTTCACCTGATTATGCACTGTCTCCATGTGTTCTGCAAATTCTTCTGCTTCTGCACTTCTCTTTTCTTCGATATTGATATCTCTCAACTCTGTTACTCCTCTAGGGTTTACTCCAGTAACAATCTCAAAAGGTGTTCTTTCGGTACTCCTATTCACTGAATTATTGTATGCAAACTTTGCTTGTGAAAGAATCGAATCCCAACTTCATGCCTTCTCTCCAACCAAACATCTCAACAAGTTTCCCAAACTCCTATTCACTACCTCTGTCTGTCCATCAGTCTGTGAATGAAATATTGAACTGAACTTCAAATCTGTCTTCATCTTCTTCCAAAGTGTCTTCCAAAAGTATCCCATAAATCTTGTGTCTCTATTTGAAATTATGTCCTTAGGTAATCCATGCAATCTCACAATCTCCTTGAAAAATAGGTCAGCGACATGTACTGTATCAGTTGTCTTCTTACAAGGTATGAAATGTGCCATCTTTGAAAATCTGTCCACCACTACAAATATTGAATCATGTCCTCTCTGTGTTTTAAGCAATCCCATTATGAAATCCATACTTATGTCTTCCCAAGGTCTCTCCTGTACTGTCAAAGGTTTGTACAATCTAGTATTCTTACTACTCCGCACAAATTTCCTAACATCCTTATCTATCTGAGGCCAAAAGTAATTTTCACTTACCAAAGCCACTTTTTTATCAATGCCAAAATGTCTTGCTAATCCACCACTATGCTTCTCCTTGATCAAATTGTCTCTCATTGAACTCTTGGGTATGCATAACTGACTTCCTTTGAACAACATATCTTCTTGAATGAAATAATCCAACCACTTACTCCTTTCTGTCACAATAGGTTCTTTACATGCTTTCCAGGGTTTTGCAAAATCAAGATCTTCTTCATACATGTTCTTCAATTTATCAAATCCCAACACTTCAACTCTTATCTCTGTCAACAAGTTTCTTCTCCTACTCAATGCATATGCAACTTTGTTTGATTTCCCACTCGTATGCTTCAACACAAAAGTGTAACTCTGCATGAACTCTAACCATCTCATATGTCTCTGATTCAACTGTCCTTTACTGTTCAAATATTGCAAAGCTTGATGATTTGTATACAACACAAACTCCTTAGGCAACAGGTAATGTCTCCACTTCTTCAAGGCTTGAATTATGGCATAGAACTCCTGATTATAAACTGAATATCTTCTCCTTGCATCATTCAACTTTTCACTGAAATATGCTACAGGTCTACCTACTTGACTTAACACCGCTCCAATTGCATTCCCACTTGCATCACAATCTACTTGAAATACCTTATTGAAATCCGGTAATGCCAAAACAGGTTGCTCTATCACTTTCTGCTTCAACCATTCAAAACTTTTATCTGCTCTTGATGTCCACTTAAAGTCTTTTCTATCACCTCTCATTGTCTCTGTCATAGGGTTACAAACTGAACTGAAATTTCTGTTGAACTTTCAGTAGAAACTAGCTAGTCCATGAAATGATCTGACTTCTCCAATGCTCTCCGGTGTAGGCCATTCAACAATTCTTCCTTCATGAAACTACATTTCTTGATGTTTATCAGTAACTTCTGTTCTTTCAGTCTCTGCAATACTTGTCTCAAGTGCCACAAATGTTCTTTTGTCTTACTGAAAATCAGAATGTCATCCAAATATACAATAACAAACTTACCCAAGAATTTCTTCAAGACTTCATTCATCAATCTCATGAAAGTATTCGGTGCATTTGTTAATCCAAAAGGCATTACTAATCACTCATACAATCCTTCATTTGTTTTAAAAGCGGTCTTCCATTCATCTCCTTCTCTGATCCTGATCTAATGGTATCCACTCTTCAATTGTATTTTTGTGAAATATTTTGCTCCACTCAAACAATCCATGATATCATCCATCCTAGGTAGAGGAAATCTATACTTAACTGTGATCTTGTTTATTGCTCTAGAGTCTGTAAACATTCTCCATTCTCCATCCGTCTTAGGTGCTAACACTGCAGGTACTGCACAAGGACTCAAACTTTATCTGATCAAACCTTTTCTCAACAACTCATGTATCTGTCTATTCAATTCTTCATTCTCTGCCGGTGTCATTCTGTGTGCTGATTTGTTAGGCAATCTAGCTCCAGGTATAAGATCCATGTGATGACTGATAACCCTGATTGGTGGCAATCCTTCAGGTACATTATCTGATATGATGTCTTCATACTTTGTCAGCAATTCAGTTATCTCCTCCGGTTGTGATTCTTCAATCTCCTTCAATGTTTCAGGCTTCTTAGGGATCAAAGCATAACACATATTTTCATGTCTCAAACCATCCAGAAATTTTCTTCCATCTACCAAACAGATTGTAGCATTTCCACATACTTCACTTTTAGGGTCATCTTCCAAAGGAATCAAAGTAATTCTCTTTCCATTTGATGTTATAGTGTATGTATTCTTTTTCCCATCATGTATAGCTTTTCTATCATACTGCCATGGTCTACCCAACAAGATATGACATACATCCATAGGCATAATATCACACATAATAAAATTCAAATACAAATTGGCCGGCAACATGCGGGCTTACAACTAGGGCTCACAGGCTTGATTACAGAATATCAGAATATGCACAAGATATGGCTGTGAAGCTCTTTCGGAAGAATTCAAACTACCAACTATCTCTAGGTTAATGACTGCTTTCCTAGGCACCTATTACATCAATTTATATCATCTTCGAAACATAAGATTCCTTCGTGTCAGCCAGGGAAGATCACAAACTTCAATGAAGAGTTGTAACGTGTGTACATGGATAGGTCAGACCTAAATGAATGGAATTCCTCCACAAATGAATGGAATGATGAGTGGATCTCGGGGAAGGTCGGCCACGAACCAAACAACATTGAATCATGTGTAGTTTAGCTCCGTAGGTTGAGAAATGCTCTGCAAGTCTTCTCCTTCAACTGACTATTTGAGACTATCAGGATGCTCTGTTATGAGAAAACAGTCGATCTTCTGATAGCGATATCTTACCGGTACCTGATCCAAATGATCTAAGATTTGGATATGTTGTGCATGAATGAATCTAGATGCTAAGTCCAGCTCCGCAAGATCTAAAATGCAATTGCGGTTGAATGTGGACCAAGATATAGAAACTTGCATTGACTAGTCACTAAACTGACTGTACTGAACTGGAAACTGAAAAGAAAAAACTGAAATGCAAACAAACTGAAATGCAAATGTTTTGGTTGATGCAAGATTGCTCTTGAACTAGGGATACTCCTGCATCAGTTCTACTATTATTCTTGTATGGAATGGTTTCCTAGCAAGTTGAATGGTATTTGTAACCTTGTTCCATGCTATGTGATTTCCCACACAATCAAAATTGTTGTGCAGTCTCCTATGCGACTGATATTGTCATACAATTTTCTACAAAGTTGACACTGTTGTTTAGGAGTTTTTCTTGTGTAACCTGAGGATGTTTGGATCATCTTTGATAACTTATAGTATCAAGATAAGATCAGTTTTGTATGGTGCAATATTTCTTTTGTTTGTTTGTTCGTAATAGGATTTGGATTGCAATCCTCGAATGGAAATCTAAGTTTGTCTTGCCTGAGAAGTTCTTTTCAAATTTTCTATTAGTGCTACTGTTTTTATCATTCTTATTTTTGAAGCTTCGTAGAAAGATAATTACTAATTAGCACCAAATTCTTCTACTAATTGTTGAGTTTTTACTTGGTCTTCAACTTATCATTCACATGCAGATTATTGCGGAAACACACATGATCTGTAGAATAATGTCAATGGTTTAGATAAAAACTTATGTGCATTAGTAGAACATTTTCTGAAAGAATGGAAAATTAGAACACTGTCTATGCACTCATAAATGATGAATGACACTGTATTAGTAGGGTGAAAGAAGGAAAAATCTTTGAAATGTGATTACATTTCTGTATGTAGTGTTCTTTGGTAGTGTTCTTTGGTAGTGTAGCAATTTGAAGTTTACGGCTTTGGTGTCACTAGGGACTTGAACACAACTTGTAAATTGGTCATTACAAGATGAGTTACTCTTTGATGTTCTGTAGATCGAAATAATTGGATGGAAGACTCTTCGAGTACTTTGCGAGTCCTCGCGACTTTTTCGAGCCGGCGAGTTTTCCTGGTGTTTACTCTCTAGAAAACTCGTCGGAAACTTGGCGAGTTTTTGGCATGGACGCCCCCAGCATTGAAAACTCGTCGGAAACCTCTTGCATTAGACATTCCATCTCTGTAGAAGATATTGACTAAGATTCTTGAGTGCATTGAAATTCTTTAGCCTTGTGGTGAGAAGGTTTTCCAGATAATTTGAAAGTTGACTCATCATCACCCCTTATGTAGTCATGGTCTTCTTGCACACCAATAGGAACTAGAAGACCTATTTGATCTTTGGATACTTGCATACCCTCATCTTCTTCAAACAATATATGACATATTGGTATTTACTTTTACTTTTACTATTTTCATTTTGTCAGCTATCTATTGTATCAGGCTATTAGCCATCAGGATTCTGCATGAGGATGCCATTTTGTACTCAATTTGCATTCAAATCAATCAAATTTACTAGAAAACACTTTTGTACTCATTTATGGACTCATTGGATACATCTAGTCATTGAATTTTGCAAAAAACATGTGTTTCTAATGAAATATAAGCATTTTTTTAAGTTGCCATGTTTTGCCAAATCGAGTTTTTTGGGTTTGGCGAGTTTTTGCCGAGTTCAAGTTTTCCAACTATGGGGTGGACCATTGATTGAAGCAAAAGGGAGGGTTGATCCCGCAAAAGAAAATTGGCCAACCAATAATAAGAGGAAAGAGGTTGCCATCAAGGATATAGTTGGATGATTTTGTCAGTGAGAGTTGCGAAAAAGATTCACATGACCTCAAAGACGACAATAGTGATGAGGAGGGCAGCAAGAGATTATGCTTTACTCAACCTTCTCACCTTTGTGTGAATGAGGCCTTATTCCTCCCATGTTGTAGTGATCTCTTAAGAGTAGTGCACCACACCTATTGTTGCTCCTAGAGAATTAGTGGTAGTCAACATTTGCTCATTGGTGAGGAAGTGCACCAAATTGAAGATTAGATGAACCTGTTGGGAACATCAAAAAACATAGCAATGAACATTTCTACTATAAGCGCTATATGGTCAACAACTAGTCATTGTAATGCTGATTGCACATTATATTTTTTGAAAAAGAATGGTTGTGGTCCGAGCAAACATAGGTAGACAACACATGCCAAGAAGAAGAAGAGTCTAGCTCATACATAGATTTTTCACAGGCAAGGCCCAATGAATATCTCGCTTCTAAGAGGGAATTTATTCCAACGTATTTTGCTTCCCTTGATAGTACAAATATATATGGTACTTTCTACCATTTTCTACAAAGTATGAAACTCATAAAATAAGTCATGCTTGATATTGCAAACATGGTGAAGGACTTAGATTTAGTTGTCTAGCACAATTATGCTCCTTTGGCTTTGAATGAAGGAAACATGCATTAAGACATTTATGAAGAGTCATCTGTAGTTTGTTCCTATTTTTGGGAACCATAGGAAGTTAGGAGGGAGCCCTCAAAATTTCCAATAATAGCAAGTTGCAATGAGTTGTCTTGCTATTGCCTTGCCTAGCCTCAATGTGTTTGAGGCTCTGCATTCAATTGAGTTCATGTAGGAGCATCTCAGGGTTTGAGCAATCTTGCATCACCCAAAACCAAGTTTTCTTATTTCCTTGTGTTTTGTTTGAGTTTTGCAAGTTTTTAAGATCTAACTAGAGTTTGAGGTAGCAAAGGCACAATCATTGCAGTGAATTAGTTGAGTTTATTTTGGTCTCTATGGCAAGATCACTGGTTTCAGGAGGTGGTGAAAGTGTAATTGCCGTGGCCGATTCATCTCTACCATTGTGGAAGTGCAAGCACCCACTGGCGAAAGTGCAAATGCTTCTTTGTCAGAAGTGGTCAATTTGTCATGTTTTGTCATGGTGTCCAGTTATGTTCCAAATCCCAAATTTAACCATTTAGTCTTATTGACGGGGCATCATTTGATCTTGCAGACAGTAGGGAATTCTTTATATATCATGTTTGTACAAAAATGCATGTGGGAATCTTGAAACATCTTGTTGGGAGCTGCTAGTGAGGTTTTCATCTAAGAGAGTCTCATGTTCATGATTCCTGTGAAGAACAGAGAGTAGGGGATTCTTGTGGGAGAGTTTTGATTGGTTCTTGGGGAGTTCGACAACTTGTTGAAGCTCTTGTAGATAGCCTAAGAGGTTGTGAATCAATCTTGTAGCCATTTTTGAGCACTAAGGGAGTGTATACACACATTTGATGGAGTTTTCAGCCCTTGAGGATTTCTCTAGGGTATCTTTGCCCCTCTTATGTTTCTTCTTGTTCTATTTATTTCGCTGAAGTTTTTTTGTCAATTTGATCTCAAGTTCTAAGGCTAATATATCTGTAGTTGGTGATCTAGTTGAGGAATATCTTTGCTAGTTTACGGATTGGTGACTCCAATAATGCGTTGCAGCAAGCTTGAATAAGGTAGTGCAGTAATGCGAAGTAATTTCATTGAGTAATTGTTACTGCATAGAGTATTGTAGGCTGAAGAGCAGTTGAAACTCTTTGGTATCGCATATGTTTGAATTCTTCTCTTGAAGATTGTGTGGCATCATAGTGCATCGTTAAGCAAATACTTTACATCCTGGAGTGGCACAGGAACCCAATTATTTGAATTGTTTGGTCAAAAGCTTTCTATCCCATTTTCCATAGCATGTAGTAGAGATGGGGCTGTCTGAAGCACGTCATCAATGACATTAAATGCTTGTCGGGACATCGGGACCAACATAAGCCTGTATGGGAAATTGTCCCACTTCATGGGGATTATGTAGTGGTTTTACTTAAAAATGACATCTAGATATACCAGTAAAGTGGGAACCAAACGGACAGTGTTCATTGAAGATTGGTAGCCCAAGGAGGAGTGCAAATTGTAGCAACCTCAATAGAAAGTCTATAGTGGGTCTGTAAGTTGTGAGAATGTTCTAGGGCTTCAAGGCCTTAATTTACAACCAAGCAGCTTGATGTCATTGTGAACAGCAATGAAGAATCATTTCTAAGCATAATTGTGTCTCTATTGTGTTGAATGAGGTTTCTTGTTTGTAATTTCAATTGTGCAAGTGGATTTGTGTGTAAGTCTGCCAGTTTGGACATCCCTTAATTGGAACCTCCATGCTCAACTGCTTCGATGGACTAGTTCAAGTATCAATATTTGATCCTGCAGTCTACTTTTTTTGAAGAATGTTGCCTGAAAAACGAGGGTAAAGTGATATTTGCCGTTAAGGTTTTTGTGGGGAGTTGGAAGAGTAGTATATATGCTTCCAAGTGCAATACTCCTGGAAGACTGAACTTACTCAAACCCAAAATAATAAAGTTTCTTGTATGAGCAAGAGTTGACCTAGTTGAAGGCTAGGGTGACTGAGTTAGAGAGTGGAATCTAACAATGATGTATTGAAGGGTAAACTATAGGAGGTTGTGCATATTGTGAAATGTTCCAGAGAGGGAAATTATAATAGAGTGCCATCTAAACTAATACACTGAGTAATTGTGTGTGCTTAGAGCTAAAGTGAAGCCACTAACAACGAATGAGACAGTGTGTCCACGTTCAGAGTCAGCTAGATCAGTTGTACCTCCAGGGGCATCTTCTACATCTACTTGTGGATCTTGTCTTTATTCATCATTTTATTGCATATGGGTTGTCTTCCATTTCTTTTATTGGAGGAATAATGTGGACTGTAATGATAATATATTCTCATTAATAGATTGCATATTTTGTAGCTGACTTTGCTAGTTTTTGATTAATTGTTGGCTGAGGTGGCATATTCAGTCTTTTATTTATGAATGGCTGGGTTGACGGTTGTGTCTTATATTGGATAAATGATGCTGATTGTACTGTTCAGAGTGAGTTTTGGGCGCAGCTAAAATAGGAGGTTCTATTCCAGTTCTAGGCGCCATTTTCCAGCAGTCCAAGAACTATTTTTGGAAGACTAGAATTAGAAGAGTTTATCCTCAGATATTTTAGTGCACATATCAGCTATATTTAGGAGTTTTTATTCAGTATTGGTCTCTGTTTATAGAGACTTTCTTTAGGTTATATATTTATAAATGTGTCAGTTTTTAGGAATCTATAGTCACTGTTATTTTTGGAAGATTTGTCACTGATTTTAGTGCAGTCTTTTTAAGACTTTTAACTGCTATTTTAAAGTGTGCGATCTGCTAGTTTATTATGTAATGCTCAGTTTGTAAGTGTTGGATATTAAATGCATAATAGGTGTTAAGCTTATATGTTTTTGGTTTATCTGTTCTTTTGACATTGTAAAACTCTTTAAACAATTGCCTCGTTGATGTTTGTAACAAGTTAATACAGAATTATTTTATTGTGATTTTGTTTTTTGCTCAGCAACCAACTGCAGGTCTGCTGTTTTGATTTGTTCTTCGTTGGCTCAAGGGACAGTGAGGTCTGTTTAAAATCTTCATTTAGATCCGAGCAATTTGGTTGGTGTTTGGGTTATCTGGGTTGTAGGTTTTGTTTCAGATCAATCTAACAATTGATCATGGCAAACTCTAACTCTCTTCCCATTCCAGAATTTAGTGGCAATGACTATTATTTTTGGAGCATCCAGATGATGACTCTTTTAACAAGAAAAGACTTATGGGAGATTGTAGAAATTGGTTACGAAGAGCCAGTAGATTGGGCTGCTATTCCAGGAAATGACAGACAAGCTAAGAACTCCTCTGAAGCCTTATTTCCAATGTTGCATGGGCACGGATACGGTATCCGATACGGATACGGTATTGGATACGGATACTGCTATTTTTCAAGACCCCCTTATATGGATACGGCTAGATACGGTATATATATATATATATATATATATATATATATATATATATATATATATATATATATATATATATATGAATTAAAAAATATTTTACTATATAATGTATTATATTAAAATATCATTTAATAGTATATTATATAATATATTATTATATTACAATTTAATTTATTATTAATATATATAATAAATATGAATTAAAAATATTTTATTATATAATGTATTATTATACTAAAATATAATTTATTATTAATGTATACTTTTATCAGTATTATTAATATATTATATAATAAAATAATATATTATATTTAATATAATACATTATATAAGAAAATATGAATAATATTTTATTATATAGTGTATTATACAAGGTTGCACCGAGACTGGTACTGGTACTGGTACGGGAGATTGGTACCGGTACGGTACGTCTGTTTTTGAAAAATAGGAGACGGGGGTACTTGGAGACACCATTTTTAAAAAAAAATATAATTTAATAATTTTATTAATTTATTAATATGCTAACATTAAAACTGAAAATATCATGACATTGAACTTTTAAAACAAGAGAACTGGTAAAGTTTAAGTTTATAGCTTACTTGTAACAATTTAATATAGCTTACTGTATATATATTACTTATAGGCTTATAGCTTACTTGTAACAATTTAATATAGCTTAATGTATATATATTACTGTAGATACTAGTATTGAGGTTTGAAGTCCGTAGGAGAAAGAATCCATTGAGTTTGTGAGAAAATAGTGGAAAAAATGAAAGGTAGAGAAAAAAAAAAATGGAGACGCCTTTTTATTGACGCAGGGTACTTGGAGACGTGTGGGAGACTCAACCATAAGTCTCCCTTTGCAGGGAGACGTACCCAAGAAGTCTCCGAGACGGGGAGACGAGTACCAGTCTCCGAGACGAGTACTAGGGGGTCGGAGACGGGTCTCCGTGCAACATAGGTATTATATTAAAATATGATTTATTATTTTATAATAAATATATCAGTAGTAATAAATATTAAACATATTAAATTTATATATATATATATTATAATTAAATTTAAATACATATTATATTAAAATTTAAATACTAAATACATATTATAATTAGCCGATACGGTTTTATATGACTTGTCTCACGCCGTAGAAATAAAAAAAATTCCATGATATTTTCTAAACTCGTCGGTGGTTCCTATCGGCATAAAAATTCCCGCGGAAAATTTACTAAACTCGTCATTGTTCCTATTCGCAAATTCCGTTAATATGAAAGAGAGCAAAATTTACAAATGGTATAATATAATATTAAACTTGTTGAATAATATATATTTAAATGATAAAAGTTTTTTACGCGAAGGAGTGCCGATGCGGGAAGCCTGGAGAATTCGCACCGAACAGTCCCTCTTGAAGAAGCCGAACAAAATGCGGATACGGCAAATTTTTTCAGAAACCCCGAATCCAGAAGTACCTGGCATGTTCAATATTTTACCCTAGTTCAGGATACGGGAGGGCACCGTGTCCAGCCCGTATCCTAGGCGTATCGTACCCGTGTCCGTACCGGACACGCTGGTACGCGTATCAGGGGAAGCAGGAGGGCGTATCTTGCAACTCTGCTTATTTCATATTTAGATAGCTCTAGATAATAACTTATTTGCAAGAATTACAGATGTAAACACAGCCAAGGATGCCTGGAAGACTCTACAAGAAGCTTACCAAGGTAGTGATCAAGTTTAAGTGGTTTAAGTTGCAGAATTTGAAGACAGAGTAGAGATTCAAGAAGCTGAAAGTGAGTGATTATTGTGTAAGAGAAAGGCTGTGATCAATGAGATGGCTACACTTGGAGAAATGCTGAACAAAAAATTTGTGGTGAAAAAGATGTTTAGGATTCTTGACATCAAAATGGAACCATGTTGCCATCATTATTGAAGAAAACAAAAGATTTGAGAACCCTTGAATTTGATCATTTAGTTGGTTCTCTTATGACCCATGAAGAAAGACTAAGAGACACATCTGGAGAAAGTGAGGAGAACGCTTTTGCCTCAAATCGAAGATCACAAAGAATGATGGTGCCCACACTAGAAGCAGAAGCAATCAAGGACAAGCAGTGGTCAAAATCAGAATTATTCAAGAGGAAATAGAGAAAGAAGGGGTGGTTCATTGCAAGATGAAGAGGAAGAGGCAGATTTGATAAGAGAAATATTCAATTTTAGCATTGCAACAAATATGGTCACATTGTAAAGGAATGTAAAGTAAAGGTTGGTAATGAAGGCATAAGTGCTAATTATGCTTGTGAGTATGAGGAAACTTATCAAAGCAACTTGTTTTTATCATATGACAAAACTGAAAACTCCTTAGAAAGTTTGGTACTTCTATTCAGGCCGTTCCAATCACATATTAGGGAATAATGAGTTATTTTCTACAAACGGATGGAAGTTCAAGACCAAGATCAGGCTTGGTGATGACAAATCCTTGGAAGTTGCAATAAAAGGAGCTATGGAGATAAACACTAAAGAAGGTAAACAAATGTGTTAATGATATTTATTAGACACCAAATTTAAAACACAATTTGTTGAGTGTTGGACAGCTATGTGAAAGGAACTATAAAGCTGTATTTGATGATAAACAATGTACAATCTATGACAAGAATCAAGGAAATAGGGTTGTTACTGTTGTTTCAATGACCAAGAAAAGGATGTTTATATTGAAGTTTGGAGAACATAGCAACAACCTTGCCAATAATGCTAAATGTTGGTTGTGGCATCTCAGGTATAGACACGTGAATTTTTGAAGTTTGAAGCTTCAAACATCACAGGTATTAGTTTATGGTTTGCCATAGGTTGAAAAACCCAAGTAGGTTTGTGAAGGATGTACTGAAGGCAAACATGCAAGCAAAAAGTTTCCGAAAGATTGGGCATGGAGGAGTCATCATCCACTTCTTCTAGTTCACTCGTATATTTGTAATCCTATGCAATTAAAAAGTTTGGGTAAGTCATCATATTTCATTGCATTTATTTATGATTACTCACATAAGTGTTGAGTTTGTTTTTTTAAGCACAAAGATGAATTATTTGATAGATTCAAGAGGTTGAAAGTCTTTGTAGAGAATTAAAGTTGGTGTATAATAAAGTCTTAAGGATTGGCTGTGGAAGTGAATTTTGTTCAAAAGATTTGATGGATTATTATGATATGAATGATACTAAACGGTAGCTCACAATTGCCTATACTCCTCAATAA
Source organism: Cunninghamia lanceolata (assembly GCA_027924645.1). Taxonomy (NCBI): domain Eukaryota; kingdom Viridiplantae; phylum Streptophyta; class Pinopsida; order Cupressales; family Cupressaceae; genus Cunninghamia; species Cunninghamia lanceolata. The sequence goes on along the minus strand of BSBN01000391.1, from coordinate 40,865,350 downwards.
ATCATTATAGTTGAAAGAAAGGATCATCCAATGGTTGAAATGGGGAGGAGCATGTTACAAACAAAGGAATTGAGTAACTCTTTTTGGGCTGATGCGGTTGCTATAATAGTTTCTTTTCTTAATTGGAGTCCCACTAGTGCATCTGACAAGATGACTTCATATGGAGCATGATATGCAAAGAAGCCTAATGTTAATCATTTCAAAGTTGTTGGCTGTTTAGCCTATGTTCATGTAGATAATTAGAAAAGAAAGAAGTTAGATCGAAAAAGTGAATCATGTATTTTTGTTGGGTACAGTGAACAAAGCAAAGCTTATAGGCTATGTAATCCTCTCACTGACAACATTCTTGTGTCAAGATATGTTATTTTTGATGAAGGGGGAGTATATGGTCATGACAAAGAAAAAAAAAATATTCATTCATCTCTGCAATTTTGAAGTCATTCTTCATCTTAGAACTAAAACCAGCAAGTTCTAACCTTTTAGAAGCATAATAACGAATACCTTTGACATACCTTCGGATCCTTTGGGTTGTCTTCATATGAATTTCGGGTGGCTCAAACATATACTTCAAAACAAAAGAAACTGAATAAGCAATATTTGGTCTTGTGTGAGACACATTAAGCTTCCAACTATACCTCGACAAGCTATTTTATCAATTGTTTCAGCAGCATCTTCTCTACGAAACACAATTCCATGACTGGTGGGGTGGTGATTGGTTTACAATCAACAGTAACCGAATTTTTTCAACATATCCTTTGCATATTTTGTTTGACAAATAAAGATTTCATTCTCACTTTGATGAACCTCCATCCCTAGAAAATATTGCTTTTAGGACTTTCTATTTACTGGTTGCTGTTTATAGAGACTATTTTTAGGTTTTATGTTTATAAACGTGTCGCTGTTTTTAGTAAGAGATAATTGCTGTTATTTTTGGAAGAGTTGTTACTGATTTTAGCGCAGTCTTTTTTAGAGTTTTTACTGCTATTTTAAAGTGTGTGATTTGCTAGTTTATTATGTATCACCTAGTTTGTGTGTGCTGCATATTAAATTCATGATAGGTGTTAAGATTATATGTGTTTGTTTTTTTCTGTTATTTTGAGGTTGTAAAACTCTATAAACAATTGCCTCATTGCTGTTTGTAATAAGTCATTACAGAATAATTTCATTGTGATTTTATATTCTGCTGAGTGCCCAACTGGAGGTGTGCTGTATGGTAATATTCATTCTGCTGTAAGTTGTCATTTATATTGTATATTAATGCCATGAGTAGTATTTTTTCTGCTGCTCCGATTTGTTCTCAGTTGGCTCAAGGTACAGTGAGGTCAGTTTAAATTCTTCATCTTATTTGTCTACCGTTGCTTTTACAAATAGAAGGTCCAATGCTAGGGTAAGGGCACTGATATGATTGGTAGCGGATGCATTAAATTTATTGCTGTCTATGTTCTCTTGAAATTTGTTCATGAATTTGATTACATCTTTGCAAGTAGTGTTTATTGGTTGTGTAGCAATTTTGACATAAACTAAGGACTTGTTTAATGCCTTGGCATGCTAGAGGATATCTGGCCGTTTCATAGTATCTACAGATCTTGAGGGGTGTTTCAAACTGGTTACAGTTGTCATTAACTGAAAGATGACAACATCCATTGTTCCATGATTGCATCCTCTCAAAAGAGGTATTACGTTGGTAAATAGGTTTCTGAGGAAGATGGCTTCTGCATCTGTGCTTTGGGAATGAAATAAGTTTAGAGAATGGTTACCTTGAGCTCATAAAATCAAGTAGTACTGAAATTTAAGCTAAATTGACTTGATGTTGATTTCAGTCTATATAAAGTTTGAATGTTTGTGGTGCTGGACTTAATGTCCTTTGAGGACAGCTGTCAGCAATGGCATGATAAAATTGTTATAGTCTGATGTTTGCTCAAGATTCAACAATTCTTTATGGTTTCTTCCTGTAAATTTTTCCTTTTGTGGTAATTATGTTTTTTTTGTTGTGGTTTTTTACAACTTATACAAGAGGATTATATATTACATCCTTGAACCACATAAGAGCATAGTAACAGAAAACGGAGAAAAATGCAGTTACCCGTGACTTGTGCCGTTTTGTTTTGACTCGGGTTGCCCGTTTTTTTCATTAAACTGGTCAAAGCCCATCAAAACCAAGTTTAATTATTTTCGTTCTGATTTTCGAGGCTTAAAAACGACAGCATTGTTTGTTGTTTTTTAGGTCACACACCACAGAAGGAAAGAACAACGAATCTGATGGGCGGTGGATTCCACACTAGGGACAAACAATGCCCGGTTCGAGTGCATGCAACAGTGGGGGAACCGAACATGAGGCCATGGTGAAGGACCACACTGACTGCCAGAAGTATAATACCAGTGGTCAAAAATATAAAGTTTACTGTGTTTGTTTTAGGTTTCTAAGTAACAATGCAACAATAAGTTTATTATAATAACAATAACATTTTTAAGATATATAATAAGTTTATACAATGCATCTGTTTAGAGCATTATTATGATTATTATAATTATTAATTATAATGTCCTTATAACATTTTAATTTTTGTTTAATATTTTATCTTTATATAATATCACATATGTTTTACTTTTGATCTATGTATAGATATTTATAATTTTATATTATAACTTTATATATATTATATATTATAACATTTTAGCTTTACATATTATATATTGTAATATTTATTCAAAAAAGTGTGGCTGTGTTCCCAGTTATAAAAATCCATGGGTATTTGCCTATAGACATTTGTAGTTTTTTTCCCATGTTTTTATGAGTATTTAGCGTCCTCTAAGTTGCCATTTTTTTCCTGTGTTTTTCCTGTTTAAACACGTGTAATTGAATTCCATCTATACTTTTGGGTTGCCATGTACGTATGATTTTTGAGAAGATTTTATGGTTGCTTTTCTTGATTAATATATGCACACCTGAGTTGGCCTACCAGTTAAAAGCTGATGTTTCCATCCTGGAGGCATGGGTCTGAACCTGGAGGAGGGAAGGGTGAGGATACCCTATAGTCTAAGCACAATCATTTGTGGCAGGAGTTCCATATGTATTTCATACAGGGGATCTTTAAATAAACTAATCTGTGGTTTTTTTTGAATTCTGTGGGCACAATTAGGTTTATACTAGAAAATTGATGTGTTTCTTCTGTTTTGTGATTTCCTCAAAATGCTATGTTCTGGATGACATGTCCGATATCTTTATACAATCTTATGTATGTAACATGTATTGTATTGTTGGTTTTTGTTAAGATAAGTGAGTAAAATATTCCATCAACTTTAGAAGTGTTAAATATTGAAGTCTTTCATGGGCATTTTTAGTTAGGTTTTTCTTGGTTGGATCTGATCCATGTATTTTATAGCATCTCAAGACAAACTCCATTACTAGTTATTTGCACTAATGGATTAGTTATTTACATTATTGACATTTTTGCTTATGTACTTTAGTGATAATTTTCAGGGAAGGGGAACCGCTTACAACACATGGGTAAAAATCTTGTCAGTTTAAATGATTACTCATGGAGGTTGTCTTGAGATGAATTAAAATATATGGATCGATCTAAAAAAAAAAGTCCTAATATTATAAGTACGCATATCCTGCCAATCAAATCTTTGATCAGATGTCATATGTTGTCTGTAGAGGGAAAACTAGTTTTCATTTAATGTAGCCTTTTATTTCTTTTGCACATTGAAAATTTTAATGATCTGAAAAATACGGTGATTTTTGGCACATTTTCAGGAATATATGCGAGCAAAGGGGTGCACAATGTTTTTTAATGCAGTACATATCTTTTGGATAACCTTGTTTTGATTGAGTAGTTTGATTTTAAGACCTTGTAATTTGCATTTTGCTGATGGCTGCATGTAATTTGAACAATTCTTATAAGATGTTTGATGTATTTCAAAATTTTCTGAATTATGAAACCTTTGATTGTAGGGTACAACAGGAATCATCTGATGGGGCTGAGAGAAATCGGTTTCTTGTCCATTATGTTGACTATGCTTTTGATGACTTTGGTGGCCGACAACCTCCTGTTTATCCAGGCTTATCAACTGTTTGGGGAAGCTTGGCTAGGAGCAAGGTAATCTTATGGGCAACAAGGGCTGCCCGTGAGTGAATAATAAACCATTCTATTCTCATTAACATTTTATAATTCATGGCCATGGAAATATTTAAGTTTTTAGTGCTGAGTTTTGATTCATGATTGATTTATAGTATGAAATTGGATACAATAATTGAAATAATGGAATTCATAATGACACTTATCCTCATGAATGTTGGATAAGATTTGTTTCTTCATTGTTCATTGTAGAACTAGGTGTATTTAACTCTGTAGTTAAAAGGAAGTTCCTGGTAATGCATAGTAACAGATTGAAAATGTCTGCTACTTGATTCTTCCTTGATTTTTCCTGATGAGGGTTTTGATTATGTAATTTATATATATATTTGGCATGTTATTCTGTCTCAAGCCAAGGTTAATTGAATAATTGCTGACTTTTGTTTTGTTTTTTTAAAATGCGTTTTCTAGATGGTCTTCTAAGAAGACATTTTTCTCATGAAAAAACAAAAATCCTTGCATGCTCTATATTTTTTAAACTATAACTTTATTTGTTCAGTTGAAAATAAATTTACTTGGAATTTGTAATGGCTTCTGTTGTTTGGTGTCTATTAGCTCATACAAATTCTGGTTAAAAATTTGATATTTGTACTTGAGTGTTGGAGATGTGGGGAAGAAATAGAAAGTAGTAACATGAACTTCAACAAAACCCCCCGAAGATATAACTCATACAAATTCTGGTTAAAAATTTGATATTTGTACTTGAGTGTTGGAGATGTGGGGAAGAAATAGAAAGTAGTAACATGAACTTCAACAAAACCCCGGAGATATATCACCAGTGTCCATAACACCCCTTAAACATTGAAATAGATAATTTTTTCCCAAAAAAGGGGTTCAAAACCATCCTTGAGGGTACAAAAGAACCACTATTTAAGAGTACCTTTAAAAGTAAGAAGGTTAGCAGGAATAACAATCCCAAAATTTTCTCAATTGTTGGATCTGATGATGCAGGAGCATCCAGGATTGTGTGCAATCCTTGGTCACACAAAAACAACGAGCGTTCAAATTTTGGTTTTGCTCTAATTTTGTGTGTTTTCAGGGTGGTTGCTTGTCCAATTTAGTTTTCTGCTGTTTGGTTTTGACATCCTTTCTGGGTCCACATGCTGAGTGGGTGCTAGTATTCCTGGAAATGCTATCTTTTGTGGGGTTCCGTTTCTTGGACATGGCCTTAGGTTATTCCCTGAGGTTCATTCCTAGTTGCTACAGCGCCCAACTGTTCTCCCATGTGGCATTTTTTCAAACATTCTGATTGTTGGTGGTCATTTTATCTTCATTGCTGAGTGTTTCATTTCTGGCTGGGTCTGCATGACTGGCAAGCTTCCTTTCAGATGGGCATTTTTCTTTGTGAGGTTGTGGATTTATTTAGTTGCATCTGACAGCACCTTCATGCTGGAGATTTTTAACTCTGGTTCTGACAGCCCCTTTATGCTGGGCGTTTTCATGGAGGTCATGAGTATTGCTGCAGTTTTCTATTCCATGTCGTGGGTGTTTTGTGCCTTAAATCTCTGACAGGTGGTTACTTTAGCATCAGTGTTCTTCTGGTGTTTTATTCACACGCATATTCCTGGTCGGGCCTTGATATAGTTGGTGGTAGTTTCCTTTGCTGGAAACAAAACAAAAAATGTGTAAAAGAGAAGACAGGAACAGGGGTCATAGGAGTAAAGAAATCAGAGAATTATTCTACTGGTATTCGTAGGACTGTGATGTCCACAGTGATATGAGAAGTTAAAAATTTCTGAGTTAATGGTGATGCCTTATGGTGGGGCTACGTGCTTGTAGGTTGTAATTTGAATTCTGGTTCATGTTTTTTGAGTTATTGTTACTCCCATTCTGCCTTAGTAGTTTAATTGTGTGTAAAGCCGCTAGGGTCGGCTGACGTTCACTGGGCTCCTGATCCTGTCTGCATCATCTGATGATGTCTCCAAATGACTGACTGTAGCTGGGATGCTGCTGTTGAAAATATCCTTGGAGGTTGCTGGTTTTCTATCCCATCTTCTCTTACCATACAAGGTTGAATATCTCCTAGGAGAGAGAGAAATTGGTGTGAGTAGTTTGTATATGAGATTTACCGTAAATCTTACAAGATTTGGTTGACCCTATAAATCTATTGCATGATTTGAACTTCTAGGCATGTCCTTGTGAAGTGTGAGAAGTGCAGTACATTGCTTGCCACCCACTATTTGTATCAATGTTGGTTGAGGCTGCAGGATGCTTAGTGCCTTTACAAAGTAAGATTGGATGTAACAATGCTGTAATCAGTTCATCAAATCTAGGAGAGTCCCCTACACATTAACAAGGAAAAAGAACTAGGCACCTCCAGTTTAGATATTGGATGAAAGCAAGAGGCTTCCCTTAAGAGTGTTTGAAATTAATACCTCCCTCCAATCTCTTGATGGGAGTAGTATTTGAATTGAAATACTATTTAATTTTAATATCCTAAAGAATGTAAATCTTTAATGTCCAAGAAAAAGAAAGAAAGAAAAAAAGAAATTATATTAATGTCCTTAAATGACCAACAATAGGTCAAAAGGACTGGAATGTACACCATGTACAAATAGCAAAGAAGTAGGACAACAAGGGCCCTAGACATAAAGACAAGAAAAAAAAGGAAAGCAAGGAAAACATGAAAAACAACGAAATTGACACATGGAGAGTAACCTCAAAGGGGAAACCCCTAAATTATTACAAGAATAAATAGATGTGCAAGCAAAGACCCTATAAAGCAGTGGAAACAAATGAAGACCACCCAGTTGGGGAACCAAAATCCTTAGGTGTTGATAATCAGGGATGTGTTGGATGAGCCAACAATATTATCAATGATCATTGTAGGAGTATCAATGTAAAGTCTGAGAATGGTCTTCGTAGAAACTTTAGTACTAAGAGGCTGGGATGGAAAATCCTAGGAGGAAGTCCATTCTGCTTAGCAGCTATCCTAATAATCAAGGCCAAAGAATTGATTGTGGTAGAGAAAAAACAGGTAATGTGAGCTTGCCCACAAGACTTGTGACGTGGAAGAGGGGTATTAGAGGGTCCTCAATGTCATGAAGATATAGAGCCACAACCATTAGAATGAGAATTGGCATATTGAGGAGCCTTAGTTGTAGTAGACTGTATGGATGAGCAAATGCCTCACTAATCGGTCTACATCTATGTAATGTCCCCTTTTTGAGCAAGATTGGATATTAGCCTATTCACCATTCCCGTAGGCTAATTCACTTGGTAAGGGAATTTTTTGGTTGAGCTAGGTGGGAAAAAAAGAATGTTTTGAGGTTTGAAGAAAGGAATGATGGCTCAACTAATTTTGCAAGCAGAAATAAAGTAATACTTTTGGCTAGTGGTATTTTATATTATTTTTATGATAGCCAAAAATAATAAAATATTTAGCCAAGTGTTGGAGCGGCCAAATTGGAGAAACGAAAAATGACTTAAAGATGGAAAATGGACAAGTTGGAAGGTGAAAGTAAAATATAATATTTTATTATATTTTTCCCATAAAATCGCCGCCCAAGAGAGAGAAGGAAAAATTATTATTTTCTCTCTCCTAGCTGCCGGCCATGGAGAAATAAGGGAAATAAATTAAATAAAAATCAATAAAAAATATTTTATTATGGCGGTGGACTTGAAAATTCATAAAACTATGTTCTATTGGGTTGCCCAACTTGAGGAGGATAAAAGGACATGAATTGATATCATTTTTCATATACTTGATGATTTGGCTTTGGCATTTTAGAGTGATTCTCCTGGCTGTAACTTGTTTTTAGCGGTACTCAAGGACGAAAACCCTTCGATAGGAGTGATTTGGACGAAAACCCAATCACTATATGAGATGGATTCACATGGAATTCATCATTGAGCTTATTTGCAGGTATTTGAAGGAATAATGGCTTCATTTCAGCTAGGGTTTGGATCATAATTTGGGCAGATTTGTATGCGCCTGTAAGTCTGATTTTGTAATCAGACTTGACTGTTATAAAATCAGTCATCTTTTGTAATCAACCTTCACAATTTCAATAAAGAAGACAAGCATTCATCTGGGTATGTTTATTTGTGATATGTGTGAACTATTTTGACTAATTTCAGTTAATTTACAACCTTGAATGAATTGAAAGAAAACCATATCAGAAAATTCAGATGAGCAAGGTTAAAATTCAGTTCAGGTTAGACAGGGTTCTTACAATCTACACATATATTAGTAGTATCCAAAATACGCTTAATGCCTGCAATAGTAATGACTTGAAAGAAAGAAGTAATCAATTTGGTAGATCTTGCATTGGCATAGAGAGAACTTTCCTTGAAAGGGACGTGTTGATGATTGTTTTTCGACAAGTCAACAATAGAGTAAAACACTAGAGTATCCCACTCTCTCTTGAATAAAGCTCTTCAAAGGCTAAACTATGTGATCCAGTGAAGTAACTCCAAGGTTCCCTTTCTTATGATTTGCAGTGGATAACTCAGTGATTACATGTGATCTTGCTGATAATCACAAAGGGACTTATGTAGACTTCTTCATACACTTAGCTTATTTCTCCTTGCAGTGTGGATGATGTATGAATAATGAAGAAAAGATAAAAGATGAAAGTTTAAGGAATCTAATCTAAGGTCAATGAAGCAATGATGATGTTTGAATAGACAAACTCCTAAAGAAACCTAACTCCACTTCGCCAAGGATGCCTACAACTACATGGAGTTGGTGCAATCTCCTAAGGTTCACAAATGGTTTTCAAATCATGAAGGCTTATACAAACACTCATCGAATGGCGCAGCTCAAACAAGCATCCACAATCGAACTTAAGCAAATAATAAGGCTCAGACTAGCTTTACACAACACTTCACTAGCGATAAATGTTAAAAGCATGAGCTAGGAGTTGATCAAATATCCAATACAATATGCATTACATCAAAGAGCTTCTAATCTACTTTTAATCTACTTTGAAACATCTCTCCACTTCATTAATATACAAGAAATCATGTTACTCCACAAGACAAGACTTAAACACCAAGCGAACTCCAATGTCCTTTGCATTAATCTTGAGAAATATTTACAACAATTTCAAGCCCTCTCAGAGAATTTCGAGAGTCTCCTCTAATCTACCCCTAAAATCTAATCTCTAATCTCTAGATGTTACAAATGAGGCAACAAGGCCTTTATATAGTGGTCCAAAATACAATGAATGGCTAAGATCAATTCGATAGCCAAGGGCTTAGATCATGCCACCTCATAGGTAGTTACAACAACTTTCTATTCTTAGTACAAAAGAGAGAGGCAATGAAGGCACACTTTCCAATGTGATAAGGTAAGATGAAATCATTTAAAAACATCTTCCACATAGGAGTCCCTTTGGCTTCTTTTATTAAATGATACATTGAATGCATTTAAAATAATGCGGCTGATATGATTGGATGATGAAGAGTACTCGCCACCTAAGTGCCACCTTGGCATCTTTGATGAATTCACAACTTGCATCACCTTGTATGATGTCTTCGATGTGATTGCTCTTGAACTTGTATGTTTGAGAAGGCATCTTGTTGATCTTGCCTTGTATATCTTCTTGTAATCTGGATGTATGATAGATGTTGCTCATTTGACTTATCTTTGTTATTCTTCTTCTTGTAGGGTACTTGCTGATCTTCTTTGAGGTTTCTTCATATAGAGTAGTAGGAGATGATGATGATGTTAGAAGTAGGATCTCTCTTGGACTTGAAGTTTGTAGAGTCTTGAAGTAGAGTGGATGCCTTAGGAAGTCTTGATGAAGATGATGTCCTTTGGATGGATGTCTTCTAGATGATCTTAACATGATGCCAAAGAATTCCAACACAAGGAGGATGAAAGGTTCCAATTCAACGATTCCTGAAGGAGGCCCTTTGGAGTAGCTACTTGATGCCTTGAAGCTATGATTGATGAAGATGAAGTAGTTGATACTTGAAGTGATCAAATAGGGTATCCTTGAAGTGACTTCCTAAAACAGCTACTTGATGTCTTCTTTACACACTGCAACTTGTTGACTTCACTCTTGGCATGAAGGTGATTCTAGCTCTTAGCTCTTTGATGATTCCTTAGTATTATTCACACTCCTGCAATATAGAGAAAGAAACAACATCAATCCTTTGTCTTACAACACAAAATAATATTTATAAATCAATTTCTAACCTTTCCAATCCTAAGTGCATTGGATGGGAAATTTGATCTTTACATGAAAGCAATCCTAAAACTTTAAATTGAGCATCAATCATGAGTGGCACATTGGTTCAAGCGCATGAGATGAGGATTTTGAATTCTCTAGAAATATGCCTTAAAACTTGGGTTAAGTCATCCTCCACTAGTGGCGCATCACTTCAAGATTTTAAATCCTCTAAAAAGGTGTTAGAAATTTGAACTAAAATAACCTTCAAGATTGGCGCATTGGATTGGGAAATTGATTTCTCCTTATAATTCATTAAAATTTGCATGTTGACACCTGGAACAGCCCTCTCCACCTTGAGCGCACTAGATGATACTTTTGATCTCCACTTGATTTTAGCGAAGCAGATTGGGGTTTTGGATCAGCACATTAGATTAGATCTATTTTCCCCTTGATGTGGCGCTTTAGATCAGATATTTGATTTCTCCTTAAAATGTGCTATAAAACTTGAACTTAAATCCCCTTAACATGTGGCGCATTGGTTAAGTGTTTTAAATCCTCTAAGGGTTGATGCATCATTTGAGGGTTTTGAATTCTTTCTTATTAAACTTATCATTATCATAGTAAAATCAGGTCTTCTTGAAAGTGGCGCAGCAGTTTAAAGGTTTAAAGTCTTCTTCTTATAACTTACAAACCTGAATTCTTCTCCTCCTTCTAGGCGCATTGGTTTAGGCATTTGAATCCTCTTCAAAATATATGCTTTGAATCACACTTTCCACATAGGTGTCCCTAAGAGTTGGCGCACTAGATAAGGGATTTAAAATCCTCTTGAAATTTGCTCTAAAATCTTGATTTTATCATCTTTCATAAGGGTGCATCATTTGAACATTTTGGATCTGCATTGAAGTTTACCAAGACTTGGCGTAGCAGATGTGGATCTTAAAATCTTCTTTATGCATTTGAACCTTCAACCAGTATCTTCTCTCAAGGGAATTGGATGGAGCGCATCACTTTGATGATTCGAGATCCTCATCTTCACTTAAAGACTTAAGGCACATCAGATAAGGGATTGTGGATCCTTTATATATAACTAGCGCATTAGATCAGATCTCTGATTTCCCCCTTGCTGTCGCAAGAGATTGACATCTTGAAATCCTCCTCTCTTCCTTTGGTGCATCAGTTGACACTTTCAAGATCCTCTACAACCTAGCGCATTGGATAAAAGTTTTAAAATCTTCTTCTTCTTCTCAACTTGAAGGCAAATCTTATTCCTTGGTTGGGTGCATTGGTTGAGGATATTAGGATCTTTCTTGAGGTTTGGCGCATTGGATAAGGAAGTCGAGATCATCATCTTTAGTTGGCACATGGGATCAAAGGTTCGAGATCCTCTTCTTCTTCTATCCTTGGCACATTGGATTAGGCACAAGAGATCATCAACTTGAAATCTTCTTGAAAGCGGCGTAGTTTATCAAGATTTTGCGCCTTTTGTCGCACTAGATGGGAAATTTGTGCCCTCTCAGTACTTAGTCATTTTTTCAGGGTCCTTGAGGGTAAAGGTATATTGAAAAATATATTTAAGTATAAGATGAATTTCTTATACTTTAAATATTTTTCAATAGACCTTTTAAGATGTTTGAGATAGGTCTCAAATCCACCGGATTTAACATGTAGAATCTAGAATTTGGAGGATCCACCAGATTTCAGACTTAGTCAATTTTTCAGGATTTTCAGGATTTCAGGCTACCAAACTTAGTCATTTTCAGGATCTCAAACATACATCAGGATTGGTCTCAGTGTTCATCATTTGGATGGAATTTGATCAAGACTCTTCATTACTAGATGAGACCTCCAGTTATAAAGCAAAAACCTTCTAGGAGAGAGACTTATCGTTGGATTGGCAGAGTAAACAAACCTAAGGCATCATTCAGAACTAAATGCAAAGCATCAGAGCTCAAAAAAAGGGGGTCCCCATTTGTAATGGGGTGATGTGTGATTTGGTCACAACAGGACGATCTCATGAAGAAAAGGGACCAAGTGTCTCTCATTTAGGTAGCCAAAGAAAGGGGATAGAGAACTGCCATAACCTTCATATAAACAGTGATATCTCCCACATGTTTCATGGTAGATCGGACACTAGGAAATAAAATGCCAATTAGACTCAACCTCTTCAAGAAACACTCACTCGCTAAAATATGGCAGTACATCTCAATATGAAGCTGATGGCGGCACACCTGCATAGGCCAAGGGTAATCCCCAAACCATGAAATCAATGATGCTGAAGATGGGTGGGCTAAACTTTGCGTGTGTGTGCTTATTGGCACCTCAAATGGCGTAGCTGGCAATTGAGGCTTCTATAAATTAGTCCCATCAAAGCTTGGGATTGAGAGGATGGAGAAGAGAAAACTGTGTTGCATGAATGTACTATTTCTAAGTATCCTCCTTGATTGATTTAAGGAGGTCCCTTTGTGAGGTGAAAAATGAAAATAGGATATGTAAGGAGTAAAAATATATGGAGAAATTTGGGCATGTGCGCTCATTGTTGCCTCAAACAGTCCAATTGTATAAAAAGGCTTCTAGAAATTTGTATTGTCAAAGCTTGGGATTGAGGATGGAGAGCAGTAAACTATCTTGTATGAATGTATTGCCAAGAAATATACTCGATTTATAATTTATTGACAAATTCATGCATGAATAGACAAAAATGAAGGATTTTAAATTTTATTATTCTGTAATGCAACGATGTCTCCAAATCTTCCAAAGCTCACAGAGATATCACCAGACAAGTCTACGGAGCTACCAAATATTCCATTTTGTGATTTCTTTGGAAATCCACTCCATACAAAGTTCTGAACACAGCTAAAGGCTTGTTATGTTACTGCTACTGCCTCTGCAGATCAAATGGTTGCAAAGAACCATAACCTTGGGTCTTAAACCCTAGGATCTGGTACCATATGAGAGTTAAGTGCAAATTCTATTACTGAAAGGATGTAAATATCCACAAGCATTTAAGAGATCATACACATAACATGGAGAGAATGGGGTGGGCTCCCCTAAGGAATCAGATAATAAATATACTCAATCAAAAGATAGTGGAGTGTGATACAATATTATAATGTCAAGTGAAAAAAAACTCTTATTTATGCACCTTTGTCTAATAACGTGTAGCATGAGGTGGGTGCTCAAGAGCTTACTATATTGGCATACACACCACCAATGTTTTCCATGTATTTAGGGAAATACAAAGGGCCCACTAAGAATGATTTCTCTAACAACAATTCTCTTAAATATCCACTTTTTTGTTGTTAGGTATTTGTACTATATATATTGTCACAAATGTTTTTTTTTTTGTTGTTATTGGGTTATTGTATGCTTTTTTCTTAATTGCGTTATGATTGAGACTTTCTGTCCTGCATGAAACTACTTTTGAAGTCTTGTTGATATTATATAATTATTGCTTTCGTTTTAATATTTTGAAACTTTTTTCTGGTGTTTAATCTTTCTATCTAAATTTAAATTGTTTGTTACTCTTAAAGTGTTGAGACTTGGTGAAGATTTGTAGATCTGAGTGCAAATCAGGCTTGGCAAGTCTGCAGCTTTGGATTTCAGACTTGGCGAAGTGCGCAAAAAACATAAAATCAACTCAAATTTTTTGAAATAAAACCATTAAAAACATCTTATCATGTTTTAAATATATATATTATTATTTTGATTACCAAGTTTTACCGAGTATTGACTGAATTAATTCGCCAAGATTGAGTGTGAGCTTGAGTCTAAAAATAGCTTGCCAAGTTTCACCAAGTATGAGTCTCAGCAATATGATTACTGTATAATTTGTATTCTTTTTGTACTCTCTCTGCTTGTGACAAGATAATTTGACATCTTTCATCCTTTATAACATGTGAACTAATTTTATCAAGAGTCATTTGGAATAAAGTAAGTATTGAATATGAATGAGTTGGCTTAATTTTGTGATGCTTCTTACCATGTTATGATCATTATTTATCTTTAATAATTTGTGCAGGCAAAGGGTTATCGTGTCGGCCCTGTTTACGATGATGTGCTATCTATGGCATGGGTTTTTTTAGAGCTTATTGTGAAATCTATGGCATTAGAGCAAGCTCGACTCTTCTATAATAGCCTTCCTGCAGGTAATATTTGATTGTTTTGGGAATGGATTATTAGTCATTCAATGTTGATGGTTGTTTGATATCCCTGTGGACAATTGTGCATCTGATTTTGATTCCTTATATTTGAATATTCTTAGAATTAACTTTTTCTAGCATTTTTCTGATTTTTCGGGATAGAAAATTTTTCGCTGGAGTTTGGGGACAGTGGGGTGACAGCTTTTACAAAATTAATTATTAATATATTAAAACAACAGATACAAGAAATATAAATTTGAACTCAAACAAATTAAAAAGAGTTAAATCTTTTAATTATTTTAAATAAATAGTAACTTGATCTAGATTGTATGATCAAACATCGAACGACATTGTCATTTGTCATTTGTTTTCTCTTTGGAAAGTGAAAAGGGTTTAGGGTTGTGTTAAGGTGGAACTCTGTTTTTGTATTAGGTTTCTCTTTTCTTGGGGACACTATTTGTTTTACGTTTTTTGAGGAGAGACATTGGGGATGTCTTGCCTTCCCAAACTCTTTCCCCCAAAAAGGAAAGTCCCTATTTTTTGGGGGGATGCAGCAGGGAGGTTTTTGTCTGCATTGGTTCTCAGGATATCTGGTATGTGCCTACATCCCTAGGGATGCGTCTCTATGGAACTGTGATTTTTTGCATATTCTACTTGCAATGCATGGATTTTATTTTGTAAGTATTGTCTTTGAACCTGCATGACTTTCTTAAGAGCTTCAATGATTTTTGCATAGTCTACTGGAAATGTATGGATTTCAGTTTGTAAGTATTTTGTTTGAACCTGCATGACTTTCTAAAGATCTCTTATATTTTAGGATTTGAATGCCAGTTTAGCGAGCTTTTGGAGGAGCCCAAGGGGATGCCCACTCATAGATCCATAGAGCATGATATCCAATTGTTGCTCGATTGCCCACTTCCCAACATAGGTTTCTAGTAGTAAAGTATACTAGAAGCTGATGAAGTGAAAGAGTAGCTGCCTAAATTGTTGGAACGTGGTGTCACAAGGTGCAGCACGTCACCATGTGGTTCTTCTATAATGGTGGTACTATAGGGTGCTAAACAAGATTACAGTAAATAATCAATACCCTCTATCACACATTGATGATTTAATAGATCAGTTGCAATAGGTTCTTCACTAAGTGAGATTTGAGGTTAAATTATCATCAAGCAAGGTTAAAGGAAGAGGATGTTTGGGAAACCGCTTTCAAGACTAGATAGGGTTAGTTTGAGTGGCTAGTGTTTCGGTTTGGGTTGTGCAATGTACCGACAACCTTAATGACATAAATGGATGAAGTGCTAAGCCCTCTCATTATGAGTGTGTGTGTCATGCCCCAACTTGGTAGACAAAGAACAAACAAAAAATAAAAAATAAAAATAAAAATAAAAAACAACAATAAAACCCACCGCTGGCCAGGAAGAGACAAAAGCCAGCATAAGACAAGCTAGTTCTAGAAGACAAGAAAACAGTCAGCTCTAAAGGACAAACTTTAACTAAAGTTAATTAAAACAGGCAGCAGTGATATTGAAAAGGGTGCGACTTCTCACCCATAGGGATATAAAACAAGTATCCCAAAGACAATTGAAGGCATGAAGAAAGGAGAAAAAAATATAATATTGTAGCAGAGTTACATCTACAGGAATATATCAGCAGTGATATATTTATTTATGCAATAATTGATAACAGCAGAGACAATATTTGTAACAGCAGATTGGAATCCATCAAGAGGTATTGTATATTAGTCATCTAACAGATTCCTAAGCAATCCCTTTTGAATTTAGGGAGATGTTGCAGGTAGGAAGAATTGTCCTTCCAAGTTCTCGAGAGATGTAAGAACCCCTCCTAGTTCTGATCTGATTTTTTTGCCTTGCTGTTCTGAATGTTTTGATTGTGTTTTTGAATGTTTTGCTTTGTGTTTTGGATGTTTCAATGCTTGTATGTTTTTACAATGATATGATAATGGAAAAGTAACATAATGACATTCAAATAATGCCAAATAGATGTAGTAAGGCTATTTCAAATTAAAGTTATGAAATAGGTGACTCAATTTGAGATACCCGAATAATGAACCTTGCCAGTTGCATTCATTGGATGATGGCTGATTACAAACAGTCAGGTCTGATTATTAAATCAGACTTATAAAAGCATACAAATATGATCCAATGATCCACAAATCACTCCCAAACATGCAATGACATCAACCTCCCACTGTAGCAGCCAAGTATGATGAAGTCCAATGACAAAAGTCACTGAAGCAAGCTGTCCTAACCCTGTTTTCAGACATGCAGAAGTCTGATCGTAAATCTGATCACAAAATGAAGCCAAAAGATGCACAATAATGAGGCGAATGAACTTCCAAAATCCTCCAAAAGCTAGCTCTACTCCTTAGATTATATCGCTAGGGTTTCTATTCCAAAATTATGATTAATATGTCCTCCAAACCCTCACTTCCTTGGTTTGATATGAAATTGCAGCAGTCTGATATAATTTTTTGAGTGCAAGAAAGTGAAATTCTCCAACAAAGAAGCCACCAAATGATGATGAAAATACACCTTATTATCCTTCAGATTTGAATAATTATGCCTTCAACCTGCAAAATAACTTCAAACCCTACCTGAATACAAAGTCTTCTTTCAAACCCTAGCTGGTTGAAGCTTCAAATCCTTCAAAAACCTGCAAATTAAGCTCAATAATGGATTCTAGGTGAATCCATCTCTCATAGTGGGATGGGTTTTCGTCCAAACCACCAAGATCTAAGGGTTTTTGTCCTTAGAACACGCTGAAACAAAGTTGCGGCCAAGAGAAACTCTCCAGGATGTAAAAACGCCAAATCCTCAATGATGAAAATGACCTCAAATGCCCTCCTTTTATTTTTCTCCTCTTGGTCGCCCATATCAAACATAATTTTATGATTTATGAAGTCCACCGTCATAGCCAAATATTTTTATTTAATTTTCTTTTCAATTCCACAACTTGGAAAGCCTCATGGGAGGATTATAAAAATAATAAAATAATATTATTTTATTATTTCAACTTGGACGACCTCTTGGAGAGATAAAATATTAATAAAATCTTAATATTTTATTTTATTTCACCTTTTTGACTTGGGCAGTCACTTGTGGGAAAATAATATAATATTTTAATTAATAAAATATTATATTTTTGCCTTTTATTTTATTTTTTCAATTTTTTTCCATATATAATTTTATGATTTATGAAGTCCACCGTCATAGCCAAATATTTTTATTTAATTTTCTTTTCAATTCCACAACTTGGAAAACTTCATGGGAGGAATATAAAAATAATAAAATAATATTATTTTGTTATTTCAACTTGGACGACCTCTTGGAGAGATAAAATATTAATATTTTATTTTATTTCACCTTTTTGAGTTGGGCAGTCACTTGTGGGAAAATAATATAATATTTTTCTTTATAAAATATTATATTTTTGCCTTTTATTTATTTTTCCAATTTTTTTCCATATTTTCCCATATTTTCTAATTTTCTTTTTCCTCCAATTGGGTCGCTTTTCTCCTTGGCTAATTTTTAAACATTTTTGACTTTTCCATAATTACCATAAAAATAGCAAAAGTCATTAGCCAAGTTTGCTTCATCAATAAAAAATAGTTGAGCCACTGAAAACCAACATTCCAAATTCAAAGCCTATAGCAATATTCTCTTTTCCAAGCCTCCATATAACCAAGCTCAACCAAGACATTCCCTTATCATATGAATTAGCCTATGGGAATGGTGAATAGGCTAACTCACTCCTCGCCAGGTGATCACTCCAAAAATGGGGACATTACAAAAGATGAGCGGTGGACTGACCCTTCTTATGCTCTTATCAAGTTAGGCCAAGAGGTGCATTAGGAGCTATTAGGTGGACTGGCCCCTTTCATGCTCTCGACAATATCATGCTCTTGGGCCGACCCGAGTTGTTAGGTGGATTGACCCCTTTCATGCTCTCGACAATATTGTTAGTTGGACTTTGGTCAAGGCCGTACAAGAACTTAACCAATTTACATACTAGGCATTCCTTGGCATATGAATCTTTTTGATTTTATCATATACATGACATAACTAAATTTTTATATAAGGCATTCTTTGCTTGCATCATATAGATGTCTTCTTCTAGATCCCCATTCAAGAAGATTCTCTTGACATCCATTTGATATGCCTTCCAATCAAATTGGGTTGTTATGAAGAGTACTAACTGAAAGATGACCATCTTGGTGGTAGGAGCAAAGGTGTCCTCATAGCCAACACCTTCTTGCTGTGAATAACCCTGGCAACAATATGGCCCTTGTACTTAAAAAAAGTACAATCTAACAACATTTTATCTTGTACAACCATTTTTATCCAATTGGCTGTTTACCTAGATGCTTCAATAATCAGGTATTGCTTCTCACTCAAATTTACCCTTTTCTTTAGCATATTTTGTTTACTTAGTTACCTAGAAAAAAGTAGAGGTGAGAAAAAAGTTCACATGATGGTTGTTGTACCCAATCCAAAACTCGAATTGTGATACAAGATTCTTCATTCTTGTGTGTGTTAAATCGCATCACTGAATATATCGTCATTTGTACAAGTTAGCATTGAGATTGGAAGTCATTTTTGCTCGTCATCGTAAAATGTTTGCATCATCAAAGTTCGTCTTGTCGAAATTCGATTCATCATGTTTAGTGTTCGTGTTGTCAAAAATTCCAAATTGTCTAATTCCAAATTGTGACATGATTCATTTGTTGTAATGTGGAGATGTATTATTGTTTAAGTGTTGTCAAGTTGAAGCAGTTATTGTCGAGTGGGTTGTCGTAGAATATCGTCTTGGAAATTCATATTTATGTGTCGATTTTAAATTTTACATATTAATTCTTAATTAATAATTATTTTTCATTAAAATAATAATTATCAATAATTTAAGAAAAATAAAAGTATTGTTAGTGATCTGAAAAATTTAAAAATTATAAAATATATTATTATTATTATTAATTTACTATTAGTAATAATTGTTTTTAAATATAATAAATAAAAAATTCTAAAGATATAAAAAATATAAAAAAAACTATGAAAATCATAATACATGTGCTTCAGATGATAAGGGGACATGCTTATGTAGAGGCAAATAGAATAAAATCAAAACAAAAAGCACCTATGGAAGGCATCCCACATGCTTTACACAAGCAAAGGTGCGGCCATGATAAATTCTACATGATCATATACAACAAGGTCAATAAATATTCAAAGCACAAAGCACCTCCTGCAATATTCAATGCGCCTGTAGAAGATTAAAGGTGTCCTCAAAGGAATCCACGTGCTTCAAAAGGGAGAAAGGCGTGTGCAAGAATGAAGTAGTCAAAGCAAGGTCAGAAATCAATGCCCTCCTCAAGCTTCATGCATGCCCATACACAAGCACTGCCTCAAGCAGCACACAAGGGATCAACACCTGGTATGCATACCTCACACACCTCTACAAAGACTTAAGATGCCTCACAAGAGACTCCCTCATGCCCATTAGCCATTTTCGCGCCTATCCAAAAGGTGAGTGTGCCATATCATTCAAGTGCCCAGTTGCCAGAGAAGAAAGTAGCGGCCGAATAAAAAACCAAACATAAAATCAAAAACATCCAAAAGCAATCAGTGCTGCCAAAGTTTATAGAGAAGAAAAGTCACGGCCAACGTGGAGAGTCAAAAGTAGAATTAGATGAATGTTGCTAGCTTAGCAACTAGTCACAATGGAGTGCCATAGCAAAATAACAAAGACAACATGCCAATCAAGATGGAATGCATCAACAATAAAAAATCCAAGTTATCAGTCCAAAATGAAAAGACAAAATCACACAGAAAATCAAAAGTAATACTTTAAAGCACTAAGTCGTCAGATTTAGAAGAGAACTTGCGGCCAAATATACCCTCTACATTCATTATATTCTACAGCAGGCTGCAAAGCAAATTTGTGTAACAAAATACTAAAATTAGGAGAGATTGTCATCAACAGAATAGTGTTCAAAGTTGAAAATTTGAATTTCATAACTTTATCAAGAGGAGTTTACAGAACAAACAATCTTCAGATTCGAGTCACCAAGATTGAAATTTCATCAAAGGGTTTGCGGAACTATGTCAAGAATAGAGGATTCACCAGAAGCGTCGTTGAACCGAAATTGCCTAGAGCCACCTTTAGAAGTCTATTTTTAGCCTGGTTTAAAAATAGTTCTCATTTGTTTCAGAAAAGGAAAGCAAATTCAGAAATTTACTAATTTTAGCCCTCGCTATTTTTAGCGTTAACCAGAGTTAACTCTTGTTTGATCGTCATGCTAGAGTGAGAACATTTAATTGTCAGTTGAGCTACTGTTGGATGGTTTTAAGTTTTAATTTTAGTGGAGCAAATAATTGCAATAAAGTTTACATGTCATGCAAACAGTAGTCAGTTAGGATTAGGAGTTCAGTTAATTATTTTATTTATTTTTCATGCAATCTTTGTAAGTAGTATTAATAAGTGCTTTGCTCATGGATTTAGTATTATAAATTAAAAGTTAAGTCGATTTAATGAATCTGGGAATTTTGTGTTGTATGCGAAATTGAAGATATAAGTTGTGGCTTTGTACTGTCTTATATGCGATTTAATCATAGCATTTGTGATTATATGTTTATGTTTTAATCTGTTCAATCCAATCCTTGTGCACTTGCCTTGCTCAACCTCTGTCTTTAGTTGAATAGCGTAAGCGTGTAGTCAAAAAGCACAAAACCTTTTGCTTCGTGTTGAAAGTGCATTTCTGCCTTTTTCACATCGCAAACCCAAGAAGATTGCATTTTTTTTATTTAGCATGAACGTGAAACACCTCTGAAAACATTGTAAAGTTTGTAAATTGCAAGTACATTTTGTATAGATTTAGGTTAGTTTTATTTTACCGGGAGCTTCCCTTGCTAATTTGAAGAGCAGTTTTACCGCACATTTGTTCCATTTTGCATCACATTGAAAGGTGTGAAATAAAACACTAGCAATGGCCAAAACCAACAATTTGTTTCCCCGATCTTCTAGTTCATTTAGTTGCTTGAGGAAGTTCATTGTCTCACACATCTTGCAAAGTGGTGTAATACCATGTTGATCTTCTTTGTTGATGCATCCAAGGTGTTTGAGAAACACCACCCAAAGCATTATTCTGATTTCAAGCCATGTTAGACAATGGTGGGGTTGGGGATTGATGAACAAGATGCCGTGTATCGCCATTGGAAGTTGTTTCCTCATGTCATGAGATTGAAATCCAACAGAGAAACAATATTATAACTTTTCTTAGCTTCATTATTAGCTATTCCAATATGATTAGACTATCCCAAAGTAATGAAGTAGTTTTTATGCTTAGCATCATTATTTCATTACCCATAATCATCACATGTGCAATAGTACCAAATATGTAGAGATGTTTTGCCTTTGGTAGGTTTTTATCTGGACCATGCTCCATCAGGAGTAATATGCAACAAGTCTTTCATGATTTAGGAGACATACTATCATATGAAGTGCTTCATTTGAATATCTATATAACATTCATCTGCCATGCATCATACATTGGGCCAGCTCCATGATTCTCCTGTTCTTCCTTTAAACAACCCCATTCTGTTGTGGAGTGCCCAGAGCTGAAAATTGTCTCTGTATACCTTCTCACAATATTCCTTGAACTGTTTGGAAGTAAACTCTCTCTTGTTGTCTAGCCTGAGAGTTCTTACTTGTCTACCAGTTTGAGTCTATACCAATGATTTGAATTTAACAAATTGACCAACATTAAGATTTTTATTTCTAAAAACAAACACACATTTTCTAAAAGAAATCATCAAGCAATTGAAGAAAATACCTTATTTCTAATATTGTCGCTGACTTCCACGACATTTGCATAAGTATGAATAAGGTCATGTTCCCCTTTGGATTGCAATGTTTCTTCAGTTGGAAATGGCTTTCTTTAGGTTTACCAGCAAAGCAACCTGCAAATGTCCCGCTTTTGCTTAATGGAAGCAACCTGTTTACCATATCAGTTTGACTAAATGTAAAGAGATGTTTAAAATTCAAATGGCCATACGTTTTGTGCTAAAGGGAGTTATTGTTGCTCTCCATAGCAGGTGCACGGGGATTTATTGTTGCTGTATCATTACCTTGTATAAATCTCCTTTACCAAGAAAAAGTACCACATTGTATTTAATATTTGAGACTAGCAATTTGTTACCATCGAAGGTTACATTGATATTTAGATTCTGGGTGAGTTGGCTAATCGAAAGCAAAATTTTAATAATTTTGGAACATACATGACTGATCCGAAAGTTGGATTAATTCAAGTGGATCAAGCAAGTTCAGTACCATAGGTGTGGCTTGTATTTAAACCTTAACCCCATTTGTGTGGAACCATCAGAGGGCATAAGAATAAAATATTAAACCCACTATTAATGAGTTAGACATTTAAAATGCTGTAAAAAGTAAAGCATGCGTAGTTTCTAATAACATGAAGCCACTAATTATTGGTTTTTATTTTTTAAGATAATTGCAGCAGGTAATACTCCCTAAGGAGGCTCAAATAAACTGCTGAATGAATTTACAACAGTGGCAGCACCAGATAATAACAACACCTCCAAAACTGTCATTTTTATGCACATACTCATTGGGCATCATTGGACAGAGGTGTAAGTAGAAAAAGGAGAAGCTTCAGAGAACAATGATGCCATTAACAGAAAGAAAAAAATTATATTAATATTCATGGATGACCAAAACTAGGTAAATGGGACTCAAGAGTACGTCAGTTTACAAAGAAAGTTCTAGGGGTAGAATCCTAGAGAGGCCTCACAATGGGAAAGAACCAAAAACAAAATAGAAAACAGCAAGAGGGCACGAACATAGGTGGTCAAGAAACCAATACAAATAGCCAGGCA
The DNA here is from genome assembly GCA_027924645.1 of Cunninghamia lanceolata. Classification (NCBI taxonomy): domain Eukaryota; kingdom Viridiplantae; phylum Streptophyta; class Pinopsida; order Cupressales; family Cupressaceae; genus Cunninghamia; species Cunninghamia lanceolata. Next base: position 40,842,041 of record BSBN01000391.1, on the reverse strand, counting down.
GGGGCAGCAAGAACCCCAAAGAGCATAAGCTGAGGAGTCCTTGAGAGAGGAGGTCTCATCAAGTATACCAGAGATATTGTCTGTATTCTTACCACATATTTCTTGGTTTTTTTACTTTAATGGTGCCATTTGTACAGGTCCCCTGCTGTTAATTGAGAAACAATGAGGTACAGTAGTGTGTTTATTTTTTTTTTGTGTCTGTAAAATGTGATGAAAAAAAAGTGACTGATATATGTAAAAAAGAAAAAAACAATTAAAAAGAATCTAAAATGTGATGGTTCTCTTCAAATTCATTGTGGTTTTTCTGGCTTCCGTCTGGGTTTGCCTGGGTTTGTTAGAGACAAACCCATAATAAATATCATACCTCCTGTCCACATCTGAACATGAATTGATCCTGATCATGAACGGGTTCGAACTGGACCAGGGCTACACACAAGTAAACCGGCAACATAGGTAATTTCAGACTCAAGGTGCTGGGAAGTTTAAACTCTAATTTTAAAATAATTGTAGAAAATTTTGTGAACAGTAGTACAACAATTCTCATGTAAAAACCTTTCTCATACGTTATCATTTGCACCAAAATTCTCGTATCAGAAATTCTTCATATACTTCTGGTACTTGGTGATGCTGTATTTTCTCATACGGACTGTAATGTTTAGTGTAGTTGTAATTATCCTGTATTTTGCACTTCTGGAATTTTCTTGTATAGATTGCAATTTCTGGCACTAATAGAATTCTCTCATACAGATTGCAATTTTTGGCACTGCTATAATTCTCTCATACATGGGGTTGCTTGAATTTTTTCATACTTGAGTGCTACTGGAATGCCTCGTACTTGAAGCTGATGGAATGTTTTTGTATGCTGTTTCTTGTACAGCTTGTCTTTTATTGTTATTCTATTACTGCAATTTCATGTACTTGCACTGGCTTGTCATGGAGGCTTCTCTCTCTACCTTCCAAACTCAAATATGATTCCTATTACAATTGTGTCTCTGATACTAAATGCTATCATAAATCATACATACAACAATGGATAACTGATGAAGGAAGTTAGAAACACAGACGTGTGTGTGGATCTTCATTTTACTAATAGAAAGGTGAAAAAGTTATTCATGATTGGTGGTTGGTAGCTTACATCTTGTAAGTTACAAAAATTAATCATAAAATGATATAATTAGTTAACATCATTGAAATGAAATATTCAACTTTAATATAACTTTATAGCTTTAATATTACTTCGGTAACCTTAGATTGTTCTTGTAGGAATCTTTCATACTGGGATTTGCTTTCTTGTGCTAATCATGTGTTAGCATTATTATTGATTTTTCAGTTTCTTGTTGGTGTTAGCAAGTCACTTTATGTATATTAATTTTCAGAGCTGAACTTTTCTTCAGATGTGAGATGGTGCTAGCTTCCAGTCTTGGTCTCCAGATTTTGTTCCATTTTATTGCAAGGCCTTCCATTTTGGGCTAGCTGTCCTCGTATCTAGATTGTATGGTTTGGGGTTTAATTGCTTTACTGTAGGTCTTGGATTCATGTATTTAGATCCTTCTAGAGCCTAGTGTTCTTTTCATTCTACCATTTTCTTACTGTAACTGAATTTGCTTTTGGGTGCCAATGACCAACTTTTGTCACATGTGAACATTAATATAATTTTTCCTTTTTTCTTCTTTCTAAATTGCTAGTATGACTAATGCATTTATCTATCAATAATATCTTGCATTTTTTTTAAGTTGGAAAATTTCTATTTCTCTCATCTTACATGAGTTCTTCAGGTTTATCGGTGTTCCAATACTATTGATAATATGTGAGGACACATCCATACTTATTTGATTTCTACTTTCGCGTATTACTATTTGAGAATTTGGAATTTCATGCACTGCTTGGCTGATGGTTCATTTTATTTTATTTTGCAGGCGAGGATATTCCACCTTTACAATTAAAGGACGGTGTTTTTAGATGTATAGGGCAGCTGTATGATTGTTTACTAACTGAAGTACATGAGCGCTGCAAGAAAGGACTGAGCTTGGCTAAACGGCTAAACAGCAGTTTAGCATTTTTTTGCTATGATCTCTTGTCAATCATAGAGCCACGCCAAGTTTTTGATTTGGTATAACTGTTTTTCTTTTCTTTTTAAATTTATTTTTCTTATAATGAAAATAAATTTGTATTAAAATGTATAGTACTAGCTTCAGGAGATTCGTTATGAGATGCTTGATTATACTTTTCCATCTTTGACTTGGATAAGGCAATGAAAACAACCAACTCACCAAATGCACCACTTTAATGTGATGACGGATGATGCCTTCTTCCCAATGTTTGAAAACACCCATAGTCTTCCATAGGGCCAAGGGCTGCCTTATATATTCACCACTGTGTTTTTGTTGTACCACTTTGTTCTTCTTATGTGATGAAGAACCTGAAACATTTATTTGAGCTTCATAACCAAAACCTTGAGTTTCGAAGGACCCTTCAATGATATTGCAAGCTGTACCCTGCAAAATATGGCGCAAATTAGACTGTGTATAGTCTGCAAATAAGTTACAGCAGCAACAAACCACCTGGAATCTTAACCCAAATCAGAACTATGGTGGTTGAAATGATTGTTCCCTTCAACTGAGACCTTCTACCAACCTCATTTAGTGATGCAACTCCCTTAAAATGAGCAAACTTGCAGCTGTCCATGACTGATAATAGCAGTTACATGTCTGATATTTTCAAGACCAGCAACATGACAATGGTTGCAAAAATAAAAAATGTGAACAATGCAGAAGCTAAGAACAGCCATACAAGGGCTGAAAATATTAGCAATCACAATTTGAAAAGTACTCCTTCCCATGACTGAAAACACCTGCAAATCCAGTTGTATGAGTGCAAATGAAGTAACTTGGTGGCTGATAATGGTGATGACAGCAGCATCAGGGCTGAAAATTAGACTCATAAGTGTCCTGAGTGTGTTCACTCTATCATTTGATGGTAGGATACTATCATCACCTGTTCCCTTCATATCTTGTTGATGATCCTTTGCACAAATACCCAAACTTGGAGTTAACCCCATCATGCTTATGTTGCGCTGCTCCGATATTCATGTGAACTTCTCGTTGAGATCTTCTTGTGGTGTCCATAACTTACTTAATAGGAAGGATATATCCAACACAATTCCTGCTTAATTCTTTATAGTTCACTTTATTTAATGGCAATCTTGAAAGTGCAAAATCAAACACCATGCATAGCTGATCCAAAGTAGACCAAATGCCATCATGAGAAGATATCTCACCTAGACTCATGATATAGGAGTCATCGCATACCTTGTGTCCACCATAAGTGCTAACAAGTTGTTGAGGCTTCATGGTCCAAGGACTAGTGAAGCCATCTTGTAGTGTCTGATCCTTTGTGAATTGTCCTTAATCCATGGCGGTTGATTTTAAAGTTTAAACCGATTTTTCATCCCATAAATAACAAAACTCTAAGAAGATGAACGCATTTGTAGCTTAGATTCAATATGGAGAATCTTCACAACAAAATGCCAAGCTTCAAAATTTGTCCAAACAATAGCCTTCGCATTTTGAGCTGATTCTAAGGACCTCGGTTATTTTCAAATTGGCAAAATTTCACCATAGATTTGAAAGATTTTTGTTTTCTAACAATGTAGAAAATTAACAAGGGGTTTGCTCCACAAATGTCATTCAAAAGCCACACAGATTTCAATTAGTTTTGCGCCTCAAAGAAAAACATTACTTTTTTCTATTCTTGAATCTCCATGTAATTATTGTTTGAAAAGTGCATCGAGAAAAAAATTCCATGAAGACTCAAGATAATAATGCTTATGAAATAATATTAGAAGATTCATTGTACATTTGACGATTTTTGAGGATACAATGGTTTTGGGTGTGGCTGGTAGCGCTTGGGCACGTCTAGGGATGACCAGGGTATGCCCCTGCCGCCCCGTGTACCTTGTGGGTATGTCTAGGACATATCCACAAGGTACTTGGGGCAGTAGCAGCATACCCTATTCGTACCGTCCTTGTACCCACAGGGTACCTGGGGCGAGAGGGGCGTATCTTGTTCGTCCTTTGTTCGCTCCTGTGCTCGCTCTCGTACTTGCTCTCATTTAGTCTCGTATTGGAGGCAAAATGTGTCGTTTCCGGTAACATAGGTTGGGGGTGTTTGGAGAGAATTAGATCTATGCTGATGAGGAGTTGAACTAGGTTGTCAAGAAGTAGGAACATTATGCTAAGGGGGACATGTTGGGCAGAAGTTGTGAGAGACGTTGTCTCAAAGGTCCATTCACGTCTATGTGAGAAGTAGTGGTATTCAAAGGCTGTTTCGAGTTGCTGGTCTCTTGGATGTGCTGGAAGGAGGAGGTGATCAACCCGGGGGCTCTAGAATCCTTGGAGACCCCATGTAAGGATCTGTGCTGAAGGGGGATGGCCTCCTGAAGATAAAGGGCCAAACACTACTGGTTTGGATATTTGAAGAAAGTAGAGAGATTGTTGCTTGAGTCCCTGTAGAGGTAGTAATATCTCCCCTAGATCTCCTCATAAGTGTTGCATTTGAAGATGAAATGCTCCTTGGCCTCCACCTCTTGGAGGGCGTAAAGATGGTAGATCTAATCTGGACAAGGAATATGATGGTCTGTCTAAAGTTGTAGCTAGTGGGAATACACCCTCAATTGGCCAAGGGGAAACCTCAAGCCGTGTGACCAATGCCGCTGGAGATAGTGAGGACATGATATACCCACAAACGAATAAAAATTAAAATCATCAAAGCAACTAAAAATTCGTTTTTCTTGTCTCTGCAAAATAATCATTGGCAAAATGGAGATTGGAGTGGTGGTATGAGCAAACGAATTGTTGCAGCTAAAAGAGTTGTGCAATATAAGATCTAGATGACATTGATTCCTTTGATAATGATGAACAAGAAAGTTGTTTTGCTTTTGACGATTGCATTTTTTTGGGGCATGTCAAGAGACATGTTGAAGAGATTAATATCCAATTGCTTAGTTGTTTTGAAAATGAGAATGAAATGGCTGAGTTTGGGATTGCTACGGTTTCCTTCAATGGAGGAACTATAGAGCTGTTGATGTGAGATGCTATTACATGGTTGAGGCTGCCCACTAGCTTACCCGCAAACAGGCACAACAGGCACAAATTGGGAACTCTTTAGCATTCTGGGGAGTGGCTTCTCAATCGTGAACTAGAAATTCACAAACATTTACAAGAAAATTTTCGGAGCTGAATGGCCCTTGAAAATCTGTTTTTTTGGCCCTTTTTTTTGGGTTCGGAACTGTATGATCATTGGGCTTACCCAGTTGTGACCAGGCCTGGATTAGAAACTGAACCCATTTGGGTTGAGTATGGCCCTTGTTATTGGCAAACCCAATAACGTAGTTCTTTTGCCTCTTGCATGAACCACAAACTGGGCCTCAACAGACCTTAAAGTTAAAATTAAAAAGTAATCTGAATGAGCCCCCCTTGCTGAAGTGAATGATTTTAAAATATCATAAAAATTTCAATAGATGTTCATAATGTGGAATGTTTGCCTTAAGCATTCACAACTTTCTGTAATTATATAGGTGTCTTCTAGTAGAGTACATCACCAGTTGCGGTGGACAATGAATAAATATTAAATAACTAAAGTCATCTTAAAACCTTGCCTGGAAGGTCTAAGTAAAAGGACATCTCTAAAACATCATTAGTAGCCCTTCTCTACCACAACTTGCATAAATTCCTTTGTTTATGTGATGAGCATATATTTTGAGAGCATGTTCTTTGCTATTTTGTTTGAACTGGTACCATGAAGACTGTAGTGTTTTATGTCTACTAATAGCTGTATGTTTAAGATAATGTTTATGATTACTTTAAGCAATTTATATGAGATGCATAATCATGATCATTGGTGAAATGTTCTTATGATCATACAATGTTTATCATTGCTAGTGATTAGGAGGCTTCTGTATACCCCGGCACATTAGAAAGATAAAGATTAGAATGACCATTATTGGAGCTCAGTGTGTATATTACTCAAAGTGAACTTTTTATTTGCTACAGGTAGCACTTTATATGGACAAATTCACTGGTGTTTGCCAGGCAGTTTTGCATGAGTGCAAACTTACATTTTTGCAAATTATTTGTGATCATGATCTTTTTGTGGAGATGCCTGGACGAGATCCTTCAGAGAGGTTAGTATGTGAAGTAGAATGATTAAGAGCTTAGCAGTATGTAATGTGTAATTTTTATTGCCAGATGTGTATATAAAGTCAAAGAAAAACTGATCTCAAATGAAGTTACATAGATTGGTTTCAACTCTATAATATAGTCAATGAACATTTGAATTGATGTTTGTACTAGAATGTGCACATTAACTCTGGATTAGGGGAGAGCTTTCTGCTAGACAAAATTTATAATGCATGTTCACACATGATCTTTATTGAACTGCAGAATGGTTTGGAAGGTTTGAACTCTGCTTGCTCGTACTGGTTTCAATTCTTTGAGAACACACACTGATATGAATCCCTCTTTTTGCAGGAATTATCTCTCATCTGTTCTAATACAGGAGTTGTTCCTTACTTGGGATCATGATGATGTGGCCCAACGTGCTAAAGTGAGAGCTCTTGTTTACTCATCAAAATCAAACTATTGTTTCTATCTTTCAGTTTCATTTGTGCTACTTGGTTTATTTCAATAATAATTTATGTTGAGCTAATGCTATTTAATAATATTGTCATGCTATTAAAAATTTGACCCTCTTATTGTTTCCATCTTTAGCCACTTAGATCAATTGCTTCCTCTAGAAAATTTTATTGGATAAAATTACATTGATTGTTCAAAATATTAATCTCAGTGTCTGGTCATAGGATGACCTCATATGTCTATTATTTAATTTTGTCTTATTGATGGTGATAGGCTGCTCGCATCTTGGTGGTTCTCATGTGTAAACATGAATTTGATGTTCGGTATCAAAAGCTTGAGGACAAATTATACATTGCACAACTTTATTTTCCTCTCATTGGACTGGTTTGAATTTACTTATCTTTCCCCTCTATTTGCTTTGTAATTGATTTATATATGTATGCTTGTTGCAATATTTCATTGGATTCAGAAAGGTACTTATAGCGGCCATGATATTATTAGTTTTATATCTTTGTTCTTGTGGAAAGAGAGGTTATAAGGTTGTATTCACACTGATTTAAACTCGCTTCTGGTTCACTTCTAAATGCTTTGATATCAGTTTACTCACACTGTTTTTGGAACATATGACAGAATTCATGCACATTATAGAATAGGAGCATGTTTATGTGTCTTTCTTTATTTAGTATAACCCATCTGTTTTTCATTCTATATTTAGCGGTAGCCTTCTGAGGAGCGGGTTTCCTCCTTAGGTCTGCCTTGGTGATAATGATGATGGCATTTTGAGGCTTGATTCATCGGTATGTTAACTTACCTGTAGAATGGCTCCCTGCAAAAGCCTTAGACGGTTACTCTTATCTTCTTCCCATGAACATGGATATCCATAGAGCTGTTAGACATGACATATATTGAATATATTACGAAAACTGAACACAGAATTATTACCAAGATATTCGATAATAGAACAAGGAGTGAAAGCATCTTATATAAGATTACAAATGTTTTATCCAAAGAGGATAAGAACGACAATGAATAATGCAAAAAGAATAAAGAATATTCCTAAAGTCTATCCTAAAAGCTAATTGACCATTATAAATAAACATTACTTTAATAGAATATAAGTCCATGTCAATTGGATCTTCCTTGTATGTCTCAGCCGTAGGATGGCTTTCTATGTGAACATTTGTTGTAGGCTGTGGATGACCTCATTTAATTTTTGAAATGCCTTCAATATTATTGGTCACATGGCCTTGGGATCTCATTTTGCTGGCTGATGGTATGTTCTTAACTTCTTACTATGTATGAGTTGAAATCAATAACAACATTTTGCAAGGAGATAGGATCTGTCGTCATTGTTCTCTCCAGAAAGGATCTGTTTATTTTTTGGTGTCTTTTCTCATGGGCTCAACACTAAAGTGTTTTCTGTACCATGCTTTACCTCATTTGTCATGGCTGTTGCATGATATTTGCAAGTTTTGTAATGATGCTGCAGATCTGCACCTTCCTTCCTCACACATGAAAAAGTGGCAGATTGCTTATCCCTTATTGCTTCTGCTCTCCTTGATGGAGAGTAAAGCAAGAGCACTGTCACGACTCCAATGGCTATACTGAAATAAACACATGATAATGTTTTATACCAACATGTGGTTACCAAAATGGTTTATTATGCTACAACCTGTTTGTGCCAATTGTTATGCTAGAAAGGCTGTCACTGCAATTTGTGCTATAAACTCACCATGCTACAAGGCCACCATGCATAATTACATTCAAATCTCTTTTCCATAGCACATGCTATGGAAGCATATTCATGCTACAACAATCTACATTCAATCTTCTACAACTTGTGCTGTGGCGACATCTAAATGCTATAATCTGTTGCACAAACATGAGCTACCATGATTCATTCTCCCTGCTGCAACACATTGCTCTAGTGGAGCATACATGGGACATTTACACTGTTGACGCCAATTGACATTCTTCAACAATTCGAAGTAGAATTTTCATGTTACGGTCTATATCATTTCAGATCAGCTTTGGAAATAAATGCGCAACTTATGTGCATACTACAACAATATACAAACCAACATGCTGCACTATTGTGATGCTTGATGTCATGCATAATTACTTCTCAACCTCCTGGAAAGATTAGCCAACCTCTTGCTTGAATGATTTGCCCACTTAAAGTGCATTTCTTCCACCTTCCTTGCTATGCACATTCTACAAAATATAGCTTTAACTTGCAACAAGTCTTGTTTGTTTTTTGGTAACTGGGTTACCACACCATCATCATTGACAATAGTTAATAAAAGCAGGAAATCACATAAAGTAGCAGAATGATACAGTTTATATAATTATGAATTATAATCTCTTTGAAGATTCATAAATATGGCTTCTGGCCACAATGTAAATATAATTGATATTTTTGAGCCTTAGAGACTTAGGGATCGATGCATGATGTAGTAATAGTGATTGTTGTATGTTTTACCTCTAAACAATGGAATCCAATTTTTTTTATGGCTTATAGTCCATCCTTATTAGTTGTTGTAGATTCTTTCTAGTCTCATCTTGATCTGTAATTGGATCAGTCAAGTTGGTTAAGTAGGCTAGCCTATTCACTTATGTTCTCACTCAAGCGGACCCTCATGCCTAACACACTTTGAAGGCTTATTCTAGAGAAAATGCCAAATGATTTGCAGAAGTTGTTTGTTGAAAAACAGGGGAAGAAGTAACTGAAGGATCTGATTGCACAAGGGAACTACATATTGTTGCATCCCTACAAAACTTTTGATGTCAAAGACCTTGCATGTTTTGTTGTATTCACTGTCAAATTGTTGCAAATAAAATTTGAATGTCATGACTTCATTCATGGTTTGTTTGTTGCTTGTTCCATTCTAATAAAGGATTGTCATTCTTAAGGTTGTATTGTTCAGTTGGCAAGCTATGAATGAATGTAGGGAATGTTGAACTGTTCATGGCATGGTTTATTGGTTAAATCATGGCATTGTTCTTGTTGTTGCCACCAAGGTTCAAACCTCCGCTGGGCTGCTAAGCTTGCGGGCTTTGGACCCGCACTAGATCCTCATTAGGTCGATGTGTTCGCGGGTTTGAAACCCTATAGTGGTTGTTGCTGCGTGGGTTCAAAACCCCCTCGCTGGGTTGTTACGCTAGTGGGTCTAGTGTGCCCTTGCTAGGTTATGAGCTCATGAGTTTGAACCACTAGCGTTAATGCAAGTGTTCAGGGCGTGTCTAAGTGGACACAACCCTCTCAAGGAGCACCTAACATCAATTTTTGCCAAGTCAAGTGGCAAAGGTCAACAAGGAGCACTCTTGGTAGTGCTTTGACAAGATAAGTAGTAGGAGTCACTAAAAAGAGCACTCAACATGTTTGTGACATTTAAGTGGTCATGAGCACTGCTAGAGTAGTCTTGCTAGTTTAAGTGGTGAAGGTGACAGAAAATCACTCTTGCTAGTGTTTGATAGTTGTTATGCCAAGTTAAGTGGCAAAGTCAAGTGAGGAGGGTGCCTAGACAACCTTTGTCAAGTGTTTTAAGTGCCGGAGGTCCTCTAGAAGTGCTAGATTGAATTGACAAAGACAAAATGGTTTTAAGTCATTTGGAGTGTCCCTAGGAGGGTTTTTATAATGTTTAATTGGTAGAAGTAGGTGGAAAGTATGCCATTAGGGTTTAAGCAGATTTTTGCCCATTGCAAGTAAATAAAATATACTAGGAAATTCTAGACTAATATCAATGATTGTTTTAGTTATTCAAAGTAGTGTTTGTACAAAAAGTAGACTAGGGAGAATCTAGCAAGATTATATTACTTTTTTTTAACTACGAGAAGCCAAGCAGAGCACAACCAGAAAGAAAGACTAATTTAAAATTCTCGATGGATACCAAATAGAACACAACCATCAAGAACCACTAGCGATTGACTCCTAAGAACCATAGTCTAAAAAATCAGACTTGGCAATTACTTGGTGGACCCAAAAATTTAAAAACTCAAGACTCTGCAAAAACTCGACAAATTTATCGAACATTAAAAAATACATTAATTTTAAAAAAATATGCTTAAAAAACATGCATATTATTGAATTTGTGAACCATATTATTGATCTCTTTCCTATATAGATCCAAACTAAAGTTCAATATACTTCATAGACCAAAAACTGAGTTCAAACATTAAAGTTTCAATACATATAAACTTCTAGTTTCAGTATCGACGAAAATTATAAATCATAAATTTCTTCTATGACTAAAACTCAGAAAAGTCAGCTGCCATTGTGTGGGTGTCGTGGAAGTTGATGTTATAGTTGTATCCTCAATAGGAGCCTCAACATAAGCCACAATGGGAGCCTCTACAGGAGGCACAATAGGCTCCTTAGTAGGAGCCTTAGGCATGGGACCAATCTGTGTTTGTTGTGAACCTGCCCTTGATGACTCGCCAAACTCATCTTCTGAAGCCTCATATGCTGCCACCATTCAGCGTTCTCCCTTGCCAAATCAGCAATCTCATCAGTTGTAAGCAGAGTATCCACATCCTTAGTAACCCAATATGAATATGGATCAATGTCATTAAGGTCAAGTGTTCGATGTGTATTTTCGCCCTATGCCTTCTTTTCATGTAGGTGAAGGTTGTATTGCACAAACACAAGGTCATTCAAGTGCTTTTTGGTGTGAATGGACTAAAAAACACTCCAGTTGCGCTCACAACTAGAAGCGCCACAGGTTTGAGATAGAACACAGATGGCAAGCTTTTGAAGATTAGGTGTCGTGGCACAAAATCTTACCACCACAAATCTACAAGCACGACATTTGTAACAATGTAAGAAATTAAGAATTTTAGAAGCTTAAAAGTTTAAATAAATTGTCAACTAAAATTAAACATAATGTTATTTTACCTAGTTGCAGAATCTCTCGACTACAATTGCATAAATGTAGAAAATAATACCCCTTCCGCCCTCTTATAACTCTATAGCTCATCGTGTACGAGGTCTCAAAGGTTGTCATCAGGAATCAACCTCTCAATACACGTGTTGAAGCCAAGCATAACCTTTGCATCTGCTGTAAATGAAGGGGGGCAGAAAAATTTGGGGTTCAAATGGTACACAGTAGCATGAATATGTCGGTGGAGTTGTTGATTCCACCTCGGATCAATAATGCGCCATATGGGTTCATATTTGGTTCTATTGGACCCATACAAATTATGGATTGCTTCTTTGGCCCTATCCATGGCCTCATATAAATACCCCATGGGGTTTTTATCCCCATCCACCAATTGCAGAACCTTAACCAACGGTTTTGACACCTAAAACAAGAGAGTGAATAAAAAGGAAATTAGATAATTAAAGTAAATCAGAAATTTAAAAACAAATAAAATCAACAAATTAAAATATCAAAATATTACAAAAACAACTTGTAACATTGTAAACAAAATTTAAAAAGAAGAAAATTTAATCAAAAACTTACCTTGATGATCTCCTCCAGGGTCTTGACAAATGTATCATAAAAAATGGTCTTCACAACCGTCTTTGCTTCAGCTTCTTGTAGTAAGGACTCTCCAACCACCTTTTGCTCACAAACATGTGCTTAAGGTTGGGCAATTTGGTTTATATACTTTGCAAGGTTAGAAAATTGGTGGCAAAGTGTGTCACTCCTTAACGTAGGTGCGTCTTGCCATTAGTGTGCACTCTCATGAGATTCAGGACCCATGTGCGATTGTGGATGTATTTGGTTATATTTATGCCATTTTCCACTGCATTCTTCACCCAACTTAATTTTGCTATGACCTCGTCCTTTAATTTCCCAATGCCCTCATCCTTTGCTTTTCCAAATCTCTTTTTGTTGCTCTACTAGCTTATATGTATTTTGGACCTCATCCTCCAATAATGGGCCACTGAATTTGTAATTGCTTGGAGCCTTGAACCCCTTACTTGCCATGGTCAATGCGGTAAGCAACTCCTTCCAAGGGAATACTTTTGTAGTACCAAAATTTGGCACATGCCAGCTTTGCCTGATGATCATATTCTTTATTCCACGAAGAACCCTCCAACAAAGGTTGTGCACCGGGAGTATTACGAGGAACAAAAAAACTAGATGGAGCGCTGCCCACATTGCTTAATCCTCACATTCGTGGCCCAAGAGAAGAACTAGAGACCCCTATATCTCCCCCAATGGCTCTGATTGCCACTGCTGCCCTCTTTTTTGTTACTTTTTTCTGCTCATATTGTTCAAGGAGAGTTCAAGCCTTATATAGAACCTCCAAAGTTGTTTCAGTACATGGTGTAATGTCTTGGAAAGGGATATGTACAATGTGATATTTCAGCTGATTTATACCTCCTCCCATATCCTTAGTACAATGGATGGAAATAACCATTTCCTTTTCCAAACCTTCTTTCACATGTTTCCAACACAGGTCCTTAGGCTTGCCACCTTTCCTAGTTCCCGTAGTTATGGATACCATATTCTTTAAAAAAAAATGGAATTAAAGCTTGCCAGAAAAGAAAGTTTAATTCTTCAATGTAGATCCAAAAAGAAAAAAAAATTAGTTTTCACCGAATCAGTAAAGATGAACAAACAAGAACTAGAAAATTTTACAACTATTTATGGGATGAAAATTCAATTTAAAATTTTTCAGAGTTTCATTATTTATGGGATGAAAATTCAATTTAAAATTAACTGCCATGAATTTGTTGTACTTTTTTTTTTATTGCCTGTTTTGGTGAAAATATTCCAACCCACCCAAAACTGGTAGTAAAAAAATGTACAACAAATTCATGGCAGTTAAGTTTAAAGATTAAACTAAATTTCATCCCATAAATAACAAAACTCTAAAAATATTCGAACATAGCCCAAAACAGGTGGTAAAGAAATGTACAGGCTACACCAAATTCATTGCAGCTTATTTCAAACTGAATTTTCATCTCATAAATAAAATAATTGGTAAAAAAATGTATAACAAATTCATAGCAGTTAATTAATTTTCATCCCATAAATAACAAAAAGTTAAGTGAAGTTCGAAGCTTTGACTAAGGCCTAAGATGTGGCAGTGGCAGGTCTGTGATGTGAATGATAATGCATTGATAATAAATTAGGTATTGTTTATGTTGTTGGATTACATAGTCTTGCTAGAAGGCAGCATAAATGTGAGATTTATATCTAAATATTTTGTAAAGATGTTGATAATGTTGAGCCTTGGTAGCAGTTGATTGATTGTGACATTAGATGTCCATGAAATAAAGGATTGTGATTGAAATGTCTTATAATTGACAGAGTTGAGGAAATAAACTATGAAACATTAAGGTGATTGTGCTAGCTATAATAGTTTGTGGCAGCTGAACTTTGGCTAATAGACTAAGAAGCACCTTATATGGATACAATTTATATGAGGATTACGTGTCCTCTTGGATACAATTCATATGTATGGTGTTGATTATGGGCAAGGCTGAACGGTGTCTCTGATTACAAATTGCCAAAATGGAAACCACAAGCCAAAAAAAAAAAAACTCTAAACAACAAAACACATTTGTAGCTTAGGTTCAATATGGAGAATCTTCACAACAAAATGCCAAGCTTCGAATTTTCGAAATACCTAATCGCGGAGGTAGGGAAACCTAGAAAAGGGTGGTGGAAAACACCTCGAAATCGCGCAGAAGGAAACCTTGGATATTGTGCAGAAGAAAACATTGAAAAAAATGTCAAAATTCATCAAAAAACACAAGGAAAAATGAAAGAGTCTTGGAATGCCTTTTATAGGTAAATTTGGGTGAGTTCATCCTATGCCACATGATTTTTTATTGAGTAATTGCTAGTTTTTAAAATTTTTTTGCCACGATTTTTGTACATAACTCATCGACAAGTTTTACTCACGAATACTTGCGGTTTGGATTTTTCGGCGAGTCAGGCGAGTATTCGGTTTTTTGAACTATGTTAAGAACTCCACATAGGTCAACAAGTAAATATTATATAGTTGGGTGCAACCATATTAACAAAACATTACAAAGGCATTTTACACTAACTACACCTATTTCTTGTAGATCTTCGGGTTTCAAATTTGCTATAGTAGGATTTCCATGACTTCACCGTAGGGTTTCCATGGTTGGTGAAGTCATGAATGGATTGGTAGATCTGTCATGTTGAAGAACAAAACTACTATTTTAGTAGTTGCCTGTGTAATGTCCCCTTCTAGCAAGCCCAAAATTTTTCAAACCTTGCACACAATTTCAACCTGCAAAAAGAGAACATTAGTACTCAATTCTCTCATAATATTTATATTATAAAATTCATAAGAAATATCAAGTTCATATTCTTATTTTCCCATCTAGTTTTAGAACCTTATAATCATAATCATTATGCGTCATATCATGTTCATCATAACTATCATTATTTAATCTTTCCATTCATAAGGGATGATGAGTAGGATGTAGTAGGCCGATTAGTCACCATGGGTCCAATAATCAACTCCTTTGCCTCAAGGGTGAATAACTCACCAACTTGGTCAAAGCCCTTAGTAATCTCCTTGGGTTTTACCCCAAGGCCCTCCTTGGCTTTTACCACAAGGCCTATTATAATCCTTAGGTTTTACCCTAAGGCCCTCCTTGGCTTTTACACCAAGGCCTAAACCACTTGTTGTGAGACAAGGGCCATTTCAATTACCCATGGTTGGCCAATTTCCATCCTACCTATCAACCTTATGCCTTAGTAACTATTTCTTGTTATTTCATTAATAGCCATAAGCTTGGTCTCTTATTTCAATATTCCAATTTAACCTATCATGATCATTTATGTAATAAGGTATCCTTTAATATTTCAAGATAGTTCATTCTTAGTATGAATATATGTTCCCATTTATTCTCATAATATTATTTTGATTCCATATACCCATATGATGAATGTTCATATATGCAATATATTTCAGCATTCATATCATTATTGAGTATACACTAGAATGCTTAGATTCTATCTACTATACTAATGATTAAAATATTCTGTTTGATATAATACATACCTGGTATAAGGCTTCTGATTCTTATCTCTGCTGTAGCAGTCTTCTCTCCTTCTAATACGTACTGATCACTTCTTCCTTTTTTCCTGCTTGCTGACTGCTTGGACAATAATTGCTGATTATATATATATATATATAGGAGTGTTTTATTGTTATATTTCTCAGATATGATTTCCCTTTTGCCTGATCGTTGCTGCTGAAGGTATTTGGAATGTTTTATGGACGATATCCTGATAGAGTTCGAATTGGTATTGCTTGCCCCTTTATTATTCCTAGAATGATTCCCTATTTAAGTGTTTGATGGGCTGCATACCCAACGGTCACCACTATTGGTGATAATAATTACCATTAATATATTTGCTGACTTATTTTGTTAAACATCATTTACTAAGGAATCGGTGTCTCTTTTAAGAGGCCCGATCCTCACATATATATAAAGTGCCTTTTATAATATGCAATGAAAATATATATTTATTATTTATGTTTATATTTATTATCATATTTATATATTATATGTTATATAATATATGTTTATATTTTGATAATTATAATCTTAATATTATCTTAAGATAATTATGATAAAATTGCTATTATTTCTTTTTATATTTTAAAATATTCATATAATAATAATATTATTTCGAATTGATATTTACGAAGGCAATTTCGCCGTTTTCTTTATCAGGATGTTTAAATCTTTAATTTAAACAATTCCTTAATACAGGGACATGACAACCCTCCCCACTCAAGATTGCTTGTCCTCAAGCAATCACGAGTTACCTTGCACTTTTAACATTTACTTTCTGATGTGTTGAGACGAAGTCATGGTCTCGTTTTAAATGGATAGAACAATTAAGTTAGATGAATGTCTTATAAATTTCCACATTTCCTTTTAAGATCTTTCTCCCAATTTGTGGATTCCTAAAGAGCTGAGTTGTCTTTATTATGTCCTCTCAAAATTGTTGTGTTGGCTTTTAAGAGATTGACCCTCTAATGAAGTATACTGTCAGACAATTGGTAAGGGGATTCGGTGCATCCCATACTACACTGTGGACGCATCCACCATCCCAAGTCATCAAGTATACACGAGTATGAAGCATACGTAATACACAAAGTATTCACAAGAACATATGTTACAAAGCATAAACACAAGTCATAAAGTAAACCTTTGAATACATGTAAGGCACACATGGTATACAGAGGATGGCAGGAGAGTACCTTGGCTTGATTTAACTCCACAATTAGATATGTAATTCCACTTCTTTCTTGTTAGGCTCCAATATCATGTTGAATATAGAAGTGATTATACCAATTTCCATTTACATAATAAAATTGAAGTAGACAACCAAGTAGCTTAAGAACGCAAGTAACCAGCTCAAGCGAGTAGACAAGTAGCTCAAGTAGACAAGCAAGTAGCTTAAGCAAGTAGGCAAGTAGCTCAAGTAGACAAGCAAGTAGCTCAAGCAAGTAGGCAAGTAGCTCAAGCAAGTAGGCAAGTAGCTCAAGTAGACAAGTAAGTAGCTCAAGCAAGTAGGCAAGTAGCTCAAGTAGACAAGCAAGTAGCTCAAGCAAGTAACCAAGTAGCTCAAGTAGTCAAGCTAGTAGCTCAAGCAAGTAACCAAGTAGCTCAAGCCACAAAACATACATGTAAGTCGTAAAGTATACACTTAAATACGTAAGTCGCACGAATACACGTATACACATAAGCCACAAAGTAAACCTTTGAATACACATAAATCACAAGTATACACAAGATGGCAGGATGATTGCTCTGATACCACTTGTAATGTCCCCTTTTAGCAAGCCCAAAATTTTTCCAACCTTGCACACAGTTTCAACTTGCAAAAAGAGAACATTAGTACTCAATTCTCTCATAATATTTATATTATAAAATTCATACGAAATATCAAGTTCATATTCTTATTTTCCCATCTAGGATTAGAACCTTATAATCATAATCATTATGCATCATATCATGTTCATCATAACTATCATTATTTAATCTTTCCATTCATAAGGGATGATGAGTAGGATGTAGTAGGCCGATTAGTCACCATGGGTCCAATAATCAACTCCTTTGCCTCAAGGGTGAATAACTCACCAACTTGGTTAAAGGCCTTAATAATCTCCTTGGGTTTTACCCCAAGGCCCTCCTTTTTTTTTTCCCCAAGGCCTATTATAATCCTTAGGTTTTACCTTAAGGCCCTCCTTGGCTTTTACACCAAGGCCTATTATAATCCTTAGGTTTTACCCTAAGGCCCTCCTTGGCTTTTACACCAAGGCCTAAACCACTTGTCGTGAGACAAGGGCCATTTCAATTACCCATGGTTGGCCAATTTCCATCCTACCTATCAACCTTATGCCTTAGTAACTATTTCTTGTTATTTCATTAATAGCCATAAGCTTGGTCTCTTATTTCAGTATTCCAATTTAACCTATCATGATCATTTATGTAATAAGGTATCCTTTAATATTTCATGATAGTTCATTCTTAGTATGAATATATGTTCCCATCTATTCTCATAATATTATTTTGATTCCATATACCCATATGATGAATGTTCATATATGCAATATATTTCAGCATTCATATCATTATTGAGTATACACTAGAATGCTTAGATTCTATCTACTATACTAATGATTAAAATATTCTGTTTGATATAATACATACCTGGTATAAGGCTGCTGATTCTTATCTCTGCTGTAGCAGTCTTCTCTCCTTATGATACATACTGATCACTTCTTCCTTTTTTCCTGCTTGCTGACTGCTTGGACATTAATTCGTTGCTTGTTGATTATATATATATATATATATTGAGTGTTTTATTGTTATATTTCTCAGATATGATTTCCCTTTTGCCTGATCGCTGCTGCTGAAGGTATTTGGAATGTTTTATGGACGATATCCTGATAGAGTTCGAATTGGTATTGCCTGCCCCTTTATTATTCTTAGAATGATTCCCTATTTAAGCGTTTTATGGGCTGCATACCCAACGGTCACCACTATTGGTGATAATAATTACCATTAATATATTTGCTGACTTATTTTGTTAAACATCATTTACTAAGGAATCGGTGTCTCTTTTAAGAGGCCCGGTCCTCACATATATATAAAGTGCCTTTTATAATATGCAATGAAAATATATATTTATTATTTATGTTTATATTTATTATCATATTTATATATTATATGTTATATAATATATGTTTATATTTTGATAATTATAATCATAATATTATCTTAAGATAATTATGATTAAATTGCTATTATTTCTTTTTATACTTTAAAATATTCATATAATAATAATATTATTTCGAATTGATATTTACGAAGGCAATTTCGCCGTTTTCTTTATCAGGATGTTTAAATCTTTAATTTAAACAATGCCTTAATATGGGGACATGACAGCCTTTTTAGAGAATTGCATAGGGGTCACTTAGGCATCAAACTGTTATTTTTAGTGGTTGCTTTTTCAGAGGTTCTATTTTTGGACAGAATGGTTGAGGACTATTTTTAGGGTGTTTTAGTCAACTTTTATTTCAGTTTTGTTTAAGGTAGTTTTTTGCTTTAAGGTTTTTTCTTTCCTGCTTTTCAATAGCCTTACCTTTTGTTTTTAAGACAACGATATTTGGAATAAGTTAATTATTATCCTAAATCCCAAAAATTGGGTATTTTTAACCTTATAAATAAGTGCTTGGAGCACATAATTGAATGATGATAGTTGATGATATTATGCTTATGCTGTTGAAATTATTGATCAAACTATTTATTCTTGTGTCTACAATTACTTTGGGTGTAATTAAATTTGGAATTGATAGTGGATTATAGCATCAAGCTTTGTATTTATGTTATTTGTCTACCTAGGTTGTAGCTTTATATACAACATAGCTTTTCAATTTTTAGGATCTTGTGTTGTTATTTGTCAAAGTTATTATTTTTATTAAATCTTGTGAACATTTACTTATGGTTTTGCTTTTAGCCAATACAAAGGTTGTGTCATGTTTAGAATTAGCTGCTTTCATTCCTAAAATCCATAAAATCTTTCTTGTGAGACCAGAGCTATTCTTAGTCCCGGGACAAAGAGATAGGGCAAAAGTTATTTCATTATTTCATTATCGCAATACTCCCAAAACATGTTGTATAGTGTTAATAATTGTATATTTTGTCTATAGCTTAGTGCATAGGGTTGGTTTAGTTTCTTAAGGAGCTTTCCCTTAAAATTTGAAGAGAGGTTTTGCCTTACATACTGTGCCAGTTTTAATTGTTTTGAATAAGACAAATCAAAATATTAACACATATGACAGAAGAAAATGCAAAACTAATGGGGTTCAATTGTGGTCAATCATATGTTACCTATTTGATAGTAGTTAAAAGTGTTCTTGTCATAGACTAGGGAAGCATTGTAGGGTCAAATATGGTCTATCATTTCATGGGTACAACAAAGATAGGATTCGTAGGTGTTAAGACATCCAAAATTTTTCGAATATATTTCGTTTAATCCCTAGGATGCTGAAGTTTCTTTATTCGACTCATTTCTAGCTCTTCTTATAATAAAATTTCTAAGAGAGGGCATTCTTATGGGATTCATAAATGTTGTTTTTGAAAATAGTTTGTAAAGGGCTGTTCCTAGCAACATACGAGTCTACGAGAGTGTAGCAGAGGCTTGTGGAGTTTGTGAGAGCATTAAAGAGTTGTATGCTATGGGACATTGTTATAGGCAAGAAGAAGTCCTTGTTAGACTTGATTGGGCAACAAAACCATTGTAACAACTCAAGATTGATCCGTAAACAAAAGTGGGTATTCCTCCAATAATTTATCAACAATGGATATATTTGAAAACGATAACTTGACTGAAACTAACTTGCTAATATAAACAATGAAAATGTAGGAAAACTGGAGAGAACAAGATATAATAACAGAAGTGGCACCAATATGCTGTGGAGAAACTCACTTCAGATGAAAATTCCAGCAAAATGTGAGTAACATCTCCCCTAGAAGTCACTCCAAATGGCACTTACAATCTGGTCTAAGCCTCTTGTATTTGATAAATAGGGATGAAACAACTGGATTCAACTTCTAAACCTCTTACAAACTCTTAACAACCCCACAACCCTGGTAAAAGGTTGCAACCGTTACTAAAAACTTGCTAAATACTACTTCTAAATCCCCCGATTGCTCTCCTTGAATGTTCAATTCGAGTTTACATTGTGTATAAATAGATTTTCAAGCCATAGGAAGGTAGTGGAAGTTGAATCTATCAAAGAAGCTGAAGAAAAGTTGGGAATTGGAATGTCATGTGATGCCAAAAACTGTTGTAACAAAATTACCTTTTTCGGTAGGTTGGCCATTTTGAAAACACCCTAGTGATTTGAAACTGGCAAACTTGAAAGTACACCTTTTGAGAATTGTCCTTCAAATTGTAGCTTTTGCACATGGAGTCCAGATAAAATGCCGTTTATTTCTAAATTCCATATTGTTTTGAGTGGAATCCAAATATGCAAAAATATATAGGGTTTGGTACCATTAAAGGCCTGTTTTTGGACCTGCAAAACAAGTCCTCTTTTTTCCATGTGGTGAAACTGGATCCTTTCATGGATTGAAGATATAATAGTTTGAGGAGGAATGTCATCTTATAGTTATGGATTCTTTCCCTAATGTGTGTTTCTCTAGCAGAAATTGCTGGTAGACACTCATTATTGGTGTTGTTTATTCTCTTTGCTTGTTTTTACACTCTTTGAATGGACTTCTTTTCGTTGTTAGTAAATTAAAAACAACAATTTATGTAATCAAGTTACATTTGGGAATAATAGGATCTGTTGTGAGGGTCTATGTAGTTGAATATCAACATTAGATTATGCGTTAGATTGGTAATAGAGCATGATTTTCTTTCAAATGTTTTGTGTTTGTTGTTCGTGTGTTTATGCCCACTACAAGAGCAGCTGATTCAAGTGAGAAATTGGCTTTATTTCCTTTTCCTTTGCAACAAGATATAGAATCCAAAAATTGGATAAGAAGAGTGAGAGGTATGTCAAATGATGGTGCAACACCTCTTGGGGATTAGAAAAAATTCTCAAGTTAGAAGACGTGGCAAGCATTTCTGATGCAGGAGCATCCAGACTTACCTCTCTCAACAATTTGGCTTTAATTTGCTTCTTGGTGTTGCAGGTTTTGGACTTCGTTCTTTGTGAGTTTGTGTCTCAAATCTTCAATATTTGCTGGACGTGTTAATAAGTGCCGAAGAAAATTTCTTTACTACCACAAATTCTAGCGGTTTTCAATTTCATTGGACATGCTGATGTTGGCGGCTACTGATTCATCATTTGGCATTGTCTATTCTCCACGTTGGCTTTAATGGGGCTATTGGATTGGGTGGTTGACTGGCGTATCCCTATTTTTGGTTCGCAGTTTTAAATCCTCCATAATGTTTGAATCGTGGAGCAATAACAATGCTGGCCTATTTAAGATTGAAATAATTGATTACCGGAGGCAAGGGAGAAACCTGAGGAGTGAGAGTAGTATGATAGTCATAGTTCATTTTTTAGAAATCTAGTTGGTCACATTAATTTTCTGAAAGTGAGATTCTAGAGTAGGCCAATTGTTTGGCCATGAATAAATAGTGGGTATGTGAGATAATATATGTAGTGTGGGCTTCCTGTAATGTGAGTAGTTTGCAGAAAGGTTAATGTACTACCTATAAGGAGGTGTCATAGTTGAAGTATGAAGTCTGAAGTGTTACGTAGAGTCTGAAGTTTGATTCTTGTAGAGTTGCTAAGTATGTATTGAAGATTTTGATCAGAGAAGATCTGCATGTGGACTATAAATTGTAAAAGCTTCTTGGTTTGTAATAATGTTTTTGATGCATTGAAGGATTTCTTGGATTGTGCTCAAATTGAGTTGAGTTTGAAGTAATCTTTGTAAAGGTGGTATTTCCTTGAATTACAATATTAGTAATCTTTTGTTGGGCCTGTTGTTGCAATATGTGAATGTGATTTATTTTTACGTGAGAGGTTGCCTCGATTGGCTACCTGCTCTCAAGGTGCCTTGTTGTGACCAAATCACACATCACCCCATTAGGAATAGGGACCCCCCCTTTTTTTGAGCTCTGTGCTTTCAATGAGTTTTCAATGAGATTTTGATGATGACCTGACTCATCTTCCTCTGCCGATACGGTAATAATTTCCTCTTTTATGATCTTTGTTTCATGATTAGGAGGTAGATGAACTTGCAAATCTTGATCAAATCCCATCTAGATAATGAATGTCGAGATCAATCCTGAAGAATGTTTGAGACCCTGAAAAGACTAAGCCTGGAGCCTGAAATCCTGAAAATCCTGAAAAATGGCTAAGTCTGAAATCTGGTGAATCCTCCAAATTCTATATTTTGCATCTTAAATCCGGTGGATTCGGGACCTATCTCAAACATCCTGAAAGGTATATTGAAAAATATTTAAAGTATAAGAACTTATACTTAAATATATTTTTCAATATACCTTTACTCGCGCAATCCTGAAAAATGCCTGACAATTCCAGAGGATTCAAAACACTGATCTAGTGCGACTAGATGTCCAAGTGGCGCAAAATGTTGGCGCAAAATCACGAAGAAAAAGGCGCTTGAGCATGAGGATTTCAATCAATGATCTGATGCGCCCATCTAAAACCTTGATCTAATGCGAAAAGTATGAGGATTTCGATCAATAATCTACTGCGCCCAAACCAAAAGTATCATTTTGAAGGAGAAAATGAAGATTTCGGAGCAAATTAAAAATGATAAGTGTCAGAGGATTTGAAAAGCTCAACCAATGCGCTAGGAAGAAGGATGGATCCCAAAATCTAAAATTTTTTGAAGAGAAACTTGAGGATTTCAATCCCTCAACTGATGCGCCACCAAGAAGGAAGAGGGAGTCTTGAGGGTTTTTGACTTGAGAAGGATCTAGTTCAAAGAGGGTTTCAAAAGCTTAAGTGATGCGCCAAAATTTGAGGATTTTTATCCTTCAACTGATGCGCTTCCCAAACATTCAATGCAAGTGTTAGAGTCAATTCACCAATGTGAGACCAGAGGATTTCAAAAGCCTATCTAATGCGCTAGAAGCCAGAGGATTTCAATCCTTGATCTAATGCGCCTATCCAGTCAAGTCTCCAAGGCCAAGTTTAGAGGACTTCTAAAAGCTCATCTAATGCGACCTCATGAGGGGAAATTCCAGAGATTCTCCATGCTTGATCTAATGCGCCCTACAAGGAGGAAGGTGAGATCCAAGGTTAAGCCTTCAAGGTTTGAGTTTAAAGGATTTTAAAGTCTTATCTCATGCGCCAACTTCATGAATACCTCTAAGTTTTCAAGCTTCCAACAAGGTCATCTAATGCGCAACATAAGGTAGAGTGAGATTTGTTTCTAGAGGATTCTCCAAGGTCATCTAATGCGCCAACACCATGCATGATCTATTTCAAGGTAAAGGCCATCTAATATACCAAAGGTTTGAAGATTTCAACCTAGTGAAGTGATGCGCCACTTCCAAGACCCGTTATCAAAGTGCTCAACAAGAAGAAATCAAAAGTGGCATCTAGTGCGCCATACATGAAGAGAGAATAAAGTTTCATTTTTGAAGATCTCTAACTACCCATCTAGTGCGCCACACCAAAGGGGAGAATAAAGTTTGATTTCGAAGACTTCAAGTTACCTATCCATTGCGCCACACATGAAAAGAATCCAAATTGCCTATCTAATGCGCCAAAATCTAGAGGATTTCAATCCTTCAATCAATGCGCCACTCCTTTAAGCAAGTGAAAACTAAGTGCAAACTAAACCAATGTTGAAAGGACCTTCAATACTTCATCTAATGCGAAATGTTGAGAGGAGTCTTAGAACATAATCTAGTGCGAAATGTTGAGAGGATTTTTATCCCTCATCCAATGCGACATGTTAAGAGGAATTCAAACTTTGATCTAAAGCGCCATATATGAAGATTTTTGAGGGTGTCTAAAGTCAAATGCTAGAAGGATTCCAATCCTTGATCTAATGCGCCTAGAGGGTTATAAAGAAAGATCATGGTATTTCAAAGAAGAAGACTTCACCATGCCCATCCAATGCGAAATGCAAGGAGAAGGTCAAACACAAATCCAAAGAAGATGAAGAAGACCTCGAAGACGTTATCAAATGTGAAAGACGAGGATTTCAATCCTTGATCCAATGCGCTTGAGGGAGAAGGTAATTGCAATCTACAAGGAGATCATCAAGACCCCATCCAATGCGCTAATCAAAGGAAGTTATAAACATTTAATGATTTTTACCTTGAAAAACGTGAAAATTGCATTTATTAAATAAAGATCAATCTAAATTAAATGTTTTGCACTATAATAAAGGAGGTCGGCCTAGGTAAGAGGTAAAGTTTTTAAAGCAAATTATGTATATATACCTCATCTCCTTTTCATTTTTATCATTTTCAAAGAGCAGATTTGTTTTCCAAGAGCAGATTTGTCTTCAAGAAGTTTTTTTAGAGAAGTACAAATTTGATTTTATCAAATTCAAGCAAGTGGTGGATCAAATTGCAAGGTATCAAATTCAAAGAAGCCTATCAAGTAAGTCTGATCTGAATATTTTCTGATCTGATTTTCTTCTTTTTCCTTCATTAGATGCATTAAAATTGTTCAAGTATTGGTAAAATTCAAGAAGGATAAGTGGATTTTCATAGATTCCTTGAATCTAGATAGCAATATTTCATAATTGTAAAGGAAAACTTCATAAATTTAATCCACTAAAGTAGCTGAAGCGAAGTCTAGATTGTGTTTGCAATTACTCATTCGCGTCAAGTCTGCAAGATCATGGCAATGACTTCTAAAGAGCGACAAGCGAAGATCCGGATGGATGCTAAGGGGAAAATTCCCGAGTCAAAGCTCGTCTCAAGGTGGACAAATGTAGGAGACACGGATATGGGCAACAACAGCGTAGAAGATATCAAGTCAGTCTTTGAAGAACCCAACGGAGGTAGTCTTGCTCGAGCCATCATGAGAAGTGGAGCCATTGAAGCTGCTTGTTTTCCGCCAGCTTTGCCGTGTCTAGAGATGATCATTGAATGTGTCAAGAAATATGATGTAGATACAAGGCAAATTATAGCCAAAGATGGAACAATATTAGCCTATTTGCAAAAGGAGGCAGTTGAAGAGACTTTCAACATTCCAACTAGGGAAAGAATGATCAACATCTCGATACAACAAGGTCAGCAGGAATACGATGTTGATTCAAAGACAAAGTTGCAAGAAATAAGAAGAGAATGGATGGCCAATCCAGCTATGAAGTTCAATATGAATAATCCTCCACAGTTTCACAAGTCAGATTTTCATCCTGAAATTGGATACTTGATTATGTTTCTAAATAGAATGACAGGAATGCCGCAATCTGCTACCTTTCAGCCTTGGATGTATTCTTTCATCAAGTCAGTTCTTAAAGGGAAGATGATTGATTGGGCTGGACTTATCAGTCAGAGTATACATGAGCAGTTCGTCAATTTTGCTAAGACCAAGACTTGTTATATGAGTTCAAGCTTAAAGATCGAGTTCAAGCTTTATTAAGAAATTGTGCTGAGTTCAAACCGATCAAAGAGCAATACATGCCACAACTCAAAAGTTTAATGGAAGCCCCATTAGAAGATCTAATTCATGATAAGGTGATTGATAGAGATACTCCACATGACTTCATCACTTGGTATTTCTCCTTTCACAACAAGGGGCAATTGGTTGATAAAATTGAAGTAGATATGTCCAGAATAAGAAGTGTTCTTCTAAGAACAGAGAATCATATATACACTGCTTTGACAACAAATGTAATCCTTATGGAAATGTGACTATTGAAAATATGAAGCAACAAGTTAAGGCATTCTACTTTCAATATGATGGACTTGATGAAGGTCAGCTGGATAGTATATTCACACTTGCATATCGTTTTGGGGAAAATAAGTCTTGGATAAATGACTGGGAGAAGACACTTGACGTCTATGAGTCAGATGTAGCAGTGGCAGAAGGATCCATTAATGCGGCGACAAGTGTACCAATGGAGGAGATTGTTCAAATTGTGTCTAGATTCATTGTATCTCATAGTACTACTACATAAAGGGCACATGATGTGGCTTCCTTATCTTCTTGGAAAGCGGGCCTTTGTTCCCTCCTTCATAACTTCTTTCATTTAATAAAGTGAGCCTCCTTCATTTAATAAAGGATAGTTTGTTACAATTACTTGTGATGTGGCTTGATCTGGTCCGCTGATTCGGCCGATCGATCTTGACCCTTCTTTCCTTTGAGGTCTATAAAAGAGCTCTCATTGCTCTCATTTGAAGAGGTTGGAAATTCTGAAATTGTTGTAAGAGCTCTTTGAGATTATAAAAGATTCATTGCTTCGGTGATTCTATTTATGTTTCTGAGTGTTGCATGGTTTCAATTTTCAAACAAACATTAAGTTAAGTTATAAGTTTTCTTTAGGTTTAAGTTAGTTAATGAAAGGTTGCTTTATTGCTTTGTAGTGAAGTCTATAAGTTCATACCATTTGCAGTCTACGGCTTGTGGATTGCAGTGCATGGTTAATCTGAACAATTGAACGTCAATTTGATCTTTATGCTTGTTGAATCTTTCATGAGCATAATTGATTTAAACATCTTGTACACCTTTGAAGATTGCACCTATCTTGTGTAGTTGTTTTATCTTGGCGAAACAGGATCTGGTTCGATTTCACTTCAAGTAGTAAACGTCCTTGCATCTAGGATTAGATTAGTGTTTCTAAACCCTACATCTTTTGCCTTTTTTTTACCAATCAGTTAGGATTAGGACCAACGAACATCCATTGTTAAATCATACGCGTCAATTGCAGTACTTAGATTCCCTAGTATTTACTTCCATGGTCCTTGAAACAACAAGTTACTTGAACAATTGTGTAAGTCCCTTTGTTGGTTAACAGCAAAATCATACTTAAATCGTTGAGCTGTCTCTTACAGAAAACATCATAAGGAACCTTGGAGTCATCTCGTTTGATCACCTAGTTCAGCATCCGAGAGGCTTTGCTCAAGAGGGAGTCAGATACTCAGTATTTTACTCTAATTGTTGACTTGTCGAAAAACAACCATCAACATGCCTGATCTTGGATTGCATCATTTGATATTAGAGCGAGTTAAGATCCGGGGTTACAGAGAATTCTGTCTTGAAGAATCTTGAAGAATTTGTTGTAGCGAGATAATAGGAGAAGATGGCTCAAGATGATGTTGGGTTAAGAGGAGTGTCCATCATTTCTGATGAATGGAAGGATTGCAAAAATAGACCACTAATTAATGCCATTGCAGTGTCCCCTAAAGGGGCGTTGTTTTGGAAGGTAGTTGATTGTGATGGATGCAACTTTCATTGCGAATATCTTCATATGAGCCATTGAGATGGTGGGACTTGAAAACATTGTCTAAGTCATAAGAGGCAACGCTAAAAATTGTAGGTAAGTTGGTTCAATAGTGGATGGTACATATGGGCATAGTTTTTGGACACCATGTGTCGTCCACTCTCTTAACTTGATAGGCATTGGCATAAAGATTGAGTGGGATAAAGAAATCTACATGGAGGTCAAGGATATTCAAATGTTTGTGGCAAATCATCATATGTCACAAGCCATCTTCAAGACCTTCTTCAACTTGGAGTTGTTGGAGGTAATTTTATTTTTTAGGATATTTATTATTATTAAATTTTTGCTAAGTTGCTACTTTTTAGTTTGTTTTATTTTTTACACCATGTTAGGTTGTTGAGACTCAATTCACATCACACACAGTTGTCTTGAGATTGTTTACTCTTCTATCTGATAAATTGAATACTTGAAATAATGAATAGAATTAACAATGTATACTAGATAGAGGAGTAAAAGTATATCTTTATTCACACGAAGTGTAATGTCCCCTTTTTGAGCTAGACTTAGATTGGCTTGAGCTGGGACTTTGAAGGATGAAAAACTGGAATGTTGGCTCAATACTTGTTTTATTTGGGATTTTGGCTAGTATTATTTTATAATATTTTTCATAGAGCCAAAATGTTATTATTTTCAAGCCAAGGGTGAAAAAGTTAAGGATGGGAAAAATAAACGTTGGACAAATGGAAGATTGAAAAGGTGGAAAAAGAAAAATATGATGCAATCTTTAATTGCATTTTTAGTTATCTATTATTTTATTATTTTTCCCAACACCAAATGAGAGAAGGAAAATAAAAATAATAAAATATTATTATTTTTATTAGATGAGCCCAGAATCGCCGTCCACGGAATAAGGAGAAAAATAATAAAAAAATATATATTATTATTTATTGGAAAAAATCGGTGCTTGAGGAGAAGGAGAAAAAATTAAATAAAATAATATTTTTTAAATGAGGGAGACTTGAGGAGAAAAGCAAAAATAATAAAATATTATTATTTTATTGTTTTCTTTAAATAAAGGTTTTGTGGTGCAATTCATTTAAAATTGTCAAATTAAAAATTGCATTTCATTGGTGGATTTCAAAAGTTTTCATAATTTGGCTAATTGGGATGCCTATGGAGAGAGGAGGATAAATAGAGGCATTTGGCTTCATTTTGTAACTATTGAATCTTTGGCAAATTTTGTGTTCGAGAGTTTTCTCTTGGCTGGAATTGAATTTCAATTTGCTCAAAGTGGTGTTCCCTTGGCATTTGTGGTTTGGTGATGCTCCCATTCCACCATGATGAGATGAATTCACATGGAGTTCATCATGGAGCTTAATTGGCATGTTTCAATGGAGTTAGGGTTTTGAAAGCTAGGGTTTGAAGATTTGTTTTTGCAGGTCCAAGAAAGAATAAGGCAGATTTGATTGCATTTTGATGAGATTTGGCTTCTAGGAACAAATTGCTTCATTTTGGCATACTGGAGCTTCAATTTTGAGGAGTTTTGCATTGTGGGTTGGTTGTAATTTCATGATATGTTATCACAGGATGCTGGTAATTGAGTTTCAGACTTGTTATCAGTCATATTTGATCATATTTCAAGCATTGGAGGCAAACTGGGCTAAATCGCCACCTTTCTAAGCTAGGCAATTTCATTATTTGTGCTCTTTTTGCTATATTTAGTGAGTTTCAACATTTCTGGGCAATTTTCAGTCAAGTACAGGTGCATATCAGACTGGATCAGACGTATATCAGTCATACATTTAAGGGTTTGATCATCTCACATCATTCCAGGGCATAATCAGCTCAATATCCTGCCATATTGATCCAAATTGGAGAGGGTTTTGCATTGTTTTGGACTAGGGTTTGTGGGCAGATTGCATATCAGCTATATTAGAGATTATCAGCCATATCAGACCTGAAACAGTGCTGCTACAATCATATTTCAGTCAAGAATTGAAGGGCATTTGATCAAGGCTTCCTAGGGTTTCATTTTACAATCATTTGGCTAGGGGTTGGTACATATTTTTGGCATTTTTCAGGTTGTATCTGATCTGATTTTTAAATCAGACTATCTTATTTTAAGCTATAGCCAATCATCTATTTGTAATCAGCTTGTTCATTCAATAAGAAGCCATCAACATTTTCTTGGTATGTCATTCTCATGTTTTTATTGATATAATTTGATCATAACTTCATCATTTGGTGTTGTGTCATGTTATATTTGAACGTTTTCATCTACATGGCATAATAAACACAGAGAACAAATACCCACATCAAAACAATAAGCCAAACAAAAGAAAACAAAATCAGAAAATTTTGGACAGTGAGGGAAAAAATTCAGTTGAGATCAGCTAGGCTTCTTACGGTGGTATCAGAGCATTCGGAATTTCAGAGCAATATCCATTCGGGATAGTACATGAAGTTATTAAAGAAGTAGACTAGAGATGGTTGACCAAGGATCAGACTGGATCATCCTTGGTTTCCTTGACGATACAAAGTTTATTTAAAGGATTCGACGGTTGCCAAAAAAAACACAATTGTCGATCAATCAACTGTTATAACTACCTGAAAGTTGACAAACAATTAATACATAGTCAGATAAAACATATTATCGAAACATAATAATAGGCATTGTATTCTGACTATAGAGACAACTTGTGAAAGTGCGAGTCATTGAGCACCATGGTCGTCAACACTCTTTTGAGTGTATGGAGGCAATCGCAGATAGAGAGAGCCCAAAAGGTCAAAGCATTGATCCTAGATGATGAGTAGTGGGCTTGTGTGGAATATGTTTTGATTTTCATTGAGCCCATCTTGAGTATGATTAGGTATGCAAATACGGGTCGACTATGTTTGGGTGAAATTTATGATGGCAAGGTCTCCATGGCTGAAAAAAACAGGGACCACAATAGAAGCCAAGGAGCATAACTGCATAGAAACATTTTTCAAATGAGTGCAAAAGATCATTGTTGATCATTGGAACAAGATGACCACGCCCTTGCATCTCCTAGCATTTGCTTTGTCCCCAAAGTATTGTAGCAAATAGATACTTTCTTAGCAAAGAGATACTTTCTTTGTCAAGGAGGGTGTTGGAAATGTTGTCATTGGTGGACAAGATTGTCATTGATGTCAAAGGTTGAAGAGATTGTCGTTAATGTCAAAAGTAAATATTATTGTCAAGGAAGAACGAAGAGATTGCATGTTGTCGATGAGACTAGCAACAAAATGTCTTATTCATATTTAATCATGAAGTGATGCGATAATATTTATAAGACAAAGTATGTGAATTAAAATCCTATGGCTGCAATCTGTTTGTAAGGTGATGGAAGTGATTTGTTTTAAGTAAATACAGTGATCAATATACACAACAAAGGCAGCAAATTTAGATGTGAGTTGAAAAGCGTCTATGAAGTATGATTTGAAGTCATATACAAGTGATGCAATTAAAAGAGGACCGATCATTATATGAGAGGAGACAGTGATTAGTTTTTTTTGTATGGTGCAAAGACCAACGATTTCCTAAATGTTCTAATTTGCAAGAAGGAACAGCAGATATATGTGTTGTATGGTGTGATTTGTAGTAGAAGATCAACGACTTCACAAAAGACAAAATAGTTATAAAATGGGCAGCGATCAGCATTAGTTATCATGTTATTAGTGAATGATACAAAAGGTGAATAAGACAAAAATCACTAGAGGACGAATTGGAGAAGAAGACAAAAGCATATAAGACAAAAGTCACAAGGGCAAATTGTGAGTAAAGACAAAAGCATATAAGACAAAAGTCACAAAGGACAAATTGTGAGTAAAGACAAATCAGCTAGAGACATATTATAAAGAGACATATCCATCCACAAAAGACATATCTATTGAAAAGGTATAAGAGGTAAATGATAGGAACATTTGAAGGCAAGTGTGTAATGAATATTATGAGAATAAGAGCAGATTGAAAAGAAAGTAAAGGGCAGAAATATGAAGTGTAACTCAGAGTTATTTTGAGTGTATATCCAGCCCATGTATGAATGATAAATGCAAATATATATGACGGATATATCTGGAGAGGTATGTGTTTATTTTGAAGAGTTGTATCCATCGTGAAAGGTGATAGACGTTGTGAAACGGTATGTCCTTTACCGTTATTGAAGAGGTATAAAATGTAAGAAGAAAAGTAGATAGAAAGCAAGAATCAATGATATATTTTTGAGTATTAAAGCAGATTTGAGAAAAGAGAAAGGGGCAGAAAATGGAGTGTAATTCTGATTTGTTCTAAGAGAAAGACTGTGTGATTAAATGTAGAGAATATGAGCAAATTACATGAAGTATAAATGCAGAATTATATGAAGGA
Source organism: Cunninghamia lanceolata (assembly GCA_027924645.1). Classification (NCBI taxonomy): domain Eukaryota; kingdom Viridiplantae; phylum Streptophyta; class Pinopsida; order Cupressales; family Cupressaceae; genus Cunninghamia; species Cunninghamia lanceolata. The sequence continues at coordinate 40,809,661 of BSBN01000391.1, read as the reverse complement.
TATGTTTAAGAATTAAGAGAAAGATGTTGCCATGTTATGATCAATTTAATGTAAAGAAGTTGTGCATGAGTTAGATCAGTTTTGTGAGGAAAGAAAGTGTGTGATCGGAATTGTGAAAGAAGAAAGTATTTGTGTGTGTGTACCTGATTTGGAAAGAAAATACTTACATCATACAGAATCAAAAATGTTGATCAGGTTTGTGAGAGATGGTTATTGTGTGGATTGTGATTAGATTTGGAAGAAGGTTATTGTGTAGTGATTAGATTTGGTAGAAGGATATTGTGTGAGTTGTAATCAGATTTGTGAGAGGAAAATTCTCTGAAGAAGCATACTAGATCAGCCATTGAAGTATTAATAGGTTTTGAGCCTCTTGGTGGGTTGGAGCTCAGTTTGTGTTGGGGTTGGAGCCTATAATTCTGTCAAGTGGAGATTGGAGTCTTTAGTAGGTTGGAGCCTACAAGAAGAAGAATATTGTGCCGTGGTTTTTTCCCGAAAGGGTTTCCACGTAAATGGTGTGTTCTCATTGTGTACTTAATTGCTAGATCTTGTATATGTGTAGTTGATGTAATTAATTGAGTTTGAAAAGTAAAAGATTGTTAGATGCTGATTCACCGCCCTTCTCAGTATCATTGTGTGCTCATCAGAGGGTGGCACCATATAGAGATGAAGAGGTTGCTACTAGGTACAAGATTGCATTCAGAAGAATATTCCCATATGTAGATATATAGAGTGTTGCCTTGATTGAGTTTGGCCACTTCATATCTTCAAATAATCATGATGTTTGTGCTCTTCGAGACAAGTACATGAAAGATGCTCATGAATGGTGGTACCTACATGACCAAGGCCTTGTTTACTTGCAACCACTTGCAACACAAGTTCTATCTCAAGTATGCATCTTTTTACTTTTTAACTTCTTGATTTTTTTTTCGTTGCTATATATTATGATTTATGTTTTATAATTGTAAATGTTCTATGCAAATTCAACAAGTTGCAAGTTCTTCTTCAGCTGGGTGGAAGTGGAGTACATACTCCTATATTCCCTTAATTAAATGCAACCGATTGGATGCAGAAAAAGATGAGGATTTGGTCTTTGTGCAATCCAACTTGTGTCTCTTGTCACATAAGAAATCTAATTAGAGCAAGGGGTGACGAGGGATTGGGATCTAACTCTTGAGTGTGCCGACTTAGATGCTACTATTGCACAGCTTGCCCAAGCCTCTATAGACACATGCACACGCATATGTGTGCACGTATGCACTCACACGCACACACACGCAAACCCATACCTGTACCTAGGGAAAAAAATTGCTGTACTACTAAGTTACCGGTTCTGGTACGGGTTTCGGTTCGGGTTCGCGGGTTTGGTTCGCCGGTTCGGTCAATTTTTTTTTGGTGTGGGTTCGTTTTGGGTTCGTCCATACAAAAACATATAAAAATTAAAAATATATACATATTTCCAATAGTAATTAAATATATATATTTAATATCCATTTATATATTAAACCCATAATTTATAAATATCTAATATCCATTTATATATATTATAATTTATAAATATATTATGTAGATATTTAAATCTTATATATAAAAAATATTATATACATATAAACAATATATTTATAAATTATAATATATATATATATATATATATATATATATATATATATATATATATATATATATAAATATACATATAACAAATATTGTTATATAAAAAATATAAATATAATTATATAACAATATACAATAGACTATATATTTAAATTTAAATTAATAGACTATATATTTATATTTAAATTAATATATAGACTATATATATATATAATTATACAAATATATTAATTTAAATATAAATATAATTATATAACAATATAGACTATTATATATATTTAAATATTGTTATATAAAAAATATAAAAATACATAAATATAAATATAAATCGTTTATATGTAGAAATAAAAATATATTAATATTAATAATAAATATCTAAATACTAATTAGCCGATAGGCTTTTATATGTGAGTATTATAGGGCTCGGAATTGTCTCCCGCTGTGAAAGTTCACGCCGGAAATTTTTTTAAACTCGTTGGGTGTTCTTATCGGCGTATTCCTTGAATAGTCTCACGCCGAAAAAAATTCGCTCAAATTTTTTTCTGAACTCCTCGGTTCTTCCTATCTGCAAATTCCTTGAATTTTAAACTCGTCGGGGGTTCTTATCGGCGTATTCCTTGAATAGTCTCACGCCGAAAAAAATTCGCGCAAAATTTTTTCTGAACTCCTTGGTTCTTCCTATTCGCATATTCCTTGAACCATTTCTCCTATCTGCATATTCGCTTGTATTCTGCCTCCAAACTAATGCAGATTCGTGGGGAAATTTTTAAATTTTTGCTAAAAAACGTGGTGGGTTCGCTCGGGTTCCTCTGTGACGAACCCACAGGCGTTTTGGCGAACCCTGGAGGAATCCCCACCCGAACCGAACCCGGATCCGGATCCGGTACGAATCGGACCGGGACCCTGCAGAAACTCTAGGCGAACCGGTAACATAGCTGTACTAGCATACTCGAACTTGTATCTGTCCTCGTACCAGGATTGACAGTTTAGGTTTTAAGGATGATGCCTCTTCACTGTTATTGATAAACGCATTGCTCTTTGTAGGTCAAAGGTTTGGGGTCCTAATTTGAGATTAGTTAATTGCTCACACATGGAGAGGGTGAAAAATATCAATTACAAATGTATGATTCCTCAATGCATTGTTCAAGTGAAATTTGTTGCCAAACTTCACCTCTTGAATGACTTTGGGCTCGTTTCTAAGCTTCATAGATTCAAGATGTGCTTCTTTAGGCTCATGTCAAGAATATATTTGGGATGTGCTTGTTCAAGATAATGTATAAGTCCACTGTCTTTTGTGGCTCAAAGGTTCGGTGTCCTTGCTCTAGGGTTGGTTGTTTGATCGCATATGGAGAGGGTGAAAACTGTATTGCTTCAACATATGATCTGTTGCAAAGAACTGGTTCTGCAGTGAATTGTTCAAGCCATTTGTTTAACTCAGCTTCATTTTGAGAATGCTTCCAGGCTCATTTCTTATCTTCATAGGCTCAGGTTCATTGGTGGTGCAGCCAAGTTTCTTTAGAGGCCCTTTCTACACTTCACTTCTCAAAGAGGTTTGCTACTTTGACCTCACCACCTGAGTGACAATGTTGTTGGTACCTTGAGACTAGTTTGTTAGTAGGTAAACTTCTCAAGAGGTGGACTTCATTATTATACTCTTGTATGCAACTATACACCTTCCCAAGAAGTACATAATCAATGTAGCTGTTAGGAAGAATGTTTATTGACAATTTCAAGTCACTTGAACCTCTTCTCCGCAGCCTCTTGTTTGCAAGGTTATCTTTCTATGCTGAACATTGCTTACAGATTATTGATGGCAGCATCCTATTCCAAGTGCTTCTATCATCAATGGCAGTATATCTTTTGGATTCCCATCAGCCATTTGAATGTTTATTCCCATTAATTGCGGGGCAAGACAGACCACCATATGCCATGCGGTGATACAGTCTGTTATCTTTGTACTCTCCAAGAAGTGGAGACCAAAGGGCATTTGATTGACAGGGTGCCTTATACATTGAGATTGAGAAAGATATTTTTGGTTGTGAAAGGATCCTGGAAGTTCTTTAATCATCCTCTTCTGTTGTCCCTATCAGAAGCGTTTGTCCCTTTACCTATGGGAGGCTATCAACTTAAGGCTTGAATCAAGTTTCTGATTCTGATTCACACTCAACTACCTCCAACATAAAGTATAATCTCCGTTCTCTTTGAATATTTTGGCCATGGGTTGAACTGATGTTGCTATGGATGACTTCCCAGAACATCTTGCTTTCATATTTCTTTATTCAACAGGCTAGCTCAAACAAAATGCAGAACAACTAGCAGAGTATTCGTATTTCCATTGTATCTTGTAGATTAGGGTGCATTACCTTCTCATAATCACATTCTGTATCAGCTTGAGGCTATCTTACTGCCATAGGGATGCATGAAACAGCTCTAATTCTATGGTGGACAGTGACACAAAACAATAAATCTATGCCGGATGTCAGCACCATGGCCAATGTCCTACGTAGTCAAGGCTGATATGAACTTGCATCTGCTTCTGCATCAAGATTTATGTTGGCAGATAATACTGTAGATGCTAGATCTTTCCAGACGCAACTTTGACCCCTTACTTTGTGGGGCAGACCGAGCATGTCTTCTTTACACGGATCATCCATAAACTATGTAAGACAAAAGTATACCATTCATCTTACATAATGGTTTCTTTGCCTTTTCAATTGCCATTTGCCTTGAGTGAGACAGAGAAGATATACAATCATATGTGCACACATATATTGTGTTAGATGGAGAAGGTATATGCTTATTACTCTCTTTTGAGATACTTTCATGTAGAGAACTTTCAGATTCATAGAATTTTGTTATAGTTCTATATACATCTTTTGGATTTATGGAAAAATGTTTTTTTTTTTTCTGAATCTTATTTATGTTTTGTTTCCATGTATAACACATACAAATTCTAGCAAATTTGTGCCATTCTGTACTTGATATTGTCTGGAATATAGATGGCATTAGTGTCACCTTTCTCTGCATCAAGAACATAATTTTGAGTTGGGATCAAGCTTCCTAATGCACGTGAAATGCAAAGATGGAAATTGAACACATATTGAGATGGCTTAGAAAGGAAACCTAATAATATTTTCAAGGCCTTGGCTTTCCTTTTGTTATAACTTAAGGATGACCTCTTTGTTTTGCCTTTGCAATGGATGTGAGGGAATCCTACTACCTGTGTTAATACATTTGAAATGTCATTAAATATGAAATCATTGATGAACATAAGAATGCAATCTGACTTTCTGTCAAGAATAACATCAGCCACCCAATGCACCCAGTCATGACAACTTGTGCAGAAATCATTTATATTAATATATCAAATGTGTGTAATGCATAAGGAATAGAACATGTCTTAAATTTGATAGTTTTACATGGAACTTGTGATAATATGTTCATGCCTGTTCTGTTTTTAGCAGATATTGGATGAGATGCCAGTATTCTACAATCTAAGCACAGTTGAAAAGCGTGAAGTCCTAATGTGCATTATGCAGATAATTAGAAATTTGGACGATTTATCACTTATCAAGGCTTGGCAACAGAGTATTGCTAGGACAAGACTCTTTTTCAAGCTTCTAGAAGAATGTCTCATTCTTTTTGAGGTTTGTCCGTATCCATTATGTTATACTTGTTACTTTATTATGTAACTTGAATACTCTACCTTCAAACTCCATGCAAAATTCATAGTAATTATTTTCTTGGCAACAATTATAGTTATACTGTGTGTACAATACATATCCATTACTGTAAATTGCTCTGACAACATTTTAGCGATAATCTTTATTTACAGATGTAAATTTAATTATGATATCTAGAGAAATCCAGTTATTTCTTAATCCTTTTTCCCCTTATTCTGTACAGCATTCAGTCTTGAATACCATGCAGAAGGGTAAAAAAATTAAAATTAAAGAGAGGTCAAATTTGTCCAAATAACTTTATCTCCTTATTAGCATATGATTTATGTTTTTCAATGACATAGGTATGGCAGAGACCATGTTTCCTATTAGCACATGATTTATGTTTGTCAATGAAAGGGTTTCAATGAGATAGGTATGGCAGTGACTGTGGTTGAGTAATTGCACCTGAAAGATTCTCTGAATAAGTTTAATGCTTTTTGTTATGCAGCATAGAAAGTCGGCTGACGGCATGATGATTGGTAACTCCAGGAGTCCAGATGTTGAAGGACCTGTTTCACCTAAATATTCTGACAGGCTCTCTCCGGCAATTAATACTTATTTGACAGAGGCATCTCGACAAGAAGTCAGAGTATGCATTTATGATCTCTGCCTTTGGTCTTGTGATAATATGCGAATTTGAAATATACAGCTTCTATTTTCTCACTTCTGGGAAACAGTGATGATTAAGCAATATTAAAAATTTGAAACTTATTATCTTTCTCAATACATGTGTATATTGCTCCTTTTGTGGTGATTCTTCTATACTTTCATGCTACTCTATATGGCATTGTTGCCTTAGGATAGCCAAGTAGTCATTTAGTTTACTCTGGTATGCCGATTTACATGGCCGCAGGTTTATGTATCTTGGGACTTTTTTAGTAAGTGGAGCAATTAGTGTTGTATTTAAATGATTTTTCATGTAATTGAAGTGAATTTATAAATTGTGGTTGCATCTACAAATTTTTTGGTATCCTTGGTTTTACATAATGTGTGCATTTTGCTGAATGTCATGGTAAATGCGATACAATATAAGACTGAGGCTGGGTGATATTTGTAGTCCCCTAAAAAACAATTTTATTGTTTCTAATTTATTATCATGATGACTTCTCTAAAGACTACGGGATTTCTTTTCTGAAGTTGACCAATTACAATAGTGGACAGCAACTTTTTAGGGGCTTCAGAAACTGGGAAGAAACTGCCAAAATGATAAAATATCTTCTAAAATTATTCAAAAAGGAAAAGCTTCAAACAATACTTTAAAAAATTTTGACTTGGTAAAACTTGGCAGACCCAATCTTGAATCGGACTCAGCAACTCGTGAAAATCTTGGCAAATTAAAAAATACCTAATTTTTTAAAGAAACATAAATTTCATGCAAAATTAAGTAATAAAATATATGAAATGAGTCTGTAGAACTTTGTGGAAGTGTTTTCTATAGGATTTGAATAAAAAGGAGTACAATATGGCATTGACATGCAACTATAACAGCTGATAATATGATATGAATATCATGACGGTTGAAAATCGTTGTCAAAATTACAATTGCATGCAAATTGTAACAATTTATGATTTTCTCTTCCCTATATACATCCTAGTGATGGTTTGGGTTGTACTCCTCACAGTCAGTTGTGGCTTCACTCTTGAACTAGAAGGTAATGACTCCCCAAGATCACTGTTATCCGCAATGATTATACTATCCGATCAAACACCTTGTTCTTCTACTTCTGCCACACCCTCCTTTGCTTACCTATCAATATCAGCATTGTTGTTGCTATATGGATCAATGTCATCAAAGTCAATCGCTTCATGTTTACCTAAGCCCTCCCGTTTTCTAAGCGAAGGCAAAGGTTATATTGCATGAAGACAAGGTCATTGTTGCATTTTCTTTTCAGTCAACTTGTTATGCTTTTTCATGTCTATCAAATAAGTTCCGATTGCTGTCACATCCAGAAGTGCTACAAGGTTGGGACAAAATTTAGAGGGCTGGGTTTTGAAGATTTGAGGTTTTTGTGCTGAAATATTTTTTATCAAGAAGCTACAAAAATGACTTTCACAAGTTTGTAAGCAATAATTGCACGTAGATTTGAAGTGAAGATTGAGATTTTTTGTTACCTTGTCTTTGGGTAGTTTGTAATGTCCCCTTTCCATCAGTAAATATTGAAATACGTTAGCCTTATTTCTTCATTTCCCTAAGGCTAACGTGAGGGTAAGGGAAATGTCAACTTAAAAAAGATTAGAATAAGTTACCTAATGTTTTATTACTCAAATCTTTTGGTTGGAAACTTATATCTTTTTTTAGTTTAATTAAAGCACTCCTTTGCTGGGCGCTGTCTTGGTGGGTCCCTCCTATAGTGGTCGTGTATTCTTGTGTTGGTGGAGTGGAGTGCACATTGATGGTTATTAATTGATTTTTCCATGTTTGCTTGGGTCGTGAGGTGTTCGGAAAATGGAATATATAGATCCATTCGCTCATTCTGGAGCTTCTTTATGCTGTTTGAAGATTCATTTTTTCTTCTGGAGTGTTTGTGCTGATTAGCAGAGGTCTGTGAGGTTGTTTAGCCTCAAACTACGTCTAGTTTCGGTCGTGAAATATCAACCCTAGCTGGGAACTTGATGATTTCACCCAGAAATCATACTGAGCGACAATGGAGTACGATGTTGATGATCAATTTGCAGAGTGAATGTTGTGTTAGCAGGGTTTGAGTTTAGAAATGCATTTTGGAAGTGTGGTTTTGTGAGTTTACATTGCATTTGGAGTTTTGGGTTCCTGTTTTGATTTCCCAGAAGTGACCGTACATTCTCAGCTGTGCAGCATCAGAGGAACTGAAGTGACGTTGGGGGAAGAAGTTATAAAACTTCTTTTGTATGACTGAAAGTCTTTTATCCCAGGTGTGAGGCCCAGTTCTGGGCAGTTTATGAGTCTTTTGTGGCACCGAATGACAAGCTACTGCCTGCCGTACATGTTAGGGAGTCCGTACCAGCTAGCAAGGACGTGAGGGTAGAAGAAATAGAATGCCCGTTTTCTGAATGAATTTCTGTGCTTGAAGGGGGTGCCTAGGGTAGTGTTATTCATGGCAAACATTATCAATGGGAAATCTGCAACCTTGTGTCAGTTCTGAGCGTTTTTGTGAGAAACTGGGAGGCCGTACCAGTGCAGCAGCAGACTGTAATCTTCTGATTTCCAACAGATAAATGGTAATTTCTTTAAACATCATTGCAGCATTATTACTTTAGAACCATATAGTTTCCTGAATCCAAATTTTTCCAAGGTATGGATTGAGCCTCAATGAATCCTATGATCTTTTGAAGCTACACAATGTTATTGTTTTGACAAATCAGACTAGTTGTTGCAACATAACTCTTGAATTAGTTTTAAGATGTTTTGTGGTTAAGCTGGGGTGTTCATTACATATTCTAGCTTAGATAGCTAGTGGTGAAGAGAAGAGCCTTCCCTTTGCATGCATCTTTACAAATCTCGAATAATTAGGTCCCTAACTTCTTCCTTAGGGGTCACCTTCTTGATGCATGTTGGGAGGTCTTGCATAACTTCCCCATCTACCTTAAAGTTGTGTAGAAAGAAACATTTGTGGTTAGGGTAGTACACCGATACATAATGGACTGCGGAGTTGGTTGTTCCACCTTTGATCGATAATGTTCTAAATGAGTTAGCTTTTTCGTGTATTTCCCATGTAATTCTTTTGGATGACCTCCTTGGCTTTGTCCATGGCCTTAATAGAGGTACCATATTGGGTTTTGGTCCTCATCCTCCAAGCACCAAACCTTAACTAAAGGCTTTGACACTTATAAACAAATTAAAGTTGCAATAAAAAATAAAGCTTAAAAAAAACAAATGATATCAGGTAAATAGAATTTTGTAAAAATCAAGTCAAAAGGTATAATTTACAATTTAAAATAGAAGTTTGAAACTACCTTGATGAACTCATCAACCCTCTTTGTGCACATACATCACAATTTTTTTAAAAATCTTTGCAACCGTCTCTTCATTCATCTTTGTTGAATAAGAAGAGTCCACCCATTTGGCGCACAAAGATTTGCTTCAAAATTGTCAACAAATTATAAATGCTCTGCAATGTGATTAAGTTAGTTGCAAATCTTGTGGTATGCGCTCACACAAGCTCCTTCCCCTTGATGTGCTCTCTCATCAAGTTAAGCACCCAGGGGTGATTATAGATGAACTTGGTGATGTTCATGGCATCTTCCACGATGCATTTGACCCAATCAATTTTGCCTATGTCTTGCAATTGAATATTATAGCAATGGGTAGCTGAAGGGTTTCAAAAAAGTGTTGGACGCCTCTTCTCAATTACTCTCTCTGCCACTGCATATGCCTCTTCATTATCCAACACAACTTGGACCACATTTTCTATACGAATCTCTGAAACAATCTCCTCTAGTTATTGACTCATATTCTCACCATTTACTTTGTTAGAGGCATCGATCGACCTCAAGAATACCATTTGACTATTTGAAGCCCCTAGAAAGTTGAAAAGTATACATGTCTTTATATTTGTCCACCCATCTAATAATATAGTGCATCCATTATTTTGCCAATATTTTCTTTGATGTTTCATAATTATCTCTATATTTTCTAGTGCTTCGAAGAGCAACGCCCCACTTAAGTCACGTGGACTAGGTGTCTAGAACCCTTTACATACAATGGTCAAAGTTGTTACCAAATTTCTCCCAATATGGGCTTCTTGCCATGTTGAATGAATGAATGTTGTTGCACCAAAAATTCGCACAAGCCGTGCTTGGTTCATTATGTTTCTTCTTAATCCAACCTATACATTAAAGCAAAATGTATGAACCTATTGTGTTATGTCAAATGAAAAATCCTCGTGAGTGCATTTGGTTGGAGCTCAATGAAGTGGATGTGCTGAGATTTTGTGGACCACGAGAGGAGTCCACATTCTTTGTCTTTGTTAATGCCTTTGATTCTCACACCATGGTGGAATTCATGACTAACACAATGGCTGTGTTTGTCCTCATCTTCTCTATTTTTTTGCTATGCCAAATTGAGGGCTGCATTAATCTTTTGTAGATTTTGCTGCTCGACGTTCAAACACAATTTGACATCGCGACTAGCAAATCATGCAAGGTGGTATTTGAGGTGATTTGACACCCCTACTAATCTTCAATCTACAAAAGTTTCAAAAACCAATCTTGAGGTTGGTCTTGGTACATCATGCTTCCAAGTGGCATCCCTCCAACTTCCACTTCCACTTCCACTTTATGATACCAATAGACACAAAGTGCAAACCTTACCATTGAAAAAATAAAAATAAACAAATTTAATCATAGCAAACCCTAGCACTGAAAAAATAAAAAAATGTTGAACCCTCGCTTTGGAAAAAAATATCTATGTATTTCAAGGATTCGTCCCCTATGTTTTTGACCATGTCACCTATTGGAAACATTTTGGGGTTGTGGGGATGGATAGGAAACATCCCCCCAACATCCCCTACCCCCCCAAAATAGGAAATGACCTCGGTATGGCAGAATTTTTTTTGGAAACGCTAGGGGATGACTAGGCACCCTCGGGATGCCTCGGGGATGCCTAGACGTGCCTTGACTGTCTTGGGGACGGTTACAGTGCAACACCTTACAAAACATATATAATATTATTTTAAATAAATAATTTTGGTATGCTTAGTTCTGATTGCTTTATAGACCTTGAACCTCAATGTGCAGTTTATACTCATGATGGCTTGCTAAAAGAAAACTCGAGCAAAGCCACCCATCTATTATTTGCCATTAAATAAAGTAGCTAGCATATTTAGTATGAATTTATTCCTTGAAAAAGTCATGAAGAGAGTGAGGTGTGATGGTTCCAAATGAACATTTGTATGCCTCTAGCTTTTGCAAATGCTGCCTTAAGCCAATCTATCTTCCTAATGTTTGTCAATGCTTTGTTTGACACATGAACACAACACAGGGTTCAAAAAATGTGCTTGTATGCACACTGCACCATCAAGCCAACTAACTTATATATATTGGTTGAATCAATCACCACTTGCACAATAGTAGAGGGCCTAACCTTCTCTATGGCGACCTTCAAAGTTTGAAATTAGAAGTTTGCATCCTCCCTCTTTTTTGAACAATCAATAGCTATAAGAAAATAAGAGCCAACTGAACATATGATAATGATATTGATCATAGAAGCAAATATCTTTCTCAGGAATTTCTTGGCATGCAAAAAGAGAGATATTTTCAATTTTTTGGGATATTATTGGGGAAAAACCGAGAAAATATCGAGAACCCAAAAAATGTAGTAATATTAAAAAAAAAAGAGAAATATTTGATGTATTTTACATTTTAAGCCCATCCTAATTGCATAGAGAGTGAGAGAGCGAAAGTAAACAAGAGTGTACTCCATGAGTTTTGGAATAGGGATTTTTCTCATTAATTTTGAGATCACTAATTACATATAATTGTAATATAAATCTCATTAACAATGTTAATAAATAACTCTGGCATAATGATAATGAACCCTTTATGCAATAAAACACAACTAAGGTAAATATGACCTATTAACCCAATGTTCTCCTTAACTATCAAGTCCAAGAGACTAATCTATACAAAAAATGGTAACTACAGTTGAAAACAGCAGTCTCCCTGACCTCTTCAAATGCCTCATACGTTTACAGCAGTGGCAACAATCATGCCTGGCATTTCAGGATATCAATGTCCTGTCCTTTTAAAAAAAAAAATTCATTAAGCGAGTTTAATTAGGTTGACCCCACACCAATGGAAGTCGCAAGGGGGACCACTTCCCCATTGACACATCTACTTTATACAACATATTCAACTTTTAATCATCTTAGAAGCCACATAATTACTTAAATCCACTTAGAAGCCAAAGTGGAAGTCCAAGAGGTCACCACTTGGAATTCCACCTTTAGATGTCTCTATGGGGATTCATACTTAGATCTCGATCTTGAGAACCCTATGGCCTTGCCATTTGAGCACAACCCTATTGACACACAATGTCCTATCTTGACAATGTTTCAATTAGTTATTTTGATCAACAATATCTCCTATAATGTTGACAGCAATATTGATGCCCATATTAATTGACCACAGTACTAATAACGATGCTACTGAACACCATACTGATCAATAATTTTACCTATCACAATAATGACAGAATGTTACTAATAAGTGAGCAAAAGAAGATTGCCAATCATAGAAGGATATTTTTGTCAAAAGACAATAATGATAACAACAATCTCAACTGGTATGACATTATTAGCACCTTATATGTAACAATGAAAATTCCCAAACAATTACCTGAATAATACAAATATGTTTACAAATGAAGTAATGACACCAATATCCATTGATAAGTAGAAATCACAGCAAGCCAACGATAGCACAAACATCTGTGATGCAATAATATTGACAATCCAAAGGATAGCATAATCTTTTGTCAGTTTTGTCTAGTAACGACTATGCTGATGAAACATTAAATAATGGCAGTAATATTTGCTGTTATTAAAGGCAACAATGAGAATCACTAATCACAATAACAATGGTTGTGTTCCCTATTTACAAAGTTTTTGAATCTGCTTATACCATGTGTTTTCACAACTATCGATTACTATGTTTATTTTGGAATAACAATAGCAGCAATCGCCATTGTCCCTTGGCAACGGATCTAATTGCTATTCAATAATGGCAGCTGGAAATCTTAATGACTACTGACACTGTTCAAGGTGTATAACTCATTTATAAAAGTTCTAGAGAAAATTGATCAAAGAATCGCATGTCTGATGCTTTTATAAGAAAAAATTAATTTATTGTGATATTATTGGTGAAAAATTCTATTAAAGTCATGGTCAAAGATATTTTGAACAACTTGCGATATTTTCAAAAAAATGTTGGGAACCTTGTTGAGAAAAGATATATTGGAATATATGGCAATATTTTAAAGATATCTTCTTCTATGATATTGATGAGTGGCCTATGTCTAATATGGGTCCACCTATCCATGATGATAGAGAAGTCTATCCTCATCCAAGTTTGCCTTATGTCCTCCATCACCACATTGACCTTAGAATAGATTCTATCAAGGAGGTTGGTGTGTAGTTTATGTTCTCCATGGGGGCAAACGAGGGACCAACAACAATTGCATCTTTGAACATTTGTTTGAAATAGGGAAAATGTGCCACATGAAATGGTATCACATTGATAAAGAAAAAATTGGCAATCAAAGACTTTGCCACTTCTCGTGATTGCATATTGAACATCCTTGCAACACTAGTAGCTCTTCTCTTTTCCTTGGTAAAACCCTCACTTCTTTGACTATTAACATCTATGGTTTGAATGACATATTAAGTTGTGTTGTCTCTGTTGACATTTCCTTATTTCTTGCCTCACCCTTCATGCACAACCTAGTCACCATGGCCTCTTAGCGAAGGTTATTTTTTCACAACCTTTTACCCGTTGCCCACTTATGCACAAAAGATGAGAGTAAACTCTAAACCCTTGTGTAGCTGCCCCTATAAACGTTGTTGCACAAATGAAATAGCGAAATTCTACTCCCCCGTAAAATTTTTTTTTTGCCTTTGTTTATGGCTATTGCAAATTGTAAAATGGCTTTTTTTGGATTGAATGGGCCCTTTGCATAAATTTTGAGAAATTTAGAAGGGCATTCAAATGGGTTATTTGTAGTGTTTCTCAGGTTTCCGGGATGGGTTTCCGGGGACGGCAAAAAATTTCCAAAATTTTGGGGACGGCGAGGGGACGACTATTATAATATATTTTAATAAAAATATATATAAGTTAAAAAGTTAAAATCTAAAAGGAGATACATGTTGAGGTAACTTAAACTAATAGTAAACACTAACAATAAACTTTAAACATTGAATAATTGAACAAATATTATATCAATGATCATTCAACAATCAAATTCATAGTCATACTCATAGTAGGTAGTTGCCAATAGCTGAAAATCGTGATCCATTTCAAACTTCAAATTGAAATGTACTAATATTCAAGTAAGTTATAAACTTTAAAACTTATAAGAAGTTTGAACTTGGAAAGTTCAAAGTACAAAGTAGCTACTAGAGTCTCATAATCTCATTGCACAAGTGAAAAACATCAAAATGACAAAATTAAATTGCCAAAAACGATATCTATAGACTATAACTGAACAATGAAAACTCAATAATTAGAATCATTATCATCAACATCAGCATTTGTAGGAAACTCCTTAGAACTAGAACTATCAGAAGGAAGTGCATCCTCTAATGCCACCTGCACACTGTGGTCATCATCAAGTTGTTCTGGGTCCTCAGGCTGTACATCCCACCTCTGCGCTGGGCTCTGCCTATACTGAGGTGCCTTGCGACCAATCAGACGCAAGGCACTATGCACTGCAACAAGCTTTTCGGCTCTCGCAGAGGTAAGTCTATTCCTCTTTAGAGAGTGGATAAAGCTATATGTCGACTAGTTCCTCTCAGCAGCTAAGGAACTAGAAACTTGTGAAAGAAGATGAATGGCAAGTGTGCGCAATGGTCCTGGAGGTCCATAGAGTGTCCACCAACTAACTAGCTTATCCTGTGCCAGGGTGAACCAATCAATCCTTGCCGAACTCTTGTAGCCATCTAGTTCTGTAAACTTAATCCACTCAGCTTTGATCAATGAAGCTTCCTCAGGACTATACCTTCTTTTGAAGGCTTTCATGATGCCATTCTTCACCTCATGATCATTAATAGGAAGAATTCTACCAACTCTTACCACATACCACTTTGGATTCAAAGCATACACAGCCATGTGTAGAGGGGTGTTCAACTTACTCCACCTTTTCTGGATGATGGGGTGAATATGCTCATTGTACAACTCTAGGGTGGGGTCCTTCTCACGAATGGTTGCCTTCATTTGGCCAAGCATGCTATCAATGCACTCATACATCTCCCCAAGGCTAGGACTATCAAAATCCCCAAATTTGATAACAGTGAAAACAGGTTGTACAAAAGATGCGATGTATCTCACATTCAACCAAAAAGTATCAGTAACCACGATCTCCTTCATCCTCTTCCCCTGCTCAGTCTTTGACTCCATCCACCTGTTCCAATCTTGTGTCATAACCATAAGTTGCAATGGCTCTTGCAACTCAAGCATCCTCTCTAGTAGAATGAAATAGGAAGCGAATCGAGTCTCAACTGGTTTGAGGAATTCTTTCTTTGCAAAGGTCCGAAACAATGCCAATGACATGTAATGGTTGCAAATAAACATTTGCACCTCCCTTGCATCTGCCACCACCTGTTTCACCCACTCTATCTTTCCAATGTCTTTGAGTGCATTGTTCATAGCATGCACACAACAGGGGGTCCAACAGATGTGCCTATATGTAGATTGAACCAACATACCTGCTGCCCTACAAACATTTGCTGCATCAGTAATCACTTGCACCACATTTTGAGGACCAACCTCCTCAATGGCATCTCTTAGGATCTGAAATTGAAACTCGACATCTTTGCGTTTTCCTGACCAATCAATTGCTCGCAAGAAGTAAGGTCCATCAATGCATGAAACTATGACATTGATGAGTGGACGGTGTCTAATATCTGTCCACCCATCCATGATTATGCTACAACCATATCTCACCCATTTGGCCTTCATCTCCTCCATCAACAAGTTAACCTTGGAATAACTTTTATCCAAGAGTGTGGTTCTCAATTTAGTCTCACTAGGACCCACATAACCAGGACCAACTTACCTTACCTTCTCAAGCATTTCCCTGTACAAAGGAGATCGAGCAACATGGAAAGGAATGCCGTTGCCAAGGTAGAAATTGGCAATGGCCTCATCTGCAGCCTCCCTTGCTTGCACATTAAACATATTTGTGATTGGGTTTGGTGAGGATGATTCTGTAGCTTTTCGTTTCCCCCTTGACTCCACTACACTCACCCCGAATGACGGACTAGGATATGAAGGTGGTAAACTTGAACCTCTTCATGACGGTGTAGTAGAAGCTGATGGTGAAGTGATTTCCCCTGAATATAATTTGATCATTTCAGCCTTCATTTGAAGATTGAGAGCCTTACAACCCCCAACTCCTTTATTAGGGATATGCAAAAAGTGTGTATTGGTCCTCGTTATGCTGACATACCACTTACCCTCTGGACAAATGTTGCATTTCCATAATCGACTTCCCCCTGAATGAGGTGTTTTATTTGTCCTGTATTGTTGCAAACTGCTGTAAGGGATTTTTCTTGCTAAAAGGCCCTTTGGCATATGGTGGCAACAACTTTGATGGGCAATCAGATTGTACTACACTTGCAGCTATACCTGAATTGCCCGTGCTTCGAGTTTCTCTTAGGCTAACCGATTCTTCATCCTCATCAATTGGTATTTCTGTTTCATTCTCCATATCTAAATCAGCAATCACATTGAAAGGATCCATCTTGATTAATGATTCGGATTCCTCATTGAACAAATATCAATATGAACTTTGAGGAGTACCTACATTTAGCCATACAGAGGTTTAGTTATACATATCTATTCAACAAGACATACATATCTAATATCTCCTCTCCAATACATACAGACACATTGATAAAAAATAATAAAATATCTATTCATTTAACTTTCTTGTTAAAAATAAAAACTATTTATCTGAGTTTTCTTGTTTCCAATGCATGAACACTGAATGTTTCTGCTTCTTCTCTGTTTTGGTTTTGGGAAACATTGTACATTATCTAGTTACTGTTTGGTATTGAACAGTATATACAATTACATTAACAATTTAACACAGATATTTTTTAAAACTATAAATATAATGCAATGATACATAAATAGTATAATTCTTGTGTCAAAATTTGATCCTGTTGTTGAGTTATTATAATTCTTTCAAGGATTTGAGCTGGCTATCATGGCTGATCTGTACTATCAAGTTTCATATTTTTATGTCCATTATAATTATATAATATATTTTTGATTTTCCCAAGATTATGGATCCGAATCTCTAAGGTCAGACTTCCAAAAGCAATCAGATTGTGCAGAGCCTTCTCTTCATCAACTAGAACTACCATGAAATAAATTAATAATCTTCAAAACCTTGAGTAAGCTTTTGCATAAGCTCTCCTGTTAAGAAAAACTGTTTTGAACTGATTGTCTTTTCAAAGCTCTCACTGTCACTGTATCTACCATATTGTGCATGTGCCAAAAATGTATACTAAGTTATAAATTATAATACAATTATTAGTAATTATAATAACATATTCAATATTTATATTCTCATAGACTAATTCATATAAAATAATAAATTATAGAATATTCATATTTATTATTAATATTATATAATATATTCATTAATATTAAAATTTAATAATTTATAAATTATAATACACGTCAATCGTTCAATCACAAATATAATAATATTAATTGTTAAATAATATAATATTAAATATATTAATATTTTATAATTTTAAATTTATAATACAGTATAACTATATACTATACAGTCATAAATTAATAAATTATAATCTTAAATAAAATTATAAATTATCATAATAATTTATAAATATTAAATATTAAATACTAAATAGTAAATACTAAATGAAAATCGAATGGTCCTCAATTATAAATTACTAAATGGTAAATATTAAATACTAAAACTAAATTAAAATACCTCTGGTGAATTCTCAATTCTCAGCGTCAATGAAAGGAAATCGGAAATCCTCTCCGTGAATCCAAATTGGATTAAGCGTCAATGAGAAATGTTGAAGCCTTTAAGGTAATGTTGCAGGTAATGACCCCAATGCTCAGGTTTGGTGTGAAGATGATAGCTGTGTGTTGGAGTTCGCCAATGAAAGACGTCGTCGATGAAAGACCTCTGCAAATGAAAGATGTCGCCGCAAAAGAACTCAACGCTTTTTAGGTTTAACGCGTTCAACGAATTCAACGCGTTTTAGGGTTTCAAAAAATTCAACTCGTTTTAGGTATTTATTAAACACTTTATAGGGATTCATAAATTCATTTAATAATTTTATGGCGTTTGCGTGCTCTGCAAGCCGAGCTAGGGCAACCGTGCCCTAGCTCGTTCTCTGTGTGTTGCTCGCTTCTGCGTTGTGGGGGGGGTTTTTTGAAGCTTTCGGGGTGGTGGTGGTGGGTTTTTTCTTTTTTGGAGGCCTTCTTGCTGCCGTTTGGGTGGCTTGTGGGTGGAAGGGTTTTGATCCTTCCCTTGGGGTTTTGTCTTTTTCAATTTCTTGCAAACGTGTCCTGGGGGTTTGCATGCCTGCTGGGGTTCTTGTTTTTTGCTATGCAGGGTGGGGAAACATCTGGGGCTAGCCCCAAATTGGATTTCCGATCAGCAGTTGGTTCGAAGCCTCCGGCGCATGGAGTGAATGTTTTTGATAATACGCTGTTTTCTTCAGCGATGGAGATGAATGATCTAGGATCGGTTAGTGGTTCCCGAATAACAAAGATTAATGGGTGTTTGGAAAGATGCAAAGAGCGACCGAAGTTGATTATCCCGATGGAAATGCTTGCAGATGATATTGAATACTATTCAAGGCACTCTTTTTATTGCAAGTTCATGGGTTTGAGAGTCTCGCTGCAATTTTTGGAATCTTGGGCTCAGCGGACTTGGATGCCAGAGGGGGAGATGGAGATTAGGCTCCTTGCGAACAACTTTTTTATGGTCTCTTTTGATTGCATGGCAGATCGGAATAAAGTCTTCGAGGGCGGCCCCTATTTTTATAACCAGGTGGGTTTGTTTATAAAGCCATGGCATGCTGGCTTCAACCCGACTGAGGCACTACCAAGTCGAATCCCAGTTTGGGTTCGGTTGCCGTGGTTTCCAGTGGAGTGTTGGCGGGATGACGTGTTGCATTTGGTGGCTTCAATGCTCGGTAAACCTGTTGGGTCTTCACAACAGACACAGTATAAAAAGGTAATGACTTTTGCTCGTATCTGTGTAGAAATTGATTTAAGCAAGCCACTACCAGATTCTATTGAAGTGAGTGCTGGATCATATACTTGGGTGCAACAGCTAGATTACGAAACCCTACCTTTTCGGTGTCGTCTTTGTCATGAATATGGTCACTTGCAGCGTAGGTGCCCTAGGGCTAAGCCTATGGTGCCCCAACCTTCTCAGCCTTCTCGTAATCCACCTAGGGCTGATAATGGTAAGGAGCCTATTCCGGGTGATGGTAATGGAGATGATGGCTATGTCCCTGTCAAGGCTCGCAATAGGAATCGGGGCCAGAAGCGGACCTTGAGGGAGAGGCAGGTTGATGAAACTTTTAATAGGTTTGAGGTGCTGGATGATCTCAGCCAGGGGGAAGTGAATCCGGGGTTGCTGAACTTGGATCAGGGAACTTTGGGTACAGGACAGGATGGGCCACCATTGGAGGCCATGCAGGTTGTGCAAGAGATTGGGGTTGGGGAGATGGATACGGATCAACAATTGACTGTCCAGACTGAACAAGAATCTTCTATTGGAGCTTCGAAGAGTGGTGGAGGTGGTTCCCCATTGCCCCTGAAAGGAAGCAAGAATGTGGGGAAGAGCTCGTTGGCCTCCCCTCTTTTGGGTATTCAGCAAATTGAACTGAAGAAAGGGATTAGTGACAGGACTTCCAAGTTGGGAAGGAAGAAGGATATGGAGAAGATTAAATTAACTGGGGAAACTTTGGTGGAGTCAGGGTCAGTCAAGACTCTGGATTCACATTTTTCATGCCCCCAGAAATGATTGTTCTCTCATGGAATGTAAGGGGCTTGAACAGTGGCCCTCGACAAAAAGCTGTTCGTGATTTGGTTAGGAATCATTCTCCGGATGTTCTTTTTCTTCAGGAGACTAAATTATCTGTAGATAATATGTTGGCCATGGCTCCTAAGCTGTGGAAATATGGTGAATGCCAGTGTATGGGGGCTCTTGGTGCTTCTGGAGGGGTGGCTTGTTTTTGGAACCCTCGGAAGATTTTCCCTCTCTGGTGGATGTCCTCTAGATCCTCTATATCCCTAGTCGCCTCTTGGTATGAGACTGGTGAGTGTATTCTCCTCTCTAATTTGTATGCTCCTGTTGAGTTTCAGGGTAAACAACTTCTTTGGTCCCATCTTCGTTTTGTTCGAAGCTTAGCTCCTTACCATCCGTGGGTTATGGCTGGCGATTTTAATGCTATTGTGGAGTTGTCTGAGAAAAGAGGTGGTATTCCTAGGTTGGAGCCTTCTGCTCTATTATTCAGAGATAGCATTTCTGAATTAAATCTTATTGATGTTCTGCCAAGTAATGGTTGCTTCACTTGGAATAATAGGAGAATTGGTGAGAGTTGTGTTGCTGAGAGGCTTGATCGATTCTTGGTTTCCTGTTATTGGGTTGGAGACTTATGGTCCACTCGATCTGAAATTCTTGATTGGAGAGGCTCTGATCATTGGCCTATTAAGCTTAGCATTATCTCTGCTCGGAGGCCTCGTTCTCCCTCATTCAAGTTCCAGATTATGTGGTTACGAGATCCTACTCTTCATGAACTTGTGGCTGAGTGGTGGCAGATTGGTAGACCAACTTTTGGTACGGCAATGTACACATTCTCTAAGCTTCTTCAGTTTGTCAAATATCAGCTTAAAAGGTGGAATCGGCGATGTTTTGGTAATATCTTTCATGCTAAGGTTGCTGCCCAGGAGGAGTTGAATAATATTACGCAGTTGATTCGTGAGAATGGGGCCTCTGAGGATCTTCTAAGGGAGGAGGCTAAGACTTTGAAAGTGGTTGAGGAATTTGAATTGCGGGAAGAAATCTATTGGAAGCAAAAGGCCCGGGTTGAATGGTTACAGGAAGGTGATAAAAACACCGCCTTCTTCTTCAATTCTGTGAAGGACAGGAGGTATGGTAATTCCATTCCTTTTTTGGTGAATGATAGGGGTGAACGTCTTGCCTCGTTTCAGGAAATCTCTGCTGAGGCATCTCAATATTTTGCTACTTTATTTAGGGAGGATTCTCGCGGGGGCTCTCTTGAGGAAGCACAAGTTCTTTCTTGTATTCCTCAGTTGGTCTCCAAGGAGGCAAATGAGTATCTGATGAAAGATATCTCTCTTGATGAGCTAGAGGGGATTGTGTTTCAGATGAAGAAGGGTAAAGCTCCTGGTCCCGATGGTTTCCCAATTGAATTTTTTCAGGAATTTTGGGATATCATAAAGTTGGATCTTCTAGCGGTTGTCCTTGAATCCCAGAGGAATAAGCAGATGCTTCGTGCTCTAAATTCCACCTTCCTTGCTCTCATACCCAAGTGTGAAGGGGCTGATAGGTTATCTCAGTTCCGGCCTATCTCTCTTTGCAATGTGGCTTACAAAATCATTTCTAAGTTATTGGCTGAGCGATTGAAGAAGTGGCTTAAAGTGCTGATTTCAGAGGAACAGAGTGGATTTGTGGCAGGTCGACAGATTCTTGACGGGGTTGTCATTGCTACGGAGACCATCCACTCCATGGACAACTCCCATGAGAAGGCTATGTTCATTAAGCTAGATATGGCTAAGGCTTATGACAGGGTTAGATGGTCTTTTTTGCAGAAGATCCTTGTTTCTTTTGGCTTTGGTGAAGAGTGGATCCAATGGGTCATGAGTTGTGTCATGTCTGTTTCCTTCTCAGTTTTGATAAATGGAGATCATTCTGAACTTTTTTGTGCCTCACGGGGCTTGCGCCAAGGGGATCCTCTTTCTCCGTATCTTTTTCTGCTTCTTGTGGAAGGCCTTGGACGTTTGTTGAAAAGAAGGGTGGAGCTTGGTACCATTCAGGGTTGGCGATGGGGTGGAGACTTGCCTCCACAATCTCATTTACAGTTTGTTGATGATACTGCCTTGATGGGGATGGCTACTGTTAGGGAAGCTACTAACTTGAGGCAGGTGTTGGACATATATCTTGTTGCTTCAGGACAAATGATTAATGAGGAGAAGTCATCCATATTCTTCTTCAATACACCGACCCCCATTCAGAGAAGAATTGCTAATATCTTGAGGTTTCAGATAGGGGTTCTCCCTTTGACTTATCTGGGTTTCCCAATTTCTGTTCGCCCTCTTCCCAAGGGTTCTTGGCAGAATATTATTGATAAGCTCCGTGCAAAAGTTAATCATTGGACCCACAGATGGTTGTCTTTTGCGGGGCGGGTTCAGCTTCTCAAGTCGGTGGTGCAGGCTCTCCCTACCTACCGATGTATGCTTCAGGTGGCTCCTATGGGTTTTCTGAGGGAGTTGGATTCTCTTGCAAGGCAGTTCTTATGGGCGGGAAGTTTGTCATCCTCCAAGTGGAGCCTGGTCAGGTGGGATGTTGTGTGTAGCCCAAAGCAATTTGGTGGTCTTGGTCTTCGACAGTCTGCGTTATCTGGAGTGGCTGTGGCTGCTAAGCTATTTTGGAGATGGTGTGTGGAACTGGATCAGCCATGGGCCAGGATATTATCTCATAAGTATTTCCCGGGGATTCCACGGCAGGATCTCCCTCGTTACCCTCTTGAGGGGAAAGGTTCAGTGATTTGGAATACTCTTCAAAAGGGTGCTAAGCTTATCAAGGAAGGTTTATTTTGGATTTGTAGACGGGGAACTGAAGCTCTCTTCTGGTCGGATTCTTGGGATGGATTCCCTCCACTTACTTCTCAGTTCCCCAACCTTCTTCCTTTGTGCCAAAGATTTCTCGAGGCTGGATGGGCTAGGGTGAGTGACTTCAAGTCTGTTGCTTCTTTTGGTCAGTTGGAGGTAGCTCAGTGGAAGGATCCTGCAGTGTGGCCAGATTTGGGACTTGTGGAAGATAGTGCTGAGCTTCACAAGATTCTTCATAGTAGGAGTTGTAGTTCTCTTCTGGAAGAGGATATTCTTGCTTGGACCCATAATCCTAAGGGGGTTTACTCTGTTGCTTCTGGTTATCAGGTGTTATTGGCTCAGAAGCTAACTGGGGTAGAGGTTCATTGGTGGAAAAGGGTGTGGAATAAACTCTCGTGGCCTAAATGCAATTGCTTTGTTTGGACTTTGGCTTGGAATAGGTGTTTGACCTGGGATAACATTCGTAAACGGGGATTTCAAGGACCTTCAATTTGTGTTTTGTGTGGGGGAGCAGAAGAGGATTCTTCGCATTTGTTCTTCCGGTGCCCCTTTGTTGTGCAGCTTTGGCATTGGTGGTGGGAGGTTTGGAAGCTTCCTTGTATTCATGCGTGCTCTTTGGTTGAATTCTGGGATAGTATGGGAAGACCTCCTTCTATGGCTTCCTTTTTGCAGGAAGTTTGGTTCGTGGGTCCTACCTTTCTGCTTTGGCAGATTTGGCTGGAGCGGAACCGCCGAATTTTTCGTGATCAGAAGTTGGTGGATCGGCAAGTTTGGCTGCGTATGCTAGGAATGGTGCAGGAGTCAGTTTCAGCTAATTGTGATTTGGTTTTCCCCTTGGAGAGAGGTGATGATGAGTTGATGGCCAGACTGGGTCTTCAAGAAATTCATTCTTCTTTTTTCAGTTCCAGGAACTGTAGGCATGGAAAAAAGAGGGTTCAACGGGTTGGAAGGTGGTTACTTCCTCCCAATGGATTTTTAAAGATCAATACTGACGGTTCTTCTAGGGGCAATCCTGGGCCTGCTGGAATTGGTGGAGTTGGTAGGGACTCAGCTGGGTCGGTGATTTTTCTGTTCTCTATACATGAGGGGGTGAAAACTGTTAACTTCATGGAGGGTCTGGCAATTCTGCATGCTATTGAGAGGGCCCTTGCTTTGGGCTGGAGAAAAGTTATATGTGAAGCTGATTCACAGATTTTGATTAATCTCTTGAATGAGCGGAAGATATCTGATATTAATTGGCAGTTGGCTTCGGTGGTTCAGCGGATTCTTCAGGTTAGTTCTCGGTTGGAGGAGGCATCCTTTGTTCACATCCCAAGGGAGTGGAATCGAGTTGCCGACTGCTTGGCCAAATGGGCCTCTGAGCATGATAGTGGTTGGAAAGTTGAGGATTGGGATCAAGTTAATCCTGAGCTGCATCTGGATTTAGACCGGTTCTTGGACAAGGATAGGAGGATACATGAGG
This sequence comes from Cunninghamia lanceolata, assembly GCA_027924645.1. Lineage (NCBI taxonomy): Eukaryota > Viridiplantae > Streptophyta > Pinopsida > Cupressales > Cupressaceae > Cunninghamia > Cunninghamia lanceolata. Next base: position 40,785,316 of record BSBN01000391.1, on the reverse strand, counting down.
ATAGTTGATGTTGTTTATGCTGTGGGGTTTTCGCCTTGTTTTCTGGGGCTGGGTCCCCTTGTTATTATTGTAATGCTCTTTTCTGATTTCTAATAAAGTTTTTACCCCTTTGTTTTAAAAAAAAAAATTAAACGCTTTATAGGGGTCGTCTTTTTTTTTTTTAAAAAAAATGGTCTTCTATGCGACCCCGGAGCGTTGCAGAGTCCCGAAACTGTGGGATGTTCGTAGGGAACATTCCTAAAAACACTAAATTTTGGGGACGTCTGGGGGGCGTTCTGTGCCCGTCTCCGAGTCCCCAGAACGTCCAAGACGTTTGGAACGGCAGAAAACCCCCGGTGACGCGTCCCCGGGGTACACTGGGTATTTGAATTGACTGTCCCTACAAAATTCCCATTCCCAGAACCCTGAATGATGCTCACTTGCCTTCTTCCCATTGTTCTCTTCTCCTTACAATTGTTATCCTTCTTTTCTTCTGGTTCACAAAATGTAAAATGGCAAAATGATTTTGTTTTTTAATTTTTAGTTGGTAGTGTGGTTGTTTCAAATTTAGGCTTGGTGTAAATGGGGGTGGGGGTCCTTTCGGGCCCCACACAACCTCCCCCCCCCCCCCCAATTTTGTTTGTTTTCTAAGAAAAAATGCTTTTTTTTTGTATGCTTGTGTCGTAGACATCCCCAACCATTTTTGGCAAAATTTTTGACATCCTTTATTTATTTTTTTAAAATTTTAATTTTGCTATTTTACAAGTCAGGGATGGTTGGGTGACATTTTGAACACAACCATGTGTCCCTAAAATGTTTCATATAAGGGATGAGTCTGTAAATGCAGGGGATGTGTTCCCTGAAGTACGCCTACATCTTCCTTTCTTACTCCCAATGACTAGCCATAACAGAATGCTCTCACACCATGTGAAAATAGAAAGGAAGCAAAGGTGCAAAATACACTTCCCACACTAATATATGAAAGGAGGTATGTACAAAAATTAAATTGATCATTGCGTTACAAGGAAATAAACACAAAAATAGTATACGTGAGGAAAACCCTTTCGGGAGAAAAACTCCACACTCCAAAGCAATTCTGGTAGCATAACAATACCTACAAAACTCATTATGAAACCTCCATCACAAGCACCCAATAAATAGAAGTAATACATGAAATCATTAAATGGAAATTTGGAAACCATGAGCTAAAACCTCCCAAAATGTGGTGCCCAATCCCTAATCAAAATGCAATGTCCAAATCCTAAGATGAGTCCATAGGCTAAAAATAACACATTCCTTACAACTGTCATACGCTTGTCACGATCCACTCAATGTCATGTCCCTTTTGCCCAAAGGGCATACATTCATTATTAATACTATTATAAAAGTGTTTTTAAAACACTTGTTATATATGAAAAGTGGGAATGATGTGTAACGTTCCCATTTTATGCCTAGTCAGTTGTGGGCCCGATAGCCTATTTCTTGAACCCTAATAGGCTACCTCGGTATGGTAAGGGGTTCCCCTTTTCAAAGAACTCATGGTTCAGTTATTTTGTTGATCTCTATTGTTGGTTTTGAGCTCAGTTTGGTGGTAGGATGTCAATACAACTTTCTAAAGTTGATTCGGCTTCTTGGAGTGCTCTCTAAGATTCTTGGAGGAGCCATCTATTTTTGGAAAGTTCCCCGAAAGGCATCGTTTTGCATCTCTAACCTTGTAGAGCGTATTGGTTCAGTTTATTTGGCTGTTGGATGCAGTTTGTGATTTTCTGCAAAAAGTAGTATTTAATGAGCTATTTTAATTATTATTTTCACTTAAGTTCCTAAGGGTGAAAATGATTAATAAGTATTTAAGTGTTATAGCTCATTGGAAAGGGGAAATTATATTCTTTTATCTAGGCACTTAAAAGTGAGCACTTAAGTGGAGATAAAATGGACTTATTATAAGTTTGGGGAAAAAGGTATTATTTCCAAGAAAGAATTAATTTCTTGTGTAATTCCCAGGCTCCTTTATAAAGAGAATGTGAGCTCTTTTTAGAGGGTTATGCTTTTGATTTTATATAGAGATGTTGCTGTCTTGAACCAGAGAGTTCTTCTACCTTCTTGAGGAAGCTCAGTTTCGGTGGTAGAAGATTCACCCTAGCTGGGAATTATGGTGACTTCATTGCAGGAGTCACATGGAGCTTGGAAAGATAAGATTTTGGGATGATTGTTTGTAGATGTTTTGTGGACTGTTTGGTTGTGATTTTGGGTGGATGTTGGAGTTCAGTTTTATATTTGTTTGTGTGTAAAAACTGGTATCTTGTGCTGGCCGTACACTGCATATAGTCATCTTTATTGATATTCATTGTTTCTTATTTGGAGGTGTTTCTATTGATTGATCATTCATAATCATATGGCATTGCTATCTTGCTGAGATAGTGCAGTGTTTTTGTTAGAGGCTGGTTATTATTTTTTGGTATCCTTTGTGCCATCCGTACCATTGTGATGGTTGAATTTGGCTGGAGCATATCATTCATTGTTTGGAGTAAATAAAGATTGTACTGTGATTGCCATGTGTTGGTGTCAATTTCTGAGCAGGTTTAGAGTTGTTTAAAGTCAGTTTTCAATGAAGATTAATGCATCCGTACCATTCCAGTGCCGTACAGCATTCAGGGATCGATTGAAATTCTGAGCTTGAATGTTTATTGTTTGATACAAATATTATGTGGGATGCTTTTGTTTAGTGCTGGCAATGATCCTTGATCACTTCATTTGAACTTTGGGGCAGTTTTTTGGAAGTTATAACAAAACCCATACTTGCTGGGCTGTACGGACCTGTAAGGAAATCGTGGTACCTCATGTGCAGATTGTTTATCATGTATGGCTTCTATAATATGCATTGGAGTTTGTTTGTTGTGTATTGAAGGTTTTTTGGTGGATTGAAAAGGTGTCTCCTTATGTTTGATCATCTTGTGATTCTATGACTGAGCCAGGGCAGCCGTACAGCATAATGACAGTCTGATTTTTAGCAGCACAGTCTGATCAGCAAGGATGTTCAATATAACAGCATTGGATTGTTAATATTATGTGTGTTTAAGTTGATGCTATGCAGGGCAGAATCTCATTGGTTTCCAAGATCTTCAAAGGTTGACAAAATCAATCCTCAATCAATAATTTCTGATTACTATTGCATTTGATTTCATTGTAATATTTATTTCCTTGCAAAACACATAATAACCCCTGGATGGTTTACTGCTAGTGTGGAGCAATTGGAAACTTATCTTTCTTGCTTTCTTTCTACCCATTGAATAAGTGGTGAATCCGCACTGCATAAGTGGATGCCTGGTCACTTTTAGCAGATGAATGTATTTACTTTGTTGCACAATTCTTTATCTTTGTAAAGCCAAAACACATTATGCTCTCACCTCGCCTGATTTGGGAACTTGGTGATCAGAAGTGTGGAGGTATTTAGTTGTACATGCAATATTGTGCTAACATTGTGTCATCACTGTTTAAGTTTTGTTCAAAAAAATTGGGGTAGTTTATTACATGATGAGGTTGTTGGTGTTGTTTAGATAGATTCAATCAAACCCTCCTTTCACATATACCATTCAAGGACATAAACCGAGTTAAATCACTTCTGTTGCAAGAGGACTTAGCTACAAGTTTGGTGTCACTTTGAAATGATAAGGAAAGTTGGAATGTATTGATGAATTTGTTAAAACTTAATCTAATTAAGCCTTAAGCCCTAATTATATGATTTCGGATATAGACGAATGAAACACGACAAATGATCGCACATGAAGGCACTAAATACAAATTAGAAACATACCAAGATTCGGATTCCAGAAAGCGGAAACTTCGGGGACAAGGGGGCGGGCGTCCGAGTCTGATAGGGCAACTTTTCTGCGGATTTGGAACAATGATCTGTATCAGACTGCAACCTGCTTCGGAGTTTCCAGAAAAGCCAAAATGGAGGACATCGGTGTGGGCGCCTTAGTCCAGAAAGGAATATTCTCTGCTCTTTCTTCAGATCCCAAATCTTTATCCTCTGCTTTGATCTCCTGCAACTTCTCTTCGCAAGATCTTGCACTTGTAACCTGCAATCACAAGAGAGGGGTTGGGGGTTGTGGTGTTTAGGAACTTGCCTCGGTCAAGCCCCGGAATGGCATTCAAGCCTTCCAACACTGTTGTTAGATAGAGTTTGTGTGTCCTTGGTGGACAGAGGCAAAATCAAATGATAAGATAGATTGATTGAAACACAAAATAGATATCACCTTAGAGGTGAAATCCTCATGGAAATGAAGTGCCTTCAAATCATGAGGAAATGAGTTGATGGAGCCAAATTTGCAACAAACACAACACAGTTTTGCTCTACAACACAATAAATGCTTTTAATGCTCTTTGCTTGATGATCATAAGTTCGCCTTAATCAACTAGGAGTAAAATGAAGTCCTAAACATGTTTATATATATGCATTCCTGCTACATTCGTAATTCAAATTGAAAATGCCGACAAAGGGAAACTTTTTAACGGTCATAAACCGATACATTTAAATTTAGGTCCCAACAAAATAGGTCTGGACTAGGGCGCATGCATCCAAGTCTAGAGGCCTATTTTTAGTCATGATTAACATTTAGGATGGGCCCCTAAGCCCCATTTGTCATGGGTTTCGGGGGAATTTGCTTTGGGACAAGTTTTACACATGCATGATTAAACTAAGGGGACCTAGGAGCTATACTAGGAGGTAAAAAGTTCTAGGGGGACATTTTATGACATAACAACACTATATTAATATATTAAATATTAAGTATTAAATTTATTAATAATAAATATAATGTAAAATTTCAAATTTGAATATTGGTGCCGACCATTTTGGGTCCTAGTGTCCCTTTTGAGTAGGATATAAAGAAGCAAGTTTTTTTCTTTTGGAGATATGGATTTTGGCTTATTTAAAGTGTTCCCTTTAATTCAAGCATTTGCAACCTGGGACAAATTCCCTCTTGTTTGCATACTAGAGGTCAGGACGCAATCCTTGAATCTCTTTTCTTGGCAATTCTACTTTAGGAATTGCAATTGCATTAACTTGAAACTATTTGACATTGTCCAGGTGGATTATTGAAGTTTGGAAAGCGCTTATATTCACTGGAGCGTACTCGCTCAGAGGAAGTCACGCTAGTTCTGGGTGCTTGATCCTGTAACATTCGTCACACTAGACCTGACTTAGTTCTTCTAATGAACCAATCCTATTTAAACCGCCTCTACTCTTACTTGGTGTGCGGGCTTCCACACAATCCAAATTGGTAACAAGCATCTAAGGTCATCTGGAAGGTTATAGACTAAAGCTCACAGGACCACTTACAACAGTTGCTGATTATACTAGGAAGATCTGAAACCCTAGAAGTAGTCTGCCTTAACAACATTGTTAACTCACAAATCGAGCTGTATAAGATATTTGATGCACCAACAAAAGAAATCTAATATTTGCACCTGCAAATCAAGATCGTTGACCTCAAATTGGAGGCGCCAATCCCATCCTCAACTGTGGCCTGGAGAGCAACAATTACATTTAATTATACTCTCTATAAGGAATGCTTTATTTACTTTTAGCTCTAAAGTGTTGAGTTGTAATAAATTTATGATTTCCAAGCAAGCTATATATAGAAACTTTCTCTATGCACCTACAATATAGAAGTTGATTGCTTTTCAATTCAATATATTTTTTCAATTGTGGTTTATTTCAACAACAGTCAAGTGCAGAACCTAACCCTAGTGATCATTAAAGCTAGCTATGCAATATCCTCTCAAATCAAAAATTCCTTAAGACGTAGAACAGTGTTATCAGAGCTAGAATCCTGCTAGCTTGTGAATCATCGGAAGTTAACACCTTATTGTAGATTATATCCAGTGCATGTCAGCTTTTGTAGTTGCATATCAGTTGCATGCTAGAAAGATGAAGACATTTCAAGAATCCATGTTAGAAATGTTACAAGAATTGCATGGATATCAAAAGGATTTAATTGCATATTACAAGGATTTAATTGCATTGATGAGGCATCTAGAGACAAGGAGAATGTATTTAAAGAAAGAAGAAAAATCAGAATCGATGGAAATAGTTAAGGTAGTAACCACGAAGCAAGAGGAACAATCAAAGTTAGAGCTACAAGAGATCAAGGAGCAAGATCCAAAAGAATAATTCCAGACAGAAGAAAAGAAGTCAAAATCATAATCATAAGAAGTTGCTAAATCCAAGGACGAAGAGCCAAAACTAGAGCTACAAGAAAATGAATAGACCAGTGCGCTAGAATAGAAGGGGCCCACCATGCAGGTTGAAGGAGAGCCATTGCAACATATAGTTGATTTTCAAAGCAACCACGTTGAGGAGCATGTAATTGAGGAAGCTGCCTTAGATGATTCTAACGCTGAAATTCTAAGCCACAAGGATGATTAGATTGAGGGGAGTCTCTCAATAGCTCCTAATCTTAAAGAAGGTAAGTACCCTAACTACCTTTGTAATTCCAACTCAAGATATGGGGATGATGGCATAGATCCATTTTGCCATTATGAAAATATGAAAAGAGTACATATATGTTTTTATCCAAAATTGGCCATTCATTCTGATATGGGATCCAGGTGATATTTTCCTTGCTTATCGTTTATCTTTGATAGAGGATACAAAATCAATTGATTAGTTGGATATATTGAAAAAGGAAATATGCCATCTTTCAACCAACCTCATGATATACCATAGACAATTCATTAAGTTTGGTCCCAAGTAACCTATGTACTTTGAGGTGTCATTGACAAAAAGTTTTCAAGAGGATAACAAAAGTGTATTTGATGATGAGAATTTTGGATATGACAATGCATTTTCTAGCCCAAAACAACATGGAGATGGAATGAGGAGAAGAAAACAAGCAAACCATCATTTGGATGTCTCCAATCCATTTGCTCACCTAGTTGAAAGTGAATCAAAAGGTTTCCAAGACAGTGATGGGGTTCAATTGAGTTTGTTAGAGTATAGGATTTGGAATTGGCATGCCCTGCAAGAGGTGATAACAATCAGAACTTGTTATTCCTTCAGTCATATGAGCAAGTTGAAGGTTATTGGCGGGAGCAAGCTGATTTGATTAATAAGCATGTTGCACTTGTTCCGATGAATGCATTTGAGGCAAGACTGAATCAATTTGAGCAACTTTCACCACACTTACAACAGGTGAACTATTCACGATACTTGAATAGGCTCTATCATGGAGATTATCCTACTGTTCTGCACAGTCTCCATCGATGCCTTCATTATAGTACAGAGAAGGTAGGGCCAGATGATAGGGGACTATTTCCATCTGAGTGGTTGCAAGCTGATATTACAACTCGAATTTGTATCATAATCAGTTTTGATGAATTTGCTCATTCTACAATTGATCATTTGCTCAGGAACCAAATCAGTGAATAGATGCTTAGAACATTTGGGGGTCAGGAGCACATATTGATTATCAGTTACAGTGCAGTTACTAGCCCTTAGAGACAAATAGCAGAGTGTTGAACGATCTGCTTTAGTGAAGAGGCTAATGACTCCAAATCCCTCAGACTCGCCCATGGCTTTGCGAGTGTCGGAAAATGAATTGCTTCCACAAATACATCGACTCTTTGTAGCTCTAGAGATGATTGGGATTAGAATATATCTAGATGGCACTGAATTTATACAACTCATGTTCAGAATATGTAGACATGAAATGTCAACGAAGTGTTTAGGGAACAAAGAAATGATATCGAGTAGGCAAGAACAAACATATACATTTGATTCATGCGTATTGGGTCTTTTTGGAAGAATGGAAATTACCTAATTGCAAGTTCTGATTGAAACGCAAATGCTTATGGGATCAATTGTGATGCTAGTGACAACATTGTGGGGTGATTGTTTGGTCGATGGCAAATGTGGTTTCTCCGAAGATTCTGTTGTAGTTGATTTCCATGATATAAGAAGATTCAGCCTGTGTGGCCAGCAAATTGGGTCATATTCATTGCTGCAACTTCACCATATTGTCTATATCAGATCTTACAGCCCTGGCTTCCATAGGGACAGGAGAATATGTGAAACGTAAATTCTTAGTATCAATGAAGAAAAAATGGAGAAAACTCTTTCGGCAAGATGTGCCACTTAATATTGATGCTAATAAACAAGTACTTGATGACTTGTATGGTGAAAAAAATGAATTGTTGTTGGGCCAACATACTACAACAAAGAATGCCTTTAATAAGATATTGGCTTAAGGTGATTCCTCAAATGATGGTAAGCTCAACCCCATGGAGTTTGTAATGTCCCTTATAGGAACAATACTAATTTTACCCTAAATTATCAATTTCCAGCAAACAAAGGTTTAGAGAGTACCTTGGCTTGATTTAATTCTTGCAAACAATTTAGAAAATACTTACAATAATATTTCTCATAGTCAAGTTAACATGATTAACAAATTCAAATAGCATTATTAATCCAACTAAACCTAACTATCTAGGAGACTCAACCATAAGAGAGTTGAGGAACGTGATTTCGATAGGGTGTCTTGGATCCTCTACCCTAGCCCAAGAGCAGATATACCATCCCCCTTGGCCTCATGTGGCACATGCCATCCATATGAGGTGGTCTACCTAATGAGGCATCCGTTATCCTGTTATCCCCTCATCTTGTCATTTCCTTTCCCCTTCTCTATGATTGGTTCCTTTGAGTTTACATGTCTATGATAAGAGAATGAGATCACAAAAGGTGGCCCGAAAGCCATCTCTTTTAAGCCCAAGGGCAGTACCCTTTGTACCCCCTTGGCCCCAATGGGATTATTCAATCCCCCCTATAGGGGTGGCATACCTAGGAGAGTGCCCCATCTCCGTTATCTTTCTTGCACCACATTAGCTCCATCATAACATTCATACAAGAATCCACATTAATGCATAATAAACTAATCAAACTTCATAGTTGTAAACGATCATATCAAATGTGTTGTGAATATAGTCCATATTTTATAGCAAGTTTCACATTGCTTATGACACTAATGATAACCTTTCAATTATATGCATTTGTCATCATTTATCATATGGCATTTATCATAAGAAACATAGGGTTAGATACATCATACCAGGAGGATAACTCTTGCCTTTGTATCCTTAGAACTCTTAAGGATTTCATTCTTTCCTTCTGTGCTATGTGCAACCCAATATACTGCTACATATATATTTCAGATCTTTCTATACTCATGCAGATCTGAATATTAATTCAGATATATATATTTCATTCAGACATATATTCCTCTTATATTCAGTCCATATATTCCTTCTTCTATCCTTTATATCTCTGCTCTAAATCTGCTCTTCATCATCTCTAAATCTGCTTTTCTTCTTCTTTTTAAATCGAATGATAATCATATTCTCCTTACATCTCTCCACAAACTCCATATTTATCTTCAACAAGAGAGCCCATTGCAACCAATAGACACATCCTTTCAAAGGATATACCTTATTGCTGTCTTAACAAATAGAGTAGTTACTACTAACATTTGCATCATTATCGCTGCCCTTTTTATTTATTGCCTTGTATAATGACCATCGCTGCATCTTTAATTATCTATAAATCGCTGTTTTAATAGTATGGTCAGCGATTGCCTTAACATAGCGATTGCTTATGAAAAGGGTCGGCCATGTTAGATTTGCTGCCTCCCCTATATTATCATTAATAACATTTCTGATTAATATGAAATATTGATTGTTGATAATAACATTTATTATTAATATGAAATATTATAATGAAATCTAAATTGTTGATATTTATATTTTATATTTGTATTTATATTTATTATTGATAAATAAATATATTATATAAGAAATGTTTATATAATAATATCATTTAATATTATATATACAATTATCATTCGAATTAACGATGGAAGGAATATTACAGACACCATATTGTAAGAGGGCAATTTCATCGTTTATCATGATGTTTAAATCTTTAATTTAAATGCCTTAATATCGGGACATCACAGAGTTCCAAAAAGGAATGCGTTTGTGGCTTTGTGTTGTACACTCCATAGTTAATCTTTCAAATAGCTACTCAAGGAAAATCTCTAAATTGCAGTTGACAACCAAGGATGAGCTTGAAGATGTGATCTGTGACTTTGAACTGCAGGCTATGGATACTTATGCAAAGCTTGTTGGGAAAGGTCGGAGAGTAAAGGAAGGATTGGTAGGAGTCAAATCCCAAGATCAAAGAGAATCATATCAAAATAAATGGGGTGTGGGTGAAGTGAAATTGAGTGCACTAGAAAAAGCTCTGGCTATCCTGAAAGGTGAAATTGATGAATTGATTTATAGATTGACTAGTGGTTCAAAAGGTGATGACAAATTAATGTCAAATCAAGGCTTCCCCAATGTTGAGGATTCTTGGAAAGAAAACATAACCCAGGGAAATAGTGCTATTGTAGTAGGGACTGAATCAACCTGGCGACATCAATTTCAGTCAACACAGCTTCCAAATCTTCCAAATATGTTTGGAGTTGCTGCTCTGTTAGGAGAACTCGAGAGTGATTTACGAAGTTTGGCACTATCCGAGTATTTGGGGAAAAAGGATTGCTCGCCACTGGGGGGAAAGAAACCAATGAAGGAGCAGCTAGGGCCCTGCCAGAAGAAGAGGACTTGGAGGAGTCGAGGGACTTGCCAAAGTCGCGCCAACCATATGGGAAATCCCCTTGGGAATGTGATTCATCACATGGGGGACGAGAGGAGAGGACTCAACATCTTGAGAATGCTCATCATCTTGGGAAGATCCATCCATCGGAGAGCCTGAAGCATTGATAATCAAGCGATCATTGTGGGCATTTCTCCACCATGTAGCCACACCCTTGCGACGAGAGTGGGGACAATCAGAGGCCAGGTGCGATAACAAAACGATGTCTACATCTGAAGGGGAGGCCCTCATAGTCAAGCGATTGCGTCCAAGGCCTATCCCCCACCATTAGATCGATATCCTCATGAAGTGCCTTGGAGATATCAGTGTCCACTAGAATACATGCATATGTTGAGTGATCCATGAAGGAAATAGTGGATTCGACCTTCAAGAATCAACCAATAGCATTGGCAATGGCCTCACAGTAGGAATCTTCCTAGAATTGAAGAGGAAGATTTGGAAGCCTGACCCAAATTGGTCTGATGTTGAGAGGTTTTGTGAGTGGGTTGAATGAGATAGACCACTTTTTGATCGAGAGGGAGTGCTCTCCCCACATCCAAACCCTGTCGTCGAACATTGAATCCCTCTCCTTTGAAGAAGCAAAAGTCACTATGAAGAATCCACTAGCATAGGGGAAGAGCTTGATTTTGCCCTCAACAAGAGGCTTCCAAGATTCCAAGACCCATTTGTGTAGGTTGGGCAACGAAGGCCACAAACTGTTGCACTTGCAGATGAATCCTCGACGAAGATGGTAATCCTCGTTATCTATTACATCCTATCCATGCACCACAACAGGGGATGAGTGTGAACAGGGTAGTGGTCGGAGTTTTTCTTGTTGTGTGGGGCAGCCATGAATCCCTGAGTCTGTAATGGCTGCGTAGGATCGAGGGGAGCCACGACCAGAACCCCCAAGCTCCACCTTCTCTTCTCCAGCTCCTCTGTGACCTAGGGAAACCACAGTCTCCTACACCATAGTTGCTAGCATGTTTGCCCACGAGAAAACGCCCAAGTTAACCCTAGGAAAGACACAATCTTCACCGGAAGAAGTGCCATTCACAGCTGGAGCTGGACCTCCAGAACTGACACCAACGCTAGTGGGATGCCATCACCAATCCTAGGGGCATAGGAATGGGAGAAAATCGGTGGGGAGAGCCCAAGAGCACCACTAGGAGTCGCACGAGCATCTGTACTGCCAACAGCCAGAGCGCCATCAACCATAGGGGCCATCGAGGGCGGGGGAAATTCTGTGAGTAAGCTCTGAAGTAGGGAAACAGTCATGAAATGAACATTGAGTGGGACCGTCATTTTAAAATTTACAAATAATTACTAGCAATCAATTGTTAGTGGCTTGTAATTTGTACCATCAGCATTGAGTGGCACTCATTGAAGATGTACTACAAGGACCCTACCTAGAGAATATATGGTATGATTATCCAAGAAAAGGTCTTCACCACACAACCCTGAAAAGAGATAACACCAGCACCTAATGACCTGGCGTGATGGCTAGGCATGGGGAAAACAATTCACAGCAAATTCATCACCTATAACTTGAGTCTCCTAAAAGTGAATGGACATGCTGTTCTGGGAAGGAGCCAATGATAGCTTTGGTCAGAGGTTCTGGTGATGCGATAACTGTTAGTAATGCATAATAACAATACCTAAAAATTAATGCTGATGGACTTCTATTTTGCGAAATTGTCCTAACACTCTTGATTCTGAAATCTGCCTAGTATTTTTGGCTTTGTTCTCAGATGAATCTAAAAGCTGCTAAACTCCAGAGTGAACGAACACTATCCTAGTTACCTGCTTATTAGTATTGGTAGCTTCTAGTTTACTATCTTGGTAATTCATTTTGTTTCTTCTAGCTGCTCAACTTGCTCGACTGTCATACAGCATGGGTGTTAATATGATGCTTTGCAATTGAATGTGCCACTTTAGTCCAATGGCCATGTTGTTGGGGTCTGATATTTTGTAATTTTTATATTCCTATATCAATATATTTTTCTTCTTCTATCATAAAAACCTTTTAATTAAACATTCATGCGTTGATTAGAGTTTTTTTTGTGTACCACTCACTCTTAAATGTGTAGTTAGAGATGCTTTTTGGTTGTTCGTATGACTATTGTTCAATTTGTCTACTTACCAAGTTTGTTTAGTTGATGTCACCTATCAATTTTATCAGTCTTTTTTAGTCCTCTTGTTTTAGTCGTTTATCATTCCTCTGATTTCTCTTCTTGTCTCTTACTTCTGTGTATCATAGACATGGCACAGATTGAAGAATGACTGATTATTGAGTATGGCATGCATATCCCTGACATGTGGCTTAGATTTGCTTCAAACATGATGATCTCGTATTGCAGATGTACTGAAAAATGGATACAAAAGCTAGAACAGATCTGCACGGGATACATTTTTGGTTCATTGATCATTCTGGGAAATGTAGGAGTGAGACCATATTCTAAATATGTATGTGTGCTTGGATATTTATAGTATACATTAATATAATGTATGTTCTACCTATTTGACATAGGGTACAAGTTTAAATATGTATTTTATAATATTATTTTAATATCAAATATTTGTGGAATTTCATCTAATAAAAAAATAATGTGTGCGTGCGTGCCCATGTGTTTGCATGTTGTGCACGGGTGTGCACACTTCCCACATAATATATGGTGCACACATTCTTCCGCACACTATCTGTAAACATGCTATTTTTTTAAGGATTTATTACTCAGCAACTAAAATGCAGATTGGCCTTCCAGGTCTTAAAGCCAGTTTTGAGTTGACATACTGCCTACATATGTTACTTTTAAGCTTATATGTTGATTCTCTTAACAAAATTTGCATTACCCTTCGCTCTACCTTTTGGTATCTGGCATTCAGGATTGCTTTTCTGAAACTTCCATTGATATTGTAGATTTTTCTTCTGAGTAGGTGCTTATATAGTCACCTCAAGAGAAATATTTGCATCTTACCTAATTTTTCTTGATCTTCTGTTATTGTCCTCACAGGGCTAAACACCATTTTCTTAGCTGGTTGTCTGGCCACGTGTCGCCTGCAACCCCCTTAAAAAGTAGATGTCTGGTTGTCAAGTTGATTTAGTATTGGCTTGATGCCTGGTTATCAAGTTGATTTAGTATTGGATTAATCCCTCTGTGTCAATTTGATTTAGTACTGGCTTGTCATGGTCCGATGGAAGAGACTCAAACTGCTCTTTGTAGGTTGTAAAACACAGGTGAAATTGTTGTCTGTAGTTTTGGGATACGGAAAAGTGGGAGAAGATTTCTATAATGTTTAACAAAAAGATATCTAATTGAATTATCATTTCATTAAGACGATTTTAGCAATTGTTGAAGAAAAGTGCCATTAGGTTTTGGTATCACCATTTGGATTTGTCACACTATCAAGTCACTCTATTAATTCAGTGATTATTGATGCAGCCACAGGTGACGCCAGAGAGTGGGTATTTGTGGCAGAGGATGAGTCCTCAGTTAAGCTCTCCCAGTCAGCCATATTCTTTGCGTGAGGCATTAGCTCAAGCACAATCATCCCGGATAGGGGCCTCTAGCAGAGCATTAAGAGAGGGTCTCCATCCAATATTGAGACAAAAACTGGTAAGTTATCATGTTTTTATTATGGAAGTCTGGAAATTTTCTGCTTGGATGTCAAAAATTGAACAAATAACTCAATAATTTAATAATTATCACCATATAGGAGCTTTGGGAGGAGAACATAAGTGCAGCTGTCAGTCTTCAGATCTTGGAGATAACTGAAAAGTTTTCTGGAGCAGCTGCTGTTCACAGCATTGCCACTGACTATGGAAAGCTAGATTGTGTTACTGCTATATTTATGGCCTTTCTTTCACGAAGCCAACCTTTGGTCTTTTGGAAAGCTTTTTTACCTGTATTTAACAGTGTGTTTAGTCTTCATGGGGCAACACTGATGGCAAGGGAGAATGATCGCTTTTTGAAGCAGGTGGCTTTTCATCTACTTCGTCTTGCTGTTTTTCGTAATGATTCCATCAGGAGAAGGGCTGTTGTAGGCCTTCAGATTCTTGTGCGGGTAAGCGGTTGGTGAGACACATTGTTACAGTGATATATGGACAGTAGTCAGAAAACCATAGTTTTTTCTAAAAAACATCTCTCTTGCACTTCTTTTCTGATTATATATGGTTATCTGTATATTATTCTTTTGCAGAATTCTTTCTATTATTTCCAAAACACAGCACGGTTGCGAGTTATGTTGACAATCACTTTGTCAGAATTGATGTCTGATGTACAAGTTACTCAGATGAAATCTGATAGCTCCTTAGAAGAAAGCGGGGAAGCCCGTCGTCTTAGAAAGTCCCTTGAAGAAATAGCAATAGAAGAAAGAAGTGCTGATCTTCTAAAAGACTCTGGTATATATGAGAATGCATTAGATGCTATTCCAGAGGGTTCTACACAAAATCATTGGTCATGGTTTGAAATTAAAGAATTGTCTGTCACACTTCTTAGAGCGCTTGATGCAGGAATAGAGCATGCTCTCTTGGTGGGGAATCCTTTTGCTTACAGTCATTGAATAATTCTGACATGGTTTGCATTCATAGATGAAATTGGAAATTAACTGCTGTAATATTTTGATTTTGATTCCAGGGTCCTATGATGTCATCAGACAGATATGCTGCAGCAGAGGGTTTTCACAAACTGGCTTGGGCTTATGCACACGTGCCTGACCTTCATATTATGTGGCTACTTCATTTATGCGATGCTCATCAGGATATGCAGTCTTGGGCAGAAGCTGCACAATGTGCTGTAGCAGTTGCTGGGGTCATTATGCAGGTTTTTTCTTGGCCTATTTGCATGTTTTACATGCTTTTGTTTATTAAAGATAGAAATATTTAGGAGGCATGCAATGTTTACAACAATGAAGCCACTGCTGGCAACTTTACTCATGTAGAGATACAAGGACTGAGTTCCATTTGTTAGTGGTTGTTCTTCTGCTTTTCTACATGTCTTTTTCAAAAAGTTATATTTGTTGGATTTATAGTTAAAAATCTCTTTGCATGTAAGGGTATGTCTTCCTAAAGAGTTTGAATCTCTTGTAGGCACTAGTTGGACGAAATGATGGAGTGTGGGGCAAAGAACATGTAACAGCTTTGCGTAAGATCTGTCCAATGGTCAGTAATGCAGTTATTGGTGAAGCATCAGCTGCAGAAGTTGAAGGATACGGGGCATCAAAATTGACTGTTGATTCTGCGGTGAAATATCTACAAATCGCAAATAAGTTATTTGCCCAGGCTGAGCTTTATCACTTTTGTGCCAGCATTCTTGAGTTGATAATTCCTGTTTATAAAAGCAGAAGAGCATTTGGGCAGCTAGCTAAGTGTCATACTTCTCTCACAAACATTTATGAATCAATCCTTGAGCAGGAATCTAGTCCGATTCCCTTTACTGATGCCACTTACTATCGGGTTGGATTTTATGGTGATCGCTTTGGAAAATTGGATAGGAAGGAGTATATATATAGGGAGGCTCGAGATGTACGATTAGGGGATATAATGGAGAAGCTTAGCCATATTTATGAATCAAGATTGGATAGTAGTCAAACATTGCATGTGATTCCAGATTCTAGACAGGTCAATGCTGACGAACTGCAGTCTGGAGCTAGCTACTTGCAGATAACATCAGTTGATCCAGTTATGGAAGATGAAGATCTAGACAGTAGAAAGGAAAGGATCCTTTCTCTTTCATCAGGAACCGTACGTGGTCGAGTGTTTGACCGCTTCCTTTTTGACACACCATTTACAAAAAATGGGAAATCTCAAGGTGGGCTGGAAGATCAGTGGAAGAGACGCACTGTTTTACAAACTGAGGGTTCTTTTCCAGCACTGGTAAATCGACTTTTAGTTGTGAAGTCAGACTCCCGTGAGTTTTCTCCCATAGAAAATGCAATTGGAATGATAGAAACAAGAACCACTGCATTGCGAAATGAACTTGAAGAACCTCGCAGCTCAGAGGGTGATCAGCTTCCACGATTGCAAAGTCTACAAAGGATTCTTCAAGGCAGTGTGGCTGTTCAGGTTAGTACAATGAGTTTGTATCTATTACTTTGGTTCTATAAAGTTAAACTATTTTAACTAGATGACCAGTTTTCTGCAGGAGTGCAATTGTGGATTAATTTTGTTATGTTTGTTTGTGACAGGTAAATAGTGGCGTCCTTGGTGTTTGTACAGCATTCTTGTCTGGGGAGCCAGCCACGCGACTTAGATCACAGGAGTTACAGCAACTAATTGCTGCCCTGCTAGAGTTCATGGCTGTCTGTAAACGAGCAATTCGGGTTCACTCCAGGTTGATTGGGGAAGAGGATCAGGACTTCCACACACAGCTTGTGAATGGATTTCAGTCACTTACAGCGGAGCTGTCTCATTATATCCCTGCCATTCTTTCAGAGCTATGATGTTCAAAATCGTTTTGTTTGTATTGCATCTCATAAATTTTGCTTGCCTGTATTTTTTACCCGCTCTTTTCAGGAGGATGGAATGTATCAACCTCCAAAGCGGTTGTAAAATTTTGTAATATTTAGCATTTTCGCTGTGTGTCTCACCAGTAAATAGTAGTTTCTGAAAGCTTGTGGTATATGAATTTTTCTTGGGTTTGTTATCCCTGTTATTTGTAAAATTCATTACAGGAAGTTTATAATGGCTTGGCAATTTGTTTTTGACTTGAGTAGTGAGCTTGATTCAAGTTTACTTTGTGCAGTCTGAACAGTGAGCTGATTGCAGCTTTTGTGAAATGGACTTGAATTTATTAAAATCTCTCTGAAAGTTCCTTTTTATTCATATTTGCTGTGTTGCAATTGTAGAATCAGTGATTCTATAAGAAGTTATTTTATGAAGTTTGTTTTAATATTACCGTGAGCAATCTGAGGTTTATGTTCTATACTTGTAGGTAATAAAGCTGCAAGAAAATTCTTTTAAAGTCAAGTAACCTGCAAGAGGTGAAAGGAGAATTGTAAATTGCTAAGATCACCTTAGAGTTCATACATGCATTTGATTGAACTAGGGAAAATAGGAGAAAGGGCTTGATGAAATCACAAAAACTGTTGAGTGTTCTGATATCTTACAGTAGAACCATCAGAGAACTTAAGTTCAGAACTCAGTTCAGAACTCTTTGAGCTTGACATCCCTTCTTGATCACTAGTTTGGCAGCAGAAGAAAGAGAACGAAGAGACTGCATGAAACCATGTGATATAAACAGTAGCATCTATAGAATGACCATGTATAGGAAATATAAAGAGAAGTGTAAAGCAATGAAATTTGCCTAGTATGTTGATGGCAAGTCTAAACGGGAGCCAAACAAATTGTACAGGTTGTTTCCAATAGTTTTGACAATATTCCAAATATACAACCCCAGAAAATGGCATTTTATTAGCATGTAGTAACATCTATAAGGGGTTGACTAGAAGAAGCAACCCAATGATAATAATGAGTTATTTTTCATTAATTACGTTTCAATGATATTTTGTATCAAACTTATTGCATGCACCAATACAAATATTTCATTAACACCTTGTTGATCACAAGTACTATGTTCAATTGAACAATATAAAAGGCTGCAAATCATGGTGTTTATACTCCTCGAGGATTGATTTCCAGACGTCACATATCGATTAATAGAGTAGAACATACATCTATATGCTCCAATAATGTTGTCTATGAACATAACATAAGCAAGATAACAAAGATTTGCCGTGGGAAAATCCAATGTAGGTGATGACTCCAACAAGGAGACACTAACAAAATTAGTCTTAACAAACTGTTCTGTTCAAGGTGACCGCTAAAACCATGACTAGCATGTTTTCACATGTTCTTGATTTCGTGAGTTCATACGATCTCAAGAAACATGGTAATTCACTTATACCATTAGTTGCCAGTGAACCTAAGATAGGATGAGTCCAATGTATTTTCAAGTGAACTCTCCCATCACCTAAGCAAGTATATCTAATCAAGAGAACGGGGTCTATTTATGTTAGAGAAACACGAGTCAACAAACAGCATTGGAGCATCTTCCATGCAAAAAGACGGAGGTAGAATCAGTTCATCTCCTAGTCTGAGGCTTTACTTTTCTTTCGCCATCGAATGGGATGAATTCGTCGCTGAAACAGTAAACTTTCGAATCATGATGAGTTTATATGCGGGTGAATATGTTGGACAAGTTTGACTAAGGTCAAATGTGTCATTTGCGGACTTGACTTTTATCTGTTTAACCTATTCATATAACTTTCTTTAGTCTTCCGCTCAGTGTGTGTTTGATCTCTAAATCGATTGAGTTTACCTGAACAAATTCTTATTATTTCGTTTGGATGTAAATATGTTTCAAAGAAGAGCATGTCAAATGGCTTGTAAGGATTACAAAGCAATTTATTTGGCACCGTAGCAAACAAAGCCTATTATTCTATGTGAGGGTAAGTGATCTGTTATACAACCATAGGTAATCTTACATATTTGGTTCCTTCTAAAACAAGTGAACTATACGTTGCCAGCACATTTACTGTCTTGATTGTATGTATCTGGGTTATTAGTTTTGAAATCAGTAGTTGCATGCAAGTGCAATGGAAATAAATGCACTGCATAAATAAATAAAGGCTAATTAAATAAATATAATCACTAAGCATAAATTAATTGGAATTGATAATTACAATAAAGATTCATAAATTAAATGTAGGGGTTCTAAGCTTTAGAACTGATGATGTGAAAATGATGTTGATATCATGTAGGGTTGATTCACCACTCTCCAAAACTTAATGCATGAAGAGTTTATGAAGTTTAAAAAAAATTTCATAGTTCAATCTTGAGCGTTGCAGGGTCAATTCCAAGCAATATAAACTTGATTTGACATGCATGACGGAATTGAGTTAGTGCATAAATGATCTAACAAAATGTGCTTTAGAAAACTTGCTCACCTTCAATTTGCTATATTGTTAGAGAGATTGCCAATTTAATAGATGGTGTTTTTCTCCTAGTCAACCTCTTTATTGGCCCAAATTAGCAATGATGAGTAATATCAAAGACAACATTCACCAACATGCAAATGGCATATTTGCGAATGATGATTTGATTTTTAATCCCTTAGGAAATTGAAGTGTGTTCCAATGATTCCCTTTTTAATTGCCTCGTTTTTAGATGACACTTGCATATCAATTAATAGCACATTGAATGTTGCACAAACGTGTACCAAGTTGGTTAAAAACAATTAATAGAAAGGGGTAGGAGAGTTGGAATTTGAATTTAATAATTTGAAGTTGTGGAATCATTCTCACATGTCTCAGGATTGAACTAGGTTGATCTCACGTGGTGTGGAATTAAACCTTAAGGATAAATTAGTAATCGTGAGGTAGGAAACAATGATATAAAATTGCAAATGGGCATGGATAAATTGTGAATGAATGATAAATGTATGATGATAAGTGTAGATGGGAATAGAATGGATATGAGTAGAGATCAAGCTATGAGCCAACTCTAATACAAAAGTATGTCATTTATCAATAAGAAATTCCACCAAGATAAAGGAAAAAATTAAATAAAAAATGTTATGGGCATGCTAATTTCACCATAACATTATTTCTCTAGCTTGCAAGTTTTCTAACGAATTATTCATTTCAATTATCAGTGAAACCGTAGGAATTTGAGTCAAAGGTATTTGCCAATACTTTTCTTTTTATAAACAAAAATATATTTTTTGAGGAGTTAAGCACATGAAAAAAAGAACATAACGATGCAAAGAAAATGTTGATACCGAGTCTATCCAAAGCAAATGCGTAGCTGTATGCCTTCTTATGAGTAATATCGTAAGGAGCGTAGAAGCTGCTGACAATGTGGCAAGACAATTTGGTAGTCAAACTAGAATTCACACTATATTCATGACATTTAAAAGTAGAATTACCATAACAAAATCAATGGAGGTCTTTTGTGAGGCCAATTACAATATACAAGTATGCTGCACCTCCAAGACTAATTCCACCTCTTCATAATTCTTATCTTGGAGTGTCACTTATCATGGATAGGATTATCATAGAAATTAGGAGGCGATTTTTAGGCAAAGAAAAATAAAAAGAAAATGGCTTGTTGGAAGTGTCCTTCATTCTGAAAAGCAAAAATATCCATGGTCTAAGATAAGGAAAATGAGAAAATTTCATTACTCAAATGGTGAGGTTTCTCCTAGAGCGTGGAGGATCCAATATTAAATTAAGAGTGCGGAGGAACCAATATTAAATTAAGAGTGCGGAGGAACCAATATTAAATTAAGAATGAATTGTTCATGATCAGATGTGCAGTGATTTAGGGAGAAGTTTAGCTCATATAGGTGGTAGTTTTATGATCTAGGGAGAAGTTCAATTCATATAGGTGGTAGTTTTGCATGGTAGTTTAATTCATATAAGGTATCTATTTATTTTTTATTTTGGATTTTCAGGATTTTGAAGGAATTTTTTTTATAGAATATTGGTTAAATGTCCTTGTAGAGCTATCTTTTGGTGGCATCAAAAGTAGTGGATACCCTAAGTTTTATGAAATAAAATTGTGGTTCAAATTTTAAGCTAAGACCTCAACAAAGGGTACCACTAAAATAACCAAACTCTAATAAAATACTTCAATTCTCATTCTATTTGTCTTTAGTGGACAAATTTTCTTCTTCAAAAGAAGCAACACTCCTATAAGATATGTGATCTATATTGAATTCATGAATAAGAGTTCATCCTCAAAAAAAAAACATTTTAATATGTTGTAGAGCCAAAAACTATATTTTTATGACATTAAAGTTGAATATGTTTGTATATTCATGTTGTTCTTAAAAAATACAATTTCAAGAAAATGACACCTTATTTTAAGTATGTATATAAAAGCTATGGTTTCTAGAAGAAGTATAAATTGTCAAAGTAGTGGTTTCGTCACTATTTGGTGGTGGTTTTGAAAATTTTGGGCTACAATTTCAAAAATATGACATTGTGTTTTGAGATTGTATGCAAAATTTATGGGTTTTAGAATAGGTTCAAAATTGTTAGGACTTGGTTTCATCATTCTCAAGTAGCATTTTGAAATTACCCTATTGATGCATGTTTTGACAATGTGTAATAGATTCGACCCCCTTGTTTGAAAGGATGTTATCCGTAATAATCTTAGATGTGAATTTGAAAGCACTTAAGTAATTTAGTAAGTAAGCATTTTGATTGTTTCATTCAAGAGACTCCAACATAATTTAAAAAGAAAACTACAAGATTTTGACTATCCTAATTATGAATGTCCTTAATCGGTTCCAAAATCTTATTTTTAACTATCAAATAACCATTGAATTCTAAATTTTCATATTTACAAGTTAAAATTGATTTAGAACATAAGTATAAAATCCAAAATTTAAACTCAAACTAACTCTAATCCTAATCTACCCAATATTAAAAAATAAATCCAAAGTCCAAAGTGAACAATCACTATCCTAGTAATTCAGTAAGTAAGCGTTTTGATTGTTTCATTCAAGAGACTCCAACAAAATTTAAAAAGAAAACTACAAGATTTTGACTGTCCTAATTATAAATGTCCTTTATCGGTTCCAAAATCTTATTTTTAACTATCAAATAACCATTAAATTCTAAATTTTCATATTTACAAATTAAAATTGATTCATCAATCTGTACAAAACATAAGCATAAAATCCAAAATTTAAACTCAAGTTAACTCTAATCCTAATCTACCCGATATTAAAAAATAAATCCAAAGTCCAAAGTGAACAATCACTATCCTAGTTGCATATTGATACTGTTAGTTTCGAGTTTACTACCTTAGTAATTCATTTTGTTTCTTCCAGCTGCTCAACTTTCTTCACTGTCATGCAACATGGGTGGTAATATGATGCTTTGTAATTGGATGTGCCACTTTAGTCCAATAGCCATGTTTTTGATAAAGATAAGCAGCTAACCAGGGCTGAACCCTTTACAAACTAGGCCACAAGGGTAGAAAAATAGGAGACAAAACAGAACAACTGCAACCAAGCTACAGGAAACCAACAACCAAAAGAACCTGATCTCAGAAGCAGAAGACCAGGAACAGTAGACTGACAGCACAGGCACAGCAGCCCAGCTGGAGAGAAAATAACAAGGATCTACACAACACTAGATCTTGCCCTACGAAATCTAAATCCCTTGCCACCAAATAGCAAATGACCTTTCTTCCTACACTAAACCACGGTCTAGGAAGACACATAATCAGGGTCAACAGCACTAGGTGAGAGGGAGACCTCTCCCGAAGGCACGAACAAAGAGGGGTCATGAAGAGCCCCAATCGACGCCAAAGAATCCGCCTGTAGAGATGCCGAGCTCGAAGAGGGCAAAACCGAAGAAGAGGAAGCCGGAATGGAAGCAGAGGGCTTGCTCGAACCAGGAGGAGCCGTCAAATGAGCCGATAGGTGTCCAATAGCCATGTTGTTGGGGTGTGATGTTTTGTAATTTTTATATTCGTATATCAATATATTTTCCTCCTTTTATCATGAAAAACCTTTTAATTAAAACTTTCATGCGTTGATTATAGTTTTCTTTTGTGTATCACTCACTCTTAAATTTGTAGTTAGAGATGCTTTTTTAAGTTGTTTGTGTGATTATTTTTCAATTCATCTACTTAGCAAGTTTGTTTAATTGCGGTCACTTATCAATAGTACTCTTTTTTAAAAAGTTGTTTGCCATTCCTCTTTTTTGCAAAACGTCTACAAAAGCTATAAGAGATCTGTATGGGATAGATTTTTGGTTCATTGATCATATTGGGAAATGTAGTGATGAGACCATATTCTATATATGTATGCGTGCTTGTATATTTATAGTATACACTAATATAATTTATATTCTACATATATGACATAGGGTACAAGTTTAAGTATGTATTCTATAATAATATTATAATGTGTGTGCCTGCAAGCTTGTATGTCAGACATGCATGTGTACACTTTCACTTTCGATATAATATATGGGGCATACATGTTTGCACATACTATTTGTAAACATGCCATATTTTTAAGGATTTATTACTCAGCAATTAAAATGCGGATTGTCCTGGCCGAAGCCTTGGTTTGTAAAAGGTTCCAGACCATTTCAAAACCTGTTTTTTACCCTTAATAAAAAACTAAAATACAGATTGTCTTTCCAAGTTTTCATGTCAATTTTGCATTGACATACTGCCTACATATTATACTTTAAGCTTATTTGTTGGTTCTTTTAGCAAAAAATGCATTGCCCTTCGTTCTCCTTTTTGGTATGTGGCATTCAGGATTACTTTTCTGAAACTTCCATTGATATTGAAAGTTTTTCTTGAGTAGGTGCTTATATAGTCACCTCAAGTGAAATATTTGAATTTTACCTATGTGTAATATATGGAATGTGTGGGACCATTTGTGTAAATTTAAAAATTGTCATACACAAAATATTTGCCCTTCTCTTTGAAGCTTTACCTAATTCTTCTTGATCTTCTATTATTGTCTAGCTACATGTTGCTTGCAACCCTCTTAAAAGTAGATACTTAGTTGTCGAGTTGATTTAGTATTCACTTGATGCTTGGTCATCTAGTTGATTTAGTAGAATTGATGCCTAGTTGTTCTCATTTCATGTGTTAGAGTAGTTTATATATGATACAGTTGAGACCCAAGGAACTCCATGTTGAAGGAATGCCTAAGTCTCATAGCCTTAGAGTACACAACAAAATGCCTAAAACTAGAGGAGTGTCAACACAAAGAATGGCAACTCATAATTAAGTTATCTCAATGGAAGATTACAATTACAACAGTCCCAAATGAAAGCTATACATAACTTCCAAACTAAATCTTAGACTCTTAATGAGTAGCCAAAAGCTAAAAATCCTAAATCTATCTCTAGCATTGAATAAATGCAACTCACTTGGGTGCCAAGAATGCATTCTCAACAATAAATGTTGTCTACTCAAATTTTAGACTCAAGTACCTTACAACCAACATTAAATGCACTAATTCAAAATAACCCACCATACTCTCTAATGCTTAGTTTTCATGGGATCTATCTTAGTGAAAGATGAGAAAATAATATCTTCTTTCTATTTAATGCTATACAAAAAATATGCAAGTTAAAGCTACCAAAGATTGTCTTTAACTAGCCTAACTTTAATTGATAACCAATTGAGTTGGGAATGACACTTTAATTAATATATATGGTATTTTAAAGCAACTTTTACTATATATATATATATATATATAATGTTAAAAACTCCAATACATTAAGGCATATCTAACTTATAATTAGATTTTCTAGAAAAGTACAAGTTAACACTTACCTCTTTTTGGTGCTTATGTCTATAGCTTCTCTCTCAGTGGTGTGACAATATCCTTAGAGCTTCTGTTTTCTCTTACTATAGTTCCCATTGTATTTTCTTGCTGCTTCAAACTCTTAATTCCTACACACGTAAACTTGCTATTCTTTTTTTAAAGGTTACAACACTCATTGAAAAAACAGAGATATATTCGTATATTTGAATGTGAAATTCTTTCTTTTAATTGTTCCACTCCTTGCATTTTCTTCCTTTTTCCGCTTTCATAGCAATTATTCCCTCTCCTTTAAATTTTCATTCCACATTTCATTTCCACTCTTCAATTTGTTCTACTTTTACTCAACTAAATCCTTATTTTCCTACTTAAACTTACACATGCTCCTATTTCCACTAACTGCACATTCACTCTATTCTTAAACAATTCATCTATTTAAATAGAATTAAGAGAATCTCACTTTTGATTCAACAATATATATTTTTTATAGAAATATTTTTCCTACTCCATATTATTTTTAATGTTAAACAACCATGCTACATTTCTACTAATTAATTTATTTTAAGTTTAACTATGACATGAAATTAAATGATCAATTTCATCATTTTCTATTCTACACAAAATAATAGGCAAAAATAAATAAGTAAAATTAAGGGTCTAGGAAGGAGGGTTATGACATCGTTCCCCCCTAAAATTTTGCATAATCCTAATGCATATTAGTAACATCAAAGAAAATCTATAAAGTACCATACTATAAAAACATTGGCATAATGTCATAATGTTTCTGCATCTTAGTTGTATCCTTCCATGTAGCACTATCCATAGTATATTAATTCTATGGAGTTTACATTGATCTATTACCCTATTGCACAATTAGTGCTATTGTCTCTCTAAGATTTTGAATGACTCATTATCCCTGGGTCTTGCACTTGAAAAGCATACCAATTTAAAATATGTTTGGTAGTAGGTACATACCTTTTAAGTAATGACACATGGAAGATATAATGTATCCAAGACTTATCTTTGGAGGTAAGGATAAATGGTAAGCCACTAGATTAATTTTTCCAATACTTAAAAAGGTTTGACATAATGTTTTGCTAGCTTAGCTCCCTTTCCAAAAGATATGGATCTCTTATAAGGTCTTACTCTCAAGAAAACTTTCTCCCCAACTGAGAAACTTCTTGGTGCCTTGTTCTTATCTATAAAGCTTTTTTGTCTATTAGAGACTTCTTTTACTTTTTTCTTAATGCTTTTTAAATGTTCATCCATCTCCCTTAGCATATTAGGTCTTAGCACGAATCTATCCTCTAAATTATCCCAATTCAAAGGAGTTCAACATTTTCTTCCATATACAACCTTAAATTGTGCCATTCCCAAGGTAAATTAAAAAAGTTGTTATATGAAAACTCCACTAGTGGAAGATATTCCTCCCACTTAAACTATTGGTCCATGCAATACATACATGAAATATATTCAATAATATGATTTACTCTATTTTTCCATCCATTTCAAGATGATAAGCAATATTGAAATTTATTCAAGTTCCTACAATTGATTGCATTGTGGTCCAACATCTTAATGTGAACCTAACATCCTTATAAAAAATAATCTTCTCCAAAATTCCATGCAATCTAAAAATTTATTTGACAAATTTCTTAGCAAGAGTTGAGCATCATCGGTTAAATTATTAACTATGAAATGGGTTACTTCTGTAAATTTATCAATCACTACTAGAATTGTGTTGTATCTGAATGGTGACATTGATAATCCTTGCAAAAAATCCATACTAATAACTTGCCACTTATGATGGGCTATATCATGGGGATACAAAAGTCCTACAAGACACACATGCTCTACTTTAACCTTCTGGGATTCCAAATATTTAACTACAAAATGGACTACTTTCTTCATTCCTTGCCAAAAGTATAGCTTTTTAAGATCATAGCATATTTTATTGACTCCAAGGTGTCAAGAGTACGGAGAATTGTGAGCTTTTGATAATACTAAGGTTTTGAGTTCTCCAGTTTTGGGTACATAAATCCTATTCTGATACCTCAGTATCCATCCTTTTCAAAGGAGTACCCTGCATACTTATTATCCGATCGCTGAGCTTCTAAAGCTAAACTAACTTGATCATACAAAGGATCATTTTTTCTACTGGAACTTGTTGCTTGAAAGTAGTTTTGAATGTTGCACTATAGCAATTATGTGCCTCCTTCTACTTAGATCATTTGTCACCCTATTCTCTTTTCCCTTAATCTATTAAATTTTAAATCACACTCACTTAAGAATTCCAACCATCTTCTTTGTCTTGCATGTTGGGAATTAAGGTGTCTCAACCTTTGCAAGTTCCTAATGTTGTATTTATTTATTTAGCACTATGTTGTAGGATCCCATAGTCGGCACCTTGTGTACATGCAATAAGATAAATTTTGGTGACTTCATCAGCCGTGGTTTCCCCCCAAAGTAATTAACGGGGGAGTGCAGGGGGTTGTTATTTTGTTATTGGACAACATGGATAAGTCGACATTGGATAACTGCCAAAGATGCTTGATAAATAAGCGGCTGGAGAATGTGAAAGGTCGCAGGATGCGAATGAGAATCGACATTGTGTACTCCTAAAAGAGTCTGCATTGCAAGGGTGTTGTAATCATCTTTTGATTTGATAATACATTGTGCAGGTTTTTGAGTGTGGGGTTTTTCACCCACAAGGGTTTTCCCCACGTATATCTTGTGTTGTGTGTTTTATATTTGCATTTGGATGTTGTTATTATCTTTCTGTTAATGTGCATCTAATAACTTGTAACTAGTAAAGATTGAAATTTGCATAACTTTCCTCATTAGATCAGTGTAGGAAGTTGTTTCTGTATACCTTGCTTCCTTTCATTGCATACAGATGAGGTTGAATGAAAATGTACTTCAATCCTTGACGATTAGTTTTTATCTCAGAAGACTTGGCCAAAAGAAAATGTCTCCACTTTTACAACACATGAATTATCATTGCTAGCTCTAAATCATGAGGGGCATATTTCTTCTCATAAGTCTTTAAATTGATAGACTCATAAGTGACTACACATTCATCTTGCACGAGAACTCGTCCCATTCCCTTGGTAGAAGCATATGTGATTACATTGAAATTACCATTAGGGTCTATAATTTTTAATATAGGGGTTGTAGAATTTTTTTTTTAAGGATTCAAAGTATTTGACACAATGCTCTATTCATAGAAACTTCTTATTCTTTCTTTGCAAGGAAGTAATGGGATTTTATATCTAAGAGATGAAGAGACCTAATGTCTCAAGTTACTGCTTGGACCTTATTTATTTAATCGTTGGTTTTGCTCATGTCACGTTCTTCGTTCATCGAGTTGACTGGACACTATCGGCATATCCATGTATGTGTTTCATTGATGGTAGTGACCATCAAGATGACGTTCACTATCGGTGGGCGTTCGAAGTCTTACACCGATTTGCAAGGTCTCATCGAGAGTAGTAAGCTATTGGCTAGACTTTCACTATCGGCGAGAGTGAGAATCCTGTGGCCGATATGCATGGTTTCACCGATGACTTATGTCTATTGGCATAAGGTTGGCCATCAGCCAAGATCTTGGTAGTCGCTTCGATGTGAATGATCACCCCAATGGAAGTTGGCGAAGCATTGGGTGTTGGCGTGAGAACCTTCATCAGCACAGTATAAAGTGTTTGGGCCGATGGCAGAGGTCACTCTGATGAAGGGCAGTGAACTTGGGGATCGCGGAGACTATGTGTTATCAATGAAGGAAGCAATCCGATCACCGATGGAGCGGGTTAGGCCGATGGGTTTTTTGGTTTGGTATTGTCAGCAACAAAATTGCTGACGATAGTATAATCGAGTCATTGCCCACATAAACTATAGAGAAGTCTGCGACCTAATGCATGTGGGACTAAAGGCCTTATTGGAATGTGAACTGTTGCGACAGTTAGAAGGCAGCGACGCTAGAGAAGTTGAGATCAATCAGTTAGGGCAAAAGTGATGTAACGGTTCTTTGCCCTTGGAGACTGATAATATAATCTCAATCTTCTAGCATCGTCAGAAATGATGAAACGATTCGATTATACAGTTTTTTCTGTAGATGTACAGAAGTTAGAAAATAGTTTTGTATAATTGTTGAGAATCGATACCTGAGCATTAGAACTGGAATTTTTTATTGTAACTATTCTGTTTACTGTAATAAAGACAGTCTCTCTTGTGGTGGTGGGTTTTTTACCTGAAAAGGTTTTCCCACATAAATCTGGTGTCATTCTCTGTATCTTGTTTGTTCATTCTGTGTCATCTTGAATGTGCATTTAGTTTATCTAGTGTATTCATCTGTGGTATTTAAAATTGTAAGTTACCTGTCTGCATTATCCCCTTTGAATTAATATTAGGGAAGCTGTATTTCGCACCTTTGCTTTCCTTACAAGTGGTATCAGAGCCTGGCCCGTTGTGTTATCCTTGTTGGTAGGTTGGGTTTTTTGTGTTAGTTCAGAAAGTGGGAGTTCTGTAGAGGTCTATTTTGTTAAATAAGATGGCAAGTACATCGGGAAAAATAGACATTGAAAAGTTCAATGACATAAACTTTGAGTTGTGGAAGATTAAGGCTAAAGATTTGCTGGTCGACAGAGATCTTTGGATTGCTGTGTCTGGGGTTAAACCTACAAGCATGAAACAAGAAGATTGGGACCTAGATAACAGGAAAGCCAGAGGACTGATAAGATTAAGTCTTGCAGATTCTGTTCTATTGAACATCCATGAAGAGAAGTCAGCCAAAGATTTATGGAAGAAGTTGGGAGATATTTACCAGGGCAAGTCCTTGGTGAATAAACTGTTCCTCAGAAAGAAGTTGTATTCTCTAAAGATGGATGAAGGTGCATCTGTAGCAGACCATCTAAACACATTTAATCTGATTGTTGCACAGTTGACGTCTGTAGGTGTAAAAATAGAAGAGGAAGATCGCTGTATGCTTCTATTGTGTTCCTTACCCGACTCTTGGGATCATCTTGTGATGGCTATTGGAAGTACAACAACCACGTTTATAACCGAAGCGGTTGTTACCTCTTTGTTATCTAAAGAGATGTGAAGGAAATCTTCTGACACAGCCAAAGAGGCCCTGTCTGTTCGAGGTAGATCAAAGGAAAGAGGCAATAAGAAGGACAAGAAGTCAAAGTCCAAGTCAGAGGGGAGATCAAATCTCCTGGCACAAAGTCCAAGGTGAAGTGCTAGAATTGTGCGCAGAAAGGACACATCAGAAGAGACTGCAAAGAGGAGAAAAAGAAGAAGAAGAAGAACTCTTCTGATAATGATTCTTCTTAGAGTGATGTTGATGCCTTCATTGCTGCCTTGGCAACGCCTGCATTTGAAGATGTATGGTTGGTGGATTCAGGAGCGTCTTTTCATATGACATCTCACAGGGAATGGTTCACTAAGTATGAACAGTATGCTGGTGGAAAGGTGTTCCTAGCAAGTGATTCAACACTGGAAATTGTTGGCAGGGGATGAGTCAGAATCCAGTTCCTAGATGGCAGAATAAAGGGAATGAATGGAGTTTTACACATACCAGGTCTGGCTCGAAATTTACTTTCTGTTAGTAAGCTTAATGATGTTGGAGTGCAAGTTACTTTTGCGAATGGTGGTTGTAAGATGACTAGAGGTTCTATTGTACTGGCAAAGGGTGAACACATTGGAACTCTGTATAGGTTAGATGCTAAACCAGTGTGCTGCAATAGTGTCTCTGTAAAATCTAAAAAAGCTACTATTGTAACACATGATGCAAACTCTATGAAAGTTAAACTTTCTACAGAAAAAACAATGCTCTGGCATCATAGGCTTGGTCACATAGGTGAAAAAGGTTTAAAAACCTTGAAAAACAAAACCCTAGTAGATGGACTGATTGATTGTAATCTGGAGTTTGATTTCTGCGAACATTATATATATGGAAAATAGAACCGTGTTTCTTTTTACTCAAGTTCTCATAAATCTTCGGGTATTCTGGACTATGTACATTCTGATGTTTTTGGTCCAGTTGATGTTCCTTCTCTATCTAAATCAAGATACTATGTATCATTTATTGATGATTATTCAAGGAGGGCATTTGTATATTTTTTGAAAAATAAATCAGAAGTGTTCAGTCGGTTTAAAGAATTTAAAACTCTTGTGGAAAATCAGACTGGTAGAAAAATAAAATGCTTGAGAATAGATAACAGTGGTGAATATTGCAATGTAGATTTTGATAAGTATTGTGTAGATCATGGTATAAAACGACACAAAACTACACCTTATACTCCACAACAAAATGGAGTTGTTGAAAGGTTGAATCGATCACTGATGGAGAAAGCAAGAAGTATGTTGAGTTATGTTGGTCTTGAACAAAGGTTCTGGGCTGAGGCAGTTGCTACAGCTTGTTACTTGGTGAATTGTTCTCCTACTTCGGCATTGGTTGATAAGACGCCTATGGAAGCGTGGTCTAGAAAGAAGCCCTCTCTAAGACATCTTCGTGTCTTTGGTTGTGAGGCATATGCTCATATTCTTGAGGTAAAAAGGTCTAAGTTGGATTACAAGGCAGTCAAATGTATCTTTATTGGCTATGGAGTCGGTGTTAAAGGATACAAGCTTTGGAATCCTAAAACTGAAAAAGTAATTTATAGCAGGAATGTAATTTTCATAGAGCTGAAAACTTTGGTTATTGATCCTCAGCCGGAGAAGACAGAAAAGAAGAAAGAAAAGAGTGTTGTTACTATTCCTCTGACCCCTATAAAAGAGGAACAACAAGCACCAAGTGTAGATGGTTCAGATGTGAGTTTGAGTAGCTCGGAAGATTCAGATCCAGGGCAAGAACCTGAACTTGCACCTCAGCCATTGAGGAGGTCTACACGTGAAAGGAGACAACCAGATAGGTATGGATTTTCAGTACTTGATTCAAGTTGTGCCTATGCTTTACTTACTGATACTGATGAGCCTAGGACTGTGAAAGAAGCTATTAGTTTACCTGATTCAGATTCTTGGTTGGAAGCAATGGATAGTGAAATGACATCATTGGAGAAGAATGGAACCTGGGATCTGGTGCCCTTGCCTGAAGGAAGAAAATCTATAGGCTGTAAGTGGGTATTTAAAAAGAAATATGGTCCAGATGGTAGTATTGATAAGTACAAGGCAAGACTGGTTTCTAAGGGGTATTCCCAAAAGGAAGGTGTTGATTATGGAGAAATTTTTTCTCCTGTAGCTAAGCTGACATCCATTAGATTTCTGTTGTCACTTGCAGCAGCATATGATTTTGAAATTGAGCAGATGGATGTGACAATAGCATTTCTTCATAGGGACCTTGAAGAAGAAATTATATGTCCCAGCCAGAGCATTTTGTGGTAAAAGGTAAAGAACATCTGGTATGTAAACTTAAGAAGTCTCTTTATGGTTTGAAGCAATCTCCTAGAATGTGGTATCAAAAATTTGATACGTATGTTTTATCTTTGGGATATGTGAGATCTAAATCTGATCACTGTGTTTATTATAAAACTGAAGGTGATCGGATTCTTATAATTGCACTGTATGTGGATGACATGTTATTCATTGGCAATGGTAAGGGGATGATCTCAGAATTAAAATCTCAGTTGTCCTTGAAATTTGAAATGAAGAATCTTGGGGCAGCGAAGTACATTCTAGGAATGGAAATCAAAAGGGACAGATCTAAGAGAAAGATTTGGCTCAGCCAGAGCAAGTATATTACCAATGTTCTTGATAAGTTTAATATGTCTGATTCTAAACAGTTAGTTATTCCAGTGATGCAGGGAACGAAACTATCTATTGAAGATTGTCTAGAATCTTCGAATGAAATTGACGACATGAAAAGAGTGCCCTATGCAAGCGCTGTTGGCAGTTTAATGTATGCAATGGTCTGTACCAGACCAGACATTGCCCAAGCAGTGGGAGTTTTGAGCCAGTTTATGGCGAATCCAGGCAGATCACATTGGGATGCTGTGAAAAGAGTTATGAGGTATTTGAAGGGAACTTCTGACTATGCTATTTGCTATCATGGAAACTCAGTTGGATCACAGAGATCTATTAGTATTTAGGGATATGTGGATTTTGATTGGGCAGGGGATATTGATAGTAGAAGATCCACCAGTGGATATGTATTCACGTTAAATGGTGGTGCTATTAGTTGGATGAGCAAACGGCAAGATGTAGTCGCTTTGTCCACAACAGAGGCAGAGTACATGGCAGCTACTCGTGCATGCCAAGAAGCCGTTTGGTTGAAGAGGTTGTGTTCTGATGTTGGTTTTACTACAGGGTAGATACAAATTCACTGTGACAATCAAAGTGCTATATGTTTGGTGAAGAATCCTACATTTCATACTAGGACAAAACATATTGATGTCCAATATCACTTTGTTCGTGATATGGTGGAAGACAAGAAGGTGAAGCTGGAAAAGGTTGACACTTTGGAAAATGTCGCTGATGCCCTAACTAAACCAGTGAGTATGACCAAGTTCAAATGGTGTTCAGATGGAATGGGTCTTCGGGCCCATAATTCTCTGTAACTGAGCGAGGATTAAGAGGTAGCAGTAATCTCTTTCACAAGTGGGAGATTGAAGAGACCTAATGTCTCAAGTTACTGCTTGGACCTTATTTATTTAATCGTTGGTTTTGCTCGTTCATCGAGTTGACTGGACACTATTGGCATATCCATGTATGTGTTTCACCGATGGTAGTGACCATCGGGATGACGTTCACTATCAGCGGGTGTTCGAAGTCTTACACCGATCTGTAAGGTCTCACCGAGAGTAGTAAGCTATCGGTTAGACTTTCACTATCGGTGAGAGTGAGAAGCCCGTGGCCGATATGCATGGTTTCACCGATGACTTATGTCTATCTGCATAAGGTTGGCCATCGACCAAGATCTTGGTAGTCGCTCCGATGTGAATGGTCACCCCAATGGAAGTTGGCGAAGCATTGGGCGTCGGTGTGAGAACCTTCATCGGTGCAGTATAAAGTGTTTGGGCCGATGGCAGAGGTCACTCCGATGAAGGGCAGTGAACTTGGGGATCGCGGAGACTATGTGTTATCGGTGAAGGAAGCAATCTGATCATCGATGGAGCGGGTTAGGCCAATGGGTTTTTTGGTTTGGTATCGTCGGCAATAAAATTGCCGACGATAGTATAATCGAGTCATTGCCCATATAAACTACAGAGAAGTCTGCGACCTAATGCATGTGGGACTAAAGGCCTTGCTGGAATGTGAACCGTTGCGATGGTTAGAAGGCAGTAGCACTGAAGAAGTTGAGATCAATCAGTTAGGGCAAAAGTGATGTAACGGTTCTTTGCCCTTGGAGACTGATAATATAATCTCAATCTTTTGGCATCGTCAGAAATGATGAAACAATTCGATTATATAGTTTTTTCTGTAGATGTACAGAAGTTAGAAAACAATTTTGTATAATTGTTGAGAATCGATACCTGAGCATTAGAGTTGGAATTTTTTATTGTAACTATTCTATTTACTGTAATAAAGATAGTCTCTCTTGTGGTGGTGGGTTTTTTACCTGAAAAGGTTTTCCCACATAAATCTGGTGTCATTCTCTGTATCTTGTTTGTTCATTCTGTGTTGTCTTGAATGCGCATTTAGTTTATCTGGTGTATTCATTTGTGGTGTTTAAAATTGCAAGTTACCTGTCTGCATTATCCCCTTTGAATTAACATTAGGGAAGTTGTATTCCACACCTCTGCTTTCCTTACAAGAGAACCCTTCAACATATCTTCTATAATAACCTAGTAACCCCATAAAACTTCTCACTTCTGACACATCCTTAGGAATTGGCCATTCTATAATAACTTTAATCTTTTCAAGATCTACTACTATTCCTTTTGCAAAAATAGTATTCCCTAATTAGTGAATTTGATGTTGAGATAATGCACATTTAGATAACTTTCCATATAATTTGTGCTCATGCAACCTTTGCACAACTAATTGGAGGTGCTTCATGTGTTCCTCTTTTTTCTTGGAGTAACTCAAGATATCATCCAAGAACACTAGCATAGATTCATTTAGATGGTTGTGAGACACTATTCATTAGATTCATAAATAGGGTAGGAGTGTTGGTTAACCCAAATGACATGATTGTAAATTTGTAATATTTGTACTTGTTTTGAAAGTTATTTTTAGAATATCCTCCTCTTTAATCCTTAATTGGTGATATTCCAATTGAAGATATATCTTAGAGAATATTGATTCTACTTCATTTGGTCAAATAGGTCATCAGTGCGAGGCAAATGATATCTATTTCTTACAATTAATTTATTCAACATTTT
This sequence comes from Cunninghamia lanceolata, assembly GCA_027924645.1. Lineage (NCBI taxonomy): Eukaryota > Viridiplantae > Streptophyta > Pinopsida > Cupressales > Cupressaceae > Cunninghamia > Cunninghamia lanceolata. The sequence goes on along the minus strand of BSBN01000391.1, from coordinate 40,750,019 downwards.
GTAGTCTATGTATAACTTTATGGAGCTTTTGATATAGGTTCTGCTCTAGGTAAAACTTCTATTGAAAAGTCAAATTCCCTCTTAGGTGGAAGTCTTAGTAGATCATATAGAAAGACATCCCTAAACTTATTAAGGAAATGAATGTTTTTAGATGTAGGTGTATCCTTTCCCGCTTCTTCATCATGTGTAATTGAGATACAATTGAGCTCATTTTATTTTTGCCTTTAGTTGCATAGTTGAAATTCTATTGGCCTAAAATTTCCTTGTAACTTAACTCTGCACCATTTATCATCTAAGTACTCCACTACCTTATTACAACAATCCATATTTTCTTTATGGTTAAATAACCAAATCATTCTAACAATTAAATCTTATGACCCCAAAGGGACTACATATAGATCTACTTAGTTTTAAATTCAAGAAATTAGATTAAGGTATCTAGTAAACACTTGTTCACTTCCTTGATAGTCTTATTCCCAGACTAGACTATCCATGATGTTTTCATACTTTGACTCGTAGTGACAACTTATTTACTAATTCAAGAGTAATGAAGCATTTAAAATAACCAATATCCACTAGTATAGAGATTAGTAAGCATAGGAGCATACCTATTGTCTCAATAGGCACATTTTGGAACTGGACTTGACAATTTCAAATTGCTGCATAAGTCTACCATGAGGGTGCTTGTTCCTATTGATTCTCTCAAAATTGCCCTTTATTTAAAGGATAATCTCTAAATAAATGATTTCCCCCACACATAAAACATCAACCTAGTAGAGCTCATGTAATAGGTTTATCTAAGGCACATGTCTCTTGCTTCATTTTGTTGAGGCAACACAATTGGCCTATTATTGCCTCTAAAGAAGTCCCTGATATTGCTTCCTCTGATGTTATTTCTATTATGAGTATTCTTTAAATTTAGATTGACCGTTAGTTTCCTTTCCATTGATTCCATCCTTTTATACTAGTTGAAAATACTATTTTCCCTATTCTCTTTCTTCCTCTTCAAAGGAAATTTTCTCTTTTTGCTGAAATTTTGCCTCGTTGTAGCCAATTCTTGAAGCTTTCTTTCCATTTCAAGAAATTTTCTAAAAAAAAATTTCATGCTTTTAGGACCATGCATTGGTTCTCAAAATTGATGCTCCTTCAATCCCTAAAGCTAATCATTTCTTGAGTGCCAGGGGTGTCGAACTCAAAACAAAGATAACAAACTCCTAATCAAGATGAGGCAACTAAGGACAATAGTAACAAGGTGGGTAATACCTTATTCTTCTTCTGGCTTTGCTAGACCAAGGGGGTGTTCCCTAAGGTGTATGAGAGAAAAGATTTACAGTAGCATAATCTAAAACCCTAAGTCAAACCATACCTAATGCACATGAACTCCAATTTTTTGTCCCAAAGCAACCTGTATGCTAGCTTGAAGAATTTAGGGGTATCACACCTTCATGAAACAGATACACAACCATGCAGAGAGTTTAAGACAATGCTTTGATGACCCCTAATATAGTAGCACACTTCAAACATGGATGTGGGCATGACAAATAACACAAATAAGGTACAAATCCAAGGTTTTGTTATGCTTGAATGTGTTTGAAGGAAAAAGAGGTTGAACAAGAAGCAGATGAGTGCCTATTCCAATTAGGGTAATGGTATTTGGACACTCAAACTAAGGAGACACTACTATAATAAGATTTTGTCACCTAATGAAGGCAACAACAAAGACAATAACTAGCAACCTATTGCATAAGCTAGGCTCTACACAATAAACCAACAACCAAAAGATTGCAGAACTTAATCTAAAGCATTGTTCAATAATCCATGAATATAACACAAGTTTAACACATTCATATGAAAGGATACCTCACAAAAGATTTGCAAAAGGCATTTTATAATCTACAAAGATTAACTAGTCATAAACAATGTTCAAATAGGCAAATGTGATTAGGATATATTGCCAGTATACCAAAAACTTAAAAAACATCCATGGAGACACTTGAAACAAAGCTTGATCTGCACATTTAGTTCACTCTTTGAATATTACAATGTCCATTAGTTGCCTAAGAAGGAGGATCCAACAAAATATTACAATACAATTGTTTTTTAAGTAACTGGAAGAAACTACAAGTTTCATACAATTTTTTCTATCTTTTTCAACTCTACTCTGAAACCAAAAATGTTTTCAATCCTTAAAATGAATGCAATAATGCATTATATACTCATTGACTCCTGCTAGCCACCTTGGAAGAGAAGAAATTGCACCCAAAAAAGGACATGGGCAACCATAGTGACCTGCAACATGTCCATGCAGGTTTGTACCTAAAACATGCCCATCTGTAGTGTGCACTCACGCTAAAGTACATCAAATTAATTGTAGAAGGACCTGCAAGAGTCATGGGCATTGGGAAATCATCTACCAACATGTACATCATCTTCATTTTATTCCATCTCCCACCAACCTTCTTATGTTGGGCATTAATGGTGTCTTTTGGTAGGTAGGGACACATTTTTGTAGTTAACAAGTGAGAAAACATGCTTTAAAAGATTTTACAACACTTTAAAATCCTTAATTTTGTGTTTTTGACATTTTTGGTCCACTCATGAACTTTTTTGACGAGTTCCTAGTCACTAGGAACTCATTGAAACTCATCATCTCACCTCTTTTAACCTTTATCAACACGTTCCACATCACCTGGAACTTTTTGAAATCATTGCTTGCTCCCTTGCACCCCTCTTCTCTTGATACCTTCATGCCTTAGCCATTTCTCTACCTTTCGTTCACCTTGGAAGCCTTTTCTTCATCTTGTCAGAGTTTTGAGGGTGACTGGGAACACTGGAACTGTGTCAGCAACTTCCATGGTTCTAGGAACCAAGAGAAACGCTGACACCTTTGTCTTTTCTCCATTTTGATGATTTACCTTATCGGCAAGTTCCGCATCACTTGGAACTCACCTAAATCACACTTCTTCCCTCATCCACGCTTTGTTTTGTCCATGCCTTACTCTTATTTTCCTTTTTGGGACTTAGGAAGGCACTAGGAACATTTTGGGGGGTTTCCCTAGTTCCAAGAACTAGATGAGACCCCAAAGATCACTCCCTCTTCTTTATCATCTTACTTGTCGGTGAGTTCCACATCACTTGGAACTCATCTAACTTTACTTCATTTAGCCTTGTTCTCTTTATCATGACTTAGAAATTTTTCCATGCTTTACCTTTTCAGTGATAGAGACCCGATCAGGAACCTTGAACATTTTTGGGGATTTCCAGGGTTCTTGGAATACCGCAAAACATCAAAGTCTTCTTTTGATTCATCCTTTTCACTAAGTCCTTTATCGATGATCGGGGGTTCACTAGGAACTAGGAACTCATCGGTGAGTTCCTATGTTCTAGGAACCAACCAAATCGCTAACACCCTTTTTCTTGTCTCATCTTTGTATTTTTCAGTGAGTCCCAATGAAATAGGAACTCATTGAAATAGTTCCAGAAAGGCCCCAAAAGGCCAAAGTTGTAAAACTTGGCCAATTTTTGAGATTTTTCAAAATTTTCAAAGGCATAGGATCATGACATAAAATAGGGGGTCATTTCAAGGACAACCTAAAGGATTTTGGCAAAATATTTTAGGTTTAGGTGCCATAAAAGATGGGTGCCAACAATGGCTTTAGTTGGGGACATGTGCGTCTTGTAGGCATAGTGAGAGTCTAGTTGTCTCCAGGTTGTAGACTAGAAAGAAAACTCAAAGGCTCAACCAAAAAACAAAAGGGGAGGGGAATGACCACAAAGAACCCGTACATCAAAACACACAAAAAGGTATACACATATGCATAAAGGGTTAGATTCCATCAAGAGAAATAATGCTTGAGGTGTTGGACGTGAATTGGTAGCTCCAAAAATTCTCCATCCAAACCCTTGAGGTAAAAAGTACCTTGACTGCACTGCATTAAAATCTAATAAGGGCTGACCCATATAGCTTTAGATTTTCCATGCTTTCCCTTGTCTTTTTCCTTAGAATTCCACATGAGGATTGAGTCACCTACTTGAAAGCTTCTCTGAATTGTCCTCTTGTCAAACAAATGCCTAACTTTCTACTACTATAACAAATTCCTTTCATGTACAACCCTCCTAGCTTTATCAAGCTCAAACAACTCAAGTATTCTTAAGGAAATGACATCATCCTCACTTCCTTCAATTTCCTATAACAACTTGTACACAAGTAACTCAAGACTAATTGGAAGCTTAGCTTCCAATCCATAAACCATCTCAAAGGGGCTCCTACCAATAGCCTTTTTAAAAGTTACCCTATCAGACCAAACAAAGAGCTTGAGCTTATCATCCCACCTTTTCTCATTCAATTCAAGTGTATTTTTTATGATGTTCAAAATACTCTTGTTACTGGATTCATCTTGGCCATTTCCTTGTGGGTGATAGGGGGAAGAATGTGTTAAAGCTATCCCATACCTAGAGCATGTATCAAGGAGATCATGGGATCTAAAACACATTGCATTGTTAGAAATAACCTTTGTAGTACACTAAACGCGGTAATGACATTGCTTATTAAAAAAACAATCACTACCTTAGATGTTGCATTTCTGGTAGGCACTACTTCCACTCATTTTGTGAAGTAATCAATGGCAACAAGTATCCATTATATCCGTTGTTGGACTTATCTACAATTTCACTAGTAAAATCAAGACCTCACTAGTGAAACAGAGCCATAGATGATACACATGTGAGGGAGAGTGCACTTGCAAACTTCATCTTGCCTATGAATCTTTGGTAAGGATCGCACTTTCTGACAAACTGGGCCACATCCTTGAACAACATAGGCCACCGATACCCTACTCTAATTACTTTGTGGGCAGTGGTTTTTGACAGGAAATGCCCACCACAAAGTCCATGATGACACTCAATCATAACCTCGAAGGATTGCTCATGATCTGAACATTTTAGAAGTAAGCCATCAAGGTTTCTCCCCATAAGTTATCCCTACACCAAAACATACTTTTGGGCTGCCAACTTCAACATTCTCTTTTGTTGATAACTCATACAAGTGGAGGGCAATTTAAAATTTCTAAATAGAAAACTACGTCCTTATACCAAGGATCATCTTTCAATTGACAAGGAGGGAGCTCTAAATTAGATGCTACCTGATACACTTCTACTACTTCCAAGTTTGTATCTGCCATTAACTTATCAAGGCCTTGACCTCTAACCAAATTTGTGGTTTGCACCTCTATACCATATCCCTGGATTTTATTGATCCATCTACATCTCTTCCTTGAAGCCTTTTGTTGAGTGAAAATGTCCCTCATAGCTGTATGAGGCACATATGCAGTGATTTTGGCTCCTATGAGATAAGGCATGAAATTCTTAACAACTTTGACAAGAGCATATGCATGTATTTACATGATGGAGTAATCCAACTTAGCATTTTACAATGATTTTCTAAAGAATGCTATAGGTTTCTCATATCCATCAAGATTTTTATGAAGAAACACAACAGCAATGGTGTAGAAAGAGGTGAAAGAGAACAATTGAAATGATCTATAATAATTTGGGCTAGCTAACACTGGTGCTATCTTGAGTGCATTCTTAATGTTTATGAAGGATTTAGTTGATTCTTTATCCCAACTAGTTGATTGTCCCTTCTTAGAACCTTGGAAATTGCTTTTGTCTTCTTAACAAAGTTAGGAACAAACGTCCTAACAAAATTTATTTGTCCAAAGAAGGACTACACTGCTTTAATTGTTTTAGGCTGAGGAATAAGGTCGATTACTTTGACCCTTTCTAGATCAATCCTTACACCATCCTTGGACACAATATGCCCCAGAATTTTACCTTATTCAACACCAAATATGCAATTCTTAGGATTTAATGAAATCCCATTTTCTAGGCACCATTTGAAAATTAGCTCCAAGTGTTTGCAATAATCATCTCTGTTTTTGGAGTAAGTTGTCAAATCGTCTTGATAAACCACCATAATTCATTTATCAACCCAACAAATGTAATGTACATTGCCCTTTAGAAGGTAGCTCATGCATTCTTGAGTCCAAAAGGCATCCTTACACAAATGTACCCCATGGGGTAGTGAAGGTAAGTTTTGTATTGTTCAGACTCCTTGACCATTACTTGATTATACCCTAAAAAACCATCCATCATTGACATTAGCTCAGAATTTGTCACCTTCTGCAGCAAATGGTCCATACTACGCAATGTGTAGTTATCCTTGAGGTATTTAACATTCAAATTTCTAAAATCTACACAAAGCGTTATGTCCCCATTCTTCTTTCTTACCACGACCAAGTTTGAAACCCATTATGATTTCCTAATTGCTTTGATTATGCCACCCTCCTTCAAATTCATTAACTCCTTTTCTATTTGAGGGCCAAATGTAGGATTAATTGGCCTTTGCTTTTTCTTAAATGGTCTTGCACTAGGTTCGAAAGGGATATTATGCTGGAATAGGTCTTCCCTATTTACTTTCTTAGTAGGTTGATACATTTGTTTCTCTACTGGCTTCAACCTTTTCCCAATGTACATCATCTTTGGAGTTGATTTAGTCCCCAAATTTACTTCTACTTCATTTTCGTTGATTGGTTTTCTTCTTGTCTTGTAGCAATCATTTCTATCAAACATTCTTTCAAGAGCTACAAGGCCTCTTGGAATGGTATTGGTCTTGAGCTGAATGGTCTCATTTCCAAATATAGTCTCCTTTCCATCTTCTAACTCAACCATTGGCTACCAATCAATTTGTTGATTCTCAAATTCACCTAAACTATGAACAGGAAATCATATATGCCTGTCACCATTGAAAACTTTCCAGTTGTATATATTATCAAGGATGCTAGGTCTAGTGAGGACTTCAAATTTGTAAGTTCAATGAGGTGATGATAGAGATGTATCAAATTTTGACACCATAATAACAAGTGCATCAACTGTGGCATTTTCATTTCTATCGATCCACTTGATACCAAAAGCATCAAAAAGCTCAATGGTATCCCACATAACATTCCTGTACATTTTTAATCTTTTCTCTTTTGCTATGTATGAACCTCTAACCTGAGATACTATTAATTATGAATCACCAAACACACCGAGGCACTTAATTCCATACCTAGTAGCAATGTTCAACTTAATAAGTAGAGCCTCATATTCTGCCACATTATTGGTGCATCCAAAACTTAGACTGAAAGTGAATCTGTAGGGCATATCATTTGTGGAGATTAAAACAATGCCTACTCCATCTCCTTCTTGTGAATAGGTGCCATCAAAATACATCTTCCATACACATTACCTTTATGGCAGGAGAGCATTGGGCATGAGGTTAGGTCAGTACAAGGGTAAGTGCAAAAAGATGGGGGGCCAAAAAGTGGCCAAATTGTTTAAAAAAAAATAATGCAAAACGCGAGCGCGTTATAACGTGCTTGCATTATGGTTTGGTAATGACAAGCCTAAGGCTTGTCAAAACCAAACCATAACATGCTCACATTATAACACGAGCGCGTTATCACCTATTATAAATTAAAAAAAAACTCATCTCATTTCATTTCATTTCTTTTTTCTCCACTATTCCTGCAGCCTACAAACCCTAGGAAGCGCGCTCGTGTTTTGGATTCCTTAATTCAACACAAAAATCTTATCGATTCATCGCCAAAATGCCGCCACGACGTCGAGCATGCCAAAGGAGTGAGTTTATTTGTCTTTTTGTTTGAATTTGCTTCTAAATAGGTAGGTTTGAGTTGTTTTTTGATGTATATTTCGTTAATTATCAGGAAATGTTAATGCACCTCCTCCTCCTCCTCCTTAAAATCCACAAAATCCTGTGGAACAACAACCTCCTCCATTCATTCCTCGACATACCCCTGGAACACAAGAAAATATAATGGGGCAAATTGAAAACAACAAAAAAGAAATTGAAGATATAATTGCAAGTTTGAAAGATCCTTCCACTTCAACCTTGCATAGGTCCACACTTGCTGAATCTCTTGAATCTATGTTATCAAATGTAGATTCAATTAGCAAGCAAATAACTAGTTGGATGGATAAGAGGAGAGAGTTTAGAGATTATTATGTAGACAAGTTATCATACCAAGATGTGAAAAAATTACAAATTACAAAATTAGACTTGTGTTCGATTTTCACAAACCCATAAATAAATCAACCTCCACCCATTACATGCAAGAGGTTCCCTATCCATTGGTACAACAACCAAGCGATAAGGGACAATTTTGGGCAGAGGTGGTGGATAGTTTTTGACCATCCTCCATGCAATAATAATGAGGTCCCGCAATACTTTTTGAGGAAACTCTACTGCGAGTTTATCCTCAATAAAGTGCCAAACTATTTTGAGATGCAGGACTTCCAGGGTAGAGGTGGGGGGTTAGCACAAGATAGACCAGGGGCACGTGTTGACACACAGTGGGCAGTGAGATGAGTAATCAATAGACCAGCCCATGAGCATGTTTCTATCCCTTCCATTGTGAAGGAGAGTGTTGAGGTTGATACACTTCAGTCCATTAGTGCCTTGACCCAGAGCACCATAGAGCATGGCAATCCTGCAACACAGAGTGGGTTGGGAGATAGTGCGAGGAGTAGGGTCCCACCCCATGCTTGTCAGACTTGTGGATCAGCCTGTGGTTATGACCCCATGGATAGTCAGGATGCAGGTGTACAGGCTACATCTGCAGCTGAGCAGATGGTGATGACAGATACCCTCCTAAGTGAGACTTTCAGCCTTGATACTCACTTAAATATTAGAAAGTTTATTGAATTTAATTTATTAAATTTTATTTTTGAAATGTAGGATTAACTAATTTAGTTTGATGATTTTAATGAAATTTTAGGGTCATAACGTTGATACAGTTTTCAGTGGTTCTCCACCTGCATATTACACTAGATCATCTACTGTTGGGGTATGTAACTAGTAAACAATTATAAATATTACATGTGAATAGAATCGTTATATGAATGGTATTCGAATATCTGATTTTGGATGTTGGATAGGTTAATATTAGAGATTTCACGGCAACACCTGCCAGCAGTGGTGGACTTCAAAGCTTCACGGAGGTAATAAAATTAATAGTTTAATGAATGAATTGTACCTACTAGATTTTTGTATGTGACTTATGTGCTTTATTGTGTGTACTTCCATGTTTAGATGAATGTGTGTGTATGTTAGGAGCCATGATTTGCATCACTATTATAGTTTTTGTAATTGAATAATGTTGTTTTATTTCCAGATGATGCAGACTGCGGAGACACCTCCCGATGTTCATAGGGCAATGGAGCATGGTGTGACCTCTGCGATTCATAGCTCCATGGCATTGAAAGGGGTATGAGGCAGATTAGTAAATTTCAATTTACATTCATTGTTATAGTTGTCTATTTTTGAAAAATCAAAAGATTATTGATTTGAAGTTTAATTTCTATCTGGATGGTTTCTATAGGACATGACATCACCACGGCCTATTCCTGCTACTGAGGCAAGTGAGGAGACAAATTATATGGTAGCGGTAAGTGATTATTTTGTTAAATGTTTTATTTTTTATAACATGTAATTTCTATATATTAATGTTTATACTTTTTATTGTAACAGCTAAAGATGCAGGAAGAACTAACTAGGAGGAGCAACCCTTGGGTTCGTAGTAGACCACCCACATGCGCGTCTCCATCCCCTAGAAGATAAAAGGCTGCCCGTGATCTATTCTCTTCACCAGCCAGAGGGGAATGACTTTTTATTGTGTTCCTTTGATGTATGCCTATATGTTATTTGTGGACATATATTTTATATTGTATATAGTTGACATTGTATGCCTATATGGCATTCTTGTAAGCCTATATGGCTATTTTGTATATATGTTACACTTATATCGACAGATATTGATGTATACCTATATGGATATTTGGTTAATACAAATCTTTTTTATTGATGGCGTCCATACTTGCATTATAAATCCACGTTTGAATGGATATTTGTAGATGGCTACTTCAAATATTTAAAGTCCAATTGTATTACATAGGATGTTTGTTGATCCAATAAGCTAGCTATTGTTATTCAAGTATCACCTAAACCTCATTTTGGAACTAAAAAATAAAAGTTGTATTTAAAAAAAAAATGAATCATCATGTTGAACAGAAAATATTAATATTCTTTATGAGTAGCATACAATGTCAACTATATGCAATACAAAAAAATGAATCATCATGTTATTCTTTATGTTTGAGATCCTGAAAATGACTAAGTCTGGTAGCCTGATATCCTGAAACACTAAAAATTGACTAAGTCTGAAATCTAGTGGATCCTCCAAATTCTATATTCTACATGTTAAATGGCGCCTTGAATGGAATTGATACAAATGACCTTAAGCATTGAAAATTTGACAAGGAAAACACATTATGAGTTTAGGCACCCTTCATGCTTCATATCACCAATTTTGGTGCCTTGGCAACATAGTAGATGAATAACACCTCAAAATGAGCGCCTAAGGGTGATGTAGTCATACAAGGGTGCAAACAAGTGTTAAAAGCTTTAAAATATCAAGGAATAATCCAAATTCAAGTAAGGCACATTTTCAGACCTTGATCATCATCTAAGGCGCCTTGCAAAGGAGGTCTTGAGCAACATAAACCTTAGGCACAATTTCTTGCTTCTACAATCAAATTTGAGTGCCTAAGGAGTGGATTGGTGATGGACATCACTTTGAGTGCCTTAAAAGTGTTTGAAGGTTTGAATTGGAGAATGAAAGCGCCTAAAGGTCTTAGAACCAACTAGAATAAGGAATTGAAGAATGAGTTAACCACTTTGAGTGCCTTGAATGAGAAAAGTATGTATATGAAGATTGATTGAATGTTTGGAGTTTAGGCGCACTTTCCTTGTCATCTAATCACACATTGGCACCTAGGAAGAGTTGATATGAAACAATCCTTTGAGTGGACTCCTTGATGAGATCTCTCCCATTGCTTAAATTTGTTGAAATGTTAAAAGCTAAGTCAAATCGATTCTAGGCACTCTTTGCCTTCATAATGACCTTGAATTGGCTTCTAAGCATAACAAGAGAGTTTAAATCCATTCAATATGGTGCCTTTTAAGAGGAGAGCTTAAGAGCATGAGACTAGATGGCATTTAAGAGTCAAGATCATCAAAATCCAAAGAAATGGGCTAAGTAAGCTAAGGCGCCTTTGCTTGTCATTCAATACCTCCATGAGCGCCTAGATTGAAATTGCATCCAAGGACATCTAAGAGTAGGCGCCTAGAGGGGAAAAGTCATCCTAAGACCTTCATAATTATTTAAAGCATAAAAAATGCCAAGTATAAAGCTTCATGATGTTGGACGCTCTTTCACCTCCATATAGATCTAGATTGGCACCTTAGATAAAGTATCACAAATCTATATCATTGAGTAAGTTCCAAGAGAGAAAGGCTTACTTCAAGCATGTTTAATCATTCAAGGTCTTACAAATAATGAATAGAGATTAAATTGATGCTAGGCACCTCCTCTTGTCTCTACTATCTAGTTTTGGTGCCTAAGGAGAAATTGTATCTAGTGAACTCATTAATTGGCGCCTAGGAGGAAAAGACCTTAAACTTACATTATTGAGTCAGCACTTTAGAAATTGAGCCATTCTTAGTCAATTGGAGTCATAAAATATCAAATACAAAGTCAAATTGGACTTAGGCACCCCTTCATGTAATTTCCCACCATCATGAGCGCCTAGATCTAGGAAGATCATCTAATTGCGCCTAGGAATAAGATACAAGTCCAAGACCTCAAATTTGAGCACCTAGAAGTGTGATGGATTGAAGAAGCTACATTGGCACCTAAGGGTAAGTTGTATCTAATGACATCACCTAATTGAGCGCCTAGGAGGTATAAAACTTAACATTGACATGACGACAAGCGCTTAGTAAAGGAGAGTTTCTCAAACATTTAAACATGTGAATGAAGTCATAGAAATGCACTAAGTTATCTAGGTGCCATTTTCCCCTTGTGTACCCTTACATTTGCACCTAAGAAGAAGTTGCTTCAGTTAATTGGAGTGTTTGAGTATTGAGGATTTCTTAGCAATGCTTTGCAACTTTACACTACCTCCTTCTGACGATTTTTAGGGCAGCAGAAAACCTTTCACCACGGGTAAACACCTCAGAGATATAAAAAACTGAGAGAAGTTGTTGTAGAGGCACTCTACAATATCGCGTTGCCTCAGACAGAATATTTCTAAGTGACACGGTTTTTGAGTAACATCTCATCAAAGATTGCTGCCTTTTTGCACTTTGGACTCTTCACGGATATCGTTGGTACAATGTAGCTCAGACTGTTTCGACATGTTTGAGTAAAAAATAGGACCATGCCTAATGTAAATGTACCCATCCGGACACGTTGGAATAGTCATTTTGGTCGCATCAGAAGCAGGACGAAAGTTACACCCCTTTGCAACTTTACACTGCCTCCTTCTGACGATTTTTAGGGTAGCAGAAAACCTTTCACCATGGGCAAATGCCTCAAAGATATAAAAAATTGAGAGAGGTTATTGTAGAGACACTCTACATGATCACGTTACCTTAGACGGAATGTTTCTAATTGATACGGTTTTCAAGTAACATCTTGTCAAAGATTGCTGCCTTTTTGCACTTTGGACTCTTTAGGGATATCGTCGGTACAATGTAGCTCAGACTGTTTCGACATGTTTGGGTTATAAACAGGACCATACCTAGTGTAAATGTACCCATCCAGACGCGTTGGAATAGTCAGTTTGGTCGCATCAGGAGCAGGATGAAAGTTATACCCCTTTGCAACTTTACACTGCCTCCTTTTGATGATTTTTTAGGCAGCAGAAAACCTTTCACCACGGGCAAATACCTCAGAGATATAATAAACCGAGAGAGGTTATTGTAGAGGCACTCTACATGATCGCGTTGCCTCAGACAGAATGTTTCTAAGTGACACAGTTTTCGAGTAACATCTCATCAAAGATTGTTGCCTTTTTACACTTTGGACTCTTCAGGGATATCATCGGTACAATGTAGCTTGGACTGTTTCGACATGTTTGGGTTATAAATAGGACCATACCTAGCATAAATGTACCCATCCGGATGCGTTGGAATAGTCAGTTTGGTCGCATTAGGAGCATGATGAAATTTACACCCCTTTGCAACTTTACACTGCCTCCTTCTGATGATTTTTGGGGCAGCAGAAAACCTTTCACCACGGGCAAATGCCTCAGAGATATAAAAACTAAGAGAGGTTATTGTAGAGGCACTCTACATGATCACATTGCCTCAGACAGAATATTTCTAAGTGACACGATTTTTGAGTAACATCTCGTCAAAGATTGCTACCTTTTTGCACTTTGGACTCTTCAGGGATATCGTCGGTACAATGTAGCTCGGACTGTTTTGACATGTTTGGGTGAAAAAAAGGACCATGCCTAGTGTAAATGTACCCATCCGAATGCGTTGGAACAGTCAGTTTAGTCGCATTAGGAGCAGGACAAAAGTTACACCCCTTTGCAACTTTACACTACCTCCTTCTGACGATTTTTGGGGCACAGAAAACCTTTCACCACGGGCAAATGCCTCAGAGATATAAAAAACTGAGAGAGGTTATTGTAGAGGCACTCTACGTGATCAGGTTGCCTCATACATAATATTTATAAGTGACACGATTTTTGAGTAACATCTCGTCAAAGATTGCTACCTTTTTGCACTTTGGACTCTTCAGGGATATCGTCGGTACAATGTAGCTCGGACTGTTTCGACATGTTTGGGTAAAAAAAAGGACCATGCCTAACGTAAATGTACCCATCTGGACATGTTGGAATAGTCGGTTTGGTCGCATCAGGAGCAAGATGAAAGTTACACCTCTTTGCAACTTTACACTGCCTCCTTTTGATGATTTTTGGGGCAGCAGAAAACTGTTCACCACGGGAAAATGCCTCAGAGATATAAAAAAATTGAGAGAGGTTATTGTAGAGGCACTCTACATGATCATGTTGCCTCAGATGGAATGTTTCTAAGTGACACAGTTTTCGAGTAACATCTCGTCAAAGATTGTTGCGTTTATGCACTTTGGACTCTTCAGGGATATCGTCGGTACAATGTAGCTCATACTGTTTTGACATGTTTGGGTGAAAAACAAGACAATGCCTAGCCTAAACGTACCCATCTGGATGCATTAGAACTATCAGTTTGGTCGCATCAGGAGTAGGACACCAAAAATGCATAACATGATGATGTAAAAATATGTATATGTGTAAAAATGCTGCAGGAAATAAAAAACAAACCTTACAAATTAATGTGCATACTTACAACTCAATGTAACATGACTTTACAAAATCAATGTGAATACTTACAAATTAATCCAATGAACCATCCGGGTCTACTCTACTCTTTATTGTGTCAAGTATTGCTTCATGGTCAGACTCACGCACCTTCCACAAGATTTTGTTCAAAGGTCTACCCCGATACTTTATCAAATAAACATTGGATGCCATGACAAGGTTCGAGTAATGAATAATCTTTTGATGCATGTCAAAGTCCTGAAACAACCAAACATTAACACTCTTATGTGGGTACCTTCTAAGCCATGTTTCGGTAATAACCACTGAGCCTGTAGGGTATTCGATGTTTTCTCAATTTGTAATAGGGGCCTCCAATTTCTTTTTGGCCTCAACACAATGACATAAGTAATAATTTGTTTCCTCTTCATTATCTTCATTTGCAATAACTGCATATACGTGCCCTACATTGATATGTGTAGCAAATTAGATGAAATTAGTCAACATTATAAAAACACTACAAAGTAAGATGACATTACCTAGTTGAACTAGATGAAATTATATGCATATACGTGCCCTATATTACCTGGTTGAACTAAATTTGATATGTGGTGAAAGTCAACTGATGATTCCATCTGTGTTAGTTCCAGTGCCGTCGAGGGTCGATACGTGTCAAGTGGGCTAAGATAACTTAACTGCCATTCGTCAACCCACTCCTTTGACTCGCACTCATCCCAGACTTGAATTGTATAGGAAGAACAAAAGCATGACATCTTTCGCGTATGGATACTCCAGGAACCTGCAATTGAGCTTCTGAAAGAGTGCATCTCATTTGATCCTATCAATGTACAACAGTCCTCATATGGTGCAATGTTAGTATCATCTATCAACCAAAAAAATCTACAAACTGAAGACTTACCTTCATTACCTGGACCCATGGAAGCATTACACCACTCGACAATCAATTTTGCATTTGTCAACTTTGCATTATCTTTATACTTTAACTCTTCTTGTGCTATGGCTCTTTTGATACATGCTCCTGCACCATCATGCTCCCCCTTTCCATGCCCGGCCTCACAAAAGTTCCACATATGCTGAATACCTGTAAAATTATGCCTCCTACTCAGCTAATAGAAATTCTGTGAGTTCTTGAATTATGACGCACAGTTATCCGACCATATGATATGCTGACTGAATGATATGCCCCTTCTAGCCAAATCATTGTAGAACACCTGAAAGCAACCTTCCATGAACTCTGTAGAATGCGTGCGATCATCACTAATATAAATTATACTCAGTTATGATCTTTCTGTCATCCTCTGTACTATCATTCGCATGAATGAATGCGATGTGCACAAATATAGAAACCTGTGTGGAGTTGTAATATTGTGATTGCACCTTACGCTGTGGCTATAGACTGTAGTTCTTTTCAAAGTCAACGATTGAAACAATGCTAGCAACTGGAAATATGTCCTTGCATAACTTGAATTGCAAGTCCAATCATCGAGCTCTATGGGCATGTCTTGCATACTCATACACTATGCTGTCACAAAATATAGGCATAAACTGATACACTGGAATCTTTTCAATAACCAATTCACACCTCTTTGCTTCTTTACCATCTTTTGTATTGTATCCCACTATTTTATACTTGTCAAACTCTACTAGTTCATTTCCAACCGCATGTGTTCTTTCCATATGTTCACATATTGGTAAATGTTGCAAGCCACCGCAACGATGACATGTGCCATCCAAGCATAATTTCTTGTAGAATATTTGACCTTCCTCTCTTTCACATAAAATTCTTGATATGAAGTCTCTTGAAGATGTTGGTGGGGCACATATGGCACAACCCTGCAAATCATTGTTAGTATGCATTTCTAAACATATAGACCTATAAGCATCAAAATGGTTAGAAAATTCAATATGTAATCTAAAACAACAAGTAGTGCGTGTGTGATTTATTTTGACATAGAAAGGTTTTAGTATTTCAAAATATTTTTGACAAATTTTAATTTGAGGATACTTCTCTAGAAATTTACCATAAAACTATGTTTGAGTCTCATCCAAAAAATGCTTTGGATGTGGCTCACGGTTCTGACTACCGATTCTCCTTCTTACCACATCCCTTTGATTCGGAGATACCCTTGTGTAATTCTTCCAGAAGTCTTCAATTAGTGATCTCAATGCTTCAATAATTGGTTTATCTTTTCATGGTAGTCTCCTCGAGAACGCCCATAATTCATTGGCATTAGTGTCCTCAATTCTTTGGCGTCTTCCAACGGCTCTTGATAAAGTTTTCCTATTAATTCTCAATTCTTGACTCGTCTTTCTAATGAGACGAGCTTTCCTCATTTGACTACTTACTATAGTCGATGTAATCACACGTCGTGTTGCATTACTATCTTTTGTGCGTGAGGTTTTACCCACACTCTCATACGCACTCATTAGATTCTTGACAATAGATTTTTCACTTGAAGCCTCTGATGTTCTCAACCCAAGAATCTTCATGATGGACCTATACTTTATACTTCACATCATTTCAATAAATAGTTGACATCTTGCAGTCTCATTAACTTTTCAAAGAACAATCTCCAAATCTTATGAGCATATCTTCTAAAAGTGCATTTTGGAATTTTACCTTCCATTGGTTGCAAAATATTCTCATCAATATCAATCAAATACTTTGGCTTTCTATGCAAAATTCTAGGTGGTGTTAAGTTAGGTAAATTCATCTCAACATTAAGAATTTCATCAATATTTAAATGAGATGGGCTAGATGGCATACCTTCGATCGAAGATGGAATAGATGACATACCTTGAGGTTGAGGTGGGAACGATGGTGTACCTCCTTCATCACATGTGAGTGATGATGTACTCTCAACTTGAGATGTGGTAGATGGTGTCCCTACATGTTGACTTGCGGTAGAGGACGTGTCTCCAACTATGGTATTCAAATCTCTCGTAGCACGAAGTTTTTGCATTCATTCTCTTTGTGCCGCTAATACCATATCTCTTTGTGATGGTTGTGGTTCCTCTTCAATTGGCATGTCTTTATTTATCATGCCCAATTTCCTCTTCTCACGAAGTTCCCTCATAGCCACTGCTTTCTTTGCATTCTTAGCTTCTATCTCTTCCTGTGTTGGTTTAATTCTTGATCATTTCCTCGGCATGACAGAGAATTTGTCTGTAGCATGATAAAGAGACCAATATTAGTTCCTAAGAAATGAATACAAGATAATAGTGGGATTGTATTTTTATTATGTTGTAAGGATTTATTCTTGTATAGTTTGACATCATGGTATGTTAAGGTCTATTTATTACACATAATTATAAAGAGCCCAAGTGTAGAAAATATACATGGCATCATGTGAGATTGTAGGCTGCTTTCTTGATTGGGAATGTGTCTATTTTAAACATGTATGATAAAGCATGATAAAGTAATTCAAATAGAATTAAGGAAAATGTAAAGAACATGCATGTAAAGACTTGACATACCTAAAAAATGAAGATTCAAATGGAGAGAGTACCCAATTATGTAGTATTTTTTCCTTCTTGCATCAAACTCCTCAACAATTTGAGTTTTTCACCACTTGCTTCTTTTTCAATGTTAAATTGAATAACACTTAAATATAATTACTAACAACAATACTATTAACCAATCTATAATGTTAAATTCTTAAAATTTAATCACAATTAACATTGCAACACTACAAAAATTGAAACTTGAATAGATATATCAAACTTGGTGTGAAAACTATGTTATTTCCTCCTTCTCTAGTTGGCAAAGTAGAAAAGGTGGTGGAAAGATCATGCAAAGTGGTAGAATGTGTCAAATGTGCATGTGAACTTCCCAACAACATGAAAGCACTTCTTTTTTTTCAGAGCACGTGCATAATCAATATGAAAATAGAGCATGTGGGCCTGGATCACGGGGGTCAACACTTTTTTACCTTTTCTATAGCAAGACAAAATGCGAGCACATTATAACGTGCTTGCGTTTTGTCCTGCTATAGATTGATCACATCTTGTGCATTATCTTCCTTAACACAAGCAGGGATGACCACATCCTGTGCTTCATCAACTGACACTTCCAATCCTTACAATTCCTCTTAAATACGGGAGGATCCATGACTGGAAGAGCCCAGCCACTTGGTCTTGCCTTGCTGAAGGATGACATTCTGGGAGAATTAGGAGATTTTCCTTTGGAGATCATATAATCTTTAAATGCTTTCCATCTTGGTAGGTCCTCTGCATCAGAGAAAAACCACTGATGGTGTCTGAGAAATAAGAAATTCTTCATCTCTTTGGTGATCCATTTCTCTCTCCAAACCTTCCCCTTCAGACTTGAATGACCACAAGGTTTTTGAGGGAGAATTTTTCCTGTTTCCTGCAAGAGCTTGCTAGATGCTCCGCCATATGATAAGCATAAGAATGAAGGGGCAAGCCCTCATAATCAAGTTCTTGATAGAAATGCCCATCGAGGAAGAAAGATAGATCTTCTTTGGAAGCAGAAGTTCTAGTTTGTGACAAATCCTTATCCAAGCATAAATAACAGGGGTTCTGTCAAGCAATTGCCAATCCACTTCCACAAAGTCTCTTGAAGACTTCCTAATTGATTCCAAAACATCCACACCCCAAAACTGGAGAGGCAATCAATATAATCGAACCCAT
The DNA here is from genome assembly GCA_027924645.1 of Cunninghamia lanceolata. Taxonomy (NCBI): domain Eukaryota; kingdom Viridiplantae; phylum Streptophyta; class Pinopsida; order Cupressales; family Cupressaceae; genus Cunninghamia; species Cunninghamia lanceolata. The sequence goes on along the minus strand of BSBN01000391.1, from coordinate 40,731,077 downwards.
AAATCTACATTTGACGACATAAACTCTCTTCAAGCTAGATTAATAGTCCCGCATTTTAGATCAAGTCTAAACCCATCAACATCTAAATAACCTAAATACAAAATCTTTGTTTGCCTATCTTTAGAACTCAACCCTCAACGTAAAACCCTAATCCCTCAACCCTTAACTCTGATCCCTCAACCCTCAACCCTATCCCTAAACCCTAAACCCTAAACCCTCAAGCCTCAACCCTCAACATCAAATCCTAATCCCTCGACCCTTGACTCTAATCCATCAACCGTAAACCCTCAACACTATACCTTAAACCCTAATCCCTCAACCCTCAACCCTAATCTATCATCCCTCAACTCTAATCCCTCATCCCTAAACCCTAAATGCTATCCCTATTCCTAAACCCTCAACAAACTCGATAATATAGCTTAAACCCTAATCCCTTATCCCTAAACCCTCCAACCCTATCCCTAATCCTTATACCCTCCACACTCTACTTTAACCATAATCCCTTGACCCTTAACGCTATCCCTAAACCCTTGACCCTCGAACCTCAACCCTCAACCCTCAACGTCAAACCCTAATCCCTCAACCCTTAACTCTGATCCCTTGACCCTCAACCCTATCCCTAAACCCTAAACCCTAAAGCCTCAACCCTTAACGTCAAATCCTAATCCCTCAACCCTTCACTCTAATCCCTCAACCCTAAACCTTGAACACTATACCTTAAACCCTAATCCCTTAATCCTCAACCCTAAACCTTATCCATAAACCCTAATCGCTCAACCCTCAACCCTAATCCGTCATCCCTCAACTCTAATCCCTCATCCCTAAACCCTAAATGCTATCCCTATTCCTAAACCCTCGACAGACTCGATACTATACCTTAAACCCTAATCCCTTATCCCTAAACCCTCCAACCCTATCCCTAATCCTTATACCCTCCACACTCTACTTTAACCCTAATCCCTTGACCCTCAACCCTATCCCTAAACCCTTGACCCTCGAACCTCAACCCTCAACCCTCAATGTCAAACCCTAACCCTCAACCCTTAACTCTGATCCCTTGACCCTCAACCCTATCCCTAAACCCTAAACCCTAAAGCCTCAACCCTCAATGTCAAATCCTAATCCCTCAACCCTTCACTCTAGTCCCTCAACCCTAAACCCTCAACACTATACCTTAAACCCTAATCCCTCAACCCTCAACCCTAATCTGTCATCCCTCAACTCTAATCCCTCATCCCTAAACCCTAAATGCTATCCCTATTCCTAAACCCTCAATAGACTCGATACTATACCTTAAACCCTAATCCCTTATCCCTAAACCCTCCGATCCTATCCCTAATCCTTATACCCTCCACACTCTACTTTAACCCTAATCCCTCGACCCTCAACCCTATCTCTAAACCCTTGACCCTCAAACCTCAACCCTCAACCCTCAATGTCAAACCCTAATCCCTCAACCCTTAACTCTGATCCCTCGACCCTCAACCCTATCCCTAAACCCTAAACCCTAAAGCCTCAACCCTCAACGTCAAATCCTAATCCCTCAACCCTTCACTCTAATCCCTCAACCCTAAACCCTATCCCTAAACCCTCAACACTATACCTTAAACCCTAATCCCTCAACCCTCAACCCTAAACCTTATCCCTAAACCCTAGTCCCTCAACCCTCAACCCTAATCCATCATCCCTTACCTCTAATCCCTCATCCCTAAACCCTAAACGCTATCCCTATTCCTAGACCCTCAATGAGCTTGATACTATAACTTAAACCCTAATCCCTTATCCCTAAACCCTCCAACCCTATCCCTAATCCTTATACCCTCGACACTCTACTTTAACCCTAATCCCTCAACCCTCAACCCTATCCTGAAATCCTTAACCCTCGAACCTCAATGTACTCAACCCTCAACATCAAACCCTAATCCCTCAACCCTTAACTCTTATCCCTCGACCTGTAACCCTTAAAACTTGAACCCTAAAACCTATCCCTACACGCTCGACACTTGACACTATATCTTAAACCCTAATCCCTTAACCCTCATCCCTAAAGCCTGAACCCTAAATCCTTAAACCTTCAACCCTAAACCCTATCCCTAATCCCTCTACCCTTGACACTCTTATTTAACCCTAATCCCTTGACCATTAACCCTATCCCTCAACCTCAACCCTCAACCCTCAACCCTCAACTCTCAACATTAAACCCTAATTCATCAACCCTAAACCCTAATCCCTCAAACCTAAACCCTATCCCTAAACCATCAACCCTCAACACTATACCTTAAACCCTAATCCCTATCCCTCAACCCTTAACCCTTAAAACTTAAACCCTATCCCTACACCCTCAACACTTGACACTATATCTTAAGCCTTAAACCCTCATCCCTAAAGCCTCAGCCCTCAACCCTTAAATGTTCAACCCTAAACCCTATCCCTAATCCCTCTACCCTTGACACTCTAACCCTAACCTTGACATTAAATGCTAATCCGTCAACCCTAAACCCTAATTTGTCAACCCTAAACCCTCAACCCTCAACACTATACCTTAAACCCTAATCCATCAACCCTAAATCCTAATCCCTCAACCCTCAACCCTAAACACTATCAATAAACCCTCAACCCTAAACACTATCAATAAACCCTCAACCCTCGACACTATACCTTAAACCCTAATCCCTCAACCCTCAACCCTAATCCCTCATCCCTAAACCCTAAATGCTATCCCTATTCCTAAACCCTCAACCCTCGACACTATACCTTAAACCCTAATCCCTTATCCCTAAACCCTAAACCCTATCCGTCAACCCTTAACCCTTAAAAATTAAACCCTAAAACCTATCCATAAACCCTTGACGCTCAACACTATATTTTAAACCCCAATCCCTTAACCCTCAGCCCTAAAGCCTCAACCCTCAATCGTTAAACCTTCAACCCTAAACCCTATCCCTAATCCCTCTACCCTCAACACTCTACTTTAACCCTAATCCCTTGACCATCAACCCTATCCCTAACCCTCAACCCTCAACCCTCAACTCTCAACATTAAACCCTAATCCGTCAACCCTAAACCCTAATCCGTCAACCCTAAACCCTAATCCCTCAACTCTAAACCCTATCCCTAAACCCTCAACCCTCAACACTATACCTTAAACCATAATCCCTCAACCCTCAACCCTAAACCCTAAACCCTATCCCTAAACCCAACAAAACTGCTTTGCCTTATGTTAGCTTGTTAAACCCATCATTTTTGACACTCTTCTCTTAAAGATATTTGAGTTGCAAGAATATGTCAGGAAAATGGCTATGAACTTTTTTAATGTTAGTAATGTTATATGGCATGTTTTTCTGGCCCATCTGGGGTTCATTATGCCAATAGGTGTACACACTATGAGAAAAGATTTGCGTATGGTGCATCCACAGTGAGTAATTAACAGTTGAAATCAAAAGGATGATCATTATGAGAAAAGATTTGCATTGGGGTACATCTATGTTTCTTGTTGTCCACCCCACACTTAGGGGAGGTATATTGTTATGAAACATGCAAATAATCTCCCATTGTTTACTAGCTCTATCCACAAGAACTACTAAACTATACCTTAAACCCTAATCCCTCAACCCTAAACTTTCAACCCTAAACCCTATCCCTAATCCCTCTACCCTCAACACTCTACCTTAACCCTAATCCCTCGACCCTTAACCCTAAACGCTATCCCTAAAGCCTCAACCCTAAACCCTAATCCCTCAAGGTCCTAAACTCTAATCCCTTATCCCTAAACTCTAAATCCTATCCCTAAATGCTCAACCCTCAACCTTCAACCTTAATCACTCAATCCTTATCCACCCCTCTCCTCCCCTATCTGGCTCACTCCCATCTCTACCCTCCTCTGCCCTCAACACTATACATACATACATATAGGCATACATAGATACATACATACATATAGGCATACATAGATACATACATAGATACATACATACATATAGGCATACATACATACATATAGGCATATAGGCATACATACATACATGATTAATAGCCTTGAACATAAAAAAATTTAAGGGGAACATAATGTGAGCGCGTTATAACGCGCTCGCGTTATTTCAAACATGACAAACAACACAAACTTTTGCGGAAAAGGAAAAATGCAAAGCAAAACATAACGCGAGCGCGTTATAACACGCTCGCGTTAGATTTTTCTTTGGGAATCCCAAGCCTTGGGCTTGGGATTTTCTTTGGATTTCCAACCCAAAGGCTTGGAGTGCCTTTTGAACAGCCACAGACGTGTTTTTCCATATTCTTCAAGATTTCACATAATTTCGTTCATGTTAACCCTCAGATTTGCACGTGTTTCAAGGTCAAACAAATCGAACACCTGGGTAATGTTAGGCTTTCTCTTAGCTATTTGATGATGTGATTTTTTTCACATTTTACCAATGTTAAGGCTTTCATCTTTAATTTCTTTTATTTGTGTGTCTGTTTTTGGGCAAAAACCACTATTTGGTCTTTTTTTCATTGTAAATTAACTATTCATTGAAATTTCAAAAAAATTACATATTTAGAAACTAGACTCCATTCTACAAATATTAAAAAAATAAAAAAATGATTTTCAATTAGTTTTCAAAATTTATAGGGGTAGCACGGCCAAAATTCTATTTTTTAGGATGTGTCCACTTTGAAAATTAGTAAAAATTCAAATATTTATCAAAAAATTATCAGAAAAATCAGGCATAAACTACATGCTATTAGCTAATTTCTCACTGAAGCGATTTTAAAAATACCTAAAAAAAGTTGACCTTTTGAGGGAGACACAAAACATTCTATGTTATGTTTTTTTGACAGAAACAACACCAATTTCTGTGGCTCCCTCTTTTGAACCCCTTAATCTATGCCATTTTAAAAAAAAAATACTACTTTAGAAAGTAGACTCAGAGCACTACGAACATTGTTTTGGCTGCATCTCCAAATTTTGAGTGTAACTATGCTCAATTTCTCATCCAAGGCCAGTATTTCCTGATTTCAGAAAAAAAATTGGCCACTTAAGACCCCTTTTTGGCCCCCCATCTTCTTGCACTTACCCACAATTATTAATGTGATCATCAAAGTTCCCAACAATGTTGTCAAGCTCGGCATCTTCATAATGTATCTCATTTTTTGCCTCTTTTAGATCCTCCACAATGCATCTCATTTTCTTTTCTCTATGCAACTGCACCTCTTTTCCATTGACTGGTATGGTGGCATAAGATAAATCCATTTATATGTTACCACTTATTGAAATTACCCATTTCCTTGACAACAACATACCCCATTTGGTTGGACAATCAACAATGACTATGTCTGTTGGCAATATATGTTGTCATTGTGTAATATCCCCCATTTAGCCTAGTTGGTCAGTGGATGGAGATTAGCCTATTATCAGACTCCTGTAGGCTAATGGTGGTGTTTAGGGGGTCAATTTGGAGGGTTACTATTTTTAGTAAGTCGGGACAGCGCACCTTGCTATTTATAGTAGGGCAGGGGCAGATGGTTATTGCATGAGATTATGGTTCAAAACACCCCGAGCATTATTCAATTAAATATAAGTTAAGGGTATGTGCAGGATCATTGCAGGCCAAACAATGGTAATGGAAAAAAAATTGCATCTTTACATAGCCAAATTCGTGAATTGGCCAACTTTGACTTTCATAGGCATGTTAAAAATATCCGTTTTGGTTTGGATACCAAACCAAAATGGATATCCGTTTTGTGGTAAAAAAACCATTTGTATAGTTCCAAGAAACGAATATCCATTTTCTAGAAACATATATCCATTTCCTAGAACTATACAAATGGTTATTTTTAATTCTTGTCATTGGTTTATGCTTAGAACTTACACTTCAACTTGCAAATTTCTATTGTTACATGGTTAACATCTTTTCAACCAATCAACAAAGTTGCATCTCTTTAAAATTTGAACACCTCTCTCTCTCTCTAGTAGTCCCTAGTGAGTCTTGTTTACAATGTGTGAGATGCACTAAGAAAACCTTAGGCTTGATGTTGAATTGGTAGTGGTTTGTAAAGCTATGCATGAGATCTAAATTGAATTCATAGAACCAAGTAGTAATGTATCAAACCATACAAGGGCATATTATATCAATGTGGAGGAAAATTCTTAAAGGACATAATCATCAATGGTGACAATTATGGCTTGGACAAAGAAGTGTCTCATATGTGCAATGAGATCACCTTGGACATTATATTATCAAATTTAAGCAAGACCATTTTATGAGGAGATGGTTGTAAGATGATGTCAATTGATAGTGGTGATTTAATCCATCCTATTGATGAGGAAGGAGGAGGAGGGTTAAGGTCTTCTAATTGCACTTACAACACCTTGAGTTTTGTGTAGATATAATTATAATTGGGCATATGTGTTAGATAAATGTCATATGGTGGAGGGATGGTGTCGGGATGAGTGATGATTGTTGTGGCAATGTTATGGTCAAATGTGTTATGAAAATGAGGTGGCATGGGTAGTGGGCTATCAATGTTGGGAAAGGGTTAGGGAGGATGTAATAGAGGAAGGGATGTGTGTCATGGTATGTTGTCTCAAGGAATGAGAAGAAAGGATGGTGATTCATAAGATAATATGAATAATGATGGTAGAGTGAATTGGAATTGTGGTAACTGTAGCATGTCATGGGGTGAATCATGTGTTAATACAGGTTGTGGAGTGAGAAAGGGGTGGTATGGGTATGGTTGAATGGAGTAATGAGGTGATTTAATTGGTGATGACCTAGGTGTTCAGTGACATGGGTAAGGTGTCTTATGTGGGATTGCTAGAAAGTGTGATTGGTAATGGTGGGGATAGCTAAATGTCATCTTCTAAGGGTTCAAAGGTGAAGAAAGTGTAAGATGGGGGATATGGGATAATCCATGGTTTAATGATTATTCAAGGGAGACTCCTTAAAATGATTATCAATGATGGTGTCGACAAGGAGAATGGAGTCTATGAATGTAGGTGTGGGAATGTGAGCTATGACATTGGGATTGTATTGGATGAATACTGAAAAGTAGGGCACCTGTCTAGTGATGGAAGGAGCCACATGATCAAATGATTTTTGGGGAAGGGCTTTTCTTAGGAAAGTAAGGATTTGGGTGAGGGTCTAGGGTTTGGTGGAGAAGAATATGGAAAATTTGGAGGTCATTAAAATTGACATAAATAGAATAAGTACAAGACATGGCTAAGGATAAATGGTAGGCTCAAAATAGTATAACTAGGACTATGATGATGAAGATGGAAAGAAAAGTCAACAACAATAGTATGATATAGGGATAGGATTAGAAAAAAAGAGTACTACAACTAGCAAGAGGAAAGTGAGGACATAATGCAAAGTTAACATGGCATGAACTGTCTTGGAAGGCTAAGCATGGACTATAAGAAGATTGAATTAGTTGGATCTGTTAGGCTCACCAAATGAAAGAACCTTAAAGGTTAACCTTAATTAGGTAAGGTTATTTTTGAGTGTGGTTGTTTGTGCAACAATGTGTAAATTAATGTTACCTAAGGATAAATCTAACTATACTAACATTTTAATAACCATGAGAGCTAGGACTAACAATTAGACTAAAAACTTGACAAACAATACAACTTGGACACATGTAGGACTTGGAAAATGGAAAAGAATAAGTATTAAATGTGGAAAACAATGAAAAAGTGGTATTAGTTGCACCTATGTAGAGAAGTGGTCTTTATGAAAGATGTTTAGAATTATGCTCTATGTCTATTTGTGAAGTTTGGAGGTGATTGGAACTAAAGGATATGACCACCATATGCAAAATAGCCTACCTAATGGGTATGTGCATATATATATATATATATATATTATATATATATATATATATATATATATATATATATATATATATATATATATATATATATATATATATATATATATATATATATATATATATATATTTGGAGGTGATTGGAACTAAAGGATATCACCACCATATGCAAAATAGCCTACCTAATGGGTATGTGCATGGATATATATATATATATATATATATATATATATATAGAGAGAGAGAGAGAGAGAGAGAGAGAGTATATGGAAACTATTGAACAATGATAAAATGTAATGTGGTAGGATGTGGTGAGTTTTAGATGTTGCGATATAACATGGATATATGTCTACATGTGGTGATGCTATAGAAATTTAACCATAAGTCATTTGAAGAAGTACTCACAACTACATATTTAATTGTGCTAGTAGAAGCATAAATAATAATGCAGGTGCACTTGTAGCAGAGTTGAAGTTCATGTGGAACAATCTAGAGGCTTGGTTATTTTAAGAGAATGTTCTACAATACTACAAGTTGAAAGAATTGGTTAGATGGTTGTATGTGTTACCACAAGCTTATGGTTGGTAGTGGTGGTTATACAAGAAGACATGAATACATTGACTATAGTTAGTAACAAACTATTGATAGTTAGTAACAAACTAAAAAATAATGCTATATTCATTGTATTTATAAATAATAAATATAAATACTATCAAATTAAATATTATTATAATTATAACATAATATATTAATTTATATTATATATTTATTTTAATTAGAAAGATATATTATATAAATATAAATATTTGAATAATCATAAATATATAAAACTAATATATATAAATATCTATATATTATAATAAATATATATAATGATACTTAAATGAGACAAAGGAATAAGGTAAAGCAAAACAGATATCTATTTTGGGCAACCTAAAACGGATATCCATTTTGCAAAATAGATATCCGTTTTGGGCAACCTAAAACAGATATCCGTTTTGCAAAACATAGAAAAGGGAAAATGATATTTTACCAAAGCAAAACGGATATCCCTTTTTCTTTGCTTTTGCCTTGTATGTAGGCTTGGGACTGTCATAGTTGACTTTCCCTCAATTCTAATGTTTTTACAGGTTTCACTCTCTTCTTTGAACTTCACCCTTCGTGTTGACAACTTTTTTTTAATGCAAGATTGATAAAACGAAAAGGGTTTATAGAATAAATTGTCAACTTTCTAAAATATAAGATTTGTTTGGTTATTAGTTTATTAAATAATTATTAATAATTTTCTATATAGTGTGTCTAAAATCCTGATGGACACACTGATTGAAAACACATCCATAACTTTCAAATTGTTTCACCTTTTTGAGATTTGAAAGCTGCGTCACACTCTATGCTTTTTTGGCTATAGGTTAAAAAAAATTGAATTCTGATTTTTTTGATCAAGTTAGGTTAGCTGGAAAATTACTTTTTAATTTTTAAAAAAAGTCATAGTAAAAAAATCATAACTATTTATTTTATTGGAAAAAAATATGTGTCACATCCGAGCACGAGTCCTCTACTTATTTTGAAAGTTCTAATTTTTTTTTTGCTCATAGTTAGGTTGACTGGAATGACACCCACTTTTTATTTTTTTCTAAAAAAATTAATAGTTGTTCATTGAAAAATTCATTTTTCAATAAGTAAATTTAGTTTTTTTAAAAAAATAGTAGTCCATAAACTAGATTCAATTCTCTACAATTTTAATTCTTACATCTTTTTCAAATTGTGTAGATAATCCATTCAAATTTTCACATGAACTTGAATAAGTCTGATTTTTTGTATTTTCATTGCCACTTAGAGGTATAGTTTGGCCCATCATGATCCTGCACATACCCTTAAATTAAAGACTTAACTTATATTATTTTATAAGGGTTAAAAGTGACTTTAAGTTATAATGCAATTTCACTTTATAAAAGTAAGTTATAACTTAAAGTGTTTTGCCTAGGAGATGGGCGTCGATGGAGATGAAGGGATATAAGGTGTTAAAACATAAAATAAAATTATATTTTAATCCCACTTGGGTGTTGGAGAAGAGAGGAGAATAAAAGTGAAAAAAGAAGCTCATTTACATATGCTTGGATTATGATTTTTCTCTCTTATTGTGATATTCCCGTGCATTGGCTTTGGAGCTTGGCTTCAAGGGTTTGATATTGGCTTGTTGAGATGAAACCCTCTACAAGATCACCTTTCTTCATGCGTGAAAGACCGCATCAAGAGAGGAATTTGGAGGCTTCATTTAGGAGTCTCATTTGAGATCTTAGTTGATCCATTTTGATAGAGTTTCGAGGAAAATAGAGGCACATCTTTCCAGTTTTTGGTGAGCAACGATTGTGAGGACATTTGATGACAGATTGTAGAGATTTCTAGGTGTTTTGGAGCTTTTGTCAAATTCATATTATAGGTCATACATCTACAACCATGGCTATACCTTATGCAATAGTTGTTTGATGAGGATTTGAAATTATTTCGCCTTGTTTCTTGGGTGATTGGAGTAGTAACTTCCTACAGACTAGACAACAATTTATAGACAAGGTTTTGAGAAATTTTAAACTTGTTTAGAGCTGCCATTACACACAGCAAGGCCATACTAGCTAGTATAGATCGTGGGTTTCAAGATAGACCAAAAACCTTCCTTTAGGAACTCATGTATTTATCTTAATGGTCGCATAGGGTTTTGATTTATGCTATTGTTCCTTGTAAAACAAAACTTCTTCATTTCTAGGCATTTAGAGCATAATCTCTTGGCTTGTATTGTTGGTCCTCCATCAGTACAAATACGAAGTTGAAGATTTTCATCTGGGTATGTCACTGTAATTCATATTTTGTTAGAATACAATCTAGGTCTTCATTAGTTCATTCATATCTATCTTAGTTTTTCTGGGTTTTTTTATATGCTTTATATTTCATACATGCAATGCAAAAAACCCATATGCAAAACATGCACATGAAACCCTAAACCAAAAGCATACAGAAAAGAAAAAAACAAAAAAAAAACTTGGCACAGAGCGAACATATATCCGGAGCTGTATGCTATAGTGGTATCAGAGCAGTGTATCTTTCCATCCTGTGTGGTTAGATCAAACATGTAGAAAGGGTTTTGAGATATGCTTCCTATACCGTCTTTGACTCACCATTACAATCTAAGAAGAAACAGGTCACAACCAGAAATACTGGTTCCATAGATAGAACAAGAAGCAGAAGTACCTTTGATAGATACCTTTTTAGGTGAAGTTAAAGTCCCGACTGAAGATATGGGTGATAGGGAGATTGAGGAACCTAGCATTCGAGAGATTCTTAACTCATTGGCTAGGGGATAGTTAGCTATAGAGAGGACATTGTAGGAATCACATGCAGAATTGACTCATGTCCTTGCCCAATTGATACCCTAGGATGATAGGAACAATAGATATAACAATAATAATGACAATAATGGGAGAAACAAGAATAATTTTGGGGACAGGAACATGATGAACAATGGAGGTGATAGGCACATGGGTGACATGCATATAGGTGATAGACACAATGGGGATAGGAACAATGGAAACAGAAACAATGGTGATAGGCACAGGGATAAAGATGGTGAGGGAGAAGCATCGGTCACTCACATGAGATCTTCTCAGTTGACAACAGGTGATAGGCCTGGTATACCCATATTTGCACCCAGGAACAATGTTCCTAAACAAGAGGCCACACAACTCAAGTTTTAGGATGAGATTCTGAGAGATTGACGGGCATCTAGTGTGGAGTTTAGAGATGCGATGACATTTTGAGAGTACTCAGACCTTAGGATGAAACACAGACCCCACAGGGGAAATAGACAAAATCAAGAACTCCAAAAGAAGGTTAGTAAGATGACTTTACCATCTTTTGATGGGTCTGGTAAAACAACTGCTAGAGCATGGGTCCAGAAATTGGACAGTTATTTGCAGATCAGACCTATGCCAGAAGCAAATGCTATATCTTACATAGCTTTACACTTAGAGGGAAGCGCGCATAAGTGGTGGAGCAATGGTAAGGTTACATTGGGACACGATCAGATTAATTCATATGCTAAGTTTACTGCTAGACTGATCGACAGATTTGATAAGAAGGATCCTGAACTGCAGTTTAAGGAGTTGGCACAACTTAGACAGGTTGGATAAGTAGACTCATACATTTCAGAGTTTTAGGACCTATCTATTATGGTCCCAGATATCTCAGAGCGCAGGCTAGTCATATTGTTCATAGATGGACTATCAGATCCCTTACGTGGTTGGGTTAAGGGATTAGACCCATTGACACTACAGGAGGCCATGAAAAAGGCCAGAGACATGGAATCCTCTATATGGAGGAATAAATTTCAAACAAAGGGTTTCTATAGGAGGGATAAGGAAAAAGATAGGAAGCCCTTTTAGAAGGACACTAGCCAACAGAAAGATAAAAGAAATAGGCTAAATGATGAGCAGCTGAATGAATATAGAAGGAAAAAACTTTGCTTCATTGTAAGGAACCATGGGACCCTTCACATAGATGTGCTAATAAATCTAAAGCAAAGTTAATTGAGTATTATTCAGCAGAAGAGTCATAGTCAGAGGCATCGGACTAGTCTTTAGATAGGGAGGACAGTGGAGATGAGAAGGCCTCTCAACATAGCAATGACAGTGATGGGGCTTTGGTACAACTTTTGTGAGCTTCCAGAAAGTTGGGTTATTCAGAGTGAGAGGAGTCCTTGTAGGTCAGTGCATCATCACCTTGATAGACACTAGAACTACACAATTTTATTGATGAGGGGTTGGTGGCTAGGCGAGGACTAAAGGTAGAGGAGTTTGAAGGCTTCAAGGTAATGGTAACTGACGGCTTCAAACTCACTTGCACCATAAAGATTTCTGGGCTCACTATACAGATGGGAGACTATGAGCTTAAGGATGACTCCTATGTAGTTGGCATTGGAGATACAGATGTAGTTTTGGGGATGCATTGGATGATGCAGCTTGGTGAGTTCACTATGAATCTGAATAAGATGGAGATGAAATTTGAGTGCAATGGAAAGAAAATAGTTCTCAGGGGACTATCAGATGGTGGACCACAAGTTGTCTCTCTTAAGAGGATGGAGAGAATGCTGTGACATAACCAGGTTGAGTGGGCAGTAGAATGTCTTATCACGGCAAAGTCTCCACAACAGCTGAAGAGTCCTTACCATCTAGATATACAAAAGCTATTGACCAAGCACAATAAGGTGTTTGGTAGTATACCTCCAAGAGTGCCACTAGATAGAGGTATAGAGCACATCATCGATCTCAAGGATGGGACTAAGCCCATTATGATCACACCCTATCAACATCCTAAAAGGCTCAAGGATGAGATAGAGAAAACAATTAAGGAGTTGTTAGAGATGGGACACATCTAACCCAACAAGAGTCCCTTTGCTTCTCTAGTTGTATTGGTCAAAAAGAAAGATGGGACAATTAGGATGTGTATTGATTACAGAGCCTTAAATAAAAAGACAATAAAGAATAGGTATCCTATTCCTAGGATTGATGAGTTGCATGGTGCTTGTTATTTTTTGAAGATTGATTTGAGGTCAGGATACCATCAGATTCGAATGAGGGAGGAGGACATAGAGAAAACAACTTTTAGATGTCACTATGACCACATCAAGTTCTTGGTGATGCTATTTGGATTAACTAATGCCCCTGCTACCTTCCAGAGTTGCATGAATCAGATTTTTAGACAACAGCTTAGGAAGTTTGTGTTAATTTTCTTTGATGATATATTGATTTTCAACAGGAGTTGGGATGAGCACATGAGACACCTGGAGGAGGTATTGAGCATTTTGGAGAGTGAGTCCCTCTATGCCAAAGAGTCCAAATGCAACTTTGGCATGACATAGCTTCTTTATCTGGGTCACGTCATTAGTGCCGATGGTGTTAGAGTGGATCCAGAAAAGATTAAGGCAATAGTGGATTGGCCACCACCAACAAACCTCACACAACTTAAGGGCTTCTTCAGGTTATGTGGTTTCTACAAGAGGTTTGTGAAGGGCTTCTCATAGACAGCTACACTGTTGATGGACTTAACTAAGAAAGGAGCTTTTGTGTGGACCAATTCAACTTAGCAGTGTTTTGATCACTTCAAGCACTTGATGTCTACCTGCCGTGTATTGGTGATCCCTGATTTCTCTAATCTATTTGACCTAGAGTGTGATGCTTCAGGAGAGGGGATATGGGCAATGTTAATGCAAGAGAAACACCCTATTGCATTTTAGAGTAGGAAGCTAAGGGCTGTAGAGAAGAGTTACTCGGTATATGATCGAGAAATGTTGGCCATCATGCATTCATTGGCCAAGTTCAAGCCATTTCTGGTTGGAGGGAAGTTCATAATTAAAATAGATCACAATAGCATCAAGTACTTCATGAACCAGAAAGAATTGAACGAAAGACAACAGAAGTGGGTAAGTAGACTCGAGGCTTATGAATTTGACATTGAGTATGTCAGGGCAAAAGAAATATAGTTGTAGATGCTTTATCGAGGAGACCCCACTTATGTTCATTCAGAGAGATATCTACTGATTGGAAAGAGATGATTACAATAGAGTACGCTAAGGACTCTTAGGCAGCAGGAGTCATTGAGGGCACTATCAAGGATGACAGGTATTCTGTGGTGAGTAATTTGATTATGTACAAAGACAGAATATTTTTGGTTCCTAATTCTCAGTTCAAGCATAAGATTATAAGGACTTTCCATGACATACCAATGGCTGACCACCTCAGATTCTTCAAAACTTACAAGTAGATTCAGGAGAGGTTAACATGGAAAGGACTTAAGGAGGAAGTCCTTAAGTATGTTTGTGAATGTCCTATTTGCCAATAAAACAAGCATGAGCATACTTATCCTACAGGTTTATTATAGCCATTACCTATTCCTAATCAAAAGTGGGAATATATCTCCATGGACTTCATCATCGGGTTGCTGAAGGTTCAAGGGAAGGACTACATCTATGTGGTAGTCGATAGACTTACCAAATTTGCACACTTCTTTGCCATATTAGCAACTTACACAGTTATTCAGGTGGTTGATTTATTTTTTAGGGAGATATTCAGACTTCACAGGATACCCAGAGGAATAGTAAGTGGCAGGGACAACAAGTTCCTGAGTTTATTTTGGCAGGAGTTATTCAGATTGTGTGGTACATAATTAACTCCCAGTACTAGTTACCACCCACAGACTGATGGTTAGACATAAATAGTTAATAATTAGGTGGAAGGGTATCTTTGTAATTATGAATTAGAGTAGCAGAAAGCTTGGATCAAATGGTTGCACCTGGGGCTGTACTGCTATAACACAACATATCATATGACAATCAGGATGACTCCATTCAGGGAACTGTATGGTTATGATGCCCCATGCTTCACAGATCTCTTACTTGGTGACAGTCGAGTGCTGAAGGCAAAAGATCTATTGCAGGACAACCAGGATATAGTAAAAGAGCTCAAGGAGAACATGCATCTCAGGCACATAATCAACATAAGCTCTATGCTGATCAGCACCGAGTGGAGAGGAGTTTTGAGGTTAGAGACATGGTGTATTTGAGGCTCCAACCCTATAGGCAGTCCACTCTAAAAAAGAGTGAAGCAGAGAAATTAAAACCCAGGTTCTATGGTCCATTTAGAGTTGCCAGAAGAGTGGGAGAAGTGGCCTATGAGCTTGAGTTTCTAGCCGACAATTGAGTGCATAATGTATTCCTTGTTTCTAGACTTAAGAAAGCACTTGGCCACAATGTGATTCTCTCATCCAAGCTTCCACCATTGGATGAGGAGGGGAAGCTGATTTTGGTTCCAGAGGCTATCCTGGATACACGGGAGAGGAATATGAGAAGACGGATCATCAGGGAGTACCTGGTAAAGTGGAAGAACCTGCTAGTTGAGGATGCATCATGGGAGAGCGAGTAGATACTTTAGCATCCTGAGCTGAGATTGCTTGAGGACAAGCAATCTTGGGGAGGGCAGACTGTAATGTCCCCCATTTAGCCCAGTTGATCAATGGATGGAGATTAGCCTATTATCAGACTCCCATAGGCTAATGGTGGTGTTTAGGGGGTCAATTTGGAGGCTTACTATTTTTAGTAAGTCGAGACAAAGAACCTTGCTATTTATAACAGGGTAGAGGCATATGGTTATTGCATGATATTATGGTTCAAAACACCCCGAGCATTATTTGATTAAATATAAGTTAAAT